>OY728161.1:296807319-299307319 GCA_963277665.1 Viscum album | reverse complement strand
CATTGATAGTTCAGGAATATGGTTCACCACACCAACTAAATTTATATGTGAGGAACGAGGGCTTTAAAACATTCCATAATAATGGTGAGGACCAATATACATGATGGAATTACAATCAAGACATATATTATTGAAGATTTCCTAGTACAGAATTGGCTCATATAAAGGGAAATGGGAAATTTTTTATTTTATAGTCGTGGATGGACCCAAGACTAGAAATCTAGATGTCACTGCATATCTCAAATGGAAAAAGAATCAATCCACACATAGTTGTTGATGAACTGTGTAATTTAACATCATGAAGTATGGACGAAGGTAGTTGGATGTGAGGGAAACATTGCTGCTATACTAGGGAATAAAAATCTTGTTTCACTACGTATCTCATTGGGATGAGAATTAATACACACAAAGTTCATAGATAGATGTTCCCCATGCAGGTATAATCCAAAACACGATGATAAAAATAGATCAAGTGCCACTATGGTGTGGCAATAATGTGACTGATGCTTACTCATGGAATGTAACAACCCGAACTTTTGAATAATATTTGTTTCCTAAATTTTTGTGTTATTTTATTTTATACTCAAAAAAAATATATCCTTTACTTAATAATGTGAGTATAATTAAAATGAGACTATTGGGATTCACTTTTTATATGACCATTAGTCAATATGAACATTGGAAACTATAATCTTAACATTATGATTATTGTTTATAAATACAACTCCTCATGGTTAATTAGTACAGAAAGAGGAGTTGATGGCCTCATCCAGTACACATGGGTCAAATGAAGCCCATCTGTTGGATCTTGGGACTGAGGTTTTGTCATTATACTTTTCTCTAGACCAATCCCAATCCCAACTTCTACACGTTAAGCTTGAACAGAATCACTTATGGGAGATGTTCAATATGATGGAAATCCCAACTCGAGAAATATTGTCTGAGCTGCCCCATGATTCTATCACCATATCACACCTTACACTTAGGTCCTATACAGGTGTTATAAGGGGCTTTGTAATGAGGCCTTAGTTACTTTTTGTAATGCTTTTGTATAAATAAAATTTTTATTTCTTATTATGGTAATGATTTTGAATTTCAAATATTAAAATATTTATAGGATAAATTTATATAAGTTCTTTTTTATTAGTTAATTTTGGAAAAACAGCAATTTAAAATATTTTTGAATAATTTAAATAATTAATAATGTGAAATTATTTTTAAAAAATGGTCTTCTAGAGATGTGATCAATAAGAAATTTAGCATCTAATAACATCATTATATATTTTGGTGAATAATAAATTATGAATATAAATATTACCCTTATGAATAGTAATATGATCAATGAAATAGTAACTTCAATTACGAAAGTATAAATATTATTTATTCATCTTTAATGGTAATGTAATATAATAGCATAAGTAAATATTTGTTTCAGAAATTATTAGTTAAGTATTAGTTTTTTCTTTTAAATATCATTTTTACTTAAAAATTAAATATCTCATAAATAAAAATTATTTTCATAAAATGGAGTTCATTTTTGAATTCAGAGCATTGATTTTATGTTAGGGTGAATTTATGATATTTTTATAAAATTTATTCTTTTTCAGTGAATAATAAAAATACAGTTTTGAGTTTAGGTGTGATTTATGAGATCATTAATAATGTAATAAATCTATATGACTTCTGAATAGTAATATATGTGATGAGTTTTCCCAGTTGGAAAATACCATGGGAAAGCCCATGGTTTAACAAATACAACTAATGAGGTGTCCCTTAGAAATTAATAAAATATTCCCTCATTTTTTTTATAAATACCAACCCATTACTTCATTCATTTCTTTAAAAATTCTTCCTTAATTAATATCTGTAATTTTTACCTCTCAAGGAGTTCTCCCAAGGTTCCCTCTATCCTCCAAGGTCCCAACATTCTTGTTTTCGAAGTTACTTTTCAAGGTAAGGGAACCCTTCACCCTCCTCTTTTAGTCATGCTTTCATTATGTTATGTATTCTAGTTTCCATTTTATTATGTTGGGATTTGTTCTTATATACAAAATCTACTATCCATTTCATTTCCAATTTATGGGATACCCTTTCTCTCTCATCAAATTATTTTCTTAATTTTTAAGTGACGTCGTTAGGCTGCCGAATTTTCGTAAAAGAAATCACATCTTCTCTTTTCATTCATGTTTCTTTTTCATGTGGTATGTCATACAATCATCAATAACATGGTCTTATGTAAATTATATTCTATAATTATATTTTATTAAGGGTTATCTATGAGTCTATTACCCTTGTCTTCTCTCGTTTTAATGTTTTCTAAAAATGATGCTATATAGATGTTATGCTATAGAAATTTCATCTCAAAATCTCTCTCTATTTTTATTATAAATTCTCTTATTTTATTTGCATGAATACCCAATACTATTTCGTTTCGTGGGTTATTAATAAATACATAAAAATGATATATTTTATTATGAAATTGACATTCAGGAAATCCTCATTCCTTTTCCATGGGTTATAAATGTCATAACGATCATGTTTTTAAGCACTTTTAAAATTTCATTGTTTTGAAATGAAACCAATTTATTTTATTCTTTCTGATTTATTTAGGAAATTTTTGTTTATAATATATTTCTATCAAAATAAAATAATGATATAGTATTGGTGATCCTTAATATCCCTCCAATGCATTGTGTAATGAATTTAATCTCTAGAGATGAGAAGTTTCGCGATACCTTCGTGAATAACCTTTGTAATTTTCATTATACCTGGGGGATGAACCTTGGTGATATGATCATTAATATCTGAATTGAATTTTGTACCCACATATTTTAGTAATTATTAATTTTATTTTTAGTATGATATGCATCTTCTTCCATTTCACATGTCTTTATATTTTTCATCATGTTTTTATTGATATCACAAGTAAACTGTTTCACTCATTTTCCTTACTAAGCCTTATGCTCACCATTTCCTTTGATGTATGTCTATAGGTTATAAGATGCAATAATTGTACTTAGGATGAAATTTTAAAGAATGTTTTCAAGGGGATTAAAATAATTAATTATGTTTTCATGATTTATGTTCCAGATTTTCAAGACACAAGACTTTAAATATCCTATATTTGTCAAAAATTAATGAAAAGTACCTTAATAAAAAGGTAGGATTCCATAGTTTGTATCAAATGATATTTTTGTTATTAATGAAAATTAGGCTATGAAAAAATTAGGAGGAACCCTATAGAAAAGTTTAAATATAGGAAAAATTGCTGGTATTTTGGTAAAATATTATGTAAGTGGTTTTTTGAAAAAATAAATCCCTATCTGGATACGAACATGTAGATGTGGATCTGGCACAGATCTACCTAGGAGTGAAAACTCCAACAATGAGTTTCGGGCATGACCCGAGGTATCCTAGTTCTCGACATTGGACCATTCTGCACTCCTAGTTTGACAACTCATGGAGGAAATGTTTGGTTAATCATTAGCATTTTATGAATCATTATGAAGGATTTATAGAGAAATATAATTTTTTAAGAATGAATTATTAAGACATTAAATAATTTATATTTAAAATATCTATAAATAAAATAAGATTATAACTATGGTTTTAATATTTTAGAAAATGGTAGGAAATTGGAGGAACCATGAAAATGGTGACCACAATTGACCACATTCTGACGGCCCTCCAATGGAATCCATAATGGAAAGTTTCATGGGAATGATGAAACAACTGAGTCATGTTATATGAAATAACATGAATCAAGATGAGAGACTAATCTCACCATTAAGGGAACAACATTCTATTGATTATTTTATACATCAATGACTACTAATCTTCAGTGGATTGACCGACCCATTGATTTATAAATAGTGGATCAACTCTATAGAGATTATCTTTTCTTTCATCCACTTTTTAGTTCAAGATAAGGTCACCCTAGATGTCTATCACTTAGAGGGAGAAGCTGATCAGTGGTGGGAACAAATTAAAAACACATGCACAAGAGTAGAGTTTGAAGCTATGTAGTGTTATGTGTTCAGAGGGATCTTATTAAATAAGTATTTCCCTCATTCTATGAGATCAAAAATGGAGAAGGAGTATCTCAAGCTTACGCAGATGGAGAATGAATCTATGGGAATCTATGATATGAACTTCATTTTTATTTCACGTTAAATATCTAGCTTTGTCGTGGATCCAAATGGGAAGGTTAATAGATTCTTTTTTCGACTAAGACCACATCTATAGAATAATCTAGCCAACCTAGACTATGACAGTTATGAAGAGATTGTGCGGTGTGCAATGAATGTCAAACTAGTGTTTTGTGAGACGCATTGGTCTCACTAATAGAATGACAAGAAGAGATCAATACAACCAAGATTAGGGAGCATCTTCGATCAGGGAAGAGGAGGTAAGAAATCGCAAAGTCCCACATGTAATAAATGTGGGAAAAATCATTCCAACAACTTCCTCCTCTGGAGTTGGAAGTGATACAAGTGTGGAATAGTTGGTCATATTGTGTGGAAATATTATTGTGAGGTGAAGCCTCAACTTCCCAACACTATATACAAAGTGAATATGGTGTAGTCCCTACCTGATGTCCAATTCCATAAGTTTAAAAAACATGGTAACTTTTTCAATCAATATCGAAATCCAAGGGCAGTGGAGGGGAATCACCATCAGCCTCAGCAAAGGCCAAGGGAATAAGGTCGTACTTTTAAAATCACTAAGGATAAAGTCGAAGTGCCAAATGATGTGGTGGTAGGTACTCTTTTTGTTCTCCCAAATATAGCACATACGTTTTTTTATTATGGTTCTAAACATTCCTTTATTTCCTCCAAGTTTGTAAAGAATTTATAATCAACCCCTGAATTGAAAAAAGTAGAGTTATCAGTCAAGACTCCTAATGAGTTTATCCAAGAATCATTAGTGTTTAGAAACTATAGTATTTAATTTAGTTAGATAAATATTATTTCAAATCTAATTTTCATTTATATGATGAAATTCAACATTATTCTAGGGGTGGACTGAAATCAAATTATAATCCTAAGATCAAATATAGATACAAGGAAATTTTAGTTGTCTAGAATGGAAAACCTAGAGTTATCTTCCAAGGAGTGATATATCAACCTAATCATTATCTAAAAGAACCTTTTATAGACTTCTTTATGGAGTTAATCGGTGAATAAGAATAAGGAAATTATATTATAATGACAGAATATGTCCCCATCGTCCAGGAATACATTGACTTATTTCTTGAGGAGTTACTCGGACCTCCCCCAAAAAAAGAGGCAGAGTTATCCATTGAACTCGTACCAAGATGTCATCCAATTTAAAATAACCCATATAAGATGGAAAATGTGGAGCTATATGATTTAAAGAAACAACTCCAAGATCTTTTGGATAAGGGGTTTATCTGAGCGAGTGTGTCTCCTTGGAGAGACCTTATTCACTTTATGAAGAAGAAGGATGGATCAATGCGGCTACGCATTTATTATAGGGAACTGAATGGGATCACAATGAAGAATAGATATCTTCTTCCAAGAATTGATGACTTATCTAACCAAATTCACGGGGATTTATTATTCTCTAATATTGATCTTCAATATGATTATCATTAATTGAGGGTGAAGAAAGAATATATTCCAAAAACAGCCTTCTGATTAAGATATGGGCATTATGAGTTTGTTGTTATGACCTTCAGGCTAAGTAATGCACCTGAATGTTTTATGGATTTTATGTATATAGTCTTTAAGCAATACCTTGATAACTTTGTGGTAGTTTTTGTTGATGATATTCTGATATATTACAAAACTCGGGAAGAGAATGACGATCATCTAAGGGTTATTTAGAAAACTCTATAGAATGAGAGGATTTTTGGAAAGTTAATAAAATGTGATTTTTTGTTACAATAAGTTTCTTTCTTGGGGAACATTATAACAAATGAAGGAATCACAGTTGACCGTACAATGACAATGGTTGTAGAAGAGTGGCCTTATCCTACAATAATAATTTAGATTCGATGTTTCCTTGGATTAGTGAGATATTATAGGAGGTTTGTGAAAAATGTTTCCCGACACTATAATCCAATAATCAAGTTAACTAAAAAATGGTTAAAGTTTATCTGGAAAAAGAGTGTGAGGAACGTTTCCAAGAGCTAAATAAGAGATTGGTTACTATACCCATGTGAACTATGCCCTCAAGTGGAAAAGGATTCGTTATTTTTATTGATTCATCTATAAAAGGGATTGGTTGATTCCTCATGAAAAATGAAGAAGTCATTTCTTATTCATATCGACGGTTTAAGACTCTTGAGAAATAATATTCTACACATGATCTGGAGATGGATGCGGTTGTTTTTTCTTTAAAGATATGGAGGTACTATCATTAGGGGATAAATGTGATATATACACATACCATCAATGTTTTACACATATAATCATAGTAAATTAATTGAACATGAGACAAAGGAGATGCTTAGAACTTCATGAAACTGTGATTGTTCAATTCATTATCATCCTGGAAGAGAAAAAAAGTTGCTGATGCATTAAGCAGGAAAGAACCACTTGTTCTTTCCATGATGAGGATAGAAAGATATTATTTGGTCAATGACCTAGTAAATCCATACATGGGAATTATAAGGGAAGGGACATCATCAACACTAAGCTAAATGATTTCTCAACCATCATTACTAGAGAATATCAAGAAGGATCATAAAGTATATCCTTTGTTGCAAAATATGTTTGAGGCTATGAAAGATAGGAAGATTCCTGAGTTCAATATTGATCAAGAAGGTGTACTGAAATTTCATAAATGTCTATATGGTCCATCTATTCTAGAAATACAGAAATATATAATGGATGAAGCTCATAGATCTAATTTTTCTATACATCCTAGAAGAACGAAAATGTATAGAGACCTTCATGATCATTATTGGTGGGATAATATGAAAAGAGAGATTTTTGCCTAGAATTCATGGTGCCATGTATGTCAGCATGTGAAGGCAAAGCGATAACATCCTAAAGGGGTATTTCAATAACTACTCATAACATCATGGAAGTGGGACAATATCGCAATGTAATTTGTCACTAGTCTCCTGAGAACATACAAATAAAGAAATGCGATATAGGTTATTATGGACCCTCTCACCAAGACTTCCCATTTAATCTATATTCAGGAAGATTTCTTTTATTAACAACATTCCATGATTTATATGAAGGAAGTAGTAAGGATTCATGGATATCCACTTTCAATCATATATGATAATGATACAAGGTTAACATACAAATTATGGATAAGTCTTCAACGTGCTCTGAGCCATGAATTGAATTTCAGTACTGCCTATCACCCCAAAATGATTTCCAATCAGAAAGGACTATACAAATAGTCGAGGACCTGTAGAGAACATGCTCAATGTAATTTAGAGGTGAATGGGATCAAAATCTCTCATTAGTTGAGTTATCTTACAACAAAAGCTTCCACTCAATCATTAAAATGTAGTCTTATAAAGATCTATATGGAAAGATATGTATAACTCCTACTTATTGGGATGAAGTGGGTGAGAGAAAACTTCTTAGGCCTGAACTTGTGAAAGAGATGACAGAAAAGGCCTATGCCATCCAGTAACACATTAAGGCTGTTCAAAGTCATAAAAAGAGCTATGCCAAGAACTATCGAAGGGACTTGGAGTTTCATGTTGGTGATAACGTATTTCCTTTAATTTCACCTTGGAAGAGTGTTATGAGGATTGGGAAGAGATGGATGCTCAACCCAAGGTACATTATGCACTATGAAATCCTTGATCAAGTAAGAGCAGTGGTCTATCAGATTGAACTTCCTCCAAATCTAGCATAAGTTCATCCTGTCTTCCACATATCGCTCTTGAGAAATTATATACCCAACTCATAAAATATACTAAATCCATAAGTGGTACAACTAGAACATCACCTCTCTTATAAGGAGAAACAGGTTGAGATCTTGGATCATAGATACAAGGTTCTAAATAACAAGACTACCCATCTTGTTAAGGTGTTATGGAGGAACCACAAATGTGAAGAAACCATATAGGAACCAGAGGAGTCTATGAGGAAGAATTACCCTCACCTTATCTCTTTAGAGGGTACATGTTAAAATTTTGGGGAAGAAATTTCTTAATGGGGGAAGAATGTAATCACCAAAACATTTGAATACTAAATTTTTCCTAAATTTGTGTGTTATTTTATTTTATACTAAAATAACTATATATTTTTATTAATGAAGTGAGTATAATCAAAATGAGACGATTTGGTTTCGATTATTAAATAACTATTTTTCAATATTACTGTTGTAAAAAATAATCTTAACGTTATGATTATTGTTTATAAATACAAATTATCATAGTTAATTAGTACAGAAAGAGGAGTTGATGGCATCATCCAGTAGACTCGGGACATACAAAGACCATCTGTTGGATCTTGGGAACGAGTTTGCATCACTACGCTTTTCTCTGGACAAATCCCAATCCAAACATTAACACGTCAATTTTGAATGAAATTTCTTAGGGGAGAAGTTCAAGCTGATAGAAATCACCACTCGAGAAATGTTGTCTAAGCCACCCCAAGATTTTATCAAAATATCACAGCTTAAACTTAGGTCATATGCTGGTGTTATAAGGGGATATATAACGAGGACTTAGTTACATTGTGTAATAATTTTGTATAAATAAAATTTTTATTTCATTTTATGGTAAATTTTGTGAATTTTGAATGTTAAAATAAAAATATGATGAATTTATAGACGTTCCATATTAATGGTGGAATTTTTAAATTAGTGAATTTTAATATATTTTTGTATACCTTAAATAATTAATAATGTGAAATGAATTTTAAAAAATAGTCTTCTACACTTGTGATCAGTATGAAATTTAGAGTCTAACAAGATCAACATATTTTTTAGTGAATAGTAAATTATGAATAGTAATATTACCCTTATTAATAGTAATGTGACAAATCGAATATTAACTTCACTTAAGAATTTATAAATATTATTTAGCCATCTTGAATGGTAATGTGATATAATAGCATAAGTAAATATTTTTATAGAAATTATTAGTTAAGTATTAGTTTTTTTTGGTAAATAGTGTTTTTACATAGAAAACAAATATCTCATTTTTAAAAAAACTATTTTCATAAAATGGATTTCATTTTTTAATTCAGTGCATTGATATTAGGTTAGGGTAAATTTAGGATATTTTTATAAAATGTTTTGTTTTTGTTGAATAATAAAAATACAGTTCTGAGTTTCTATGTGATTAATGGCATCATTATTGATGTAATCACGATGTAATAAATCTGGTAAACATTTGAATTGTAAGATATGTTAGGAGGTTTCCCAAGTGGAAAATTCCTTTTAAAATACCATGGTCAATCCCATGGTTTTTCAAATACCACTAATGAGGTGTCGCTTATAAATTAATAAAATATTCCCTCATTTTTGCTATAAATACAATCCCATTCCTTCATTCCGTTCACTGAAAATTCATCCTAAACGAATATAGAGTCTTTTTACCTCCCAAATATTCCTCCCATGGTTCCCTCAAGCCCCCAATGTCCCAACCTTCATGTTTTTGAATCTACTCTTCAAGGTAAGGGAACCCTTCACCCTCCTCTTTTAGTCATGACTTCCTTTATGTTATGTCTCCGAGTTTCCATTTTATTATGTTGAGGTTTGTTCTTATATATCCTTAATACATTCCATTTCATGTACAATTTATGAAAGACCCTTTCCTCTCTTATGAACTAATTTTATTAATTTTTAAGTGACGCAGTTAGGCTACCGGATTTTCGTAAAAGAAATCATATCTTCTCTTTTCTTTAAAGTTTCCTTTTCATGTGGTTGAAATTAAAACATCCATAACATGATTTTATTTAAATTTAATTATGTAACTATATATTATTATGATTTATTTATTAGTGTGTGTCCCTTTTCCCCTCTCTTTTTAATGTTTTCTAAAAATCATGTTATATCGCTGTTATGTTGCAGAGATTTCATCCGAAAATCTCACTCCCTTTTTTCCTATGAAATTATTTTATTTTATTTACATGAATACCCAAACCTATATAGTTTCAAGTAAATTTCATAAAGACATTAAAATGATATATTTCATTCTCTAATTGACATACATGAAAACCTCATTACTTTTTCATGGGTTATAAATGACACAACGATCATGTTTTAAGGCACTTCTAAAATGTCACAATTTTGAAATAAAACCCATTTATTTTATTCTTTATGGGATATTTATGAAATGTTTTTTATGATATATGTGGATGACATTAAAAATAATACATATTAGGCACTCACCCTGATATTTTTCCAATGAATTGGGTAATGAATTTAATATCTAGAGATGACAAGTTTCATGATACCTTGGTCAATATCCTTGGTAATTTTTATAACACCTTAGGGATGAACCATTGTGATTTGATCATGAGTGTCTAAATTAAATGTTTTAGACCCATATTTATGTTATTACTAATGTTATTTTATGTGTTATATGCATCTTCTTTCATTTATCATGTCATTATATTTTTAATCATGTTCTTGTAGATATCACAAGTAAATTGTTTCACTCATTTTCCTTATTTGGCCTTCTGCTCACCCTTCCCTTTGTTGTATGTCTATAGATTATTAGATGAAGTAATTTTACATAGGATGAAATTTTAAATAATATTTTCAAGGGGAGTAAAATAATTTTTTATGTTTTCATGTTTTATTATTTTAATTTCTACGACACTAGACTTTAAAGAACCTCTATTTATAAAAATGTAATGAAAAGCTATGTAATAAAAAAGTGGGATGTCATATAGAAGCTACTCACATTTTAAGGCACCATAAGAAATGTCCAATCGTGGTATTTTGGGGAGTTTATTAACATCAGATAAGGGAGATTTTAACTATAAAACTTGATGTATTTGGAGAGAAAAATGGTGTATTGTAGTATTAGGTCATCTGACTAGGACCTCATTCCTTGAAGTTTATTATTGTGTAAAAAAGGATGATGATGATCTGAATTTTAAAATCATTTAGGTTGGATGTATATGGTTTTATTAGTTTTAACATATTTCAGCTAAAATGATGGTTATTACACTGTTTAATATCATGTAACTTGGATATTGATTGTTACGCAGTTTAATGTCATGAAACATGGATGACATGTCGTGCAATTTATTGTCATATGAAAAAGAAGATGATTCTAAGTTTCTTAACATCGTACAAAAACCAATATGTTAATTAATTAGTATTACAACATGAAACTATGATGAACTTTTTGTGATTTTAAAAATAAATTCATCATAAATATTTCATTGGTTAGAGTTGTAGTGAGTTCTCTATCTATTGAGATTAAGGAATATGCTCTATTAGAATATACCATATGTATGGAATAAGGTCTCTCCAACTTTGGGTCAAGATTTGGAGGATTATTCCATCATATCATTAGAGTCCTAAGATCCAAAACCAACTCTGTTTTAAGGAATGAATGAAGGAAGACCTTTTTCTTAAAGGACCATTCTATTTGGTTCTGATAGACTTCAAAGTGCTGCATTATATCCGATATTAATTCATCCATTACTTCAAACTCATCCAATCATTTTTGATATTGCTCATATTTGGATAATTGATCACATATAGAAACATGGAGTGATGGAAACTAAACTTCAATGTGAATAACTGATTTTGTCACTTATACCAAAGAGTACGGGGTTGATCATGTTGCAGTACATGTTGTAGTCTGCTAAGCCCATAAGGCATGTAAGAGGTTATTCGGAAAATACTTATTATCTTTGTACTACATCTTCTGGAGTATACTAGAAATGGTCTTCTTGAATCCTCTATATTTCCATTTGGATACTACATGATAGCAAGATAAATGGTTAGATTTGATATTGTGTCCCTACTACAGCTTCTATACCTCAATAGAATAGAAATTGGTTCTGTTTTTTATCAATATGGTATTAGAGACACCAAATCTGGTGATGTTTTTAGATTAGATGAAGCAAATAATGATTTTGGCTCTGACTTCTTTGAGATGTATTTCCTCAGCCCATTTCGATAAAAAATTGGTATCAGTAAGGTTGTACTTGAATTTGTTAGTCGTAACAAGAGGATAAGTCCCCACTATATCCATTCCCCTTGTAATAAATGTCTAGGAGTATTAGGTTGAATATTGAAACTCTGGTGGTTAATTGATGAAATTTTAATGCACTTGACAGGGATGACACTTTTTGGTGAATTCTATGCCATCATATGTCTTTGAAGACCAGAAGCATCGAAGCCTTCAGATTTGATCAGAAATAATATACCCTAATTGGTGGGAACCATAGGCTCCTACATGTACTTCATTCATTAATTCTGTAGTTTCTTTTCCATTGATGCATTTGAGAAGGATTCTATCGAATCCTCATATATAGAAGAATTTCTGATGATTTGGTCTATTCTAAAGGGTGAAATTAATTGCTCAGTGATGGATTTTTTCTCTTCCAACTCTATATGGTGGAAGTACTCCATATTAGAGATATTACATGATGGTTTTCATCAATCCCATGATAGGACCATACAAAATGAGAATAGTGATGACTTCATTAATATACTCTATTCTTATTTGAAAAAAAAGTGAAACTACACATTTAGGAGAAATAATGATTATTTTTTCATCCTGGTTTAGATTTTCCTGGGTTTTTGCAGCATTTTCCAATGCACCAACCTTAGTTTTTTTGATCGTGGGATGTAAGATAATGATGGATATAAGGGAGACTCTTCCATAAATCCTCAGACATAATCACAGAGAGAAAATATATATTCCATTCTGACAACGTAATCCCTGTTTATTTTCATGATTAACAATTCAGAATCACCCTTCACTTCTAGGTGGTTTGCTGGTACTTGGAGTTCCAATTCCAAGACTGCAATGACATAGTGGTATCTTGTCTCATTGTTAGTATAACCTTCTGATAACAAGAAGGAGAGTGAAAATACTACCTTCTCTAGGGAGATAATTAAAATTACTAACCCTTCATTATTGTGCTTATTTTCTTCCATTCTCTTCTCCATTGGACTCCTGGGAGAACCATCAAAATATATTTACCATATTCCTGGGATGTTATGAATGGAGAATATTTGTTCACCATGTAGATAATTATTAAATGATGTTTCATCTATAGATGGTTTCTCAACATGTAATCCATTCACAGTCTGAAATTTCACAACATTCTGAGGCAAAAACTATATATCAAACTACTGTAGAATAATTTCCCATCGTGCCAAATGTCCTGTTAGCATAGGACGAATGAGGATAAATTTGAGTAGGTTATTGCGAGAGACCAAGTGAACCTCATTATGCTGTAGATAATTTCTCATCTTATGAACCACATAGATTAATTCTAGTAATATTTTATCAATATTTGAATATTGAGTCTCTGTATCGAGCATGGTTCTATTGAGATAGTAAAGGTTGCTTTTTATTCCCAGAATCATTACTTTTTTTCATGGACGGATCCCAATTATCGCATCAAGGTTATCACATAAAGAATGAGTGGATTTTTTTCAATAGGTGGCGTTAACACTGGTGGTCTCAAGAGGAATATATTGAGAGTATAGAATGTTTTTTGGCAGTCATTGGTCCATTGATATGTGACACCTTCTTCCTGAATTTGGTGAGGGGAAATCACTTGCCTACCAGATTGACTATGAATCGCCAAATGTAGTAACCAGTGACCTTGAATTCCTCTAAAATCATGACGGTTTTAGGGATGTGTCATGTCAAGGATAGATTTAGTCTTATTATGACTGACTTCGATGCTATGATGGCATACAAAAAAGCTGATAAATTTCCACGAGGTTACCACAAATGTACATTTTAAGGGGTTAGTCTTCAAATTATGTGGTTAAATCGTGATGGAAATAGTTTCTAAGCTATCCATGTGATCAAAACATTTCTTTTATTTGGCCACTATATCATCAAAACAGTACTGAATATATCTTCCCAAAAAGGGTTTGAGAATATGATGCATAGAATGTTGGAATGTGGCACCATCTCTCTTTAAGGCAAAGGGTATTACCTGATAGAAAAATACACCTTGAAATGATTTGAAGGCCATGGATTCATTATCTTTGGGGACATTCAAATTTGGTTGCATATGGGGTATCCATCCATGAAAGAGAGATCATGGAATCCAACTGTTGCATCACTCAAGAGTTTTGTGATTGGATCTGGGATGGCATATTTGAGACAATAGCAGTTCAGATCTTTGAAAGAAATGAAAGCTCTAATTTTCATACTATTCTTTTTCACCATTACAATATTGTCTTGTCATTTTGGATATTTCACCTCTTATATGAAGTCGAACATGATGTTATTGTCGAATTGGGCCTCAATTTTGGAGGCATGAGTCATGTGTGTTCTTCTTACGGCCTTCTTGTATCCTCTATGATCATCAAGGAAACCCAAATATTGTATGGCTGAATTATTGACATATCCTGGAATTTATATGTAATTCCCAGAAAAAAATCCAGATATTTCATTAGAAAGAAAAATTTTCTTTAATTTTTTCATGAGTCATTTCCTCAATAATGAAAGTGGGGTGTGGATCTTCCTTTCTACCCCAACTTATTTCCCAAAGTTCAAAAAATGTGCTGGAGACACCTTTTCAAATGATAAAGTGGAATTCCTAATATCTTCATATTCTTCATTTTTTACTTATTACACCTCTTCTTGGATGGTGGGTGTTGAAGAAATATTTTCATATCTATATGGGGAGTCAGTATTTGGACATATATAAGAGGGGGAAATCATTTCCAACTCAACTGACGATGAAGGGTCTTTTTGATGCTTTGAAGGGATGATAATGGGTTGAGAATAAACATCACTATCTTCTTCCATTTTTTGTGACAAATTCTTCCAATCTAGATGATAATGAATAGACTTGATGAAGATCGATGGATGAAATGACAACATCTTCATTTAGGCTTTTATCATCACTTGGGGAATTAATGACTTCTCATATGCCATTAACTTCGATTTCTTCCACTAACATTACAGAATTCATAGCATGAGTTCTTGGATTTGGGTCCAACCTTTCAATTTGATTAATGGGTAGCACATAATATGTATTGACATGATTTAATGGGTTAAATGGGATCTTCTATAGACCATTCAGGTCATTGAGGGTGAACAATTATTAATGTTGGAAAACGTGGATGTGACTTGTATTCTTGTTCATTCTAATAAATTATTTTATCTTGAGCGACATAGACTTTTCTCATCATCCACTTGTAAAATTGTGCACAAATCCATAAATTCCTCATCAAAAGTTACTCCCAAACTGGAATTGTCATCCATAATTAGGAGTTCAATATACTCCTCATCATGTACAACTTAAATTTCCTCTCTCTCCATGAAATCAAAAATGTGAGATGCATCTTTAATACCCGAATAGGGAGAAACATAATTAAAATCATATTTTAGGTAATCCATGTTGAATAAAAATATAGCATCTTTGATAAAAATTTCAACTCCCTTTAGTATTTTTGTTTGTTCCTCCTCGTGATGGAATATCGATCCTGGGAGAGGGTTCATGGCAAGAGTGAGGTAGTAAACCTCTTCTAGCCTCTCTTCAAAAAACACCACCTCACTTTCGGATTCTTCTAAGGATAGTGGTATGATGTCATGGGCTGGATCCACCTGTTGAAGCATTGAAAAATCATTACAATAGTTATTTCATGAAAAATAATTTGAATGGAAATTAAAAAAAATGATCATCAATGAAATGCCATAATCATGAATCATTGCAAGTTTCAACTCATTCCAACCATTGAAAACGTATTTGGAAATTGGTTCTTGAATTTACAACATTTTCTCCATGGGAAAATCCATATTAATTTTGGAAAACTCCATATTTTTATTCCTTATATTTATTTTCTCTTTCCTTATCAATTTCATTCCGTAATATTGGGCTTTAGTGGGAGGTGGGGGTCTGCACTATCTTCTTTTTAGCCTTTGACCTTATCCATGGCTTGTTGCATCAAATGCAAGTTCTCATGAGAATTAGTTTTCTCCTCCTTAGTAAGGTCTCGATTCAGTCTTTAATGCATCCAACCTTGAAATTTAGCAATAGCCACGTCAAGCTCTTGAATCAGGTCTAATAGTGACACCATATCAAATTTTTTAGATATCATCATTATTGTGTGTGTTTGTGTTTTTTTTGTGATTTTTTATATGTTTGTTTTTTTGTTTTAAAATATACGAAAAATTGGGAAAACCACTTAGACACTCATTGCTTCACCACAAATAAAGTCAAAATATGATGTCGTCCTTGTCATTAGGAAAATCATGTATTCATTTAAAAAGACCCAATATATTTCATAGTGGATCACCTCAGGGTCGCTTTTAAGGAAGTATTGTCGAAAACACGAGTGGTCGATCTGAAAATATTTTTTTATTTTTTTAAATTTTTTGGAAACAAAAAAATACAATTCCTAAGAAATTAGTAATCAGTGCGTAAGGAAATTGTGGAGAGATAAACAGTGATGGAAAAGTGAAAAAACATAGAGACACAAGACAAAACCAAGAAAATAATGTAGACGCAGACACAACACAAAGCACAAAAAAAACACCAAGACATAGATGAAAAAAGTTAGTGTGGACAAGGCAAGAACTCAGTTAATTAACCCACTACTCCCTATCCAAGATCAACTTAAGAAATTAATAAAAAATTTACATTCTACTCATGGAATGTCTGATGACTCTAATAATACACTAATCTCACATAGAGATTTAACACTCATGTATAGAATTTCATACCTACTTAATCATTGCAATGAACTATAATTGATTTACTCTTAAAGGTCATTTCGGCCAAATATTGTCACTAGAGAAAGTGATCCTATTGAGATCATCATATTTGAATGACCAATCATGATTCTATGATTGAGAAATCATGATAGGAAGGGGATAATATGTGAGACCAAAGATTAGTGACCTGATCCAATACAAGGACATGCTCGTGTGGATCCCAATTCACTTTCTTGGTTTAGAAAGGCTAAGAAAAAATAGTGATCAAATTGATGCTCGGATCTACAGATTGCATCAGGTTTCTTAACCTCGATCTAGCACTGCATGTTAGATATCCATTTCCAGATATTTGAGATCACAACACAATGAAATGAGAAGAAAAATGAAGAACATGTCACAAACTAATCAAACATCATTATTTTAATTAAAACACATGCATGTAAAATATTTATAGACACAGTATAAACAAAAACCTAAAATAGAGTTGTAGAGGAGGGGTGGAAAATGGAGGAGTAGGGTCTCATATCTGATATCGAAGACGATCCCCTAGTCTAGGAGGTGTGGATGGAGTGTATTATAGATGGTGGTGGAGTATCCTCCCCTACATTGAACGATTTTAAATGACCCCCCCCTTGCGGGAGGAGTCAGGCTCATCTTTTTTGGAAAAACCAAACAATATTATTAACAATTCTGAATAGCAACGGGTTCCACATGGCACACTTTTATGAGAATGTCACCAACTTCATAGTGAACTCTTAGTGAGTGTAACTCACCATTTTCAATGAACTCCATATTCCCAGAATTTTTTTCCATGATAAGTTTCTTTTATCACCGCTTGTACGAGTATCTCCCCATGCACAGAACAAGAGAAAAACTAAAACAAGTCAAAAAAATAGAATGAAACAAAAAGGACTATATATTAATATTTTTACTTAAATTAGTTAATAAAATATACTTATTAATATATTTATATATATGACCTAATGTTATTATTTCTAATATATGTCTTAATAACCATTATATTTAATTAATACATATATTATTATGATATATAATAGATTATATTCTATTATTAATATAAATAATATTATTATTTTATAGTATATGATATATATACCATAATATATATATATATATATATATGTGTTACTATAAAATAAAATAAAAACTAAAATGAAGAAGAAAAAAATGAAGAGGTGGGGGTTTTATTCATATGGCGTAGGGAGAAGAGAGGAGAAAGGGGGGAGGGAGCGGTGCCAGTGGACTCGGAGTAGGGGGTAAAATGGATGTGTGGGCTCATGGAGACAAGGTGGTGGTAGCCAGATTGAGGTAGAAGAGGGGTGGCCCCTATGCATGTGGAACATGGTAGTTCTTCAACTAGTTCACAGATAGTAGGGAACAACCATGGGACGATGGTCTGATGGCTTCTACAACCCTCTGAATGGAACATGTTGCGATTTGCAGCATGAGTAGAGAATATGGAGTGAAGAGGATTTGGGTTCTACTCACGTGGAAAGGTGGAACTTTGGCACAGATCTAAGATTTGAGGGTTTAGGTTTGAATGCTTCTAGTTCGATTGAAATTTGTGTCTCACTACTATTGGATTTGATTTTCAATTTTCTATTGGGTGATTTTGGTTGCTATAGTTCAATTGTTTTGTAATGCTACTTCTCTAACTTTGATGTGTTGTTGCAGTTTTGTTGGTGTTGGATGCAAAACCGAGTTTGGGAGTTGTTTATGGCTGCTATGAGACAAAAATAGGATACAGTAGTGAGTGGTGTAAGGTAATCAAGGGGTGGAAATCGTGAGACCGTGTGGGTGAAACGATGAAAAGGGTGTTGGAACTATCAGAATGAAATGATATGAAATGGTTTCAATAGAAAGAGATGAAATGGTGGTAGAAAATGTGAAGTGGTGGCACCATTTGAGCAGATGTGCAAGGAGTGGTGACGGTCACAACATAATGGAAGTAAATGGAGGCATCATTCCATCAATAGTGGCACAATATCTGTGGCACTAGCTGTGTAATGGTGGGACAACAAACGTGATGTTGTGACACCGTGAGTGGAAATAGAGGGAAAAACAACACGTGAAACATAGAAAAATAATAATTAAATAAGTTAATAATTAAAAAAACTAAATATGTATTAATAAATTAATCAATTAAATTAACAAAAAAAAATTAAAAATAAATAAAAATAAAACAATGTTAAAAATATAATAAAATTAATTATGCATTATTCAAAAGAAGAACTTTTTTTGAATTAAAAATTATAAACAAGTTAACATAAAACAAACTAAAATAATTAAATTCACTTGCTTATGTTAATAATCTAATTAACTAACAAAATAATAAATTAAAGAATTAAATCAAGAATAAAAATATTAATTGAATTAAATTAGATTGTAAGCACAAAAATAAAGTGATTTATTTATTTATAACTAACACAAATAAAAAATTAATTACATTAATGAATTTATAAACTAATTTTTGTAAAAATTAAGATAAATAAAAAATTTAAGGATTGATAAGAGTGAAAAATTATATTTTTAAAGATAAAATAATAAAAATAAAAGTCAAAATAAAAATATTAATTTAAATTTTGAACTTTTCAAAATGACAAAATGAACATTAAAACACAATATTTACACTATAATTGATTATTTTACAAATAAAGAAGAAATTCAAAACAATTATTAATTATTTAACAATAAAATAAAATTTTTATTAACAATACAGTAAATCTAAAAAAATGTTGTTGAAAAGCATGTGATAACACTACGACATCAAACTCCCCACACATAAAACTTTGTTTGTTCTCAAAAAAATGCATGCCTTAGACTTTAAAATAGAAATATGATTTATGAGTAACAGTTCAAAAAGTGCATTATAAATTTTTAATACCCAATGTTAAAGGATCAAGCAGTGGGTTAGTCATTTCAAAGGTGTTAAAAAATGATGTCCTACCTAACTTTAAAAAATCAATGGAATTAAATAGCCTGAAAAATACATACACTTTAAATTATGTCATGCCTCTTATGTATACTCATTAATTTTCCTAATTCAATTTCTGCATCAAGTGTTGATTCAAGGAGTGTTGGAAGTTTTGATGAATTAGAACTAAAAACTTAACCAAGGACACCTTCCATACTCGCCTTCTTTTAGGTTCCAAAAATTAAAGTCCACTAATTTCATCATAATATTGATTCAACTAAAATAAATTTTAACTAATTCAATTTCTCCCTTATTTATATGGGTTCAAAATTCCCCTCAACTAAATGAGTTCATTTTTGAAAAGGGAACTTTATTTCCAATTTTCCTAGCCATATTCCATGTACAAATAATTGTGCATAGAACTTTTTAATATTGAAATTGGATTAATCTATTCACAGAAATACACCCAGTTAACCTTGTCTCTGATTCCCATAGGGGGATACCATTTTATTATTTTAATCTAGTTACAATGGACTTAACTAATAATCATTTTAGTTGAATTCTTATGTTATTTAAATTTTATATTTGAAAAATTTTAGGGACCCTTAGGTTCTAGTGAAAACTTGTAGTTACTCTAATTTATGATTCTCATTCCAGAAACCTACACTGTCTCACTCCTATCCTCCATTCCTAAATAGAAAGATCCATAAATACAATGAACTATTCAACTCAGTAATCACTCAAACATAATAGTGTCTTACTACCTATCAATATCAACAACCATAAAACAGTTATCCACTCAGTAGGACAAAATTGAATTGCCTGTGGACCTATAATGTCCATAAAGTGATGAAATAATTTGATTTTTTTGAAATATTTTGAATGATATTTGAATAAAATTTACCATTTTGTAAAAGAAAACTTAGGTTAAAGAAGGGGGAATTTGACATGACACTAAAATGACCCCTATCACCTACACATATAACCCAAAGTTGTCCTCATTGTTTAATTCTAGGGTGTGAGAATGTTTAGATTAAGATTGATTGAAAATTCATCAGAAAAAGGATATGGAGTGGTAGCAATACGGTTCAAAAAATTTCTTTTCCACACAGAATGAGAAAGAAAATAACACTTCAAACAAATAAAAATTGATGAACCCAACCCCACTAACCATCACCAGCAAAAAGTTCAGTTTTATTCATAAACTATTCATGATTTGAATTTTTAAATAGAAGAAAAATGATTTATCAATTAAGTTCAAATTGTATCTTGATTAAAAAATATTGTGCATAAAAATCATAATAAAATTTAATACAATGGGTTCAAGAATGTTTCAGAACTTAGCTAAAATTAATTTTTCAACTCTGTAGATTCTATCAGCTAAACACTCATGAAAGTGATCATAATATCTTTTCCCAAAAAATCAGGGGACTCCCCCACACTAAAAACACAGTAGCATGTGATAAAAATGTTATGATTAAAAAATTTAATCATAAAAAATACTCCCCAGAATTCGAATCTTCCAAAATTTACCATTTTCTCCTTTTAATTACATTGTGCATGAACTCTGGATGCTCCATTTTGGCACCTACATGATGAAACAATTTAAAATAAATCTTGACGATTTTATGTTTAAATAAAAATCAACTACAAAGTGTGAGTAAGGAATTTTTTATTCATTTTTTCAATGTGTTGGATCCATGGGACTTGAATGATATCCACATGGAATCTAATACATGTTTATTGTCTTAAGAAAACAACCCTCAAATTATAACAACATGGAAAAAGAAACTGAAGCAAGAAATGAAAATGGATAATCCTAGGATAACCCCTAGGGGGTGCTGTAGTTTGTCTTTCCATAGCTAGACAATCCTCCGATCAACCCCAGTATAATGGGGGGTTTTGATTCTTTCTGAAGAACTACCTGATTTGATTCCTTACAACCTCAGTTAGTTTCCATATTTGGAGTACCCCATGTGCAGCTTCAATCAAATTCCCCTAATTGGAGGGATGTACTCCAAGTTGAATGGTGGGGGGATATGATATAGGGGGACATCCCTACTTTTTCTTCTTATTGAGGTTGAGGGTGCACAAGAATTAATGTAAGAAAACATGGATGTGACTAGTATTCTCATTCCTTCCAATAAATTATTTTATCTTCAATAATAAGGACTTCATCATCTTCAACATGTAAACATGTGCAAAAATCCAAAATTTCCTCTTCAAATGTAACTCCCAAAATGAAAGTGTCATCCTGAATTGGTAGTTCAATATATTCCTCATCATGTACAACTTCAATTTACTCTCTATCTAAGAATTCAAAAAAGTGATATGAATCTTCAATATCTGCATATGGAGAAACACAATTAAAATTAGCATTGATGTAATCCCTGTTTAATACAAATATAGATTCTTCCATAAAATTTTCAACTCCATTTAATAGTGGTGTTTGTTCCTCCTCATGATGGAATAGTGCTCCTAGGAGGGGGGTCCAGGGAAAGAGCGAGGTAGTAAACCTCCTCCATCCTCTCATCAAAACACACCACCTCACTTGCTGAATCCTCTAAGGAGAGAGATATGATTCTACATGTTGGAAAAACCTATTGAAGAATTGAAAAATCATTAAAATAGTTATTACAAGAAAAATCATTATAATATCAGTGAAGAAATGATCATCAAAGAAATTTCTATCATTATGAATCTTTGCAAGTTCCATCTCTTTCAATCCCTTAAAAACATCTTCATAAATTGGTTCTGGAATTTCCTGCCTTGACTCCCTGGGAAAATCCAAATTAATGTTGGGAAACTACAACTTTTTCTTTCATCTATTTATTTTCTCATTCCTTCTCAACTACTTTATAGAATATTGGGCTTAAGTGGGAGGTGGTGGTTGTAACATCCCATGTATATAATAAAAATAAAATGTTCATATTTTCAAATAAAATATTAATATTACTTAAAATGGGATGTAATGTTTGATGGCGTACCCAATACACAACAACGAGTTTCTTAGAAATCTTACGTTGCACACTAATAATATAATAATATTATTTTAAATGGTAGTTAACTCCTAGCCATTGTAATTGTAGGAATGAATTGAACTAACTACCAAATGAATAAATATTCTTGTCAAATATTTTTTCATTTATTCAAATAAATGATAGCGGCTTAAAATGCAAATGAATCCAATTTTAATCATAAATTTTCTAATATAATTTAAAAGGTCTATGAACTTCATTTTAATGGAGAAGACTTTTTCAATATACTTTTTAAAATTTTATATGTTATATTTGAAAAAATAAAACCCTTATTTAGAATATGGACATCAAAATTTACTTTGTGTAAATATTTGTTATTTTTCTGATAAAGATCATTTTTAGTGAAAATGTTGTATTTTAATTCAAAACCTCCTTTTTATCTAATTTATTTATATGGATAGATTATCGTCTTAATTGGGTTTAAATAATAGTTAAAAAATATTTTTCCATTTAATCCAATTTTGGTCATTGGATTTAATTTCACTTTGAAATAGGACATAAACAAGTGTCAATCTTTTGATAAATATTGTTTCTTAAAAACACGTTATTTGTTTTGACTGTGGGAATTAATTATAAAAAAGATTAATGCAACTTATATGTTTTTAATTTGGTAAAATGGAAATTATTTTTGAATTTGGAATATCAAATGTAGATTTGGGTAAATTTTTGGTATTTTTTTGAAAAACATCAATTTTTGATGAATAGTGAAGCCATTAAGTTGTAGTTAAAAAAAATAATTTATCATTTAAATGAAATTTTACCACCTATATGATTTGAATTTCAGAAGTCCAACATACATGGTCGTCATTAGAATGTAAAATGTGGTTCAATGGGATTAAAATAATTTTTTGGTGAATAGTAACTTTTAAGATTTATTAATAGAGATTAAAGGTAATTAGTGTAATTTATGTTAATTATAATGATATAATAATGTTAAATTACCTTTATACTTGTTCTAAACTTATTGGATAGTTCATTTACTACTATGAAAATACATGGGTCATCCTGGGGACATCATGGAGCCACTTGGGTAAGAAAATGACATTAATAACTTTTTATTTAAAGTAAAAATAAAAGTGTCACAAACATGTATTGTTTTACTAAAACAATTTTTACATGGGGTTATACAAGTCATATTTTTGACTATAAATATTCATTAGAAATATAAAAATATTTCCTACATCATGATATTTTTTTAATAATTTTTAGACATTTAATAAATAAATTTATTTATGACACCATGATGATGCAGTGATTACCTCATTAATGAACAATTTAAATAAAATGAGAAGATAAGGTAAAATATAATACATACACTTGTCAAAAACCTATTGGATGGGTTTATTTATAACCCTTATCACCTTATCGTAGAAATATATAATTTTGGGACCTTTAATATCCAAAAAGCATTTTATAATAAAGTACATTTTCAAGACATTCCAAGAGTGCCCCTCCTCCCTCTTATAAAAGGCCTCCTCCTCCACCCCCTTACCCAAAACTCTCAAGCCTTTGAATCAACAAAACTATGATCGTTTAATCTCTTGACATCCATATCTTCATTATAAAATACTTACCTTAGGCAGAAATCTCTTCAAGAAAATGTTTTGGTTCAAACCAAAGGGGGTTACCCGATTTAAAGGTAATGTTCTCTCTTATGTTCTTTTGTACTATTTTTCTCCTCCAACCCCATAAACTCTTTTATTCATTATGTTTTAATAAAAACAGTATATTAAATATACTAGGATGTTTTTATGAGAAATATTCTAGCTACACTTACACACACCTCCGTCTAATGGTTAAATAACATACTATTCCAGTGGATGGCGAATTACTGCCTCACGAAACGATGATTGTTCTATCTTCTCCTACCACCTCTCATGGTGGCCATAATGATGGAAATATATTTATTTATGATATATATTATAATTATTTTATCTATATGATTCATCATTTTACATTTAAAACATACCTTTATTCTTTTCATGTTGTGCAAATGCGATAATTTCATTTCAGGAAGCGTGGACTACCGCCCCTCAAGTGATGTGACTCGTTCATGCAAAACATGGAATGTATAAAGAATCAAATTAATGAGCTTATGTGACCTATATAACACATATATTATAATGGAATTATAATATATATATATATATATATATCATTTAGTTTTAATTCCATTAATGTGACAAAGAAATGAAAGTAGCGTTCATGTGTACGTACGACCTACCATCTCCATGAATGGTGCATTTCATTTTCTTATCTTTGAATGTTATGGAATAGTAACAAATAAAAATATACAGGATATATATGATATTTAAACAATTAATACTATTCTGGAGTTGGGGTAACTATAACAACATGGGAAATTCTTTTCTAACAAGTTCATTTTTGACTCATGTACCGAACATAGACAAAAACGTCTGATATGAACTCACATTATAAACTACGTATTATAACATTATAATATGTGAAATTAATTGAATTATAAACTTTAAAGGAGGTCCTTATGAAATTATTAATTCACCAAATTTTATTATTTAGGAATATAATGAAACGAACAAGACAAGTTGAACTTGAGGTAAGGGATCCTACCTCTCTTTTTCTATTTAAGTACTCTCTTTTATGTCATTTCTTTTAAGATCATATTTAATATGTTTGGGGATGTTATTTTATATTCATAATTCTGTAATTTTTATTTTCATATTAGGAGAGACCATATTTTATCTCATAAATCCATTTTTTGAAGTTTTAAGTGGCGCCATTAGGCTGCCGAGTTTTCGTAAGGGATTTTTTCATCTCACTTTCCTGTGGGATATATGCTACATTTTCCACCATTTCATTTGAGTGGTGTATGTACTTCTAATTATTCAACTCTTTATGTAATATAATTTCGTTTATGAGTATTTACATCAATGTTGTGAAGTCCTTATTTCATGGGGTGTACGTTTCAAAAGTTACCCAAGTCGGTAAGGGAACCTTTCACCCTCCTCTTTTTAAAATACTTCATTCTGTTAGGTCATTTAATTTTCATATTCTTATGTTGGGATCTATTCTTATATATAATTATTTTTTTAAATGTTGTTTCCATGTGATGAGATACCCTTTTTATCTATCATCATCTCATTTTATGAATTTTAAAGTGACGCCGTTAGGCTGTAGAATTTCTGTAAGGGAACTTCTTAACCAAATTACAATTCTTTGGGTTAAACCTATACTTCTTGATTATGGAATTCTATGAATATGTGTGGATGACCTCTGATTGTTTTACACTTAATATCCACTTATATTGGGTGTATTTATGTTTGTCACACATATTTATGTAATTGATTTATCCTTAATCTTATGATATCATCTTTGTAAGGAACTTCATCTCAATCTCTTTTCATTGAAGAATATTTTGTTTTGTACAGAACATTATTTTATATGGTGTATAAACCCCTTTGACATTTACTTTTATTCAAAAGAAATCTTTTTATATGAATCGTTTTACAAAACAAAAAAAAGGATGTTTTGTCGTACGTATACGACGACAACGACTTCTCCGCCATCGTGACCATTATTTGAGTTTCGGATTCCTCTACAAGCCATAAATTTTATTATATGAAAAATAAATACAATGTTTTTATTTTCGTTTTTTTGGTATTGAAAATGGTTTTGATAATGTTTTCATTATATCAATCTGTTGTATTGATATCTTGTGATTGAAATGTGGAGATTTTATGTTTCCTTTATGTATGTTTTATGTGATATGATTTTGTTATGGTTCTTGGGCATTGTTTATGAAGACTGTTGGTTCTATGATAAACTAAGGGCAGGTGAGACTATGATAGCTCTCTAATGTTTTGGGTAACGCGAAGGAGTTAAACGCTAAGGGTTCTCCGAATAGATTTAGGGAATATAGTGCGATGGGAATTCCAAATGTAACTATGAGGGATACTCCACACGTAAGAATGTAATGAATGACTCAAGTTACCATTTCGTCTTATGATTTCTATGAGTTATTCATAAATCTTATGATTTCAAGATGTATGTTAAAGTGCTTATGTGTTATGGGTAAAGTGTGTTTTCATTGATTCTTATGTATACATGGACTAATGTTTCCTTTCTGTATTTTTATATCTCCTAGTGAGCTTTTTTTATCATCCCAAGTTTTGAAATGTTTTCCATAGTACTTAAAGTGGAATACGGTCAAGGTTGGGATCAATGAAATGTCATGATGTCTAAAACATTGAACTATAAAAGACTCTTTTGTTCAAGAGTTTATATTTTATGAAAAAATAGAAACTGGGTAGATGTGTCTACCTTGTAATCTTTGAGATTTAATAGTTATGTCCTACTTCTCTAAAACTCTAAACCTAAAATGATCCTCAATGAGAATTACTCATTTAATTCAAGATTATGTAATTTCTTAAGGTTGGGTCCTTATAGTGTTACTGCACTATCTTCTTGGTAGCCTTTTACCATATCCCGAGATTGTTGAATCAACTGCATGATCTCATGAGAATAAGTTGTATCCTCGTCAGTATGATCTCAATACTGTCTTTAATGCATCCAACTTTGAAATTTAGCAACAAACTCCTCACACTCATGAATCAGGTTAAACAGTGACATTGTATCAAATTTGTTAGAGTTCATCACTATTGTTTGTGTGTGTTTGTTTTTTTTGATTTTTATCTGTTTTTTTGTTTTAAAATAAATGAAAAATTTGGGAAACCTCTTAGACAGTCTATGCTTCCCCAGCAACGGAGCAAAAATTTTATTCCATCCTTGTCGCAAGGATGGTTAAGTTTTCATTTATAAAGACCCAAGATAGAGAACAGTGGCTAACAATGGGTTTGACCACAAGGAAGTAGTGTCAAACGCAAGGGTGGTCATTCTGAAATTTTTTAATTTTTTTTATATATTTTGAAAACATAATAACACAACTCCTGTGAAATAATTAATCAGTTCTGAAGATCCCTAATATAGAGACACAAGACAAAACCGAGAAAAGAAATCATAAACAAACACAACACAAAGCACAAAAAAAATCATAAAAAACCAAGACACAGAATACGAAAGTCAGTGTGAACAAGGCCAGACCTAGGTTAATTCACCCTCTACTCCCTATCCAAGATAAACTTAATAAATTAATCAAAAATTCTAAATCTTCTCAATTAATGAAAGATGACTCGCATCATACACCAATAAAACATAGAAATTTAACACTCAATCATAAAATGTCTTCCCTGCTTTAGAATTCCTCCGAACTATATGTGATTTATTCAGCAGGGTCATTCCAGCAAAAAATTGTTACTAGGGAAAATTCTCCTATTAAGATCATCAAATTTCATGACCCTTCTTGATTCTTTGTTTATGAAATCGAAATAGGAAGGGGAGAAGAAGTGAGACATGATAGTAGAGACCTGATGCAGTGCAAAGATGCGCTCACACACACCCTAATTCACTTTCACAATTTACTAAGGCTAACAAAAAACATAGTGATCAAATTAATGCTCATATCTCTAGATTCCATTGGGTTTCTTAACCCGGATCGATCTCCAAAAGTTAGATCTCCATTTCTAGATATTCGAGATCATAACACAACATGAAGAGAAGAAACAAGAAAAAAACATCAAAAATGAATAAACCTCACAATTCTAATTTCAAGACATGCAACACAAGTATTTACAGTAAAAATTTAAATAATAACATAAAACAGAGTCGAAGAATAGAGGTGGATAATGGAAGAGTAGGGTCTCATCTCTAATGAAGAAGACGAACCCCCGGTCCAAGAGGTGTGGATGTAGTGGATTATGAATGGTGGTGGGGTCTTCTTACCCACTTGGAAATGATGCCCCCCTTTAGGAGGAGTCAGTCACCTCTTTTTTGGAAAACAAACAACAATACTAATAATTCCTAATCACATTAGGATCCATTTGGCACACTTTTATGAGCATGTCACCATCTTTTTAGTGAACTCTCAGTGAGTGTACCTTTGATTTTTCAACTAACTCCATCTTCCCTGTATTTTTTCCCATGAATAGCTTCTCTTATCACTACTTCTATGAGTATCTCCCCCTGAATGGAACAATATAAAAATCAAAACAAGTCAATGAACTAAAATGAAACTTAAATGAAAATATATTAATATTTTTTACTTAAATTATTTAATAAAAAATTGTTATATATATATATATAGAAATTAATGTTATTATTATTAATATATGTTTGAATAACTATTATACTATATTAATACATATATATTATGATATATAAATGATTATATATGATTATTAATATACATATTATTATTATTGTATTGTATATGATATATATAATAGAATATATATATATATATTATATGCTACAATAAAATAACACAAAAACTAAAAAGAATAAGGAAAAAATGAAAAGGGGGGTCTGTTTGTGCTGTGCTAGGAGAAGAGAAGAGCAAGGGAGAGGGAGCGGTGCTGGCGGCCTTGAGGCATGGGATGCAGTGGATGTGTGGGTTCACGGTGACAAGGGTTTGGTGGATGGATTGAGGGAGAAGAGCAAAGGTTCCATCATGTGTGGAACAATATAGTTTATCAACTAGTTTGCGATGAGTAGGGAACTGTCGGGGGAAGATGGTCTGGTGGCTTCGACGGTGCATGGTGTGATTTGTGGCACGAGCAGAGAAGAAGAAGTGAAGCGGATTCAGGATCTGCTCAGAGGGAAAGGCGGAACCCTTGCACAAATCTAATATTTGTGGGTTTAGGTTTGAATGCTTTTGGTTCGATTGAAATTTTTCTTTTCCACCTATTGGATACAAAATTCAATTTTTTGTTGGGTGAATTTGGTTGCTGCTGTGCGATTGGTTTGTAATGATGTTGCTATGACTTTGATGTGTTGTTGCTGGATTGTTGGTGTTGGAAGCAGAACATAGGTAGGGAGATGGTGACGGTTGTTGTGAGACAACAACGAGATGAAGCGGTGAGTGGTGTAAGGTAATGAAGGGGTGGAAATGGTGAGACCATGTGGGAGAAACTGTGGATAGGATGTTGGAACTGTGAGGATAAATTGATGTGAAACAATGCCATCAAAAAGAGATGAAATAGTGGTAGAAAATGTGAAGCGGTGGCACCATTTCAGTTGATGTGAAAGGATTGGTGATGGGCACTCCATTATAGAAATAAGCGAAGGCATCATTCCACAAATAGTGGCACCATTTGTGTGGAACATGATGCGTAATGGTGGGATAGAAAATGTGAAGCAGTGACACCACGAGTGGAAACAATGGTAGCAGCAACACCTGAAACACAAAACAATAAAAATTAAAAAGGTTAATAATTTTATAAAACTAAAAGTTGATTAATAAATTAGTCAATTAAATTAACAAATAGAATTAAAAACTAAATGAAAATAAAACAAGTTTAAAAACAGACTCAAATTAATTATGAATTATTTAAAACAAGTAATATAATTGGATTAAATAATATGAAAAAATTAACATAAAACAAAATAAAATAATTAAATTCTCTTTCTTATGTTAATCAATCAATTAACTAACCAAATAATAAATTCAAGTATAAATTCAAGAATAAAAATATTAATTGAATAAAATTATTTTGTTAACAATAAAATAAAGTGATATATTTATTTAAAATTAAAACAAATAAATTAATTATTAAATTAATTAATTGATAAAGTAATTATTTTTAAAATTTAAAGAAATTTTTTTTGAGGGAATGAAAATAAAAAAAATATTATTTTTAAAGATAAAATAATAAAAATAAAAGTCAATTTAACAATAATGATTTAAATTAAAAACTATTCAAAATGAAAAAAATGAACATTAAAACACATTATTTACACTAAAATTGATAATGTTACAAATAAAGAAGAAACATAAAACAATTATTAAGTATTTAACAAAAATTATATTATGGTATTAAAAATATAGTAAAACTACAAAAAAAGATGTGGCACAGAGTGTAAAAACAGTACCACATCACATGCCTATAGGTATTCTTATGTTTCAATGACACATACAAGTTATGGGGAAACATATGTAATGGATTCACATAAATCACCACTACTCATGTGATTCACATGACCTCAATTGGGTGTTGAATGGGGTTCTGAAAATATATATGGATGTTTTCCATTGACGCCTGAACATAGATGAGTTTTCATGGTACCTGGGACACATATCTCTATGGGTCATTCCATGGATTTATAGACATATAATGTGGGTTCCTTTATGATTCCATCATGTGAAACTCTTTTGTTGATACGATTCACATGTCTTTAAATGGGTCCTATAATGGGTTCTCTCACCTTGCCAAGGCCCTATGGGGGTTGTTCATGCCATGGAAGCCTTTTCCAAGGATTTTCATGAGCATCATAAGACCAAGGGTTTTTGGTCTTGCATTAGGGATTTCAGTTTCACTGGTATATGCCCATGGACATCTGTATGGGTGTCCCTCATGTATGAGAGCTTAAATTGAGTGTCAATAAAAGTCATATCAGGATCAAGGGATCCACTTTGTTCACATTTCATGGACAATAGATGATTATATGAGCTTCGTACGTGCACTACATAATATAGGTCACATGTACATTATACGACAACATTATCTTTAAAGGATCTTGTGAGATAATATTCAAACGCATAAATGGACTGGGGTGGTGAGAATGTAAGTGTTTATGGACGATATAGTTTTTTAGGGCCACACCATCTATGGTATATTCAGTAAAGAGGAGTGTGTTTGAACAAGTTCTCATGCACATTATGAAGTGTCTGCATTAGAATTCATATGTCCAAAATCATTTTCCTAAATACTTCACTTAATAGGTATCTTCGCATGATGTTTTACTCATTACTTGTTAGCACGATCCCAGAGAAATCATGTGAGGCAATATCATGATGGACCTCATGGTGGATCCCATGATTACCTATTAAATTACTATGATTGAAATCATTGATCCCCTCTTCTTTCTGCTATCCTTCTCCACTACTCCCTCTCCTCTCCCTCACTTATGGTTTTTTAAGTGGAGAATGGTTTATATAGGTTGAGATAGCCTGATTGTGGATCCATATTGCATGGTGAGGACTCCACGTACACCGACATGAGGTGGTGGAATCTTCACATGAAATCATTTCATGATTACGAGATGGAATCTAATGATTGAATTCTATAAAGCATCCATAACCTCGCGTGATAATTCCAGGGGACTCATATGATAGGTGGAAATCCTCTCAAGAATGTTGATTTATTTAGATGAAAATATATGTATAATATAAAATATTCACATAGTCGTAAAATCCATGTGATGAATTCAGTGGTTATCTTGACTCAATATCTGGATCAAAAGATCATTACACAATTAATTATAGAACTGGTGGATGTTCTCCAAACATGTCATTTGTATTATAAAAAGATATAAATGATGAATTATTTCATTATAGCATGATTTGTTTCTTGAAAAGTCCATGTTTTCTAATCATTGCATGTGTATAAGGTGTGGATTTATTTTATCTGGTATACTCTTCACATGATGGGGTAGAATACAATCAATGACTATTTCACATGATTTCTTTTTTTTTTTATCGCATGATCATAACATTGATCATGCCATGCCTCGATTTTCATCTATGATTCTGCATTATTGGAAGCTCAGACGAACAGTGCAAAATCAAGAGGAAGAAGATGGCATATGACTTTTAATATGTGCTAATGATTGAAAATTGTTCTATATGGGATCATTTAATTTGAACTCATGATGCGCAGGACTGACTGAGAAACTTTTATCATTAGGATCAGATATCAAATATCTATTTATCCTTATATGGATTGTATATTTTTGGAAATGGGACATTTATAATTACTCATAATAAGATTCTAAGTAAAATGAGCAGAATGAGGGAAAAGATGTATGCACTTATATATTGAAGCCAAAACCCACATTCATCACAGACATAATAGTCTTTCAGTTAAAGTAGGTCACTATTTTTTCATTTTATTCAAACTTCTATAAAAAATTGAAGAGTGCATAGCATGCAATTATGGGTGTCAACAAAATGACCCTATAATTGGATTCAATCAAAATGAAAATAATATGATTATAAAGTAAGCATATATCACTTTTCAACATATCTGAAAATCTAATAGGCATTGATACTGATCCCCATTAGTGTATTTTTTATGAGTGTATTGACTGTGGAATTTTATGTGCTATCAAGTGGAGACTTTATACCTTGAATGATTGAATTTACATAAACTCATTTGAATAATACAAATAACCCTTCATTCACATCATTCCAAGTAAACCCAACCATCTAAATTTAAACACTTCAATCCTAATATATTTCTCTTGAGAGTTTATCATGAATGATTCCAACATGGGACTCATCATTGGTATAATTTCTCTAATCAACTTGGGATCACTTGGTAACAAAATGGGAATATTTGTGGAAAAGAACTTTGTGTATGGATCCAAAGTAAGGTACATGAACATCACTACATATCCTATAAGAATAGGAATCAAGTCATACATAGTTCTAAAATATACCACTGTACAGATCAAACTCATTCACATATAACATTGGTTCATGGATTAATAACTCTATGATGAATGTCCTTACATAGATTTAGCTCAAACGTAGGAAGAGAAATTTCACAGTATTTTGACGAAATCCTATGTAGAGATCCATGTTTTGGTGGATCGGTTTCTCAGATCATTCACGATACCCATACAATTTGTGAAACACCAAATAGATCCAATCACCTTGATTTGGGTACATATATTAGAACAATATTATCTTGAAAATTTTTATGCATACTAGCATGAGATTCCTCATAGATGTACCTTCTCCAGTTATCTTGAGATTTTCTGATTTACAAGGATAATTTGGGTATTGTATCCATACATAATAAATAATTATATAATGTATACATGTTAAAGGATGCTTCTAGATAATATCATGATCTTTTCTAAGAGAATATGGTCGGCCCCACAATATTGATATCTCTTTATTTATTTTTCTATAACTTTTTACAAAGCATCCATTGGAGGAAGACATTGTGAGTATGGACTTGGATTTTTCTTAGGAATACTTCTTACAGGTTTTTCACATGATATATTTTTCCTCTTTCATTTTATAGATGCTCAATATGGTTTTGATAACACAATATTCATTTCCTGTGAGAAAATTTATGATTTTTTCCAAGGATTTCTTTATTGTGTTTTCAACCTAGTGATCATTATGTTTCTTTTGGTCCTGCAAACTAGACCATAATTGGGCTATAGATTAGTCCCTTCTAAAGGGGTACTTTTTTATACTATAGTTTAGGTCCTTGTACCTTGGACCTCTATTGTGTTGAATTTTAGGGTCTTTTAGTTTGTAAATTCTATTTATATAGTTTTGGGTCTTCTATTATAGATCTTCTATTTCTATAGTTTTCGGGTATTTTATCTCATAACTCTTTTTATGTAGTTTATGGTGTTCGTTCTTGGAGCCTCTATTGCTTTGGATTTATTATCTATTAGCAAGAACCTTTTATTACTATAATTTATGTTTTTCATTATTAGACCTCAGGATTCTATGTGATTTAAATTCTTACTACAAAGACATTATTTATGAATATGGAATAAGAATGATGTTCTCGGGGTGAACCAAAAGAACCAAATGTTATATGTTCCACTGTGGTGTTGCTAGGGATCTTGAGGATTGGAGTTCCTTTTTTACAAGTAGGATATAGCTCTAGTTGTTAGGTAAAATCCCATATGCATCCCCTGCATGGTCAAATAGAGGTGTCTCCACTCTTTTTCAAGGGTGATGAACAATTTATGGGGGTAATATTATTTTAGAGAGAAATATCAGGGAAGTTAAGTCCATCTAGACAATTAGATAATTGGTTTTGTAAATCATGTTCCTTAGAGATTGAATCGATGAATCATGAAATAGGGCATACAAAGTAGGGGTATCCAAAAACACTATAGGTTATTGAGTTCCAACATGATTTAATTGGGGATCATAATGATTGGAATTCCTTTCCATTAAGGAGGAGATGCTTTTAATTGTTATGTTAAATCCCTTTTGTATGAGTCCATATTTCATACATGCATGGTCAAGTAGAGATGATCCCTAATGTTTTTAGAGATTCATGAAAGGTTTTTGGAGACACAAAATTATAGTTAATGATGTGGATTGTGGGTAAGAGGACTATCTGGGAAGTGTTTTGGAACCCTAGGTCCATTTAGATTTTAGGGTTGGAAGCTCAGGTCCTACACTATATGGTCTAAAGTCACATGGGTTGGGCTATCAAAAGGGTCAAGAATATATTGTCGCATTCCTTTTTTGTGAAGGGGTATAATAGAAGAAGAAATAATGACAAGGATTTTTAATTTCCTTGAATAGTATGGTTACAAGGATCGTAAATCATGGTGTATGGATATATAATATACCTTAAATAATAAACTGGTGGGTATAGATTAACCATTTTTAATTTTGTGAGCATCTAATATTCAACATGTTCTGTAAAATAAATCTTATATTTAAGGGGGGACTTCCTATGATACGACGGTTAATTTAGGGGACCCATTCCCTATTTTCAGTATCATATGGCGAAGAGAAAAGATAAAAGAATCCCAAGGTCCATGGGGTTCCAAGAGAAGAATATCAACTCGGGGAACCAGTTGTTTCAACCCAGGCTTCAAAGATTCGAAGGTGTATTATGAAAAGTGTAATATGAAAGGAAGGTTCAAGTAAACTAAAAGTTTCATCGCCACCTAGTGAACACATTTTCATAGTGAGGATATTTGAAACACAATTACTCTAACTTTATGTAGACCAAGGGGACTAGAGATAATAGCTTGGATTTTTCTATGGCTACCAAGTCAGCACTATAAGCTATATGCCTTCTTTATTTTTTCTCAAACATTTTCTTAAACTCTAAGGACGATGATTTTAGAAAGTGGAGACATGAATGATTCTCAAAACAACCTTTGAGGGTTTTCAACCAGACAATTTTTGTGTCTCATTCACTAGTAGTTTAGGGTTTTGAGATTTGGGATACCATTGGATGAAGTTTTAATGACAAGAAAATTTGACCAAATTGTGTGTGTTATAAGTTCAAAATGAATGTGGAAACTTTCCTTGTTGTTTAATTTCATGTTTTAAGGATGTTGGAACTGATGTGGGATTATGAAAGATATCCATTGGGAAACTTTTCATTGGACGAAGACACCTATATGAAGAGAATTCCTTTTATCCACACACATGATTATAGATGTGTACCCATAAATTAGATCCCTTTATGCATAGATTTTATTTCATAAGAAATTAAGTCGTATGTAGATCTAACTAATGCATAGGTAGAGAGAGCTTATATGACTCAACCCTCATTAAGAATGGGTATGTTCTATTTCTATGGCTAGGTTTCCCAGGGTTTCTTAATGCATAATTTAAGGGTAGGAATCAAGTTGTAATTATATCTTTCCAATAATATTTCTCTATATAGATGTGACTCATATGAAGGGGAAAGATGTTATTATCTTAGAGTGATTGAGTCTTCACATAATATGCATACCCCTAAATGGAATGGTATAAGAATAAAATTCCCTAATCATTCTTTGGAAATGGGTAGAATTCATAGATGTGTAACATTGAGGGCTTTCAAATCCACTTGAATAGTTGTGTTATGGAAGGTCTAAATCATAACCCTAGAATATTTGATCTAACTGGAGGTGGGGATATGTGGGTATAGGTCAACCATTGGTAATATAACAAGACTTTAAGTATTCATGTGGCCAGGATAGTAATTCCGGAATTTAAAGGGGGACTTCCAAGGATCCGATGGTCAATTCATTGGATCCAGTCCCTATTATCAATCTACGATGGGGAAGAGCCTATAGTAATGAAGCCCAAGGTCCATGGGGTTCCAAGAGAATAAAATCAACTAATCGAATTGGTTGTGTTGACTCAAATATCAAAGATATGAAGTTGGTTCCTATAAAATGTACGATTCATAAATGGTTTGAGTAAAATAAAGGCTAAGAAAACATGTATTGAACACATGTCATGGTGAAGGAATAAAAATGATGAATTAGGGATAAAAAATTAGATAGGGTTATATATTCATTTTGAATACCTTTTTACATGTAGTTATAATTCCATGTAACTAAAACATTTACCATTATTTTTAATGTATTGTGGTGAGGGTATAGATCTACTATGAATTTTAAAGGCTTTCTATAGGGACATCGTTGCTGATCTAAGATATTTCATAGTTGTGTTAGTGATAATGGATTTCAAGATTTCTTAAGCTCACATGATATATGCTCAGTGTAAAAATCAAGGGGTAACTGGGCAATCGACTGAGTTATGTAAGAGTGGGTCTTAGGTAGCCTTCTTCATCGGTTCCATCCTTATATAATTAGGGGTGATTTTTTTTATGATTTTATATGTTATGGATGCACCCATAATTGGAGGATCATGTGTCCCTCTCTATACTTAACTGATAGTAATCAAGTCTCACATAGTTCTTTCATGAAGGCTACATGCAGAGGTCTGACCTGTAAATATTGGGGGGTATTTTTATGTGGATTGTTGTAGATAGGCCAAAGACTAGATATATGAGCATTTCTAGGCATCATGTGAGGATACAAATCAAGACACATGTATTTATTGAGTATCCATGTAGTTTAACATCATGTGGTAAGGATGTAGGCTCCCGAACATGAGCAGGTGATAGTGATACTTGACCCAAGTGTAGAGGTATGCGCGTCACTACATATCCAATGATGATATGAATCATGTAACATGTAGTTCTTGATTTGAGGAGTAGTGGGATACCAACACCATTGATAGTGGTCCTCTGAGATGTGGTCCAAAATGATGGGACGTTTTGTGTCATGTAAGTGAAATTAATTGTGTAGTTTAACATCATGTGATGAGGACTAATGGTGTGACATATAAGGCCTTGTATACATGAACATAATAAACCTATCTTCAATTGATATTTCTCAATCATGTGGGGGAACCCTTATCAAAATTCTGAATCTAATGTGATTTATGCTTAATGTGAGAAACAAGGAGTAGAAAAGGTTCCTTTCCTGACATGGGATAAATTTAGAGAATGGATAGTGGAATCTTGGATCAAGATATGGCAAGGAAAATATATTAGATCTCAGAATCCCTATTTATCTAATTAGATTTATAATCAATATGAACATAGTTCTAGAAAATTGTATAGTTTAATTTCATGTGGAAAGGTCAACAACCTTGTAGATTAATGTATTGCAGTAAGGATATGGGTAACTCAAAGTGAACCAATGTAAATGTTGTGGATGGAACTGATAATTTAGGTCTAGGTGTCACAATTTACTCTGTGATAAAAGGAATTAATCCAAAAATAGTTATCAGAAACCATTAAATTTAGTGTCATGTGGAGAGGACTTCATATGTGAAATTTAATGTTATACAGTAAGGTGGATAGCCACTAAATGCAAAAGAAAAGGAATATTAGATATCCCTGTAGTTTTAATTTAATGTGATGAGGATAGAGGTTACCCGACAAAAAAAATAAATACTACAGTTTGTTCCCAGATTAGGACTTGGGTATCCCTACGTTTCCTATAGGGGTAGGATTCAATATTCATATAGTTTTTGAATGTGGAGACTCTCAATGAGAATCAGAAGATTTCACAGGGATGGGGGAAGATTATTTTTATTTTCCATAGATCTATCTCATGTGTAGTAAATGATCAGTGAGATGATGACTATCATGTAGTTTAACATCATTTAATAAGGATCTCTTCCATGAGGATTGATGTCCTATGGTAAGGAAAAATAATGATGTGTAATTTAAAGTCTTGTATCCAATACTTCATACAAACAGTTTGACATCATGAGGTATGGACCTACAATGTGGTTTAACGTCATGCGACCAGGACTTTGTTGTGTTGTTTAATTTCATGCGACTAAGGCATAGTCATGTAGATTAGTGGCATACGACTAGGATGTGTTCCATGAAGTTTAACATAGTAAGGCTGAGAAGTTTGTTATGTAGTTTAATGTCATGGAACTAGGAAATGGTCATGCATTTTAACATCATGTGACTTGGTCATATTCCTTGCAGTTCAATGACATGTGGCTAGGACATATCCATGAATTTTAACATCATGAGACTATGATTTTACATGACACCACCTATCAATAGAATGGATTTCTCCTTTTTTTGATGCTTTTTGAATGAATCGTATGCTTATTTCATGAGTTTCAATATCCTTTAACTCTATCCATACATCATTTAAATATTGTTATATCTATTCTTTAAAGATAAATAAATTTTTTATGGTGTGCCCAAGATGTCGGTGGTAGAAATATTAATGGTTATGTCCTGTCAACCATTCCTCACCAGACATCCTCAATAGTATGAGTATTATCCAATAATTCTCCACAGAATAATTAATGTACCTAGGGACATGTTTCGATGGGAAGTAATAGATTATTTTTTCCATATAGAGTTGAGTGACCACGCAACTTCTCCCGCTTACTACCTACTCAACCCTTTGAATGGAATCATGGATGATTTTGGAGTCCAAGGTGTAAAGAACTTATATTCACTGGTTCAAGGGTAGGTTAGAAGGCATTGAGGGTATTGGTTGACATAGATTCTCCCCATGATTAAGGGATCCTGACTCCTGTAGAGGATTTGTGGAAATGACTATGTTTGGATTGTTTCTATAATACCCTCTATGAGAATGTGGAAAATATGAAATTTCACTTATACCATTGGGCTTGTGGTCTAGAAAATATAAAAATGTCTATGACCATGGGATAGTGTGAGGTGCGTCAATGTCTAGATATCTCCCGAAGAGGGGTTGATAAATATTAAAATGACCCCAGCCCTATGGGCATGGGAACATCACTATAAGTTGAGCTTCCCTGGGATGGTGTTGGTATGAATTTTCAGTTTAACGATTCAAGGATAATTCCCACAATTATTTCCCTGAGATTTTTATTCTCTCACTAGAGTTGATTAATCTGTTCCTCTATTAATATCGGCTTGTCAGCATGAAAGGGTTTACTAGAAAGAACCATGAAAAAACATTCTCCTCTATTGATGGTATGGTGAGTGGACGATGACAAGAGTCTCAACATAGACCCCAATTATTGAATCCACCATTTGTACTGTCTATATTCTCTATTTTCATTACCCTATGAAATTCCAACGTGGTTGGAAACACATTCTATGGATTTCTGAAAGATACCACTAATCCCTTGTTTTCCTATTCTAGTGGCATATGTTAGGACTACTTGGTGTGACTCAGATGGATGTAGGAGGTTATGAATATACTCTTCATGATTTTTCTTATACAGATCCTATAAGGAGTATACATATTAGATTGATATTATATTGGGGGATAAATAGGTGTATTAGGGGTCTTCCTTAATAGAGTATATCATTTAGCTGGTCGGTTCACGATATGTTGTTTGGGGGGGGGGGGGTTAGTTCTCATTATACCATTTGGTGGGTCAATTCCCATGGAATTGTTTGAGGGGTAGGTACCCATGATATCGATAGAGTGGTTAGTTCCCATGACACCATTAGAAGGGTCGGTGCTTGTGGAACCATTTGGCAGGTTGGTTCCCATGACATCATTTGAGGGGTAGTTTCCCATTATACATTTTGAGGGGTCAGTTACCATTATATAATTTGAGGCTTTGGTGCATATATTGAAAATGATCATAGGCTAATATATGTAAAAAATTCTCCCAGCCCTATAGGTTGGGGTGCTGTTTCGACTTCCATAGTTACCAAGGCTAGTTGTGATAAAGACATAGGCTCCTAGCTAGTGATGATAATAGATTGATTTGGGGCCAATCTCAGGACGCACTATTGGGACTCAGGAATATTGGAATAAATAGGGATACAATCCCACTCTAGATCTTCATTATTTGGATAACCTTAGAGGGATCTCTTGTCGGATTCCCTAACCTGGATTGTTGGTGTATGAAAAAATTCATATGTTTCTCCTTGTGGAATATTAGTCTCCTCTCGATGATTATCGCTATAATGTATAAAAAATATCCTAAGAAGCTTTTATGTGATTGAGTCAAGATGATTAATTTCCACATCCACCTCCTTGATGCTGGGATGGTATGCGTTGTTTCACTCTAGGGATAATCTCCCAAAGCAGTTGAATATGGAATCAAGGCCCAATTCCTCTCATACGACCTGTCATGGGGAAGAACACCATTATGAATTCATCCTCCAAATGATCTCAATGTCTGATTCCAATGATGTGATGGAGATTTTGACAAAGTACTCTTGATCCATAATGTTCATTAATTTGCACTGGAAGTGGTGTATTGGTGACAATGTATGTCGGGGTCTATGGGCCAAAGTGTCTTGTCCAGCAATCTCATAATCTATTGGCCTATTTTAGGGTTTCATTTTAATTTTATGGATTCTAAAAATTCATAGAGATGAGATGAGAAACCTTATTAGTGCATCATCAAATATAAGAGTACATGTTCTATCTATTTCAGTCAATGTTAATAAATAAAGAGGTACCATATTTTAACGTAAGGTTTAGCACAGTACAAAAACATGTTGTATTTTTTATTTTGTTTTTTCGAATAGTATAGAACAAACAACCCATGATAAGAACTAGATAGTCTATCCCTTTAAACCCATTAAAGGGATGAAATTGTTATAATATTTTACATCATGCTCTTCATTTTGTTTCCCTAGAAAATATGTGGATGAGTTAGACTAAAGGATTGATTGTGTGTGGGGGTGGGGGGTTCAATGCCTTCTTCAATAACATGTGTCATGTTTAACTTTTTTTTAATATTACCTTGAAATTATTAATTGGTCCCAAATCCATATTTGCGTAGGGACCTGCTATGTGGTTATTTGGGGATTCAGACCCAATGACACTTAAGAACTCACATTGGTTGAGAGGATGGGAGGTTAGGATCATCAAATACTTTTAGGTAGAATTGTTTTATACTCTAGGAATATCTTATAGATTTTAGATATGTCAAATAAATCCTTCACATGCCCCAATATGGTACAAGTTACCCATGTGTTAATAACCTGATTAATACTATGTATTGATAGGAACAACTATGTCTATATCGAATTTACAAAATAATTCTATTTTTTATATGTTAGTTTATAACTATGTTCAGGAACATTGGAGGTTTTTATCATCTAGGGAGGTGGTTGGTGTCATGGAGATGAGATTTAAACTTTATGTGGAATCCTATAAATCCTATGGGAATTAGAATCAAAATCCACTTAGTTTATTTTTTATAGTTCAAGGTCATGTGAGTGGACCAATCCTCGAAGTTTAACATAATGTGGTAAAGATGTATATAGAGTGATAAATACATGATGATTCATCCTATGTATCCAATTAAGAAAGGAATTAGAGTCCATATATCTCATATTACATGTATTTGTATTGTGAAGGATACGATAATAGATGTCATGGGAAGTAGTTATAGATATAATGCTTCCTTGGATTGTCTCATTAAGAATGTGTCCCATTGAGTAAACATGATATGTAATTAGAATTGCATACCAATGAAGGTCCCATAAAGAGGTCATCCTAATCATTATATTGTTACAAAAATCACTAGTCTCTAATCCCACATGAGTTATGCTTGGTGTGGGAAATAAGTGATAAACAGAAATTGTACACATTACATGAGATCATATTCTCATGGTCATTTCACATTAATGTTTCTCATTGAGAAGTATGATTACCAATATCATGAATGATATGGTATGGATCTCAGGATTTAGTAAGGTTTCCTATATATCCCATTTTATAATAGGAATCATTTTCATTATAGTATGATTCATCCCTAACCCGTTGATGGGATTGAGGTAGTTAATGGAATGGTCGAAGCCTATACTTAAAATGATTCCCATGTATGAACCCACTTCTCATCCACTAATGGTGATTAAGGATGGTATATTTATGGTAGATGGGGGGAATTACACCAAAGTGGATTGCTAGGTATGGACCCACTCATGCATCCTGATTGGTGGAATTATCATAGTTTACTTATCCCTTAACCCGCTAAAGGGTTAAGGTGCAAGATCACAATTTGAGACATTGTGGATACCCCTGAGGTTTTAGGAATGCTTGGTGATTGTACTGATATGGATTTCCCTTGGTATTCTCATTCTCTATCTTTTGAAAAGTAAATATAGATGAAGACCTTGAATGGTTTGTCTGAGAGAATGACGCCAATCGAGCCACATGAGTGTGTAACCATACCCCATTAAGGATACCTACATTTTATAGGGGGAGATATTTGATGGTTCTTGACTAAATATAAAAATGTTATAATTTTGACTGTGCCTTCCTGAAAAATTTGAGAGGTTTTGGGGATCTTCCTGACATGTCATGGTTTCCCTGCTGGACATTTCTTGATTTTCCAGAAGATATGTTTGGGGTGTCACTTTGATATGGCATACATATTCAAGGTTTTATGCCTGACAAGTCCAAAATTCTTCACATGATCAATTGAATTGTCTTGGATGAATTCACATAATCAAATGATACATGTATAAGATGCTTAATATAATCAAATAAGACGTGTCTTGCATACTATTGTTTGATCAACCTGAATTCTACTCAATCTGTTGCATGAAAATACTGACATGCCAATGGGACATTTAATGTCAAAGAGGACATGTCTATAAGTTGTCGTGAGATCAACTTATCTTGTCTTTGGGACAAAATATGAAAATGGTGACATTTCAAGGGGATGCTTCATGATGATGTCGACATGTCAATAAATTTTCGTGATTTCAAACTGAATATTATACGACACTTTTTTATTACAAAACTAAATTTCCAATTGCACCTTCACATGATAAACTTATATTGTCCATATACTATATTGAGACCAACTATGTTTGTCTAAGGATATATAAAGAAATCAAAATACTTGGGTGGAGTAATGAAAAGCATTATATTAATAGATTTATACAGTAAGGTCTTGAGAACATGATCATGATCATGGGTCTTTCCTAGAGTTTGATGTTATATGCCCTAGGAACTATGCTTTGACCACATGGGAAATTATTTTTTTGGGAGGATTACATGAATAAGAGATCATGATGGAGGTGAATTTATTAGGGTTTTCAGGGAATAGTAGGGCTCATTACAATGTGTCCTCAAGTGTGTTAAGGAAACATACATGTTTAGGGAACCCTGTGTAATTGCATCACATGAATCCCCACTACTCATGTTATTCACATGACCTCAATTAGGTCTTTCAAGGGGTTATGAAAACATATATGAAGGCTTCCCATTGATGCCCCAACATGGGGGAGTGTTCATGGTGCGTTAAAATCATATGAATAGGGGGTTATGCATGGATTTATAAACATGTTAAGGGGGTGCCTGCATGATGGGGTCACATAAAAATCCCCTTCAAATATGATTAAAATATCTGTAAAAGTGGTCTTGTGATGGGTTATTCAATCATTCCATGGATTCAAAGGGGTATTTCACGAAAAGGCATCCATGTACAATGCTTTGTGAAATAATCTCATGACCAAGGGTTTTTTGTATCATCTGAGCGATTGCGTGTTCACAGGTGTAAGACCATAGACACCAACATGAGTGTCCCTCCTATCTGAGGTCCTTTACTAAGTGGCCGAGTAGAGAAATCATGGGATCAAGTGACCTTTTTTATGTTTTCTTGGAAAAGATATGCTTATCTAGTATTTGTATATGTGTTGCATAATAGAGGTCGTATATCTATTATGCGACCTCTTGATCTCTAAAGGGTCATGTGAGATTCTATAAAAACACGTACAAGGTATAGTGTTGTGAGCATGGAAGGGTGAATGGTTGAGGTTATTTTTCTTATATGAAGCATCTATGGTCTTCTTGATAAAGAGGAGGGTGTGTGTATGAGTTATCATGGATGCCATGAATTTTTTGTATGAAAATTCATATGTTTGTGGAAATTCTCCCAATTAAATCACATAAAATAGTTCTTCATGTGATGTTTAACTCATTAAGTGGTTTCCTTATCCTAGTAGAATTGTGAGAGGTAGTCTTATGATGGAACTTACCGAATATATCTTGATTACTTGAAAAATTCTATTGAAGATGGTGGTCTATCCCCTCTTCTTTCCCCTATCATTCTCTGATGCACCCTCTCCTCTCCCTAATGTGTGATTTTTTAAAGGGGAGATGGATTTATATATGAAAAAGAACGCTGATGGATGTTCCTTTTTTCATGGGTATGATGTCTTGCTCACTAAATTGAGGTGGTTAAATCTTTGTGTGAAAATCATTTTATGACCATGAGGTGTTGTCTCGCGATGTCAAACTAAACAACCTCTAGACCATCACATGATTATTCTAGGAGACTTTCATGATCGGTGGAAATCTCCTAATTTTTATTTATTTATTTAGATGATAATATATTAAGGTAATGAGATATTCATGTGGTCATAAACATCATGTGATGACTTCATTGGTTGTCTTCACCCAATCATGTGATCAAAATATCATCACGCGATGGACTCATGCACTGGTGGATGTTCTCACAACATGCCACTTATTCTTATAACCAGATTTAGGTGATGGATTCTTCCATGATCACATAATCAATTTCTCCGGAAGGCATAGATTTCTGAGCATCGCATGTGTGTAAGGCGTGCATCGCCTTTAGCCTGGATACCCTGGACATGATGTGGTAAAACACAGTGAATGAATACGTCATGTGATTTCATGTTATTCATCATATGATCAGTTTATTTTTCATGTGATGCCTTAGTCTTCTTATGTGATTCTAATTTTTTGCAAGCTCAGACAAATAGTGCACCATCGAGAGGAAGAATATTAGAGGGGCCTTTGAATATGTGTGGCTAATTCAAATTTTTTTAGGATCGATTAATTTGAACTCATGATATGTGTGACTGAATGGAAAACTCAATTCATTAGGGTAAAATATTTATAAACTATGATTATATCTTGTGGTTAATTAATATAGATGAAGAGTCCCAACTATAAACATGTCCCACATTAAAACTCACATGTGGAATCCCTCTTCTATATAAGAAAAAGCGGAACCAATAGTCACCAGAAGCATTTACCAGGGTCCACTCCCAATCTCCTCCAACACCAGCCCATGTCGGCCCACTCTACCATTACACTACCGCCCTGCTGTGTGGATCTTCCCCTCTTGAGAGGGAATTTTCCTGATTACCCTCTGCTGCTAGAGCTGGTCAGCTAGGATGGATCCCTATTCATGGTTGAGGGGACTCTGGTGTGATCCTAGGTCGATCTGGATAGGGTTGTTATCCTTGGATGGTCCGTGAATTTTTGGCCATGTGAAATTCATAAATACTCAAAATATGCTTCTATGTAAAATGAAAACAATGTGAGATAAAGTGTATCCCCTTAAACATCCTAGATCAAGCCCACATTCTTCAAAAAAAATAAGTCCATAATGTGAATTAGGACACAATTTTTTTATATTCATTACATTTCAAATGTCTTTGATGGAAAAGTTCATATTACTCAATTATTTGTGTCAACACACATTCTTATATTTTATCAATATAAAAATGGAATATGATAATGAATATTGTTATGAACTATAATTATAATTAATTTATATTTGTGTATCAATAACTTTATCAATCACACTCAGGCTCCTCAAGTGCCTCTAGACATTATATCACGTGTTCAACCTTATTCTTCTCCTCAATACTAGATAAATCCTCATTGGAATTCTCTCTATAATGTATGGTTAGTTATCCTAGTGATTGATTATACTTTTCTCTAGGCGATTCAACTCATATTTAAACCCCACACATATATCACAACATGATTCTCTCTAATGTGGTGTGATATTAAAATACAAAATTATCGGTCAGCATATCTTTCAAATCATTTAATAGATCCTTATAATTCTAATCACTTTCATATAATAACCTAATGAATTATGACTTGATCTCCCTATCTACCCATAGATAACCATGAAATAATACTTAATTAACTATCTAATTGGTTCATGAACAATAATGTTAGGATGTGTACTTTGGCTTTTGAAATAACAATATTTAGTTCCAAAACAAATTCATGTACCTAGAATCATAGAATCATGTTTTAGCATGAGAATTTCCCCATTAATCCACTGAGTCATTCCATGGAAAAACAATTATATGTTATGGAATTATTATTTTATAAGATTAAAATATTTATTTGATGAAAAATATCATGTTGAAATGAAACCTCTATTATTTCTTTATTTCTTACAAGATATGAAATATTTATCCCTTTTCATCCCTCATAGTTCTAATTAGCTTCAAAAATATCTAATAGCATGTTGTCTATAAATACTACAAGAAGGCACCTTTGATAATCAATAATTATTAGTCTCATGAAACAAGTTATATAATGTTCCCAAAGTGGAATTTATCTTAACAACAAATCAAAATAGGGAATGTTGTTTTTTTGACTATCCTAATATTAGTATAAATACCGATATTGTATTTATCATATCTTGATTGGGATTAAATCAGAATCCATTAAAAATTAACTACACGAAGGATACATAATATTCAATACTCATCAACCTAATCACCAAGTGATCTTCAATCACATAATAATCCTATGTACTTATGTTGTATTGGATCATTTTATTGAGAATTAGTCAATTTATAGGAAAATTATTTTTATAATATTATGAAAATAACCCAGTTTCTGTTAAATGAGAGAATTCTAAAATCAAATTTTGGAAAGTTCATTATAATTTAAGTAGACCTATGAATAATTTATCTTTAAATGGTTATTTGTAATTACTTAGAACTATGAATGCTTTGAAGTTATCTTTATTAAGATCAGTAATATAATATACCCACAATCCCATAAAGTTGGTGTTATAAAAACAAAACATTCATCATATAACAGAAAATGTATTTCTTATAAATGATTTATATATTTTAAAATTATAGAGTTTTATTGTACTTGGTACAAAAAATATTTAAATAATGTTTGTTTCCATGCTTAATGGTTAAGTCATATATCATCTAAATTACGTGACATTTATAAATTCATAGGGATTTATAGAAATAGTGAAATATAGTGATCCTAAAATCCATGTGTAGATCTAATAAGAACATTATAGCATTCCCATGAATATTCCTCAATATTACATATAATATATCATGATATAACGATAAAATATGATATTATAAAATAATAACATGACATAATTAATGTATTTTATTTTGAAATAAAAACACATGATTATGTGTAAATATAAAAACAAACAATAATAAGGATAACTATCATGTTATAAAATAATAATTGTATCCTATTACACGGATAACATTGAAGTTATGATATCATAATAAATTCCCCATACATAATTTTTTTATATTTTGAATATAACCTAAAACATTATAGGAATATAAAATTTTGAACACATAAAACTCATAGATTGTACAAAATGTCAATGAAACACTTCAAATAAATAATTACACATGTTTATAAAATACAAATTTCATAACATGTGATCAATCATCATGTTTAAACCATGACTATGGAATGTCGTTGTTAAGAATGAAATTGAATAGTTAAAGGAGTGGTTTAATATTTAAAAGAATAATCATCAATTAATAACATTTTGATAGTGAAAGGAATCATGGTGGCTGATAATGCCATGTAAGAGTATCAATTATAATGATTTAAGGGAAATATTAATAAATAATCATATGATAATATAAATATTAATGTATTTCTATTTTTATGGGATATTAAAAATGGAGCACCAATGCCATGGTAGATCAATTCAATTAAAACAATATGTATACAACTTATATATCAAATTTATATTTGGTGTACAAATACCTTAAAAAATAATAGTATGATCATCTTTGATATCTAAGGTTCACTTGTGCCAGTACAAGTAGTAGCCCCAAATGTATTAGTAAAGGACGAATAAAATATATATAATTCCACATTTTGAGATAAGTCCCCTCTATTAGAAATTAAATATTCATAATACCAATGTCAAATGATATTCATAGGAATTTATAAATGTATAATGTTATTATCTTTTCTATAATGATGGAATATTATTCTTGAATTTGATGAAATCACAATTATATTCTAAAATTAAAAAATGTAATACTCTTAGATATAGTCAATCAGATAAATAAAACAAATAATTATAAATAATTATATTTTCAATTAAAATTTAAAATGTCATCTTAAAAATGAATTTAAAAAATAAATAAATATCAAGAGGTATAAATTATTATATTATATATCACTTATTTTACCAATAAAAAGAATTATATGACTACTTGAGAGATTATTGAGGATATTAATGAGAGAAATAAAGATATGAAGGATATCATAATGATATTTAGGGTTAAAATATTTTGTATCGATTGGTTATTATTTATATAACCTTTCCAATATTAATTAAATATTTTTTTTAATATTTCCCTTGAAAATTGGGTTTACAAAATATTAATTTAAAATAAAAAACACATGTTTTTGAGTCACCTATTATTAATATTGAACCATGGTTATTGATTTTTAATGATTAAAATAAAAATATTATGTTTTTAAAAACTATTTTAGTAGTGAAGATAATTATTTATATATAATGAATAAATTTAATAATAGTTAAATGTATTTCAAACCTGGGATATTGATTTATATCCTTTTAAAATAAATGTTACTATTTTAAATAAAATTATTTGAATAATACAAAATATTTTAAATTTTAGAAACTGTTTTTTCAATTGTTATAATATTTATTTATCGAAAAGATATCATACTAAAATCATATACTCATATAGCATTTTCTACTCATACATAAATTATATTATGTCTAAAAATTCTCAGAATTTCATCTTTAATTAATTTCGACATCCTAATTTAAAATTTAAAATTTATTTTATGAATCATAATATCTGTGGAATATAGATAATAATTTTAACAAAAATTAAAAAATATCTCAAAATATAATATTCCTGGATAAATATTTTTCTAAACAATAAAAATTGATTTTTTATATCTTGGCCTAAAAATAGAATGTCATCAGAAATGAATAAATAAATACATATCTATTAATACAACAGATTAATAATATTTCTTGATTACATAAAATATTAAAAATGAAATTCTATTAGTCATATTAAGTTATCTAATAGTCATATTCTCAATTTTTACTTTAACTCGTTCTAATGGGAATTGAATTATTTTCATTTTTACCATATCCTATAACTATTTTCTTACATAAATTATTTCATATAAATTACATCAAATTATACTAAAAAATAAACACTATATTCCTTTAATTTGTTTTGATGTTTTATAAGTTTCAATGCTTATTATAATATTCTTTATTTATACAAGGATTTTCACAATTGTGATATTTATGGAAGACTATGATCCATGAGACGGACAACTCATAGTTATTTACGGTCTAATTTTATTTTTAATTGTTAATTTGAATGTGTATATTTTATTTATAATGAAATATTATTAGGAAATAAAATAATTATGTAGTGAAAAATGTTTATTTGTTTGTGGTATACCTCAATACTTGTGTTTTTTATAATAGAAACAAATAAACTTATATTTAATAGAGGAATATATATTCATAATGGGGAAACGTGCACATACACACATAGATTCACACACAAACAAAAAAAACATCACAATTCTTATCCCCAATAAAAATTTATTCAATGTTTTTAAAAATTTTATCAAATAATATAAAAAATTTTGGATACCTATTATTTATATATTCTTTGGGTTTCCTAGTTACATATTTAGAACAACTAGTGTCTCTATAATACCTTCTCCTGTAAGCTTACCCAATTTCATCAAACCTTGTTCCTCTTGTAGGTTATTTGGACTAGTGTTTCCTCATATAAAATATTCCATACATATCATTTCATATATATTTTTGAAATAAGTCATGAACTTAAAAAATAATTTAGTGGGAAGTGTAATTCGTAGGATGAAAATTCCTTTTTCATTAATATTACAATGGTATGGATATAACATGATCTTATCATTATATTCTTTTAATATTTCCCATTTTCATTCAAGGGAGATATGTTTAAGGAAAATATATAATAAAAAGAAAACTCTAATTCACAATATATGTTTTTATTATAGAATTTTCTTCTTCTTTGAGAAACTTTAATGTGATGTTAAGTTTCCTTTTCCTTCTATAATTCCACATGAATCAAACCCATATAGAATAAATTAATATTATTAAATTTAATTAAATATGATGAAACCAATAATATTTTTCATATATAGTTTCATAAGATGTCATATAAAAGAAAAACTAATAATTTCTATTATATAACATCTCTACAAGTATATAGTGATGATCCTGATATCTTTGAATATTTAGAGATGAAGACTTTATAATATACTCTAATATACAAATATCATATTCAAAATCTCCCTAACCGTGAGTTTTAAATATATCTTTAATATGCATATTCATACTTAATACTCATTGTATACACTATAATCATGTTGATGTAAACCTTTAATCATGGTCAATATATAATTGAGATTGGTGAGATGTTAAGATTAACCACATTATATATCTATATATATATTAGAAATATGTTCGATATTAGAAATTTCTCTTATTTTGAGGATGTTTTTGACATCATCACATATTTACACATAAATAGGATAGAATTATTCTACTTGAATTTATGAGGAATAACCATGAAATTATCCATTTTCAGATTATCCTACGTATAAACTAGAATAGATAATATATGTCATATTTCCATATATAGTATCAATTATAATTTACATGAATTCCTTACAAAAAACTTTTTTTGTAATTTTCCTCTTCATATTTTCTCACCAACTTTCCACCCAAATGTCCAAGTTTATCACAGTTATAACTTGATTTATAGTAAAATATTATCTGTAGATTTATTCTGATAACTCACTCATTGAATTTATATTTTATAGAATGTATAATATTCTAATTCACCGCATTAATACATTCTTATCAATTTTTAACATAGGAAGTAGTCTACATTGAAAATATATGATTTTTTTTACAACACAACATCACTATATTAATTTTTTAGGTTATCTAGTCATTATGATTAATGAATCAAATGAGAAAGATATTTTGAAATTCCATCAATTATGATTATCCACACCAACTTTACCTAATTATTTATTATTATAGAGACTTCTGTTCATATAGAAAATAAAACATCAAAATCATTGTTTCTCATGAAATCAACCATATTATTTTAATTTAAATGATGAAAATAGATAATGTAATAAAAATACTTTAGTTTTAATAGACAACTCTTTCTCTACTTGTTTAATATCCTCTATATGCGCATGTATTTGAATATTTTTTATTTATAATTATTCCATAATATTCTCCATAGATATGATAATTCAATATATTTAGAGTAAAATGTATTTCTATCAGATCCAATTCATCAGTAGGTTACTTTTAATAAATTTTCATTTACAAAAATTCATATACTATCACCTTCTACGTTTACACAAGGATACAACCATACTATTTCTATTTAATGTTAATAATAAATCAATCACCTCAATAAATTACAGATAAAAAATATTCACTATCCAAAATTATCTTACTCCCTTGTATAATTTAGTCTCACTTTTAATTCCATGTAAATTTTAATCCATTACATATAAAATTCATTATAATTGTAAAAAACCATGAATTGATTTTCAAAATTTTTTAATAATAAATAGTATGTTCATGAAAATAATGGATATTAATTACTATTATAATTAAATACCATTCTAATATTATGTTTGTTTTTGAAACCTCAAAACAAATAACTTCTCTATAAACTACAAAAAATTGAAAAGATACACGATGAAACAAAATGATTCATATGTCAAAACAATGTATAAATTGTTCCTCTTTAGTTATTATATAATAATCCATTGATTAAATTCCTGAACTTCCAAAACAAATTATAAAATAATAATATCATCTAGAAAGAAAATAACAAATTACAACGATAATACTTAATTAATCAATTCGTTAAATAATGTTTATTGATAAAACTTAATAATATTTCAAATAAATCATTAATTTCAAACATTATTTGAAATTTCGTCTTTGGGTTATCTCCATTTTTATTTTCATCTGACTACATTCCATTATTATATCATTCATAGTAATATTATGGACATTATAAAGTAAATCAAATAGATCCTAAATTCATGGAAATATATATTTATTTCTGATCAAGACATTATCAAAATCCATGTAGTAAAATATTATATAATTGACCTCGCATTATTATTAACAAATAAAATGGAATAAAGACAAGGTGAGGCAGCATGATAAATGAACCTCATTCCCAAAAGCTTATCTAATTGACTATTTCACATTTAAAACATAATCAATTCAATCTAATATACTATATTTTATATGGGTTGTTCTCCATGGACATGTTTAAAAGTAAATCACATTTCACTATTTTTTATATCTAAGAAACACCATAGAAAATATTTCTAACATTTTATACATAATACATTCATTCTATATTTTTATGAAAAAATTCTCTTATATTCTCTATTAAATACATTCACTGGTATCTTTTATAAATAATCATATAAAATCCAAATAAAACGATTTGGTATAATTTTCATTTTTATCCTAAATATTTTATACTTGTATAGTGTGACAAATATATAAAGAAAATTTATATTTTGACTATATAATAAGATATTATACTTATTGATTCCCACTCATTTCATTTAGTAAGTATCTATTGGTTCATTGTAGAAAAATTACAAATATTTTCCTTTTATATTTTTTGTTTTCATGATATTGTATCGTTATCTTTTATTTATCTTAATTAGATTTGAATTCAACATAATAATATTTTTATTCTTTTTATCATTTACCAAATGATACTATTGGGTATTTGGAAACGATGTATATTTCTTCATATTAAAATAAATTTATTTTATAACTATTGAACTCATATATATCCCATACCTTAAGATAACTCTATTTTTGTAATGCCCTAAAATTTTACTATATATATTTGCATTAAGTAATTTAATAAAGTTCGATATCATGCTTTAAAGGAAAAACAAAATCAAAATATATGTAACATATTAAGGAAATATTATCATAAAAATTATAATAAAAAACAGTATTAAATAATAAAATATTACACAAAATGTTTTTATATTTAGTGAACAAATAATTAATATGATGTTATATTAAAATGTATAGTTACTTTTCAAATAAAAATTGTAATATTTTTTAAAATATGATTTTATTAATTTGAGAATGGTGGTTTAATAGATTGAACTTAAATTTTGATTCAGCATGTCAAAATTAGATTGTGGTGAAATGTATAGTTTTTTTGAAATAGTTGATTTTTTTGAATTGTGAACAATAAAATTTTTATTATAAAATAACATTTTTGAATTCATTATGATCAAGGAAAGAATAAAAAAATTTATAATTTTTCTTAGGATCACGATTTAATTTAGCTAAATAAAAATTTTAATTAATTATATTTTAATGTATTTAGAAAACCCATATTTGACATCTTGAAACATAAGAAATGTTTTATATTAATAAAAACTAATTTTAATTCATTTTATTTAATTGAGAAATATATAGGTAGGAATATGATTTTTATTTATTTTCAAGAAATATAAATCAAGATTTTCTAATAATATACTTATTGATTTCATGTAAAAAATGATAATTTTATTCTATTTATATTTTTTGTGATTATAAACACACTTTTCCTAAAAATGGGTTCTAATAATTATGTACGATATTATTAAAATTAATTTTTATCACCCTTGAAAATTTAATATGAAAAATGGATTTCAAATATTTATTCATGAGGTCCAAATTATGCAATAAGAAAATTCTATTTTTTTGAAAGAAAAGTAAATTAATTAGGTAAATGTTAATTACCATGATAAAACCAAAATTTGAAAAAGTAAAAAATCTAAGAGAAAAGGAATGAAAAACTTTTTCAAAATCATATGTGGAAATTAATTGAAGATGGATGATCGATATTTTTCATCCAATACATTATTTTCAACATTTTATTTATAATCCATGTGAAACATGTTCTGTCTTTATATTAAAATTTATATTTTCAAATATTATATTCCCTTCACCTATAAAAGGAGCTCACAACAATCCAATTTACACATAATTATATAGAATTATATCTACCAAAATTAGTCCCTATTCATTCCTAAACACTACCCCAGTCTTATATAATCCTTTTTTTCTTTCCAAAATTCCAAGATGATGATGTTTAAGGTGTTTCCCATGGGAGAACATTCAATGGGGAGGTAATGTTCGTACCCGTGCTGACTGAATTATTTTATTATTCTTATATATAAACCTATTATATCAATGAAAGTATGATAAAATCAAAATTATTAATATTTTTAAATTTTATTATTCCCATGAAATATACATTGTCTACCTTCCTCCAAAATCATTGGAAAATTGAAGACGTCGCCTTGCGTACGTGTAGACTACCACCAACAGTATTGACAAGCTTGATTTTTAATCATCATCATACACACCAATTTTTAAATGATCATTCATTGAATTAATATTATATTTACCAAATTATTATTATTCTAAAATTAAAAACCATCCCATACCTTTCTCATTATCTATAGAAACCAATCACGTCACCCATGAATATGTGTGGATTACCACCTCTATGAAAGAGACTTATTTTATTTTATACTCTAGTATTTTATTATTTATATAAATATTTTATAACATGATTTAGCAACTTAAAAAATTATAAATAATATCATTATGTTTCTATAATAATTATATTTTTTCAAATGAATCAGTTTCTTTACCGTACTCATCCATATATTATATCTTATTCTTGTTTTGGTCGATTCAGCCACCAAAATGAACAATCATATTAACTTATGTCATGTTTAAATAAGGAATAATATTGACTATTGATATGGGAAAATAATAACCATATACTGATTTTTCTGTTCTATAATAGTAACAGTAATATATAACCTCTTATTAAGATACCACCCTTTACTCATTAAAATTACAAAAACAGGCTTACCACTAAATTTTTTGTCATGAATCGTATGTAAAATAAAAAATGTGACATCTCGACCAAGATCACGTGATAAAAGTTTCTAAACCAGTGGCTAGATATCCTCATGTGCACTTTGCTATGCGCTAGAGGCTTCCGACTAGCAGCGAGGGTCCAGGGTAGTACAATGGGGAGTTTATACCCACATAATCATAGTGGCATAGTGGTGAGATGATGAATAAATAGAGAAATAATAGTGAAAGAAATATAAAAAAGGATGTAAAACATCTATATAGTTATAATACAATTATCCAATCTACATTATATAAAAAATTATGAACATGTCATAGGGCTATAAAAAATATAGGTATACCTACATACATGTACAAAAAAAGAACAAAATACCAAAATTATATCCAATAGAAACATGATCCAAGACTCAATCTCATGATCCCAAAATACCATTCATTAGTCAATCATGTATCCAAGACTACATTCTTTCCCATTTCCATAACCACACCTATAGAGTCTGTTCGGGTACCGAATGAGGACTCGAATATGGTGTGAGATATTATGAGCAGACCACCACTAATAGTTGCCAAAACTATCCATCATGTGTACATAATATGAGGAGTGTGCATATATAATAATGGTAAATTAGTAATTTAAACAATAAAGGGTCATCTATGGTTTCTAAATGACACGAGGATGACACTAATTTCTACAGCCTTTGATGAGAAAACCTCTAAATAGATGTCACCATGAACATATATGTATATGTATATATTAATGCATTTGTATATATACTCCAAATACATAATGGAATTTATATCCATATATATATACATAGTGATATCCATGAAACGAGGAAAAACTTAGGCATTCATGTATGATCACAAGTGACTCATAATGTAGTAAGGGACCCCATGCATGAGTATCATAGATCATAAGGGTTTCCATAGCCAAGCATCATAGATATATGGGACACCAATTTTGAGTATCAATGGTCTATTACAGGCCATTATTGAATATCATTCAATATAGATGCCATACTTGAGTATCATATTAGTAGGGATGCCATTCCTGAGTATCATATCAGTAAGGATTCGCTGCCCGACTATCATATTAATGGGGACACGATGCCGAATTTTCATATTAGTAGGGATTCCATACTCGAGTATTATAAGCATAACTAGACCAAATGATTTATTATAATAAAATTAATGGTTTATAATTCATTATTATACCACTTAAACAAATGAATAACCATTTTTGATGTAAAATTATGTTATGTGGTCATACCACTTTTTTTCTATATAATTCATTATGGTCATTTCATCTAGATACAAAAAAATATGTAAGATGTTGTTCATTCACATAGGATTTTATAATATAAATGTGAAATTCCATAAGCAAACCTTATGTGCTGTAATTAGTCGATGGGAACCTATTCCAACAGGAATAAAGAGGAAAAAGGTCATTTCAATCAATGATAACAAATTAAAATAGGGTTAAGAATGTTTTGATGGCATCGTACATAAAATTAATAATGCAGCATAACGAAACATAATATAAAGAAAATAATACATTAAGTATAATCTCTAGAATAGTTACCATATGGTGGTAGAAGAATAATCATCCAATATCAGCTTAAATATTTTCATAGAGTGAGAGGAAATAGAGAAATAGAAAAACACAATGAAAATATGCTATATTAGTTCTCGAAAAAATAACGAAGAATATGGTGAAATAAAACATGAGAAGAAGGAATTAGATCAAATATCTTTTTATGGGGTATCTAATAACATGAATAGTTTCTTGATCATTGATTGGATGAGCATGTTATCCCAAATCCAAGGTAGAAGGTGAAGAGGGAGATATATTGTGGGAGCTGTTTTTCATAAAGAATGAGGGTTGGAAAAAAGAAGGGAACTACCCATTTAAAAAAATAGGTCATGACATATTTACAACATGAATATAATTCCCATTATTAATTTATTGGTTTTCCTTCTCTAATAAAAAACAATTCAAATTGTGAACATGGTATATCCAGACCAATTCATGTCATGAATTTAATTCACATTGTGAATCAGTTCTATAGGCAGCCTCCAACCCCATACTACTTTCATCCAAAAAACAAACAAGCAGGCCTAATGTTGTATTTTATGGGATTATGAAAAAAGGAAAAACATAATAATGGTTTACATAAATTTAAAGGATCCATTCCTAATATGAATAACCAGGAACATACAATATTCACCCCATAAAATAACTCATCCTTAAAATTTCGTTCCCAGGATAGTAAACTATCCCTATGAACAACTTCAGATATTGATAATATATATCAGCCTCTCTCTCTCTCTCTCTCCAAATTCTCATTCTATACATGGTCATGCAGCTATATAATCTATAATATAGATGTAGGGCTTCCTTATAAATACTTCACACTCTGATCAACGACACAAATAGGTTACTCCTCAAAATAAGAATCAACCTATAATTCAAAATCCTTGAAATAAAAAGAATGAAAAGTATTGTCTTGATATTGGTGAAGTTTTGTTATACAGAAGACATCAAGCATGGCATGATACCTCTGAAAAAGAGCTATCTAATAGGTTACCAAATTGACTCTATAAAAAATCAAAAAAATGAACTAAATAATGAGGCCACAGATTGAATTATCTCTTAATATGTCTATGTCCCAACCTAGATGAAACACCCAATAAAACACAGTCCCCAACCATTATCTCCAAAGGATGTTGATGATGATCAACATAATATTTATTTTTATACTGAGCTGAAATCGTACATTTCCTGATACATTTTTCCTAATCCTAAGTCTCATGGACATGATGATGTCATAGTAACACTTCCTCCCCTTTCTCTATCCATCATATATGCGATCCATATCGAATAACATATAATTTCTTCATAAATATCCATTTTCATAGTATCCTGATATCTATTATTGTAAGATATATCAATAATATGTATATGTTTATCAGAAAACATCTAAAATTATGGGAAAATTATCAATTAATATCCTTTAGAACCTGTATTTTTCTTCAAATTGGTTGTCCATCTATTGGAGGTAAGCTATACTCATATTTAGCTGTGTACACAATGATTTCTTTAACCCCTACCCAATTATCAATGTAAACTTAGAATTACTATTTTAAACAATGGTATGAGGGACCCCATGTAGGAATATAATCTCACAAATATACAATATCCCAAGATCATCCACTAATACAGTTTATATAATAGAAAAAAATGGTTGACCTTTTGTCAACCTATCCATGGATACCCAAACAGCATCACAACCTCAAGGAGATATTGAAAAAATAATCAAAAAATCCATAGTGACATCGTCTCATTTCCCCTCATGAATTAGTAGTGGATGTAATAATACAAAATTTCACTAGTTATCCCCATTCACCTACTGACAGGTAGAACACCTAGTGATAAATGTCAGGATCTGACATTTTATCCTAGGCTACCAATATTAGTGGTGAATGTATCGATACATATTATAATTCCCTAGGTATATATCCCACAATGAAGCATGATATTATCATATCAGTTCTTCTATCATATTTTAGGCACCCATATAATCCCATGAATAATAGGATATCATCTCTATTAACTAATTAACCTAGTGGTGTATCTGAAAATGAAACCCAATCCCAGAGGACTATGTCCATAGGATTGGAGAATTGAATCATATTTACTCTATATAAAAGTGATGAGGTTAATGATAAGTCCATAATGAGTGGTCCCTCGTGAATCTATTGAACCTTTATATGGAATTCAAAAAGAAGGGCCATTAACCTCCATTCATGACAGGCTTCTTGAAAATATTATTTCTGAGTATTATGGCTCAAAGAATCAACAACTAGATTCCCTTTCCTATGTGTATATAAAAGATCAAAGTCAAAGTAAAAAAAGGTAATTGGATTACATTCTCTATTTAAGGACAAGTAATGTCGTTTAATGATATATTTGAGGGGGTTTTCCTACAATAACTAATAAACCCTCCCCCAATATATAATTCCTTCAAAAACACGAGTTATGAACGACAACTGCTATCTCGAGATCATGCATTGGGTAATTACTATTGTGAGTCTTGAAATAATGAGACCCATACTAAAATAATGAGCATCCTATATCAGAACTATTCCCAACCTAATACATGATTCATAAAAAACACTATATAACATCTTCCTAGCACTAGAGTAATTTGGAGCGGTGCTGAAGTAAATCATCCATCCATCTCCCGAATGGCCAACTTTCATGCTTAACAGTGAAATAACTTCACACCCATCATAGTTAATATGGAATGAGTTTATACAAGGTGTGATAAGTCCTATATAAATTTCTTGTAATAGCTAGATTTCCCCAAGAAACTACATAGGTCAAAGATGGTTATTGGACGATGCTAAGAATATTTACTACTCACCTACTCTAGGACAACTAATACTCTGGTATCTAATATAATGTGTCCCAAAAATTAAAATTTATTAATATAGAATTTTCATTTAGTGAGAATAACATACATATGGTTCCCTATTAGTGTACTCAATATGATCTCAAAATGATTTACCTGGCCGTGTCGAGTATGTGAATACACCAAGATATTGAACAGGAAGACTATTCTAAATAAATCTAGATACAAGTAGGAAAAAAATATTCAAGGCCATAAAGAATGATGGAAATTTCACGATACTAAATGATATGAAAAGATACTCATATGAACTGTGATAACATTAGAAATACTTACGTGGTATATTAGAAGGTTGTAATCATATCTGATGGTAGGTTGACCTCAACTAGATATTGGATAAAACCCTTTATCCATAGAGTCATTCGAAGAGGTCGTCAAAATGATGAAATGGATATCAGTTCTCAACTATAAGATGGATCAACTAAATAAAACCCATGAAATGTTAGAGGGCACTATAAAGACCCAAAGCGTGACGTACATGGACATTACATTAATTTAGCTGAATACCTAATACAAGACAAAAACAGACAGCCAATGAATGTATTAGTTTAGTGTCTTTGGAAACTCGGAATGTAATATTCTAATCATGGTGATAGATCTTCAACATCTCCAATAAAGATCATCATTTTTTTATTTTTCTTAACTAGAACCACTCTTTATATTCTAGGGAAAAGAAAACTTAAAAAGGGTGAGATAAAATGTATAGTAAGGGTAAACATAGATAACATAAAACAATCCATAACCATTTGAATGAAAAAACATGAACATAAAATCTAAACATCAAAATCTTGAGCAAAGACATAAATCTTGGAAGTACATAAGGAATATGTCATAAAGGAACATCAATCATTATAAAATAGCATGGGAATGAAACATTTAATTTTGGAAAACCATTAAGCACATGATATTATTTCCATAGTAGCCAAGGCATTGCAACCAAGACCATCTTAGTGGACAATGTCCCTTTCGGAATCGAGTTCACTCCTCATTCCAGTCCTGTTTCACTAAACCGGATTAACATACCATTACAGCCATGTCTTCTCATGAGATATAAATCATTACCCAATGAATTGGAGGGAGATATATGTCCCACCCATCTCATAATGAAATCATTCTTACTTGTGCCACAAAATATACATAAATCATTCATCATAACCCAAAGAATAAAATGGGGTTCATAAAAATCATCCCATCATCACACAATCCATATAAAACAAATGGATATCATTTCATCATAAGAAAAGTGAAACCATGTAAATAATAGATACATTATACTTGAAACATACACATATGAAATAATGTCATCTTAGATGGTAAATGGTTTTGATAAAACACTTGAAATGAATTCTTGAGGAAAATATCCTTATTTTCAAAATCATTTTCTTTTCACAAAATGACATGTAATTTTAATAGAAAATTAATTTTTTCGAAAATAATCATTTAATCTTGTAAACAGAGCTTTATGAAAATTCCGCATTATGAAATCGTAAAAATCATTTTGTGCCGTATAAGCTAAGAAAACATTCTTCTCGTACTATTGCAGGAAAAGTCAAAAAGTATCTCATATGGTAATCAAAAGAAAGATTTCGTACATACCATGTAGTAAAAGTCAAAAATAGGTAAAAAAGACTTTAAATATACATGAAACATTTTTTGGAAAATAGGGACATGGATGATGAACACAACCCCGGTAAATACTTACGAATAAACAATCTCGGATAAAAACGAGATTGGAAAAGTTATCCCTTACCTTATGTCTGATATGCTTCATATGTATCCAAACCTCCTATATAAAGATTTAAATAATGTAATTGACTTATTAAATAATCATATTCAGTGTTATGATATCATATATGGTTCACATATGACTTTATATTACCCGTTCTTTTGCAAATTCCATTTTAAAGCAGCGTTTTGGGTAAAATCTTTTCATTTATCATACGTGTTTCGACTTGTTGTTCATGATATTTTTACTTATATCCTGATTTAAATAATTTCAGAATATAAAACATGATTTTTATATAATTTTTATTCACACTATACATATATATATGATTTATTGATAAATGGAATGAAATACACCGTTCATGGAGACGGTATGCCGTACGTACGCATGAATGCTATTTTATTTTCCTTATTAAATTGAATGGAATTAGGTAGATGACATAAATATATATATACATAAATCCAGTATCATTATTATGTCATAGATTTCATTATTATTCATTATATAAAATTTATAATCATTCATGAATTGTTAACATGGAGAATTGATCTCATCGCGTCGTGGAGACAGTAGTCCGTACGTATGCACGAGTGATGATATCATTACCATGATTGTGGAATTGTATTGAAGTGTAAGTATAATATTTCAAAATCATTATAGATTTCCAATAATAATATATTGTTATTTATTTACACCATTATACCCATCTATGTAAAGTGGTGGTCGAAAATAGAGTACACCACGGTGTGGAGACGATATTCCATATGTACGCACGCGTGGTGATTTCATTTTCCATAGGATGGATAGAAGTTGAAATAGGGTTGTTTCATATTTATAATAACATATAAATCTATAATTAATACTGATTTTATTACTTTATAATGAAACAACTAAATAAGAGGAAGTAGAAGGAGAAAGAAACTTGAAAGTGTTGGTAGAAGAGATTACCTCTTCCTCGACGCACCTCCTTTAAAATTCTTCTTAGGGGACTAGAGATGTTCTTTTGAGAATACCATATCCTCTATTATGTATCTATAAAGGTTGAGAAGAGTAATTTTCAGGGTTTTTCCGAGCATAATTTCTCAAAAGGGTGTGTTGATAAGAGGGAAGGGGTGCCATTTTTATAAGGGAGGAGAGGGGCATCTTTAGAAAAACATAAAATATTATTTTTTAATAGAGTCATATTCTATATATAATATCTCCAAATTTATTTATTTCAAAGCTAAAGTGGGTATGGGTCTAAATCCTCTAAACCAATAGGATTTAGAAAAGTTTAGGTTACTATTTTATCCTTATCATTTAGATTTATCTCTAAGTTAAATAATGTAACTTTTACCGCGTCTTTTTGTTTTCTTACACTATATTTTTAATAAACATACTATAACAATCCAAACCAACCCCATGTGGTTCATTATTAATATATATATTCCCATCTAATTAATTTGTCTTAACCATAGATTTTTAGGAATAAAATAACAATTAAGAATATAATATTTGTTTTAAAAACTATTTTATGTCAATTTTGACAATATTTGGTACATGATTTTTGTGAAATTCATAACAGCATGATTAGTTCAAAAAAGGTAAATAAATCAATACTAACATTTCATATTAACATATAATATTATTGGAATTTATAAAAAGTCTAAAATTACATTTATTTCGGTATTTATAACATCAATTATGTTAATATTTCATTAATAAGGTAATTACAATATCCTCATTTTGTCATAAATAAATTAAATTATTATATGTCTGAAAATTATAAATAAAATACCATTATGTATAGAATATTTTTATATTTATAATGAATATTTATAGTCGAATTTATCTTATGTATAACCATATATTAAAAATGTTTTAGTTATTAAACTTTGATTTTAACTATTTTATTTCTTCTTTAAATAAAATAATAATAAATGTCTTAATCTAATCCAAGTGGACCTAAAGGGTAATATTTTATATATAAGGTTATTTTTCGTTGAACTACACTTATCTAATAGAGTTAGTACATGTGCTAGTGTAATAACAATATAATTTTTTCCCTTAATTACCGTATTTACTTTTAACCGTGGTAAATAAAAGTAAAAAGTTACTATTCAACAAAAATAATTTTTATCTTATTGATCCCCATTTTACTCCTTGAAGTTAACTGTGTCTCTATGATTTTCAAAAATCCACTCACAGAAGTGGTGAAATTATGTTTTATGTAAATTTTCAAACTGTCCTAGGAGATGGGTAAAAGACAGGGAAAAGTTCAATAAAATTTTTATATATCTAAAATTATTATAAAATGACTCTAATGAATTACTTTGAACTTATATAGGTATTATGTATAAATTTTGACATAAAATAAATTTAAATCAAATAAATAAGTATTTATATAAAAAGTCAATTTTTAAATAGTAACCCAGTGCTTTCACTATTCATCAAAAATTGAATGATTTCAGAAAAATACCAAAAATTCACCCTATGATAATTTAGATATTCCGAATCCAAAAATGAAGTCTATTTTGAACGATAAAATTTATAAAATATCAAAAATTGGTTATTACTAATCCCAACAGCTAGTTCATAATAATATTATAATAATATATCGTTTAGTGAAACTTGATATTGAGTAAAACACACACTATGGTGGATGGTCGTGATTGCGTGTAATGAAAGCCAAGTCAAGGATGTGTGTAGTGAAATATACATTTGGTGTTTCATATAACAGTATCAAAACTTCTTTTATTTATACATTAAACAAAATCTATACTTAATGTTGCGTAGAATAATTTCCACAAAATGAATTTGAAATTGTGTGTAACACAAGCCAAGAATGGTGTTGCATATACTACAAGTTAATATGGTGATGGTTATAGAACAAGATAATTTTGGTGTAGTGTATAACACAAGACATAAATGAAATTAAAAAGAATAAATCTCATAAAATCTCAGGTTGTTACATTCTACCCCGCATAAAATGAATTTGGCCCTCGAAATTCGTCGGGGTTATAAATGGTTTACTACTTGAATGTTTCTTTAATAGAAACCCACATTTTAAAAAGGAATACCAAAACATATCTTTAAAAACTAATGTATGAAACAGAATGGTTACCCAAATTAACTAATCAATGGGTTTCCACAGAGGAGAACATATTTGAAAATATGGATATGGAAGAGAATCTAACGATCATGTTATGATGGAGACTGGTAGAGAACATGGCTATGAAAAATCCAAGAATCACAAAGCCATAAATTTGTGATGATTTAAGGTACCATATGATACCTCAAATATAAGGACACTAGGACAAAATTTTTTGGATTTCAAGATCATTTCCATAAATTTGAAGAATTTTTCAATTAAAATAAATACTTAATTGATTTTGATACAACCTAAATGTTGATCGTGCCTCGAACAATATCCACTTCATCTCTTAAAGAAATGAAGTTGAATCTGTCCTTCACAAAGTGTTAGTATGTCATGCTATATAATTATAGGTCATTACATCTATCTCAAACATATGTTTAGAAAATTTTATATACATAAGTCCATCTATGGTGAGATTAATATAATATGATTCAAAAATTGACTTATAATTCAACTATCATCATGATTAATTAAATAAAACAAGTTTCTACTAACTCGGGACGTCCTGTAGGCCAGTGGTAGGTGATAAAGGCATGTCGCACTTTGGTTGTGGGTTCGATTCCCACATCCTTTTCTGACGCGACGGGTTGTCGCTCGTCCTATGGGTTGTCCTTTTTATAAAACTAAAATATTATAACCTTACCAAAATAGTATTGAAAAAAGTTCTAACATTAAACAATTCTATCTGATGTCCACCTTAATCCATTCCAACCATTACGCTTATCAAAAATACTTCTGTCCCATATTATAGTATTAAAAAAATTATTACTTGTAATGTCATCAACCAAGCATGTAAATACCATCATTTATCCCCCATATAAGATATATCTTGTTGGTCACATTCCAAACATGTGAATACCTTAATCATGTATTCTCTTTAAAAATGAATACCCATTGAACCTTAGTTAAAACATGAATTCTATCAAAAGTTAACTCTTTCCACATACCAAAATCCCAAAATTTCTATATACTCAAACCATGATGTCCCATTTTCCTTATATCATCCTTGAGCTCATCAATACTATAAAACATCTCATTATCTCTTTATCCCTTTATTATGTGCATAACATATACTTTCCAAAAATATATGAATTAACCTTTCATGGTTACCGGTACCATTCAACAGATACATTCAAATAAATTAGGAAAAACAATAGTGTAACAATCCTTAGATGTTTCTTTATTCCATAGTACCATTAACTATACAACATAACTCTTGATAAACATAAATCATTCCACTACCTTCTTAAACCATTGACCAAGCATCAAAACATCATTCATCTCATATATCATTTGTAGTCTCCTCATCATCATCCACATAAATACTACCCATATGACAATACTAATTCCATTCATGAGGTTTTCTTTTAGGTAATTGGTTTTCATAATGCCCATACATTCCACATTTAAAACATCTAATCATTGTTGATGTCTTAGCAATACCATTATCCTTATACATGGTGTTAACTGAACCATTTTCTTTGCACTTACTAGATTTGTGTCCTTCTTTTCCGCACCCAAAGCATCTTCCAGGTCTGTTGAAACATTCTCCTTGATGCCTCTTCCAATATTTTTTACATGAGAGAAATTGAACTTTCATTCCTCTACGATCATCATGAAACTCAATATTTCTCTTATTAGCTGAGTCGGGAAACTTACCAAAGTTGAGATTATTTATCATATTATGAGATTGCTGATTAGGCATAATAGTGATGTTTGGACTTCCAAATCCCGTTTCATTTGGTTTCTCATGAAGAATATCATTCCACTATCCATCATATCCTCCATTATTATAATCTTCATGTTTCCAGCCATTTTATAAAACCCAAAAAGAATAGTGTGAGAGGAAAAAATCATGTTAGGGAAAACAACATAATAAAGGGGGAGTACCCTTAATATATAATGTATTAGGTTAAATTATATGATCATTACCATAATTATATGACAATAAGATACGGGTATACTTATCCTTAGGGACATCCCTAGACACACCTTAGAAATATCTCTAGGGATTTCACTAATGTTTTCGCATCCTAGTTTCCAATGGTTAACTAAACCTTCACTCTAATAACAACTGTAGAGACCCAAATCATGATGTACATGGAAATTACATTAATTTTGTGGAATGCTTAATACATGACAAAAAGAGACGCCCAAAGTCCTTATTAGTTTAGTGTCTTTGGAAACTCGGAACATAATCTTCTAATCATAGTGAAAAATCTTCAGCATCTCCCATAAAGATCATCCCTTTTTTGGTTTTCTTACCTAAAACCTTTCTTTATATCCGGGAGAAAAGAAAACATAAATAGTGTGAGCTCAAATTCTGAGTAAGGGTAAACATAGAGAACATAAAACAACCCATAAAAATTTGAATGCAAAAACATTAACATAAAATCTATACATCAAGATCTTGACCAAAGACAGAAATCATGGAAGTATGTAAGGCATATATCATAAAGGAACATCAATCATGATAAAATAGCATGGGAATAAAATGTTCAATTTTGTAAGACCATTAAGCACATGATATTATTTCCATAGTAGCCAAGGCATTGCTCCCAAGACCATCTTAGTGGAAAAACTCCCTTTCTGAATCGAGTTCACTCCTTCTTCCAATCGTATTTCACTGAACTGGATTAACTTATAATTCTAGCTATGTCTGTCTCATTACATATAAATCTTTTCCCAATGCATTGGAGGGAGATATAGGTCCCACCCTTCTCATAATGAAATCATTCTTACTTGTGCCACAAAATATACATAAATCATTCATCATAACCCAAAGAATAAAATGGTTTTCATAAACATCATCCCATCAACACATAATACCTATAAAACAAATCGATATAATTTCATCATAAGAAAATTGAAACCAGGTAAATAATAGACATATTATACTTGAAACATATACATATGAAATAATTTCATCTTAGATGGAAAATGGTTTTGATAAAACACTTGAAATGATTTCCTGCAAAAAAAATCCTTTCTTTTCAAAATCATTTTCTTTTCAAAAAATTCCGTTTAATTTTAAAATAAAAGGAATTTTTTTGAAAATAAACATGAATCTTGTAAATGATTCTTTATGAAAATTAGACGTTATGAAACCGTAAATATCAGTTCGTGCAGATTATGTTAAAAAAAACATTCTTCTCGTACTTTTGTCGGTAAATTCAAAAAGTACCTCGTTTGGTAATCAAAAGAAATATTCCTGACATACCATGAAGTAAAAGACAAAAATAGGTAAAAAACATTAAAAATACATGAAAACATTTTTAGAAAATAGGGACATGGATGATAAACATAACCCCAGTAAATAATTATGAATAAACAATCTTGGATAAAAACGAGATTGGAAAAGTTATCCCTAACCTTATGTCCGATATGCTTCATATGTATCCGAACCTCCTATATAGTGATTTAAATAATTTAAATGACTTATTACAGAATCATATTCATTGTTATGATGTCATATATGGTTGACTTATGACATTATATTACCCGTTCTTTTGTAAATTTGATGTTAAAGCAGTGTTTTGGGTAAAATCGTTTCATTTATCATACGTGTTACGACTTGTTGTTCTTGATATTATTACTTATATCCCAATTTAAATAATATCAGAATTTAAAACAAGATTAATATATAATATATATTCATAATACAAATATCTATATGATATATCGATAAATGGAATGAAATACACCGTTCATGGAGGCGGTAGGTCATACGTACGCATGAACGCTGTTTTAGTTTCCTTGTTGAATTGAATGGAATTTACTATATGCCATATATATATATATAAATAAATACATTATCATTATTACATCATATATTTCATTATTATTCAATATATATACTTTATATTTATTCTTGAATGGTTAACATGGAGAATGAATCTCATCGCGTCATGGAGACGGTAGTCCGTACATATGCACGAGTGATGATATCATTCCCATGATTGTGGAATTGTATTGAAGTGTAAGTATAATATTTCAGAATCAATATAACTTTAAAATAATAATATTTAGTTATTTATTTACACCATTATATCCATCCAAGTAAGGTGGTGGTCGAAAATAAATTACACCACGGCGTGGAGACGGTATTTCGTACGTACGCACAGGTGGTGATATCGTTTTCTGTAGGATGGATAGAAGGTGAAATAGGGTTGTTTAATATTTATAATAACATATATGTATATAATTAATACATATGTTATTACATTATAATGAAAAAACTAAATAAGAGGATGTAGAATAAGAAAGAAACTTGAAAGAGTTGGTAGAAGAGATTACATCTTCCTCAACGCACCTCCTTTAAACATCTTCTTAAGGTACTAACGTTGGCCTTTAGAGAAGAACAAAACCTCTATGATGCAACTAGAGAGGTTTAGAAGAGTAATTGTCCGGGGTTGGCCTAGCTTCAAGGCTTAAAATGGTGTGAAGAGGAGAGGGAAGGGGTTCCATTTTTATAAGGTTGGAGAAGAGAACCTTTGGAAAAACATAAAATATTATTTTATAATAAAGTCATATTCGTTTTATAATAGCTCAAAAATGATTTATTTCGAAACTAAAGTGGTTATGGGTCGAAATACTCTCAACAAGTAGGTTTTAGACAAGTTTAGGCTACTATTGTATCCTTATCTTTTTTATTTAACTCTAAGTTAAATAATTTTACTTTTACCTTGTCTTTTTGTTTTCTTAAACTATATGTATAATAAACATACTATAACAATCCAAACTAACCCCAAGTGGTTCATTATTAATATATATATCCTTATATATGTCATTTGTCCAAGTCTTAATTTTCATGGAAGAAAATTTCAATTAATAATATAATATTGGTTTTAAAAACTATTTTATATCAATTTTGGCACTATTTAGTACATGATTTTTTTAAAAATCATAACAGCCTGATTAGTTCGAAAAAAGTTAATTATATAAATACTAAAATGTCATATTAACCTAGATAATTAATTTAATTCATAAAAAGTCTAAAATTACAATTATTTTGGCATTTATAACATCAATTCTGTTAATATTTCATTATTAATGTAATTACATAATCATCATTGTGTCATAAGAAAATTCATTTATTTATTGTCTAAAAATAATAAATAAAATACCAAAATTTATAATATCTTCTTATCTTCCTAATTTATATTTATAGTTGAATTTATCTTATGTATAAACCTATATTAAAAATGTTTTAGTTATTAAACTTTGATTTTAACTATTTTAATTCTTCATTAAATAAAATAATAATAAATGTCGTAATCTAATATAATTGGACCTAAAGGGTAATATTTTATCCTTAAGGTTTTGTTTTGGTTGAACTAAACTTATCCAATAGAATTAGGACATGTGTTAGGGTAATAATAATTTTATTTTTACCCTTAATTACTCAATTTACTTTTAACCGGGGTAAATAAAATTAAAAAGTTACTATTCACCAAAAATGATTTTTATCTTATTGAACCCCATTTTACTCCTTTATATTTACCGTGACTATTGGATTTTCAAAATTCCACTCACAGAAGCCATAAAATTAAGTTTTATGTAAAATTTCAAACTCTCCTAGGAGGTGGGTAAAAGACTGTGAAAAGTTCAATAAAATTTTTATATATCTAAATTTATTATAAAATGACTCCAATGAATTAATTTGAAATTATATAGGTATTATGTATCAATTTTGACCAAAAATAAATTTAAATCAAATAAATAAATATTTATATAAAAAGTCGGTTTTTAAATAGTAACCCAGTGTTTTCACTATTCATCAAGAATTGAATGTTTTAAGAAAAATAACAAAAATTCACCCTAGGCTTATTTTGATATTCCGAATCCAAAAATGAAGTCCATTTTGAAAGATAATATTTTTAAAATTTCAAAAAGTGGGTATTACTATTCATAATGGCTAGTTCAAAATAATATTATAATAATATCTCGTTTAGTGAAACTTGGTGTTGCATACAACACACGCTATCGTGGAAGGTCTCGATTGCGTGTAATGAAAGCCATGTCCGGGATACGTGTAGTGAAAGATCTGTTTGGTTTTTCATATAACATAATCAAAGCTTATTTCCATTATACATTAAAAAAAATCTATAATTATTGTTGCGTAGAATAATTTACACAATACGAACTTGAAATTGTGTGTAACACAAGCCATGAATGGTGTTTCATATACTGCAAGCTAATAAAGTGTTGCGTATAGAACAAGATACTTTTCGTGTAGTGTATAATACAAGACATAAATTAAATTAAAAAGAATATTTCTCATAAAATCTCAAGTTGTTATAGGTACCATCCAACATCATGGTGAAAAGGACAGGTGATGCCCTTGTTGACGTATTGGGCCATATAAAACCCTTAGCCTCCAAAATCCACTGGATGACTCTTGAAATCATGTAACTTAGTAGTAGCTATCCTATAAAGAGGAATGGATACCAGTTTATCTCCTAGAACTAGCTTGATAGTAGAAACAACCATTATCTCATGGGGGTTGTTTAGAAGAGTTTACAGGAAAAACGTCTCAAATGTGATCAACTACCATATGGGAAATAGCTTGACATACTCCCTGATTATTGAGAATAAATATAGAAATATTGAGTATCTCTTTTCTCATTCCATGATGTATTGGTCCATCTCAGATCACCTGAATATCCCACTCAACCTTAATTATGTATATAATACCATTTCATGATATATAGGATACCCTCCACTGATATAAATCCATACAAACATGTTAGGAAACCAACTAGTCCGTACCGTGAATGTTTTCAACACCATCCATCTCAAGGAAAAATAAGTTTCATAGAAAATGATAGACACATATCTCAAGGGGGTAATCCTAACACTGGCATTCAATCTATGACTACAAACCGAAAGTAGTGTTAAGGGTTATCAACCCATTAAATTAGTGAATTTAATGTTTTTTTAAATATCATTATTTCTAAATATAAGAATGAATACAAAGTGATTGTTTCAAATAAGGTAATAAAATAATTTGAGTCTACCAGAATAGTACCTCAAATGGTAGATGTAACAAAATCCTCCAGAAAAGGATACACTCCATAGTTATAGCTAGGTTTTCATCCCTAAGATATAACATGACTATTCTAAGAAGGACCTCCCTTACGGAACTATATATTTGAATCTTTTATACCTTGTCGATGACCATATACTCTACTAAAATAACTGATAATACTCTAGAAACCTTCTTCATGAGATTCTACTGACCCTGCTTCTTAAGGGAAAGCTTATATAAATCCTATCCCACAAATAATAGATGAAAATTTCTTTTAAAAAAACTGATGATTATCCACCCTATTATAGCCATAGCACTATATAGGCACCCTAGGGAACTAGGGCTTATTATGTCCTAGATTTATGAATTGGTGGAAAATAATGTATTAATTAGTGGGTCTGATCTTGCTGTTGCTACCCAAACATTTAGTCTCAAAGTGATGTTTTCCACCATGAGTCAAATCAATTCTCTATCATAGTTATAACACTTTATGGCCCACACTATTAGCTCCATTAGGTTCTGTTAGATAACAAGATCTTGGTTTTCTATTTTTGAAAAGGTGGTGAACTGAAAAATATTCACCATAGAATGGATGGATTATATGAACCCACCCTCAAATTGACTTATTGTCACCAACTCTTCACAAAAAAGAGTTAGTAAAAATAATATGTTTTCCATGATCCATGAATAATTATCCATAATAGACACAGTAACCTAATATAGATGTATAAACTCTCTATATCGGTCCACTCTTTGAATCTGATGAAAGAAATAGTCATAGAAGACTATCTTGAAACTAGCCCAAGACTTACCCAGACGATGATCCTCATGGGTGATAAAATCCCACAATTCTTTGATTTATCTCAAATTATATATGTAGACATCTTCACAGTTATCATAGGAGGTATCTCATGGTGCCCTAAGATAGTCATCATGTCCTTTATCTAAGACTCTGCAGTTAAAGGACCGACGTCCCCTAAAAATTTGGGTGGGTGCTGCTACTGAAATTCTCACATCAACTCTTTCATATAAGGGGTAGGTTATGGTGATCACTACATAGTCTTCATAAGAAAAAATAATCCATCTAGAAACTGGGTATCATCACCTTTGACATGAAAATAAGAAGTTTCCACAAGTGGCAATACTGGTGGTACCTCTAGTGTCTTAGGTCCCACCAACTCTGAATTATAGTTTCCCCCACCCTCCTAGAACATAACTTTAGGACATTTTGATAGAATATGTATAAAAATGACCATAACATTACTCATATATTATTTTATTACGTCATAAGAGATATATATAAGAATAAAATAGGTATAAATCCTTCCTATATATAAGTCACACCTTTTTACCTACTCCTGATGCTAGGTCAGAGTGATATACATATCATAAGAAATGAACTAACCATTACCTACTTTCCAATACAACTTTCTGGTTAGGGTATAGTCCTCTACTATAAGTTATGTGTCATAGTATACAAAGTGTCAACTATAAGTTATGGAAGAAAACACCCTTTAAGTTGTAGTTGAAAACCCATTTAATAGTGACTATTTGATTTCAGAATTTAAAGTCATTTATGTTTTTACATATTTATATGGAAATATTTTTAAATGGTTAAATTATATAGATAAAAACATCCAATTTATAAAGGCCCCTAAAATTTATAATTTTAACTATGATATCCATTTAATCACAATCATAAAAACATTCCAACGCATGCGACCAATGGTCCATGACTCAACCTGCCATAATTGACTACTTAAGGTGTCAATATCAAACTATGAAAGAAATCACTGTTAGGATGATGAAATAAATTTAAGTAACCAATTTTATATCTCATTACCTATAATAATATTAGAAAAATTCCAAAAATATATAATAATCAAGGAACTCATATTAATCACATGGAATATAATCAATGAGATTTACCTATATTTCATGGAATTGTGCCTAACATGTGAATCTCTACATTATTATGATGATGCATGAGACAAACAATCCTTACCATACTCGTCCAAGGGTAAAATGGTATCCTTAATCATGAAAATAAACATGACACATCATGAGCATCACACAAAGGTGTAATTAAATCAACTATAATAAGATAAATTAAAAAAAATATTCCCAGCAATGGTAATTATGGTTTTCTCTATACAAGGGTCGACTACTCCAGTGAAGAATCTCATTAAAAAATAATGAAATGTATTATTCTCCATTACACAATCCAGAAATATTTTGGAAATTAAAATAAACCCCTGATACCACTATTTTACATCACGACTCCGATCTCTTGATATCATAGATGAACCGGTGGCAACTGGACTATAAGAATGCCTCCCTATATGCCAGAGGCTGACCACTAGTAGCGAGGGTCGATGGTGGTTTAGTGGGGAGACTATACCGTCAAAATTAGTGTAGAAAAATAGTGAGACAACAAATAAATAATTTAATAATAATAATATAAATAGATAAATAGAATTAAACCATCTAGATAATAATAACACATCAAGCAAAGAGGCACTACATAAAAAAAGGTGATCATTTCAAGGAGTTATAAAAAATGCAGGAATACATACATTATAGTAAAACAAATGAAAAAATAGAAAAGGATATCAAATAACATCACAAGTTAATTCTTGTTCTTTCACTCCCATGAACCCATGTTATAATCAATCAATCATAAACACTAGGCACATTCACTTACCCTTAACTAAATCCAAAAATGACTATCTACGTACCAAATGATGTCTTGAAAAGGGTGTGAGATATACTTCGTTGGACACCACCAATATTATCTAGAACTATCCAGACTGGGGAAATAATATGGGTTGTGTGAAGATATAATAATGGGAATTTAGTAATGTAAACTATTAAGTGTTGGCATTAGTTTCTGAACGACAATAGGTTGACAATACCTTCTTTGAACTATTCCAGAAAACGTTCTGAACAGATGTCACCATGGACATATATGTATAAGTCTATATGCATTTTTATATATACATGATCTATATATTTAATTGAATTTATATCAATATATATACATAGGTAGTGATATTAAAGACTTGAGGTGTAACTCATGCATCCATTTCTAGTCACTAGAGTGTTTAGATGTATTAAGGAATGAAAATCCCAAATATAATAGATTCTAATTTTCTCCATGTCCATGCATCAAAGGTATATGGGACACCATGCCTGAGTATCACTGGTGTATGAGATACGATGAATGAGTATCATATTAGTAGGGCCTCCATGCCTGAATATTATATCAGTAGGGATTTCATGCCCAAGTATCATATCTGTATGGACTTCATGCTCGAGTATCATATCATCAGTGAATCCATGCCTGATTTTCAAATCATTAGGAATACCATGTAAAATAATCATATTCAATAAAAATACCGAAAGGCTTTAGTATGGAAAAATTAATGGTTTATACATCATTAGAGTTCCACATAAAAAAGGGAATAATCATTGATGATGTAAATTTTCTGACACAGTCATACAACCCACAATCCATTTAATTCACTATAGTCATTTCATTGATATCTAATCTAAAACCACATTGGAGTTTGTTAAATCACATAAGAGTTTATAATATCAACTATAATTTCCATAAGCACACCTCAAGGGGTGACATCAGTTAATAGGGACCCATTTCAATAAGTATAAGGAGGCACAAGATCATTTTTATCAATGATAACAATTTATAAAATGGTTAAATTAATTGTTATGAAAACACATAGAAGATATGACATGTGGAATCAAATTTTATAATATAAATAAACATGAATTTAGGGATAATCTATAGACCCCCACCTTATGGTGGTAGAGGAGTACTCATATAGTATCAGATTCTAATTTGGATGGGAACAAGGGGAAATAGACAAATACAATAACACGACGAAAATAGGGTATATTATATAGAACCAAAATAAAATATAATATGGAAAAATTATCCATGAAAAGATTGAATCATATCAAATATCATACCCTGAAGGATACAACAAGATGAATAGTGTCTCAACCAGAGTCAAGAGGAAGATGTTACCTCAAATCCTAGTTAGGAGGTGAAGAGGGATCTATCTTGTGTGAGCTGCTTTATAGAAACAAGGATCATTTTTAAGATAAGGGTTATATATCATGTAAAAAAATATTCCATGAAATATTCACTAAGTGAATATAATTCAAATCATAAATTATTTCGGCCCCCCCTCTTTGAAAAACCAATTCATGTTTTGAACATGGTTTGGAAAGTCTAATTCACATAATGAATTAAATTCAAATTGGAAATTAAATTTATTTGATGAATTGAATCAAAATAATGAACTGGATCTACATCCAACAACTATTTTCCTGCTATATTCTTCCTTGAAACAAACTGAACATCTTAAAGGCTTGGTGTCTGAGTGTAATATTGAAAAAAAACATAACGACGGTTTATATCAAATTTAAATTATATATAACTGATTTAAAAATTAGAGATCTTACACAAATGAAATTATATTTTAAAATTATAAATATTCATAAATGATTTATCAAATTAACATTAATGATATTGAAATAAGGAATTATTAATTTATATTATATAACTAACTCCACCATTACAAACCTAATACTAAACAAACAATTGAAGATAATAATTTATAATGATGAAAATAAATTATTAAAAAATAATGAATTTATCAAAAATGATTATAAATTAATTTTATAAATTTTTATGTAAAAATATGTTTATGAAATATCTGATTAATATTTTTTAGGTCATATTTGAGGTTAATGTGATTTTGTGGAATTTCAAAATTAAGGTAAGTGTTTTTCCATCTCAATTTTTCATTATTTAGATGTTATGAGTATTCACTATTTGACTAATTTTTTTGGTGTCTATATAGGATATGTATTTCCTTTATCATTATATTTCATGAAATAAAATGGATTTAGAAATCCATATCATGTTCTGCCTTTTTTGGGATTTCCATTAGAAAGATAATGACAATGTAGGAATGTTTCATCTCAATTTCCTTTCTTTGAGACATGGTCTGTCTAATGAACCAAATTTATTTTAAATATAATTTATACTAGATATTGAATATATAATATCTTAAATTACCTTTTATTCATGTTATTTAAAATTCAATTTCAATATCTATCTTTTAAGGGGTTTCTATTGAAACATTTCGTAGGTTGTAAGGGGTTTTTTCATTACACAAGTTCTTTTTGTGGATGTATAATGATTCTTTTTTTAAAATAGTTTTACAACATGGTTCTCTTATATTTTATGATGATAATATAATTACCTATATATATGGGGATTGTGAACATTTTAGTTAAAATATTTTACTTTGAATTTATATATCAAAATATGTTTCTTTCTTATGAATAATTGTCACCCTCTTTAATGATAGTTTCTTTTCTATTTCCATATTTTCTCTTATCGCCAATGTTCTCAATTTTATTTAGAATCTTAATTGTGTTTTATCTCATGTGAAATTAATAATTATTTCCATCTATTATATAGAAAAAATTTATCCTATTTTAAGTATTTGATTCTAAACAATGGTATTTTAAAATATTAAAATTGGTTTTCCATTCATGAACATATGTTTTTTCTTCCAGTCCAGATTTCCCCATGATAAAATTTAAGTGTTTTTAAGGATCAATTATTGATGATTATTCTAAAATTAATTATTTTCAAAAAAAATTACTTCACCATTGTCAAATCTTTGTGGCTTTTTGGAGGCTTCATTATTGATATTTATTTCCAAATATTATTTTTGAAAATTCATTCTTTTCAAATGTGGATCATAAACTATTTTTTAATAGAAACATATAATTTTTTCATAAGGAATTTTTTTAGTTTTTATTTCATTTTTATATTCATCCAAAAAGGAATTATTTCCTTGGAAAATTATTTTTCATGAATTACCCTTTAAATTTCTAATGAAATCCTATTTTGGGAGATTAAATTTTTTGGTATCAATCGATGATGTTATTTATGTAATTTGTATGTGAACCCATTTAGAAATATACAATACCCAATGTATTTACATGGTTCTTTTATAATATGACAAAGAATTATATTCAATTATCACAATTATGTATGGATGATGAAATATGGGGTTCAATATCTCTACCCAATGCATTGTTTAAAGATTTATATCTCATGAGATTACTATAGGAATAAAGAAGTTTTCCCTAATAGACTCTGTTATGGGAATTCAGTAGTGATTCCAACTCCTGTATGTTTATGGGAATCGTGTTGTGATTACTACTCCACAATGGGAATTAGGTAGTGATACATTCTCATCCGTGTTATGGGAAACATGTATTTGTTCACACTCCATTATTTTATGTTTTCCACACCTAAGATAGAGCCATAGTTTAATATCATGCTTCATTTACATGATCTACCTTATCGTTATTCCCATGATTACACACCATCGATAATTTTTATTGTCTCATATTTCTATACTCATATACGATGATATATAGTTTCTCCATTGAGATTACTTCTCTAACGATCTAGGATTATATACAAATATTATTATTTCAGGAACCCTTTTAAAATATATTTATCCCCTAATCATGTTTTCTCATACGCTTATAATATAATTCTTGGTGAAATGTTGATGAGTTTTTTTCCTGGTTGAGAATTTGATCTAACCCTTTTATTATGTTTCCACTCCATTGGTTATAAAGAAAAGAATAAATTCTAGAAAGACTATAAGAGGGTCGAGTGTGGGTAAATTATGGAGAATTGTTCACTAGTGTTTTAAAATATGATTCTTATGTATTTTGTCCTTAATGAAACAAAACCTTTCATTATTAGGAATGTGAGATTATTAAAAGCTGTAATATTAATGTTATATAAATGATGTAAAATAATAATATGTTTAGATTGGTTTATCTTTATTTGGATCAATGAAAGTGTTTAAATAATGTTTTTTAACACCATATCTTGAAGAACAAGTCTAGGGAACATTAGTTGTTATTAGAGAAAGTATTAGTTATTTTTTTGGAATTGTTTAATTATTTTTTTATATTAAGATAATATAACTATAGAAAACCAAGATAAAAATGAATAAATAATACATTGATACAATAGTTTAATTATTACATCCCAAAAATAGTCACACAAACTAGGTATTTAAAGGATTAGTGGCTTGGAGACTATAAAAAACCGACTTATTTCAAAAACTATGAAACGTTATACATAATATAAACCCACTCTTATACATTACATAATATATAATCCTCTTAAAATTAGAGGGATGGTAAAACACGAAAATGGGTGAGATCAAATTCATAGTATGGGATACAATAACAAGGGAAATAGTAGATATATTGTAAACATTTGAAAAAGTATCAATAAAGAAAAAATATATGATTTAAAAGAACATAAATTAATATGTATTAACCAAAATCATCAAATATATACCTAAAATCTAAAACAATATCACTTTTTACAATGAGTGACAAAATAAACAATGAAGCATATAACATAAGCCACATAACATTTGAAAGAAAGTGGTATAATCATAAATATAGGATTTCTTAACATTGGGATCCTAGTTACCTACCAACCTATTCACATATAAAATTATTATTAGAGATAAATGTTACCATACTCACTCTTTGTTTACATAGCTACTTTCTAACCTGTTCACATGTACAATTGTGAGTGGTGTTAAATTTAATCACACTCATCCTTCATGAACCAAACTAGTCACTAACTTATTCAAATAACATTTCTATATCATGAAATATAAGAATTTTCCCAATTCATTAGGAGATATATTGGTCCCAAATTTCTAATTATCCATACATTTGTGATAAAATTCAATAAAATAAATCATCCCATCATAAGATAATCCCTAAATAGAAAAATGGGTTTCTCTGCCTTATCAAATGATATCTAATAAAATATATTCAAATTTAAAATCGAATGATAATAAAATAATCACCAAAATTAAATAAATTATAAGAGAACATAAAATATTTATCATAAAAAACTCCATTACGAAAGAGTCATTTAAAGATAATGAAGGCCAAATAATAAAAAAAAATTTTTCAATAAAAATTGTATCCATCATTGTAAAATTTATAATTACTTGTGTATTTTAAAAATAATGTTTTATATTTTTAAATAATAGAAAATAAAAACATTCATTGAAAATTATTTAAATAAAAAACGTTTTTATATATAAATAGATAACATCCCTAAAAATAGAAATTCATGAAAATAAAATTTTACATAAAATGTAGTATAACTCAAAGAAATGATTTTGAGTTACAAATTCCTTCACATTTACCCTTTATTTACATAGAATTATCTTAAATAAGAAAATATTAATTAAATATTTCATAAAATTATTCTAATAAATTCTAATTATTAATCTTAATTAATAATAAATCTCTTCATTTATTTAATTGTTGTAATCTCATTTCAACATTGGCTATTAAAAATATTTACTATTTTGAACTAGGTGAGTAAAATTAGTGTTAATATTTCTTTTTTTATAATATATTAAATTATAAACCATAAATGTTACTCAACTTTATTTTTTCTAATTACATATAATTATATAATATCATTATAGGGTAGTTTTAGTCATGTTTTATGAAAAATAATAAGAAAAAGAATTAGTTTTGGGTTATTTTTTGACATCGATAGATTAACTTATAACAATAATTATTATTAATTGATCAAAAAAGAACCATATTAGTAATAAATATTACATATATTTTGATATATCAAATATATTCATAAAATATGAACTAAAATAATCTATTAATGGAAGTGAAAGAAAATGAATTAGGTATATCAATAGAGGCAAGAGTCCACACAACACATGATTAACATTTTTATTTTTCATAACGGTAATAGGTAAGAAGGTTAATGATTGTTCCAGAATTATAACAAAATATTGTTATAATAGTTCTTTTATATTATAATTAGAAGGTGGTGAAATGAAATATGATGAAGAATAAATTCAGATAAACAAATAAAAAAGGTGAATATAGGTTTTAAACTTATACCTAACTTCTCAAATTCTATTATTTTTGAAGGGAATATACTTTTTTGCTATGGTTTTTTAAGTGGACAAAATCCTACTTAAGTTGTCTCGGAGTGTAGATGATATGTTTTGGTATATTTTTTGCTTATCTTTATAGGTTTTTAGTGAGGGGATGTGAGGAGAAGTGTTCCCCTTTTGTAATTGAAAATGAGTGACATTTTTTTAAATACTCAAAAAATATTCAACAATGGGAAGTCACTTTCAACGAAAGTGCCTTAAAACTGTTAAAAATATAGTGTAGAGAAGATAAGATTTAAAAAAACTCCCAAAATTTAAATAGAAACATGTTTTACAAATTTTATGGTCTTTAACACCATGGTTTGTCTCTTTTTCTAGTTTAGTTTTCACCATGGTAACTAGTTTTTATCTAAGTAATCTATACATTATGTGCATAAAAATATAATTTATTATATAATTTGGACCTAATTATTCAAATTGTAAAATATATTGTTTTTAATTCAGTTTATTAAAATTATAATATTTATTTTTAATTAATACATGTATAATGTATTAAAACAGTTAAAAAATTATACATAGATTTAAAAATTTCAAATTTAGGTTTATAAATAGAGACCAAAATTTTTTAAATTATAAATTTACTTATAAAATACAAATTTATCATTATAAAAGGTTTCATAAATTTTATATTTAAGCTTATATATTAATAATTCCCTTAATGTTTTGTTATTTATAAAAATGATATTTTACCTATTCACCTAAAAATTAAATATTTTTATTAAAAATAAATAAAATAGTTTTATTTTAATATGAACATGATAAATCCAAAAATGATTTTTTTTTTCAATTTCACATTTAGAAATTGATAAATTTAACATCAAAATAATTTCAAAAAATGTTGTGTATTTTTTTATAGGAAACCAATTTTTCTTATATTAACTATTCTTGTAAGATTTTCTCTAATCATAAATATATAAATCTTCAAAAATAGACATTTTATTAAATAAATTTTCAAAATAAAAAGTGATTGTATTAGTTGCAAAGATGTACTAATTGATTTTGATGTTTAAAGAAAAATTTATTTCTTTTTTCTCTTATATATATATAATTCATAATTATGTTAATACTGCTAATAAATTTTAATTATGTTGCTACATTATGATAGACTATATTTATTTGTTTTTTGTTGTTGTGTGTATATAAAACCATAAAACACAGTGTTTATCTATGGAGTAAAAACAAGGGTTGTATATTCTACCCCCATAAAAAAAATTGATTCTTTATATTTCATTACATGGAAGGAAAAAAGTAAGGGTATGTTTCTTTAATCAGATCTTCAGGTTCCCACGTAGCCTCCAAAAACTTAGGATTTATCCATAGAACAATGACCAGATGAGTTGTTGTACTCTGAGTCACATTATTAATGAAATGAATTAAAAATCATAATATATATTATACATTTTTTAATATTAACTGAGGATTTATAAAATAAGTAAAATAAATATAAAATCACATAATTGTAATGGGAAAACATAGGTTGGGTCTATAATAACCATTATTGTATTTATTACAACATTTTGGGGTCATTATGATGTCATAAAACATATTATATATTTATATTTTATTTAATTTTTTACCCAAAAGTTTGACTATATCAGATTATTATAAAAAACACACCGTTGGATGATTTCAACATCCTAATTCCAAAAATAATATTCATTTTATGTAAATCATTTTCTAAATATGTGAATTTTCTCTCTTAAAATAAAAATTGACATTTATTTAAAATTCACAAGTTTTGACAAAAACAGTTTTCATACCTTAATAAAAATTACATTTGACTTCATAACAATTATTTAATAATTTATTACTCATAAAATTAATTTGATAATAATATTTTATTAAAATTTTTATTATTTCAAAAATTCACTAATTCCTTAAAAAAATTCTTTAAAAATAAACTTTCTATTTTATCATATAAAAAATATTACTCTTATTAAATGGATTACATAATCATTTACAGATAATGAACAGATATAATCAACATTTATAAGAATTTTTTTTATAATTTTCTTAAGAAAACCTTATTTTAATATAATAATGTATATATATCTCAAAATTACCATTTTTACCTGCAAACTCAATTTATCAAATTTATCATTATTAAAAGAAATACTATTACTATAATGGAATTAATGGAATATAAAATTTATTTATAAAAAAGGAATATATAATAAGTAAATAACAACTTGTAACATAACCCCTTATAACAGTCGTACGATAATTAAGGGTAAGGTGTGTGATGATGAAAAACTCTTGGGCGGCTCGAATGACGTTGCCAGAGTGGTAATCTCTACATACATGAACAAATACCATAGGTGATTCTGGTTAGTCTTTACATGTTGAGGCTCAGTTTGGGATTGGTCATGAGTAAAGCATAGTGATTCTACGTCCTTCCCAAGCCCTAAAAATGATCTTCGTATAACCCAATTCTACTAGATGATGTCATCCTCTACTTTTTCTATGTTGAAAGTATGTTTTAAAAAACTTATATTTATATCAATTGTTGTTCACTATTCAATGACTATATACATAATGGAAATTTAAATAGAAAAAATTAACTTCATTCTTATATCCAAAATATATTCAAATAATTGAAATTTTATTCATAAATGATTGGGTCGTTACAATGATTTTGGGGAACAACAACAATAGATGATTGATCAGTTGAGATTTTGGAAATCTCATTGATCATTTTTACAGCATATGATGACGGTGCAACTTGATGGATGATTTATGAGCAGATCAAGTTGTGGTTTCAGATGAATAAGTGTAGGTAAGGCTCGGTCTGACCAGATATGTTGTCTCTGGGTGAGATCTGTGTCGAAACCAGAGAAAGAGGTAACAAGAGAATATAAATAATACAAATCAATGGTTTCTTGAAATCCCACATTACATGAGATGTAATTCCACATATCATGTCATGTGTGACCCTCTTGTGTAGTGCCTTAGTTTCTATGGAGGATATAAGTATCACACAAAATGTGATGTGCATCACACAATGTATGACATGAGTTTGAGTCTTTGAATGTTCATTGGGATCACATTAGAATGCAGTTGAGCAGACGCATGGCTAGGAACATGGCCATGCTCATGGCAAGGATAAGGGTACATGGGCAGAGTTGTGTACATAGACATAGAGAAGTACACGAGCACAACCAGGTGTACATGGACATAGACACAAACATGGGAACATGTTGTTATATATAGGCATACCCAATTCCAAAGAGACATTCCATGTACTTATAGTACATGATGTGTACTTTTCCAAATATGGAATGGAGAGCCAGTTCCCTTCAACATGAAAATGTTTCATTTGGGTGTGTTCCCTACTTCCCAACTGTTTTATTATAGAATCATATCCTATGTGTAGGATGATGATTCCCAATGAGTAAATTCATTCTTAGATAGAGTTGATGGAATGCTTCTATGAGGCATGATTTGAGATCCTCTATCATCATCATCATCAAACATAGGGGGTATTCTTATAATCCTACTGAACAAAACTGTGTTTTCATTAATCCCCTATATAGCGGGTTAATCTAGATTGGGTTGTTGCTATACCCCATGTCCTGGGGTGTGATTACCATTTGTGTATTGTTATATTTAGACTTCCATTGAATACTTCTTCTGGGGAGACCCATTGAGCACTACATCTCAAGTAGATTTCATTAGTGTTATCTTACTTATAGAGCCTTTTCTCCCTAATGAATGTTATGAGGAACCTTCATGGGAGAATCCAAGGCTAGAAAATATGGTTTTAACCTAACCTTGATATTATGCATCTAATATGGGTATATCTGGATGTTGTTCTTATGTATGATGTTGATATATCCCTATTATGAGATAACTGCAATTGGTGGTGCTTTATGATTTGTGATTTTAGGTTTTCCTACTGGGTATTGCAATACTCACTCCTTTACGGTCTCTACCAGCATGTTTTGTGTCTTATGCAGATGACTGGCTATTAGACAGTGTCTTTAGTGCACCAAGAGTAGATGGTGATTTGGTTTTTGTATACAAAACGTTGGTTTGTTCTAGGAGACACATTTGACTCTAGTACCCACATACTATTAGGTTGGAATTATTTTCGGTTTTTCATGGGCTTATATTTTTCACTTTTCCCTTTCTAGTAATTTTTATACTCTGATTGTGGGATTTAGACGTGTTCATGAATTTAGAATAATTTTTTTTTTAAAATTTTAGTTTTTTTGTCTTGGATATGTGTGTGTGCATATAGGTAGATTAGGATAAGACCTCCCATGTGAATTTTGTGCCTACTCAGTTCTGGTTGGTAGCCCTTAGCCTATTGGAGGTGGGCTTGGGGTAGTCACGCTTGAATTATCATCAGCCCAGAGGGCCTCAGTGGTCCTTATCATGATAGAGTAGAATCAGAGTGAGTGTTACATCATAGGACCCTTGTATTTGATTTTTGAATAACAGTGATATTGGTTTCAGATTTATGGGAACAATGTTATATGCATTGAGTTTTTCTTTCAAATCTGGGACTTTAGTATTGGTATAGGTGATAATGTATCCATAAAATTGGACTTTGATCACATGACATTCGACACAATACATGTTTACATTGGTTGGAGGTAAAAAATTGATAAATTTATAATATAAGAATGTGTTATGGTTTCTATATCCTTCTTGAGTCAGATCTATAAATATACTCATTATTCATGGTACATCTTGTCTTTTTTAGGATGCATGTATGACATTTCCTAGAAATGATTCAGTAGAATGATCAGTGGATGATCCCCTATGTTTTGAGGATTTCATACAGGGAATTATTTATGACTTTTTACGTCTAGGTGGTTCACCAGTCTTAACACCACCTATCATGTGGTAGATGGTACCAACTAAACCGAAAGACGAGGTGCGTAGGCTGAGTGTGCATAATGTGTTTTAATGATAATGAACAATCACATTCCATGGTGATCATTACCCCCAGGAGGATGAGGACTATCTTGAGGTGGTGAGGTGAGTATTTCAACTCCTTAGGAATCCTTCATACCAGATGGTAGTACTTCTGTTTGACATTTTCCATGGCTTTGTGGGATGATTGTGGGTGTTAGTGACCTAGTCATATGATGGTACCACTATTTAATGGTTTGAATTCAAGGTCATTTTAGAGGGTATTTTTCTCCATCTATGTTGAGTTCAATGAACATCCAAGAGATCCTACAGCTTCAATAGGGTTGTATGATTATGTCTGGGTATTCATCAAGGTTCACCAACCTAACCCAGTAGTAGATTTATATGGTATGATACCAATTATTTCAAGATTGTAATTTTGAGTGATGTATATGAAGAGAAATATAATCCAACATGATACCACTCTGAATTCATACCTATTATAGGGTGATGAGATGTGTTTTGGTGGTCAATAGTTTCATGGGTAAGAAGAAATAGATTGTTGGTGCGGATAGTAGGCACACATGAGTTGAGACTTTGTTGGTTGGTAACCGACGACCTATGCATCGTCCTAAATGTGCAATAAATTTAAAGTGGGGATCCTTGGATAGTGGTTTTTTAGTTTAGAGATCACATGATATATCTAGTTATCCTAGGGAGATGCGGTGATACTCTTCTGATGGTAGGGGACATCTCGCATGGGATTATACGAGCCACCATATGGCTGATAGAGAGATAGTGGATGGGCTTCCATATCAAACACAGTGGTAGGAGCAGGTTGGTCTGTAGGGTGGTGGATTGTCCCAAGGGGCTCCTAGAGCAACTTGAGGTGGTATTTTTTTTGTTTCCACCACCACCCCTAGGGTGTATGTTCTAGGCTTAGAGAGCTAAGGGGAAGGGTGAGGGAAACAAAAAGCGGTCGAGTCATATGAACTGGAGGTTCAAGTGATGATAAAAGGTAAAATATGTGTATTCTATAGTTTAAATATAGTATCAATAGACATGATTTAGATCCACTCATTTATTTCAATTAATCTTTTTTGATAATTCGATAGTCTATTTTAAACTATGGGTCAACCCTTGCAGTTGGAAACTCCTACTGATGGTGGATCAGTGATCACACACTTCTATAGATGATGTAACCTAACTATTGGAGGCAAGAGTTTCTGTTGGGATATATTTTTAGATGTGAAGAGTCCTTAAAATTTCATTCTAGGTATGGATATGTAATATATATTTCAAGCCTATATAGAATATTTTAGGTGAAGGATGCGATGTGTCCATAGTGATGGGATGATTTATTCCGTTTTTTGTGAAAAGAAAATCTAGGTGGAGAAGGAAAGGATCAAGAATATGATATTTCATACTTTTTCTCACTAGCTAACTACCATTAATCTTGGAGAATTTAATTCTATGAGCTTTCCGTTTTCATTAGTGTTTTTAGAGTATGAGTATGTATTTCCTTAGGATGTTCTAGGCTTACCTCCATAGTGATATGTTTAATTTTTCATTAATTAACACCCTTGGACGACCCTATTATCCACAACAACATATCTTAAGGCTTCCATAGAAATTCAAGAGTTGAGGGTGTAGTTTGAGGAATTGTAGATGAATGATTTTTTTGGAATAGTTTTTTACCTTGGGCATCCCCAGTGTTGTTCAAAAAGAATGTAGATGGGAGATTGAGGTTTTGTGAGTATTCTGACTACCTAAACCAAGTGACCATGAAGAAAAATTATCCACTACCTAGGACCAATGTCCTCTTTGATCCGTTGGGAGGGGAATGATGGTTCTTCAGTATTGACCTTCAATCATGCTATTAATAGATGCGATTATGAGATGGGGATATAATAAATATGAATATATGATGTCTTCATGGTCACTATGAGTACATGGTGATGCCTTTTGGTATAAAAAACTCCCAAGTAGTGTTCATGGGAATCATAAACTGGATCGTTTATAATTTCATATATTGGATTGTGATATTCTTCATCGATGATACCATAGTATAATTAACATCCAAGGAGGATAATGTTAGACACATGATGATTTTCCTAGACATACTCTAAGAGCACTATTTTTGTAGAATTCTCTAAAAGTTATAGTTCTTGATTCATAACGTTCACATTATAGGAATTTTTATATCAGCGGGTAGTGAAGTAGTGGAGGTAGTGAATGTTGCGTTAGTGTTAGCTTGGGAGACACCCACAAACATGATGGAGGTTCTGAACTTCCTTAGTATGGAGAATATTATAATATTTTTATACATGATTTCTCCATGATATCAGCTCTCATGACATCATTGAACTAGAAGGGGAAGCCTTTCATGTATATGGAGAGGTTTTGGTTGGAATTTCGGGATTTGAGTAAGAGATTGATGATCGCTCTCATGTTGATATTTTCATATGAGGGTGTCAATTACGTAGTGTTTTTCAATGTATATGGTACTTTGGTTGGTTAAATTAGGATGTAGAGGTAGGTAGTCTGCCTATGGTTCATGTCATTTAATACCTCTTGATCAAAACTATGCAACCCACGTTCTTGAGCTATTAATAGTGGTCTTCGCACTAAATATTATGAGATGCTACCTTATGGGTGAGATATTTATCATATATTTTGACCAAAAGAGTCTCAGGTATATCTTCTCTATGAATGATCTTAACATGAGATAATGGTTATGGATATAGTTCCTCCAGTACTATGACATTGATATTTTCTATATACACTGGAAGGGAAGTGTGGTAGGATATTCTCTTAGTAGGGGATCTTGTTCACATATACTAAGTGAGGTGTTAGAGTAGTTGTCTTCTTTGTAGTTATCCTTATTGGGGGAGGATGGTGCATCATACCTCCAATCTATATAAATTACCTCATCACATCGACATTGAGTTACAGATACTCATCATGGAGATACTAACTATGAGACCCTACATACTAAGATATCCACTATCCATTCTTCTAATGGATTTTCTAACGGTGGGGGGAAAATTATCCTTTTTAGAGAACACTAGATGGTTCCGGTTACATTATGTGTGGATGTTCTGAGATATTTTTATAAATATCCTTTGGAAGTAGATCATGGTGTGGAAAAGATGTACCAACTCCTCTGAAGTTAGTAATGGTATCCATGGGTGAAGAAAATAGTTGAAATGTTTATTTCTTGATGCCTTACATGTTAGAAGGTGAAGGCTAGGAACCAGGTACTGGCATGTTTAGCTCAACCTCTTTAGGCACGAGAGTGGACATGGCATGGGATATCTATAGACTTCATGATGGAGATTACATGAAAATATAGAGAACATGATGCCATATTGGTGATCAAAGATATTATCTCCATATTTTTTCTACATCCTAGATTTCTGAAAGCACAGTTCAGTAGAGAGATTAGGATACCTATATATTCAAGAGATAGTTTTTCTCTATGGAGTTTCCTCAATGATCATTTATGACCATGATAGTCACTTTACATCTCTGTTATGGAAGATATTACCATTATTATTTGGGATTCATTTGCATTTGATCATGGATTTTCACGGCCAGACTAATATCCACACTAAGTGTACCATTCAGGACCAAGAGGATATTATACAAGATTTCATGTTAATATTTTATAGTAGTTGGGAGGATCACCTAAAATGGGTGTATTTTTCATATAAAAATAGCTACCATTCCACCATCATTATGGTACTATTTGATATAGTGTACAGGTGACCCTGAATGTCACCACTATGCATGAAAGACCCAACAAAATCATTACTTATGGGTCCAAAATTGGAGTGATTCGTGTTAATGAAAGAGAAGATAATTGTGGAGAATATGAGGACTGCCCTAATCCATCAAAAGCCTTATGTGGACCGATGATGTAGCCCCTTGTAGTTTGAGGATGGAGTCCATGTGTTATTTTGGATCTTTCCACAACATGGCTTATTGATATTTGGAAAGTTCATCAAGCCATATATGAGATTCATTAGTAATTTCTAGATATTTAATTGGATTAGTGAGGTAGAATACCTCTTTTTTTTACCACCATAGTTGGATCTGGTACATGAAGTCTTCCATGTGTCACATCTGAAGAGGTACATCCATTATCTGTTGCACGTTATTGATTAGGGTGAGATGGAAAATGATGAATGGGATAATTTTGTATATTACCCTATAAATATTGAGGATTAATAAGAAAATATCCTCCATTGGAGAAATATTCCTTAACTACATGTCTATTTAGAACACTTGAATCTTATGGAGAGTGCCTGAGAGTGGAAAACCCATATGTGCTCAGTACCCATATCTCAATGTGTGGTCATTTGATTTCTTTTTGGGAAATATATCAATAATTTGGGGATGATTTAATGTCACTATTATTATCTGTGTAAAGACTTTGAATACATATAGTAATATTTCTGGGACCAGGCACTGAGAAGGAACATGATTCCAATGTCTTGTGAGCCCAAAATTGATGTTTGAAATATATTAAATATATTAACTTCCATGCCTACACATTTTTCATGGAAAAGTAGAATAACATTCAGATAAGGACATATATCAGAAATCCAAGGCCATAATAGATTAAAGAGGATGGGTTTTACCCTTGTAATTACAAAAACATAGATCACGTTGGAAATTTGGGTTGAGTGCAGTCATGGGAGGATTAATAAATAAATAAAATGATTATTTAATTTTTTTCAACATTTATCATTAAAAAATATTTATCTTTAATATGATGATATGGAAAAATCTGAGGGTTATTTGCATGACCCTAGAAATTTGAGAAAGAGCATTGGAGGTTCAATATTAGATGAAAAACAACTGGATAATGGATCATAGATTGATGTGAAATTAATCTCAAGGATCTCACCAACAACAATGATAAAGATTCACTATTTCATAGAGATTGATCCAAATTGATGTAGGATATTTTTTGTGGATTTATCCCCATTTGTATTTTTTTCTATGATGAACATGAATCATTCAATAATCTTATTGATTATCATATGAATAATATTTCAGGTACATGTAATATTTCTCCAAGATTGCAGATAATTGTTATTTATTATATTAAATCACATCTTTTTTCATTTTAATGGAAACAAATTGAGCCTTTCATTAAAAATGTATGAAATTCATTCTACCTATTTTTGTTTTATTTATTTCTTCCCCCACTCTCTTCATGTTCATCATTAGAAATTCCCTTGGGCCACGATTCGATATATTCTTAACATTTGATTATTGTGAGACCATTTAACTAAGAACTAAATCAATATCGTTGGTATATATGTTGTTAAGGATGTGATTGTGTGGCACAAAGATGACAGATGATCGACTGGTTAAGATTTGGGGATACCCATTTTTCATATTTTTGACATGTGATGATAGTGCATCTTAATGGCTGATTTACCAGTTTACTGAGGTATGGCTTCACATGAGTAAGAAGCAAAAAGGCTCAGTAAAACTAGATTTGAAATTTTAGTCATGATCAGGTGTAGAACTGGAGGTGTAGGTAGTGCATCCATATGCGGAAGCGGAACAATGAGTTTCTGGATATCTTTTGATACATTATGTGGAATCAAGGATCACAACCCATGCGAGAACATCTAAGTGGCCCTATGATTTCTATAGAGGAGATTCATAGTCCATGACATGCATCACATGGAATGTGACACTAATGGGAAAATAGATATATTCCCTAGGAGCACCCGATCGGGCACCTGACAAAGTGCACAATCTAGTACATAGCTAGACTAGGGGTATATGGGAATATACATGTACATATAAATTTCCAAATACATTGGCATGACTAGGTGTACATGGATAGAAACACATAAATTTGTATGGGTCATGATACACGTGCAGATCTATAACTGAATAGACACACTGTGTACTTATAGAACACACCTTGTACTTTTCCAAAGATGGCTCGGATCCCTTATTCCCTTAATCATGGAAATGTTTTGTTTGGGTGTGTTCTATTAATCCTTTCCCTAATTGTTTATTATGTAATTTAAACTTATTTATAAGATGGTGATACACTCTATGGAACTTCAGTATCAGATACAGTTTTCGGAATCCTTTTACAAGGGTCAGAATGAGATCCTATATCATCATCATCATCCATAGGTGGGGTTCTATGAATTCTCATGGCTAAAAATATGAGATTGTGAATCCACTAATTAGAGTTTTAATCTGTATTGGTTTATTTTTATACCATATGGAATTAGGTGTAATACCCATCTTTGTATCGTTCTATTCAAACATCCAACACATACATATTATGGCTAGACCCAATGAGAATGACATCTCAGATGGAAACAATCCACTCTATCTGACTCATGGAGTGTGTTCTCCTGGATGAGTGTTATGTGAAACCTTATACCAGGAATCCTGGGCTAGAAAATATGGTTGTGACATTACCTTGAGATAGTGTGTATACTATGATTATATCAAGATATTCTTCTCATGTATGCTGTTATCATATCATTGTGATGAGCTGACTTATATTCATGATTCTTTTTGATTATTTATTTTGGTGGGTCTTATTGGGAATTGTTGTAATCACCCCTATATAGTATCTTACTACAATTTCCTTTTCTTATTCAGATGAACAGATTCTATCTGGGGTTATTAGTGCACCAGGAGCATACAAATATTATTTTTTAAGCTAGACTGAAGGTGATTCATTACTAGAGTGACATTTGGTTTCATTTCCCTCTTGATATCACTATGGACTTCATTATAGGTTTTTTTGGATTGTATTTAGACCTTATCGCTTTCCATTATTTTTTATACTATGATTGTGGGATTTAGATGTGTGCATGCATTTGGTATGAGTTGATTTTACCAAATGGAATATTTTATAGGCTTATAGAATTTTCTGTTAATATAGGTACCTTAGGCTAAGGAATAACATTTTAGTGTGATGCATACTCGGCACTGTTTTTCCAACCTTGTCCTATTGGTTGTGGGATTGAGGTAGTAACACCTGGATTATCACTGTCCAGGAGAGCCCTGATGGGTTTAGTTGGGACATGTATTGAGCAATAATAATATTTTATTGGCTATAACCATTTGTTTTGGTGAATGTCTAATTTATTATTTTGGAAGATATATTTCACTCTCTTATGATCTGTGTATATATCAAACTTCTAACCATAAATGTAATGGAACAAAATATACAATTCAATTATCACAACTACCAATTCCAAATCATACGTCAGGTAATTTTTTTCATGAGCCTTTAATTGGCCTTTAGCATAAAAAATCAAATTTTCATTTTTCCTATGAATGCATACCAAGCCTTTTCATTTTGTATCACTATAAATTAGAGACCCTTCCCCACTATAGGGTAATGTTTGAATTGGTGATGTGATCAACATTTCCTTAAACCCCTCATTGATTTCCTTACATTATTCTCTGTAGAGGAACTAGAAACCTTCCTATATTAACTTGGTTATTTTATTAGATATCCATTAGAAATTATTAAAAAGTGTAGATAATATACAACCAACCCAGAAAAACTATATATTTCTGTAAGAGTGTTTTTTAAGCCATTTTGAAATTTCCTTAGTCATTAATAGATCTATTGATATACAATATATTTTGATGACTTGACAAATGAATGTCAATTTTTGTAGCTATAATTCATATTTTTTGAGTTTGGCATATTGTCCCTCCTTTTACAGGGTCATCAACACCATCCTTAAGTGATATATAGGTTCTACCTTGATTATTTATTATATAAGGATATCTTCCAAAAAATCTACAAAAAACTAATCTAAGAAATCAATAGTGACTCTATTGATAAGATTTATAAAGTTAACTAGGAAATTCATAAGTACAGAAGGTATCACTATAAACTCATATTTTCTATATCATTTATAGAACGCTACCTTGGGAATATCATCTATTTCTACCCTCAATTGTTGATATCTGGATTGGAGGTCAATATTTGTGAAGAATGGAGATTCAATGGGTCAGTTGAACATGTCATCAATATGTGGTAGGTGATACGTTTTTATCAAGATTTTATTAATCTTGTGAGAATCGATGCAAAGACAAATGGATCCAACTATATATTATAAAGAGGACAGGCGAACTACATTTTGATGCATTAGGGTGTATAAAACCATTATCAATAGTCTCTTATAGCTGAATATTCAATTCATATTATTCAACGAAATCCATTCTATAGAGAGTCTTCCAGATAGTTATCGATCAAGGTGTGAGTTTCATTTAGAATTTATCCACATGTTTTAGGGGGAGACTAGAAAATAAATTTGGAAATACATTATCGTATTCCAATGAAATAGGTATGTTATTAATATTGAATTCCTCCCTAATAATCATAGTTATTAACCATTTTTTTCTTAGTATGAAGATCCATATTGTATAATTCACTTATTAAGAAGGTACATGATAATTATAACATTGATACTTGATAACCAGATGATTAGGGAAATGAATGAATATTTCTTTTTCTCAATAAAATATGTGATCAATTTCTAGGTAAATCCTATCCAAACATTGACTTATGTCAAATTAAACTATATGTAGATGAACCATATTTTCTTGATATATCTCCCCATAAATATTTATTGGAGTATTTTTTTACACCATAGTTTCATTTAACATTCAAATAGGTTTTTTCATGGATATATAAATAATAATAGTGTTAGGTGGTGAATCAATATTCATAGAAAAATTATAAGATATAACATAATGTGAATAATTAATGTAAAATTATTAATTCATTGTTCTATACTTGAGACTGAGTACACCTTTCACCACTAATTTTTAGTGTCATACCACTATAGTAGGGATTGCATAAGCCCTCCATTTTTCTCTTGGTTTAAGAGGGTTTTGTTGAATATTCTATTATTTTACTCTATGGTTTGGGAATTGATTTTCATAATGCCCATACTCATAGTATTTGAAGCATTGAGGGGTAAGTGAAGCATACGAAAGGTCATTATTTCCCTTATTTATGTTATTCAAACTCTTTTAATTACTTCAATAGTTACAATATTGGTGACCTTATTTACCACACTTGTAACTCATGCAAAACCCTCCGAGGAAAATACCTATGTGCTTCCTACCACATATTTTACATTTTGTTAGTTTGAATTTCATAACCCCATGTGGATATTCATTTGGGATTATATGATACTATATATTTTCCACATTTATCAAGAATCATGTGGGTCTCTATCATCCATTTCTACCTTAAGATCACATCAATAAACATCCATATAGCTTCTATATTCCCTTATGGCTAATTAGTTCTGAATTGTCGATTTTAAGAAACCAAAATATCTATCAATATTAATTTCTGGTCTAGAGATATATTCCAAGTTGTACACTGTGAGCCTCGTGAAGTTTGACTCATAAGATCTAGTAGTCTCATATATATTTTGTTTCAATTCAAGGAACTCTCATTGAATATTAGTGTGAGGACCCTGACAAAAATATTTAGTGAAGAATATCCCATTGTAATCCTCCACCTTTATAATATAAAATTCCACCCTTTTTGTTGCATTACTAATGTGATTCGACCTTTATTCAGCCTAACCTTCTAGATGAAAGAGAAAAAATAACCTTCTCATGACCTGATCATTAAAGGATGGAAAATATATTTTCCATCACATTAATCCACTAATCAATAATCAAAGGATTTAAAGGGCCATTAAAATATGGTGTATATTGACACATAAAATATTTAATAATAAGTTTTTACCTTATTTGTCAGTTTGCGAGCTCTACATTATTCATGTTATTATTCATAATCTCGTAGATTTTTGTGAATATTTCCATGAGATTTTAAACTCCAGTTTCCATATCATATGGAAGATCACAACATTTTTCATTTAATCATTAAATATATTGATTCTTTCATTATCATTCCATATCCTTGAGAGAGTAATTTTCATTCGGAGGATACTCAAATTAGTTAATTTATAAAGAAGAAAAAAATTATCCAAAAATAAATTAATCAAATATAATTATTATATTATATCATAACAACTTTATATGTTTTATTCTTGGTTAACCATTATTATTTCCCCACTAGATTTTCCTTAGCCACACTATTTTACATATTAACCAAATCCTTCATAATGTTCCAGTATGAAAAATTTAATTAAACTTAAATATCCCTTGGGTGTGTCTCACATGATGTGTAGTTTTAGGACTATATATCAAGAATCATGTTTACGATCGAGTAAAATATCAACTAACCATTTTTTAGTGTGATTACCCCTATGTGAATTTTTTCCACAACTGTATCTACCTGATAATACCTAAAATGTTGTATTTTATAAGAAAAAAATATAATCCATAATTTACCCATATATCAGGATGTTATCTTAAATGTATCCTTAAGATATTCTCTAAGGTTTTATCATATAAATATCTAATAATAACTAAACCATTCATTGATAAAAATTTATGTGGCCCAAACTAAACATCCGTAAATAATACTTTCATTCCATTGTGTATTATTACATCCCAAAAATAGGCACATTATCTAAGGTCCTAAAGGGTTAGTGTATTATGAAATATATTCATAAAAAAATTATTTCACATGATGTGAACATTTATCCATTATATAAATCCAATCATATATATTACATGATATATAATACTCTTCAAATTACACGGAAGGTAATATATAAGAAGGGTTGATATCAAGTTCTAAGTAAGGTATAACATAATGATGGAAAAATTTAGTGTATCATAAACATATGGAAAATCATTAATAATGATGAATATATAATTTAAAAGAACATAAATCAATTAGTGTTAACCAATATATTAAAATATAGACATAACATCTCAAATGATATCACTTTGACCATGGCATGAGAAAATACAACTTGATGAAAATAACATGACCCATTGACCATTGGAGTGAAAGTGCCACAATCATAAACATATGATTTCATAACTATGTGAACGTGGATACCCACAAAACCAATCATATGTAAAATTGGGAGTAGATATAAAATCAATCACACTCAAACATTTTGAACCCAGATAATCTCCGAAAAAAATCATAAATAGAATTATGAGTAAAGCAAAACACTATCACACTCGCCCTTTGTGAACCTAGCTACTCACTAACCTTTTCACATGACATTTATAGAACATGATATATAATACATTACCAAATTTATTTGAGTGTGATATAGGTCCCACATATCTCATAATCTAAAAATTTGAGTGCCTCTTAAAACAAATCCTCACATCCTAAAATAACCCATTAAAGGAAAATGGGTTTTATAAGATTAGTTATAATCAAAACTAAAATTAAATATTTATATAAGATTAGTTATAATCATAAATATTTTAAAATTATAAATATATTCATTTTATAAAGTAAATCTTATGTATAAAATTGGTTCTGATAGTTTCTTTGCATTACTAATTGAGTTTTCTGTTTGAATAAATTTTTTGATGTTTTTTTTCTTATATAAATAAAAAAATTCATAATTCATTAATAACTATTTATACAATATAATTATGTAGATATCTAACAATGATCTATGTTATTCTAGTTTTGGGTATTGTGTGTGAAGATAACCATCAAAAATACTAATTTTTTACGGATAATAACCTTGTATCATAACAAGAAATCTAGTGGAAACATTGGGGATAATTTTAAGTATATGATACTAGATTGATATTTATGTATGGTTTTGAGTATTTGTTCTTCCTAGTAAATAAATATTTTTTTGGATAATAGAAAGTTGATGTTAATATGACACAGATTCACCAAGGGTTAATCACACCAAAAAAGGATGGTTGAGTGTTAACTCATTTTTCATTTTGTGCACTATGTGTGGGCCAAAGACTACAAACATGGATATAAACACTAAGTTGATGTTATTATATTTTTTACAATATAATTTTGATCCATTAAAAATGATCTATTATACTATGGAATAAGGTTAATAAATATCAAACAACCTAACTTAAAGAAAAAATGATTGAACTCAAATTGATTTTGGTTGAACTAAAATATAATGTGATTTTTTGAAGAGTAATATATTTCAAGGATGATTTATTCATGATATTTTAGTATTATTATTATATTATGACTTTAATTTTTCATCACTCGCAATAAAATATTTTTTATTTATTATTAGATGGGGAAAATGGAATGAAATTTAGAAATGGATGTGATGGCGAATGCAGTGATTGTACCAATGGGAAAAAACGGGATTAGAGATAGAGTACATTATCATGTAGTGATTCTCACTCAAATATACCAAGATATGAATAATTGAAAAATAAAATATTGATAACCCAAACATATCAATTCAATAGATACATATTATTGAGTCTTTTATATGGAAACACACACCCTTGTTCAGTGGATCTTCAAATCCACTTATTGGTGAGTAGTGGATTAATACAATGGAAAATACATTTCTTATTTTTTAGTGCTCAAAAAATGGGAATTTGTTTCTAAATATTTATCATTTTTATGGGGATTTATTCAAATGGTGGAAAATCTATTTGAATACATTATAAAAAGACGAATTATACTCTATAAAATTGTAGGAGATTAAGAATGTATTTTCCACTATGTATTTTCCTAAAACAATTCACATGATGATAGAGAGAGAATTCATGGAGTTGAAATAAATGGAGGATAAATCCACTGTAACCTATAAATAAGATTTAAAAATACTTTTTTACCATCCCTGGTAGTAGGATCTAATGATTATTTAGAATCCCAAATCCATGTATTTGAAAAAATTACCTATAAGGGAATAAAGTAGTTATGAAGAAATTTATCGATGTGCTCTTAAGGTTGAGATGGAGGATGGATACTATTATAATTTTTGAAAAAAGAAAAGAAAATTTATTTTTATAGAAACATAGATAATAAATATGACGGTGAAATGAAAACCCAACTAACTATAAGCCAATAATGTTGGAAAAACACCAGGTAATTGTATTGATGGTGTAGGTTCTAGGTGTAGATGAAGCACCTATTGGGCATGACCAACATAGATTTTTTTTTCAAAATTGTTGAATAATAAAATATTAATATAGTAAAGGAATCATGAAATATTTAATAAATTCAAGGATTAATTGAATTTAATGATGTAACTAGAAGAGGATGATCATCACATATAATTTATAATTAACTTATATGTAGAAAAAGAATTACCACAAATTGTAATTATTCCTTCACAATTGGTCTTATTGAATCAATATCATCGTACATCCATTATGTTGTCAAATTATAGTTTAAAATACCTCTATTGGTAATTCAATCATTTACCATAATCTCTAAACTAATCAATATAATCATTAAGTTATAGCATGACTGATCTCGAATTCTTTCATCATTCATGGTTGTTTGAAGAAAAATTATCATTATGGATGAATAATTAATGGCGTTCTCTTGATGGATTAAGAAAGGACAAGGATAGAGTATAATCTAGATATCTATAACCCTATCTAGGGTTTGAGAGTTATTATCTATATTTACTGTACACAACCATAATGAAAGATTTTTGTTGACTATTTGTATATAATCCCCCTTACATATTCTTTAATTATTAGTGAATGACATGCATTATTTATAATTTAATTATTATTTACATGACATTTTCATCACCTATGAATTAATAAATATAATTTATATCACATCCATTTCTACCATTAAACATGGTCCACTTATCCTCATCATCATTTACAAAACCTTGAATAATGGTAATTTCTTTGATAAATAAATATCACATCATTTTTCAATTCTAATTATAAAAAATAATATATTTTCTAAACCTTGAGAATAATTATTTAATATTATTATTTAAATCACTTAAAATTTCAATAAACATGTAATTAAATCATGGTGATCAACCAAACCAGAATAAATTTTTAACCATAAAAGTGAAATGATATTTATTCTTACAAGTTAAATTAATCATAAAATTTAATAATGATTTTGGATACAGCTAATACATGATACAATAATCCCCTTTCTCAGTGGAATTATGTGTAACCTTGTATATTCCAAGGTTAAAATCTAGAAACACACTAAGGCACTGGTTGAGAAAGAAGACAATTTCATAAGTGTATACAACCTCTTATAAATTCCCACTGTGTAATATAATCCCTTTATCCTAATAAATCTATTCAAACAAGTTTCATACTAGTGTCATTGACCAATGTGCCTGATGTCTCATTATTTTAATTTCATGAAATAAACTTTCCGACATAACAAAATGACTATAGATATATCCATGTAATTCTATTCTCATTAGTGGATTTGAAATATCAACATTTGTTAATGGACAGAAAGGATAAACCCTTTATCAGATGATCCATTAATATCATATCACTTATGACGTACCCAACATATCATACATCAATGTGAGAGTTCTTCATCATGGTTTTCATCAATGCATAAAATTAAATGGCTTATTTAATTCATTAATAAAAATTTTAATATCTAAGCGTTAGTACACACATCCTTATATTGCAGCATCCAATATGACATATAATGTGGATTTTTAATAGGTATGTCTCATTCTTGTAAACTCCCTTTCTAGAAATTACCAATGGTGAACACTATGAGAAAATGCCTTAATGTTATATGAGTGTCCAGCCATGATAGATTCTATCATTTGTGTCCTATTAAATGATAACATTCAGCTAAAAATAAATATTCAAGAATACTGTCATAGTACATGCAGGTTCTCATCATAGTAGGGAACTGATATGACCACTCACTATGACGTATATTCTTAAGAAAATATATTTTATTATGTCATGAAGAGGAATAATAATTATGTGATAAGAGACATCATTAGTATTTTAGATAATGAATACTTTTAATCATAAATTACTCAAAAAATGGTTTTATGTTGCCAACTCCAAAAGAATCCCACACACAGTAGTGCTGACAATTAAAAACATTCAGTCCACCAGATCTCTCGGGATAATTTTGAATATAATAAAATAAAGAAATTGTCAAGGGATTTACCATGTTCTCCTCGGTGGATACTATGCTCAGTACAACATCATGTAATGAATTATAGTTTTATAAATTAAATACCATTTTTAGAGGAATAAATTCCTTATATATAAATTATGATATAAAAAATACATGTACTACTTTTCATTATGTTATTTTATACCATTATAAAATATTTCCATAATGTATGTGTTGAGATTAAAGGTTCATTAAGAATTATCACCATTTTTAACAAACCTATTAGACAATGAACATTAATATTAGTACATATTAAGGGTTATGAAAAAGTTAAATTGATAGATATGAAGGGAGTGATGGCCTCGAATAGTGGGATCAAACACAATTAATCCCATTTATCAGAGCATCTAAGAGAAATTGAATCACTAGGATTTTCACTTGACTAAGAAATAGACGATATTCAATAGCTGAAACAAGAGAGAAACTATTTATGGGAGAAATTTATGTTTATCTTGTTCAATGACCAAACTATATTCACTGAACCTACCTAAGAATAGAGCACCATCGCACACCTTACCCATAAGAAATATACAACTGTAATAAGGGGTTATGTATCTAGACCATAATAGTAAAAATTATAATAATTTATTTTTAATAAAATAATGATTAAATTTATACCTTTTTATTATTACTCTATAAATGATTAGATAATGAGTTTGATAAAAAATATATATTAATATTAAGGACAGAATGTTATTTTTTTGGGAAATATATTGTCAATTAAAACACAATTTTTGAAAAAATTTATTAATCTTTGAAATAAATGTATTGTAATAAAATATTATTATTAAACAATACATACTTTAACATATATGATAATATAATTTAATGAAGTATAATGTAAGTTTTATAAGGGTTAGAAAGTTGTTAGTATCATAAACACTAGTATTTTTCAATAAATAAGGATTTTTATTTAAAATTTTAAATTCTAATATATAAAAAATTAATGTTTTAAAATAAACATTAATGTTAAAATCCTGTTGAAATTAGTCAACAATGATTTTTACATTATTTTTAGAGACAGTCAAATTTGTTGGTAAAAAATAAAACAGTTATAAATAAACTATATGTATTATGAAATCATAATTGACCAAATTTGATGTTATAAATACTATATATATAATAAATGAAATGAATATATTTCCCGTTTAAAATAATATTTTTGATGTAATTTTAATAATTTTATGATCCTATATTGAACCCTCCAAAATCTATATTATATTTTATGATTATAAAGTCAATTCTTTATAAACATGACTGACTTTCACATTATAAATGGAATTAATTTAATGTGTCAGGTTATAATCCTAATAAAATATTGATAAAATATTTTATTTGGATGAAAACATTGTAACTAACCATAGGATATATTGTGGTTTTTCTTATTTTATCAGATAGAGTCAAAATCCTATGTTTAGAAATTAATAAAGAATTACCCTCTCTTTTGATATAAATACCCTCACAAACTTTCATTCATCATCAATAAAAAATAATTTACCAGGAATATACATTCCCAAAACATATCTAAATTTTACCCATATTGTTACCATTCTCTTAAGAATCTTCTCCCAATCTTTTAGAAGCACCCTCTCAAAGAAAGGGATTCTCTTCCTCATACTCATTATTTAATTAATTTCATTTTATTAAGACTTTTGATTTCCAATTTTTCATTTTAGAATATTTTTTTTAGATAACCCTTTACTGTAATTATCATTAATATGTAATGAGAGAGTACCATTCACTCTCATTAATCCATTCTATGAAGCTTAATAAACTCTCACTATGCTACTGAAATTATTCAGTGTTTTTTCATTGAAAACATTTATATTTTGAATACCTATACCCATTTTCACTCAATGTTATTCCCCTGGTTTTATATATCCTTCATTTATTTTGTAAATACATACATACAACCCAAATTCCATGAACATGGGGTTAAATATGATGAAATAAGTTCTTATATTGTATGCTCCATGAGGCACACAAATGTAAGAACAAAATATGAATGTGATGGTTGGGAAAAAAATTATACAACCCTATAAATGATTGGATAATGTTTGTAATTAATTATATACCTTTTATCATTCATGAGAGGTTATCCTAAGTACATTATTTTATGATTTATCTATAGTTATCCTTGACTTATGCTTATGGTTCCATATTTTATATTTTTTCCAAATTCGTATGTTTCCTTGATGTTATCATCTTATATCATGATTTGATGACATTTTTATGATTCTCAACATTTTATTTCACCTTTATATGTACCTTGACTCACATGTGTTAATTTAATCATGTTACTACTTGATTAGTCCCTTATTGGTCATTTTATATCAAACCCTTATTATATATATCCGTAGGCTTTCTTGTGAAGGTATAGAAGATCAATGAAATTTATTGGCCAAGTTATGGTATTTTTAAATATTTTTTTATTTCCATTTTATTTTTTTATATTTATCTAATTATCCAAAGACACTAGGCCTATTTATATTTTGGGATTTTATTAAGTTCATATTTATCTAAGAAGTCAATAAATAAATTGTATAAAATATATGAGTTTTCATATTTTGTATTAGAGAAATGTATATTTATTATTGGGGATTATGATTAGAAAACCTTATTCAAATTTTTATGGATAAGACTAAACATATTAAAATATCATTGAATTTTTTGAAAGTATATATTGAGTTTTTTCCAAGATACCCAATCATTTCCTAGATACTACAAGTGGATATGGATTGGTAATAAGTGTACATAGGGGTTATAAATAAAAAAAGAGAATTGGGAATTAACTATATCATTGCCTAGTGAATGATAAATAGACCTTACTATAATCCTCATTTAAGTCTCCGAAGGGATATGATTTTGTAAATTCATATTCTCTTTATCAACCAATTTCAAGGGAACAAAATGCCTATAAATTTATGGAAATAGATCCTGGATAACATAGATTGAAGCCTATAAGTTAATGAGTTATAGAATATATTTCATTTAAGTGATATCCATTCAATGTTCATATTTTTTAATTTTATTTTATTAACAGTTTGAAATCTATCTTCACGAATTTTCCTTTTAGTTTAGTTTATGGATGAAAATAGGATGAATTGAGTAAACAACCAATGTGATGGGAGATGTGATGAATGATCAGATGAGTTACCAAACCATTTATGGGAGATATTTGAAAAATTCATGATTATAAATATTATATAAACTTTTATTTATAATAAAAACCTGAATCTGGGGGAAAACCCACACCCCCTAAGAATGAGAAAGTTACAATTAAGAACTCTAATAGAGGCCTTTTACTTTCAGTGGATCTTATGATACAATAATCATAGAATAATTGATCAATTTTTTGAAAATATATTCACTATATTTAAATTATCTAATCATTAGAGTGTCGTTCTAGTTGTTAATTTCATTGAGGGAGAAGCTGAAAAATGGTTGATGTTGATCAAGAAAACGAATCCCAAAGAATAAATCAAAGTGATGGGGTGGAAATAATTTTATGAAATGTTTTTTGGTAAATATATTCCAAAAAACCTATAAATTAAAATAGACTAGGATTTTCTTGGACTAGTATAAAAGGAAAAAAAATACATTAGGGAACATGAGAAAAAATTCAGAAGTCATATTTGATATGCCTCCATCATTATCATTTACCTCAAAAGTAAAGATAATCCCATATAATTGGTGCTAGAACCAAATTTAATTAAATATTTATTGATTATAGTATTCAAGAACTATAATTAAATATTATTATAATCCATAAATTTTGAAAAAGAGATGATTGAATCTCAAGGGTATCATTGGTCTTGAGATAGGAAGTCAATAATTAAGATTAATCATGGCAGAGTGAGAGAAATATGAGGGGGTAAGAATGTCCAAAATAATTTTTTTTCAAAATTAATGGAAGAGGCATCTCATAAATATCCTAAAGGGTATACGGAAATATTTTAGGTGAGGAACGTATGGAACCTTGCTATAGAAATTTGATGTGATAAAACCACCAATGTGATGAATAAAATGAATACTACAATAAATCCTTATTTTTCTCTCCAATACACTAAGACAATGGCTCTTGCTGAAAACGATGAAAACAACCCCTAAGTCCTAGAGAGAAAGTGGGAGTTTATTCCATAAAAACTGATGATGTGGACCCATAAAATTATGTGATGAAAGTTATTCTAGTTATTCATTCAATGATAATGAACATCCTATTATATTTCGTAAGAACCCATATTTGATGGACTTGAATTTTGAGTATAAATTTGACTTTTTTACTTTAGATATTTTAAGGGGTAAAAAGGTCATTTTACCCCATAATATGACCTGATTTATATTTTTTAAAAATTATTTTGTCCCTAGAATAGGGTTTTTACACTAGGAAAGATGTTTGGTAGAATTTTGAGCCATTCAAATTTTTGTGGAATAATAAATGTTTAATATGTTTAATAAAATATTAATTTTTTCGCAAATAATTGTTTGAATTTAAATTTTTAATGGAATGTGAGTTTTAGATTCCATATCATCAGTTCATTCCATAATGGTGATTTTCTCCTAGGTGGGGTATATACTCATGTTCGGAATCGAGGCTGAGCCCAAGCCCCCTTTTCTTATTCTTCTTTTCTTTTCTTTTCCTTACCTAGTTTCTTGCATATTACTTGTGGGATTCCCCTTAACAATAATGAGAGAGGAAATGTGAGTGGGATACAAAGAGAATTAAGGATTTTATGGGAGGTCCCATTGTAGAGATATGGATGAGCTGGAACATCGTGCGACAACTACAGACCATTGATACATGCAAATCATCTATAAAATCCACCCAAATAGTGTAAATTTTGAATATTATGTTGTAGATAATTTTTTATTTATAAATTTATTGTTTTAAGGCTCTATTATCACTATATAGGATCCCTTGGTGCTCAATATATAACTTATGGTGAGAAACAATGTTTAGGGATGATTCGAGGGGCTTTCTATTCGGAAATACTGATCACACAAATCTTTGTTCGAGAACACTCATCATGTGTTCTTTCCAATTTAGGGAATATGGCCTTTTTAGAGGTACACGTAATGTACTGGTACTCAGACATGTTTCCAAGTACCTATCCAAAAATATCTTGTAGAGGCACATGTCTATATTAGGTACACGATGAGAACCTATGTGAGTCACACACTGTGTTGAAGTACATGACCAAGAAAAATACATGCCTAGGTCATCTGAAGGACTTTTAATGGTACCCCATGTAGGGTGAACACTGTGTACTTTAATTACACATAGTGTACTTGGGATTTACATGACAGGCTGAAGTACACACCTAGATAAATCATCAAGGATACAGACCATATACCTAGGTATACACACTATGTACTTCTCCCATGCAACCCTTTGGAATGGTTTTCATGTATTCACATCATGGAGTTGGAAATTGACCCATTTGTAGTCAATTTTTAGTGTTTCAAAAATTATCACGATGGTGCTACCCTTGAGGTGATTTAATTACTCCTAGGAGGGACTAAGAGCATTTTGATAAATGGAGAGGTTCTTCTTACAATTATTAGATTCAACTATCTCGTGATAATGAGATAGGATGGTTGAGTGATCGAACTAATGTAGAGTGAGATATATTGGTTATGTCTTCATACTAACCTAGAGTGAGACACCTATTTTGAGATCGACTATGTGTGATCCCTCTAGTATGTTGTTAAAATAATTTTCCGTTAAGAAAAATATTTCATCTTATATTTTGACCTAGATGATCCCATGTATGATGTCTCATCATTATTAATATTTCCAAGGGCCCAATGTGGGACATATTTTCTTTTATATTGACCTAGGAAATTTAATGCACGATCCCTATATCCATTTACTCTTATTTAGTATCTCATATAGGATGCCTATACCTACGTATTACCATTATAGGGATCCCATTTAGGATTCCTCTATTTAAAAACCGTCAAGAATCCGAGTATAAGGCCCCATCCTTAAACATTACTTAATCATGAGTTATTTCAAGAATAAACATTTAGGATCTTTTCAGGTTTAGAGTTTTAGATAATTAGATCATAAATCATGCATTACATTACACATTTAAACAAGGTGGTTACATCAAAGTCAATATTCACTTTTCCCATCAAAGGAAACAATTTAAAATAAAACATGGATTATTTCTTGAAACTTCCTCGACACTATCGACACATCATGTACCTTTCCCTTGTCTTGTGAAAAAAGTTTCAAAAATTTGGGATGAGCATAAAAATCTCAGTAAGGGATATAAAAATATGGAAGTAAATCATTAGTCCATGTATACATAAGAATCAATGAAATCATACATTACTCATAAAAGATAATAACTTTAACATACCTCATGAAATCACAAGATTAATTAATAACTCATAGAAATCATAAGACATAAAGGTAACTTGGGGAATTTATAACATTATTATGTAGTTAGTAACCCTTATGGTTACGTTTGGAATGCCAACCACAATATATTACTTAAATCTCTTCGGAGAAACCATAGTGTTTAACTCCTTCGCATTACCCAAAGCGTTGGAGAGCTATCAAAAGCTCACCCGCCCTTATTTTATCGTGGAACCTCCTGTCTTTATAAACAATGCCCATGAACCATAACATAATCGTATCACATAAAACATGCATAAAGGAAACATAACATTTCCACATTTCAATCAAAAGATATCAAAAACACATTGATATAATCAAAACACTATCAAAACGTTTTTCAATACCAAAATAAAAGAAAAGTAAAACATGGTATTTATTTTTCATTTAATAAAATGTAATGGCTTGTAGAGGAAGCCGAAAGTTAAATAATGGTCACGGCGGCGGAGAAGTCATTGTCACCGCATATATACGACAAAAACATTCCCTTTTGTCATTTAGTAAAATCATTCGTATAAAAAGATTCCTTTTTAATAAAAGTAAAAGTAAAAGGGTTTTATACATGTATAAAATAATGTTGTCTATAAAACAAAATATGCCTCAATTAAATGATATTGAGACGAAATCCCATACAAAGATGGTATCCTTAGATTAACGATAAATCAATTACATAATTATGTGTGAAAAATATTAATACACCCAATATTAGTGGATATTAAGTGTAAGACAATCATAAGTCATCCACAAATATTCATAGCATTACATAATCAAGAAGTATAAGTTTAACCCAAATAATCGAAATTTGGTTAAGAAGTTCCCTTGCAAAAATTCAATAGCCTAACGACACTAGTTCAAATTTTAGAAAATCAGTTAATGAGAGAGATAAAGGGTATCTCATCACATGGACATAAAATATACAGAAATAAGTATATATAAGAACATATCCCAACATAATAAGATGTAAATTAAAATACATAACAAAAATAAGTCTTTTGAAAATAGGTGGGTGAAAGGTTCCCTTACCGATTTGGGTAACTTTTGAAACTTACACCCCATGAAAAAAGGGTCATACAATGAAGATGTAAATAACCATAAATTAATTTCTATTAAACAAAGAATAAAATCATGGGATCTACATACACCACACAAAAGGAAAAAGTGGCAAATGTATCATGAATCTCATGGGAACAAAAAGTGAGATAAAAACCCCATAACTCATTGTAATCAATCGAGTCATATGACCAAAAGATAATAAAAACAATATGAATCACAGAATACCATGAATATAAATAGAATCATGATAATATATATCAAATGGAAGAACAAAATACACCACATGAAATAAATAAGTGGTGAACAATGGAGATCTCACAGAATTAAAAGTGAGATAAGATAACCCCATACGAAAATTCGGCAGCCTAACGAAGCCACTTAAAACTTCCAAAAAATGGATTTAATAAATCAATTAGGGTATATCATCATATGAACATAAAATGTACAGTAAGAGGAATATATAAGAACATCCCCCAACATAAGAAGGAGTAGCTTAAAAAAAGCGACATAAAAGAGAGTACTTGAAAACAAAGAGAGAGGTTGGATCCAATACCTCAAGTCCGACTTGTCTTGTTCATTTATTTATATTCCGGAATAATAAATGATTGTAATTTTATAATTTCTAAAGTAACTAATTTAAAATTTATTATTAAATTCATATCAAATATTATAATGTTATAATAATTTGTTAATTATGTGAGTTCATATCATATGTTTTTGTCGATGTTTGGTACATGAGTCAAAAATAAACTTGTTGGAAAAGAATTGTCCATATAGTTATAAGTACATAATCTACAGAATAGTATTAATTATTTAAATATCATATATATCCAGTATATATTAATTTTATACTATTCCATAACATATGTAGATAAAAAGAAATGAAATGAACCATTCATGGAGATGGTAGGCCGTACGTACGCATGAACGCTAATTTCATATCGTTGTCACATTAATGGAATTAAAAATAAATGAAATATATATATATTATAATTCCATTATAATACATATTTCATATAGGTAACATAAGTTCATCAATTCCATTCTTTATACATTCCATGTATTGCATGGACGAGTCACATCACTTGAGGGGGCGGTAGTCCACACTTCCTCAAATGAAATTATCAATTTGCACAACATTAAAAGCATAAAGGTATGTCTTAAATATAAAATAAAGAAGAATATAGATGAAAAAATATAATTTATATCATAAATAAATATTGTTTCATCATAATGGCCACCATGATAGGTGGTAGGAGAAGATAGAACAATCGTTGTTTCTTGAACTAGTAATTCGCCATCCACAGAAATAGTATGTTGTTTAACCATTAGACAGAGGTGTGTGTAAGTGTAGAATGAATAAATCTCATTACAAAATCCTATTATATTGAATATATTGTTGTTGTTGCAAAATAAAAGAAGAAAAAGAGTTTAAGGGGTTGGAGAAGCAAAATAAAACAAAAGAACAAAAGGGAAGACATTACCTTTAAATCGGAAAACTCCCTTTTGTTTGAACCAAAAGGGTTTCTTGTAGAGATTTCTGCCAAAGGTATGGCTTTTAGGATGAAGAGAGGGACGTGGAGAGATACAATTAGCATTGTTTGGTCGAGCCAAAGGCTTGAGAGGTGTGTGGAAGGAGGTAGAGGTGGGGGGTTTTATAAGAGGGTGGAGGGTCACTCTTTGAAAGTCATGAAAAGTTACTTTATTATAAAATTATTTTCAGATATTAAAGGTCCCAAAAGTATATATTTTGAGGAAAAGGTGATAAGGGTTCTTAATACACTAATCCAATAGGTTTTTTACAAGTTTATGTATTAAATTTTACCTTATCTTTTCATTTTATTTAAATTGTTCATTAACGAGGTAATCACTGCATCATCACAGTGTCATAAATAAATTTATTTATATAATGTCTAAAAATTATAAAAAAATTGCCATAATTTAGGAAATATTCTTATATTTCCAAATATTTTTTATAGTCTAAGATATCATTTATTTAGATAAAATTAAAATTATTTTACTTTTGTGTTACATACATTGGTTATATTTTCCTTTCTTTAAAAAAATATGATAAAAGTTCACTATCTCACTAAAGTGATTCCATGGGGTCCCAAGGATGAAAAAAGGCATTCAATAGTCGGCCATGACACCAAAAATAGCATTAGGAAACATGTTGGGGTCATTTTATTTTTTTATGATACTATTTTATTACCCTTAACTACCCGATTACTAATTAAACACGATAATTAAATATAATTACCGTCATTACTATTCATAATGTCCATACACAAAAGAGACATAATTACAAAATTTGGAACTTCTGATTCCAAATATGGAATCCATTTTATAAAATTCCATATACAGAAATTGCATTAATTAATTTAAAATAATTCTCATTGCCAAAACCAAAGACTGGTTTTTAAGAAATAAAATATATCAAAATATTGATTGGTTTTTACATCCAATTTAAAAATTAAATTACATAGAATGACCATAATTGTATTAAAGGATAAAAAAATAATAAAATTACACATAAAAAACAATTAATATGAAAATCTAACTATATAAATAAATTGGATGAAAAGGATGATTTGAATTAAAATGTAGTATTTTTTCACTATTCATTAAAAATGACTGTTTGTCAGAAAAATACCATAAATTCACCCAAATATATATTTGATATTCCAAATTCAAAAATGATATCAATTTTAAGAAATTAAAAACATAGATGTTCCATTAATTAATTTTATAATCAATTCCCGCTGTCAAAACAAATAGCCTGTTTTTAAGAAAATATATCTATTAAAAGATTGACACTTGTTTATATCCAATTTCCAAATGAAATTAATTCAAATGACCACCAATGGATGAAATGGTAAAAATATATTTTAATTACACATTAAAACCAATTAATCATATAATTTGACCATAAAAATAAATTAGACTAAAAAGAGGTTTTGAATTAAAATACAACATTTTCATTATTCATTAAAAGTGAACTTTATCGTAAAACTAACAAAAATTTGCACAAAGTAAATTTTGATGTCTTTATTCAGAAGGAGGATTTTCTTTTGTCAAATATGACATATAAAATTGTAAACATGTGGATTTTAAAAAAGGGTTCACCATCAAAAACCAGTTAATCGGCCTTTTAAAGAATATTAGAATATTTACTCTTAAAATTGGATTCATTCGCATTTTAAGACTCTAACATTTATTGGATAAAAGTAAAAATATTTGAAAAAAATATATAATCATTTTTTAGTAATTTATGTTCGTTCCAGCCATTACAATAGCTAGGTGTTAACTACCATTTAAAATAATATTATTATATTATATGTGTGCAACATAATATTTCAAAGAAACTCGTTGTTGCGTGTTGGGTACGCCATTAAACATAGCATCCCCTTTAAAGTAATGTTGATATTTTATTCAAAAATATTAATAAATATGAAAATGTCATATTCTTTATTTACCTGGGATGTTACATCCTTCCCCCCTTTTGGGAATTTCGTCCCCGCAATTTTAAAATTGGGCTCAGAAACTTCATTGAATGTCCCACATCGGAACACGAGTCAGTAAAAATATCACTTTAAAATAAAGAATGATAAGTACAAAGGTCACCCGATTTAACCCATACAAGGATTCTATGTAGGAAAACATGGACATGGAAGAGAAAACAAAGGGTCATGTTCTGAAAGAGAGTGATAGAAAACATGATTATGATAAAGTTAACCCCAAGAAAATTACAAACTTGTGATGGGTTAAACGGTATATGATTCACTAGTAGAAAAAGTTATTGGACAAAATTTTAGTTTTAAGTTAAATTTCATTGAGTAATTTATTTATGAGCTTAACTAAATCATAAGGAAATATACTAAAATGTCTTGTATACTTTCATTTCTTACTATATTTCTAACACAAACTCATATTTTCACCAAAGAAGAGTATTTAGGATGACTTGTTCACATTAAGAGCGCTATAATCAACTTCTAGAGAATCACCTAATCCACAAAAGTGAACTATATATTTCCCATGTATTTAGACCAAAACCAAAACCAAAATTGTTAGTAAAAGATATGATAATACCCAAAATGTTTAATACTTTATAGAAAGAAATACTACTCTTAATGTAAAAAATTTGTCAAAGAATATCCAAAAGATAAACAAAAACCATTCAATAAACAGTTGTACATAAAATTATAAAAAGTAACCAAAACTATGAATTAAACCCAAATATCCTAAGGATTTAATCACATAGTCTTCCAAGATAAATCTTAACATATATCTCCAAAAAACATTAGTTACTCTTAAAGTATCATACTGAAAAGTAATTAACCTAATCAAATATCCTCCATGATAGGATAATAATTTCCATAGATAACCCAAAATCAACTTATTCTGGATTCATAAGATCATCTAACTAATAAAAATTAGTGATACAAACCGGGTACTTCACGTAGTCCAGTGGTAGGAGATAAATACCAGTCGCACTTTTGTTGTGGGTTCGATTCTCACAGCTTTGTCTGACGTGACGGGTTGTCACATGGTCTGCGTGTTGTCTTTTTTTCAAAACTATATTATTCTTAAAACATTCCCCAAAAGAGATAAAATCTTTAAAAATAACCATAATATAACTTTACCTCAATTTTATCTTGTGCCTTTCATTTTCCATCATATAGTAACCCATAATTACATCAAAATTAAAGATTGTATAATCCCTAATGGTTACCTTTATAATTATTACCTGACCTTCCACATTGAGTTGGTTCTCTCGTACATGATGCATTATATAACTCACCAAGTTTCATGTGGTTAATCATGTCTCCTGATATTTGGTTGAGAAAAGCCACAAGAGTTCTCATTGCATCTCCCAAATCATTCAGTTGTTCTTTCAGAAAACCGTCACGGTTTTCTTCACATCCACTGTTACATTGGTTCATGCTAGATCCAGCCATTTACTAAAACCAAAAAGTTCAGTATGAGTATATTGTTAGAATCATCATATAATACTGCGATATAATTATTCATGTTATCTTAAACTCGTTCAAACTTTCAAAAAATAACAATGACTCCATCTAATATACTAACCATTATTGTTATACACAACATGTAACTTATTCTTAATGAATACCATAACCTCTAAAGTTATCTTAACCGACCATTGATACCAACTATAAGGCCCCAGCCTTAAAAAATACTTAATATAGAGTTATTTCAAAAATACACATTGAGGATCTTTTCAGGTTTAGAGTTTTATAGAATTAGATCATAAATCATGGATTACATTCCACATTTAAACAAGGTGGTTACATCAAAGTCAATATTCACTTTTCCCATCAAAGAAAACAATTTAAAATAAAACATGGATTCTTTCTCGACACTTCCTCGACGCTATCATCACATCATGTACCTTTCCCTTGTCCTGTGAAAAACATTTCAAAAACATGGGATGAGCATAAAAAGCTTAGTAAGGGATATAAAAATAGGGAAAGAAATCATTAGTCCATGTATACATAAGTATCAATGAAATCATACTTTACACATAAAACGTAAGCACTTTAACATACCTCATAAAATCACAAGATTCATGAATATATCATAGAAATCATAAGACATAAAGGTAACTTGAGACATTCATAAAATTCTTACATAGGGAGTAACTCTCACAGTTACGTTTGGAATACCAACCACAGTATATTCCTTAAATCTCTTCAGAGAAACCTTAGCGTTTAACTCCTTTACATTACCCAATGCATTGGAGAGCTATCACGGGCTCACCCACCCTTTGTTTATCACAGAACCAACCATCTTCATTAACATTGCCCATGAACCATAACAAAATCGTATCACATAAAACATGCATAAAGGAAACATAACATTTCCACATTTCAATCACAAGATATCGAAACACATTGATATAATAAAAACAATATCCAAACCATTTCCAATACCAAAATAAAAGAAAAGTAAAACATGGTATTTATTTATCATTTTAAAAAAAGTAATTGCTTGTAGAGGAATCCGAAACTCAAATAATGGTTACGGCGGCAAAGAAGTCGTTGTCGCCACATATGTACGACAAAAACATTCCCTTTTGTTGTTTAGTAAAATGATTTGTAGAAAAATATTCCTTTTGAATAAAATTAAAAGTAAAATGGGTTTATACACTGTATAAAAGAATTTTTCGTATAAAAAATATATGCCTCAATGAAATGAGATTGAGACAAAGTCACATACAAAGACGATATCCTTAGATTAAGGATAAATCAATTACATAATTATGTGTGACAAATATAAATACACCCAATATAAGTTGATACTAAGTGTAAAATAGTCATAGGTCATCCACACATATTGATATCATGACATAATCATGAAGTAGATGTTTAATGCAAAGAATCGAAATTAGGTTAAGAAGTTCCCTGGGAAAAATTCGATAGCCTAACGACCTCACATCAAATTTTAGAAAAACTGTTGATGAGAGAGATAAAGGTTATCTCATCAGTTGTACATAAAATTTATAGGAATAAGGATATAAAAGACTTATCCAGACATAATAAGATGTAAATTAAACGACATAACAAAAAGAAGACTTTTAAAAATAGCAGGGTGAAAGGTTCCCTTACCGATTTGGGTAACTTTCGAAATGTAAACCCCATGAAATAAGGGTCATACAATGAAGATGTAAATACCCATAAATTAATTTATATTACACAAAGAATACAATCATGGGCATTACATACACCACAAAAAAGGAAACAATGGCAAATATAGCATGAATCTTACGGGAACAAAAAGTGAGATAAATACCCCATACCTCATTGTAATCAATTAAGTCGTATGACCAAAAGATAATTACACAATATGAATCACAGAATACCATAAATATAAATAGAATCATGATAATATATATCAAATATAAGAACAAAATACACCCCATTCAATAAATAAGTGACGAATAATGGAGGTCTCACGGAATTAAAAATGAGATAAGATATCCCCTTATGAAAATTCGGCAGCTCAACAACGCCACTTAAAACATCCAAAAAAATGGATTGAAGAAATCAATTAGGGTCTATCATCATATGAAAATTAAAATTTCAGTATGAGAAATATATAAGAACATCTGCTAACATAAGAAAGAGGAGCTTAAAATAAGTGACATAAAAGAGAGTACTTGAAAAGAATGAGAGAGGTTAGATCCCTTACCTCAAGTCCGACTTGACTTGTTCGTTTCTTTATATTCTGGAAAAATAAACATTTTTCAATTTATAATTGATTAAGTCCCTAATTCAATGTTTATTATTCAGTTCATATAACAAATTATAATGATATAATAATTAGATAATTATGTGAGTTCATATCAGATGTTTTTGTCGATGTTTGGAACATGAGTCATAAATGAACTTGTGGGAAAATAATTGTCCATGTAGTTATAAGTACATCATCTCCAAAATATTATTATTGATTTAAATATCATATATATCCATTATATATTCATTTTATACTATTCCATATCATTTGGAGATAAAATGAAATGAAATGAACCGTTCATGGAGACGGTAGGTCATACGTACGCGTGAACGCTACATTCATATATTTGTCACCTTAATGGAATTAAAAATAAATAAGAAAAATATATATTATAACTCCATTATAATATAAATTCTATATAGGTCACATAAGTTCATCAATTTCATTCTTTATATATTCCATGTATTGCATGGACGAGTCACATCACATGAGGGGGCGGTAGTCCAAACTTCCTCAAATGAAATTATCGTATTTGGACAACATGCAAAGCATAAAGGTATGTTTTAAATATAAAATAAAGAAGAATATAGAGGAAATAAATATTATATATATCATGAATAAATATTTTTCCATCATAATGGCCACCATGAGAGGTGGTAAAAGAAGATAGAACAATTATCGTTTCATGACGCAGTAATTCGCCATCCACGGAAATAATATGTTCATTAACCATTAGACGGAGGTGTGTGTATGTGTAGCTAGAATACTTCTCATAAAAAAATCCTAGTATATTGATGATTTTGGTGTTGTTACAAATGATAGGAATAAAAAGAGTTAAAGGGGTTGGAGAAGCAAAATAAAACAAAAGAACAAAAGAGAAGACATTACCTTTAAATCGGGTAACTCCCTTTGGTTTGAACCAAAATATTTTCTTAAAGAGATTTATTACTATGTTAAGGGTTATAAGATGAATATAGGGACATGGGGAGATAAAATGAGCAGATTTTGTTCGAGAAAAAGGCTTGAGATGTGTGTGTAAGGGGGTAGAGGTGGGGGCCTTTTATAAAAGGGTGGAGGGGAACCCTTGGAATGTCTGGAAAGGATACTTTATTGAAAAATGATTTTCAGATATTAAAGGTCCCACAATTATATATTTCGTGTATAAGGTGATAAGGGTTCTAAATCCACCCATCCAATAGGTTTTAGACAAGTGAATGTTTTAAATTTTACATTATCTTTTCATTTTATTTAAATTTTTCATTAATGAGGTAATCATTTGATCATCACTGTGTCATAAATAAATTTATTTATTTAGTGTATAAAAATTATAAAACAATTACCATCATGTAGGAAATATTTTTTTTCTTTACAATTACTATTTATAGTCTAAGATATAATTTATGTATACCAAATTAAAATTGTTTTAATTTGGTGTTACATACATTGGTTACATTTTCCTTTCTTTAAAAAAATGATAAAAGGTCTCTATCTCACTAAAGTGATTCCATGGGGTCCAAAGGTTGGAACAAGGAATCCCATGGTCGTACATACACAAAAATATCATTATGACACATGTTGGGGTCATCTTATATTTTTATGATATTATTTTTTTACCCTTAACTGCCTGATTACTAATTAAACACGATAATAAAAGATAATTACCATCTTTACTATTCATAATGTTCAAAAACAAAAGAGTCTTAATTACATAATTTTGAACTTAAGATTAAAAATATGGAATCCATTTTATCAAATTTTAAACACATAAATTTCAGTAATTAATTTAAAATAATAATCGTTGCCAAAACCAAAGAGGGGTTTTTAAGAAGTAAAATCTACCAAAAGATTGATAAGGTTTTTACATCCAATTTAAAAGTGAAATTATATCCAATGACCATAATTGTATTAAATGATAATAAAATAATTAAATTACACATTAAAACCAATTAATATTAATATACAACTATATAAATAAATTGGATGAAAAGGCAGTTTTGAATTAAAATGCAGTATTTCATCACTATTCATTGAAAATGAATGTTTGTCTGAAAAATACCAAAAATTAACCCTAATATATATTTGATATTCCAAATTGAAAAATGATATCAGTTTTACCAAATTAAAAACATATATGTTTCATTAATTAATTTTATAATCAATTTCCGCAGTCAAAACTAATAGCATGTTTTTAAGAAACAATATATATTAAAAGATTGACACTTGTTTTTGTCCAATGTCCAAGTGAAATTAATTGAAATGACCACCAATGGATTAAATGGTAAAAATATATTTTAATTACACTTTAAAACCAATTAAAACGATAATCTGACAGAATTAATAAATTAGACAAAAATGAGGTTTTGAATTAAAATACAACATTTTCACTATTCATTAAAAATGAACTTTATCGGAAAATTATAACAAATTTACAAAAAGTAAATTTTGAGGTCTTGATTCTAAAGTAGGATTTTATTTTTTCAAATATAACATATGAAATTGTCAAAAAGAGGATTTATGAAAAAGGGTTCTCCATCAAAAGTCGGTTAATCGACCCTTTAATGAATATTAGAATATTTATGCTTAAAATTTAATTTCTTCAAATTTTAAGACTCTAACATTTATTGGATAAAAGTAAAAACATTTGAAAAACATATATAATCATTTTTAGTTAGTTTTGTTCATTCCTTCCATTACAATGGCTTGGCGTTAACTACCATTTAAAATAATATTATTATATTTTATGTGTGCAACGTAAGATTTCAAAAAAACTCGTTGTTGCGTGTTGGGTATGCCATAGAACATAGAATCCCCTTTAAAGTAATGTTGAAATTTTATTCAAAAATATTAATAAATATGAAAATGTCATATTTTTTATTTACCTGGGATGTTACACCGAGTGGTGCCCCATTTGATTAACCAGTACCGTTTAACAGTTTTCTATAGGGAAGAACTGGTATTAGGGAGCCCATGGTCAATGTAGTTCATAGAGAAGAATATAAACTCAAGGAATTGATTGGTGTCAACTCAGGTTTCAAATATATGAAGTTTTTTCTTAGATAACATAATATTGAATATGGTTTTAAGAATAATAATGGATAAAACAATATGTATTGAAAACATTTCAAGGATAAGGGATAAAACATGAAATTCTACAGTACAAAATCATCATATAGGATGATCTGTTCAACGTGAAGACCTCTTTTCTTGTATTTTAATGTCATCATACAAGGACACTATCATGAAATTTAATTTCATGCAACAGGTACATGGTTTCTTATATTTGGATAGAACACACCTCAAACATGCTGGTTAGAATGGCCTTCCTGGTTCCCTATTCTACCATGGGTCATGCACAACATGAGAAATAAGAGATAATTATACAGAATATTAATCCATTCTAGATTTCATGTTAGGGAATATGTAGGGTTGATTTAGTTTTTGTATAATCATTAATCTTTAAATAATCATGGTTTTCATTGATAGAATTAGTTTTGAGTGATGAGAACTCACGGCTGGGCATGAAATTCTAGATCCTTGAGCCAATACATAGCCCATTTTATTGGAATCCAACCATACATAGTTCATAGGAAGAAATATCCATGCAGAGATCAGGATCATGTGCATTTTAGGGATATTTTACAATTAAGTTGTTACTGGACTCGGGATTGAATACCCAGCAATGGATTCATATCTTTTGGTAGCAGGAATCAAGTCAAATATAGTTCTTATATGAATTTTGTGCACTTTAGAGTCTTTCTATCAAGACTTATAGAATGAAGGAATAAAAACTGATTCACATTTAATCCCACATAGATATGAAAAAAATGGATTAAATGTATCATTTCCCTATGTATAAAGAAAGGTTTTCTATAGGGATTTTGAATCTAAATGACATTTGGACTTCATATCAGATGCATTACCAAAATGTAAAGGGTATAAAAATATGATGTCACAATCCTATTTTGATAACGGATATGATGAAATGATGTGAAACCTCAAGAGTATCTAAATCCAGTTTAATAGTTGGGTTATGGGAAGTGTAAATCATAACCCAAGAAAATATAATTTAATCATAGGTAAGGAATGGTAGGTTTGGTTCAACCATTAATAATGGTGGAATCCCATAATACACATAGTCAGGACAATAACTCCTAGATTTAAGGGGGTCGTCTACTCGTCGGTGAATGATCTTAGGCACTACATTATTCAATCTCAAATCATAGTAGTGACCCTTTGGATTAACTAGTCCTTGTTACCCATTTTCTATAGGGATTAACCAAAATCTAGGGAGACCATGGTCTATAGGGTACTAAGAGAAGGATATCTAATAAGGTAATCGGTTGTTATTAACTGACATATCGAAGATATGTTGTTTTTTCATAGGTTATGTATGATTAAACAAGGGTTTTAGAACCTTAAAGCATACACCCACATGTGTTGAACACGTTTATAGGTGATTGGATAAGATATGAAATTATTGAATACAAATATATCAGGGTGATGATCTGTTCAACATAAAGACCACTTTTCATACAGTTTAATGTCATATGACTAAGATGAGGTAACAAAAAAGGTTGGACCTACCAGAGTATATATAAAAAATAGAGTTTGGTTGCCTCTAACTAATATCGAGGTCCCATCATCAAGCCACATCTTTACATGAAGTGCATGCGAATATGTTATGGAACTCTTACACCATCAAAGGTGTAGAAGAGAGGATTGCTAAAATTTCATGGGGTCAATGAATCATCCAAACATTTGGGATATGAATTTTTTTCTGTCCACATGGGTCATTCCACTATTCCATGGATTCCATTCTACAATCCATGGATTTAATGGAATTGTGGAGTTCATAAGGTATCACTATTTGGACCACCTCCCTTATATTAGGAGTAAGTATGTCTTGATGAGGTGGACCAGTTTTCATATCCCGCCGATTCTTGATCTGTTCGTGGACCAAATGATCACCCTAAAGGGGGAGTTTTTGTCATTATAATAGAGTAAATTCATGATAATCCAAATCTTCCACATTTTTTGTAGATTGGTTTCCTAGATTTGGATCTGACCTGATGCTCAAATACCAGTCTTACATGTAGATTATCTATCTTCCAATGTATGGGATGAGGGGTATTCGTTTCTTTTTGGAGAAAATAACCATAATGAATATTGGTATTGTGAATTTCTTCATTGATCTATCTCTTATTATTTATATCATTATCATATAATTCTAGTTATTCCTATTTCAGTATGTGAGTAGGTTGCAACCACACCTTTCCCTTTATCCTTGATAGAGTTCCATAGAGGAGGTAAAAATTCATTATTCTGAGGTGAATTCTAGATCCTTATCTAATTATGAATATGTTAAGCCTCATTTTGTGCATCCACATCTCCTACCTCTAGAAGAATGTTTTCTTTGATACCTTCCTCTATATTTACATCTTGGTTCAAATTAATTCTTAGATTTATGGTGATAAAATACAAAGAGTTGTATCAAGAAATGGTAGTTATCCCATATCCCTCTTCACAATTAGGTGTTTTGGTACTACTTTCTCCTCATTTAAGGTTTTTATAAGGGTTATTCTTCTGACCCTTTTTCATATTAAACTATTTTATCATATATCCCTAATGGGGTTTGACTGATTGTTTTGTACATTCCTCGTATCTCGATATTTGGATAGTGTCCTTATTTGATTTTCTATTTTATCTTTCTGAGTGGACTCTATATGATAGAGGTGTGTCCTTCGGTGGAAGAATCACTGGGATGTTTTCTTGACAATATTTACCTCTAAACATATTGAAGACTAACACTTTTTCGGGTGAAAATAATGATATAAATTCCCCCATTACTATAGTCTAGGGATTATTTGGATATACTATTGAAAATTTATGATCCTTTTACTAAGGATATAAAGACTCCATATGAGGTTATTATGGATCCTTAGACCTCAATTAAGATATAAATTCCCCCAAACTTATAATCATTGTTATATTTGTAACCACCACTAATTTCCCCAGGATCCTCTCGAGGTATGATGAACCTATTGGTGGATATTGACATAAAAATCCCCCCATCGCTATGACCTAGGGTTGGTTCATAGTGGCCACTGATATTTCTAGGATCCTCTCACGTTTTGATGACCCTAGGGGTGGAGGTGGTGGTAAAAATGCCCCCATCCATATGGGCTAGTTTATCTTCTAGAAAACTCCTATTGTAGTTTCTGTTGAGATTCATTTTATTTGGTTAACTATACATGTGTAGAGACAAGGTAAAATGGTAATTGTTGATGGGGTCACTTTATATGGGATGTTTTTTGGTAGTCTAGAACATCAACTTTTTCATTTGAGATGCTCTCTTATTTTTTGAGGGGTCCAACATAAGAGTCTACTAATTTATCTCTCTCTCTTTCACTATTGGTGATGTCTTTGCATCCTCAAAGTGGAGAATTCTCACTGTATTTACCAACCAGACCAACCATTACATGATCCTAATATTTCTCATGTTGCTATAACTTTACAGGATATTATATGAGGGGATATTTGCTTTTCTGGGGATATAGTGAAGTAAAATTCTCTATACATTCCCATTCCTCATATACTTATTTTTGAAGGGGATCTGGAAATCCATTGATGTATCGTTTTTATGATATGGAGATAAAAAATACATATGTGTTTTTCATGATCATTCAGTCATAGGTTTGGGGATATATTGAACATGACTATACCTAGAAAACAATAAAGTGCATTTATGATATAGGGGTTACCCTTATATCCTTAATAAGGGAGGATTTTATCCCTCAACCACAAACAAGTCACCCACATGATATAGAATATGTAAGGCAAGGAGTCCTTCTCTAGATCACCTAGGATATCATTTCCAGAAGTGGATATTGTACATAACATGATTTGAAGGCTGTTTGTAGCTAAATACCATATATATCCATATCAAACTCTGAATTGTTGATGTCATATTCTTCTACCCTGTCAGACCATAGAGATCACTTCCCTAGGCCACCTTATAACCAAGGGTATGTGTTAAAGATAGCTCACTATGATCTATTTATGAATAACCATGGTGTTTTTATCACCTCACTATATGTAGGTTTTTGGGTTTAGATAACCTATATATACAATGGAATTTGTGGAAGGGGTGGATTTCCTTATCATTGGGTGATATTACCATGGGGAGGTTGTGTGTGGTGAAAATCAGGAGTAGACTACTCATGATCTCTCTTGAAACTATTGTGAGGAGGAATATAAAGGTAGTGATTGCCTTCATATTTGGTTGAAAATTGGATGAACCATTGAGGTGTTTTTGATATACATCATACAACCTCCAGGAAATTGGAATTGAGAAGACATGGGATATGAGACTAATTCAACATAATGTTCAAAAAATACTAAACTACCATTTGGGGTTCATAAAGGATATGATACTATTCCATGATTGTTTCTATAATATTTTGTTAGTTTTATGGTGCTATATGGATATGAGCTCACTACTGAGAATCTTCTAGAGAATGATGTTGATCTTCTATATCATTGGAAGGAATATGAGCCAACATGTGGGTGGTTGAAGTATTATTTTGGTCAATCTGGGATGATGTGGGGGTATGATCTTGGGTTAAATATTTTTTTCACTTCATAATATGTTGATGGACCTCCTGAATGGGAGAAGGGATATTATAATCCTTCTATATAGCCTCTAAAGAATTCTGATGCATTCATTTATCAATGAAAGTAGGAATATAAGTTTTGATTCTGTTAGACGATGGAAGATGAAAATTTTCATTATTGGTGGGGATATGATCCCAACATTAGGTTATTTCCATATTTAAATTTCAAATCATAGTGGGAGAAGGGATATGAGCTTTATCACGTGCCTTTGGAGAATGCCACTAGCATTCTTCGACATGTATATGCACAGGTCCAAAGGCATGTTGCAAACTAAGTTGGTGAGTCCTTGTCAAAAAGGGGATATGGGAATGTCCTAATGTCTTCGTATTGTGGCACTATCTTTCTTTAAAATGAATGTGAGGCTATACTGGGTCATGTTCCAAACTAAGTATGTGATCCCTTTACTGAATGGGGATATTAGTTGTGTCTTATGCCTCGTACGTTACCGAAAATGACTATAATCCTTCTAGATTAGAGTAAAAATGTTTGATTTTATATATGGTATCCACTTATTCATACTAATCTTGATGATATGATGCTCTGCCTATTAGGATAGGGATATGTGCCTATCCTTGTATCTCTACTAGTGTCATGATATGTTGGAAGATCTTTTATGATATTTTAAGGATGTATAGACACTTCATAAAATATTGTGAAGGAATATATTCTTGAACATTCTCTATCTTCAAGATATACTAAAATATGTATTCAATTGAAGTGGTAATTTAATCCCAATAATGTCTCATTGTTCTATTGTAATATTATGATGGGATTCATGTGTTGAGGAAGGGATATGTGCCTCCCCCTGTTCATACTGTACAAATATACATGAAGACATAATCTAAGTTAGTTGGGATAGGAGCCTTATCACTGGCCACTATCCGAATATATTGATGATATTTTCTATTTGATGTAGGAAAATGATCCCTCTCATGATTATCCAAAACATGATGAATCTGGTGATACCACTTTGATACCATATCCTGAGTGTCTATGGTGGCAATCTATTGGGTGGTGTCCTCAGTAGGTGGATGAGGGGCATTATAATGATGACTTTGGTGAATACAGTTGATAGTGTCCCCCCAAGGAATCTATTAAACAATGATTGGATTTTATTCAACTAATATATTGACCTTCTTAAGGTAGGGAAATTTCAAATTTCCATTCTCTTGGGATAAGAATATGAAGTGGTTAGTGGTGGAAACATGTACCACCAGTTTCATTACAACATTCCCAGAATTATATTGTCTTCTTGGATTCCTTATCTTGATGCCTCTACATGTGGACTTCAGGGTTGGGATCATACTATGTCATTGGTATTCCCAAACCATTCCATTAACTACGATAAGATAAAAGATATGGGTGTGTGATTTGTTTTTAAACCCATAGAGGTTACTACCATTATTGAGGTTCCAGAATAATTGATTGATGATGACAAGGTTTTAGGTATGGATGGTGTCAATGAGAGTAGTATCTATTAACAAATGCAACTCGGAACAAGTTCACATATCATTGTATCACCGAATGTGTGAATAATTCTTAATTTTCTATGCATAGGTAAAAAAAATCATTATTGTTTTTAGTTCATCTATTTTTCTAACATGGAATTTTCAGGGAGAGAATGACATATTTCATAGGAACCTAGATATATTAGGGAAGGATTTCATATCAGTCATACCATTTTTGTTTTCATAGGTGATGTAAAAAAATGGACCAATGCTTGGTCAACCAATTATTTTTATTATTGGATATATTCATGTGAGGTACACCATTTTTGGATCCATTGAGGGTGGAGTGGGATAAAAGAATGATTGGAACTGTGAAATATATTATTTTTATCCTCAAAATGGGATGACTAAGTTATAATATTTTACATCGGGTTATTATGTCTTGATTCCCATCGAGTTCACCATATTTACTTTTGAGGAAAATTAAGGTTCTTATTGTTGATTTTTCAAGGTTTGGATTATGGTATCACAATCATACATGTATGGATTACCATTTTCCATTCTCATGGAAACCTCCAATGGCACCCATATTTGCAACAAATCATGGTATTTCATTTTAAAGTAACATGGTCACTTGTGGTTTCAAATTCAATGATACTGAGGAACTCACATTGTTTGAGAGGATGTGTGGTCAAGCTCATCATCCTTCTAGGGGGAAATATTGAATTATTCAAGATTCTCTTATACATTTAATATATGTTTGTGGATCTCTTCCAAATCCTGATATATGATTGGTTACCCTAATAAAATGACCAGGTGTTGAATTATTTACCATTTAAAGGAGGTTCTACTAATGATACCATTTTTATGTATCAGAGGTTATCCATATATTTTCATTTATTTCATAGAAATGGGTAGCCTTTAGTTTTTTGAAGCCATATAACTTTGAACTATAGAGTTTATTTACATAAGTAAAGTAATTGGTGCTTTGAGGATGAGATTGAACCTTTAAAAGGCATCCTACATATGTTGTGATAATAAGAATGAAAACACATATAGTTTTTATGTTCAACCCATGTAGTTTAACATTATATAGAAATGAAATATATGAGAGAACACGAGATTTAGGTATGGAGATCAATACTTACAAAATATTTCTATATATACTACATATAACATGATCTAGAGTCTTTATAGTTTGCAATCCTCTCAACCCACAGATAAGTAGGGACAAATAATCAGTACCTCTATGGGTTATTTCCCTGGGGTTTACCAATATGAGTGTCCCTGGATGACTTACACTATTGATAATGATTTTATATGTAATAATTTACAACATGTAATTTAATAGGTCATATAATATAAGGGTTCCCTAATAGAGTAATTTTATGATTCTAGTGATATGATCTTTGATAATACCTAATCCCACCTGAGTCATGCTCTCTGTGAGAATCAAGGGAGATCAAGTAATCAGACCCAGTAAAAATGGATCTGGGATATATGAAATGGGGATTCACTAATTGAATTTTTAAAATGGTGCTTGATCCTAAAGAAATAATCTTACATACCCTACTTATAGTAGGAATTATATTCCTCAATATACAATTCATCCCTAACCCATTGATGGGTTATTATAGGTGATTACACTCAAATGTCTTATTATTATAAATGATAATTAGAAAATTTAGGGACTTATAGATGGATATACACCCATGTTACATATTAATTCATTACCTTTAGATATAAAAAGAGATATGTTGGCCAATAAAGGTCTATTGTATATGTTTGGTATAACATTGATACCCGTCTTTGATCATGAATTGAATACAGTCACATGAGTGCATAATCCTAAACCAACAATGATAATCCCCTTGTAGGGGGGTTACTCGTTCAAAGGATCATGACATGGGGATTACATGGTGTATGTCCAGGTTTTTATACCAAACTAGTTTGATATTTCATAGGGTGTCTATCAGACTTTTCCACGGTGTCTGCCAAACATTTTATGAGTGTTTGGCCGACCTGTATTTGGTTTCTACCAGAAAATTCCCCATTTGATACCTAAAATGTTCTATATTTCTTCCTAACATTTTCAATGGTGCTTCATATGATCATAGAATACATGTCCAAAGTGCTTCACATGATCAAAATAGTTATGTCCAAAGTGCTTCACATGATCAAAGATGGCATGTGTGAGGGAGAACATGTCAATAATATGATCGATCTAAAGGACATTGCATAAACCAAATTACCTGTAAAAAGGACTTCACATGATCTGAATGAAATATCTATAGGAATTCATATGATATTTTTTAGATATCTAATATAATTTTCATGATCTGGATGACATGGTTAAAGGACTTCTTATGAATTTTATGACATGTTCTTAGGCCATCACAAGATTTAACTGATATTTCCATAAAAATATCATAATTTTGATGACATGTATAGATGATATCACATGATATTTATTAAATTCCCAATTGACATCACAGGAACCTACTAACATGCATGAATGACTTCTCATCACCTAGGTAATATTTATGGAGGACTATGCATGATTTTTCTAAATTGCTTAGAGGACATCACATTATCTGTCTGACATGTCTGGATGGCATCATGTGACTTGGATGAGATGTCAATAGTCCATCACATTATTTGGATGACATGTCCAAATGAATTTTCATGATCTACATAACATGTCTGTAAGAAATATCAGGACCTGCCTAACATGTTTAGATGGCATCACATGATCTTACTAACATGTTCAGATGACTTCGTATGATCTGCCTAACATGTCCGAAGTAATTCATGTGAATTGGAAGACATGTCTAAAGGTTATAAATTTACGGGTGAATGGATCACATGAATGGCAGGACTCGATTGCATAAAAATTAGTGTCTCCATCTTCATATGAATAATCCATCATTTTTAGCCTTTATTGTATAAATTTGTCAATGTTTGTCATATATTGGCCTATTGAGGCCTCTAATGACCAATTCAACATGTGTAAACTCCTTTGAGGAATCTGAATGACATACCATATGTCCTTCACATGATCAATGGATTGATCATTCAATAGGTATAGACATAATGTGTCATCCCTTATGTCATTCCATAGTCTTACTTGGTGGAACACTTTTATGGTTGCGTGTTTCTCTTCTCCTAGAATTCTTATATCACCTATATGCTCCTATGTGTATCTTTTTATATGATGGGGGGAGGGTATAATTTTTGGGCATAGTTTCCCTATATCTATGCCACATCACATAATTCATAGATCGTATATATGGGATTGAGTCAGTAGAGGGAGCGTCGCATCATGCATTCTACGTAAAGCTGTTGCGGCTCATCCATGGCGTCATATTTATATTGCATGATAAAAATACAACATGAGGTCACTCTACCATTACAATATTTATTGAACCCATGGATTTTCAAAGGGAATTATCATAATCAACTAATCATTTCAAATGGACTTTTCAATATTAGGCTGACAGATTGGGGAGTATTAATAAGATCTGGTCACTAATTTATGAGACTTCGTCTGATTGAGGAATACTTATATGAAGGCATTCATATGAGGAAGGTGACATTTCTAGTAGACCTCAAATGATGAGTTAAATATTTACTTGGTGATATCACATGATCAAATGAATGTTCATGAGAACTATATCATATGTTCACATGAATATTATTGTAACTCCCTTCACATGAAGTTTCCATATTTTCCAGGTTTTATATTAGAAATCTCACAACATTCATCCATCTTTTTTCCATCAGCGCGTCACATGATTAAATAGACATGTCTGATATCCTTCACATGATGATGGTGGAACATCTATTATCCTTCACATGAATAAGACAATGTGTTACTTGGGGTTTTCACATGACCTATATATGACCTAAAACCACATATGAATTCCATTTCAAAATCAATATGACTCCCCTTTTGATCAAACGTTATCATTTTTCATATTTTATGTTTAAATTTTATTGGGTGATTTGAAGGTGTCTCTAAATTGAACTGAATCATGATTGGGGGAACTCATACTGAGCTGTAGTGTCTCAGATTTTCCATGTGTCACTTTTAAATATTATATTGAATTATTGTGAGACCAAAATTTGCAACAATGTGCGATTATGAGGCCCAGGGTTGCCGGAATAAATACTAGAAATAAATTTATACTCCAAATAGCCCGAGAAAACATTTTTACTGAATTAATGAAATAATATTTAAATGGGTTCTCAGATTAGAAATTTGAGTGCAACATTGCATTCAGAACAATGACTTTACCTTAGTTAAGGATTAATATCAACTAGCATGGGTGGAATGAAAAAGATAGTTTTTGGATGTTTTAAGGGAAATAGAATAAATAAATAATATATTTTATTTTTAGTTTATGTTTAACACATCAATCTAATTCCCACCCCTTTAAATAAATACTTATCGACTGTTCATAGGGTTATCCGCGTAACCCTATGAATTGACAATCTCCATTGATGATTTGGAGGAGAACCCATGGGCAGACAATGACAACACGATCGATCGATGCATATTGGATTTGATGGATCCTCTCCAAAAAACATGACACAGTGATTATTATTCAACTAAATCAAGGTAGGGTTTTTTTTCATTGATATGTTTCACCATTCTTCAATTAATCAACGAAAGCATATCAACCCACGAACAGGTTGATCTCCAGATCATGCTTTCTCTTTAGAGGGTTATGTTATTTTCTTGGTGATTATTACTAGGAATTGATCCATGATTTTTGAATTTATGTTTTTGATTTATATTTGTTTAAATACTTCTAATAGGATAGAATCAACGCCATGAAAAAGGAAAGTGGATGTTCATTCCTCAATTTGGTTTATTGGATTTCATTCCCATTTTTCCTTTGTTCTTCTCATTTTTTGCAGGGCAATGAACAAAAGATCGTTGCGAACCCATTTCAAAATGTAACAGTACAAAATCCGAGATTGGGCTTCATGACAACCCAGTGGAGGTGCGACACTGATGATAGGCGATGAATCAGTTAAGATCAGGGGAGATAGTTCATCGAGCGTTCTTCATGACGGTGGATGAATACTTGTTTTCAGGGCCAATGGAAGTCCAAAAACAATGGAAATAACATTCTGGTGTTGGGAATAACTCAAACATGGAGTATCGCGATGATCGGATGGCTGGATAAGGGATCAAAGGCGCACGTAAGGCTCAACATCGAAGAACGATGGATTCATTAAAATTCTGATCAACACGACATGTATCCTGAGGAACATGCACTATAGGGTAATCCTGGTGGTAGCTAGCATTTCCCTGATGCCACGATGAAGATCACTACATGCTCTCAGGAGTACATGATGTGCGGGCCCTACCCAGCAGCGTCTGGAGTTCCAGATGACAGGAAAAACTAACATGTCATGTGACCATCATCACACAATGTGTGGGTCCTTACATAGGAATAAACATGTATCTCAGATGATACACTGACACAGGGTGGTGTACACGCCATGTAAATCACCACAAAGCCAGAAGCGTTTCATTACGTGGATCAACCCGTTTACCGGATACATGGGTTGGCATACACAGGTTGAGGTCCTGTATGGGAACATGGCCAGTTTACACAATCTTGACCCCATATTCGTTGACACTAAATGTTATCCTTCCAACATACTGTGTATATACATTTTTACATGGCATGTTCTCTAGACTCAAGCGGTTGTAAACGGAAAATACCTGGAGTCAAGGGACACGATGTGTGACTATTTCTATACATCATGTACTCCCTTCTACATGGATTTATCTTCTTGTAAACCATTCCTTGGACATGTTTTGCTTGGGTTAGTTTCCTCGTTTTTCATTCCCATGATGGTTTGGTATCATTTCCATCCATAGAAGTATGATCCCTTCCGGAAGACTTTCCGAGATAGAGTTAGGTATCCCTATGAGAGGCCCGAAGCGAGATACTCTATCCATTCTTGACCCTAGGTAGAGTTAGGTATCGATGGGACTAATCCTATAGAATGATGATCCTATACTTAGCTTGTGAATCAAGATGAGTCACAGTATTCTCCAAGGCCCTTACAGTGTTCCTCATCTGTGTATCGTGATCTTTTCCCACTCATGAGTTTGTTCTATTGAAATGAGCATATCTGTTCTCTCTTCAGATCTATTAGATCATATATCTCTCCCATGGATTTTACCCATTAACATTACTTATTTAATGGACATAATTAGAGCTATCAGACTCATGGAGTGAGTTCACTCGAATGAGTGCTTTGTGGAATCTTCAAATGAAATTCCTAGCGGGGGTATGTGCTCGTTGTAGAATATGGGTCTGGGTTTCAAGTTTATATGGATTTTATTCTCCTGTTATTTGTTTAGTAGACTAACATTGTTTATAGATTAATATACCATTACATTGTGTATTTATTTTTGGTTTTGAGGTCCCGTACTGAGTATTTTTATACTCACCAATACATGGGCTTCGCCTGCACATCTCATGTCTTGTGCAGACGAGTGTCCTTTTGACAGAGCCTAGGGCAGACCAGGACCGAACCGAGATTTTTGAGTTTCCTATAGGCCAAGGTGTTCTTAAAGCTATGATTATTGTTTCCAGTACAACTTTTTTCTTATTGGTTCGACTTTGTTATTTTCATACTCTTTATTTTGGTTGGTTTTTATTCTGGTCCAGTTTACATTCCACTCTTACATTCCATTGTACTATGTTTGTTGGGTTTAGTTGTATTGAAGCATTTTTTTCCTTAGTGGTTTTTACTTTTCCTCATTTGTGGGCTTGGATATGTGTGTGTGTGTATTGGTACTTAGGTAATGAGTCCCATGTTAGTGAAATACCTACTTGATGCTAGTCACCACCCCCTGGCCAATTAGAGGTGGGCTAGGGGAGTCGCGACACGGGCCCCACTAGGACGGGTCGTGACAGTGTGGTATCAGAGGTGTTTAGTTCTACCTTAGGACCAAGAGTCTATGATATTGGGTTGGGGAAATAGTGTTAATTGTTTTGAGATTATCTTTCAGGCTAGAGACTCCAGTTTTGGGGTGGGCAGCCGACGTATCGAAACACTAGGACTCTGATAACCTTCTTTTTCAACTCGTTACATGAAAACATTAGTTTTAGGGAAATAAAAGATTGGTAAATGAATTATATAAGATGGGTTTGTGTTTTCCATGTCCTTTGGTGTCAGCTATAAATATATACTCACTAACCATGGTGTATCTTGTTTCTTTACAGGAATCCTTTGTGACGCATAGCCTCTAGGAATAAGCAGCTCGATCATGAGGTTGACCCCCTCAATTATGAGGCTTCGATTTAGGGACCCATTCCCAAGGAATTACCTCTATGTGGTGCACCTAATATACCTCCACCAGTGGAGAATCATGTGATACCTCCCGTACTAGCAGACAAAGAGCACAAGATGAGCGTGGTCCATGAATTTCAAAGACAGAGACCCCTCATGTTCTGAGGTGAGCCCGACCCGTGGGAAGTTGAGGAATTGATTGAGGCAGTTAATATAATTTTCCATCAACTGAGGACACAAATAGACCAGACGGTGATCCTAAGAGTGAGCCTTATTCAGGGTTCAGTGTGATGGTGGTGGAGTTTGACCAGGTAGACCCACAATGAGAAGACTATTTAATGGACAATGTTCGAGCGAATCTTTTGTGATGAGTTCTCTCTAGTTACGCTAAGGTAAGTGTATATCCAGGTGAATCTGTAGCTCCATTAGGGTAGTTTGACAGTGGCTGAATATTCATTGAGGTTCACCAACCTCACTTAATACTCTATGGATATTTTCATGGATCAGTACTTCAGAGCTCAAACCTTAGAGAGAGGTCTATGGTGGGATATATAAGCTACTGTTGTGACATTATGATATTAAACTTATGCTGGAGTGCTTGAGTAGGCCTTGGTGATAGAGGATGTCTTCATGGATTCGAGAAAACTAGTGGCAGTCAGCAGTAGGAAGATAGGTACAGAGACATCAACAGTAGGGATCCAACGTCAGGCACATGGATCAGGGAATGGGAGAAATCATAGGAGGACCCATGACATTGGATCGATAGTATAGAGCTTTCAGTTTGGATCTAGTTAGCCTATGGAGAGGCGATGCTACCCATCCGACTGTAGAGGACATCTCACTAGAGACTGCCCGACCTGTCGAAATGCTGACAGGGAGGCGGTGGATTGACCACCAAAGAAAAGGTAGATAGTGGAGTAGACAGACCCTCCATGCATCAGACATGGTAGAGGAGTAGGGAGAGTATGAGGTGCTGGCATGAGCTTTGATCTATTCCCACCACCACCCCTAGGAGGTCTCCAATAGGCTCATAGAGCCGAGGGACAGGGGCGGGGACAACTGCATGTAGTCAAGGCTTACGACTGAGGGACTCTATGAATGATCCAAGGTACAATCAATGTATTTTCATTTTTATCTTCCGTACTTATACACATAGGCTCAAGTCATTATTTCCTTGACACATGTCTTGTGTGAAACCATTAAATTCTAGTAGAGCCGTTGAATCAACCCTTATTCTTGGAGACACCTACGGGAGTAGACCCCATGATAACACATCTTTCTAGACAGTGTGAACATTCCCTTGGAGGTGATATTTTTGGGTGGAACCTCTTGGGGGCTGCGTTGAGGCATTACAACATCATTCTTAGTATGGATTGTCTATCTTTGGTCCATTCCAAAATTGACTACTTTAGGAAAAGAGTGTGGTGTGTCTGCAATGATGGGATGATGTTTTTCTTTGTCGGTGAAAAGGAGACCCAAGTAACATAGGATGGGATCATTCATGTGATGGTGAATTAGATTAGTCATGGGTTGGCTAGCCTTACCATTAGAGTAGTATATGTTGTGAGCTTCAACTTCCCATCATTAGTGGCAGAATACAAGGTCATCTTTCTAGAAGATATTCTGGGGCTACCTCTCCCAGGGAGATCAACTTCTACATCGACTTGTATCCCAGGACAACACTAATATCCTATCCAGTGTTTTGGATGTCTGCCATAGATCTTTTCAAGATGAGGGTGCAGTTGGAGGATATGAAAATTAAGGTCTTAGTTGGACTTAGTGTTTCACCCTGTGAAGCCCTAATTTTGTTTTCAAATAATGAATATGGGAGTTTGAGGTTTTTCATGGACTACCAGTGACTGAATCAGGTAAGACTTAAGAAAAAATATCCATTAATGAGGATCAGTTAGCTTTTCGATCAGCTAAGTGAGGCACGTTGGTTCTTGAAGGATGACCTTAGGTCAGGTTATCACCATCTTCGAGAATGGGATGTGGATGTTCCAAAGAAAAATTTCAAATGTCGCTACAATCACAACAAGTACATAGTGATTCCCTTCGGTATGAAGAACACCCCCACAATGTTCATGGGAATTATAAGACGAATCATCTAGTCGTACATATATCGGTTCAGAGTGGTCTTCATCAATGACATCATTGTGTACTCAACGTTAGAAGAGGAGCTTGCGAGGAACCTGCAAATAGTTCTAGATATACTCTGAGAGTGCCAGCTTTATGGGAAGCTCTCAATATTCTATTTATGAATACATGATGTCCAATTCCTAGGACATGTTATATTAGAAGATGGAGTACCAGTGGAACTTTCCATAGTCTAGGTGGTGCTAGCATGGTAGCCACCCCGGAGTGTGACAGAGGTGCGAAGCTTCCTTGGGCTGACAGGATACTACCAGATATTTATCCTTGATTTCTTATGAATATCGGAAAAGGATGACAACCTTGACCTGAAAGGGGTATCATTTTGTCTGGATGGAGAAGTGCCAGCATTATTTCCAGGAGTGGAGGAAGATTTTGACGAGCACATAGATCTTGAGATATCTATAGGAGGGTGTCAGGTATGTAGTTCTCTGCGACACATATAGAACCGGGTTTGGTTGTGTTCTATTGCAGGGACAAGCGATGATTTCTTATGGTTCACAGCACCTAAGTCCACATGATCAGGACTATGCGAACCATGATCTAGAGATTTCAATGGTAGTCTTATCATTGATGATGTGATGACATTTCCAGATGGGTGAATGGATAATCGTCTACTCTGACCATAATATCCAGAAGTAAATATTCTTGTAGAAGGATATGAATTTGAGAAAATGGATATGGCTAAATTTACTCTATGTTTATGACTTCAAGATTGTCTAAACTCTTGTTATGGGAAATGTTATGGCAGATTCTATCAATAGGATATCGAGTTTGCATCTGTTGAGTGAGGCGTCATAGTAGTTGGCCTTGAAAAAACTATAATTTATGGATGGAGTTGATGCAGCTTATCTCATATCGATGGTTGTCACCCCTCCACTCATACAACGATTCAGGGAGGCACAACTAAGGGATGTTGACTATGAGACATTACATGCTTAGTTTTCCATAGGACATGCCCCTGATGGATATTCGCAAGGTGGAAAGCACATTGTCCTTTTCAATGGGTGCATAGTTTTACCAGTGGTGTTGTGAGAGGTCGTAATGAGGGAGTTTCATACATCCCGTTTTGTGATACATCTAGAAGTTGCAAAAATATACTAGGATATCTAGTGTCAGTTTTAGTGGACAGGTATGAAGAAGGCAATAGTAGAGTTTGTTTATCGATGTCTTACATGAACGTAGGTGAAGTCTAGGCACCAGGTTACATAAGGGTTATCTCACCCCTAAAATATTCATAGTGTAAGTGGGATAGAATATCGATTGACTTCGTGATACGTATACCACGAACATCCAAGGACTTGATCCCATCTGGGTGATTGTTGACCGACTCACCAAGTCGGCCCACTTCCTAGCTATTAGGGAGAAGAGTTATGTATAGAGATTGGGACACCTCTACATGTATGATATAATTTGTCATCATGGCATCAGTTCGACGATAGTCTCGAATCGAGATACGCGCTTCACATCGCGATTGTGGAAGTGATCGCCTGAGGCCTTTGGGACTCAGCTACTTTTGAGTATAGAATTCCATCCCCATACCGATGGTTTGATGAAGAGGACCATTCATGTTCTAGAGGATATGTTGTAGACATGTATCTTGGACATTAGTCGTATTTGGGAGGACCACATACCACTGCTGGATTTTTCATACAATAATAGCTACCGCTCCAATATTGGCATGACACCATATGAGGCCTTATATGGGTGGCCCTACAGATCATTGTTCTGTTGGACCAACCCCATAGAATCAATACTCAGGGGACCAGAGTTGGTGCGAGTTACCAGTAAGAGGGTGTAGATCATCCCAGAGAAAATAAACACTATACAGGTCCAGTAGAAGTCCTATGCTGACAGACGACAGAGACATTTGGTGTTCAAGGAGAACGATCATGTCTTCTTTCTGGTCTCACTTAGATGATGGTTGTGGAGATTTGGTCATGTTAGAAAGATGTATGTTAGGTACATCATCCCTTTTCAGATACTGCACATAGTATGTGAGGTGGAGTACCACCTAGACTTACCTTCATAGATTCACCAGGTATATGATGTCTTCCACGTGTTGTAGCAGATGAGGTACATGCATGACCCATCACATGTCATCGACTGGGGTGAGCTGGATGTATAAGTTGGAGTTGCCTTTGCAGAGTACCTGGTGGAGATTGAGGATTGATATGAGTGGATACTTCAAGGGTGAGAGATTCCCTTGGTGCATGTCCAGTGGAAACACGAGAATCTTCAAAAGAGTACATTGATGAGGGTGGCTCAGATTCTTGCCTAATACCCACATCTGTTTGAGTTGCCTCTTGTTTTGGATTTTCGAGATGTAAAACCCTAAGGGGTGAATAATGTAATTTCTCGGATATTCTGTCTGTTACTTTTAAATATTATATCGAATTATTGGGAGACCATGCTTCTCTTTCTGAGTCCCAGGTTGCCCAATGTAAATGTTTGAAATATATTTAAACTCCAAATAGTGTGGGTGAATGTTTTTCCGAAAAGTGAAATAACATTTAAATGGGTTCCAAGATCAAAAATATTAGGGCACCATTATGCTCAGAATAGTGAAATTAACTTAGGCGAGGCCTATCATCGACCGGTGCAGGTCGGCTATAAAAAATAGTTTTCAAGAATTTTAATGGAAATAACATAAATAAATATTTTATTTTATTTTCATTTCCTATTTAATGAAATGAACTAACTCCCGCCTTTAAACAAATGATTATGAAAATATCATAGGGTTAGTTACATAATTCAATGAATTGATAATCTCCATTGGACCTTTGGAGGAGAACATATAGGTGGACAAGGACAAATAGATCAATAAAAGCACCTAAGATTCACTAGAACCTCACCAGAAAATGTGACATGAAGATTGTTCTTCAAACAAATCAAGGTAGGTTTATTTCTATTATTTGTTTCCTCGTTCTTTGATTAAACGATGAATGTGGACTAACCCATGAATAGGATTATTCTCGGATCGTGTGTTCCTCTTGGTGGGTAGTATATTTTATTCTAGTGGCATATTGCAGGGAATAGATCCATGATTTATGAATTTGTGTTTTTGATTCTCCATGTTTAAATCCTTCTAACGAGAGTGGATCAACTCCATGACAAACAATGGCGGAGGTTCATTCTTCAATTTCATTTACCAAATTTCTTTCCCCTGTTTCCCACATTCTTCAAATTCATCACATTCTTCATGAGGCGATAAAAAAAAGGTCACTGTGAACCCATTTTGAAATGAAATGATCTGAAATCAGAGATCGAGTATCATGAAAACCAAGTAGAGGTGTGACGATGACTGTGAGTGACAAATCAAGTTCGACTGAGGGTAATCGTTCTTCAATCTTTCATCATGCGGGTGGATCTATACTTATTTTTGTGGCCGATATAATGTACAAAAACAATAGAGATGTCTTTGAGTTGTCAGGATGATATCAAACATGGAGTATCACAAAGATAGTATGACCTGATCAAGGATCAGAGGAGCACCCGAGGCAGGACAATGAAGAATGATGCATTCTAAAAAATTCCGATTAACCTGGTATGTATCTCAAAGATCATGCCATGTAGGGTTATCTAGGGTTTCCACAACACACACAGCGAAGAACACAATGTGCTCTTTGGAGGAAACATTTTTTGGGCCCTACCCAGTAGCATCTGGAGTTTTGGGTGACGGGAAACACCAACATGATGTGTGACCATCTTCACATACCGTGTGGGTCTCTACATAGGTGTCTTCATGCATCTCGGATGATAAACATACATGGGGTGGAGTACATGCCATGTACTTCACCAAAAATCCAAACGAGGCCGATTATTCAGGTCACTCTGTTACCAGTTACATGGGTTGGCATACACCGATTGATGTCGTGTATGAGCACATGGATAGCATACAAAGGGTGGAACCCATATACCTTGACACGACGTGTTATCCTTCATACACGCTGTGTATATACGTTTTTAACCAGCATGTTCTCCTGACTCGAGCCGTTGTACAAGGGCAGTACTCGGAGTCAAGGGACCTGACATGTGACCCGGTCTACACATCGTGTACTCCATTCGGAATGACTTTATCTTCTTGTCCACAATTCATTGGACACGTTTCATTTGGGTTATTTCCCCCTTTGTTCATTTTTCTGATGGTTAGGTATCATTTTCATCAATAGAAGTATGATTCCTTAAGTGGGATTTTCTGGGATAGAGTCAGTTATCCCTCCATGAGGCTCGGACTGAGATCCTCTATCCATTGTTGACACTAGGTAGAGTTAGGTATCTACGTGACTAATCCTAAAGAATTCCAATCACTTACATAGTAGGTAAATCTTATTGATTCTCGGTATCCTCCATGGCCATGGCAGTTATCCTTATATGTGTATCGTGATATTTTCACACTAAGGAGTGTGTTCTAATGAAATGACAGTATCTGTTATCTCTTCAGATATATCAGAGAATCTATATATCTCATGGACTTTCTCGAAGAATAGTACTTCTCGGACGAACGTCATCAGAGCTATCATACTCATGGAGTGAGTTATCCCAGATGAGTGCTTTGTGGTACCTTTGATCTGAATCCCTAGAGGAGGTATGTGGTCCTTGTACAGTACATGTCTATGTTTCACGTATATATAAATGTGATTCTCTTGGCATATGTTTAGTATACTGACACTGTGTAGAGATAAATATACCTATACTTTGTGTATTGACTTGTGGATTTTGGGGTCCCCTACTATGTATTGTTATACTCACCCTACATAGGCTTTTCCTACAATTTTCATTTCTTGTGCAGATGAGTGGAATTTTAATGGAGTCCATGTCAGACCATGACTAAACCAATCTTTCTGAGTTTCCTATAGGAGGAGGTGTTCCTACGACAAGGAGTAGTGGCCCCAATACCTCTTTGTGCTTAAAGTTTGGATTTTTTAGTTTGAAAATATTTTTTTATTGGGATTGTATTTTGGCCTAGTTTACTTTCTACACTTACTTTCCGTTGAACCTTGATTATTGGTTTTAGTTGTATGCATGCATTTCGTTCCTTATTGGTTTCTTACATTTCAGAATTTGTGGACTTTGGGATGTGTGCATGTGTACCTGTACATAGGAAATTCCTCCCATGTAAATGATATACATTCTCAGTGCTAGTCACCAACCCCTGGCCTATTGAAGGTGAGCTTGGGGAGTCGCAAAACGGGCACCACTGGGACGGTTCATGACAGGAGCCTTCAAACAATCATCAATTCTTATTTGGAAACCGTCGTGAGATAAGGAGGGCTAGTAAGAGGGGCTTCACATGATCATAAACATATCACATGAAGTGCATGACACATTCACATAATTTCATTAGGGTCATACGATTAATATGACCCAAGTTCCTAATTCCCTTGAATCAATAATTCTTCTTTATTCCCATCATTGAGAAAATAATACATATTATTTGAGTATTCCTACAATCATAAAATTTCAGATTCCCTCTATGTGGGGGTCAACAAATATCTATCCCTTTATTAAGATACCACTCATTGTTCACGAAAATTTCTAGAACAAGCGCATCACCAACTTCTTCATCATGAATTAAGACTAAAATACATATAAAATAAATTATGACAAATAATATATCACTATAAAAAACTATTCTAGTACCATTAATAATCTCATAAAAATGAAATTTGAATCTACAAAATATAATTTTAATCACCACTATGAATCTAGTAAAATACAAACAATTGAAGATAATAATATCTGATGAGGAAAATAAAATATAACTAATGAATGAATTTGTAAAAATGATTATAAATGAATGTTATAAAAGGATATAACTAGGAATAAAATTTTAAAAATGTTTATTAATGTAGTTATTTTTTGATATACATGAGGTTTAATTCATGATATTTTAATAAAAAAGTTTTCGATTGCATATATGACACACAACATCATGCCTAAATGAACCAAAAAATTTTATATATAAATATAACCTTTATGAACTAGAAGTTGAATTTTTTTTATTATAAAAATTATTAAATTAATTATGGAATATATATAAATAACCTAATAAATTCAATATCAATGATTAATTTTTAAGAAATTAGTACTCAATTTTATGTAAAGTTATTATATGTATCAGAACCATGTTTTCTTAAAAATTATTTTTATATACATTTCGATAAAATATTATAATTAATTTCATTATTTTAAAAAAATTATTTAATAAAAATAATATAATTTTTTAATCATCACATCAAAATTATATTAGGGTGAAAGTTTCAAATTATTATGAAAAATAATTTTGTAGAAATTTTTTTAAAATACCAATTTTTATTGAAAATTGATTTTTGTTTAAATAATTTAAAAAGTTCCATATTAGTAAAATATTATTTTAATAAATAATTAGATTTCTTATATTATTAATATTATTATTATGTTCACTAGACTCAATTTTATGATTTAATTTGGTATAAAAACATTTTTTTACAAATAACGTAGTTTTATAAAAAAAAATCATTGTGTTTTCTGTTTTAATTTTAAATTAATTACTAATTATTATTTAAATTTAATATTAAAAATTTGATTCCATATTTTTTATTTGACGTTAAATATTTGGTAAAGGTGTCCCTTTTATTATTAGTCATTATGAATAATAACCAATGTAAATAAATGTCATCATGGTATGAATAAATTGAGTAATTAAGATAAAAAGCAACATTTTAATAAAAGAAAATGTCCATAATAATTTATTTTATGAAACTATTTTAAAATATATCATCCAATATTAGAATATATAAGATTTGTTTGTGTTAATTTGTCTATGATTTTTATCTTCTCTTATTTTATTTATAGAAAAGTAAAAAAAGTCATTCCCTTTATCTTATTGACTTAAAATTATTAAAATAAGGATAAACATAAGATATTTTAGGTTATGAATAGTTTTTTTTTTAAATTTAATTTTTTTAAAATGGTTATTTATTTCTATATTTTTGTGACTAAATAATTAGCTTACATTTTTTTCAACGCCAACAAATTATTTATTTATTTAATAGAAAAATAAAATAAATGATTTTTAATATAATAAAAGGAAAATAATTTTATTGAATTAATGTTTCCCATTAATTTCATATATAGACATGACTGGTTATGGAAGTGTTAAAGGATTATATTTGAATTCTCCCTCTGTTTGGAAATATATAAAATCATATTAAATGAATTGTGCCAAAAATTATAATAATAATATTTTATATAAGTAATAATTTATTAAATGAATTTAAATTCATAAAAATATTAAATTTGTTCAATTGAATGTTATATGGTCTAATAAATAATGTATGGTATATTTGAGGGTTGTTTTTCCTTATATGGTGTAATTATTGACCCATAAGTTTTATAAATTATTAATATTATGGTAATTTTTAAAAGGTATAATAGAGGGTTAAATGAAAATGATAATGGTAGAAACATCATCTACACTTCTAAAAGTTATGTTGGATGAGTGGATATAGAACCATCATCATACTATCATATAAATATTTCAGTTTGGATCCATTTTTCAATAAAAATTAATTTATATTAAAACATTACAATATTCTAAAATTGACACTCCCATATCTTATAAGTTGGCACCCCTCTCATCTTCCATCATCAATTCAAGAGCCATTTTTAATAGTTGTGAATTTCCCATTTACCTTCATAAAATGCCTAAAAAATTATATACTTATTATTATGGGCATATTTCCAATCATAGAGGGATTAAGTTTCAAATCAAATGAGGTTTTCCAAAGAAGAGGTATAATTATTAACCAAGCATTTTCATTTTGTTTCTTCTTATACCACCAAAAAATATTCTACAAAAATGGTAAGATAATAAAATAATCATCTTACATATACTTTTATGTTTTTTTAAATATAATAACCTATATCCATCTCATCTTCCATCAAATGGAAAACCACATTGTCGTTCGTGCATATAGAAGACTACCACCTTGCTCACCGATGTGATTCATTTTCCATCTCTTCCTATCAAAAATGGTTATGATTTTGGATTTAGTGTTTATAAATGATATTAATTAAATTTTAATCATTAAAAAATTAATATATCATATAATTTATTTCCCTTCCATCCTTTTAAAAATGACAACGTTATTCATGAATATGTGATTACTACCACCACCACAATGAAATGATATCTATTTCACCCCAACAAATCACATACACTATATATATATGTGTGTATTTAAATAAATTAATTAAACTTCAATTATATTATAATTATCATTATATAAATATTATATACTATTTTGTTTCTTTCAATCACGCTTGTTGATGAATGGAAATGTTACTCATGTGTATGTATATCATACCATCTCCATGATTGTAACATATTTCATTTATAATAACCATATTTCAATATTGTTTTTAAATGTATAATTGATTAAAAATAAAATTATTACTATTTAAAGATTATTATTATAGAGATTGTAGAGTTATGAAAAATTAGACCTTATTCAACTTACCATAGTTATTTTAGACATGTGAACAAAATATCATCGAAACATATGAAATGAAATTAATTGATTATATAAATAAATAAAATATGGTAACAAATAAAATAAAAGTGTTAATAATCATGAAAAAGTTTCTTAAATAATTAAATAATTAATAATATATAATAATTTAATTGATGTACATGATGAGTCAGACATAACGTAAGAATTTTTTATCTCACTTTTTTTTATATAATATACATCCCATATTCACTGTTTATTTATTTTATGTGGTTTATATAATTCTCATGAGTTTATTTTATGGTAATTATTATAAATTTTATTGGATTTTAAATATCCATTAAATGTACATTATTTCATGTTTCTTATGATTCAAATGTTATTAATTCGGTAAGAGTTTTATGATATAATCTTATTATTTATTGGGATTTTTTATGAATATGTTTCTGATGAGGAAATCATATGATTTAAATATAAAGAAACAGATGAATTTTATTCTCTTTTATTTATTTCATGAAATTATATATTTTCCATTAATTTACTCTTTTTCTGTACTCAAGGGAATGAAATAATGGTTTTATGTAAAATTATCTCTATTTGTCTCATTGTCCAAAAATACATTATCATCCATGTGTGTGTTTTTTAAAATGGTTTTTATGAATTTTTTTAATATTATCCAAATATTTTTTATCTTTACATTTAACCATGGTTTATGTTTTAAAAAATGGTATAAAAACATTCTTCTTATCATTTTATGAATGTGGTACTTTTTTAATATTTACAAAAGTTTGAAAGGTATTTTTTTAACTTATACTCAAGGATCTAATTTCCCACCATCTTGTATGGAAAATTTATTGACAATTACATTACATGTTTTCAAGATTACTTTTAAATAAATTTTTTATAATATTTTACTAATTTTTAGTTTTCCAAATTTATTTTCAAAGTGAAAACTTTATTTTTTTCAATAATGATTTAATAATATTTCATGGTATTTCTATTTATCAATGATAATAAACCATTATTATACTTATTATCCACTTTTTAAATTTCATAATGATATCATATTCTATATTAATATTGATAGATTGTGATCATGTTATATTTATTAATTGTGAAAATTATTAACATTTCATATACTAGTTTTTAAATATGAATGTTTATATTGATTATGTTCATGAATTTCTTATGATGAATTCATTAAACATAGTATGTTCTATTTGGGAATCGCTATAGCACCTAGATGCATCAATAGGTCTCATGATACAAACTAGTATAGTTATTTATTTGAGTCTTTATCCACTTATATAAAATTTCATAGCATGAAACCTTTATGGTCACTTTATGATGTCTAAAATTATGCATTCCATCATTTTGAAATCATTTAATAATGTACATGTGATTGTTTTAATAGTTATGATATATATGGATAGGTTTAAAGCTAATGTTACTATTTATATGTAATAATTTGATCATCATTCATTCCTTACATATTATTATTTATTCTCATGTTATGGATTAAATGGAATATGTATTTATATATTTACATTACCATATTGATTATAAATTTTCTTAATCACGATAGTTTTATTCATAACCATTATATATAATTTGAGATCAATCATATTTTGTTTCTATTTACCAATATAGGAAGAAGTGGTATTGGAATGTGTTCAAGGATGAAAAATAATTACATTCACTGTGTTTTTTATTTTATTTCGAATATAAAATTGGAGGCATGTTCATATCTAGTTTTCCATAAATACTAAACTATTCAATCCTTCAATATGTGATCACTTGTATCTAGTACCAATGTAATAAAGAAACCCTAATCTCTAGGCTATGAGATATAGTTTCTTTAGAGTTGGTATTAGAGAAGGAATAGTAGAAATTTTGGGATCTAGATTTTGGAAAACATTAATTAGGTAACATAACCAAATGACTGACTTTTTGTATATGTCTAGGTGAAGGATAACATCTAAATAATTTAGAAATGTAGAGATAATGTGGTACTCATAACATTAAATCCCTTCCAAGACACTACAATTGGAACTTGTTGTAGAAAAAATGAATGTATGGGGAATAACCCCTAAAAGAGTTGGTCCAGTACATGTTGACCATCATTCCATTTTGAAGTAAGTGTTACCTTACTGCACACCTATTTTGACACTCCCTTGTGATATACTTTGGGTAATTCAACTTATATCTTTGGAATATTAATATGAATCAAATAATAGAACCATGTAAACCTATGTTATTCCATATTGACATGTGATAAGACAAAACATTATTGGGATGATAATTCTAAGGTTTATAATATGTTTAAAGTCATAGATACACTTTTTTAGATTTTGTGTGATGATTATTTGACAGGATTATGGATATTTTCGGAGGCATTTATGGGAATGCATCCCTTAGGATAAGAATTTGTATTATAGGAACTATTATTTGAGGAAGAATGGATTTTTAATGAACATATTTATAATGTTTTTGGTATCCTTTAGTTTTAATATAATCATTAATGTTAATACAATAATAGTAAATTAAGATTATTTGATTTTGATGAAAAAATAGGTTGTATCTAAGACCTCAGTTGTTAAATATTTATTTTATGACTAATGTTATTTTGTGTAAGTTCATCTTATTTTTTGGAATGTTATTGTTATTATAATAATATATTTTAAAAAAATTAAATCTTATAGGTAGGGTGACAACTCGTTGCATCCAGCAAGATCATGAGGCGTGAAACCATAATCGAATGAAGACAAGGGTGATGTGACTAACACTGAACTACATGATGTCCTAGTTAGTTTGAATTTTTAAATGATTTGATTAATAAATATTATGTTCATTTTGGTAAGAATATTATAGGATCCAATTTTTTTATTTTTTTGGAATTTTGAGGTGATTAATGAAATTTAAAGAGACATTTTATTATGTTAACGTTTATATAAGATTTATATTTATCATGAAGGATTATTTGGTAAAATTACATTTAAATATTTTCAAGTGTAAAATTAAGGGAATGAGGTAACATTTGAGGATAAAATTTTATTTATTTATTTGTTTTTTAATTTTATTTGTGATTAAAGGTTATTTAATTGATAAATAATCTATGTTGAACCCTTGATATTATTGTGTAAGTTTTTAAGTAAAATATATTATCGTATCATATGAAGGATTATAAATTTTGGGTATTATTTTACGTTATGGTAACCAATATAATTTTGGTTAATGTATAAACACATGAGGATTATATTTTTATCTGTTAGTGGGTTTTGTGATCTATTAGAAGTTAATTTTAGTGCTTCATGCGTTAAAAATCATCTTGAATACTCATTATTTATAGGCAAATAAGAGATTGAGGTGGAAATTGATTAATGTGTCATATTATTCATTTCATGTAAGAATATTTTCTTTATTCTATAGTCTATATGGAAAATTAATTCCTCAAAACATGAAAAATGATATTCAAACAAAAAAATATCCTATTAACATAATTACCAAGGAATTAATGGTATTTTTTACACCATGTTAATTTATGGTTTTATAGGTGTTAGCTATATCATGGACATTAATTTTAATGTGACAAATGATCTATCTCACTCTCCATCATTATTTGGATATTACTATTTTCTCCAACATCTATATTTTCAATTCCCATAAATTCTCCCATTATATAAACGTAGATTCTATTATTCCATATGACCATTGAACTTCCCTTTCCCTTTTTTCAAGGGAATGGTTAATTAACCCAATTTGTTATGTGGGTATTCCAAAAAGAAATTTTAAATTGTAAAAACCATGATTATAGAGCATAGTTTTATATGTTAGGATAAAATTTATTTATGTTTATGGGGGGGATAATGTTATAACCAAATATTTTAAAATAACATTATGTACGATAGCTTATATGATATGCAACACCGAGTGTAAATGAAACAAAAAATAAAATTATTTAATATGAATATTATAAACTATATGTTGAATTGGATAGTATGAATAGTATTAATAAAATTTTGAAATATATATGAAGGAGATACTCAATAGAAATTTATTGATTAAAACATAGTAAATAAGTACTCATTTTTTGGTAATGTTATTTTATGCTTCAGAAATAAAATTTCATCAACAAAGTTTTTTATTTTTTTGTGAAAATATTATAATTAATTTCTATAACTTCTAAAAATATTAAATATAAAAATAATATAATTTTAAAATCAGAATATCAAAATTATATTTTTGAATTTTTTTTTCAATTTTCTGAAAATATTGATTTTCCAGTCAATAATGAAAAGTACTATTTCTTATTGAAAACTATGTTTTTGTTTCAAGAATTTACAAAGACCCATTATACATTAAAATGATTTATAACTAAAATTAGATATATTATTTTATTAATAGTACAATTAATTTCATTGGAATCAATTTTATTATTGAATTTGTTATAATAACATTTTTATACCTAGAAAGGGATTTTATTTAAAAAAATATTAATTACATTTTGCATTTTGATTCTAAATTAATTACATTAACTTATTGAAATATAATCATTAAAAATTTTATTCTATATTTTGAATCTAGAGGTACAAATTTTGAAAATAGGTTACATTTCAATTTGTTCGTTCTGAATTGTAACCATAGTAAATAATATTTATAATAGTAATAGTAAATCTGGTAATTAAATTAAAATATTACATGATAAGGACTATAAAATTAACCTAACACCTAAATTAATTTGATTTTATAAATCTATTTCATTCATATTCATCTAGTATTCTAAAATGGGACTTTTTATTTTCATATGGCTATGACATTAACCTTTATATTATTTCATTTAAATAAAACTAAAAAATGACACTGTTTTTTTATCATCATTGAAATTTTTTCATAAGGGTCAACATTGGATAGGTTCAGTTACAATTGTTTTCATGAAATATTAATTTTTTATCATGGAAATTTGCTTCTGAATTTTAGTGATTAAATAGTTTTCTAAAATGATCCTTATGTTGTATTAATGAACATTCATGGTTATCAATAAGGTAATAATATGTGTAAAAGGATTGGGTCCCCATATATGTGGTGTATATACTTCCCATTAATTTATTTTTTATTCTAATTATGAATTATATCCGGATTTAAATAATTATATATGGTTTTTTCTTTTTTGGTGGTTATGATTCAATCGTTTCTGAAGTGGTAAGATTTTTCTGTAAAAATCACATTAATTATTAATATTTTTTATGATTTTTGATGATGAAATATTATGATGTACCTCTTGATAAAATCATGAATTTTCTTCTCTTCTATTTATTTCTTTAAAGTACATTGTTTCCATTAATTTACACTATTTGAGTACCAAAGATACAGAAGGAAGGTTTTGAAGGAAAATATGCTATATTTTAACTTTTTTCAAAAATCCTTTCTCATATATTTCCATGATTTCTAAAATTGGTTTTAGGAATTTTAATATTATTGAATTATTTTTTATAGTCATATTACCCATGTATAAATTTTTTAATTTTTTTAAAATAAATATTATTGTCATTTTTTGAAAAAGTTACTTTTATGAATTTTGACGAAAGTGTAAAAATATATTTTCTAACATATATGGAATGGATGAAATATCCTACAGAGATGAACGATCAATGATTTGAGTCTTACTTTATGAGTTTTTGTGGATCTTTTCAATGAAAATATTTTTCCTAATATTTTAAAAAAAATTAATTTTCTAAATTAATTTTAAAAGTTAAAAGGGTATTTTCCTCAATAATGTTTTGAATAATATTTTATAGTATTTATATTCATGGATGAAAAATATTATTCTAATTATTCTCTATTGGGGATATGTTGTAATGATACCAACCATTTTGTTACTTTAAATGGATTATGATAATGTTATATTTATTGACTGGGGAAATTATTAACATTTTATATGCTAGTTTTAAATTAATTTTTGTTTTGTTGATTATGTCCACCCATTTCAAATGATGAATGAATAGGAATTAGAATGTAATGGGCATGGACCTCTATAGCCCCTCGATTCATCATAAGGTATCCTGAGACGAACTATAATGGGTATTTGTTCGAGACATTACCCACTTATGTTAAATGTCTTAGCATTAGACATTGACAAAAGGTTTATGATGTCCAACATTATAAAATCGATCATTATGAAATCCTTTATTTATTTCTATGTGCTTATTGGAATATTTATGATGTTTATGGATATGTTTCAATCTAATGTGACTATTTATTTGGAATTTTTTATTTTTATTTATTCATTCCATATTATTCATTGTGCTCATCAAATTGATTAAATAGAAAGTGTTTTCAATTATTAACCTTTCAATATTAATTATTCCTTACTTAATGATCATATATTACACTTTTCATAACCCTTAATGAGAATTTGGTAACACTATTATTTATTTTCCTTTCCACATGATATGAATAATAGATCTTTTAATGTGTTCATGTATCCATAATACTTAATTTATCTATGATTTATATTTTATTTCTAACATAAAATTGGCGGCATGTTTGTATCTAGTTTATCAAGAATACTAAACTATTTAGTATTTTGGTATGTTATCACTTATATCTAACATCAATGTAATAATGTAACCAACAGGTCTCGACTAATGGAGATGGGATATTTGGTGGTGGTAAATTTATTTGGAAGAATTCATTAATTATGGTAAGGGTTTCATTATCTCAATTTTCTTTATTAGGATATGTTGTGTATTTTCCATTTGATTCCTATTTGTGGTCTTTATATTTGAAATAAATTTTACATATCAATATTTTTCATATAATAAAATGTATTTACAAATCCAAATCACCTTTTACCTTTCATGTGTTTTCAATTAAAATGATAATGATGATGTAAGGATGATTCTTCCTAACTTCCTTTTTATTACAAGTTCTGTTTTATGAAATAAATTTCATTTAAATAGTGTTTATGATTTAGATTATATATATAATATCATAAAATGTTTTTATTTAAGATATTGTTTTTTAATTTTTAGGCTCTCTCTTACAAGGGTTTTCTATTGAAGCATTTCTCAAGCCGTAACAAGGTTTTTATTTCAATATATTTTCATGATTCATAATGATTCTTTTTTAAATCTGGTTTTATAAGTTGGTTATCTTATATTATATGATGATACTATAATTTCATTTACGTATAAGGGAAAATATTTTTTTTGTTATTTGAACTAGATGAACCCTAATAATAGTAATTCCAAAGAACAACCTTCTAAATGTCTACCTTGTTCTGATAGTCATCACAACACCTCGACACTGTATTATAAAACTAGGAAGAATAACCTAATCACCACAAAAAAATCAACCATACATAGAAAATTTCTTAATGAATAGAAAAAATGGAAGCATACATGAGAATTATGAGGTTCATATGAAATTTTTACATCAATGGGAGAATAATGAAATAAATTCAATAAATAAAATCATATGATATTAAAAAAACCACTATCACACTTTGAGTACACCTACTCACCTGAAGAATTCTTGTAATGACTTCTGATCATCTATATTAAATATAATTTTCATATTCTTCCATCTCTATAGCTGGTCACTGGTTATTTTTATAGATTTTATATATTGGTAAACCAATTCCACTCCCATGTGAGATCTACAGTTATTCTAAAATTAGAAAAATAAATATTTGATATGTTGTAACATATATATAATAACCCCTATAAACTAGTAAATATTCTTGATACCAATGTATTGAAACAATCCGCTCAACACTCTATACAGAACATTATAACAACATGAATTCTCAAAATTCATTCTATAAATGCGGAGGCACACAATTACTCATAAAAACAACATTAAAAAATCCTTATAGAAGTACCCTTTCAAAAAACACATTATTGAAAAATTAAAAAGGCTTCACAAAGTCTAAAGATATCCAATTTGAAGTGTTCTTCATATATTTGAACCTCCTTTAACATTCAATAGATTTCACCTATTTATGATGCATATTATTTTTTATATATTTTCATAATCAATTGAGTACAATTAGTACACAATGTTGCCTCGTACATTATTGTGCTAACACATTTGTGAACATTTACAATGGATACTACTTTCAAGCCACATTCTAATGTTCCAAAACATTGTCTTCTAGTAGATTTGGAATGAAACGGAATTTAAATTTAATATGTTTTTTAATTTCTTAAAAAATATATTCTTAAAAATGTGTTTAGAACTATGACTATCAAGGAAAAAAATTTCTTCTTTTGATTCTTTCCCAAGATCTATTGGTTGTCAAATCAACTAAAAATCCCTTCTTAGCTTCTGTAATAGTAATCTATTCAATGTATTTTATTTATATAGTAACTACAAGTTGTATTAGAGCCATAAAATTTTTAACTTCCATCTAATGTGAACAAAAAACCTGTCATGGTCTTCTAAGAATACATGTCCCTAGAAATATCTACATCCACAAAACCCTTTATTGGATCATCATCAACAAATCATAACGATTCATATTATGAACCTTTAAATATCAAATAATTCATTTCACATCCTCACACATTATCCTTATAGGATTTAAAATTAAATAACTCTAAAATCCCCCCAAAAAAGAAATGTAAGGCATTGTATAAATCATTTCATACATCAATATTCTAATGAACGAAGAATAAGGAACATTTTCCATGGTTTGAACTTATTCTTCCAATGATGGAAATTGTTCCTTTGAATGTTTGATGTGTAAAACAAGGGATGTTGGGAAATGTTTAAATTCTATCATTTTGAATCATTCATTGAACTTCTGAATGTATTACTTTTGAAATAATAAAACAGTTTTGGCTTTCTTATCCTTGATAATTTTTGTCTTCATGATTTTCTTGGCATGAACAAGATAATTTATTTCAAACCTTATTGAACATTTTCTCAATAATTTCCTAAAATTTTGAATTTATGGTCCCAAAACAAATCATCTACAAAAAATACTTGTGCAATGAATATTTAATGATTGGATTACTTTTGATAGTATGAGTGATCAGAATCTCACCAAGTCAAAAATTCTTCAATCCTGAAATTATTTAACATTTAATTCCACTATCTAGTGGATTAATTCAAACCCTATAAAATTCTCTTCAAATTAAAAAATATTTTATACTTTTTATAATCATTATAACCCTTTGGATGAACCTTTTAGTTATCATCCTTCAAATATTCTAATGGAATGGTTTTCTTTACATCCAACTAATCCAAGTGAAATGCATCAAAAGAAACAATAAGAAATTTGATTAAGAGTGTTCTTGAATGATGCTAAGAAAAAATATAAAAAATATATTCCATCCTTTTGTTTGGAAAAATATCACCTAAAATAATTCTTTTTATCTTATATTTCAATTATATTATTCTTTCAAATGGATAACCAATTTATTCTGCAAAGCTCTATTTCATTCTAGCAGTTCAACTGACTGAAATGTTTTGTTGAGATTTATGGAATTCATTTCCTCATTAATTTAAAACTCTTACTTCTCTAAGTAAATTATGGTAGTTTATTTTCATTAATTTCAGGTTCACCGATATCCATTAAATTACAATGTTCATATCATCCCCAAACATCTGAATCGATTTCATAATTCTAGTTGATAACCAAAATTTAATTTGTTGTTTTATACAACATGGTTATAATATTCCTTTAAAAATTGTTTCTTTAAGAAATCTCTAATGTGTCTCTAAAAAATAAAAACTTGTATATCTTTTTCAGTTCCTTTCGATAACATAATTTTGGATAACATGTACTTCATTATTTGATTTCCACTAAAATTACTTTTTATTCCATGTTCTAATATTTCCATAAAAATTTCTCAATGAAGAAAATATATCTACTATTGTTGAATTAATTCTTATCATCATTCCAAAAATGATATCCAAAGGACTCTACAATATATCAAACAAGAGGAAACTCTTTGGATTTAGGCTCTAACTTTTCTATATACTTAGAATCTATAAGATCATATTGAACACTTCTGAATGTATTGAGATGGTCCACATTCAATATTTTAGAAGAACAAATTTCTTCTATAATTTCTTATTCCATAACCAAATATGAAGTTATGTTTACTAATTATTTATTCATGTTTATATAATATACCAAAATTATCATAGGAATTATAGAACGAAGTTTCATACAACGCGATTTATCTTATAGAGTCATTTCATTACATTAGATATTCTATTATATTGTGGGTTTCTGGGAGCTATCGTATTATGATAAACTCTCTTCTTATGATAAAATTATTAGTAGTTGTGAAAATTTTATTCTCTACTATAGTCCATTTTGAGGCAATTAATCTTTCAATCACACTCCAATTCAGGCAAAATTTTCCATTAAATAAGTCCTAGAAAAAATTAGATTCATAATTTATGAAGTTTTCATAGAAATTATTAGTAGAATTATAAAATTTATTCATATTTTCTAAATATTCACCATATTAATTTATAGGTATAGTTCCCCGAACATCATAATGAGAATATTCTAGCTTCCGATTCCATGGATTCTACTTATCCAAATTGATGGAATCATTTTTTTGTTACCCTAAAATAAAACTCTTGAATATTTTTAAATCCATATGACCTAGTTTATGTATTACCTTTTCTACTAGAATGTTAATATTATTTTTAGTGAGATGGATATGTCTATAATATCATACTTTTGGATATTCTGATGAATTTCTTACAATCATTGAAACTTAAAAATTTCTTCTACTTGAGTATAGTGTTCCATTCTTCACCCCATGATCAATCCACATAATCCCTTTGAATATTTTCACCATTCGATATAGAGGTTGAAAAAATTTCATAAGAAATTCTTCCAATAGATATTTGGTTAATCTAGAGACTACGAATGTGTTTATAATAATTCAACTTCAAAACAATTCCATTCATTATTCGAATGATTATATATCATTTTTAAACTATCATTAGAGCTCCATCATCTACCTAGTGCCCATGCCCATGATTCTAGATTCATAATCCACAATGTAGACCCTCTTTATTTTTTAATGGAAATATTCCCACAATTCAATAACACATGATTCTTCTACAATATTTACATTCACCATCAAATTATTACCACCTTGTATCATATATATATATTTTTAAATGTAAAATCCTTCTCATTAGGCTCTTTAAAATTTCTATAGTCCTTCTTGATATGTCCCACAGTACTACAAATACAATAATTAGGTACTTTACCAGTCAAACTACAAATTAATCTTCATTAGGACTTATTATTAGATAACTTCTTCTCATTGTATTTCTATATAGGTGAGCATCCACATCCACCGGTATTAATAGATTTCATAGAGGGTACATTGAATTACTTCCTCCTAAAATCCTTATTTAGAATCTTATTAAAAATTTCATCAAATTCAATGTCTTTTTTTATTATTGAAATACTCATTGCTATCACCACAAAATTCAATATTTCTAGAAATGAAGATAAATGAAGAAACACCCATACATAGTCTATTAAAGTAACCTCCACTGATTTTAGTTTTATAAGGATCATGTTAAATTGTTTTGTAAGGTATGCATCTTGTATTCCTTATAATATTATCAAAATGGATAATCATAGCATCATAAGGATTTTTTAGTGCCTTTGGTTTTTCAAATAGGTCATTCCATACATTTATAACTCCTACAATACCATTATTTTCTGGAATATTGAAAGCTACAATTCATGAAACAATCATTCCTTCAATGGATAGATAATATCTTTCCAATCAATCCCATTATGATTTATCCATCTTCTATTGAAGATCTATGGAAAATGGAGTATCCAGCTCTTTCTCTAACAAAAAATCTTCCCAATGTATCCACCATATCCAATTTTTATCCCATTAAACACTTTAATCATGATATTTTATTCAAATGAATACATTTTGTTTTATTTCTAGTTCTGTACAACTGAAGCATAACATTGATAACATTTTTTGGATCCAAACCAAAAGAACCCTCATAGAATAAATTCATAAAAATATATTATCAAATGTATACTTTATTCTAGAATTCTTCATAGCTCCTTGAATATGTGTTTGGAATCATGGAATAATATAACCCAATCACCACATGAAATATACCATTTATACACAATTTCATAATTATTGGAAAAAAATGGAATCACATACATTAATTACATGGTTTAAATGAAATTCATACATCCATGTGAGAAAATTAAAATCACTTGGGTAAATAAAAGTACAAGATATTAAAAAAACACTCCTCCACTTTCACTACCCACTTGAAACCTAATTCTCATTTTAATGAATTATAATTGCACATCTAAGATATTATGATTATGGGATTCTATCATAGTATATAGTCCAATATCATATTTTTAGAGGTTATCTAAATGTAAACATGTTCCACTACCATTCGTGATTCATGGATACCCTCTCATTAACCTAGGAAACCGTTGAAACACTATTACACCTCAATAGCGACCGTTAAAAATCGATGAACAAGTGTGATGCCTATGTATCATAACTATGCTCCCAATAGTTTTAAAAAATCATCAGAATAGCATGCACCATCCAGAAGTTTTCTGAAAAGTATGATGTCTAAAACCACTACTAGTAACCACATTGCCACAATTTACTTCTGGAAAACTCCTTCTACAAAACTGAATCAATAAAAACTGACGATACTTCTCAAAACTAAACAATTTTTAATTAAAATCTTTTAATTTGATGACATTCATTGGAAAAAATAATATATTTTTAAAAAATAATTCTCATCCTCTTTAATGAATATTTATCTACCGAGTCCATATTTTTTCTTCTCTATAATGTTTTCTATTATATTTTAATGCCTAATTATTTTTTTATCCCATTAGACAATTATATTTACATTAAACTATTTTCAAAAGAAGTTTTATTATCCCTTTTAATGATTTCTATTTTCAATTTTTTTTTAAAAAAATTAAAAATATTTTCCTTTCATGATTTTATGTTTTATCTTATGATTCACATTTCCTCAAGAAAATATTTATGTATATTTCAACACTAAATTATTTAGGATCCTTTTTAAAGAAAAGTTATTTAAAAAAATAAATTTAATTGTTTGAATTTTTTTCATGGTGTCATTATTGATCTTTTTTCTAAATAATGAATTTTGAAATTCTATATTTTTGAATGTGGTTGATAATATCTTATTTTATGATTAAATTCAAACATTTTATTTCTAAAATCTGTATTATGGCTTTAATTTTATTTTCAAATTCATCTATAAATGGAATATTTTCTTGGAATTTTATTTTCATAATGAAACATTAAATTTCATATGACATTCTCTTTTAAGAGATTGAAATTTTTGGTAAAAATTAATTTTATGTAAGTCAATTGTATTTGATATTATTTGTAAATTTATGAAATACATTTTCTTTGTACGTGTTATTTATGAAATAATTAATCATTAATATCATGTGGAAAATTTATTTAAGGATTATAGTGGGTGTGGTCCTATATCACCCTCCAATAAAATTGTTAAGGATTTATATCTCATCATATATGTATGAGAATAATGAAGATACCTACCCCACTATGTTTTGGGAATTAAGTAGTGTTTCATACTAAATTATGTTAATGAGAATCAAAATTTTCTTTCCCACTCCACTATTGGAATCAGGAGGTGATTCCTCATCCAACATTTTATTGGAAATTGTTAGTGATTCATTGTCCATATTTTATTATTTTTACCTCTATATTGTCTCCATAGTTTATTTTTATGATTTATTTTCCTAAAAATTATTATATTTATTCCAATTATTATGCTCCATTGATCATGGTTATTGTCTCATGATTCCACGCTCTAATGACTTGGTTATGGTTACTGTTTTGAGATTACACATCTTGCAATCATTTATTCTAGAAAACTCTTATTATTCGATGTTATTTTTAGTAATACATTAATCACCTATCCATGTTTTATTATTTTCTTATTTTTTAACCCTTGGTGACATGTTATTGAGTTTTTCCATTACTAATCACTTGAGTTCAACCCTTTATTAGGATTCCATTTCCTAGGTTATAAATACGAGTATAACTTATGATAATTCTATAAAATAGTATAGTGTGGATTGATTACAGAAAATTGTTCACATGTGTTATAAAATAAGTTTATTATGTAGATAGTCCTCAAATATAATAATCCCATCATTACTAGGATTGTGATATTATTGTGAGATATTCTATTTATGTTATGGAAATGTTGTAAAATAAATATATTTAATAGCATAATTTATCTCACTTTAAATCAAATATAGTGTTTAATAAGACTGTTTTTAAAACACAATCTGAGAGTATGGGTATAGGAAACCTCAATTGTAATCAATTATAAAATAAATCAATTTAACTTATATAGTGAATAATAAACAACAAGGAATTTATTTTTAATTGAATATATATATACTAATATAAAATGACATATGTATCATCCATTTAATTAAACTATTTGAATTCAATATTTATATTCATTATTGTTGTGTAAGGTAATTTAAGTTGAAAAATATAACTAGTTGTTAATTTTTGACGTTATGGAATTATATGAATTAATAGATAGTAAAATGTAAGATGAAAGAGGTATATCTACAATTTTAGATGGAAAAAATGAATTTTGGAATGTACTTGTGTGTTGTTTGTTGAAGATTTGTCTAGAGAAGAATTTTTTCTATATTCAATGATGTCAGATCATGAAGCATTGGGGTGTTACATGATTCTTATTTTTTGGTGCAGATTATAGGCCATGATGTATCAAATCTACTTTTATAAATTGTATGTATGGTTAGAGTGTAAAGATGTTTGGTTAAAAAACTAGGGTACCAAGGTTATTCAAAAATAGGTAATTCTATGGGTTAATCTGACATGATCCCTTTTTTGTTTATCCTATGCAAGTTGGATTGTTCCATTAGTGGTGCCATTGTTTCATGATGGTCTTGAGGTATTGTATGTTCATCTTACATGATAGTTTGAGTTAATATTCTATGAGGGGTATTATGATGTAGATCTCCACATAGTCGAATCAAGTTCAAGGTAGTTAGTTTCATGGTTCTACCTATTTGAGTTATATTTCACCTCAATACCTTCTATTGAATCATGGTATGGTTTGAGGGTTTTCAGGTTATATGTAGGAGTCCATGGTTCACATTGTGATCCATAAGATTTTGAGCCTCTTAATATTGTGGTATTTATTATTCTATGAAATATATTATTAATATCTATCTTAATGTGGTTTTAGGCCATTGATTTGGTGGAAAATGCACAATGATTCTCAAATAAAAGTTTTATTCCAGTGTGATGATCTTTTTCACACCCCATCTTTGAAATATATATATATTTTATAAAAAAATTAGAGTATATCAAAATATTTATTATTTCCCTGACATGACTAAAAACATATGTGAGTAAGGGTGTGTCTTTGTAGATATTTAACCACCCTTCCATTTTTTATCCCTTATCATGAAAAGATCAACTCCATTGATATTTAATGTGAATTCTTTTTCACTTATCGTTAATTATCTTCCATCCATTTATTCATAGAGAGGATGTATAGAATGTTAGGATTATTTTTAGAATTTAATATTACATTTTTTATTAGGAATTTTCATCAATAGGCCTTGTGGTCGATCCTTGTGTATGTGGAAGGGTTTTATTGGATTGTTCATCTTATTCAAGAGTAGTGGTCGTTAAATATTTTGTTGAGTTATGTGAATTAGAACATCCTCTTTTTTATTCTATTTAAACACTCAAATTTTAATATTATTTCACTTTTGTGGATGTTACAGATTATCCTATGATTGATTATGAATTAATCTAAAGTAACTTGAAGGAAATATGGGTTCTCACTTGTATTTTTTAAAGTTTCATCATATTTATTATGCATTTATGGTCCTGGTAAAGTTATTAATAAGTGACTTATGCTTACTGGTGTGATAGAAATTACTTTATATTATTGATATTTTATAATATTATTTTATAATGGGTTATTAAATTAAGAGTGTTAATTATTTTTTTCTCTGAATATATTTAATTACAATGTTAGGTTCCAAACCCAATATTATGTTTTTATATGATGAAATGTTTCAGGAACAGTTTTTAGTGTGAATTATTGCTATGTTTTCCTTTTATTTCTACTATGTATGGGGTATTTTTCACCATGATTAAAATGGTTATGTATGATTTTTGTGGTTGGTTAATAAAATATGGTGTCATTTTTGATGAGGTAATGATGGATGGGTTATATTGTGGTTATGGTAGAAGTGGTACAGTTGGTTGAGTATAAAAGAAGTGATTTTTGTTTTTTTACTATGTGTTGAGTGGTAGTATATGTGGTGAAAGATTTTATTATTGTGGGTGGTGTTATAGTTTATTTATGGCATGGAATATTTTTGAAACAAATAAAATCTATACGGTTTGTAATGATGGAATTGATAAATAAATGGATTTTAAATGATTATTAATAATGTTTTGAATATTTGGGATTAATAAATGGAAATGAGCGGAGTAAATGTTGTTAATGGTTAATGTGATCTTTTTAGAAAAAAAATTGTTTAATAATGGTTTGAAATTAAGTATGTGTAATAATTGAAATATTGAAGGTAATATAAATCCATGAAATTGTAAAGTTAAATGAATTGAGATGTTTGTAATGTTGATATGTCTTCCTTTGTTATTCTCATTATATTTTTTTCATGTAATGGAATCATTTATTAGCGAGTGGTAGTAATGGTTCGGTGACTGATGTGGGTACTATTTGTGTCATTTTTATATGGACCCTTATGATGACCATAAGTGTGGCTATATACTTTATATATTTTCTTGATATTTATCACAAACCACCACCCGAGTATGATAAAATGATAGAACCCAAAATACAGATATTGGATCAATTTGTTTTATCCATAATTAATGTAGTAGTGATAATATATGGATGACTTCTCTTCCTGATTCCCCATTCATACATTGTCTTGGTTGTGATAGATCATTGTGTGTGTTTATATATGGGAAGAAATTGATTTTGGGTTTCGTTGTATATATATAGTGGATGATCTAGTTATGTGTTTTTTGTGTTGATACATGGTGTGGATAATGAAAAGAAGGAGGCGGGTAGGATTTTTATTCACATCATGTTTTTCAATACCCATATATGATGGGGATGTTATGTATTGTTGGTATGGGGGTAGAATTTTTGTAAAGGGGTTTTGATATATGGAAGTGTGAATATGTGGAAATGGGGTTATATAGAATGGGTTGAAGCATAAAACATACATAGTTTGGGGATGAGAGTGGCCAAATAATTGGGTATGTTGATAAACAGTACCTTCTTGAAAAATTCCCTTTTAATGCAATGTTACAAGGATGTGATATTGGGTGAGTGAGCATTGGTGAGGTTGGGTGATAAATTATCATATATATGTGTGGGTTTCTTCCACTGTTTATTCTTGGGGGCATAAATATTCTTAATCCATATTTTTATAAGTGGTTTTGAGGATGAACCTACTAAGTGTAATTGTATTCTCACTACTATATATAAAAATATATTTTACATGTTTCTAGGATGGTGGTGGTAACTGATATGGATATTACTAGCACGAGGCATGGATTTACTATCTTTATCACTATTTTAGGAGTTGTTTTTTGTTATTTTATTTTCGATATATTGTGTATGTAATAATTTTATATACATCAGGTTCTTGGTTTTAATTTATATTATATGAATTTTTTTAGGATTATTTTTGTTCCAGTGATTTTTGAGGGAAATATATTTCATTTTCCTATTTTATACCATCTATGATAGTCACTATATTATTTTATATTATAGGTAGGTTTCTTGTGACACTCACATATTTCAAAAAGGACCAATAGAGGTACATAGAGGGGTTGGATTGTGAAAAGGTGTTTTCAGAGCTTTGGATGAGAGTTAGGATGGAGATTTAATTTAGAAACTCGAGAAGAATTCATGGAATTATAGTGAAACATTATTAGTTGAACAATTCATGTGACATAGTGAAGGAGAATGTCTTGAAAATATGAAATTAGACACCCTTGTGATCTGATATCATTACCATGACATTACAAAAAGTATCTGGGATGTTGATGTTAATTCTAGGGTAGAGACCCTATATTGGTACATGAATCATCTTTTATTGATCTTGTGTTTGTATTTGGGTGATTTAAGGAAGCCATAATAAATCCAAATAAATTATCTTAAATGAATTCCTTTATTTGAAGATTAGAATCTTCACTTCCATTCTTATAGAGATAGTTGGTGGTCATCATCTGTGTGGGGATCAGGTTTTTGAGGTAATGTAGGATAGAAAGGATGACCATAGAAGGGTTGACTTGGTAGAAGAGGATGAGTGATTGAGGAATATACAGTTCAAGTTTTAGTTTCATATCCTAGAGATGTATGAGGATACTATCTCTATTTTGGAGGCAATACACTATTTAGAGGATCATAAATCTAATTTTATTTTCAATGATTCTAGGGAAGTCTATTGGTTCTCATTGTATTAAATTTATTTGATAAGAGAAAAATTCCCATAGTGTTTTATATTACTTTAGTAGTTGTGGGGAGTAGATAGTTCCATATGAATTTTTCTACATTTAGTTTAGTTCCAAGTATCTTTCCTCAATATTGAATTTTATAAAGAGACATGAGTTTCATTCTATTCAGCGGGGAAACATGAGCATGTACATACTCATGATATGATTCGATGTCCTTCTATATCGCACCCCTGATATTTTTCCAAATGAAGAGGTTAGAGCACATTGGTTTAAGGCAGTTTTGTGTCCCACTATTTAAAATCCAGATGTCCTATTTACTTTTCCTTTGTATCTGTGGGTGATCTCTAAGAAAAATTTGTTTAATAAAAATTATGCATGTTCTAATTTTTCACTATAGGTAAGATATCATAAATTCCTAAGGCAAATAGATATATATGTGTTATATTATATATAGGGTAGTAGAGGTTTTGACGAGTGAGGAGTTGTTATCAAAGTTATTCTCGATGTTTCTATGAGTTTTTTAGTTGTAATTAATTTAATAATATATTTTTTTCTTCCATTCATTTCTATTATTGATCATTTCCATTGATAGTTTCAGTATTATACTATTTTTAGTGGACAACATGGTTTAGGCAGTCAACTTCTAGTTCAACCTCACCTGCAGTTCCATATAAGGCCTTATAAATAATCAAGTTAATAAGATTTTAAACATAAAAGAGGATATGTGGTAGGTATAGGAAAAACATATGATACTCATCATCCTTACGGGAATAATATTGAGCATGATTGTTTTTCTGAACATCAATAGGGACTGCGAGGTAGGGTAGTATGATGTGGTCAGTTGGCTATCATGGATATAATTAAACCAAGTGGTTTAGATATCATTTCAATTACCATATTCTTATCTTTTACTATGTATTTATATTTATTTGAATATATATATCTACATTAATTAACATTTACAACCTTTTTCTATGGTTTAAGTCTCAAGGTATATAAACATAAAATGCCCCTAGTTTTGAAAATTCTAATTAGATGTCGACATTGTTTTTTATGAATCATAAAATGTTTTTGTGATGATGATGCGGAATCATCATCTACCAGGGGTTATAATGTAATTATAAATACAACAATATGGTGTAATTAATTCCATAGTATGTTAGTAATATATTTGTAAAATCATTGATTGATTTTTGAGGTTTGTTTTGTTCATGGATGTCAAATGCCGAAATGTATTGTTCTTTAGCAAGTGGGACAACCAGATTGATCATAGGTGTTTAGAACACATGCCTTCTTAGTTTTCAATTTTTTCATTGTGATTTATGGGGCTTTATGGAAAAGTGATTCCTTGGGTTATTGAAGTCTTCCAAAATGTATTTCTGGAATAGATTGTGGAATTACTCACTCAATGTGATATCAAGTTTGGGATAGAGTTATAACCTAATGTCAATCTGATTTCAATATGACCTTTTTAGATAGAACATTCTCTTTTTTTTTGATTGACCATGGTTATTATTAATATGGAATGGGGTTGTTTATTCACTATCTTAATCACTTATGCATATTTTTTTATTTCTTTTTATGATTCAAAATAAGGAATAAAATGTGATATTAATGGTATTTGATTTTATAAATAAAAAAATACATTAAACAAACACCAATAATTATTGAGAAATAAAGGTGGTTTTATGGTGTTTTATTTTTGGAGTTATAATTATTTAAATTTTACTAAACAAACTAATTTAATAAGAAGATGAAATACTAAGCATCTTACTCATCCCACACTTCTATTTTTTTATGAGGTTAAGAACCTACTTGAGTACCCTAAATAGACATTTGTATCAATTTTTTAAATTTCACAGTATAAGAATGAAGTTTTAAAGTTGAGTGATTATAGTTTCAATCTTATCTCTTACAACATAACTTTATTTTCCTCACATACCAAAAATGAAATCATTATGAATAGTAATGAACCAATTCAAGAGATTCCACTATATTTCCCTCAGACCAACCTACATCGGGTTAGATCTCCATTATCAGGGATTATTAAAGTCACTGTAATATCACAATAAAATATCATAGACCAAATAAAAAAAGAGAATAATATAATTTCAGTTAACATAACATTCAAATAATGAAAATAACAAAATAAAAAGTGGGAAATTTTAAATTATTTATCCCATGAAGGGGACCTTCATCTCTATATCATCCCATCCTCTAAAATACAGTTTCCCAAACATTTTATATAATGGAATTTAATGAATAAATCATATTCAGCTGAGCAGCTCATCCCATGATCGGATTCCTTACAGATTCAGGATGAATCTAATGTTGATTTTGTTCACTGCTTTTCGTCCTGGTGGGTGATAAATACATCATGAGGGATGATCATATGTATAATTAGAGGGATGTGATGGATGTTCAACTATTTTAGGATTCCAGAAAAATGGACCATGAAAATTTTGGGTATAGACATCACTATACGTCATTGACCATCTTTATGAACTACTTGGATATTGGAAATGTCTTGTTTTAATTAAATAGAAGAGGATTTCTATATGGATGTTCAATGGTATGAATAGTCATAAGTGACCTTTATAGAAACAGAAGATAAAAATAATAAAATAATGCATTGATTATATTGTTTAATTAATACATCTACAATATATTCACATAACCTAAGGACATAAAGGTTTAGTGTCTTGGAGAATCTCATTATAAAACAATTTACAACAATTTGTGACATTTCTCCATATTTGAATCACACTAGATATAATTATAGAAATATCCAATTATGTAATTATCTTTATAATCCATGTAATGAAAACATAAGAAAGAAGTGAGCTTGAAGGCTCATTAAGGGAATTCATATCATCATTTTTTCAAGGTTTAGATCATAAGGATATAAGAAAACATGCGAATGGGAGGAAAATATTATTTAAAGAACATGGAACTATACGATTGTTTTATAAGTCATGATATAAGGATATTAAATATATACAAAAAACATATAACATGGAAAATAGTTTTAAAATAGACAATATTTAACACGACACATTGAGTATAATCATAGCCCTATGACTTGAAAATGATACATTACATTGAATCCTAGTATAATAATATACATTATAATAAACACAATCATAGGGAAATTATAACATTAGGAATAAAAATAATATCTAGGTTTAATTTTGTGAATAAATAAATCCCTAGGCATCTTGTTGACAATCAATAAAATTCCCATGACTCAGGCTATAAACAAACAAAATGCTCAAAAATTGTGTTATGAATAAAATAAATCATTCTTCATGTTGTAAAAAATAAAAATTTCCATGCTTATCATCATTGTCTCATGAGATATAAATCGTCAACCATTTAAATTAAGGGTTATGTATGACCCCACCAGTCATTATATAATCATATGAGTGGTGTAAGACAGTAATTAATTTATATATCATGAATAACCATGGTGAATAAAATGGTTTTCACTCCTCACATAATACATAACCCATGAATGGAACAATGGGGTTCACAAAAATTCAAGATTGTTTCATAAAAACTAATCTCTAGAAAGCAAGTAAATGATACAAAAAAATCAACTCAAAATAGTTTTCATAATAAAATTTAGTGTTTGATTCATGAAAAATAACTTCCAAAAAAATTTATGTCATCATAGATTAATAAGATAATTTTGGTAAAATCATAATATAGATTTTAGAAAGTGAATTTATCTTTAGGGTAAATGAAGAAGTTATGGGCACCATGAGATGTTTGTTTTTAAAAGGTAAAATGGAAAATTCTAAAAAAATATTTACTTTTTAGGAATAAGACAAATAATTAGTTTATCATTTAAAAATGTATAATGGTTTAAAAAGTTGAAGTGAAAATAATTTTAAATGTTTTACTTTTAAAAACAATCTTCAATAATATATTCTCTAAAGTGACACAAAGGTTTTAGAAAGAGAATGTTATTTTTTTTGGAAAACATTACTATTTAAAAATAATCATCAATACTAATGCTTTGAAAAGACATAAATTTCACTCAACGTAATGTGTTGTGGAAGATAAAACATTTTATTTTAAATGGATGAAACCGATTTTTAACATTTTAAAATATAATTATTGAAAAAACATGTCATAAAAGAGTAACAAAAAATCATTCATTTTGAAAAAGTTAATTTGAATATAAGTATTATTGAATATAAATAAAATTATTTCCACTAGGGAATTGAGAACATTGGCTAGATGTAAAAAACCTAGATATAGAGGGAAATATAATAAAAGATATATAAATTATTCTTTATAGACCAGTAGATTAATCAAGGAATATTAATTAAATAAAAAACATGATTTAACCATAAAATAAGATGGTAAAAAAATATAATATCATCATAGGGTAGGTTATTTCAAACGTGAAAGAGAGAAATTTTGGTGGACTAATTATAAAATGAGACAATGATTTGAGTGAGGAAAACCCTTTACAACATGAGGAGAATTTAAATAAAATCCTATTGAAAGAGAGATAATTAAATTTTAATTCCATGAACATTTAAAAGAAAATATTTTATCGCTTAATTTCTCTTATTGGTAGTATATACACTTCATAAATGAAATTAGGTGCATCAAACAAAAACATGTCTTGAAGAGAGGAATTTTGTGATAACAACCCTTACCTGGTCCTTCTTCATTATGCGCTTATAACATACTTCCTAAATAATTAAATTATGTTTTATAATTAAATAATTTAGAACCATATTCATAAAAAGAATAATTTATACCCTTCATTTAAAATCATTCTATAAACATATATATAATAGTCAGATTTTTACCAATTTTCTTACATCGGGTGTTTATAACATTAATGGTTTATACTAGTTTCATATTATTTGTGTCAGTATTTATTCTTCTCCAAAAGTTCATTATTACAATTTAATTCAATATATTGTAATAGAGAAATTATAATTATCATCGTGGTTTCAATTTCCTTTCAATATTGTTTCTTTATTTATCCAAGAAGATAAAATTGACAATAAGTAAATTATAATGATTCTTAACCAACAAAGGGAATTTAATTAATTAATAAGGTAAATATTAATATAAACTAATCAAAACCAATATGAAATCCTTATATAAATGGTTATATTATAATATATTATATATATAATCAATTTTTCATATTCATTTTTGGTCTAAATTCAAAGCGTTGTTCAAGTAGGTTGTGAAACTGAACTTAACATCAATATAACCTATTTAATGGATGATTATGAGGTTATTTTCTGAAATATAATAACACTAGTAGAAAAATTACATAATTTTTTGTTTATTACTCAAAATCTCATCACACCAATACTATTATGATATCATAAACATCATATTTATATGTTCATCCCATTATCATCAATATCCATGTAAGGTGGTGATGAAAGGAAAAATAGAAATCATTCGTTCATAGAGGTGGTGGTTTGTACATATGCATAGATGATGATTCGTTTTCCCATATATCATGAGAGATTATAAATATGGTTTATTATTTTAAGAACATAATTTTTTTATAAATATCGTATTTATATATAATATTCCTTATTGGGTCTACTCATTTAAGGTGGTTAAGGAAAACAAAACATGATGCTTTGTGGAATTGGTAGTCTCTACCCAAACTCAAATTTTTATTTTCTATATTAAAAATATAGAAATGTAAAATATGATTAAATAGTATTAACATAGCATAAGAAAGTCAGCAAATAACCAATATTTATTTTAATTTCTATTTATTTATAAATTATAATTGGAAAATAAAAATAAAAATGAATGATCTTAAGTAAAAATGTTTACTCTCATCGATAACTTTGATATTTCCATGAAATATACCTTGGAAATGGATGGAACAGATTAACCACTTATGACTATAAGAGTAATAGAGTGAAATTGGATTCTATATAAAGGGAAAATATGAGTGTTTCTAGAGGATACAACATTTTTAAGAGTTTCATGAACGGGTGGATAGACGACCATTTTATAAGTGGTAATAATGATGTTTTTTTAAATATTTCAACTTAATAAAGTGGAAAAATGTGTTAAAAATTTCAAGTGGCTCAAAAAATAAAAAATAACTAAGTTTCGGTTGAGATAAGATTGATAATATCTCAACCATACAATTAGAAACAAGTTTTTAAAATGTTTTAGTCGCATTATCCCTTGAATTATTTATTTTTCCATTTAACCTTTTATATTGGAAACTAAATTAGTTCGGTTACATCCGCCACCACAGAAAAAATACAAGGAAGAAAAGTATCGTAAATCGCATGCTTGGGGAATTGACCCCATGGTAACTAGTTTTTATCTAATGCAACTTTATCAGTATGACTAAACATAAAGAGGGACATATTTAATATTTTGGATGAAATAATTCTAAATTTTAATTAGTTTTTTTTCATATTCAATTTTAAAAGAGTTATAAATTAATTTTAATAAAATAAATATATAATATAATTAAACTTATTTTGAGAAAAATATTTCTTATGTTTAAAAATTGAAAATACTAGGTTTTAAACTATAATAAATATTTTAAAAGTATTAATATCAATTAAATATATAATATTTTTTCAAGAAATAGTTTCATAAATTTTTAATTCATATTTATATACTAATATGGGAAAAAATTCACAGTATCGTTATATTACACTATTTACATAAAAATATTTTTTAAGAAAAACCTAAAAAATTAACTCAAAGTTATTTTCTAAATTTTGAATCCCAAAATAAAGATCATTTTTTACTAATTTAGATTATAAAATTTCTAAACATTATTTAAATAAAAATAAAAAATATAAAAAAATGTATTTATTGAAAAATGAGGTTTTAAAATATAAAGTGTTATTAATATTAATTTATATAAATTTATAATTTACCTAATTGTTATATATTAATATACATACTGAAATATTGTATATTATCATTTAATATTAGTTGATTTGATTATTTTTATATAATATACAATACTTTTATAAAAATTATTTGAGAGAGAATAATTCCTTTAAATATTAAATTAAATTTATTATTGATACTATAAATGTAATAATTTTTTGTTGATTAATATAATTTTATTTAGTTGAATATTTTATTATCCTTATTGATTTATTAATAATAATAATCTAATATGCCTCAACTCTTTTTTGTTTTTCATTGTGCATGAAGCACGCTTTTGGTACAATGTTTAAGGCAAAATATATTCTAAAATAGTAGGGTGTTATCATATTGGATTAATTTTTTTCAAGGATAGAAGTAAAACATAGGATAATGCTTGGATCAACACCAGTTCTATATGTTTGTGAATTTACATCGAGGTGGAGACCTATTATTTCTTGGAATAGAGTAGGACTATGATTCAGTGCATGATCAGTTATTTGTGCTTGCATCATCTTTAATTCATTTTGGCATTGGATATTCATCAATGATATATGGTGTTACGCAACTCATGGAGTTATGTGTGATATCAGTCAATTCCCATCATTGAAATAGGGTATTTGTGATTGGGGATTGTGTTCCTCATGAAATTGAAATGGGGGTGTTGCATTCTTGGACAGAGGTTCTTGAGTCGATGCAATGTCTATGATTAATAGATGAAGAATGTATATTTTATGAATACCATTGAACACTATGTTGTTGGAAATCATAAAATATATGGCTGGTGTATTGAAAAATATATTGGGCCCCACTATTTAAATCTAATATAAGTAACACACATCAGCTATAAGAATCATTATTCAGTGTCATATATTTATCTACACACTCTTTTGATTCCTTCCAAAATATTACTTGTTCTTTACACTTGGTCTAGTCTTCTGTTCTCACACAAAACCTCAAAAGGCTTTGGTTGAAGCTTCTTTTATCGGTCTCTAGTTTTGTTTTCAAATTTCCTCCAAATCCCCATTTGATTTTATAGATGTTGATCATTCAAATCCCTCCTACTAGAATCAGGATTAGGATTGGGGGATCAACTAGTTCTGGGTTGATATTGTACGCAACTAGACGTTTCGTGGATGGACATGTATATGCATAAAGTAAGGGTTGGGATTTTGTGGTCTCCAAATTCTGGAAGGTGGTCATTTGGTCATTGTATTGCTCCAAGTTGATGTGTACGGTGAGGAATAGGATGTTTGGTCACATTATTGACCATGGGAGGGGGGTTGTGGCATGTTGAGAATGCAACTAGTATGGAATTTTAGTACGTTGAACACCATGTGGAATCTTGATGGATTTTTTAGTCTATTAAAGGGTAGGATCAAGGTATATTTCTAGAATACATGGATTTTGGTAACTAAGGTTTTATAACATTATAAAGTTAGGAAGAATAAAATTATGTGATCAACCCATGACCTTGAAGTTGAATATTTAGAGGACCCTTAAACATGTTAGTGGGGAGACTTGATGATCTTTCCAAGTTCTGTACATCAATTAAAAACAAAACTAAAATTAAATCATAGATAATGTAAAATAAAACTAATTAAATAAAATATATGAAATTTGATAAATTTTTAAAGTTCATTTTTTTCCAAAAATTTATAAAATAAAACATATTTATTATATATATATATAATCAAAAAAATTGAAAAATTAATTAAAAACATGTATTTCACATAATATGAGGGAATTCAATTTTTTTGATACATTGTTTAATAAAATATCATATCATCACTCCCACAAACATAGAGTATTTTACTCCTAAAAAATATTATAATTTAATTATCAATTTGAATCTTGGAATACCTCCCAAATTATATTTATAGAATTCCAATCATAAAATATAATTAGATATGAAATATTATCTGCACCATATATGTGAAAAAGATTTAATTTTAAGTGAACTAATGAATAAAAAAACATTTAAACACAAATTTTGACATTTAGTATTACAATTCCAACTCCTAATTCAACACGAATTTAAAATTTCTAGAATCAAATTCACAATAATTTAAATTGGGTCTTTGTATCTCGCAATTTTATGTATATAAATCCTATTTCATTTTCTATACATAGAAAAATAAATTTTTTTCCATTTTATAGAAGGCATCAATATCATCCAATTATTTGCGAAGTTTTTACAATATAATGAACTAAAAAATATTTTTTTATGAAATTGAATCAATAAATTTTGAAAAACTTGCTTATAGAAAATTTTAACTACCATGAAAATGTCAGGTAGCCTTTTTAGTTCTTTACACCAAAAATAATATCAATATTCATCAATGAATTTATTCCAATTCCCTCAACATAATTTAACAAAAAATATCTAATTATATTTTTGGAATAGATATATTTAAGTGTAAATAAGATTTTAACATGTGGGACATCCTTAATCCCGTTATCATAAGTTATATAAACTATAGTTCAAATTAATACTTTTTTGATAAAAATCATATGAAATAATTATAAGGGAATTTCTCGGTCTTCATCTAGGTTCAATATTTCACTCACCTAAATGAATTTATTTTTGAAAATTACGAATATTTTAAAATATTTTCCATTCAACTTTTGTATAAATAAATTTATAAAGATGTTATTAAAAATAAAAAATGGATTTCACTCACTCACCCGGTGGCTAACATCATAGAACGTCATTAGGGGATCTCAATTTTCTATTTTACTATTATTTTAAAGGAATTATATCTGTTTCTATTGATTTGGATCCCTAAGGTTTTTATTTTACCAAGTTCCTAGTTTTCTTAAATTATGTAAAAAATATGAATGAATTAATGTTATAATTTAAATTCCAAAAAATATATTTTCACTCACACACATTAACTAATTCTATTATACAATTTATATCAAAAAATTGGAAAAAATCATGAAAAATTCATTTATCATTTTATGTGTGAATAAACTAAAATTCCCCACAATAAACAAGGAGTTGAAAAGTTTTTATAGTTTTCAATCCTACTCTATAAAGTTAAAAAAACAAAAAATGTACAAATTTCTTTGTAAATGTCCAAAAATAGAGAATTATTTCTGTTTTTTATTTATTTTCTATGAAAAAGACAAACTAAATAATACTAAAACAATGAAAATAGTTGAATAAATTATCATTATATAATACCCTCTCTCACACTTAATTTTCATTATATATGAAAATAAATTTAACATTAATCATGTATAGTTCTATTAGAGTTTAAATTGATATTACGATAAAAATGAGTATTGTGGAAAGAGTTCAAATGGATTTAATTTTAACTCATATGTGGAAAAGTTAAGAAGATTTAAATCATCTTTTTATTATATTATATAAATAATCAATTAAACATTGAATCTCCTTTCTATTTATTTCATCAATATAAAAAAATCATAAATTCATTGTTAATTCAATATTAAAATATAAAATTGAATAGAAAATAAAAGTGAATGATCAAGGGAATTTTCAATGGTAAAAAACACCAAAGTGGTACATTAATATATTCAATCCACAACTAGATAACCATGTGATTAGCTCTATTCTACTAGTGGGTAGGGATTATGTTGTAATAACCATGACATTTTATTCTCTAATATGCTTCATAACCGTATTTTCCTTTAGGAGGTTCCATTTAATAGAGAACTTCATATCCACCCCCTGACTAGTGGAGTGTATTCTATAATGTGGGAGTAGAGGGATGATATAATGGGATTCTTCAGACAAAACACTTGTAGAATCTACATCCAACAGCTACGCCAATTATTCTTTTTCAGAATATTCAATTAAGGGAGAGTTGAAAAGTAATTTAAATTGAATAAATTTAAAATAGTGAGAGTTCAAATCAAAATTATCACCCTCATAGGTAGAAAAATATTCTTCTGATTATTCACAAGAATGTATATGGAACTATTACATAGATGACTCCAATATATTATCAAAATAATCCTCAGTAACCTCTTATATGAATATTACCCCATTTAAGAAGCCTTATTTCTAAATTTACAACTCCAAATTTCATTTGAAGGTTCCCATGAAAGGTTCTTCCTTTTAATTTTTCATAGCCTCTTCCTCTTTAACTTTAGTAAGGGTAAACAGAAGCAATACTGGTCTAGAATCTAAAAACTAGTGTGATCATGTTGTAAAATAGATTTTATAAAACAATTTTAGATTAAAGGTTGAATTAGTCTCTCATAAAAAAAACTTTGAAACTCTTTCTACTCATGCAACACACTTTTTTGGTCATCAATAGTGCTCATGGATTTTGGTCCTCTAGATTGTTTTGAAAACCAAATACATCAATTTTATCTTCCTTATAAACCATGATAGGAAACTTTTGAGGTTAATAATTTAAATTAAATATATTTATTTTAGTTTATGTTTTATCATGTATATGTTAAGAATGAAATGAATCCATGTTGGTATTATCCCACTATTTTTTAACATGTATTTTTTTCAACTGAAATAACTCTATGAAGACTTCTAGTGTAGTTGAGGGAGAAGTGGGCATTCCATCATTTCTTCAAATTTCATCCCTATTGATATTTATTCATTAAATAGGTCCTAAAATATTAGTTTTGATGTTGAATTCAAAACATTTATAAAACAAGTATTTAAATGGGATAAAAAATATCAAAAGATAAGGGGTCAAATAAAAACATATCTCTACATTTTATATCAAAATTAAATTAATGTTTAAAGTGTTGGTCTATTATGTTTAAGAGTTTTGATGTAAATAGGGTCACTTCACCAATATCTTCAATTTCTACGAGTTGTCCTCCATAATGGTTGTGTTAATAAGTATGAAATGAATTTTAGTTTCATATTATTTTATCACGTCCTTATAGTGTTTTTCTTCTTATTCTATAGGATTATAAAAGTAGGCTTCTATTTCATTGATCAGGGCCTAATTTTTTCTCTTTAAAGTGATTTTTCATCATTTTCTTCATGTATTGGTGTTTATTTTTATTTGAGCTAATTTTTAGAACATATATTATATTTCACATTTTGTAATACCATAGTCAGTGCATGAATCTATTTTTTTGTTCAGGAGTTGATGAGTTATAATTGTTAAATTATTGGCATCCTCCCCAACTAGATTATTGATACACTATTTATTATGGGAATATATATTGATAAAATGATTTAGGATTGATTTTTTTACATTTTATGTTTTAATTCAAAAATTGTAATTTACTTACATGTTAAAAAGAAATCTGAATTTCTATCCTAACTCCTCAAAAACAGATTTTCTGATATAAAAGGAAGTCAAGGAAATTGTATAATTTTTTTAGGAATAGAATTTTGTCAAGTGGTACTAACTAGGTTATTTATCAAGGGGTAATTATGTTGGTTCATCATTATCTCAATCACATATACATTTTTTTATTTCATATGATTTAAAACAAGGATGAAATAGTTATATTAATGATATTGAATTTTTTGAATATTTTTAAAAACTACTTAAAGATATCACGAGAATTGAAAAAAGTGGTATTATGGTGTATTCTAATAGGTTTTATAATTATTTTATTAATTATAAATCCCCAAATTCAATTATCATAGGCAACACCACACATCTAACACATCCCTAGTACTCTCTTTTAAATGAGGTTGGAAACCTACATTAGACTATCAAACATGCCATAAAACCAATTGTTTTAATTTCACAGTAGAATTATGTGGTACTAATTATGAGATATTAATGTTAAAATCACATATCCCACAAATTACCTTAAATAATTTTCATATATATATATATATAAATGATTGAAAAATTAGAATGAAATTTTTTTCAAGATATACCACATTAATCCGCATAGACCAACCCAGATCAAGTTAGATTTCCTTGATCATGGAGTTTTAAGGTCACATGAATTTCAATGGAAAAAATCCTAAAAATAATAATAAGAAGATAGAATAATATAATTTCACTAAATATGACTATCATAAAACCAATATTACATAAGTAGTCAATAGAAAAAATTTAGAAATGGAATCTCATGAAGGGGGACTTCCTCGCTTTCTATCCCAACCTCTTAAAATAAGTAGCCTAACCCTTATATATAATGGAATTGAAAACAGAATCATACCATATAGAGTTACTCATCCCAATATTTAATACAATACATATTTAAGAAGAATCATGAGTAGATTTAAATCACTTATTTATGGTACAGTGGAAGATGAGTGCTTCTTAAGGGATGATCTTGTGAGGAATTAGACTGAAGTGAATAATATTACACTATTTTGGGATTCATGAAATTTATGAATTGAAAAATTTAGTTATGCGGATAATTTTATTTCATCAACCCTCTTTGTGCGTATATTGAATGCTTTGTACTATTTTATTGGGAGACCTAGAAAGAGGCCTACTACATGGATGTTCCCAGTTATGAAAAATCATGCAGGATATTAGATCTAAATGGAATAAGGTTGGAAGTCAATATTATGTGGTATATTGGATCATAACTAGTGATTCTGAAGTGTGACTTTTATTTTAGGTGGTGAGCTATTTATGATAGATGTTGAATTAGTCAAAGCTTCAACTACATGATTTCTCCTTTGGGATCATGGCACCATCAATTTAGACAGGTCTTGTATATTCATCTACAAAATCTGGTAATCCACTTTTCATGGACTTCTATGAGATATTGGTTCGTGTACATTCCTAATATATAGGATCTATGATTTGGGATTGGGTTTTACTTGAAATTAAAATAGGGGAAAAACATGCTTGGAGTGTGGTGCTCAGGTATGGGCGGTGGTGGGGATAAAGGGATACAACATGTCTCTTTGGGACATACCATGGAACAATCTATATGTCAATATCTTGAAATCCATGTATTTTTTATTTTAAAATATTTAAGACCATCCATTTTAATACTATATATGGATCACGTAGTGGTTATGAAAAATATTCCTTAAACATATATATTTTTCGAAAAAATTGATAGATTATTCATTAAAAATTATGAGCTCATTACAATTTTTATAATATGTTATTATCACTCGACACATTACATGGATTCGATAAAATCTTATTTGATGGATAATGGGTCCTTTTTTGAATTAACTTCTAATCCACAATCAGATTTGAATATGATGGGGTCAGTTTGGCATAGTCTTGAGATGGGGGGGGGGTAAACTATTTTTTTTATGTGGAGTGAGGCTAGATGTAGCATCAATTTAAAGGTTAATACAAATATAAATGGTTAAATATTATTTGAATCAAATATTTTGATTGTGGACGCATGATCCATTGATTGCACATATTAGATTGTAGTGGGGAGGAAGAGGAGGCGTGGTCTCTTGATTAACATGTGAGGGGGGGACTGTGTAATGTCATGCATGAAAATGATATGGGGTTTTGGTATCTTGATGTTCTTGTTGAATATTAAGAGATGATTTTTATCAATTTGAGAGTAATATCAACATAGATTTCTAGAGAGATATATTGTAGTAGATCAGGATATGTACCAATATGTGAGTTACAAAAAATACTTTTATTCAAGATGACAATAACCATGACACAACATATTTGGATGAACCTTACTAAGGGTAGTGTGATGTCTTAGTAATGTTTCCACAAACAGTATTTCCAATTAAAATAAAATTTATTTTTAAACATAGATAAATTTGAATAAAATTATTTAAATATAACACATAAATTTCAATAAATATTCTACGTTCATCTTTATCCCAAAATTCAGAAATTAAGACATATATATTCTATTCGTTGAAAATCAATTGTTAATGAAAACAATTACTAAAACCCATTTATTTGAGATGATGTCAGAGAGTTTAATCAGATATTTACAGATAATATTTCCAATAAATTATCATTTATTCAATTTTGTGTATAAACTAATGGATATTGAAACATGTTAAATTCAATAAATATTTCTCCCTTAAAAACATATTTGGTTTTTTGTTAGATTAAGGGTTCCACCAGATTTATGATGACCAATCTATGGTCTAGATTTCATCATATGGGGGTGAAAGAAAATGATATCTTGAAGAATACTTTTAGTGGTCTTTGTAGGAAATTTATATTTTTTCATGTATTTTTATGTATTGAACACCCCAAATTATTTCATTTGAATCATCAAATTTAAATTTCATTAGATTCTAAATTAGTTCATGAAATTGTTAATTAGTGAAATTATTATATAATAAAAGTTGGAGGTAGATAATGTTGAACATTTGAGGACTATTTTGTAAGCCATCTGACAAAATTGTCTCCTTGGTAATCTACACATGTTTATCTTTTGAATTCATTAGGAACATTTCCATGAGTATGTGCAATGTAAACAATGATTAGAAGATAATAATTTAAATATAGAATTGATTTTTTTTATGAAACCACTAAGAATATTTCATAGGTTTATAGTTTTCATTGAATAATACATTATTAGAGTGGTTCCATGTATGATATGTCTTATATTGTATCCCTATTAAAATCGTTCTCCCAGAATGACTAAGACATCATGTGGACTGATTAGATTTAGGAGGCACTCAACTATCTAAAGAAGAAGTATATAACTGAATCTATTTATGTGTTCTGAGATGATAAAGTAACATTTTGGGATTATTGTTATTCTTATATTCTTAAGTTGGATTGTTTTTTGATATTTTTGATGTTAATGATCTCATATGGGTCTTATAAGTTATGTAGTTACAAGATTAACTATATCACCCATGATCTTCATTTGGGAGTTGTTTTTTTTCTTTCTATATGAGGTGACATTACCTCATTAGCGAATTATTCATGGTCTTCATAGAAAATATTATATTCATATATATGATCTCTCACTCCTATTTTAATATGCATAAGTTTAATTGGATGTAGTTCTTACAATACCATTATATAGAAATATACAACACGACATTGAAATGTAATTTACTTATTGATGAACTGAGTAGGATGTCACATAGATATTTTACTCATGAGTCTAGAGATATACGTAGGATGATGAAAGAGATTTCAATGATGATTATTGGAGTTAAGGGGGATAATGGTAGAGGTTTCATACACTTGTTTATAAAAAAATAATTTTTTGTAGTATATAGATGGGTATCAATGGGGGTACTCATAGGTATAGGTGTTTGAATATTATATTTTTCAAGATGAAGGCATAGAGGGTTAATAAATAGATTATAAACATCAGGTGTTGTTTTGAGGGGATTTTTATTTCATTTTTGATGTGTGAGGTGGTTGACCCCATGTTTTTTAAGTCACCCTTAGTGGTGAATCTAGGTATATCAATGATGTATCAATAATGAAAAATTCATTTCTTTTGGCTAACGATTAGGTGGTTATTGGAGGGGTTTATGAGGAAATTCTTAGTTTTTCAATAGGTTAAATAAGAGCATCGTGTTCCTGGTGATTTTTTATATCCATTGTGTATCCATAAGTGGGAGTGGTAGAACATTATGATGAATCTTTTCCTTGATTTAGATCAATATCAAGGGTGGTATGATGTTATGTTCTAGATTGTGGAAAAATTTATAAATTCAGATCATTTCATGGAAATTAAGAAGTATATAGAGGTCTTAGTGAGGTGGTGTGTTGATAAAGTAGTTATGCTTCATGGGTTCTGAGGATAGTAATTTGTAATCAGAATCCATATTTTTATCACTAGTATGGAGAGGTCTATAGTTTTATTTTTCTCTAAGATATTCCATAGAGTTAATTTAAATTCTTGGTTGAATAGCCTAACTAGTTTTTCTGTTTCGACATTGGGGGACATGTTGTGTGCATGAGTTCTAAATTTTCAGGGATCATGGAAGAATCTCTTTCATTTGGTTGAGTTTGTTTATAATAACAACTATAAATCTTTTATTTTTATATATTGGTTTGAGGAATTATATAGATTCCATATATATGTCCATTATGTTAGAGTTATACTGGATATTTGATGATCAATGTATTAGGTGTGATGGAGGGAAGGACCAACAATGTGAAAATGACTCTAGAGTGAATGAAGAATGTGTAGGATTATCATAAGTCTTATGAATATTCGGTGAGGATACCTAAAGATTTAGAGTTTATAAATCTTGTTTCCTTAATTATTTACCCTTTCCATGGGTAGTGTTGGTCTAAAATTGGTAATATATTTTTAACTCAATTTTTCATCTTTTTGAGGTGTTGGAGAATGTCTTTGAGGTCTCTTATTGGTTAGACATTTTTTTTACAATTAGATAAGATCCATGATGCATTTCACATGTCATTAAATTATTAATATCATTAATATGACTCTCATGTCACTGAATTATGTAATTTGAATATAGATGATGATGCGGTATTCATATAGAGGCCAATTGAGATTCAGGATCATCCAGAGAAGGTTTTTCATAGGCATTTCATTCCTTTGGATCATTCCATATGAAGGAATTGTTTCTTAGAGGATTTTACATTGGAACATGAGTTAAAAACATGTGATCAGAACCCTAATATATTTTAAACCATATTTACCATAATTTTTGTATGAATGATTTTGTGTTAAATTTATTAAAATTGATTGTTTTAGTGTTCTATTCTGGTTTTTTGATGGAATTTTTATTTTTATGAACTACCTCCAAGTGATTATTTTTATGGTTGGTGTTTTTAGGTAATGTAGGTACCATAGAATTATGATCTCTCTTTCATTAATTGTAAAGCATGAAAATCATAAACCCTATGAGTTTCCTTCATCAATACCATAGCTATAGTTGTTTTGTGATTAATCACCAAATAATTATTGTAATCAACAATTGATTCAAGATTGAATGGGTCGACACAATTCATAAATAGTCTATAATGGAGGTTTGGATGTGATAAAGTATTTGGTTGAGGTCCTGTATCTATTTTTAGAATCATTATTAGTGGGTGACTTTGGTGGGTCTATTTATAAAAGGTATCATTGGATTTGTTGTGGTAGAGAGTCCTAATAGTTAAAAAATGATATAGTTTACTCGATTAGTGGTTTTGAACTCTGAATGGACTTCCAATTTTGAAATATGGAACTTTGTATTTGAATTGTGGTTTGTTGGATGTTATGAAGAAAATATGAAGATATGATCTAACTAATTACAACCTACCGATATTTTTCTGGACACCATGAGAAGTTTATAGTATCATAGACCATTCAATGATGGTTCTTAAATAGTTTAAATATGGGTGATGCTGCAGATATTTGCCTAATATATTCTCTATAAATTGGGTATAGATGTATTTTAAAAGTTTCAATTTTAATAGAGATAAACTATAAATTATTTCTCTAAGCCCAATGTGGATAAATAGATTTTTTTTGGTTCAAAGTCCTTTTATACTAAGTCGTATTCTCTTTCTAACAATCGATAAAATTTGCATGTTGTGCTAAGGGATAAACATGAAATGATAATATGGGTAAATTTTGATAAGATGCGTTAATTTTAAGAGAGGGATAAATATGTATAGAAGGTGGCTCTAGGGGAAGTAAGGAAATACCCATGGTCTATCTTGAGGAACCAAAGTACCCTTGAATGTGTTCTTGTGAGAAATACTACTTGATAAACTCAAATTTTTCGAATGTCATCGATAATGGAATGTGAAAAGTCGGTCTAGGCCTAGGGCCCTTGAATAATTTAACATATGAGAATATCATTCTAAAATGTAAATGATATTAGGTATTAGTTGAATATATTTCAATATAAAAGGGTTACTTTTTCAATGTGTTTGAGATGAACTAGATATGATATCATGACAAGGCATGTGGTTATAGATGAATATTTACTATCCCACATATCACATATTATCTAGTTCAATCAAATGTACTCTGGAAAAACCACATGTCTATTGAAAAAAACCTATTGAATAAAAAAATGAAAGTTCAAACACATAGAATAAAGGTTGTGATACCTCAAGACATCCAAAAAAAATTGGTGATGATAATTATCTTTTTCAATTCTTTAGTAAATCATAATTTCATCAATGCATACCATGAAAAAAATCAATGTACTGGGGGAAATTAAGATTCATCAAATCCATAAATTTTTTTGCAGCATTAGTCATACCAAATTGAATAACAAGATATTCAAAGTGGAATACCTGCTATTATTGTTTGTGTTTGTAATATTCAACTCATTAACAATATGATGATGAGATTAGGAATGATGGATGATTTTTGAGAAGTTCATTTCCCCTTTTAGTTTATTAAAAAAGTATTTGATATGTGGGAAATTATACTAATTATATATTATTGTCTGATTTATCTTCTAATAACTAACAATCAAATGGATAGTCGCATCATCCTTCTTGGAATAAATAATAGGGGTTACCTAAGGAAACACATTAGGAATAATGAATCCATTAGTTTTCAAATTATCCAACTGAATCTTAAAAACCTTCAATTCCACTGGATCCAAATTGTATGACATAATGGATATCAGATGAGTTCCTAGAACCAAATCAATAGAAAAATTTACATCACTCTCTCAAGTAAGGCTAGATAATTTATTTAGTAACATTTTAAGAAATTCATTTACAACTTATAGATGATAACAATATTTTGATCCATCACCATGTTCAACTACAAATAGGTAAATAAGCATTATATGTTATGATAAAGGTGGTATTTCTTGACTAGTCCACCGATCCTATTCTCCCTAAAAAATGGTACTTCTCATTAGTGGTCATAAAGAACACCTGATAATGATAAAAATCATTATATTCTTTATGGGAAACTAACCAATCCATATCATGGAAAACATCATTGAGATACAAGTCAAGAATAGGAAAATGCAATACTAGAAATAACAGGACAATCAATCAGATAATTTCCATCATGTATAAATGGTCAACATGTCAATGAGTATTTGAAATCCCATGGTTCATTTCTTATGAAGGTGGGATGTCATAGAGGAGTGTACATGGGAACATGAGTCATATATATATTCTTAGTATCTTACATTATTTTGAACTACGTTTCCCATTATGTTTCAATGTTTTATTCAATGCTAAATTTATTTGGATTGTGCAATTTAGTTCTTAATTATATTTTACCAATGTTTGTTATATTTTTTAGAGGTATCTCTTGATATATTTAAGTGGTTTTCCAAAGTAAATAGTTTTTATTTACCAAGATTCATCTTTGAAATTAGATATTTTACATTTAATGAATACAATACACGTATGTTCAACCATTCAAGGGTCCCATTCGGAAAAACAATCATACACATTACCCCGTCAATGTAATTATAAACTCCTAATTTTCTCTGGTAGTTTGTCTATTAGAAAATAATTCTAGTGGTCTACACTTCCTCTTGATAGTTCATGAGGGGGGAGGGGGTATTTACTTCCCCTATAATTCATTACAGTCATCTGAACACTATCAAAACCTAAGTTAAGAGTGTTCTTCTGCAGATGGGGAAATCGATTTTAGATGTGCACAAATTATATGGAAATAGAATCATTGTACATCACTCACATATAAATTTTTAAAGGCATACCCTGATTGTATTTAGATATATTGTAATACCCAATCATTCAAGAATGATATTACTTTGGCCAAGATAACACATAATGTTTCATCATAATATGAATGAGAAAATAAAAAACCATTTAGAAAAATACAAGAAAACATGAATGATAAAATACCAGAAAAATGTTTTTCACTTTGATCTTAAGATGAAATTAGGAATAATTTTCATGTTCTTGTTTTGAGAAAACATAGATGATTGTGGTTATCCCCTGACACAAATTAGAATATAAAACGAAATGGATTATATGATAATTATTTCCCACTCCAGTTTCATATGTATATAGATCTAAATAATGAATTTGATATTTTTGACTTTGCATAACCATAGTGGATAAAACGGATTTTAGATATTCCCTTTTGGTTTTATTTGTGGATATTAATCCACTAATAGATATGCTGTGAGTATTTTATATTTCTTAATTATTCTCCAATTTAACAATAGAACTATGAATGAATTGATTTTAATTTTATAATTATATATCTGTATAGTCCCTTCATCTCCCCATTGACCAAGTACATAATTCAATGAGCTCTCACATAGCCACATGTTCTTATATGAGAGTATTTATTATTGGTTGAGTTGAATTACCATGCTTCTAAATTAACACATCAATTATTGCTCCAATTTTTATAGTGAATTCATTTCTTCTGATCCATCTTACACAATGAATCTATCTTAGTGCCATATTATTTCCTTCAATTTCATTAATACTTCCTTCCTGGAAGAGAAACATATGAGAACCTCTACTATATATTCAATGATTTTTGTTTATCAGTCATCACATATCACAGTTAATAGAGAAAATCCCCACCATAGAGTTAGACATGATCTCCCACTGTTATCCTCTATCCTAAAAGGATTTCATTCCCCTTTCCTTTCTATCTAAATAAATGATCTTTCACTATCGTATAAGAAAACCGTGACAACTTCAAAATTAATAACTTATCTTAAAACCATAATGTTTCACATTCTATACACCATTTTATGTTTTCATATCATATTCATATTGGAAAATAATCTTTACTAATGAGTGATTCTAAAGAATACATGTTCAAAGCATGATTCTTCATCCTTCCATTGAAAGAATCCCCATAATTTTAATGAAGAATCCTCAAATGTTATAATTTATAATATTTAAAGAATGTTTTCTTTCAAATCCATCATTTTTAAAGAACCCTTATAATGTCATGATCATATGGTGGCTATTCACGGGACTAGGCTATGGATGGATGGAGATAAGAGATAGACTTGGAAGATAAATGAACCAAAACAGAAATGTTTTCGAACCCTTCAATCTTATGATGATATACATATTATATGAACACAGGTTTAGGTAGAATTATATGATTTTGAAATATATGGTACAACTCAAAGAGCATATGAGTTCCCTTGTTTTCCCAAAAAATATCATTCCAGGTTGGAAAAAAACAATATTAGTAGACCCCAGATGATGGTATGTGGGTGGAATTTGAGCCATGTTAACATACTTATTCATCTGACTATGTATTATTGGGACCATCTTTCTCATTAAAATTATTTTACATAGAGATTCATGTCAATAGTTTTTCAATTGACAATGAAACTTGAAGTGAATTCGGAAACTTGATAGGCAGTGTGAAAATTTTGGAAAATTATATTCTAATTTTAGTCACTGTTTATAGAAAATAGTAGTTATAATAACATTAGATGATGTTTTAAGTGAGGAATCAGTATTTCTATATTCTGAAATTCAGGGCGATTTAGATGTCCTGAATTACTAAATTCTAACTAAAGGTACTTAAATAATCCCATATCAAATAGTCGGTACCCACAAACTGAACTAAAAAAATTGTACGACACCCACTGAATAAAATATATTGGTTGAATTGGGTAGGAAAGCTTCAAAGCTAGGTCTGGGCTTGAGTGTCTAGTTTTGAATGTTTCCATCTAGATGTTCACTTCATAATCTATAAAAACACATTGATGCTATACAAATTTAGTATTTGATACATTATACTATATCAATAGTATATGTTTTTCTTAAATCATATAATAATGAATAAAAATAGGTGAAATCATTCTACTGGTTGAATAATTATATATGACTCACTAGGGAGTTCATAGTATAATAGGAATATAATTAACACCCTTTCATTTTGATTACATGAACAACATGTCAAACCTTATAACCTATGACACTTCAATTAACAACTAATTTCTTTTCCACTATGCTACTATGGACATAGATAATTGATCTCAAATAGTGAATTATCATTCTCAACCAAACCCATATGAATTCCTTCATTACTCTCTGAAGTTTTTTCATGACCATGTTCATCATTTTATGTGGTCACTCATATCCTAAAGTTTTAACTATACTATATTTTGAATAAAACAAGTTATTATACTAGAAAACACATATTCCAATCAACCAAATATTTCCTATTAATAAAAATATGCTCTAATCAATATTCCCACCTCTAATGAATCATGAAATCATCTACTCCACTAACCCCAAATCCGTTACTTCCATACCCATCATGAGAACCAAGAAAGGAGACAATAATTTCATCCCTAAGAATCCCTTCTATATATTGATCAAGTCATATGTAACCCTAAATCATCCATGAGTAGACCACCTCAAATAAACTAGATAAATGACTGTGTCATGATTCACCCAGTTCATAAAGCCTTCAGAAAATATAATTTACTCATTAGATAAGTTTTTATCACCATTTTATTCTTAATCAATCTACTAAATATAATCTGAAAGAATAATAGTAAAAACATTGACATCATATTCGATAATTCACACACCATTCTAGAAACATACCACTAGTGGAACTAATACTTACATTGGGAAATGAGTATGTTTAATGTATTAGAAAAATGAAGAAAGGAAAATATATTGAGTTCATACCAATTTAATGATTAGGGGTAGACTTTAATGAATAATTCCCCCTCAAAAAATAATGAGGGTTCCCCTAAGTGAGTTCATAACCAAAATGTGGAAACATAAGTCACTCGAGCCACTGGTTATCCTGTCCAACCCCTAAGGGAGTCCATAAAATTTCTTTCATTGGTTTGGTTCAGCACCCTAATAATATACATGATCACACCAATATATCATATAACTCCATTGGATAATTAGGTATGAAATCAAGTCATATGAATACTATATGGAACATCACTTGTACATTCTAACGTTCTACCCCCCAAATAGATTTTTGTTGACATTATTGATGATATCATTCCTATTTCCCGATGAAACAAACCACCACATCTCATTGCATATCCACCTACATGTATGAATTTGAACACTAGATACCAAAAAAACTAAAATATACCTTGTTTTAATGATGAAACTTATAACATATAAAGTTGTGTTGAGCTTTCCCCATATTGAATGGTCCTAGAATTTGACTAGTTCCACTATTTCTATGAATTTGCAATTATTACTTGTTGAACTGGTAGTGATTTATGGATGATGTTTTTGAATTTTCTGAACACCTTATCTTGACTCTCAAGGATTATAGTTATTTACATATTGATCTAATATCACCTAATCTAGCTTAATTCAATTTTTCATTCTTTCCACTAAAGTAATGGCTTTTATGGAATTGGAAAACTGAGTTGATCGATAATAACGATTCACTCCCAAGGAAAACGGAGTTGATCGATAATAACCATTCACTCCCAAGGAAAACTAGATCCAATCACAGTGATCTCTAAAATCTAAAATCAAAATGTTCCAACAGGTACAATAGACAATCTAAATTTAAATTCAACCTCAAAATAGTAAATTATTATCTTAGTCCATAGTTGGATACTAAGAAATCATGATTGAAATATAAATAGAGCACCCACAATTGAAATCATAAAACCCTAATTATTGATGGAAGATCATATATCTTAGAAACATTTATTCATAATCATTCTATGAATCCGATATATTAACCAAACTATTTGATCTTCATCCAATTTAACAATTTTAAAACATATACTAGACAAGATGGTTGGATGAAAAACCCATTATTGAAGCATTTTTTTCTTATCTCTAATAATAGCTAAACTCTCATTTCTTCTCATTAGGAACCAAAATAGGTATACATAGAGCATGGAAAATTAATAATAATATTGTAGTGAGATGCATGGGTAATTATAACCTGGGAACACAATAAAACAAATAGATAAAAAAGTAGGCAAAACAAAACATGAACCATTTGGAATGGGAATGGATTGGAACTATAATCTGTCTAACAAGAAAATAATGATGAGTCATTTGATGGAATGTCATTGGGGGCTCTTTCACTGATTGGAAAGAGGTACCCAGTGACACCATCATATAGGTTCTTGAAAATATTTTTAATATATATAAATACTAGGGGGTTTCCACCCACTTCACTAAAAATGAAAAAATTATCCCATTTTGGTTACGATGCTCGAACGAGGATTTCTACAAACAAATTGGGTTTGCAGAATAGGTATGTTCTTGATAAAAAAATGATTGAATTGGGATCAGAACAATGAAAAACTTTTAGAATATTTAACTACACAAAACATATCAATAGACATTACATTTCAATGGTATGGGTTCTTCCATGTCACTAGAAAATGTCAGTGATAAATGGATGTGAAAATATAATTGGAGGAGGACCATCTACACTTTTGACCTTGGATATATGTGTATTTTTGGCACCAAGGTAGTTTTTTGCTGAAAATGGAGGGAGGTTTGTGTTTTCTATCAATCCTAAATTGGAATATTTCGGAGGTTTCAAGTAAAGGGATCTTATAGTTAAAGTGGACAATAATATTGAAGGTAGCATGGTTTCCCAGTAATTGCCATTTTTTTTGCCCAAAAATTAGAAAATGAAGAAAATTATTATTTTGAAAAGGACGTTTCATGAAATACTGAATATGAATCTGGAAGTTTTGTTCAATGTATGTTTTAGGATCAGCTCCTCGAAATAAAACAATGGAATGAATCACACGCAAGATTAGTTATATGTGAAAGATTTGGTTCTGTGTCGAAGAGACTTACACACCCATTGTGATTTCAGAAATGGTTTTACATGCTCATCAAGAATATTTTGTTCAAGTACGTTGAGGCCTACAAATAAGAGGCTACCCCATTCATAATTTAGAACATTTTCCAATGAATATTTGACAACACTACCATGTGAATGTTTTCTATGTGGAATGTTTACGCATAGTAAATCTTGTGTGAAAGGTGATCATTCAATCAATCTAGACCAAGTGTTCCCCAAGGCATGGTTTTGAAAAATATAGGTGTTTAGAAAAATAAATCTTGCGTAACAATTCCAAAACATGCATGAAAGAACATGTGTTATGAACAAGTGAAATGTTGAGCTTATAACAGGTTTTAAATATCTAGTTTGTTTGATTGTACTTTCAAGTGTTTCAATTTAATAAAACAGTGCAAGTAGAGTGTCATTATTGTCCAAGACGAAGACATTAATTCCAAACTGTTTAAGAGAAATTCAAGTTGATAAACTGAGTAAGACTTCCCCCATGACAATGATCTAGGGTGGTCAAAAGATGTTTTTTGAGGGACACAGTGATCTATTAAAAAAATATTGCAATGGCAGTGTGCCAGTTATAAAGAAAATGTGTCTAAAAAATATATTCCACAACTAGCGAAGATTAGTGTTTTTGTGTATGACTAACACATTATCGGTCTATGCTCCTGGGAATATCCCTTAGCAGTGAACCAATAAAATTTGTGTGTTATCTCTTTTCATGTGATTGTTTGTTTACTATAAATTCCCATCGGATAGGTTTAACTAGTTTTTACCATTGTGGAAACAATATCCATCACTTTAAGAAGAAAAATTTGACACCCTGATTCTACCCTCCTCTCTAAGGATGTACTAGGGTCCTACATGTATCATGACTATCAACTGAAAACCAATAGAAAAAACTATATTGAGCAATCCCATTCACTACCATCCACTCCCATATTCCCTTTTTCATGGTGTTTCACATTGCTATACCAGGTGACCCCAATAGGAGTCCTCAAATGCCTTTCTGACCCATTTTATCTGAATGATATGTTCTAAAAAACTCTCAATAGATCATTTAAACAAAATGGTACGTTCTCAACACCATAAATCCACCAATATTATAAGAAAATAACTCATTTAGTGTACAAAACCCTACTAGAACTCATCATTACAAAATTACATAACAACCACCAATGAATGGTCATTTCAAATAGTAGAGCATGGGTCTACCACATTAAGAATATAAGACCACCCCCAATTCTAGGAATTCCAGCCTTATAAGAATAAGGAATATGATGATTGTATCCCTTACCTGTATTTCTGAAATAAGGAATCTGTGATCCATTTCCATCCATAGTACAATTGTGTATTTTATGGTACCACTAATGGGATTTATTATTCAAACCCCTTTTTCAAATTCAAGAGGCTCAATCACGTGTGGAAAACAAAGTCAAATCATGTCACTACATTCAGATGACTCATAGATCATCAATCCATATTCTTCTTGAAACAATGGTAAATGATACCTTTTTATTTTACTTTGGTCACCACCAATCCAATAAAATTGGGGAACATGATAGTGTGATTGAGTCTTGGTTATTTATTTGTATTTTTCAGACCAAGTCTGATAACATTATATGAAATATCAATAGTATGGTTTCCAATTCAATAGTTATATCTATCAGGCTCGAACTACCATGTTCAACTCCAAGATACTGGGTGGCCATGAATTTCACTAGCCTTGGTACCCCCTTTGTATAGGTCCCTGTTATGCTACTATTTTTCTAAAATGATTATTTTAAAAATTATGAACCCCAATTCACCCAACTATACTACCATAACCATATGGGCCCCCAAAAAATTCTGAATGATGCATCCCCAAACTCACAGGACCCTCCAAAATTTATTGGGTACTGTCAACTAAAAACCTATCACATATATCAGTTGGTTACTATTATTTCTAATGCAATTTGAATGAACCCCATTTTAACATAGCCAAGTCCACAAAAAAACCCATTTCAATTCTTACCATATTTTCCCATGACCCCATTCTTATCATTGGCCATTTTATAATATAATAGATCTACCAATCATAGAATATCACCAACACTACCAAAAAAAATCAATTCCATAGTAGCATGAACTTCCAGCCCCATATTCTAATGTTTGAGTGGGATATACCCCAATATTCATGATGAACATTTTACTTCTACCTTGGTTGTTTCACCTGGGCATGCCCCTTTGAAAACTATAATCATCCTTCCCATCGACCATGATAGGATGTGGTTGGATTTGAGATTGTCCTTCCACCAAATTCATATACCATTTCAAAATTTCAATCCCATCTGTATTTTAACTATTTTTTTTCTCCATACAATACCCCAGTTTTGACTACTGGTCATTTATGAAATATATCAAGGTAGATATACTCTATTGGAAAACACACAATCTAATGACATGATCAAAAAGGAGGTGGGTCCAAGATAATGGATATCAACCACCCTCTCGATACCTGATCAATGAGGTAGTGAATAAATTATATCACATACCATAGTAGTTGATTTTATGAGTGACTTTAAAAAGATAAATGAACAAAATAACTCTTTTGTAATTGTTTTTGGATAGTTGTATGTCACCAAATTTAAGTCAACAAAATCATATTTCCCAGTTATCCACCATTTATATATTATCAATTTGATTATTCAACAAAAATTAAAATATCAAATCATGTCTATGTTGTAGAAATCACTACATAATATAGTATCCAATAAAAAACATTATCTTTCCCTTCTCTAGTTCTACCAATTGGTCATCTACCTTCATCACAATTGATATAGTTATTATCATTGATGAATACTATTAAATATATCTAGTGGTTACATACAAAAACCACATATATGAAAATAAACAAGAACCAAAGAATGATCTATTGTGTAAGGGAACATTCATCACATTTTAAGAAATAAAGTGATAGAAAGATAATAGAGACATACAAAATGAGACTAGTTTTGGAAAACTTTTCTTCATACCTAATTTATTATATTTTAGAAGTGTCCCTTCCATTTATTCAATAGTTTTTTATTTTTATGCTTCCTAAATGTGGTTGGAACAAAATATAATTGATAAAAAATATTCCTTTTTTATCCAAGGTCTATCATGATCTATGAGATGGAAATTCCATTCGTACATCCCTTCCAATTTTTGTTAATCATGCTTAGTAGTTTCAGTGATTGTAGCATGAAGTTCCTAAATAAAAGTGATTTGATACTTTATACATTCACACCATAAGTTTACTAATCATAATGAATGAAAGATGCGCCTAAACCACCATATCAGGCATTGTTTTTTGTAGAGACCCAAATCTTGACGTACATGGACATTACATTACTTTTTCGGAATACTTAGTACATAACAAAACACACAAACCAGGATCGTAATAGTTTAGTGTCTTTGGAAACTCGTAATATAATCTTCTAATCGTGTTGAAAGATCTCCAACATCTCCCATAAAGACCTTCTTTTTTTACCTAAAACCTTTCTTTATATCCTGTGGAAAAGAAAACATAAAAGGGTGAGCTCAAATACTCAGTAAGGGTAAATAAAAGAAATATCAATCACAACATTTTCATAAGAACATAACATTTTGGAAATCTTAACCTGTAAAATAGAGCATAATTTCATAACATGGGATAAATCATAGTAGTGAATTGAAATCCCAATAATCATAACTTAAAACATGATACATTGTGGCATACACACATAATCATAGAGATTCATATCTTATTAGTCAAGACTCATTGCCAAGACTATCTTAGTGAACAAAGTCCCTTTCTTAACCGAGTCACCCTCGTTTCAGTCCTGTTTCACTGAACTGGTATAACCTACCATTCCAGACGTGTCTATCTCATGAGATATAAAATCATTACCCAATTCATTGGAGGGGGATATAGGTCCCACCCATCTCATAATGATACCATTATTATGTGTTACACAAAATCAAAAATCATACATCATTTCATAACCCATGTAATAAAAATGGGAATCTTAAACATCGTGACATCATCAAACAATTCATATAAGATAAAGGAATTCCTAAAAATAATTCCATCACAACATAATGAAATCAATGTAATAATAGGGATATAAACAGAACCCTATATTATCTTAGATGCAAAATAATTTTGATAAAACACTTGAACTCCATTCTTGAGGAAAATATCCTTTCAAATTCAAAAACATTTACCTTTCTTAACATGTCATACAATTTTAAACTAAAAGAATTTGATTAAAAATAAACATGAATACTTGTAAAGGAAGCTTCTTGAAAATTATGTTTTAAAAATCTATTCATGTCGTATAAGTTTTAAAAAAACATTCTTCTCGTACTTTTTTCGGAAAAGTCAAAAAGTGCCTCGTACGAATAACGACAAATGATTCCTTTCATATCTTTTACTAAAAACTCACCGAAGGGTAAAATTGGATTTAAATAATTGTAGTTGGATGGAAATAATATTACATATTGAGGAAACATGGATTTGGATGATAAAATACACCCCAGTAAATTTCAAAATATAAACAATCTCGGATAAAAATTGAGATTGTGATATTTTCTCTTACCTTAGGTCCGATTTACATCATAAGTGTCCGAACCTCCTGTACAATGATTTAAATAATGTCATTGACTTATTACAGAATCATATTCATTGTTATGATATCATATATGGTTCACTTATGACTTTATATTACCCGTTCTTTTGTAAATTCCATGTTAAATAGCGTTTTGGGTAAAATTGTTTCATTTGTCGTCCGTGTTTTGACTTGTAATTATTCATATGATTACTTAGATCATGATTACTTAATTACAGAATATAAAATATGATTTATATATATATATATATATTCAGAATATAAATATATATATAATAAATCAGTAAATGGACAGAAATACACCGTTCATGGAGACGGTAGACCGTACGTACACATTAACACTGTTTTTGTTTCCTTATTGAGTTGAATGGAATTAAGTAGATGACATACATATATGTACACATAAATCCAGTATCATTATATTGTCATATATTTCATGATTACTTATTATATATAATTTATAATCATTCATGAATGGTTAAAGTGGAGAATGAATCTCATCGCGTCGTGGAGACAGTAGTCCGTACGTACGCACGAGCGATGATATCGTTCTCATGATAGTGGGACTATATTGGAGTATATGTATACTATTTCATAATAAATATAACTTTATAATAGTCATATATAGTCATTATTTACACCATTATACCCATCCAAGTAAGGTGGTGGTGGAAAATAGATTACACCATGGCGTGGAGACGGTATTCCGTACGTACACACGTGCGGTGATTTCATTTTTCGTAGGATGGATAGATGGTGAAATAGGATTGTTTCATACTTATAATAACATATCAGTATATGAGTGATACTGATGTTATTACTTAATAATGAAACAACCTAATAAGAAGAAGTTGAAGAAGAAAAAAATTGGAAGGGATCGGTAATGGATATTACCTCTTCTTTGAAGTGCTTCTTTGAGACCTCCTTTTAGGGCACTAAACATGGTCTTTGATGAATACCAGGACCTCTAGGACGTCTCTAGGGAAGTGGAGAGGAGAAAATGGATGGGTTTGGCCGAGCTTGAAGGCTCAATGTGGTGTGAGAAAGAGAGGGAGGAGGTCCCCTTTTATAAGGGAGGAGAGGGGAACCATTGGAATAACTAAAAATATTATTTTATTATAAAGTAAAGTTCGGTTTTAAATAGCTCCAAATTGATTTATTTCGAGGCTTCGGTGGGGATGGGTCGCAATCCTCTCATCCAATAGAATTTAGGCAAGTTTAGGTTCCTATTTTAACCTTATCATTTAGATTTAACATTAAGTGAAATAATTTTACTTTTACCGTGTCTTCTTGTGTTCTTACACTATAAGGTTAATAAACATATTATAAGAAGCCAAACGAACCACAAATTTTTTATTATTAATATATATAACATTATCTAAGTCATTTGTCCGAACTTTAGATTTTTAGGAATAAAATAACAATTAATAATATAATATTTGTTTTAAAAACTATTTTATGTCAATTTTGACACTATTTAGTAATTGATTTTTGTGAAAATCATAACAGAATGATAAGTTCGGAAAAGGTTAATTAAATAACTACTAACATTTCATATTAACCTATAGTATTAGTGGAATTCATAAAAAGTCTCAAATTATATTTATTTGGGTATTTAAAACATCAATTATGTCAATATTTCATTAATAAGATAATTACTGCATCATCGTTGTGTCATAAATATATTAAATTATTTAATGTCTAAAAATTACAAATAAAATACAATTATGTAGGAAATCTTATTATATTTCTAATTAATATTTATAGTCGAATTTATCTTATTTATAACCCCATATTAAAAATGTTTTAGTAAATAAACTTTGATTTTAACTCTTTTAACCCTTCTTTAAATAAATTAATAATAAATGTCCTAATCTAAACCAAGTAGGCCTAAATGGTCATATTTTATTCCTAAGTTTGTTTTTGGTCGACTTACACTTGTCCAATAGAATTAGGACATGTGTTAGGGTAATAATAATATCATTTATACCCTTAATTACCCTATTTACATTTAACCGTGGTAAAAAAAAGTAAAAAGTTACTATTCACCAAAAAATTATTTTCATCTCATTGAATCACATTTTACTTACTAACATCAACCGTGTCTCTCAGATTTTTGAAATTCCACTCACAGAAGCGGTAAAATGATGTTTTATGAAAAATTCAATTTTTTTACTACCACTTAGTGGTTTCACTATTCATGAAAAAATGAAAGTTTCCAGAGAAATACCAAAAATTAGGCCTAAGATATATTAGATATTATGAACTCAAAAATGTTGTCTATTATACCAAATTCAAAACATATCAGTTGCATTAATTAATTTAAAAATTAATTCCCGTCGTCAAAACAAATAGCGTGTTCTTAAGAGATAATAACTATCAAAAGATTGACACTTGTTTATGTCTGGTTTAAATGTGAAATTACATCCAATTACCAATATTGTATTAAATTGTAAAAATATATTCTAAATATACTTTAAAACCACTCAAATTAATAATTTATCACTATTAATTATTTCGATTGAAAAAGTTGTTTTTAAATAAAATTTAGTAATTTTCACTATTCATCAAATTATGAAAGTTATCCGAAAATCACCAAAATTTCAACCTAAGCTAATTTCGATATTCCGAATCCAAAAATGAAGTCCATTTTGAAAAATAAAATTTACAAAATTTCAAAAAGTGGTTATTACTATTCATAACGGCTAGTTTTAATAATATTTTAATAGCATATCGTTGTTTAGTGAAACTCGGTATTGCGTACTGCACACGCTATCAAGGAAGGTCGTGATTGCATGTAATGAAAGGCAATTCAAGGATACATGTTGTGCAAGATCCTTTTGGTGTGGCGTACAACACAAGACATTAATGAAATTAAAAAGAATATTTTTTCATAAAATCTTGGGGTGTTACATTCTACCCCCCTTAAAATTAATTTCGCCCTCGAAATTCATCGGGGTTATAAATGGTTTACTATTCGAAATTTTCTTTGATAGAAACCCACATCGTAAAAAGGAATACCAAAACTAGTCTTTAAAAACAAAAGTATGAAACTTAACGGTTACCCAAATAAACTAATCACTGGGTATCCACATAGGTGAAAATATGGATATGGAAGGGAAATCAAACCATCATGTTCTGATGGAGAGTCGTAGAGTACATGGCTATTGAAAATCCAACAATCACAAATCCATAAATTTATGAAGATCTAAGGTACCATCTGATTCATCAGATATAAGAGCACTAAGACAACATTTTTGGTTTTCAAGATCATTTCCCTAAAGATGAAGAATTTGTATTAGAATAAATACTTACATTATTTTGGTACAATCTCACTGTTGTTTGTGCCTTGAACAATTTCCACTTCATATCTTAAATAAATGAAGTTGAATTTGTTATTCGTGAAGTGTTAGCCGATCATGTGATAGAATGACGCGTCATTCCATCTGTCTCAAACAAAAGTTTAGCAAAAGTTATTAAATATTCATAAGTCATTCTATAGTGAGATTAATCATATATGGTTCCTAAAATGGACTTATACTTCATATATCATACTGCTTAATATAATAAAACTTGTTTCTACTAACCAGGGACTTCCTGTAGGCCAGTGGTAGGTGATAAAGGCCAGTCGCACTTCAGTTGTGGGTTCGATTCCCACAACCTTGTCCGACGCGATGGGCTGTCGCCCGTCCTGCAGGTTGAACTTTTTCTAAAGCTATATTACTATAACATCAAATAAATAATATCGAAAAACGTTTTATCCTAACTTATTTCCAACATAATCCATTCTAATCTTTAGGCTTATCTAAAATACTTCGGTCCCAGCTCATAGTATAAAGAAAATCATTACTTGAAATGTCACAGAACAATCACGTGAATGCCATCATTTATCCCCAATATATCATAAGATATATCTTGTTGGTCAAATTACAAACATGTGAATACCTTAATCATGTATTCTCTTGAAGAATTAATACCCATTAAACCTCAGTGAAAACATGAATGCAGTTAAAAGTTAACACTTTCCACATACCAAAATCCTCAATATTCTATATACTCAAACCATGATATCACTTAGTCCTTATATCAATCATGAGCTCATGAATACTATTAAACATTTCATTTTCTCATTTTCCCTTCATTATGCGCATATCATCTTATTTCCAAAAATATCTCAATCACTTTAAATACCACATTAGACCAATACATAAATATTCCAATACTCCATGATACAACATTATTTTGGAATCCCATTACATAAACACTTAATCATTCCACTACATCGTTGTCATATTCAACATCGCCAATAGTGATCGCATGTGACTTCCCTTTGTCCTTTTCCTTAAGTGGTTGCTCATGTTGATCATCACTAACCCTTGGATTAGGGCATTTATTAGCATAATGCCCCATTTCCTTGCACTTGAAGCATTGAAGTGTTGGTGGTGCGTTCTCTGCAGTGTTTGATTTCTTCACATCATTAGATACCCTTTTTCCATTACTTCGACACTCAGCTACTCGATGACCTTCTTTTCCACACTTAAAACATTTTCTAGTCTCTTTATGACAATCTCCTCCATGCTTCTTTCCACACTTTGAGCATAAGGAAACATTCATCTTCTTTTCACCATTATTCTGAGATTTCTCCTTGAACTCCTTCTTTCGTTTCTTTTCAAAACCATGAGATGGATATGTAACACTAACTTCCATTTCTACCTTCATAGCACAACGAACAATTTCTTCATAGCTACTGATGTCTCTTATAGCTAATGCCCTTCGGAGACTTGGTTTTAAGCCACAGAAAAATCGATAAACTTTACTTTCAGGTTGGATGATAATGCCATATGCATACCTTGCAAGTCTTGTAAAATTTTCTTCGTATATACCAACAGATTCATCATCCTTTTTCTTTAGCTCAAGAAACACCTTTTCCATCTTTTTTCGAAGAATATGAGGGAAGTACTTAATGAAAAACAAGTTCTTGAACTCGTCCCATTCGATGGACTCAATTTCATCTCTTGGCATCATATTCTTGATAAGATTCCACCATTGATCAGCTTCACCTACCAAACGATATACTACTAAGATGACTTTATCATGCTCAGAACATTGAAGAACTGAAAATATCTTTTATGTGGTACAGATCCATTGTTCAGCAACAAGTGGATCGGAAAACCCACTGAGAGAAGGTGGATGTTGCCTCATGAAGGACTCAATAGAATATTGTTCCCTTCTCTGCTCATTTGGAAGTCCAGAATGATTCATAGCTTGCGTAAGTATAGCAATAAGATTTTTCACTCCATCTCCCATAACATTTTTTTGTTCAGGAGGGCAATCATTGCATTGTCCATTGCATTGATCAACATGGTTCCTTCGGGTTCCAGCCATCGTCTAAACCCCAAAAAGAATAGTGTGAGAGGTAAAAATCATGCTAGGGAAAACAACATAATAAAGGGGGAGTACCTTAAATATCTAACATATTAGATTTAATTCTATGATCATTAGCGTAATTCTAGTACTATAACCTATACGTATACTTAACATTAGGGACATCCCTAGACATACCTTAGAAATATCTCTAGGGATCTCACTAACGTTTTTGCATCCTAGTTTCCAAAGGTTTACTAAACCTTTCCTCTAATACCAACTGTAGAGACCCGAAGCTTGACGTACATGGACATTACATTTCTTTTGTGAAATACTTAGTACATAACAAAACACACACACAAGTATCGTAATAGTTTAGTGTCTTTGGAAACTCGGAATATAATCTTCTATTCGTGGTGAAAGATCTCCAACATCTCCCACAAAGATCTTCCTTTTTTTTTACCTAAAACCATTCATTATATCTTGGGGAAAATAAAACATAAAAGGGTGAGCTCAAATGCTCAGTAAGGGTAAACAAAAGAAATATCAATCACAACATTTTCATAAGAACATAACATTTTGGAAATCTTAACATGCATAAGAGAGCATAATTTCATAACATGGGATAAATCATAGTTGTGAATTGAAATCCCAATAATCATAACATAAAACATGAAACATTGTGGAATACTCACATAATCATAGAGAATCATATCTTATTAGTCAAGAATCATTGCCAAAACTATCTTAGTGGACAAAGTCCCTTTATGAACCGAGTCACCCTCGTTTCAGTCCTGTTTCACTGAACCGGTATAACCTACCATTCCAGCCATGTCTATCTCATGAGATATAAAATCTTTACCCAATGCATTGGAGGGAGATATAGGTCCCACCCATCTCATAATGATACAATTCTTATGTGTGCCACAAAATCATAAATCATACATCATTGCATAACCCATGTAATAAAAATGGGAATCTTAAACATCGTGACATATTCGAACAATTCATATAAGATAAAGGAATTCATAAAAATAATTCCATCACAACATAATCAAATAAATGTAATAATAGGGATATAAACAGATCCCTATATTATCTTAGATGGAAAATAATTTTGATAAAACACTTGAACTCCATTCTTGAGGAAAATATCCTTTCAAATTCAAAAACATTTTCCTTTCTTAACAAGTCATACAATTTTAAACTAAAAGAAGTTGATTAAAAATAAACTTGAAAACTTGTAAAGGAATCTTCTTGGAAATGATGTTTTAAAAATCTATTCATGCCGTATAAGTTTTAAAAAAACATTCTTCTCATTCTTTTGTCGGAAAAGTCAAAAAGTACCTCATACGAAAAACGACAAAAGATTCCATTCATATCTTTTACCAAAAACTCACCGAAGGGTAAAATTGGATTTAAATAATTGTAGTTCGATGGAAATAATATTACATATTGAGGAAACATGGATTTGGATGATAAAATACACTCCAGTAAATTTCATAGTATAAACAATCTCGGATAAAAATTGAGATTGCGAGATTTTCCCTTACCTTAGGTCCGATTTTCTTCGTAAGTGTCCGAACCTCCTGTATAATTACATAAATAATGTCATTGACTTATTAAAGAATCTTATTCATTGTTATGATATCATATATGGTTCACTTATGACATTATATTACCCGTTATTTTGTAAATTCCATGTTAAAGAGCGTTTTGGGTAAAATTGTTTCATTTGTCGTCCGTGTTTTGACTTGTAATTATTCATATGATTACATAGATCATGATTACTTAATTCCAGAATATAAAACATGATTTATATATATATATATTCAGAATATACATATATATATATATAATAAATCAGTAAATGGACAGAAATACACCGTTCATGGAGACGGTAGACCGTACGTACGCATGAACGCTGTTTTCGTTTCCTTATTGAGTTGAATGGAATTAAGTAGATGACATACATATATGTACAAATAAATCCAGTATCATTATTATGTCATATATTTCATGATTACTTATTATATATACTTTATAATCATTCATGAATGGTTAAAGTGGAGAATGAATCTCATCGCGTCGTGGAGACGGTAGTCCGTACGTACGCACGAGCGATGGTATCGTTCTCATCATAGTGGGACTGTATTGGAGTGTATTTATACTATTTCAGAATCAATATCACTTTATAATAGTCATATATAGTCATTATTTACACCATTATACCCATCCAAGTAAGGTGGTGGTGGAAAATAGATTACACCACGACATGGAGACGGTATTCCGTACGTACGCACGCGCGGTGATTTCATTTTCCGTAGGATGGATAGATGGTGAAATAGGATTGTTTCATACTTATAATAACATATCAGTATATGAGTGATACTGATGTTATTACTTCATAATGAAACAACGTAAGAAGAAGAAGTTGAAGAAGAAAGAAATTGGAATGGATTGGTAATGGAAATTACCTCTTCTTTGAAGTGCTTCTTTGAGACCTCCTTTTAGGGCACTAAACATGGTCTTTGAAGAAGACCAGGACCTCTACGATGTCTCTAGGGAAGTGGAGAGGAGAAAATGGCAGGGGTTTGCCGAGCTTGAAGGCTCAATGTGGTGTGAGGAAGAGAGGGAGGAGGTCCCCTTTTATAAGGGAGGAGAGGGGCACCTTTGGAATAACTAAAAATATTATTTTATTATAAAGTCAATTTCGGTTTTAAATAGCTCGAAATTGATTTATTTAGAGGCTAAGGTGGGGATGGGTCGAAATCATATCATACAATAGAATTTAGACAAGTTTAGGTTCATATTTTAACCTTATCATTTAGATTTAACATTAAGTTAAATAATTTTACTTTTATCGTGTCTTCTTGTGTTCTTACACTATAAGGTTAATAAACTTACTATAAGAAGCCAAAAGAACCCCAAGTTGTTTATTATTAATATATATAACCTTATCTAAGTCATTTGTCCGAACTTTAGATTTTTAGGAATAAAATAACAATTAATAATATAATATTTGTTTTAAAAACTATTTTATGTCAATTTTGACACTATTTAGTAATTGATTTTTGTGAAAATCATAACAGAATGATAAGTTCGAAAAAGGTTAATTAAATCAATACTAACATGTCATATTAACCTATAGTATTAGTGGAATTCATAAAAAGTCTCAAATTATATTTATTTGGGTATTTATAACATCAATTATGTCAATATTTCATTAATAAGATAATTACTGCATCATCATTGTGTCATAAATATATTAAATTATTTAATGTCTAAAAATTACAAATAAAATACAATTATGTAGGAAATCTTATTATATTTCTAATTAATATTTATAGTCGAATTTATCTTATTTATAACCCCATATTAAAAATGTTTTAGTAAATAAACTTTGATTTTAACTCTTTTAACCCTTCTTTAAATAAATTAATAATAAATGTCCTAATCTAAACCAAGTAGGCCTAAATGGTCATATTTTATTCCTAAGTTTGTTTTTGGTCGACTTAAACTTGTCCAATAGAATTAGGACATATGTTAGGGTAATAATAATATCATTTATACCCTTAATTACCCTATTTACATTTAACCGTGGTAAAAAAAGTAAAAAGTTACTATTCACCAAAAAATTATTTTCATCTCATTGAATCGCATTTTACTTAATAACATCAACCGTGTCTCTCAGATTTTTGAAATTCCACTCACAGAAGTGGTAAAATTATGTTTTATGAAAAATTCATTTTTTTAACTACCACTTAGTGGTTTCACTATTCATGAAAAATTGAAAGTTTCCAGAGAAATACAAAAAATTAGGCCTAAGATATATTTGATATTATGAACTCAAATTTTTTTTCTATTTTACCAAATTCAAAACATATCTGTTTCATTAATTAATTTAAAAATTAATTTTCGTCGTCAAAACAAATAGCGTGTTCTTAAGAGATAATAACTATCAAAAGATTGACACTGGTTTATGTCTGGTTTAAATGTGAAATTACATCCAATGACCAACATTGTATTAAATTGTAAAAATATATTATAAACATACTTTAAAACCACTCAAATTAATAATTTATCACTATTAATTATTTCGATTGAAAAAGTTGTTTTTAATTAAAATTTAGTAATTTTCACTATTCATCAAAATATGAAAGTTATCCGAAAATCACCAAAATTTCACCCTAAGATAATTTCGATATTCTGAATCCAAAAATGAAGTCCATTTCGAAAAATATAATTTACAAAATTTCAAAAATTTGTTATTACTATTCATAACGACTAGTTTTAATAATATTTTAATAGCATATCGTTGTTTAGTGAAACTCGGTATTGTGTACTACACACGCTATCAAGGAAGGTCGTGATTGCGTGTAATGAAAGGCAAGTCAAGGATACATGTTTTTCAAGCTCATTTTGGTGTAGCGTAAAACACAAGACATTAATGAAATAAAAAATAATATTTTTCATAAAATCTCGGGGTGTAACAGTTTTACACTATCAGTTAACTTCTTTATGAAATGATGGTATCATACTATGATATATTAAGGAAACCAAATTCAACATATAGAGAGGATAAAATGGGATGTATGATAATAAAAATAATGTAATTAAAACAACACTAATAGGGCCAGTGTATTTTCCATCATACTGACACGATAAAGGGGGAATAAAACCAAGACTGTGGGTTCATTAGTGAGTGAAATGTGGTTTTTTTCATGAGTGGAGGTATTACCTTGTGTTCAATCCCATTGAGTTCGTGTAATTTTAGAAATTATTTTTGGAAATTATCCCACTAGATGTACCATTTATTCTATTGTACCATATAATTGAAAAGTACTCTCTCCAAGTTAGTTGAGTTGTTCTACTATGGTTTTCCAATGGGTCCACCCCATCTATCCACCACCTTCTACGATTTTATTGGTTGGTGATGATATTGTGGAATGCCAATGGATATAGACCATAGTTATTAGAAATCATGTCATGAAATACCATCTTGAACCTATAAACTACAAATTATTTTTTTCCAAGTAACTTCATAGGATGTCATTGGGGTACTTCATGTATTCTAGCCTAGGGAGGATTTGGAGTACATGAAGCATCATCAAGAATGACCGGGGGGGAAAAGGGTGAACTGAGTTGAAATAGGGGTGACATACAAACATCAGTCACTGAGGACAATAAAGTTTACAATTCAATCAAAGAAACCCCCAAAATAACATTAAAATTTATTCTTTTTACATTGATAGACTATTTGCCATCGATTGAATAAATAAATTTAACATGTTTCAAATTCCATCCCCCACTCCTACTAAAGAAATAATAGAAGTACCATTACCTATTTATTTTACCCTAACTAGAATCTAATACTATGGAACACTCAACTCGCTTAGACCCATTAAACCTAACATTGGCTTCAATATGTCTCTCTATGCCCCAGAATTTTGGAGTAAAAATTGAGTTGGGTTTGATTTCTTTTGGCATGATATATAAGTTTTCATTGGAAATCGTGGTTGAGTTTATTCCATTAATTCCATGATATTAACTATGAAATTGGACTATTTTTATTCATATATTATCTTCATCCACCAATTAAGTGACTGGAAGATCCATGGGAAACACTATGCATCTTCTATGACTTTTCATATAGGGGATATGAGATCAAATTATCTCTTGAATCATACACCTATAATGACAATGCTATTCCGTGGGAATGAAAAACCACCAGTCACATGTGCTTTATACATGATATCAATTTATTAGTAATAGGTACATACCAACTACCTAGGGCATGAAAATGAAAACTATATCTTACCCACCTTCACTATCATAAATCATGACCTTCGACAGGTTCATGGGCCAATAGAGGAATTTTAGTTCTAGGAACTAGGTTAATTCATGTAGTTGAAACCATTATCTAGTTGAATTACAAAAAATTTTCAATACCTCATTTCTTCTATGATTCTAGTTCAATTCTAGGTTTTTTTTCATCCATGATCTACCATGATGAACTCAAATCGTATTAGCTGGATCCTTGATATTCGACACAATTTCATAGGAATAGAGTTGTAATTAATTATTCCACAATATATAGTTAATGAAATATTCAATATAATGAATATGGTGGTTCCATATCTCATGTCCACACCATTGGTATTTCTAATTTCTTCTAGTACTCTATAGTCATGTTCCACCATTGGTGGTATAATCAGTATTGAACCGCTTTGCTTCCATGATTGTGTTTGATGGATTGTACCCTTATTGTTATCAAATGACGAGATAAACCTATATAGTGATTAGTGTGGGTCGGGATGTCAATGAAGATCAATCAGAAATATTAGATACCATTAAAATTTAAATAATTTTCTCCCACTCCACATTCACATGACATTGGTTCATTAAATGCATTGGGATCCATCCCGCAAGACTAAAAACCACTCATAGAAAAATAAAAAGGTGGTGCATATATAGTACACTCACATGAAATCATCCTACATGATGATCGATGTTGTAATATGGGATATAAACTAGTGTTCCATCCATTATAGTCTTATGTTGACTAATGATCCAAAGGGATAACATCCCCACTTATGCAAACTAGTTCACTAGAGGGAGTGAATGTTCGAAATCTACAAAAAAAAATTGTAAAGACCCAGAATTTCTATGAAAATTTTTTTATATGGGAATTTTACGAGCCTGCGAAAATTGATGGTGCATGATTTTGAGTCACGCAGTGCCCGGAATGATTTTATGATCTTTTTTTGGGTATGTTCTGTAAAAGTGTGAGCGGGTTTTTCTAACGTTTCAACCGGTGCTCAGAATTGAAATCTGAGGGAACCGTTGAACTCACAATGCCAGTATTCATTTAAGGAGAATTTCTCCTTGACGGCAGATGGTCGAGTGTGAAAATTAGTTTTTGGGTTTTTCGTGTAGGAATAATATAAATATAAAAGGGTGTGGCATTTTATTTTATTTTCAACACACATGTGGTTGTTGGGAGGTGGGGTCCACCGAAACTAAACCTCCATGTGGAAGTTGAGAAGTGGGGACTACCAAACCATAACCTCCCATGAGAGGTTATGGTGGTGGGGAACACCCAAGCCTAACCTCCCCTGAGAGGTTATGATGGTGGGGACCAACCGAGTCCTAAACCTTTTAACTCCCCTAATTAGGGAGAAAAACCTCTCAACCCCCTCATTAATGTAGACGAGCCTCTTGAGTTCCTCCACATTAATTGTGCAAATGCACATACCTTTAATATGACAACCTAGTTATTTGATTAGACTAATTTTAATTTGTCCCAATGAAATAAATAGTGAATTTAATCTATTATCCTTGGCATCTTTGGTGGAATTGGGAGGAAGGAGCACTTGGTAGAATTCTCTTCAACAAAGAATTCATTATTCCATGAAGAACCCTCCACCGGCGAAGAACAATCTTCCAACAAAGAACGCATACCTCCTTCGACCTTCGTCCTTGGGACTTCTTCCAATGTGAGATGTCCTAATCTACGGAGAATCGACGACCGTACTACCTCCTTGAGCCAACATCATCAAGCGATCGAGTTAGGGGTTTATATCTATTTGATTATCAATTCCCATGTTATCTCATTCTAATTATTTTGCGGGATTGGGATTAGAGATTGAAAAGGGTTGGGGAAATTATGATTTAAAATATCTTCCTTACACGTTCATGCTTCATTCTTTGTGAACCGCTTGCTACCACACTATAAGTGGAGGGTGTGGGCCAAAAAAAAATGGCATGACCCCTCAGTCGTTCATCTTTGTTGTGTTCTTCGAAATAGAGGAAAGAAACGAAGGTGACGAAGGCAAAGACGCCGTCACAGGTGGTCTCCATGACCCGTGCCGCCCCACGGCACATTTCAGTCACAACCGAACTGGCCCTGCACCCGGTCGAGCCACCCGTGACCGGACTGATCCCGTGCACCGCCTCGGGCCGAACCTCCTCATAGCGCAACCGTCGTGCTGAGCCACCGCGCCACTGCAGTGTCGAGCCGCTGTGTCGGGCAGCCGCCCCGCCCCAAGCCATATCGCCTAGCCACATCACCGTCTTGCCAAGCCATCATTCTGTCTCCCTACCGGTTCAACATGCCAAGCCACCGCTTCACCCTGGGATGAACCCCCTCGCTGTGTCACCGTCGTGCCGAGCCACCGCGTCACTGCCGTCCGCTATGTCATGCCACCGCCTTCTGCTGAGCCGCACTGCTTTCATGGTCGGGCCTAGCTGTGCCACCACTATGTCACGCTTCTCTCCAGGCCCAGCAGAGCCACCGATGCCGCTGTACCCTCTCCACAGCCCTCCGTGACGCCCTAGCCGCCCTCATCGCAGCCGTGAGTACTGCCTGAATTTATCCATCACATGGCCGAGCCGGCCCACTAGTGAGTCATACCGTAGTAGAGCTATTCTGTGGCTGAGCCGCCCATGTGGTACCCTCCGAGGTCGAGCCGCCTACATGGTCCCTCGGGGCCTTCGGGCCGAATTTAACGGGATGAACAAGGTCAAACCAAACCGGTTTGGTACAAGCTGGTTTCGGCCAAGTCGGGTCGGGCTGGGTCAGTCCAACCAGATCGGACCGTACCCAGGCCCACTACAGCCCTTTTTACATTCTTATGGACATAACTTTGGTACTAGATTCCCATTTAACGAACTATCGGCAGCACTGGAAATCTTATAGAGAGTTGGTCCCTTTGCGTGATAACCCACTGTGGTTTGGTTTAACATGGGTAACAGTCAGTTTGGGTCGAGCACGAATCCAACTGGGCCCCTAGGGAAAAAAGGTTAATATCGCACAGACTGGGCATCTGATTGATGCATCGTCGATTACGTTGAGACCGCTGTGACGCAGAAGATCATTGAGATACTTCATCGTGGGTCTTTGGGGTAGATGGATTATCGACCAGTAGCTTATGGAGAAAATCCCCCCAGAGATGAGCGAGCATAGTGTGGGAACCCAGAGGCTTGCTAAGACTTGACGACAACTTACCGTTTGACTCGGAGTGACTCGACTGGTCCAGTGGGGAGCACCTTGGGGATGCAGAAGTCCCACAGTGAGGAGAGCCTTGGTGACGCGGTAGACCCATTGTACTTGTCAGGAGGAGTACCATAGCAGGCTATGAGGGGGAGTGCCTCTGTGTGATGTGACAGACCCACAGTGGGGAGCGCCTCTGTGTGATAGGGCAGACACATGGTACTCGACAGCAGGAGTACCTCAACCGTTCAAGGTTAGTGGGAAGTGCCACTCTGTGACGCGACAGGCCCACTATACTCAATAGTGGAGGTGTTGTCTAAAGGCTGAGGTGTTCGACATTGTGCTCAGAATGTTGCTTGTTACAACCCCAAGAATAAATAATGGTTGAGCTAAGTCACAACCTCTATGTTTTTTCATCAGGATAGAGATGGATTACATTATAACACATGTATATGTATTTTCATATACCAAAGTAAGGATATATGTTTTATTCATACTTTGTGTTTTATCCCTGTTGGATTTTTTGAGACCTAGAGGGTCTCGGGGTCCCTAGTGAGTATCGTTATACTCACACCTGCACGAGCTATGCCCGCACCTTATTTTGTTGGATGCAGAAGAAAGAGAGCACACACTGAGGACAAGTGTAGCAGGACTGGACGGTACCTGGAGATAGGCCTTACTAAGAGTCGGTACACGGAGGAGACAGACAGACGGGGAGTGCTGAAGAGGTGATTTGTACCTAACCTTCATGTAAAAACCTCAAAGGATGACCCAACAATATATTTTCCCTTTTCATCAGTTTTACATGTAATTTCTATTTGGGTTTGTATTCTGGAACCTTTTACATTCATCAATCATTTGCTTTACAGTTTACTTGGTATTTTGTATCCAGCTGTGTGCTTACTTGTGCATGTGTTTATAGGGTATAAAGGGAATTCATTCCGAGTAAGGAAATTATTCCTTTGGTGCTAGTCACCAGACCCTAGCCTATGGAAAGTGGGATGGGGGTAGTCATGACATGGTATCATAGGAGTCAGTTCTACTATATAACTAGAACTGTAATCTTTTCTGTGAAGCAATAGTGTTAAGGGTAATGAGTACAGTTTTCAATTCCGAGAGTCCAGTGTGGGTTCGGTGGCCGACATATCCATACAATAGGACCCTGAGTTTTGACTTCTAACTCAGTGCAGGAAAACACTGAATGAGTGTGATTTTTCAAAAGTTTTCATTTTGATCATTTAAGTCATCTCACCAGGTATAACTTTCAGCACTCTAGGTAAAACATTTTTTTTGTGGTGTACCTGTTTCTTTTCAGGATTACACTATGAAGACAACTTGTTAGGGTTCCAAGAGTTGTACGCACGTATATCCCACCAAGTGACAAGGCCTCGGTGAAGGTCCCTTTTTAAGTGGAGGCACCATCAGAGGCACCAGCGGTACCACTCTCTGTTGGGCCACCGATTCCACCAGCCCCAACAGAAGACGGTGCATGCCACTTGAGAGAATTTCACTAGTTCTAGTGCCAGAGGCCACCTAGGTTCAGGGGAGAGATGGACCCGTAGGTGGATGAGGATTGGATGGAGGCTGTGGTGAGAGTCTTCTGACTAGTAAGGACAGCAGTAAACCTCATCGATATTCCTTCTGCCAGACTTCTACAGGAATTAGTGGGCAGATGGTGGATCTAGATTCTCTAGGTTCACGATGAGGTGACGCTTCTCTGGGAAGAATTCAAGAGCGTATTTTGGGCAGAGTTTGTCCTAGTGACTCTTTGCATAGTGCGCATATAGGAGCTACTTCATCTACAACAGGTTAGTATGGTTGTGGCTCAGTACTCAACGAGGTTGACTGACCTCTCACATTATTCCACTAATATAGTGAGAGACCCTTTCTTCAGGGCCCAGACCTTTGAGCAGGGGCTCAGGCGGGAGATCAGGTGTAACGCCCCGACCCCAGCTACCCAGAGTTGGTGCATTATTACATAACATTGGCATGATCACAAGAAAGATCAAATATCGAAAGACCGATTGGTTTAGTAGCCTTGGAAACACTAGATATATTCATAAGTTTTACATTACATCATAAAATGAAAAACTAATACAACAACATAATGTTTCCACAATCCACACTATTAACCCCTCATAAAATCCCTGCAGGTCATTCATAACTTACTTCTTCACATCCTGGGAAAAATAAAACATAGAAAAGGGGTGAGCTCAAATGCCCAGTAAGGATAACAATATAGCGGAAACTTTCATAAATAAGAATAAACATTTAAGGCAATGCATTACTAAAACAAAAGCCTTTTAAACTTTGAATTCAACATGGTATAGAAAAAGTAAAATGAAATAATTCCATTTACTTATTCACATGGATATTCTACTAATCGAATAATCACATGCAAAAATCAATAACCACTTTCATAATGTTGGAATGCATAATGCCAGACTATCATAACCACATAGCCAAGGCCTCGTGCCAAGACTACAAATAAGATTTTTTCAAGGCCTTGTGCCAAGACACTAGTTTGTCTCATGAGACCTACCGATGCATCGAGGAGCTATAGCGGGCTCCACCCGTCACTTATTAAGTCCAATGCATTCCCATATGAAAAGGTTTAAACATAACATAAAAATTCGTATTAAAACTAGCATACGAAATGTCAATAATTTCACCATAAACTATGAATGGTATAAAAATAGCACATCCACAGTCAAACATATCACAAAACCTTCAATACAATATAGAAGTTTTGTATCATAATAAATCAACTTCAAATAATCTTAAAATCCATCAAAGGATGTTGACATAGATGAAATCAAAATTCTTTTTAAAGAAGTATCTCATTTTATTTTGAAATCATTTAAGATCCATATAAAATAAAACATTTTCTTTGAAAATATTCTTATAAGCTTGTATGGAAAGCTTCGACGATTTTATAACGGCGGAAAATAACCGCACCCGCCGTATAAGTTAAAAAAAACATTCTTACCTCAATTCTGTCGAAAAGGTTAAAAAGGACCTTGCTTTGAAAACGACGGAAAGATTCCTTTATAACCCTCTTATAAAAAGTCAAACAAGGGTATAAATGACTTTAACCCATATTCTTGTAAATAGTAAAAATATTTTGAAATACATTTCGAAGAAACATGGATGTGGATGATAAAGAGGTCCCAGTAGATTATTACGTATAATACAACCTCGGATAATGAAGAGATTGTGAAATAACCCTTACCTTGTACTTTTCCTTTGATGGGGTCGGTTAACCTCCTGTATAATGGTGAAATAATTGTTATTAAATTATACAAGAATCATATACATTAATATGATATCATATATGATCTTTTAACATGGCTTTATTAATAATATCTTAGTATTATCGTCGTTTCAGGTGATAATCGATTCGTTCTTCTTAAATGTTTGGTTACGTAAGACATGTTTGTAATGGATAGATTAAATCTTATTCATAATCAGAATGATATTAACATTATTTTAAACCCTAAAATGAGAATCAGACTTGAATGGATACGATGGAGGATGGATCTCACCGCGTTCGTGGAGACGGTAGTCCGTACGTACGCACGAACGCTACTTCCATTTTAATTTTTATTTTAAAAGAATTGAATCCAACTGATACATAGGTATATTACTATTCCAGTATAATATAATATTTTATATATGTTACTTAATTTCATTAACACCATCCATTATACGTTCCATGTGTGGTATGAACGAGTCATATCATTTTAAGGGGGCGGTAGTCCGCACTCCCTCAAATGAAATTATCGTATGTATATACAACATGAAACGAATAATGGTATGAAATAAAATGGAATTACAGAAGCTTATATATAAAATATATATCATTAATATCATATTTAATTATAGTGCCATCATAATGGCCACCATGAGAGGCGGTAAGATGTATTTGAACAATCATCGTTTCGTGAGGCGTTAGTTTTCCATCCACAGAAACATTATGTTCATCATCCATTAGATGGAGTTGTGTGTATGTGTAGTTTGAATCCTTATTATAACAACCTCCTAGTATATTGAGGATACTGGTGTTGTTACAAAAGAAAGGAAATAAAAAGAGTTTTGGGGGTTGGAGAAGCAAAATAAAGGAAAATAATTTAAGAGAAATCGTTACCTTTAATTTAGGTAACTCACTTTGGTTGGAACCAAAGGACTTCTTGAAATGATTTCTGCCTAAGGGGAAGCTTCAAGGAGGAGGAGAGGGATGTGGGGAGCTTAGTTGGGCAGAGTTTGGATGAGCCAAGTGGCTTGAGAGGTGTGAAGAATGAGTAGAAGTGGTCTCCATTTATAAGGGAGAGGAGGGGCTCTTTAGGAAAGAGTGAAAGTATTACTTTATAATATAATTATATTCGGTTTATAATGGTCCAAAAATCATTGAGGTCGAAGATAAGATGAATCATATTCTAAATAACATCAACCAATAAGAATTGGACAGGTTTTAGATAATATTTTAATCATTATAATCTTATTTATTTAAATGATTTATTAATGAGGTAAACATTGGATCATTATTGTGTCATTTATAATTTAACTTATTTGATGTCTAAAAATTATAAATAAAATATCATCATGTAGGAAATCTTTTTAGCTTTCTAATGAATATTTATAATCGAAAATCCAACATGTATAACCCTATGTAAAAATTGTTCTTCTAAAAGATGTAAGCTTATGACATTTTTATTTTTATTTTAACTTTATTAATATAATGTGTCCCTACCACATACAAGTGGCTCCAAGGGGTCCCCAAATTGACCCAAGGATGCTCATGGTCGGGTATGTGTCCACCAATAAGGTTAGGACACGTTTTAGGGTAACTTTGTATTATTATAATATTATTTTTTAACCCTTATTTACCGGATTTACCCTTTAACCATGGTAAATAAAATATTTACCGCAGTAATTATTCAAAATGTGTAAAAATAAAAGTTACCTATTTACATAATTTGGAAATCCTGATTCCAAATATGGAATCCATTTTCCTAAATTCAAAACACAGAAGTGTCAGAAATTAATTTAAAATTAATTCCCGCTGTCAAAACAAAAAGCGTGTTTTTAAGAGGTAATAACTATCAAAAGATTGACACTTGTTTATGTTCGGTTTAATTGTAAAATTATGTCCAATGACCAACATTATATTAAATGGTAAAAATATATTCTAAATATACTTTAAAACCACTCAAAATCACAATTTATCACTATTAATTATTTTGATTAAAAAAGTTGTTTTTAATTAAAATTTAGAAATTTTCACTATTCATCAAAATATGAAAGTTATCTGAAATGTACCAAAATTTCACCCTAGGCTAATTTTGATATTCCGAATCTAAAAATGAAGTCCATTTTGAAATATTGAATATATATGATTTCAAAGAGTAGGTATTACTATTCACAACGGCTAGTTTAATTAGTTGTGGTGTGTGTTAGAACTCGAGGTTGTGTACAACACACGCTATCGCATTATTCGAAGGGAAACGTACCATAGAAGCTTGGGGTGTTACATTCTCCCCTCCTTCAAATAATTGCGTCCTCGCAATTTCTAGGGTATTACTGCATAAAAAGACTCGGGTGGTTCTTCATCATAAGTTCCTCGGGTTCCAACGTTGCCTCTTCCATCTTATGGTTTCTCCACAAAACTTTTACCAGACGCGTCGTCCGGTTTCTCAGTACTTGTTCTCTTGTACCAAGAATCCTGACGGGCTCTTCGCAATAAGACAGATCGGGTTCCAGTTCTAATTCCTCATAGGTGAGTACATGCGTTGGGTCAGGCATGTATTTTCTCAACAGAGATACGTGGAACACATCGTGAACTTTGGAGAGACTTGGCGGCATTGCCAATCGGTAAGCTACAGCCCCAATTCGTTCTAGAATTTCGAAAGGTCCGATGTACCTGGGACTCAATTTACCTTTCTTACCAAAACGTATGACTCCCTTCCACGGAGATACCTGCAGGAAAACATGATCACCGACTTGAAATTCCAAATCCTTCCTTCGATTATCGGCATAGCTCTTCTGCCTACTTTGAGCTGCTTTGATGTGATTTTGGATTACTTTCACCTTTTCCACCGTTTCCTCCACCAGTTCTGGGCCTACAAGTTTTCTTTCACCAACGTCATCCCAACAGGTTGGTGTACGACATCTCTTTCCATATAACGCTTCATATGGTGCCATCTGAATACTTGAATGGAAGCTATTGTTATAGGAAAATTCTACCAGTGGTAAATATTGATCCCACATACCCTGAAAATCAAGTGAGCAAGATCTCAACATGTCTTCTAAGGTTTGAATAGTCCGTTCTGATTGTCTGTCTGTCTGAGGGTGGTAAGCAGTGCTCAAATGAAGTTCAGTATCCAGGGATTTCTGAAGACTTTTCCAGAATCTTGAAGTAAAACGGGGATCACGATCAGAAACAATTGATAGGGGTACTCCATGAAGTCTCACAACTTCATTAATGTATAGTCTTGCTAGACGTTCCAGGGGTAGATCTTCTCTTATAGCAAGAAAATGTGCTGACTTGGTAAGACGATCAACAATAACCCATATTGCATCGTTCCTTCTAGGAGTCTTCGGTAGCCCCATGACAATGTCCATCGTAACATTGTCCCATTTCCACTCCGGTATGGGAAGAGGTTGCATGACTCCTCCAGGCTGTTGCCTTCCAGCTTTCACTTGTTGACAAACCATACATCTTGACACAAAATCAGAAATCTCCCTCTTCATGTTGTCCCACCAAAAATGTTCCTTCAAATCTCTATACATTTTCGTGCTCCCAGGGTGTATAGAGAAATTGGAACTATGAGCGTCATCCAGCAATTCCCTTTTTAGATCAGGTATATTGGGAACACAAAGTCTCTTCCCGAATTTCAAAATTCCATCTTCATACACAAAGTCTCTCAATCTCCCATCATTCAAAGCTTTAATCTTCTTCTGAAATTCTTCATCATCGGTCTGGGAACTCTTAATCCTTTCTAGTAAAGATGGTTTGGCAACCATTTGAAAAAGCATTGATGTTTCACCTTCCCTGGTCATTCCCATGTCCATCTTCTCTAGATCCATGAAAATTGGATCCCTTTCAATTCTCATCATGTTCAAAACTCCATGGTCTTTTCTGCTCAAAGCATCTTCTACTTTGTTTGCTTTCCCCGGGTGGTAGTGTATCGTGCAATCATAATACTTGAGTAATTCAAGCCATATCCTTTGCCTCATGTTGAGTTCTTTTTGTGTGAAAATATACTTCAAACTCTTGTGATCAGTATAAATCTCACATTTTTCACCATAGAGGTAGTGCCTCCATATCTTCAAAGCAATGATCACAGCTGCTAACTCAAGATCATGAGTAGGGTAGTTTTGTTCATGAATTTTCAACTGTCGTGATGCATAGGCAATAACTCTATCATTCTGCATAAGGACACAACCAAGTCCTTTCTTTGATGCATCACTATAAATAACGAACCCATCATTCCCCGATGGTAGAGTCAATATAGGAGCATTGACTAATCTTTTATTCAATTCTTCGAAACATTCTTCACACTCTTTTGTCCAAACAAATTTAACCCCTTTACGTGTGAGCTTCGTTAATGGGTTAGCCAATCGGGCAAAATTCTGGACGAAACGTCGATAATAACCTGCCAAGCCAATAAAACTACGTACCTCAGTTATACTCGTAGGTGCTGGCCATTCTTGGATTGCATTGGTCTTAGAAGGATCAACAAAGATTCCATCTTTAGAGACAATATGGCCAAGAAAAGAAATCTCCTGAAACCAGAATTCACACTTGCTAAACTTCCCATATAATTCATGCCTCCTCAGAGTCTTCAAGATAATGCGCAAGTGATTTTCATGATCTTCGTAGGTTTTGGAGTATACCAAGATATCATCAATAAATACCACCACAAATTCATCAAGATACTCCTTGAAAACTCTATTCATTAGATCCATGAATACAGAGGGTGCATTAGTCAATCCAAACGGCATTACAGTACACTCGTAATGCCCGTACCTGGTTCAAAATGCTGTTTTCGGAATGTCTTCCTTCTTCACACACAACTGATGGTATCCAGATCGAAGGTCAATCTTTGAAAAGTATTGAGCTCCATGCAGTTGGTCAAATAAATCATCAATACGAGGTAGGGGATACTTGTTCTTTATCGTTATAGCATTGATCTCCCTGTATTCGATACATAACCTCATAGATCCATCTTTCATTTTAACAAAAAGAACATGGGCTCCCCATGGAGAAACACTAGGGCGAATAAATCCCTTATTACTCAATTCCTCTAGTTGTTTCTTTAGTTCGACTAACTCTACAGTGGCCATTCTATAAGGGGTCTTTGATATAGGCCTTGATCCAGGAATCAAATCAATGGAAAACTCAACTTCTCGTTCTGGAGGATGTCCAGGTAAATCTTCTGGAAATACATCTACAAATTCTTTCACAATAGGTACATCCTCTATTTGAACCTTCCTTTCCTCACCCGCAGTTATTTCATTCTCTTCCTCCCCAATAATTGAATTTAGTTGAGCTATTGAGGGTGGATCTAAATAAGAATTAGGTGGTGACGATTCTTCTCTAAAAATAAGGTGTTCCTTATCATTATGGTCAAGAATCGTAACCTCTTTCTTCTTACAATAAATCTTCGCATCATAGTCCAAAAGCCAGTCCATACCGAGGATTATATCAAACTCAATCATAGGTATGACGATGAGATTAGCAGATAAAGAAAATTTATGTGCTCTAATGGGGACTGATTCACAAAACTTTGTTGCAACGATACTTCCCTTAAGAGTTTTAACTGACAACTCCCTTATTAAATCAAATTGGAAATATCTAATTTTCTAAGAAAACTGGGAAGATATGAAACAATGCGATGATCCAGAATCAAATAATGCATTTGCTAAACGTGAGGAAACAATTAAATTACCTGCCACCACATCTTTCGGAGCTTCTACCTCAGCAGTAGTGATAGCATAAGCCTGGCCTTGATCCCTTGGCCTTTTCTGAGGTAAGTTATCCTAACGCTTAGGACATGCATTTGCATAATGCCCCATCTCCCTGCAATTGTAGCACTGAACGTTGGTAGCTTCCTTCTTCCCCTTGCAGTCATGAGCTTGGTGGCCTTTTTCACCACACTTGTAACAGACTCCCATTCCCTTCAGGCAAGCACCGGGGTGTTTCTTACCGCACTTACCACAAGATGGATATTCAACCTTTCCCTTCTTCCCCTTATTTCCATTCCCAGATTGATCAGCAGGTCTCTTCTTCTCTTTCTTTGCTTTAAAGTCATAAGACTTAGAGAATTCCTTTTCGGTCTTGATAGCACATGAGACAATGTCTTCGTACGATGAAAAGGATTGTGAGACTAATGCTCGACGGAGAAATGGTTTTAACCCATCAAAAAAACGATCAATCTTACTTCTTGGGTTGTGAATATAATCACCAGCGTACCTCGCTAACCTTGTAAAGTTAGCCTCATACTTTGTGACATTCTCATCCTCCTTTTGTCTCAGACTCAGAAATTGTCTTTCCATATCTGCTCGATGGTCGCGAGGAAAGTATTTTTCTAAAAACAGATCTTTGAACTCCCTCCATTCCATATTTGATACTTCATCATCTTCCTTCGTATTTTGAATCAATGACCACCATTGATCAGCATCTCCAGTGAGGCGGTAAACTGCCATGATAACTTTTTCCCTTTCACTGCTCCCCAAAGCCTGAAATATTTTCTCTAGGGAAAATATCCATTGCTCAGCTACTAAGGGATTTGTATTCCCATTGAACGTTGGTGGTTGTTGTCTCATGAATCGATCTAACATTGATCCTCCACGCTGCGGATCAGGGTGCTCCATACGGGTAAGGTTATTATTCATAACCTGAGTAAGTTGTCCCAGTATGGTGATTAGCTGATCAGCACCAGTTGCATCACCAGCCCCACTATAATTATCTTGAGCAGGAGGGCAATCCCTACATGGAGTGCATGCATTGATACGGTTTCCATTTCTTCCACTAGGCGCCATTTCTAAACAATGGCATAAACTAGATCAGTTTATGAATCAAAATACATAATCCCATACTTATAAAACACTTAACATAAATTGAACTATTTATGGATATAATCCATAATCATAAAAATGTTTTCTTTGAGGAAGTATATACTCATAAACCCTTCATAATGATTTGTAAATAAAATGAGAGTTATCCTAAGCATATCCCCCGGGAGTGTCGTAACCAAGAGTGCAGCAAGGCCCGTTGTCGTGCACCAGTTCCCGTTCGAGTCTAGCTCAAAGCGGTGTTTTTGGGTTTTACCCCTAGGTACATCTGTGCCAGAGCCGCCTCTACCTGCTCGTATCCAGACAGGGATGTATTGCTCGGAAAACTCACAAAATCTCTACAATACCAAAATTCTAGGAAGTTCTTCTATACTAATCCTCAAAGTTCATCTTAGGTATACGTGCTCTAATCAGAGTTTATCTAAATCTAGCTTCCAAGGTTTGTACTAAACTTCCTATGATACCAACTGTAACGCCCCGACCCCAGCTACCCAGAGTCGGTGCATTATTACATAACATTGGAATGATCACAAGAAAGATCAAATCTCGAAAGACCGATTGGTTTAGTAGCCTTGGAAACACTAGATATATTCATAAGTTTTACATTACATCATAAAATGAAAAACTAATACAACAACATAATGTTTCCACAATCCACACTATTAACCCCTCATAAAATCCCTGCAGGTCATTCATAACTTACTTCTTCACATCCTGGGAAAAATAAAACATAGAAAAGGGGTGAGCTCAAATTCCCAGTAAGGATAACAATATAGCGGAAACTTTCATAAATAAGAATAAACATTTAAGGCAATGCATTACTAAAACAAAAGCCTTTTAAACTTTAACTTCAACATGGTATGGCAAAAGTAAAATGAAATAATGCCATTTACTTATTCACATGGATATTCTACTAATCGAATAATCACATGCAAAAATCAATAACCACTTTCATAATGTTGGAATGCATAATGCCAGACTATCATAACCACATAGCCAAGGCCTCGTGCCAAGACTACAAATACGATTTTGTCAAGGCCTTGTTCCAAGACACTAGTTTGTCTCATGAGACCTACCGATGCATCGAGGAGCTATAGCGGGCTCCACCCGTCACTTATTAAGTCCAATGCATTCCCATATGAAAAGGTTTAAACATAACATAAACATTCGTATTAAAACTAGCATAAAAAATGTCAATAATTTCACCATAAACTATGAATGGTATAAAAATAGCACATCCACAGTCAAACATATCACAAAGCCTTCAATACAATATAGAAGTTTTGTATCATAATAAATCAACTTCAAATAATCTTAAAATCCATCAAAGGATGTTGACATAGATGAAATAAAAATTCTTTTTAAAGAAGTATCTCATTTTATTTTGAAATCATTTAAGATCCATATAAAATAAAACATTTTCTTTGAAAATATTTTTATAAGCTTGTATGGAAAGCTTTGACGATTTTATAATGGTGGAAAATAACCGCACCCGCCGTATAAGTTAAAAAAAACATTCTTACCTCAATTCTGTCGAAAAGGTTAAAAAGGACCTTGTTTTGAAAATGACGGAATGATTCCTTTATAAACCTCTTATAAAAAGTCAAACAAGGGTATAAATGACTTTAACCCATATTCTTGTAAATAGTAAAAATGTTTTGAAATACATTTCGAAGAAACATGGATGTGGATGATAAAGAGGTCCCAGTAGATTATTACGTATAATACAACCTCGGATAATGAAGAGATTGTGAAATAACCCTTACCTTGTACTTTACCTTTGTTGGGGTCGGTTAACCTCCTGTATAATGGTGAAATAATTGTTATTAAATTATATAAGAATCATATACATTAATATGATATCATATATGATCTTTTAACATTGCTTTATTAATAATATCTTAGTATTATCGTCATTTCAGGTGATAATCGATTCGTTCTTCTTAAATGTTTGGTTACGTAAGACATGTTTGTAATGGATAGATTAAATCTTATTCATAATCAGAATGATATTAACATTATTTTTAACCCTAAAATGAGAATCAGACTTGAATGGATACGATGGAGGATGGATCTCACCGCGTTCGTGGAGACGGTAGTCCGTACGTACGCACGAACGCTACTTCCATTTTAATTTTTATTTTAAAAGAATTGAATCCAACTGATACATAGGTATATTACTATTCCAGTATAATATAATATTTTATATATGTTACTTAAGTTCATTAACACCATCCTTTATACGTTCCATGTGTGGTATGAACGAGTCATATCATTTTAAGGGTGCGGTAGTCCGCACTTCCTCAAATGAAATTATCGTATGTATATACAACATGAAACGAATAATGGTATGAAATAAAATGGAATTACAGAAGCATATATATAAAATATATATCATTAATATCATATTGAATTACAGTGCCATCATAATGGCCACCATGAGAGGCGGTAAGATGTATTTGAACAATCATCGTTTTGTGAGGCGTTAGTTTGCCATCCACAGAAACATTATGTTCATCATCCATTAGATGGAGTTGTGTGTATGTGTAGTTTGAATCCTTCTTATAACAACCTCCTAGTATATTGAGGATACTGGTGTTGTTACAAAATAAAGGAAATAAAAAGAGTTTGGGGGTTGGAGAAGCAAAATAAAGGAAAATAATTTAAGAGAAATCGTTACCTTTAATTTAGGTAACTCACTTTGGTTGGAACCAACGGACTTCTTGAAATGATTTCTGCCTAAGGGGAAGCTTCAAGGAGGAGGAGAGGGATGTGGGGAGCTTAGTTGGGCAGAGTTTGGACGAGCCAAGTGGCTTGAGAGGTGTGAAGAATGAGTAGAAGTGGTCTCCTTTTATAAGGGAGAGGAGGGGCTCTTTAGGAAAGAGTGAAAGTATTACTTTATAATATAATTATATTCGGTTTATAATGGTCCAAAAATCATTGAGGTCGAAGATAGGATGAATCATATTCTAAATAACATCAACCAATAAGAATTGGACAGGTTTTAGAAAATAATTTAATCATTATAATCTTATTTATTTAAATGATTTATTAATGAGGTAAACATTGCATCATTATTGTGTCATTAATAATTTAACTTATTTGATGTCTAAAAATTATAAATAAAATATAATCATGTAGGAAATCTTTTTAGCTTTCTAATGAATATTTATAATCGAAAATCCAACATGTATAACCCTATGTAAAAATTGTTCTTCTAAAGGATGTAAGCTTATGCCATTTTTATTTTTATTTTAACTTTATTAATATAATGTGTCCCTACCACATACAAGTGGCTCCAAGGGGTCCCCAAATTGACCCAAGGATGCTAATGGTCGGGTATGTGTCCACCAATAAGGTTAGGACACGTTTTAGGGTAACTTTGTATTATTATAATATTATTTGTTAACCCTTATTTACCGGATTTACCCTTTAACCATGGTAAATAAAATATTTACCGCAGTAATTATTCAAAATGTGTAAAAATAAAAGTTACCTATTTACATAATTTGGACATCCTGATTCCAAATATGGAATCCATTTTCCTAAATTCAAAACACAGAAGTGGCAGAAATTAATTTAAAATTAATTCCCGCTGTCAAAACAAAAAGCGTGTTTTTAAGAGGTAATAACTATCAAAAGATTGACACTTGTTTATGTTCGGTTTAATTGTAAAATTATGTCCAATGACCAACATTATATTAAATGGTAAAAATAAATTCTAAATATACTTTAAAACCACTCAAAATCACAATTTGTCACTATTAATTATTTTGATTAAAAAAGTTGTTTTTAATTAAAATTTAGAAATTTTCACTATTCATCAAAATATGAAAGTTATCCGAAATGTACCAAAATTTCACCCTAGGCTAATTTTGATATTCCTAATCTAAAAATGAAGTCAATTTTGAAATATTGAATATATATGATTTCAAAAAGTAGGTATTACTATTCACAACGGCTAGTTTAATTAGTTGTGGTGTGTGTTAGAACTCGAGGTTGCGTACAACACACGCTATCGCATTATTCGAAGGGAAACGTACCATAGAAGCTTGGGGTGTTACATCAGGGCTTTGGTGATCTCACTCAACATTCCGACACAAACAGGGGTGTTAGAGATATCCCTCTTAGTGGAGAGTTTCTTTGCTGACCAGTCATCGGTAGAGAGACCCACCACGAGTCGTCACGTAGCATTGTCTTCTACTTCTGGAAGCAGACAAATGTCTCAGAGGTCCAACAGGACCATTCCTATAGGAGGATGACCGCATGACTCATGATCAGTTGTGCAGGGGACCCTTGATAGATCCAGTAATTCCAGGATCGTGCAGTGTCACTCATGCAGTGTGCAGGGTCACATGGCCCTTGACTGTCTGACCCACCATACAGATGATCAACAGATGATCGAGGGACTTCCCAGGTAGAGATATAGGTTCGATCAAGGTGGTCCATATGGAGAATGCAGACATGGTAGAGGAGTTGGTCATGGAGTTGGTGGGGGGTTACAATTTGAGATATTACCTACACCACCACCAGGAGGTCCACCTCGACCGTAGGGAGCAGGTGGACAGGGGGGAGATCAGCTCGAGGTAGTTGAGGCATACGATCATGGAACTCTAGAGATGATTTGAGGTACGATCTATGTCCACTCCACCATAGTTGCAGTACTTGTAGACAAAGGTTCTAGTTATTCATTCATTTCCACTACCCTCGTTCAGAGCTTGGAGATTCTAATGGAGCCTTTGGCTCGATCATTATTTCTAGATAATCCTATGGGAGCCGATTCGATGATTACGCATGTGTTCCGGTAGTGTGAGCTTACACTAGGAGGCAAGATCTATGGCTGGGATCTCTACGTATTGGGGTCAAGGCCTTACAACATCATATTGGGTATCGACTGGTTAACTATATTCCATCCTCATATAGACTGTAATAGGTGAAAAGTGCGGTGTTTCCACACGGATGGGACCAGGTTTACCTTCACTAGTGAGAAGGGAGCCTTTGTATCACATGATGGACATACACGGAGGATAGTTTAGCCGATTACTCATCAGTTGTGTAGCCATACCCTTAGATCTGTTGATGTGGAGATTCCGAGTTATCCTATAGTGGTGGACCAGTACAAGGATGTTTTTTCTGATGATTTTTATGTTCTACCTCCTCACATAGAGGTGGATTTTACATTTATTTGTACATTGGGATGAAACCGATATCAACAGAAGTGTATCTGATGGCTCCCGCAGAGCTTCATGGGGTGCAGATACAGCTGGAGGACTTATAGTTGAAGGGATTCATCTGGACCAGCGTTTCTCTGAGGGCAGCCCCTACTCTGCTCGCCAAGAAGGTGTATTGGAGATTGAGGATTTGTGTTGACTATCAGTTCCTGAACCAGGTGACCATGAAGAAAAATTACACACTCCCGAGGATTGATGACCTCTTTGATAACCTGAAGGGATCAAATTGGTTCTCGAAGATAGACCTCAGATCATGAAATCACTAGCTCAGAGTATGAGACGAGGATGTGGAAAAGATGGATTTTAGATTTCGGAATGGCCATTACGAGTTCTTGTATAAGCCATTTGGCATGAACAACGCTCTAGCAGTGTTCATGAGACTCTTGAACATGATATCTCAGCTGTAACTTGATCTCTTTGTAGTGGTCTTCATCGACGACATTTTGATACACTCGAACACTGAGTAGGAGAATGCCTATAATTTTCAGAAAGTACTGGACACAATCCAAGAGCACTAGCCTTATAGTATGCTCTCTATGTCCATGTTTTAGATCCTAGAGGTTAACTTTCTGGGAAATGTCTTTTCGGAGGCCAGAGTATTAGTGGATCCAGTGAAGATTGAGGAAGTACTTGCTTGGGAGCCACCAAATAGTGTGATGAAGGTACAAAGTTTTCTGGTATTGGATGGTTATTACTAGAGGTTTGTGACAGACTTCTCCAGAGTTTCATCACCACTATCAGTGTTGACAAAGAAGGGGAAACCCTTTGTTTGGTCGGAGAGATGCTAGTAGAGCTTTTTGGAGCTAAGGAAAAGGCTGACTAGTTCACCCATCTTGAGGCTTCCAAAAGAAGGAATAGGGTTCATAGTCTACTAAGACACATCACTGACCGAACTAAAATGTGTCCTAATGTAGGAGCGATTAGTGATCACTTATGGTTCTCGATATTTTGGACAACACGAGAAACACTATGCTACCCATGACCTGGAGTTAGCTGCAGTGGTCTTCTCCTTGAAGTGTAGCGACATTATATGATGGGCGAGCGCTTTACAATGCACTCTCATCGCAAGATTTTCAAACATATCTTCTCTCAGAAGGAACTAAACCAGTGACAGTGATGTTCTCTTCAGTTTCTACAGGACAATGACTTTGATATAGTCTATACTCCTATGAAAGGGACTGTTCTAGCATATTTACATAGTAGTAGGTCTGGTGTACAACTACTAGGTGAGGCGATGGAGCAGCTGGACACTTTTCAGATATCCTTCGTGGATAGAGACGGACCAGCCTTTCTAAAGTCTCTTACAGTCACTCCCCCACTTCTTCAGTGTGTCAGGGAGGCGCAGCATGGTGAAACTGACTGCGAGACACGACGTACTCAGATATCCAGAGGACATGAACCTGATGGATTTTCTGAATGTGGGGAGCATTTCATCTTCTTCAGAGGACGTACCATGGTAGCAGTGTCACTTCAAGATGATGTGCTGAGGGAGTTCCACACATCCTCTCTAGTGGTACATCCAGAAGTGGAGAAGATGTACCAGGATCTCCGATGAAATCACTGGTGGCCATGAATGATAAATGCAGTAGCTGATTTTGTCTCTTAGTGCATCAATTTTCAGCAAGTGACGGAAAAGAATTAGGTACTAGTAGGCTTTGTTCAATCTTTAAAGGCCCCAGAGTGGAATTGGGAAGGAATATCCATGGGCTTCGTAATAGGACTTCCATGTACATCTTGGGGACATGACTCTAACTGGGTGATCGTTGACCGACAAACTATGTCAGCCCACTTCCTACCAATCAGAGAGTAGGGTTCAGTAGAGATCTTGGGATGCCTATATGTGCAAAAGATTGTATAGATTCATGTAGTACCCCCGACTATTATCTCTAATCCTGATGCACATTTTAATTCTCACTTATGGAATGGGTTGTAGGAGGCTTTTGGGAAGCAGCTTCGTTTTTGCACTGCCTTCCATACATAGACGGATGGTCAGACTGAGCGGACCATTCAGACCCTCGGGGACGTGCTACATACTTGTGTCCTCGACTTCAGTCATAGATGGGAGGATCACTTACCTTTAGTGGAGTTTGTAGACAATAAAAACTACCACTCCACCATTGGTATGGCGCCTTTTGAGGAATTGTACGGGAGACCATACAGATCACCCTTGTAATGGACAAACCCAGGGGAGTCAGCACTCGTGGGACTAGAGATGGTACGGGATACCACAGAGAAGGTGCAGATCATCCAGGAGCGGATGAAGACTGCACCGAGAATGTAGAAGTCATATGCTGACAGGAGACGGACAGAGTAGTGCTGAGGATGTGATCTGTACCTGACCTTATTTTAGGATCCTCGGAGGATGACCCAATATCTGACTTTCCTTTTTCTTCAGTTGTACTTGTACTTTACAGTTGGTCTTGTATTCTGGACCCTTTTACTTTTAGAAGTCTTTTGTTATATAGTTTACCTATTATTTTGTATCCTCATGTATTCTTTCTTGTGTGTGTGTTTATAGGTTATAATGGAAATTCCTTCCCAGTTAGGGAATTATACCTTTGGTGCTAGTGGCCAGCCCCTGGCCTATAGAAGGTGGACTTGGGGTAGTCACGACACGAGCTTCATGGGACAGGACGTGATGGAATTCATTGAATGGGGGTTGGATATAGTGGGATTTTAATCCTCTAATAATCGTGTTAAAATCATAATGCTATACAAGATAGAATATAAACCCACTAAAACCCTGCAAATGAGGTTTCTAGGTTGCATTGAGAGATATCTTTGGAAACCTAGAGAAAATCATATAAAACCATTCTCATACATACCCTTGGGAGTGTAGTGGGATATATTGGATGACCATGGAATATATTGGTCCCACTCAAACCATTTCTATTTCAAAATCATTTTTTGTACCGATCAAAAGTATCCGACATTATTGATCAATAGTATAAAAATGAGATGATTCTACTAGAAATTTTGTATTCCCAGATGGAATCCATCTTCTCTCCAACTATAGTTTCATTTATTATTATCCTAATTGTCTACTTTATAAAGAAACCCATTTCCACGATGAATCATGTAGTTGAACTTATTGGTTCCCTCCATTCATAAGTTCTCTTTATACGGTATGATGATCTAGATTCTATATTCCTAGAGCTACAGCACATCAATCCCAGGAATCCCTGCCATTATTTACATTTCATGGGCTCAATATAATTTATTTGACCCTAATCTATCCACCCAAACAAACTTCAATAACCTTATAGGATAATATAATTTGATATGAAAATATATTGTATAAAAACCATCAGTCATAGCCCCATATTTCTCTTTATTGATACATGAGAAGAATTATTCCACATTTTCATTCCATTTTCCCAATGAAAGAATTTAGTCGTTCAATAAAATTTAAGTACTATACTATTATGTATAGACTATATGGGGGTTCACTTCTTATGTAAATTTTTTTATAATCCACCATATGTGTCATAGGGAAGAGGTTCTATCTAATTATATTGATGTTCAATCACTTTGATTATCATGAGTATATTGAGGAACTGATCCAATGAGTATGAGATAGAAAAATATGGGAAAAAAGTAGACATCAATATGATACTAGACATACTGGTTTGGCGTTTCTCTTGAGTAGTTCCATGAATGAAGAATTGGTCAGTAGTCCACTATGAAAGTGCAACATCCATAATTATCAAAACAATAACCATGAAATTAACCTGGAGATTATAAGGTGTAAGTGATATTGTTATATAACTTAATGAACCCTTTAATGATCTATGTGGCTCCCTCTTCAGATCTTAATTACATTTTTTGAGATACATCACAAATAATATATACTTTGGTGAAATCAATATTCATTTTTATAGTATAACCAGAGAAGGGGTTCCTTTCACAACTGGATAATTTCAACTTGAACCCACAAATCATATTATTAAACTGCTAGTATTGGGGTTGAAATTTTCATTTCCCATCCCTGATTCATGAAGGGAATACATTTTAAGGGTTCATGGTAGGAGTAGTCAATTTTTCCAGTTTTTCATTCCATAAACCCTGTCTATTCCTTATAATATTAGGAGACCCAAGAATTTTCATGGTGCATACCTTCTAGTGTATGATTATTACAACTAAGCATCTGAAATCTACATGGAATTAAACCCCCAATGGGTTATCAATTTGTATCGACCCATTAAGTGGGAATTTTAGGTTTCATCGCCCTCATGTGTTCCATGACTATCACCATAAATTACTGTCCTCATAGCCTAGATATGAGATTTCATAACTCCAATGTTTTGTACCATTACATTAGTATTTCCTCTATATTTATCATGGTGTTTCAAATCATCATGAAAAATAGAGAAACTATCCCATATCTTTTCAATAATTTCAATCACCCATGAAGTAACTTTTTCATCAAGATAGAATCCATCGATGAGAGTTGGAAGTTCATCTTGGATTATCGAAGAAGTAACCTTGAACTGGTCGTTGAAGGGATTTGGGTAATTAAATTATAGAAGTTTTATGGTGGTAGTGATCCTTTTAGTGAGAAAAAATAACCAATTCTTCAATATACAATCATTCACTACATCATTATTTCTAGATACAGAGTTATCTAGTTTCTTTGACAATGTTTAGCTTCTACTAGTTATTCAAAAATCCAATGAGCTTTGCTTATAAATATGTTTAATGAATAAAACCTTCCATAGTCTATTATATATATATTGTCTATAAATGGTGATATTTCATTTAATAACTGATCTGTTTCCTTGAGGTAATTGATTTTGAACCCATAGATCAAGTATAGATTGAAAGGAACCCCATTTTTGAGATGTTGTAGGACTTCTATCTCATATTAAACAATTTTATCAATCGAAATTTGATGAAATAAATCATTAAATAATTTATATAGTAGAATCTTTTGTTTTTCAAGGGCTAGTAGAAAATGTAGTGATTATTTCGGAATATCTATATGCCGGGAATGTTGATTGGGAATAGCTTAATTCACCTCATCCAGGTTTGATCTAAATTTGGAAAGCGATTCAAATTTATAATTTTGGGTTAATTCTAGTTTTGAAGCACCATATAATTGTTTCCTAAGAAGATGATCTATCTGAGGGTATTGATAATCCAATATTTACTGTTTCGTTCATATATCAATAAAATAGATAAGTGATAGAACTTATTTTTTCTTCAATAAGTGGGATCTCGTTAGTATGGATATATGCTGAGATGTATCTTCTCATTAATTTTATAATGGGATGGAAGGTCAAGATACACACACTGGAATTGTCTAACCATTTAGCTTATTGTTCTATTAGATGGTATTGTAAATATAAAAGAACCCATTGGAATGTCTCATGACATGGTGGTCAACATAAAAATAATTCCATTTTTCAATACACACCATCCAAATTTGATAGATCGTCATATATTATCATAGCATGAATTTCTTGATCAGTATTATATTCCCCCATTTCAGACCAAAAATAAGCCCCCATAAATTATGGTGGAGTATGTTATGAAAATTCAGTAGCCACTATATTAGAATACTCCTATCATGACCCATCCCCTAGGTCTTGTGTCGTGACTACACCAAACCCACCTTCCATAGGCTAGGGGCTGGCGACAAGCATCGGAAAGGCGTATCCCTAAAACAGGAAGGCATTTCCATTAAACCTGCAAAAACACAGAGAGTAGAACGCAATAAGAAAAAAACCACTAAGTATACTACTATAGTAAAAAGAGTATTTAATGTAAAGGGGATGGAATACAAGCTCATCTAAAAGTACGAGTACAACTCAAAAGTACACATACAACTGAAAAGTGAAAAGCACTCCCTAGATCTTCCACCATGAATCCTACCATAAGGGTAGGTACCACTCATGATCAGTAGTCCCTATGTCACATCAAACCAAATGATCCACCTCCGATTACCATCCCTTCCTGGCTCTCAAAACCTCGATCAATGTTGTAATTTTTCAGCACAAGACACAACAAGGTGAGGGTGAAGCTCGTGTAGGGGTGAGTATAACAATACTCAGTAAGGACCCTGATACCCTATAGGTCACCTAAAGTGCCAAAAAAGAAAAACACAAAGCAACAAATGAACTCTACTTTGGTATATGACCATACATACACCTAAGTTGTCATGATATACACATTTCATACATGAGGGAAGAATACCACAAAGATAACACCATGAAGGTAACACCACAAAGGTAAAAGTAGCACACTGGTAACTCTACGAAGGTTACACCTCAAAGGAAAATGTGCCACACAGGTATCACCATGAATATAGTACCACGAAGGTAAAAGTACCACACATGTTTCACCATGAAGATAGAACCACGAAGGTAAAAGAACCACAAATGTATCACCACAAAGATAGTACCATGAAGGTAAAAGAAACAAACAGGTATCACCATGAAGATAGTATCATGAAGGTAAAAGTACCACATAGGTATCACCACAAAGATAGTACAATAATGGTAAAAGTACCACACAGGTATCACCACGAAGATAGTACCACGAAGGTAAAAGTACTACATAGGTATCACCACGAAGATAGTACCCCAACGGTATAAGTCTTAGTTCAAATAGAGTCTCATCTCAAACCAGGTATTAGTGATGTATATAAGTATAGTTGATTGGTCATGAAGCTAGATCATATTATTCCATCAAGAGGCACTACTGCTGACCATACATAGTCTATGCCACACAAGATCGATATGTACTAACCCCTGTAATGACCCACACAGGATCTAACCTGCCGAGTGTTGATAGGTACTAACCTCTGCTGACCCACACAGGATATGACCCACACGTGATCGGTATGCACTGACCCACACAGGATCACTGAGTTCTTACCCACCTAGGATTGGTATGTGCTGTCCCACAACAGATCACTAAGCACTGACCCGCACACGATCTGACCCACATAGGATCGATATGCATTGTCCCACACATGATCGATGAGCGCTGAACCACACATGATTGTTAGGTAACAACCCCCACAATGATTCACATAGGATCTGACCCACCCAGAGTCGATTGGTAACTAACCTCCGTATCATCCATCTCCAACCTCTACCACACCGCGAACCACTGGATTCCGCTAATAGAACATTTGGGAGAACCGCTCCCAAAACCATCGGTCGTACCTCAACTGCCATGATGTTCGAAAAATAAGTACCCAAAATTTCAATCACCTTATAAGGGAACCAATGCAACAGATAGCATGTCAATCGGATGTCTGGTCTGTATGTTATTAGACTTTCTGCTCCGAGGGCCCAGTTGTATTCGAGGATTGATCCATCCCGGCCGTAATCCAACAATAACCAAAACTCAAGTGGAGTTTACCAAAAAACTATCTCGATCAAAGAATTATTGTTCCATATATGATTCATCAAACAAACGCATGTTTCTCAAGATATGGCCACAAAGGGGAAACTGGGTCCGAATGGGCCCAGGTCCGGTCCGACCCAGTCAGACTGACCCGGCCTGGGCTGACCTGACCAGGTTCAGGTTCCCCCAGCCCAATTTGGTTCTGACCCGGCTGTCCTGGACCTTAGTGGTCCCGTCCCGCTAGCCCATGGTCCGGACCGACCCGTGAAGGGGGGGGGGTGACGGGGTGGCATAGCCCACTGGCACGACACGCTTGGCGTCCTGTGGTGCAGCCCACAGTCTAGTGGCCCGCTGTGGCGGGGTCCACCGTAGTCGCAACCCGGGGTCCCCCCTCCCAGTATTTCGAATGGCCCGATGGCGGTGTGGTCGCCCTGCTGACACACATGACCGCCCGGCAGTCCTACTCGGTGTGACGCATCCGACCGAAATGGCAGGACGGTTCTCCTCCCTATGATGTGTACGCATGCCACTACTCCACCTATGGCTGACCGGGTGTCGGACTCCCTTCGGCCTCCACCACGACCAAGGTGCTACGACCTCATGCACCATTGATGTGGACACACAGTGCCACTCCCCCACATGGTTGGATAGATGTCAGCCGCCACCCTGCTCTGCTGCGGCCGATGGGCCGCGACCTCCTCTTTTGGGTTACCGATGCACGCCGCCCTCCTTCCACGTGGCTAGCTAGGTGTCGGCTGACACCTTCTTCCGCTAGAAATTGTACCTTCGTTCCGAGCCTGAAAATTATGAGGTATGCATGTTCATGATCTTTGGGTCGAGATCTCCACTTCCATATGTCGTGCTCAATGAGACATTGTGTTTCCACTGCCCTTAATTATTTGGGGTTGATGAACGCACGAAGAATGTGCAAAGAACAAATGAAAAAAGGGGTATGGTATAAGTGCAGTATGATGGACATACTTTTTTGGCAATAATCTTTGTGAATAAAGATTACGATGAATCAACAAAAATATTTAATCATACATAAAATTAAAACCCCTACCTCCAGAACGATGGAGAGAATGAGTTTGTGGAAATAGGTCGGTGTTTGTTTTTCACCACAACTAGCCTCTAATGACGTCTCTCATTATTCGATCTATAGTTAGGGGTTTTGGTTTCACTCATCACCTCACACTAGTACCGAATCCATCCTCCAAGGGTTTGGTGTGACAGAACATTGTCAGCACTTCGTTGCTTGGTGAAGCAGTGCCAACACCTCTCCCCAAGCTTCATGTAAATAAATGATGGGGAGGGTGTGAAACGTTCATGGGATTAATGGAGACCAATTAATTAGGTACCTTCCTAATTCCCCAATGTTTTAGTTACTTCTAATTGAATGTTCTATCCATTTATTGGCTTTACATGTCATTGGTCCCATGTTTCCGCTTGTATGTTGGAGGAATGGTATGAAAATAAAATAAAAAATTTATTTTATTTTTTTCTTTTAAAAAGTCCAAAAATGTAACTTTTTCTCCAAACCTACTATGGCCAAAGTGATGTCTCCATTAAAAGAATCCTGACCTTGTGGATTCAATCGTTTCCTCAGATTTTTAATCTGAGCACCGTTTCAAAAGTTTGAAAATGCCGCTCACGCGTTTACTGAACGTACAGGAAAAAATCTTTGGAAAATTACAAACAGTCACCCTCGACCCATGAAGGTTGAGGATAGGCTGTACCTAATTGAAACACGCACCAAATAACCCAATGTTACTCTCTGATTTCCAATCCGAGTTACTGTTTATTAATTATGAATTTTACAATAAAATAATTGTCCCTTAATTATTTTATTTACGGCCAAAAACGAACTTTCTTGTGTGGCCCGTGCAGGCCAAAGTTATTATCTACCTAAAGAAATAATTCCCTCACAAGTTTATCAATGGTCTCAAATTTTTAATCCATGTTACCATTCAGGAGTTATAAGAATTTGAAATATAAAATATATTTATTTAAATATTTTATTTAGGGTTATTCCATTTTTGGGTTTGCGTACTGTCGGATAGCACCAAATAAACATAAGTCATGCCTTGGGTAAAACCGCTAACCATAGTTCAACGGTTCCCTTATATTTCAAATCCAGTAATCCATTTAATAGTTAATCTAATTTTTTTTTAAAAATTGCTTACGAACGTTAATTAATGCTTAACAAAACTCCAGTGGTTCATTCCGGGAACTCTGGGCCTTAGAATCACACGCCCTCAGATTTAGTGGTCTCAAAATAATTTAGTATAATTAAAAAAATTATATGGAATTTCCAGGACATTAAAACTCCATTCTGGAAGTTTCACAGACTAATTTAAGGACTTATGTAATTGTTGAAAAATTTTGTACTATAGATACATGTACACAATAGATAATATCTCATTCCAATAAATGACATTCAATTTTATTTTTGAAATCATGGTATTGTTCCCGATGATAGGTTTTTTCATTCATCAATCACCAATGATGAGTTTGTGCTTCCCTATAATAATAGGTATCAAGCTATTCACATATTTAAGACAAGTCTATATTGGGTAGTGAACATGTAGACATTAAATAATGGATAGACATTTCAATTTGAAACATCTAGTCTAGAATTACCACTACACCATTGTGGTATTTATAGTTGGAACACTTGAAGTGTTGAAAACCCAACCCAGTTGGAATATCCATGAGGGAATATCTACAATTGGACATGTGAACGTGTCCAACTCTTCTTTTTTCATGATGGTATCTAACACCAACACCACTATATAGACAAGATAATGATACATATTCAATTTTATTCCTTTTACAAAACTAAAAAATGGTACGATTTCACCATATTCTAATTCATGTGACTCAGATAAAAGTGCAATTTTTCCACCAAAATCCAAGACTTTCTTAATTTTTACAGCATTTTGGTACTCATTGTGTAATGTTGGTGCATTAAACTCTATCATATAGATTTAAATTTTTCATAATGTGTTTTTTTACTCTAATAGAACATTTTGATGATATATGAACCTTCAATTTGAAGAAACTTTTCTTCACATGAAAATAAATGATTCTCTACATGTTCCATCCTAGCATACCCATTTTCCTTCGAGTGGTGATGTGTATGGGTCGAATGTGATAGTTGGTTCAATGGACCATTACTATCTCACAAGGTTTAGAATGAAACAAATAAAGAACAACATGTCCAAAATTCATAATAAGCTCTAATGTGTAACCATTACATCAAAAAAATTATTCTTTTCATCTCATGTTGTGTGCTTTGTGCTCATATAGAGCCTTCCCACCATGGTTCTAGTAGTTGATATCATATCTCGACCATGCTAATTAAATTATTGGTGATAAAATAACCAACATACCAATCCCCTTGACTATCTGGTTCCTATATTTTTGTGTGTGGAAAGGATGGATAGAATATTTATAGTGTCTAACCATAGTACTACTGGTACTAAAAATGATGGAAATTTCGACAACTATCCATTCCTCGAGCACCACCACCACTTGACCATTAATACGAACTTCATCTTGTCCCAAACTAAATAAACATAATATGAACTACCCAAACACCCATTCGTCTAAACCAACCATTTATTCTGACCACCATGATCATCCAAACATATCACCCTCAACCTAAAAATGAAAATTACAAGACACTATCTAATATAAGTCACACTAATATTACTACCGGTATAGTATAGTGCCTCCAAATAAAAATCTAGTACCTCTAAATCCACCACCGAACCCTCAAACCATTGACTATTCAATCTGGTGAATGTGACCCTTTAAAGATGAAACAACCTGCTACCTTCAAACCGATGGTTTAACAGTTGCTTTATCCTTATGTTAGACTAGAACGTGAATATAATTTGTTCTACCCAACTTCCCATGGTTTCAATGTTATCATCGAATTTTATTATATATGTTTTTCATGTTATTTTTATGGGATATAGTGGAACTTCAATGTAGTTATATGTGATTGGTTGAATCAAGTACCATTCCATTAGTTTGGGGTGGTGTCCTGTTTTCTCTAAAGATACCTATTAGATAGTTGTTTGATTAATAGGAATATTTTTTCTCTATGATATATCCTTTATAACCATTAAAGGAGAGAAAGATTGAGTTACAAAAGAAATGATTCAAATCCCACCTATCTAATCAGGTACTGATCAATAATAATTCCTAGAATGAGTCCAACTGGTATTCAAAGATCCATCCACTAATGACCGCCATAAATAGTAATGATTCCAACACTGTCACAACACTATATATAACAACCTATGTTCCATATCATAATGGGTTATCCCTAAAATAAATTAAAATCCTCTCATACTCAAGAGTGTAGCTTTCCATTCCCAACAACCCAAGATATATTGGAACTAAACTGTCTCATGATGTTCTCTTCCCAACTCACATACCACTATTTTAAAATAGAAAACAATGAAATCCAAGGGACCAGAATCTTATCTATGGGGTGATGAGTCAACATAAAGGTTAGAAATTCAACCTTCAATCCATGATATTTTGTTTCATTATCCTTTTATCCTCAATGTAGCTATACTCCATTTTTATGATGCACATCCACATAAAAATGCCCAATTCCCGATGGCCAACATCTCATATTACATATGGAGTTTGTATTCACCTACTAATGTTATTGAATCATTCATCTAGGAATAAAACACTAATACATTATTAGTTTATTTGGGTGTATATGACCATTTTTCACCACTCATTACTCTTTAGGAGGAATCCACCAATGATAAACTACCCAACTCACTTTGTTCCCAATACATGAACAAGAAATTAATGAATAAGTTAATGAAACAAAACAACAATAACATCATAATGACAAATATTATCCATGACACCACTATGGACACCACCATATAGAGATGATACTTAGAAAACAACCTTATGACCACATTAAAGTTATATTAACCACTTATTCAAAGTGATTGAAATAAAGGGTATGAATGAATGAACCACTTTCCACACTAATCAATGAATCATCTAGATAATTTTTCCTTTAGATCCAATGTGGATATTATAGTCATTACTGTGCCTATAGTTTAATTGGTGAGTTGATTCACTTCACTCATGATTTACTCTAGTCAGATCATTAGATATTGACCTAATGACTAGACCCATGTATTAGTGGAGTGGTCATGGTAGAATACTAGATCACTACTATCATCTTCTGATCCACTCAACTTCCTTGATCACTATAATGAAAATAGTCAAGGAGCACAGGGTATTAACATAATGTCATTTGGATTCTATTTCAAATATAGATTATAAGTCATGACACCATTCATGTATGTCACTATTTATTTGAAATGGAATTTCTCTTCATTCTGATATTTAGGGTCACTACCACTGTTTTACATTAGGTTGATACATTTGGGCACCATCTTCTCAGTACCCAACAGCATCAGCCATGCAGAACTAGTCATGTGTCAGACTCGACATACAGGTCTACCTCTTACCAGAGTCCATTGCTTTTAATAAACAATATCTACCAACATTTTTCTCCTCACGTGCTGGATGCATTGACCAAATGTGATACAATGAGATCGGTCTATCCAAAGATCTGACACAACTGGTGGTTCATGTGCTTGTAAAGTTTCATAAAAATGGGTTTTTGAAAAAAAAAATACTCTACTAGTAAACCAATTTGTGTTATTAGTATGAGCATATTTTTTCTATCATGATTTCACTTTTCCACATATAGCAGTTTCTAGATAATGAATACTATAGACCAACCAATTCCACTATCAAGTAAAATGCATAGATTAAATACTTGGAGTGGATTTGTCTTAGTCCCAATACCATGTCCCATTTCTTAAACAAGTATTAAATTTTATCTAGAGCTACCCGACCCTCAAAATTTCCCTATGGAAGATATGTTGGTGGAGTCTATGTAATTATGTATACATATCCATCATATTTATAGTCGTGATTTGGAGTTAATGAATAACCCATGAAACAATGATTAGTATCCCTATTTACCTTAATGGTTACCATGTTTCTACTCGAATCCCAACTATAATATGTATATGTATATGAAATCTAGTTGTGCGATAACCTATCCAACCTAGTTCTTGCATTAGTGAATAGAAGATCCCAATGGATATTCTATCCATACACCCAACAATTTCTTAAGGAATCAATTTACACTATAAAAAACATACAATTACTTAATCATGGTTCCATTATGGCACATGGAAGGGTGTGGGTCCCTACAACCTTCTAAAGGAATGAAAAAAACCACCAAAATTCCATAACGGATGTTCATTGGAATTTCATTATCATTCAAATAGACATGTAACTCTTGAGAACCCCCATTGGCCAATGGAGGGATAAGGGAATGATTCACTCAACACCCTCAACCACTTGTTTAACCCTTGATACACTTCTAAGTATCCCCATGGAATTTTTTTTGAAATAGTATATACATGTTATAATTCTTTCTTCTAATAAAAACCCAAGTGTAGTATCTAAGCCATAAAAATATATTAATATAATATCCTACTACTAAAATCACTATTATTTAATTTTGGAAGTTATATGATGGAGTAATCTCACCACTTTGGTGCACTACTTATATACTTGTGACATTTTCTATTTGAACTCTCACTATAACAGTGAGCTATAATACTTCAAATAATTTGTAATGATATATCCAATCTGACCACCAAAACCATATTTGATACCCCCATTTCCCTACATACTAAGATAGTTTATTGGGGATCTTAACCAGTGATTTGGGATCTTTACCTCCTGATAATAAATATTTTAACCATATTTTTTATCTTATAGCATTTTATTAGAGAACTTACATAGTCAAATAGCTCATAGAATCACGTATCCATTTCCATTTCCAATGACAAAGAACTAACACCCTCTACTTTGGGATATTTTGATTATATGTATGCACCATTGAAATAGATTTCCTTGAAAACATGATTTTCCCAATATTGGTCGGCCATATACCATAGAAACTAGTTGTCTTTGTATTTTTCAACATACGTGGACTTGGTATGCCATTGCTAACTTGAAATTGACTACCTACCTATGGCTACATAGAATTGTTTTTGGGTCCAATGGAAGCAAGTCCCAATGGATATTAGTTCCATTACCTTGGATCTCTAGTCACATTCCCCATTGAATCAATAAAACAAATTGAAAAAGGTATACCATTTGGTATCGTATGAGTGACCATCCAATCCTATTGATCGAGTGCATTGCATTTTCATTTCTATTATACATTCTCCTCTAACTTTCTGAATGAGATTGGAAATAGAGTTCTATTTCACTCCCTATAGAAATTGATGAGTTCTAAGACAAATACCCCTAATGTTCCTCATTAGGATATCAGTTTCATGTATGAATCAAGTTTATCAACCATTATAGAGGGTGGTTGTAGAGACCCGAAGCTTAACGTACATAGAAATTACATTAATTTTGCGGAATAATTAGTACATAAAAAAACACACACACAAGGACAGTAATATTTAACTATCTTTGGAAACTCAGTATATAATCTTCTAATCATGGTGAAAGATCTTCAGCATCTCCCATAAAGATCTTCTTTTTTTAAAAACCTAAATACTTTCTTTATATCCTGGGAAAAAGAAAACATAAAAGGGTGAGCTCAAATGCTCAGTAAGGGTAAACAAAGGAAATATCAGTCACATCATATTCATAAGAACATATCTTTTGGAAATCTTAACCTGCAAAAGAGATCATAATTTCATAATATGGGATAAATCATAGTAGTGAAATGTAATCCCAATAATCATAACTTAAAACATGAAACATGGTGTCATACACACACAATCATATAGAATAATTTCTTATTAGTCAAGACTCATTTCCAAGACTATCTTAGTGGACAAACTCCCTTTCTAAACCGAGTTCACTCCTCGTTTCAGTCCTATTTCACTGAACCGGTATAACCTACCGTTCCAGCCATGTCTATCTCATTAGATATAAAATCTTTACCCAATGCATTGGAGGGAGATATAGGTCCCACCCATCTCATAATGATACCATTATTATGTGTGCCACAAAATCATAAATCATACATCATCGCATAACCCATGTAGTAAAAATGGGATTCTTAAACAACATGACATCATAAAACAATTCATATAAAATAATGGAATTCATAAAAATAATTCCATCACAACATAGTCAAATCAATAAGGATAGAAACAGAACCCTTTATTATCTTAGATGGAAAATAATTTTGATAAAACACTTGAACTCCATTCTTGAGGAAAATATCCTTTCTACTTCAAAAACATTTTTCCTTTCTTAACATGTCATTCAATTTTAAACTAAAAGAAGTTGATTAAAAATCTACTTGAAAACTTTTAAAGGAAGATTCCTGGAAATAATTTTTTAAAAATCCATTCATGCCGTATAAGTTAAAAAAACATTCTTCTCGTACTTTTGTCGGAAAAGTCAAAAAGTACCTCGTATGAAAAATGAAAAAAGATTCCTTTCATATCTTTTACTAAAATCTCACCGAAGGATAAAATTAGATTTAAAAAATTCATCGTGGATGGAAATAAAATTACATAATGAGGAAACATGAATGTGGATGATAAAATACACCCTAGTAAATTCCAAAGTATATACAATCTCGGCTAAAAATGAGATTGTGATATTTCCCTTACCTTAGGTCCAATTTGCTTCGTAAGTGTCCGAAAATCCTGTATAATGATTTAAATAATGTTATTGAATTATTCCAGAATCATACATATTGTTATGATATCATATATGGTTATATTCGTAGCTTCTTATTAGTAATATTTCATTACTACTTGTTATTCTGGTGTTTATTACTTTTTGTTCTTATGCGTGTTTTGACGAATAAATTCTTATTATTCTCTTTAGGTTATAGATACCTAATTTCCAGAATGGTATTAGTGTAATATATATCATATTAATTCATTTAATTCACTTATATAATCATTATTAAATTAAGATCATGTAGAACAAGTCACATCATATCGTGGAGACGGTATTCCGTACGTACGCACGAGTGATGATATCATTCCTATGATCATGGAATTGTATTGGAGTGTATGTATACTGTTTCAGAATCAATATAACTTTATAATAGTCATATATAGTCATTAATTACACCATTATACCCATCCAAGTAAGGTGGTGGTGGAAAATAGATTACACCACGGCGTGGAGACGGTTTTCTGTACGTACGCACGTGCGGTGATTTCTTTTTCCGTAGGATGGATAGATGGTGAAATAGGGTTGTTTCATACATATAATAACATATCAGTATTTTATTGATACTGATGTTATTACTTCATAATGAAACAGATAATGAATAATAAGTGGAAGAAGAAATAAAAATGAAAGAATCGGTAACGGACATTAGCTCTTCTTTGAAGTGCTTCTTTGAGACCTCCTTTTAGAGCACTAAAATAGGTCTTTGAAGAAGACCGGAACCTCTAGGATGTCTCTAGGGAAGTGGAGAGGAGAAATTGGTAGGGGTTTGCCTAGTTTTAAGGCTCAATGTGGTGCGAGGAACAGGGGGAGGAGTTTCCCTTTTATAAGGGAGGAGAGGGGCACCTTTGGAATAACTAAAAATATTATTTTATTATAAAGTGAAATTCGGTTTTTAATAACTCCAAATTGATATATTTAGATCATAAGGTGGATAGGGGTCTAAATCATCTAATACAATAGAATTTATACAAGTTTAGGTAACAATTTTAACCTTATCATTTAGATTTAACTTTAAGTTAGATAATTTAACTTTTACCGTGTCTTCTTGTTTTGTTATACTATAAGGTTAATAAACATACTATATCAAGCCAAACGAACCCCAAGTTGTTTATTATTAATATATATAACATTAGCTAAGTAATTTTTCCAAACCATAGATTTTTAGGAATAATATAACAAGTAATAATATAATATTTGTTTTAAAAACTATTTTCTGTCAATTTTGACACTATTTAGTAATTGATTTTTGTGAAAATCATAACATAATTATTAGTTCGAAAAAAGTTACTTAAATCAATATTAACATGTCATATTAACCTATAAAATTAGTGTAATTCATAAAAAGTCTAAAATTACATTTATTTGGGTATTTATAACATCAATTATGTCAATATTTCATTAATAAGATAATTACTGCATCATCGTTGTGTCATAAATAAATTAAATTATTTAATGTCTACAAATTACAAATAAAATACCATTATGAAGAAAATATTTTTAGCTTTCTAATTAATATTTATAGTCGAATTTATCTTATGTATAACCCTATATTAAAAATTATTTACTTATTAAACTTTGATTTTAACTATTTTAACCCTTCTTTAAATAAATTAATAATAAATGTCCTCATCTAATGAAAGTGGGATTGAATGGTCATATTTTATTCCTAAGGTTGTTTTTGGTCGAATTAAACTTGTCCAATAGAATTAGGACATGTGTTAGGGAAATAATAATATCATTTTTACCCTTAATTACCCTATTTACTTTTAACCGTGGTAAATAAAAGTAAAAAGTTACTATTCACCAAAAATTATTTTCATCTCATTGAACCACATTTTAGTCCTTGATATTAACCATGTCTCTAGGATTTTCGAAATTCCACTCAGAGAAGTGGTAAAATTATGTTTTATGAAAAATTCCGTTTTTTTAACTGCCACTTAGTGGTTTCACTATTCATCAAAAAATGAATGTTTTCAGAAAAATACCAAAATTTTTCCCTAGGATAATTTCGATATTCTGAATCCAAAAATGATGTCCATTATAAAAAATAAAATTTATACAATTTCAAAAAGTGGTTATTACTATTCATAACGGTTAGTTTTAATAATATTTTAATAGCATATCGTTGTTTAGTGAAACTCGGTATTACGTACGACTCAAGCTATCGAGGAAGGCCGTGGTTCCGTGTAAAGAAAGACAACCTAGTGTTGTGTGTAGTGAAAGATTCCTTTCATGATTTATATAACCTAAAAACAAAATATTTCTCATAAATGTATGGGGTGTTACATTCTACCCCCCTTAAAATGAATTTCGCCCTCGAAATTCGTCACATTCTAACAAACAGATGAGGATACCTCTCCCTCATCATATCCTCAAGCTCCCATGTATCTTCTTCTAATTGGTGGTTCCTCCATAAAACTTTCACCAATCGAGTGGTCTTTCTTCGTAGGACTTTTTCTCTATGATCCAGAATCTCTATCGGCTGTTCTTCATAAGAAAGATCTTGCTCCAGCGGTACAACATCTGAGCTAAGTACATGTGAAGGATCAGGTATGTACATTCTCAGGAGAGATACATGGAACACATCGTGAACTTGAGAGAGATTCGGTGGAAGCGCCAATCAGTAAGCTACCTACCCAACACGATCCAGTATTTCGAAAGGACCGATATATCTAGGGCTCAACTTCCCCTTCTTTACAAATCTCATGACCCTCTTAAAGGGAGATATTCGTAAGAACACTTTATCACCCAATTCAAACTCTAGGTATTTTCGTCAGTTTTCCGCATAACTCTTCTGTCGACTCTGAGCTTCTCTTATGTGTTGTTGAATAGATCTGACATTTTCTGCCATTTCATCAACCAGATCAGGTCCTAATAGCTATCTTTCCCCAACAACATCTCAGCAAGTTGGAGTCCTGCATTTCTTTCCATAGAGAGCTTCATAAGGAGCCACCTGAATACTGGAGTGAAAGCTATTATTATAAGAAAATTCCACAAAAGGTAGGTGTTGAGCCCAACCACCTTTGAAATCCATAGAGCAAGCTCTCAACATATCTTCTAGGGTTTGAATTGTTCTCTCAGACTGACTGTCTGTCTGAGGATGATAAGCAGTGCCGAAACTCAACTTTGTATCCAGAGTACGCTGAAGACTTCTCCAGAACTTCGACGTAAATCTCGGATCCTGATCAGATATAATAGAAAGTTGTACCCCATGCAATCTTACCACTTCCTTTAAATATATCATTGCAAGCTGATCCAGAGAGAAATCCTCTCTCATAGAAATGAAGTGTGCAGACTTGGAAAGAAGATCAACTATAACCCAGATAGCATTATTGCCTTTGGATGTTATAGGATGTCCTGTGACAATGTCCATAGTGATGTTTTCCCATTTCCATTTGGGTATGGGTAATGGTTGTAACATCCCCTTAGTCTTCTGTCTCTCAGTTTTAACTTGATGACAAATCAAGCATCGAGTGACATATTCAGCAACATCTCTTTTCATGCCATCCCACCAGAAGTAATCTTTCAGGTCCCTATACATCGTTTTGTGCCTCTTTAATATTCACATGTATAGATGGTTGAACATTCATTTGAGAAAGATATGATTTCCCCCCTTCCATTATAATTCCAAGATCCATCCTTTGTAAATCCATAATTATTGGATATTTTTTATCCTCATCATGGATAAACTGGCATGGTCTTGTTGACTTAATGCATCTGCCACCTTGTTTGCTTTCCCAGGGTGGTAATGGATTGAGTAGTCAAAATCCTTAATCAGCTCCAACCTTCTTCTTTGACGCATATTCAGATCCTTTTGTGTGAAAATATACTTTAAACTTTTATGATCAGTATAAATAACACACCTTTCACCATAAAGATAATGCCTCCAAATATTTAATGCAAAGATTACCTCAGCTAACTCCAAATCATGAGTTGGGTAATTATGCTCATCGATTTTCAACTGTTGTGAGGCATAAGATATCACCATATCATTTTGCATAATAACACACCCCAATCCCATCTTGGATGCATCACTAGGCAGTGTGAGCATAGGTGCATTGGATAACCTTCTTTTCAACTCCTTGAAATTTTCTTCACATTCCTCAGTTCAAACAAACTAAACTCTTTTCCGAGTCAACTTGGTGAGTGGATTAGATAATCGTGAAAAATCTTTCACAAAACGTCGATAATATCCAGCCAAACCATGAAAACATCAGATCTCGGTTACTGTTGTTGGTCTCAACCATCTTTCAATAACCTCTGTTTTTGCTGGATCCACAGATATCCCCTCTTTTGAGATTATGTGACCAAAAAATGCAACTTTTTGAAGCCAAAATTCACACTTGGTAAATTTGGCATAAAGCTTCTCCTTTCTCAGGGTCTTCAATATAATTCTCAAGTGATCTTCATGTTCTTCCTTACTTTTGATTAGACAAGAATATTGTCTATAATGACTACCACAAATTGATCAAGATAGTCTCTAAATACTCTATTCATCAGATCCATGAAGATAGCAGGGGAAATAGTAAGACCAAATGGCATCACTATAAATTCATAGTGTCCATACCTTGTATGGAAATCCGCCTTTGGTATATCCTCCATTTTGACCCTTAATTGGTGATACCATGAATGGAGATCAATCTTGGAAAAGTATTGAGCTCCTCATAGTTGGTCAAATAATCCATCAATGCATGGGTGAGGATATTTGTTCTTGATAGTGATCTTGTTATGTTCTCGATAATCAATGCAGAGTCTCATTGATCCATCTTTCTTCTTAACAAATATAACTGGTGCTCCCCAAGGTGACGCACTAGGGCGTATGAATCCCTTATCAAGATTTTCTTGGAGTTGCTTCTTCAATTCTTGCAACTCAACTGGGGCCTTTCTATAAGGTTTCATTGAAATAGGCAAAGCACCCGCTACGAGTTCTATTGAAAACTCAACTTCACGATTTTGTGGAAGACCCAGTAATTCCTCCGGAAAGACATCATCAAACTCCCGTACAATGGGTATATTATTAAATGTGAGTTTCTCACCAACCATTTGAGATAAATAACCTTCATTTAGTGGAATCAAGACCCATAAGATGGAAGAAATTTCCACTGGAAAGTTATGTTCATCCTTGCATCGATAGACTATCATAGATTGATCTGGAATATGAAATGTGACTTCCCGTCATTGGCAATTGATATGATCTCCATATAAAGAAAGACAATCCATGCCAAGAATAACATCAAATTCTACTATAGGAAGGATCACAAGATTTTCAGGAAGAACGTTCCCACAAACTTCGATCGGAGAAGAATTATAAACTTTTGATGTGACTATTGTACCATTAGGTGTTGTCACAGCTAACTCAACATCTAATTGTTGAGGTAATACGGTGATACCCTTAGAAAATTCTTCAGAAATTAAAGAGTGGGTGGATCCAGAATCAAATAAAACATTTGCTACTTTAGAGTGGATGGTAAGTGTACCTTTCACCACATCGTTATCGTACTCCACATTGATGATAGAAATTGCATGTGACTTTCCTTTGTCTTTAGCCTTAAGAGTTTGTTGATGTCGACCATCATCATCAACCCTTGGATTAGGGGATTTATTGGCATAATGACCCATCTCCTTGCACTTGAAACATTAATGTGTCGTAGGTTCATTCTGTGTATCCCTTCCTTTGTTTGCATCATTAGACATCTTCTTCCCATCATCGCGGCATTCAAATGCCTGATGACCTTCCTTTCCACATTTGAAACATTTACTTGTCCCTTTAATAGAACTCCCTCCAAGTTTCTTTCCACACTTTGAGCATAAGGGAAAGCTCATCTTCTTTTCAGTGTGCTCTTTATATTTTCCTTTGAATTCCATTTTCCTCTTCTTATCAAACCCATATTACTGGTGGGTTACTCGTATCTCCATCTCAACTTTGAGAGCACATCGAATTATTTCCTCATAGCTATTGAAGTCCTTTATGGCTAAGGCCCTTCGAAGACTTGGTTTTAATCCACTAAAGAATCGATCGATCTTACTCTCAGGTTGGATAATAATACCAGAAGCGTACCTTGCAAGTCTTGTAAAATTTGCTTCATAGGTACCAACAGATTCATCATCCTTTTGCTTTAGTTCAAGAAACTCTTTCTCCATCTTTGTTCGAAGAATACGAGGGGAGTACTTATTGAAAAATAAGTTCTTGAACTCATCTCATTCCATGGACTCAATTTCATCCCTTTGCCTCGTATTCTTAATAAGATTCCACCATTGATCAACATATCCTTCCAAACGATACACTGATAGGATGAATTTATCATGTTCAGAACATTGAAGAACTGAAAATATCTTTTCAGTAGTACTAATCCATTTTTCTGCAACTAATGGATCAGTAGACCCACTGAAAGAAGGTGGACGCTGCCTCATGAAGGATTCAACATAATTTTTCTCCTTCCTTTGCTCGTTTGGAAGTCCTGCATGATTCATAGCTTGTGTAAGTATAGAAATAAGATTTTTCACTCCATCTCCCAATAACATTTGTTTGTTCAGGAGGACAATCATTGCATTGTCCATTGCATTGATCAACACGGTTCCTTCGGGTTCTAGCCATCGTCTAAAACCCAAAAAGAATAGTGTGAGAGGAAAAAATCATGCGAGGGAAAATAACATTATAAAGGGGGAGTACCTTCAATATCTAACATCTTAGGTTTAATTCTATGATCGTTAGCGTAATTCTAGGACTATACCCTATACGTATACTTAACCTTAGGGACATCCCTATACATTCCTTAGAAATATCTCTAGGGATCTCACTAACGTTTTCGTATCCTAGTTTCCAAAGGTTGACTAAACCTTTCCTCTGATACCAACTGTAGAGACCCAAAGCTTAACGTACATAGACATTATATTAATTTTTCTGTATACTTAGTACATAAAAAAACACACACACAAGGACCGTAATAGTTTAGTGTCTTTGGAAACTCAGAATATAATCTTCTAATCGTGGTGAATGATCTTCAACATATCTCATAAAGATCTTATTTTTTTAAACCTAAATCCTTTCTTTATATCCTGGGGAGAAGAAAACATAAAGGGTGATCTCAAATTCTTAGTAAGGGTAAACAAAAGAAATATCAATCACATCATATTCATAAGAACATATCTTTTGGAAATCTTATCCTGCAAAAGAGATCATAATTTCATAACATGGTATAAATCATAGTTGTGAAATGTAATCCCAATAATCATAACTTAAAACATGAAACTTTTTGGCATACACACACAATCATAGAGAATCATTTCATATTAGTCAAGACTCATTGCCAAGACTATCTTAGTGGACAAAGTCTCTTTCTGAACCGAGTTCACTCCTCGTTTCAGTCCTCTTTCACTTTACCGGTATAACCTACCTTTCCATCCATGTATATTTCATGAGATATAAAATCTTTAGTCAATGCATTGGAGGGAGATATAGGTCCCACCCATCTCATAATGATACCATTCTTATGTGTGCCACAAAATCATAAATCATACATCATCGCATAACCCATGTAGTAAAAATGGGATTCTTAAACAACATGACATTATAAAACAATTCATATAAAATATAGGAATTCATAAAAATAATTCCATCACAACATATTCAAATCATTAGGGATAGAAACAGAAACCTTTATTATCTTAGATGGAAAATAATTTTGATAAAACACTTGAACTCCATTCTTGAGGAAAATATCCTTTCTACTTCAAAAACATTTTTCCTTTCTGAACATGTCATACAATTCTAAACTAAAAGAAGTTTATTAAAAATAAACATAAAAACTTGTAATGGAAGCTTCTTGGAAATAATGTTTTAAAAATCCATTCATGCCGTATAAGTTAAAAAACATTCTTCTCATACTTTTGTCGGAAAAGTCAAAAAGTACCTCGTACTAAAAACGAAAAAATATTCTTTTCATATCTTTTACTAAAAACTCAACGAAGGGTAAAATTGGATTTAAACAATTGTAGGTGGATGGAAATAACATTACATATTGAGGAAACATGGATGTGGATGATAAAATACACCCCAGTAAATTCCAAAGTATAAACAATCTCGGATAAAAATGAATTGTGATATTTCCCTTACCTTAGGTCCAATTTTCTTCGTAACTGTCCGAACCTCCTGTATAATGATTTAAATAATGTTATTGAATTATTAAAGAATCATAGTTATTGTTATGATATCATATATGGTTATATTCTTAGCTTCTTATTAGAAATATTTCATTACTACTTGTAATTTGGGTGTTTATTAATTTTTGTTCTTATGCGTGTTTTGTCGAATAAATTCTTATTATTCTCTTTAGGTTATAGATAACTCATTTACAGAAAGGTATTACTGTAATATATATCATATTAATTCATTCAATTCATTTATATAATCATTATGAAATGAAGATCATGAATAACGAGTCGCATCACATCGTGGAGACGGTATTCCGAACGTACACACGAGTGATGATATCGTTCCTATGATCGTGGAATTGTATTGGAGTGTATGTATACTATTTCAGAATCAATATCACTTTATAATTTTCATATATAGTCATTATTTACACCATTATACCCATCCAAGTGAGGTGGTGGTGGAAAATAGATTACACCACGGCGTGGAGACGGTATTCCGTACGTACGCACACGCGGTGATTTATTTTTTCGTAGGATGGATATATGGTGAAATAGGGTTGTTTCATACTTATAATAACATATCATTATGTGAGTGATACTGATGTTATTACTTCATAATGAAACAACTAAAGAAGAATAAGTGGAAGAAGAAATAAAGATGAAAGAATCGGTAACGGACATTACCTCTTCTTTGAAGTGCTTCTTTGAGACCTCCTTTTAGGGCACTAAAATAGGTCTTTGATGAAGACCAGAACCTCTAGGATGTCTCTAGGGAAGTGTAGAGGAGAAATTGTCAGGGGTTGGCCGATCTTGAAAGCTCAATGTGGTGTGAGGAAGAGGGGGAGGAGGTTCCCTTTTATAAGGGAGAAGAGGGGCACCTTTTGAATAACTAAAAATATTATTTTATTATAAAGTCAAATTCGGTTTTTAATATCTCCAAATTGATATATTTCGAAGATATGGTGGGTAGGGGTCGAAAAAATCTAATCCAATAGAATTTAGACAAGTTTAGGTATCAATTTTAACCTTATCATTTAGACTTAACTTTAAGTTAGATAATTTAACTTTTACTGTGTCTTCTTGTTTTCTTATACTATAAGGTTAATAAACATACTATATCAAGCCAAAAGAACACCAAGTTGTTTATTATTAAAATATATAACCTTATCTAAGTCATTTGGCCGAACCTTAGATTTTTAGGAATAAAATAACAATTAATAATATAATATTTGTTTTAAAAAACTATTTTATGTCAATTTTGACACTATTTAGTAATTTATTTTTGTGAAAATCATAACAGAATTATTATTTCGAACCAAGTTACTTATATCAATACTAACATGTCATATTAACCTATAAAATTAGTGTAATTTATAAAAAGTCTCAAATTACATTTATTTGGGTATTTATAACATCAATTATGTCAATATTTCATTAATAAGATAATTACTGCATCATCATTGTGTAATAAAGAAATTAAATTATTTAATGTCTAAAAATTAAAAATAAAATACCATTATGTAGGAAATCCTTTTATCTTTTTAATGAATATTTATAGTCTAATTTATCTTCTGTATAACCCTATATTAAAAATGATTTACTTATTAAACTTTGATTTTAACTATTTTAACCCTTCTTTAAATAAATTAATAATAAATGTCCTAATCTAATCCAAGTGGGCTTAAATGGTAATATTTTATTACTAAGGTTGTTTTTGGTCGAATTACACTTTTCCAATAGAATTAGGACATGTGTTAGGGTAATAATAATAACATTTTTACCCTTAATTACCCTATTTACTTTTAACCATGGTAAATAAAAGTAAAATGTTACTATTCACCAAAAATTATTTTCATCTCATTGAACCACATTTTAGTCCTTGATATTAACCGTGTCTCTCGTATTTTCGAAATTCCACTCACAGAAGCGGTAACATTAAGTTTTATGAAAAATTCGGTTTTTTTAACTACCACTTAGTGGTTTCACTATTCATCAAAAATTGAAAGTTTTCAGAAAAATACAAAAATTTCAACCTAGGCTAATTTCGATATTCCGAATCCAAAAATGAAGTCCATTATGAAAAATAAAATTTATAAAATTTCAAAAGGTGGTTATTACTATACATAACGACTAGTTTTAATAATATTTTAATAGCATATCGTTGTTTAGTGAAACTCGGTATTGCGTACGGCGCAAGCTATCGAGGAAGGCCACAGTTGCGTGTAAAGCAAGCCAAGATAGTGTTGTGTGTAGTGAAAGATTCCTTTGATGATTTATATAACATAAAAACAAAATATTTCTCATTAAAGTCTCGGGTGTTACCGTGGTTACCCATATTTTTGAAGGTTTTCATGAACAATAACGAATTAAAACACACAATATACTAATTCTTGAGTCTCCACACTAAATGGTTATGATGAATTCCACATGTGTTACCTTGATGGTAATGTCATTCTAAACAATTCAAACCACAATTTTAATCATCACCCCATGACTATAATTTAATGGGGTACATTTATATTACTTCTGATAATATTTGATGCAATTATATTATTCCTAGATGTAACCCTTGATATTTGAGATTCCAAATATCATGGAGGACCTAGAATACATGAAATATTCTACTATGATAATTTAATTTGACACATGGGAATGAATAGGTACTCACTAACTTGTGAGGAAATAAAATTCATGATGTATTCTAGTATTATGTTCAATTTTTTCCATGATCAAATGATCCATGTTTGGTATTATAGAGTTTATTATGTATTTTATTTGATCGTTGGAGTCCCTATATCACCATATAATAGAGAATCCATGGTACTTGGATAGTTTATTTGTTATCTAAACTATCCTATTATCAGTAGCCTAATTTAATAACACCAGGTTTGAGGTTGCGAGATTGATATTTCATAGAAAACCCCAGCACATATTAGAATGTTATTTCTCATCCTCAATTTACCATAGACCATTATTGTTATATTGGCTTGAATGGGCCGGTAATTTCACATTTACACCATGATATCCCCTCCATTGATATCTTGGTTGTTCACTCCATCCATGCACCTCAAACTCCTCTATATGATGATCCCCCACCTAACATCCATATGTTCTATCACTACCCATGGTCACATGTATTTAATGGATATTGTGAAGAAAGGGGTGACTATTGTTCTACTATTTTCATCAATGGTTTTTGTCCTATGTGATATGTTTTGAGAGCAGTTGTCATATTTTAAATTTTAACTAAAAAAGTCATTCCACCTAATTTTCTACAAGGATCAGAGTAGATGTCCCTTATAAATGTAATATAACACTATTTCAATACCATTCACCAACTACAACACCTATTTTTCAAATGCATCCCAAAAAACCTCAAATAACCCTAATTGAAACTCATCACATATTTTAAGGAAAATGAATATATAAGAAAGAAACTATACATTTTTTTATTATTATTGATGCACCACTAATAATTGTCAACGTCAAATCCATACAAAATAACCATTGAAACTCCATATCACTGTAAAAACTATATCCATGAAGGGTTACCCATTGTAGCTAGCTAATATATTTTTGAATTGACATGGATTGGATGGGAACACTGAAAACTATTATATTTCCTACACCACCATCTCTCTTTAGTCTAGGATAGTTGTTTTTAAGGCATAGTAGGGGAGAAACATAGGCATACTTACTTGAAGACATAAAATATTATTGAGTTGGGCTATTGGTTTTAGGGAATTCTGGGAAGCACATCATCCAACCTTAAATCGTCAAAAGTGACCTTTCGAATGAACCAAATTTTCATGCAATTAGTACTACCTATTAATAAATGTGTTCAATATAGATAGAAAATTTGAATATTGAATTTGAGGTGAAAGGTGATATGATTTGGAAACCCCTTTTGATATGTATTATTTCAGTGGCTAGGATAAGTATAAAGACCTAAACAAAACAATGATAGAAACCAAAAAATATTTGTTCCCATAAGTGAAATAGAATCCTATAGCATCCAATGATATAATTGATAGTGAATTTGAATGTCTATGAACCATGGATTAAAATTATTGAGACTTCCTAGGAGGTGACTGAATGAATTGAAATAAATCAGACAATCTGGTGTAGAGGTTTTGATAGGTAGGAATCACCATGCATTGGAGTGAGTGAGTAGTTAAGTGGTTGGAAAACACAGAAGAAAAATTCCAATAATAAAGTATGTGTGAGTTAATATTTATTTACAAAAATACCATCACATAGCTTACACACAAGTGGAGTAAGTGATGAGATCCTCCCCTACACCCAAATAAGTAAAGGGGAACCAAAAAAACCACATTTATTTCACTATTTTATGAAATATGATATATACTATAGTGTAGAGACATGTTTCAAAAGTAGTTGGGAGGCCATCAAATGATTCAAAAAAAAAAGAGTAAAAAGTTGTATGAATATATACTAATTTGGATTTGGGAGATATTAACTTATTATAGTGCAAGTAACACACCAACAATGTACAATAAAGATATCCCTAACTCTAAACTTAAAATATTCACCCCTCAACCATTTTATAATTTAGAAATACCTTTCTTGATATAGTTCTGGCCTTTCTGATCTAATGGTATCCTCCAGATGGTATATTCATTAGAGTAGGAATTATTTGGGATGTTGTTTGAGTGATTGGTAGAAAAATGTTACTCATGTTTCTATACAGAAAAATTAACATGGAACTTAGTTCATCCATTAGGACATGATTGTGGGGTTGGAAGGATGGATATTTTAGTTATTCCAATGTTACTATTCCCACACAAATGTGGTGTACATTTCTCATATGTCATTGTATGGTGTCAATATTCACATATCCCAATGCTAGTGCAATGTTTGAATACTAATAATTGGAATAAACATTGTGTCTTTCAATCTACCAAGAAACATGAACAATCCCAACCGCTCATCCCTCTCTCCAATGTATGAGGTGACTGTTTTTTCTATTTCCAAGATTCAAGATCATGTGGTGTTTTAATAGACATCCTTATCCATAGGTGATGTCTATTTAGTCTATTGAACTCAGAGTTAGCTTCTCTAATTAGTTCAGACCAACCTTTAATACACTCATATTGAGAAGAACATAGACTATAAAATATAAAAAACATCAATCTAGGGGTATTTCACACAAAAGAGTTTTCAAAAACTTTTTCTATAATATTGGTGCTGTCATTTAAAGCATTCATTTCAGTTTTGATACTTTCTTTTTCAATAACCACTTTATTCCTTTATAACTAGATATTATATTCAATCCCATTTTTTATCTTTTCTTTCTATAGAGTGTGAATTAGTCACATTAATGACTTCATTAAAGAAATATTATTGAACAACTACAATATTTTCACTCTCATCATTCTCTTCACACGAATATATTATTCTTGGTTCTAAAAGATTTATATTTCTCATGTCCCTAGGATGTGAATCACTGCCATATTTTTTAATAACATTCATTATGGGATATTGTTCATCCATAGGTGAATGAGTGGGAAATATAATTCATTTTAATAACTACTCATATCTAAATGTCACCCCTACCATAAGTATTGTTGAATTTGGAAATATGAGTTCTTGGTGAATCAATCAGCTTCTCTGTAATGGATGAGAATTTTCCAAAGGATTTCAAGAAGAGGTTTCATAGAAACAAATCATTGAAACTAGTACCTTTCAAAAACTCAATACATAACTTTATCCTATTATTCATTTACATTTCCTTAATTATATTTTATCTATGTCTAATGAACTTATTCTTAATCAATGAAAGAATATTTTTTCCTTGTCCGAGTTTGGTTCAGGGCCTTTTTTCTCTTTTATTTCAATGGAATCCTATAGTTGTTATAATTTAATTTTTTACATTCATGTTGGTGTAGCCCAGTATTTTTGTCTCCAATGGGGTATAAAAATAAATTCCATCATCATTATCTTTGTTAGACTCTATTATTATAGGCTAATGATATCAAATCTATTTTTTATATTGGTCTGTCAGGCCTATTATTTCAGTAAGGCCTCCGATGGTCGACTAAAAATCGGTCCCTTTATCTCCCCACCATAGGTTCTCCCATTAATATTCTCTTTAAATGAAACAATATTCTTCATTCAATTAAATTATATGTGTATCTATAATATGGATTCAATTTATCCAAGATAGTTTGAACTCATGGGTTTTTGAAAATCCTAGTTTCCAATGATTTTAATTGACAAAATAGAAAGCGAGGTGATGTTAACACTGAAACCACTAAATGAAAGGACCTAATTTTACTTTACAAAATAAAATCACAATGATAAACCAATGAAAATGTAAGTAGAATACTTATAAGGAAATATATGAAGGGAGAGTATTTCTACCCCTCAATATGGGAAAAGGGGATGAGGTCACATAGTTGTATAATAAGGATATATAGTTTATATCAATACCAACATTGTGCTATAACGCGGGATATGGTGGGTATTTCTTTTAAACTTCCCTATACTAGATAAGTGATGGGATGACAATATACGACTATATATAAAACAAATACTAGGGTGATATTGGAATCCTCCCTTAAGGACATGTAATATTTTTTCCGGCATGATACTTCTTTGGAATACATATAATATTGAAAGATATAACCACTTGAAAAAATAAGGGATTTGGTGTTATGATAGTCTTAGTCAGTAATAGAAATAACCCATAATAAGTTTAGTTAGAAATATATGTTTGTTACCAAAATGAAGGGAGCACTAAAAAATGGATATAGTGAGATAATCCATTTTTAGGTCATTTTCCAACTACAATATAAATCATTGAAGAGTAGGTAATCTTTTTGAATGATATCTTAGTATAATTTGTAATCATTTTTCATTATTTCAATTACAAAATATAGGTCACAATATTGATTAACTATAGTCGCAGGCCTCACCACACTTGTGTAATCATGATTTTTCAAAAAGATGAATATAAGTTTCTAGAACGAGAGAATAAAAGAAATCTATTGAGAATAACGTTTTTTTTATTTGAAAAATCTAGTGTTTATTTTAGGAAAACAATCCCTAATATCTTATATAGAATCTATAGAATGTTCATAAGGGTTTAGTTTATTAATATAAATAAATATTACATGAAATACCATTTATTGGATAAATTAAAACTAGGGAATGACCACTGACCCTGTATGAAGGAATTTTTGAATCATAAAAATCGAATGTTTTATGTTGTTATGTGTAGATGTGTAGATGTGAAGAGATAGAAATGGATAGACATAATAGGATACATCAAATTGACTATGTTATTTCAAAATATATGCCTTCATTGATGAATTTTCTGACTAACCACATCCCCTCTTAAAAACACAAAAACATTGATAACACATGAATGTTGATGAAAAATTTTCCTATATATAAACATCTTGTTAGACTATATATTTATATCTATATAATCAATTCTTTAAAGTAAAAGAGGGATTCTCTCTTGGTTAGAGAAGAATATATCAATGAATTTTGATGATTTGATGGATTTAGAAAGGGACCATCTTTACATTCTCGACCTACAAATCCTCAAGACATTGTATGGAATATAGGATTTTACTAGCTTATTCATAACTAGGAATTTCCTAGAACCCATTAGTTACTGAATACATTTTGAAAAGGAGTACTTCGTCTCGGTCTGAATTGGGAATGACTAGGAAGCCTTCAAATTTCACCAAAGTAATTATGTACCTACTTTATTATCATTCCACTTTTAATGAACCATTGAAATATCAACATACCATATGTAAAGGGGTAGGGTTAATGGTGTTGAGTGGTGAATCTATTTGAATGCAGATGGAAATTTTTTGAACTACATAATTTACCCTTTTCAATGTCTAGTTATAGTTTGATACGATTATCCAAATTATATGTGATGAAGTCATTGAAATTATAGTTACATAAATTGTTATGTCATCGTAAAACCATCTAGGTGAATAGTCTTAGGTGTTTTCATCAGATATTCACTAACATAGATAGATACATATAATGTTTTTTCCCTTCTAGAATGGATTTGGCTATAGAATATGACATAAATCCTTTTTAGTAATGATATTAGAATTGGGGATCGATGGTGTTTGTCAATCCAAACTAACCTTTAGGATTTTACCCATTGCATGATCTAGTTTAGTAATTAAAATTGGACTCTTTCCTTTCACTGATGAGTTTGATGGTCATCTATGGTTCATGGAAATTCAGACGTCTCTAATGACGACTCCACCATCTATGATGAGCTATGACCCGGGTAAATGAGTCTGGTAATTTTAGTGATTACATTTGAGTACCAACCTCAATAATAACACCATTTGAACACAAAATACCACTTCTACTCGATGATGTATCTGAACCATATATGATTCCCACACGCTTTTGAATTTATGGGTCTTGTGGATGTGGCAAATATTATTAAAACCAAGAAGGGTTATTTTGACTTCATATTTATGGTATCATTGAAAAGTGGATCATCTTACATCACATAGAATAACACCTATTAGATTTTATTAAACCCTATCAGATTAATGAGGTAAAATTTCAATGGTATTAGTTGTAAAATCTCAGATAGAAAGGGTCCAATTCAACAACAAGGAAACGGTAGTTATAGAACAATGATCCAATAAACATTTTTTTGAAATTTAATAGACATTCTACTGATAGAATATAGATTTGGAAGAGAGTGGATTCCTAGAAAGATATTTGTATCTTTGGTAAAACCATATGAATATTGAGGACCCATTGGTGAAATAATAGTCACATGGATCTTCATGAAAGGTCTCAAACAAATCCATTAAATATCTCAATCTTTTCACACTATCTCGACCTATTTAATCCCACCGTCTTGAAGAGTATACTAATACTGAAAAAATAGTTCCTAGTAGGCCCACTCAGGGAACTATACTCCCAATGTACAATAAGAAATTGAGTTGGCAACACATCACATCTTTTTTTGACACCTATTCAACATTGTACTCGAGCAAGGACTCATTGAGTAGATGGAAACTAAGGGGATTAAAACTATTTTCATTGATATGTTGGTCATGGGTGAATCCAAGGAAAAGATATAATGTTTTTGGACTAGTTATGAGTTTATGGTGTCTGTTCAAGTTAAAAATTATCTCATCAATACCAATTGGAATCTCTAAAAACTCAAAATATCAGTATTCTACACAATTGCCTTCTATTGATGTGTACAATTGACATGCCCCTGAAGAATTACCCAAATACATCATACCCTATAAAACCAAATCATTCTCAATATTTTGAAATACTTAAATCATAGACCTCCACATCAAACCCCAATTATAGCTTGGCCCTATTAACTATAGTATAAGAAATTCATCCTACAATACCCTTCAGTGCACTTGTTACCAGATTGGTAATCTATAAATCCAAACATCTAATTATATTTTTATTTATTATATTTTTATTGAGATTTCATTGAAAGGGGTGTTGTGATATTACTCATTGTTACTGGTGGTGTCTTACCTCAATAATAAGTGTCTCATTGGGTTGTTGAAAAAAGTTATCCCTTTTTATTTCCCCAAGATATAGGGAACATGGAATTTCTACATATAAGATGTGATGAAAAACATCTTTCATGTTTAGGTGGATAGTTAAAAATGATTTGATGGCTACCCAAAACAATGTCTAGACTACAATGCATGATTTATAGAACCCAATATGCCTATTTCTCATGCAATTGGCTTTGAAACCATGTCCCCCAATAATATTGTTCATAATAGCCCATTACTCTGATTCAACATGAACCACTAAGAATCATGTATCCTTCCATGATGGATTACTGTATTTAGGTCAATCGTGTTGAACCATAAAAACATTATTTCTCATTATTATAGTTACATACCTTTCAAACTAGGTCTCGTTCCCTCCACATTTTGTTTCCATGTTCAATTAAATTATATCTAGATTCAACTCAATGTCAGTTGTGATCATGAATATCTATTCACATGGTTTATACCATTTTGGAGTAGTGGTATGTGAGGTGTTTGCCTCATAAAAAATGCATCGATCTTGGAATTATATGCGACTAAATTATCTTGTAGTCTGGGGTGGTCAGAGTGGTGCAAATACTGCATGCCATTATATTGGTTACATGATGTGATGTGAATATGCATACTCTACTGGGGTTGAAACATGCTATTAGAAGCCATGAACCAATTTTTGAATTGATGTTCCAAATATAAAAATTCATGGATTCCCCAAATATTATCCATCAATTTCAATATAGTAGTACAATCAGCCCAATCCATCAATATATCCCCATATAACTACCTTGTTACGACTTCAACCAACTTGAAAATGGTCATGGAAATAATATGAATGTTACCAGACCATAGGAACCATAATGTACACACATTTGTCCAACACCTACTATCCTTTGGGATTCATAAAAACACAATAGATCCATAAGTAATCCAATGAGATTGATTTCAGAATCAAAGAATCATGCTATTTCTAGAAAATGGGTGGGATGGGTGTTGTGTATAGGTTTAGGTTGCAAATTCACACAGATATGCTTATCCATGATCATTTGTGAGTCTAGCACCAAGTTCCTGATTAATTAGAATAGTCCAAATTATTGATTTTGGTATCCTCTTTTCCTCTAAACTGGTATACTCGTCCATTCATTCATGTTTCCTATTATCATAGACCACTAATAGAAGCATACTTGTCACCCTGAATATCATGCAAATTAGACTTGACATTATCCCACAACCTCCATATTATTGAGTTGTAGTGTAGAGTGATTAGAACTCTATCCCATTACTCAGTAACCTAACCAATGTAGTGAAAAAAATCAACTCCAACACAACTCATTGAATATTCTATATTTTCTAGGTTTTCCATAGACTAGCAATTACCATGTTTCCCAAAACCAACTCTTCTAGCCCCTTCACACCAAATAATCAATAGGTGAAGAGTATAAAATATTCACACCAATCCACTGAGTGATATATATTGTTGTATTTCCACCCCAAAGGATATTTATGAAACACAATATCTACCATTGGAACTTGATCAATCTCTTGAAAGTAGTTTATAAAAATTGATAATGCCAGTTGAACTCAATGCTCTTGGGTTTCCAAGAACCTCGTAACTCCCATGTTTTTTACAGAGAAACCCCATATACTATGAAATTGTGGATGGAACTAAGGATAAAATCTATGATACTTGTGTATAGAGACACTAGAATGATTGGTATGCCTCTGTGACATGGTAATATGTAAGATAGAGTTTGTTATCAGATGATCCACTACTATAACATGAGATATGATGATGACATCTATGCAGCACTAGTGTGAACATGTGTCCAAATTATTAAATACCCCATAGGCCTCATATCATTGATTTATAACATTGGTGAGCATTCCAACCCAAGCGGGTAAGGAGTTTCATATTTTATTTAAATAAAACACATGATCCCTTAAATGATTTGGACCCTATCAATTCCATTGTGTTTTATTCTGACCATACGTCCCAAGTTGAGGGTTCCGAGCATACTCACGCCCCAGCGATGATCAAGGAGTGTCCAAACTAATCTTTTACTATTAGGACTAAGGGGGTATATATTCCTTTTTACTCTGCATGATGTCACGACCTCTTTGTATCTTTTATTACTAAATGATATATATTCACTTCATCAATGTTTCAACATTTATATACAAATCATAACCCTATGCAATGAGACATTCTACTCTACACAGGTGACTCCATTAACATTAATATATATCATATGATAGCTAGTATGGTAATAGATAATCCCACCACTCTACTACCCACCTCATTTCCTTGATTCCAAGCCATTCCAAAGAACACTTCTCACCCCCACCATCTTACTGTAGTTATTGGAAGAGAGTAGGATAAGTATTCAAACCCAGTTCTATCATCATGGCTATCACCCTAATCAGTTTAAGATGCATTACAAGAAATTATATTCCATATTTAAAATAATTAAATACTATTTTATTTATCATTGAACCATTATAAAAGATTCCCCAATACTTCCTCCCAATAATATATTGTACCCTTCTCATTCCCATGGTGGTTCCTCATCTAACAAGACTAGTAACACATTAATGGATTAGACTACTATTCTATGAAAAAATAACAAATATGATACATGTTCCCAGAATAGTGGAAATTTATTTTGTTCATATTACTACACTATCTAGAAGATGTGATATATCCCACACATTTTTTTCCCATTCACACTACATGTTCCACTGGGTCATGGTAATGTCCCTACTTCCATCCCCATTTTCCATTGATTTCCTTGGGGATTCCTCTATTCAAGTCATACTTGGGTAATATATGGTCTTAAAAATTGTTCTATTTGCATGTTTTATGAATATCTCTTTAATTAATTATAATCCAAGATCACCTCTTGATTTGACTATATAGTTGGCATGGAACTGAGTCACCAATCGAGTACGAGTTGGACTGTTAGAGTTTATGGTTTCATTGGACCTTTAATTTTTCATTCAAATAAAACATAATTTCCAAATTATTCCCCACAACCCAAGAGACACTATCAAACATCAATATCCCCAAGGCCTTAAGAGGGATTCAAAAAGAGTATAATAAGAAGAGGTATGTCAACCACATAATATGTCACTTGGAGAACCTATTTCATTAGGATTGATATGAATTTTTGATATGTTTTAGAATATTCCTAGATTTATCCATACGTAAACATATATAGTTGTCCTTACAACATCATAAAGTTCAATATCCTTTCTTATGGACCTACTACAAATCTCTTATGATTCTAAACATCCATTCTTTCAATTTATCCAAGTGAAATGAAATAGAAGAGGGAAAATATCCCATTCCAATCTAGACATCCTACTCTCAATCTACCTCTGTGGGAAGAATTAGAAATAGACATCCACATTTATGAGTTCAAACAATGATTTCTGATAGATTCACACAACCTGCCTTGACTCATTAATCAAGTGTCTTTTCACATCTATCGTTCTTCAGGACTTAGCATGGAGGAAATTTTATTTTAAAATATTATATGATATTCAATACATTCCTCATCCACTTTATTGAAAAATGATAAACGAAGCTTCAATTTCTATAATGTTTTCTTCAAGTATACCACACTTCCTTTCCCATCGATCTTTTTTTCATTCTTCATAGAATTATAGTATCTAGTCATTTCATAGATAGAACCATCCTTTGTATGAATAAAATTAATATATATATATATATATCAAGTTTCATATGGGTTATTATTTATCTTTAAGAGGAATCTTATAGTGATTTAGAATTTGAAAAAGGAGACCAATTAAAAAATCAATAATAGGGGCTATAAGTTTCTCTAATTAGATACTATGTAAAAATCCAAAAAATGGACTTGGTGCCATAATAGATCATTATAGAGGTTATAGACATAAAAAAGAAATTCTAGATCATTAATAATGTTTACAAAATCCCACATATCATTAGTCGATCCATGAAGGATATGATAAACAAGTACACAAGGATGAAATATCACCCTCTCATGACCTTCTTAGGATAGCTAAGAAGAAAACCACTCTTAATATAGATCAAAATTATTTATATTTACTTCCTCATTATGAAAATGGTGTATTCGATATAGAAAAAAGGCCATATCGTAGGCTCAGTTGTATTCATGGTAAAGAATATGATTGATTTGGATGGGTGAGAGAACTGAGTCATGAGCCGATTTTAGTATCTTCCTTCTATTGGAACTCTATAAAATCATGTTTTTTTACCATTTGAGTGGGAAGTTATTTTTTGATTTTATATTCACATGGACTCTATGAAATAATGAAGGGATAGAAGGTAGTCAATGAATTGGAAATAATCAAATTACATTCAACCAAAGAGTACCTGCATGCTTTGAAATGTGATTTTACATCTCTATATAACATCAGTGAGCTACTCTCATGAATCTACCACACAAATCAAATGGTTTAAAACAACTAAATTGACATCATACGTGATTATTACCACACAATCAAATCAGACACATGGGGGTTTGAATTATGTTGCGGAAAAATCCCTCAATGCAACTTTGTAATGTTTTCGAGAAGATTGTGTTTGTTGAAAAAGATGGTTGACAAGGTCATTTATTGTATTCTAGAGTGATTTTTTGCATGTTATGTTGAAAAATATCCAATATATAGGTATGGAATCTTTGGAATGTATTTAATAAGTTTTTTATATAATGTGGTTTAATTTCACTACATTTTTTAAATTTTTGGGGTACAGAATTTTGATGATAATACAAGTTTTATGAAATTTGGATTTCCAAGGATGCTTCATGAAAACATTAAAATGGTATGGAATTCATGAATGTTTGGTGTTTCATTAATTTATAGTGTTTCATGAAGGAATGGTGATTCACACGATTCAAAATATTTGTGAAGGATGGATGAGTCGTATAGAAAATTTGGAAGGTTATAAGATTATGAAAATATTTGAGAATTGAATATTTCCCTGACGATTCATGAAAAATTGAGAGTTTCATTAAAAAAATAGAGAGTTTCTGAAAAGGATGTGGGGGTCATGAATGTTTTATTAATGGGATATAATTTATATAAATAGGTGACTTGCTACATCATTTTAAGAGTGGAATCCTTAATGAATATCCAAAGGTTATTAAATGACAAATGTGTTTCCTAAATTTTTTTCTAACACAAAAGTTATAATAGGACCACCCATTTTGATAAGAAAGGAAGATTACAAAAAGTAATTTAATCTTTTTCAAAGTTGTGAGCTTCATGAAAGATTTGTTCTTCTTGAATTTTGTGAGTTTCATAAAACTTGTGAGTTTCATGAAATTTTTTGTTTTTGACCGAGAATTTTTTTTTCAAATTATTGACTAGTTTCATGAATGTTGAAAAAGGGGTAATGTGAAAGTGAATATTATAGAAATAAAAAAGGAGTTTCCAAAAATTCTTTGTTAAAGTCATCTTCATCGATTTGGTGAAAATAGAACTTAATTATTCCCCAAATGTGGTGTAAAATATTTTAATTCACATGATTTAAGAATGAATCGTTCGAAGCAGCAGTGAGAAAACATCTGATGATATAGAAGTGAACCTTCATGATTTGATTGTTTGTAAACCAAGAGCGATTGTGAGTATGATCCAAACATTTTAAATAGAATCATTATTTAGTGTATTTTCTACATAGGTACATTTGAATTTTATACTCCTTAGATTTATCCTAGTGTGGGTTGATAAAGAAAAACTATTATGTCTTTTTCATGATTATATTTATGCTCATTCCTTTCCATGGGAAAGGGAAGAAAAGTAATTAGTTTAAAAATGACCCCTGATCTGATGGGGCAATAGTTTTAATCTTTAATACCTGGATTCATCCCCCTCTCATGGTATTAATCCTAGATAGGGTATCAAATTACAATATTACACCATCATTTTTAATGGAACTCAGTATACTATGTGGACCCCATAAGAAAGATTCCAACTTAATAAAATAATCATTGAGCTATCAATACAAAAAAAACTAATTGAACATGTTATTATCCATTACAAGGTTTATAAGAAAGAAATTCGGGTTTAACGTATAGTCTTTGGTGGTTCTATCCACCTCAATGCAACCGAAAAGTGAGATTCCAATCAATCCAAAACAAAATGCACAAAAACACCTATCCTAAAACAATCTACATATATTTCCATATCTGAGATTTGAATTTATGATATAAAATACTACCAACCAATTAATTAGCATTTGTTCATAAAAATATTTAATCAGAATAAAAATACTTGGATATAAATATTAGAATGGTGCGTTCGAGAATTGAAATGATGTACATTTTCCAAATTTATGCCAGATAAACATAGTGAATGTTTCACCACCATTCCATATGTATGAAAATACATTCACCCATTCCTATACTACTCCATCCACTAAAATATTCCAATACCAACTACACTCAAGATAAAACACCTTTCCTTTTTAGGCATATGGTATTATAGTCATTACAGTTGGATGATGATGAAATATTCCTTATTGATACCAGATCACCACCTAGTTTCATAGTTGATTATTATAATTCCAACTATTGGAATGGTTTTTGTGATTCATAGTAATAAACATCTCTGTTATAGTACAATACTGATCTCTAATGTTTGGTCTCATTATTTCATCCAACTCGCTAAATATTCTCACCATTTACCCCTAACCCCTATTATTGAGTTTGGAAATTGATTGTTCTTGTATTTCATCCCCCTAAACTTTTTCATTGGATAACATACCTACCAATAGTACCATGTTCTAGTCCATAATCAGTGCATATTCAAAGAAATTCCATTGGAGTCCCATGACTATAAATATGATAACATATTTAATTATCTATCAAGGTCATTTTCCTTGCTTAGATTATCATTTTGGTTGGTGGTTAGACATATGAAAATTGTTGGTTTTTTATGATTAAACTGCACAGAATGATTGGAATACGGTATTGAGCTGAGAGAGAATGGGTGGATGTGATTCATAGAGTCTATAATGGTGGTTTGGATACATGTAAGGAGTAATTTGAGTTGTTATATCCCAATATAGAATTATCATTGTTGGGTTACATGGGTGGATCCATTGAAAAATGGTGTCATGAGGTTGGTTGTGATCGATATTCATAGTAATAGAAAACGAGTGTACATGAGTTATGCTGTTGAACTACAAAATAATTGTCTATAAAAATATATAGTTCTTTAGATAATAAATTTGTTTTGATAGATGTTTTTAGAGAAATATAATGATATTACCCGACCAATTTCAAAGAACCAATCATGTGATAGAAACCAAAAAAGGATTTATGTTTCTTAGAAATATTTTGCGATGACACTAGAATAGTTGAAATGGTGGTGCATCCCAAAGTATTTTTTGATTACATACACTTCTAATTGAGTATTGATGGATCCCCAAAAGGACAATTTTACTTGAGATAAAATAAAAAAGATATATCCTTCTTAATTTGATGAAATTAAATTTTGGTGGGAAACAAATTCCCTAATCTGATGTTTATTTAGTCCTTCCATTCCATTGGAATAGAACAAAAAAATTAATATACAACAGAAACACATCCAATTTGGGTTATTTTGTTTTAATTTATTAGATATAAATTGATTTATGTTCTCACTAATGGCGGGATGGTAAAGTAATTTCAACTAGTCCACAAATAGAACTTGATCAGTTATGTGTATTTATCATGTGTCATATTTCAGTTCACTAATATTCCATTTTTATCTCAGTTGATATCTTATTGTCTAGTTTTTATCTTATAATGTAATTGATATAGTAGTTAGTGTAGGTAGATGTCCAGATCTCTATTCTAAAATTTGTTGGTAGTTAATGAAACCATTTAAATAATAGTTCTACAACCAATGAGTTCATGTAGAAAACCTCATCACAAAATTCTAATGGAGTGAGTCAACCTATATAACTAGGAAGGTATATTTAGTATATATACATGAAGGACCATATATGTGATGGTAATTTTCTATTTATACAATACACTACAACACAAAAATATCACTTGGTACTACAATAATACATATGAATCCAAGAGTCATCCTATAAAAATGTAATGGGTCAATGGAGAACCACCTATACCAATCTTCAACATGGACCCTTTAGCATCTTGGTGACATTGGAATCATAACATTTTTAGCATTTATCATTCCTTCCACCATTCACTCGGAACTACATCACTCCCCCCTATAGACATTATTTATTCTCTAAGAGGTAGGGAAAATCCTCATCTATGGGGATTTTATCACCCCAGCTCACAAATTACTTTATATCATGAAAACCTTTTTAATCACATACATGTAATACCACATCAATGTGGACGTAGGTATCTAGAACACAACCACCAATCGAAAATTATGGAAGAAAGATATTCTAAGTCAATTTGAGTAGTAGTTGTGCGACAAGATGGGGCCCATGTCAAGGTATTAGCACTAAATTTGTCCATATACTGGGAAGACCCTAGTCATGTATAGCTGGAGAACTGATACTATTAGTGAACATGAAATTGAAAATACCTGTCAGTGATGGTGCAATTCCAATGGATTTCCTCCACACCCAATTCAAATATCATCACTACATTTATACCCACTCACCGCTCATCAAACCATGAATGTAGATGTCGATGCTCCCACCCCACATGACTCTAACACCACCACCATCGATACCAAACATCATTAATAGTGTTTTAATTCTGACACTCCCACACTTTTCCTATAACATCTTAAGATAATCCAATGATGAGTCCATGATTTTAGTGACCTTTTTATAGCCATATCCCACATCATAAATAATCTATAATACAGATGAAAGACATACAATTAGAGAATATTGATGTATTGAGTCTTGAATTTATGATCTTTTTGTAGCTAATCAACCTTGAATTGTGCCTTGGCCTTCACCGTTGAAAGGGAACATTCCATCACCAAAACACCCTTTCCCCAATAGCAACAAACCCCAACCTAGAGATATTCCAATGTATCCTTTTACTATAGAAACATATGTGATCCCACACTACCTCCATCCATTTTAAAAGTCCAATATTGCCTAAACCATAAAATTGTAGCAAAGTATATTGAATTGTTGTTGAACCAAAAGTAAACACCATGAAGCCATTTACCATTCCACAGATTTAATAATTCAATCCCCACAGTTGGTTGACCTTTTATCCCCCAATACTCTATTCCTTCTTATCTATTCCAAATAAAGAACAACCCATATCTCTATTTACAATTCCAATTCTATCACCCCATCATCTCCCTACCCAACAAATCATCCAACCATACCACTCCTTATCTAACCACATAACTATACACCTCTCTCCGCTGGAGAAAATTATGCACCTACCGGTCCAAGATAAATAGGTTCATTTGGGTGTAGTTTCTAGCATGATATGCCATGTGACCATCCAACTAATAAAAGGATGATAGTGTTTTTTCATACTCCATCTTGACCATACATCACACATGATATTCTTGTGTACCTTAATCCATTGATCCAATATTTATTTAGATGTTTCTATGGTGACCCCCAAATGATATGAATTATTGTTAGACATGATTTTTTGATGTTATTTTATTTTAAACTTCCGATTTTAGGAGGTCCATTGGCTTCTCAACTCTAAACTATGCTTGTAATCGACCTATGATATTCTATGTTTAGAGTTCCATCATCTATTTTTTAAAACTTCTAATGAATAATAATATACATATAGGAATTATGATGTGGGCCCACTTTGGTTATTATATAAGAAAACACCTAGAATGCCTATAGAGTTTTGAGATGTTGATCCTGATCCTAATGTAACCTCAAATCCACAATAACAATAGAACATACTAACTTCTATCCATAGGTATGATCGTATGGATGGACCAATCATGATTTTGGAATGTTAATGGCGGTCAATTGTACTTGGTTTGGCATATGGTTCACATTCAAGGTCGTAGAAACCAATCCAAATAGTACAGGTAATGATGGGTATTGTTCTTAATAGTACGTTTATTTATTGAAATTGAAAATGAAAAAATATCATAAGAGTGGTAGTGATATACCAAATGGATTCCACATGTTCACTCTAGTATGATGGTGTAAAATCAAGGAAGGAATTTAGCATCAGAAGAGTGGGACATAATGAGTTCCTACGTCACCGATGAATAGGATGTTCAAGTACCATCACCAATAATGTATAATGGTACAATGGAGGTATTTTGAAAATGGTTATGGACAATATAATAACCAAATGTTCTAGTGATTATTGGAATTGGAGGTATCATGGTACCACTACTTCTTGGATTGAGTCACATCATTAGATAATTCTAGAACTCTATTGAAAAACATATCTCTTTTTAGAGTGGTTATAACAATAGGGTTTCTTCAAGTATGTCACTAGGCGTCCTAATACTATACTGTGTTCTAAGGAATATGATCACATGTTTATTTAATACCCATGGATATCTAATAGGGGAATCATATTGTGTCTATCGTACAATGACTTATGGAGTCTAGGACTATTAAAAACCATGTAAACTCCGAAGATCTACATGATGATTTATAGTGATGATATGGTTATGTTGGGATAATCAATTTCATGTTACAAAAAAACATTCATGTGGGGTCAATCAGAAAAACAATAGGTGATTCTATAATTTTTTACCAATCATAGTATGATAATAGTCGTCATTGGGATTCTGGTTTTGATTTTTCATGCATTAAATCCTCCCATTGTTAGGAAGATACATCATAGCGGGGTCTGGAGTATCACAAGAGATGAGAGTGTTGATTATGACTTATAAAAAGCTATAAAAGGTTCTTCTAGTCTAGAGTTGTGTAATTATTTATTATGTTCTTTAATTTATATAGGAACTACTTAAATTCCTTATAAATACAAAAAATTCTACCCAAATAACTGGAATATATTTGATTATTCTATAGTGGAATAAACAATGTACAAAGATGGAATGAATGATTGGGATTATGGATCATGTGGTTCATTTGGAATAGATTTTGGATAATGTACTTGTTCTATAATTTCTTCCAAGAGTTTTGAGCACAAGAATAAGAGGGTGAGTGCCCCATGAGCCCAATTAGAATAGTTGGGGGTACAAATGAGATCTACTAGGAGGTATCATATAATTGGACATCAAATTATATTTTCATTCCCAAACAAGACCATTGAGCATACTTCCAAATTTCTATTAAATGAATTTAAGGAAAAATTCAATCACAACACCAATCATATCATAGAATCAAATTATTACCATTGTACCGATGTGAAATTATAATATGGTTGGACTTGATGTGGTATTTTTTTATTCTGGAAACACCCCCCAATTCCAAAATATTTCATTCTTTTCTTTAGTGCTTTCGATCCCAACTAGATGGTCTTAGGGTTACTCCCAATTACAGATCATCTTAAAACTACATTTTATAGTTTTGATAAAGATATTATATATTATTTTTAAGTGTGATAATTTTAATTCATTAGTGACATGATCCTGTAACCTCAACCATTCTCCATTCACACAATTCTGTGATAATTCTATAAATCATGTCATAATGATTATTGAAATTTTCATAAGTTTTGATCCCCCAATGAAGGAATTATGTCCCAAAATGAGATATAGGGGGGGCTAGGTGATGGGAAAATATTCTTCAAATTATATTTAATTAATTAATTTGATGTGGTATAGGGTATGATGTTTATTAGGAATCATTAGGAGATACTGGATAATTCCCTCCTCATTTTAGGAAACAAGACATGTCTTATCCAAGGTTGTACTATGATGACACCTATTAAAAGTGGTGTTTCTACCTTATTTGCAAAAAGGGGTCAACCAGGGAGATAAAATATTTTTTTTTGTTGTAATGGGGAAATTTATTGCTGATAAGGGAGATGAGTAATATTTTCCTATGAAGATAAAGGATATTCTAGAAGAGTATAGGTATGTGAGTACTAAACTTCTACCAAAGGGGTTACCACATAGAAGATCCATGGGTCTCCATATCCATGGAATAAAACTCATTTGAGTTCCACATATAGGATTTCCACATCTTGTTTAGCTACATTGAAGAGATATTCATTAGATATGATTGATGTCGGGCCCTTAAAACAGATCTCATGTCATGTTCCAAAAAAAAAGTTAGACTAGTAATTTAGGATCTATATTTATTTTTGAACTATAAATAAGGTAATTGTGAGAAACATGTAGCCCTAACCCATTGCTACTAGTTATTTTGAAAAACTGTGAGGTTATAAGAACTATAGTAATCTATTTCTATTCTTTGACTGTTATCATGTAATAATTTCTAAAGGATATGAACCTAAGATTACGTATGTTACTCTTTATGGTTCCTTTGAGTTCTTATTAATTTTTTTTAGGTTGAATAAAAATCACTTTACATTCACAAAATTGATTTATAAATAATAACTTGAATGCCTTGAAAATTATTTTGTGTCTAACACACATTATATCATGAAAAAAAAGTAGTTTATGAGACCACGTGGATAATTTTCATTTTGTATTCCAAAAATAATTGGAAGAGAAGTTATTTGTGTAATAGAAGAGGTGAGAATTTTTTCAATAGAGTATTCGATTCTTTGGTCATGTTGTTGAGGAGGTTTTTTTTGTATGGATGAGAAAAAGGTAAAAAATATTCAAGAATCGTACCACTAACATCTAGTTATGTTCCTCCCATGGACTTACCTACTATTACCTTCACATTGTGGGGGGTTACACAAGAAGGGAATATCCATTTACCTGGGGAAGGATGTGAAATGGAAATGTACACCATGATACATTTTAATTACCTAAAACAGACATGTATAAAAAGGAAATATGAGATCTACCAAATATTAAGAAACCATTAGAATTATATAAATAAGAATACCAATTTTATTTTAGAGGTGTCTGAATGGGATATGTAAATTCAAAGACATATGAAAGTTGAATGTTGAATGAAATAGATACGAAGTATACATATCAAGAGAAGGTTCCATTTTTAGTGGTGCATTACCTTAGGCTGTGGAGGCATTAGCAATGGGTAAACTAATTTTTAGTGATTAAATACAATACTGGAGTGAGTCAAATCATTATACAACCAAAGATGACTGCCAAACACGAATGATGAAAATAATTCCTTAGTGAGTTTTATTTTGAATTTAAACACAAATCAAGATAGAATAATAGAGTGTCAGATTACTTTATCTAAAGGATTGAGTTTTCATTGATGAGTTTAGGTAAAATGTCAGTGAGTCAGGTTCATTCCATGAATTGAGAGCACATCCTAGAAGAATGATCAGAATCATATTAAACTTATAGAATTATGAAATACATGGAAAATATTCGTGATGTATTGTCTACTATAGTTAATGGTAGGATGACTATTTTTACCACAATATGAGAATCAAAAAAATAAATTTTTCAAATTAATTTCAGGATATTTTACAAGAATGCTATCTTGGGTGTGATTATACCCATGAATTGTTGAAGAATATGTCTTATTAGACTCAAATAAAATAACAAGTATAAGATTAATTGCGAACATTTCTAGTCTTCAAACATTATATGGTCAATAAATAAATCCCTAAAAGGTTATTAGAAGAATTAAAAGTTCCAAATAGACATTGGGAGAGTTTTTATTTGGTTTTTCTCATGGGTCTCCAATTTTTTAGTGATTTTACTTCTATCTGGTGACTGTAGACTAGTTTTAAAAATTTGGTGTATTTTTTTCAATTCAATGATACTAGTCTAATGAGTTTACAAAAAAAATATTCTTTAAACATTTAGGGAATGCTTATTTATAAAAAGTGTTACCAGTGAAAGGATCCCTATGTTCATAGATAACATTTTTGGGGAGAACTATTTAAGATATTGGGGTACCAAATCAATAGTTCTTTCTGTTGTCACCTAGAGAATTATTGGCCTCTACAGATGATGGATGAATTGATCAAAAAATTTCATCACCTTTTTTTAAACCATCTAAATACTTATGATAGGATAGAATAGTTGGAGATGTACTATTTATCTATATTTTTTAAATGACACTTAAATAACATGAGAAGAGAGAAAATACACTAGATCAAAAGGATAAGGGTACATGTAACGAACCAAATCGACCAGCCATCATTACCAGCACCAAACCCAAACCATGGTATAGAAAAAATTGTTCTCCCTATCCCCAAGGGATAATAAAAGTTCTCGGGAATCATAAATACTGGATTGTGAATGATGTACCAAAATTAGGATTCATAAGACAACAAAAAACAATCAATAAAATAAATCTAAAAATTCATGCCAAACTATCCTTAATTAAAAATTTATAACTGAATACAAGGTATCTAATATGAAAAAAGTGGTCCCAAACTACAAAAGCATCAAAAAGGACCACCCAAATTCCACCACATGATAAGGGGTCACCACCCATGAGCTATCTCTACAACAATGTACAACTAATGCAACTTGCAACCTGAACCGTCGTCTCCGAAAGCCTTTTTGTTACCTGTATCAAAAATATCCAAGTTTAATTGCATCCAAAGGTGTACGTAGACTATGAGAATAATACCAATAGGATATCAATAAAAGATTATATATGATAATAATTATAAGATAAAAAACATGCAGGTGTCATAAAAAAAGAATGGTAGAAATAATTTCTAAAGGTGCATCTTTTAAATGAATATTGTTTTCAAAGAGTGTAACATTAAGAATAGGTACATTTAAATAAAACTTTTAAGATACTTAATTTTTCATCCACACACACCATAAGAAAAATAAAAATTCCAAATATTCAACGAGAATTCCACATTGGAACACCCCAAGGCACTAGTTAGTTGTGAGCCCCACGTACCTCGCATCTCGGTGTGAAGGTAACCAAAACAATATATGTTCTCATGCACGAGACACTATTAGGGGAATCACCCATAACCTATTAGTCCCCAAAATCATCATCATCAATGTTTTGTTATTGTTTTCACTATCAAACTTGATAAGTGAAATAGGGACAAAACCACTCCAGATCACTAGATGGCTAGTGCATGTCCACCCACATAGACACATGAGTTTCCTTCTTTATACTCAAACAAGTTCCACATGGTAAAAAAATTACATTTACATAAAATCATTCATGTTCATCTCACACTGAAAACTGTATCTAAACATGCTTTTCATTTTTTATATCAAACAAATTCTTAGAATTTCCATAAAACAATTATACATGTCATAACAAAACATTGCACGTAAAATCCATTTAAAATTCATCTTTTAACACAAAATTCATACAAATATTACACCAAACCAGAATTTCCAGAACTAAAACATTTTTATAAAGTCGTTCCATGATTTATAAAACAACACCTAGTGGTACAACATAGAATGCACAAGAAAAAACACCAAATTTCACCCAAAATTGGAAATTAAAAATCAACCGCTTAACAAATACTTCCAAAAATATTTTTTACACTAAAAATAAGGATATAGAAACATAAAAAAAATATAAATCTAGTCTTCAAACTCATTATAAAATGCTTACACATGGAATCACCTACCATATATTTCAAAGACATTAAATCTTTTTGTAGAAGTCATCTCCACCATCGTCTCACTATAAGGGAGTGAAAACGAACCTAAATCCACAATATTGGACCCAAAAACATAAAATGAAATCCAATGTTCAGATCCCTAAATGATGGAAATTATTAATTTCAATAATAATGGAATTAACACTATGTAAATATAAGAGACCTTAAAAAGTGGAAGGATAAAGGAAGGAAACCCACTTACTTGAAAGATCATGATGAAATCACCCCAAATCCACCAAATGATGAATCTATAAGCTACCAAAACTGTTAGGGAAGCTCAAATGAGGTGGAGGAGATCAATTGGGGACTGCAATAAGAGAAATGAGTGAAAATTGAATGACCTATGGATGAAATAAATTACCGTCTCAAATGTGGGTGATTTGAGAAATCTGGAGAAATGTTTCCCTAATCCGCAATGTAAATGATCCCCAAAGAGAGATACATGAACATGGGGGGCGCACCTAGGACTGTTGGCTTCGAGTGGGAGGAGGAATCACTATATAAAATTAAAAAATGAATGAGATATAGAAGAATTAACTTTTTAAAAGTAGGAAATGGGATCACAGGTTAGCCCAATGCCTAACTAAATCACCCAAATCCAAAATGAAAATAAGCTTCTAGGGGGTCCAAATGTATATGGTGGTTTTCATAGGTCAGGGGAGGCCAAGAAGGAATTGAAATTGATGAAAAATGTTGAAAAATTAAGAATATATAAAACACACATTTTTTTAATTTTGGAAATTGCCACATGTTTGGGCCCAAATCATGAAAATCCACCGTTTCCAGCAAAAATGGATGGGAAGCCCCCAATACAAAGTAAAAATATAAATTACATACAGAATTAGTTTAAAATAAATCATGGATATGACAGTATAACCTGGGGAAAATTGACTCCTTATGTAATTGATTAATATTTTCATGGTAAAATCCTTTTTTAAAAGAAATAATAATCATATATGACATTTGGTCTAGAGTTGAAAGTATCTCAACCATATGAATATGGGATAATAACACACTGATTGAATGAATGGTATAATAATGGGGTAAATCAATCGATTATTTATTCAATTATATATTATAATGGATAAAAATTAGTGATGAGATGTACTATAATGGAAAAATCTATTTACACAAGATCCAGTCAAGGGGAAAACCATAAATGTGATATAAACTCTGAGCTACAATGAATTGGTATCTTTCGTAGAAAGAATGAAATTTTACACCCTATATACCTATATATAAATTTCTACTCTTTTTGAATCTTTAGTCTTATAAAGTTATGGGAATCATAACTCTAGATACTTTATGGGATACAGAAAAGAAATGCAACAAGATTAGTTGTACTAAAATAGAATGTTCTGTGCATAAGTGAAAACAATCTAGACGATCATCTTTGTTTATGCGTTTCATGGTCCAAAAAATCCATAATCAGTGTCATAGATAAAATTTACTATCCTGCATGACCCCTACTCTTTATAATGGGGTTTCTTTTTCCCTTTTTGGACCGTCTATCCATTTCCCAACCAATCATAGGTATAACCCCTCTAACAGTTACAAAACTGTGGTTCCATGAAAAATTAGTAGTTTATAATAAAATTACTGTTGGGGAAATTCAGTGATATTTCCCTGAATTAAAAATTTTATTATAGTGAACCCATCATAAAAAAGTGTATTAGGCAGCATGAATGAAGAATTTAAGTTAGGGGATACTAAATGTCTTCATTAATAGTACTACTATCTATTTATTATTCAACTCATCTGCCCACTAATTAGAAAAGATTCAATTTAATTATGGGATCTCATATACTATATTCATCATGATTTCTGATTTCTTATAGACATAGAATAAAATAACATATGATAATGGTCAATAATAAAAGCTTTCATAGTTACATATGAATAAAAGGTTACACAAATTCATCCATTCCAAACCCCCATCAACGTCTATCTTCAATAATAATTTTAATGTGTATGAGTGCATAAGATATCAACAAAATGAGAGATATTAGATGAGATGAGGATAGATTTCACACCATTAAACTTGTTTCTTTCTACAAAAATATTACTTCTCATCCATTCTGGAATATATAGATTGTTCAAAATAGGGTTTTAAAAAAGCCTTACCTAAGAGGCTTTCTTGCATAGTATCCTCTTTCATGGGGCGAGTTTTCCCATTGATATTGAACCATAGTTCTTTCTATCTAGTCATGAACATATTTATAATATTGAACTAGGGTATTAGAAATAAGGGACATTGGGGGTTCCAGAAAATAATATGAACATTCGAAGATATTGATATTAAATGGGGCAAGAGCAATGACAGGAATCCAAAATTTCTCCATTGTAGGTGATGATGGGATTTCTAAAAATGGATACTGTCACATTCTAGTAACATTTTAAATTAATTAAATTTTAAATGAAATGAAAAAAAATTAAATTTTGATTCTTTATGTGAAATTAATAAGTTTCAGATATACATTGAACAATAATGCGATATTAAGAAAATGCACCCACATTATTTTTTTTCCCGGTAAAATCCATAGAGTCTTCGGTGAGATGATCCAAATGTAACTCAACCAACCAACAATTCAAACTACCATGTATTGTATCCCTTACCGAAACCTATTTCATTTTTAATATAAGGAGAGACTAAGTTATGTACTAAAATAATTTTCTGGATTATCTTATTGATTCCTTAAACTAGAGTTATTCCATCTTCATGTTTTAAAAATAATTTGTTTTTTTTATTCCCTTACATCCATTACAATATTCTAACTATATCATAGATAAACATAATTATGATATGACATGATTGCTAATAAATCCATAATTATTTCGTTGAGGGATCCCATGTTTCACTATGTGGCCTCTAATCTAAATAAAACTACTTGGACTTATTTCACTTCTTTTTAAAGTATTTATCATGGACATTTCCAATGCTCAGAGGATAAGGGGGAGAAATTAATGAAAAATGAGAATAAATATTATTCTATTTAATATGATAGGAATATATCAATTTTAATGCTACGATTTAGAAAATATGAATAAACCTACTCTATTGAACCAACCCCTTTGGGATTTGAAGTTAGATTTTTTTATTTCTGCATGAATAGAATAGTCAATGATGTGAGTGATATCGATAAAACCAGGATGTTACAAGGTTAGCCTATGATTTATAGGGAACAACGAACATTTATTTTTTGGAAGAGGCTCATGAGACAAAGTTATTTAGCCTGAATCCTATTTTTGAACACCAACATAAGAGAAGACTTCAAATTTTAACTTTTCTAAAAAGAGAATATTTTATGGAAATGTTAAGAAAAATCATAATTGATTATTTTTTCATTAACAATAATCCAAAACATAGAAATAGTTTTACACCCACATCACCCACCATTAGTAATAAGGTCCCATATCACCATAGATTATGGACCCCTTTTGTTAATAAAGTTCCTATAATTATTTTGAAAACGCTCCATTAATATAAGTAAATTTATCTAGTGAAAGGGCCACCATGACTCTATATCACCCATATAATGGAACTAATCCAAGAAAGTACATGACAAAGTCCTTACTTTCTCTATGTGAAAGATATCTGGATCTTTTCATTATCTCACTTTTCCCCCTCTCTCTCAAAATAAAAACCACCATTCAAGTTAGTCTTTGGCAGAAACATAATTTTCTCCCATCCAAAACAATCCATTATTAACATCCAAAAAGTTATATAATAGTTAATTTTGAAATAAATATAATTAAAATTGGAATGTGTTATTTTTTAATATGTTTTAGATGTTTCGAGTTGATTTATACAATTTTAGAGATCCCTTGGATTTGTCTCGATGGGGTTTTCGAGTTTCTATATAAAATATTATGATTGTTTTTTGTTCAGATACGTCTAATTTTTCATTTGAGAAATATAACCATTTTTTATATCATATGTTAAACAAATATATTTCCCTTTTTTTTAATTAATGGTATTATAGATCTTTTAATATATGAGTAGTGGGATTCATAGCTTTAAAATCACTCCCTATGATAGGTAGTGATGGGATAGGTAGAACCAAGTATTCAGGTATTGGTGGATTGTTATAAGGGATTAATTTAAAAGACTCTCACATGAATTTTTATTCTATTAACCCAATATGAAAAGGGCCCACCCCATTCATATCATAAAATGACCTAAACACATAGTTTCCCTTTGAAATTTTCAAAATGGTTCACATCCAAACCCTAAAACCAAAAAAGTTCCCATAATCTATATCAAACACTACAAAAAAACCTATAATAGAATGGATATAGATTATAATATAATAAAAAAGAGGGTGGTGAAAAAAATAATATATTTTAAAAACAACCAAAAAATCTAGATCCATACTTTCCATTTAAATGAAAATAATATTAAAAAAAGACAAGAATCAAGATTAGAATCATGATCCAAATAAATAAGATAATAATTCTACTGGTCATTATTGAAATTTCTTCTAATACTAGAGATCACATTAATGTATGAATAGTAAGTTTATAAATAATCATAATATGGTAATGGTTTGTAAATTTATTTTCCTCACTAAATAGGCCTTCCAGGTAGTGCACATATTCCTATAAAATCATTGTGGTAGGATTCAAACCTATGACCCTATGTAACAAAAATAATTGTTCTAAAATAACTACACTACACCTCAGTTCATCCCTACCCAGAGAATATATATCCACATAATTTATTAAGACATTAAAGAAACATTCCCATACTTTTGGTCATAGAGACATGATAACCAATCTTATCAATCAATCGTTTATTATAAAATCTACCAGTAAATAGATAGGTTGAGGATAAAAATTATTATAGTGTAGGAGCACTATATTTTTTGGATTAATATTTCTATTGAATTTATAAATCCGTCTTTCTCTCTACCATTGGAACCTTTACCCAATTTGATGTGGATTTGAAAAACCGACACATGTATTTCTAATCATTTCTCTAACTAGCTAAGCTACCCAAAACACTATATTATGTTTAATGTTTGTTTTCATAATTTTATAGAACCCATGAATGACTGGAAGGATCTTTATTAAAGAAATAATATATCATTGTTAATGAAAAACAAGGTGGTGTAATGTGAGATATGCTCCTGGTCACTAAGTAGGGTTATTTTGTACTCCATGTAGCTTCACCAAGAGGTTCTTTATCTCATGTAATTTATCCCTCCCATTATTGGTCCATTTTGGAGGAAATAAGATTTTCACTCAAGATAAAATATGTTTATGTATATATATAGTAATCCAATACCATAATCCACATATCTATAACTCTAATTTTATTATATCAATTTAATGTGGGGTGATTTTTTTTTATCCAAAGGGATATATGATTTGATCAACTACTCAATCCACAACGTTCTAGATTGCATAATCCTCATTATTCTATGAGAGATAATGTCATAACCTGTCCTTGGGTCCCGTGCCGTGACTACCCCAAGCCCACCTTCCATAGGCCAGGGGCGGGCGATAAGCACCAAAGGCGAATCTCAGATAAAAACGGAAGGCATTTCCTTTAAACCTATAACACACATAGTCTGAACACATGAAGTAGAGGCAACATGTACTAAAATGGAAAAGTAAAGTGTGCTGAATGTAAGTGGGCTAGTATACAAACCCAATTGAACAACAATTACAAGTACATGTAATTAGGGGAAAACAACTCCTATATCTTCAACTGTGGATTCTTACCAGAAGGGTTTGTATAGAACTCGAACAACTCGTCCCTATGGTACGTCCCGTCTAGTCCAGCTTCAAGTGGCCTCTCGGTCCCCACCCTCAGCCACGATCACTGCTGTCTGTCGTCTGCACAGAACATAACAAGGTGCGGGCGTAGCCTGTGCATGGGTGAGTATAAAAATACTCAGTAGGGGACCTCGAGACCTCCGAAGGTCTCCCAGAATCCCCTAAGGATAAATCACAAAAGAAAGATACAATAAATATGTATCATCCAACCTTACTTAGGTATATGCCCAAACATATACCTAAGTTACCAATCACCTTCCATATCCAACTCTCGATCCCAAGCACAACCCATTCCACGAAAAAGTAAATTCAATTATCTCAATGGTATCGACTGAAATTCAAGACTCAACTAACACATGTATACATCTTTTGTAGAGTGATAATGATGATCAGATGTAGTCACTGATTCATCTAAGCTGTCGGACCCACAAAGAATATAGGACCGGGTAAGCTATCAGAACCACACAGGATACATGACCAGCTATTATTCATCTAATCCGCCAGACCCACACAGGATATAAGACCACCTACGCTCTGAGACCAACATAGGATACAGGAACAACTATTCTGTCGGACCCACACAAGATACAGGAATAGAAGTCAGAACTGTCTGGCCCATGGAGGATCCCGGTATAGTAGTCATCGTTGTCGAACCCACTGAGGATTCTGGTACAGTATCGTTGCAGCCATCCCTAGGGTTCCCGCAAAGAGTACAGTCAATTCTGGGAGGGTCCACTCCTCGAGCCAAGTGTTGATACATCAACTGTCATTAACACTCGAGTTGATTTATCCAGTAGTTCTATCTCATCAGAAGGAACTCATGGTGACAGATGGCGCGTCAATCGGACGCCCGGTCTGTGAGTTATTGGCATTTCTGTTCTAGGGGCCCGGTTGGTTTTTAGGCTCAACCCAACCCAATCGTACCCCAAATGCATCAAAACCTCAAGCGGGGTATGAAAAAATTATTTTCTTGCTCCATGAATTCCATCGTCGTAGGCGGTATGCCAATTAGACACTCGTATCCGTAGATGCAGGCTAAAAGGTGTAAACGGAAAAAGCAGGTCCGGGTCTGGTCCAACCCAGTCGGACATACCCTGCCCGACCCGGTCTGAACCGAGGTCTGACCCAGACCGTGGGTCTGACCCGGTCTGAGGAAGCATCTTGAGTAGAGGGGATGACCCAGCCCGAAGAGACAACCAGGCCCGAGGGCGGCCCGGCCGTGCACGGCCCGACCCAGGGTCGCCTGGCTGAAGGGGGCCCCGCCGAGGGTGGCATGGCCGAAGCCAGCCTGGCCGAGGGCAGCTCAGCAGAAGGTGGCCACGGCTGGTCATGCTAGGGGTGGAGGCGTGCTCCCCATGGCCCCTGAACAGCTTATCAGTTCGAGTAGAACCGAACCAGTGCACGTTGGAGCCAGTCCATCCCACACGGGACCCGACGGGGTCCCGCACCTCCCGGATTGCCACTCAGGAAAGCCGCTTCACATAATCGGTGCGGTGTGTCAGTGTCGTGCCCACCACCGTGGCCCGAACCAGCTACTATTCCACATCGCCGACATGGAGTGATGGTGTCATGCTTCCTCTACCACGACAGACCCTGGCTGATGCCCTTCTCTGGGGCGGTGCGACAGCACCACACCCTTTCGGCTCCACCATGGCCCACTTGGTAGCGGCTTTTCATTGTGTGGTGTGACGACAACCCTTGCCCCACTGACCTCATCTGTGATCCGCCCCTGTTGTCAACACAATGAGAAAAACAATAGGGGTGGGAGGGCCGTACCGTGTTCGTGCAGTCCGAGCCCTCCTCATTACGTTGTTAACATTCGGTATAAAGAGTACAACACATGATGAGGAAAGGATAGTATAAATCATACATAAAAATAATCCAATTTTACTCTACCTCAATTAAATGTATGTGTTCGGTGTCCCGGAAAGAGGGTGGACACCGATTCATGGACGTTGAGAAACATCTGAGGATAAAGCATCATCGACGTTCATCACGACAACTCTTTCTCTTGTGTCTTGGGCGAAGATCGAATACTGTATTGTCATTCTTCAGAGATGAGGAGCGTTCTTCATCGAGAGGATGATTTTCTTCCAAGTGTTCTACAAACATCTCAAAGGATTATGCCAACCCAAAATAAAAGATTATCATCTCTTATTTTAATGTTGACATAATGAATTCAAAAGAATTCAAATCACTCAAATTAATTAATTAAGTCATTAATTACTTTGTGTTGGAACTATTAAGGGGAAGTCCATAAGTTTCCCCTATTATTGGGGATCTTAAGGGTTTTAAAGGAGAGTTTTAGTGGAGTTTAAGGGTTTGGGTGGGCCCCACCCTAAAACATCCTCCCAAGGGTGGTTTGGGTTTGGTGGATCCCACCTCCAACCTCCCTCTGGAGGACTTTAATACCTTTAAAATAAAAATATGTCACACATATTTTAATTTAATTTTTTTTAGAAACCCCAATAATTAACTCCCAATACTGATAAAACGAAATTGTGGTAAAGGTCTCCTTAATCGAATACCGACTTTGTGAGTTCAATGGTGCCCTCAGATTTCAATTCTGAGAACCACTTCAAAAGATATAAAATATCGCACGTATGTTTACGGAACGTACTGAACAAAACATCAGAAATTTATTTCGGACTCACCGGGCCTCGGAATCAAGCGCCGTCAAAAACATCGGACTCGAAAACATCACTGGTATTTAAAAAAAAAATCCACAGAATTTATGGGTCTTTACATTCTTCCCACCTCAGGGATTTATGTAACTATAATCTACAACACTCACTAAGGGAACAAATGGGGGTACTGAGCACGCATCTGAGCCTCCCGCTCCCATGTGCACTCCTAGAGGTTCCCATGCTCCCAGCGAACACACACCATAGGAATCGACCGCCCATATAGGACCCGCTCGTTTCAAACCTCAATCTCTACTAGAACCTCTGTGATTGTCTCCCCATCATCGATGTCTAGATCTCCATGGTCGATGATGTGGGATGGGTCGTGCACGTATCTTCTCAGCTGAGATACATGGAAGACGTCGTGCACCCTGTGTAACTGAGGTGGAAGGGCCATGAGGTAAGCCACCTCACCTACTCTACTGAGGACCTAGAACTATCCGATAAATCGTGGAGATAACTTCCCACCTCAGACAAATCTCTGTAGACCTCATAGAGGTGAGACCCTTAGGAAGTGGTGGTCGCCATCCTTGAACTGCAGTTGTCTCCGTATTCTATCAGCATATGACTTCTTCATGCTTTGTGCAGTCATCATCTACTCCTGGATGATCTGAACCTTCTGTGTCATAGCTTGCACCATCCTTGGTCCTACAAGTGCTGACTACCCTAGGTCAGTCCCGTATAAAGGTGATCTGCATGGTCATCCGTACAGTGCCTCATAAGGTTCCATCCCGATGGTGGAGTGGTAACTGTTTTTATATGAAAACTCTACCAAGGGTAAGTGATCCTACCAGCAGCGACGGAAGTCGAGGATGCATGGACGGAGCATGTCTTTGAGAGTCTGAATAGTTCTCTCAGTCTGGCCATCCGTCTTAGGATGGAAGGCAGTGCTCTAGAGAAGCTATGTCTAGAAAGCCTCCTACAACCCCTTCCATAGTTGAGAAGTGAAACGGTCATCTCGATCGGAGAAAATCGTCGATGGCACACCATGAAGTCGTATAATCGTTCGAATGTAGAGGCGTCCCAGGCTCTCCACTGAACCCTACTCTATGATCAGTAGGAAGTGGGCCGACTTGGTGAGTCGTTCGACAATCACTCAGATAGTGTTGCATCCTATGGATTTATATGGATGTCCGTTCATGAAATCCATGTATATCTCATCCTACTTCCACTCTGGTACCTCTAAGGGCTAAACCAGTCTAGCTAGAACCTGGTGCTCCACCTTCAATTGCTAACAAGTGAGGCATCTGGAGAAAAACTTTGCTACTTTTTTCTTCACACCTAGCCACCAGTGCTGTATTCGGAGGTCCTAATACATCTTCACTACTCCTAGATGTATATCCATAGGGAAAGTGTGGAACTCCCTCAACACTTCCTCCTAATGTGAAACTGGTACCATGGTCCGTTATCTGAAGAGATTGACGTGCTCTCCATCCTCAAAAAATACATCAGGTGCCTTCCCTAAGGATATATGGGCACATCACATCTCACAGTCAATGTCCTCATGTTGTGCCTACCGGACTCACTAAAGAAGCGGAGGAGTGACTGTGAGAGACTGCAGAATGACTACTCTATCTCTATCCAAAATGGATATCTGCATCGCGGCCAGCTGCTTCGTCACCTCTCTTAACAGCTGAATGTCTGATCTTCTGCTGTGAGAATCTTCTACAACGTTCCCCTTCCCATGACTATATACAATCTAAAATTCATAGTCCTGGAGGAACTCGATCCATAATCACTATCTCAAGTTAAGTTCCTTCCGCAAAAAGTTTTACTTGAGACACTTTTTGTTAGATTAGGCTGTAAAACGCTTTACCATCAAATAGTGTCACCACATCTTCAAGGCGAAGACTACTGCTACTAACTCCAGGTCATGGGTTGCATAGTTCTTATCGTGATGTCTTATGTTCCATGAACCATACGCAATCAATGCTCTCTCTTGTATCAGGACACACCCAAGTCTGGTCCCTGATGCATCACATTATACTACGTACCCCAAGCCCACCTCTAGAAGCCTCATGATGGGCTCACTAGTCAACCTTTGCCTCAGCTTCTGAAAGCTCTGCTGGCATATCTCTCACCACACAAAGGGTTTCCCCTTCGTCTTCAATGATGAAAGAGTTTCTGCAATTATAGAGAATTTTGGAACAAACCTCCGATAGTACCCATCCAGTCCCCGAAAACTCCGTACCTCACTCACACTCATGGGTGGCTCCCAAGAAAGTACTACCTTGATCTCTGCTGGATCCACTACAACTCCAGCCTCAGAGATGACGTGTCCTAAGAGAAGAACCACACGAATCTCGAAATGGAACTTTTAGAGCATACCATAATGTTGGTGATCTTGGAGTGTGTCCAGCACAACCCAAAAATGGTAGGCATGTTCCTCCTCAGTAGTCGAGTACATCATTATGTCGTCGATTAAGTCTACGATAAGGCGATCATGGTATGGCTGGAAGATCATGTTCATGAGACCCATAAACACTACTAGAGCATTGGTTACTCCGAATGGAATAACCAAAAACATGTAGAGGCCATACCAACACCTAAAGGCAGTCTTCTGTACATCCTAGTCTAAAACTCAGAGCTGGAGATAGCCTGACCTAAGGTATATCTTCGAGAACCATCGTGCTCCCTTGAGCTAATAAAAAAGGTCGCCAGTCCTTAGGAGTGAGTACTTGTTCTTCACAGTCACCTGATTCAGGTGAAGGTAGTCAACACACATTCGCAAACTCCCATCCGCCTTCGTGGTGAGCAAAATCAGAGATGCCCAGGGTGAAACACTGGGTCGAATAAATCTCTTCCCCAGTAAGTCCTCCAGCTGTACCCACATCTCACAAATCACGGAGGGAGACATCTGATATGCTGGAGTAGATATCGGTGCCATCCTAGGGTACAAGTCAATGTAGAAGTCTACCTCTCTGTGAGGAGGTAGTCTTGGAAGGTCGTCAGGGAAAACATCCATGTATTGATTCTCCACAACAGGAAAACTCAGACTCTACACATCATCTTCTCCGAGGATGAGACTAGACAACTGATGTTTGTTCAGCTTCCCCCTCATTTGTGTATGTCTATCCTGTACTAAAAAGGCTACCTTCTCAGCGGTGAAGGGGAACCTGGTCCCATCTGTGCGGATACACCTCACTTTGCACCTTATACAGTCAATCTGAGCATGAACTGTGGATAACTAGTCCAAACACAATATTAATTTGTACGGCCTCAATGCCTCTATGAGGATACCCATCCGATGATCTCTCCTCCTTGAGTAAGATCACACGTCTAGTACCAGTGCATAATTGTTGAGTTTTCTCCCGTAGGAGTCTCTAGTTGTCAGGATCGAGCCAATGACTCCATCAAAATCTCCGAGCTCTGAATGAGGGAAGTGTAAACAAAATAATGACTCGAAATTGTGTCTATATATACTACATAAAGGGTAGAGTAGACACATATAGTACCTAAAATCATGTTAGGTGCACTGTGGTCGTAGGCCTCGACTGTCAAGAGCTGAGGCCGCCTCTGTCCGCCAGCTCCTGGAGGTTGAGGTGGACCTCCTTGTGGTGGTGGTGGTAGAGCCTCGAAACGTGGTCCACCATGTACTGCTCATCTAGCACCTCGAACACATTCGCCTGCTCCCATTAGACCACCACAGTCGAACCTCTCCCTCTTTTTGGGAGGTCCCTCTACCGTCTGCTTCTCATCTGCATGGCTGGTCGGGCAATCTCGAGCCATGTGACTCTTCTCACCGCATGCATAGCACCGCATGTTATTCATATAACTTGCTCTGTCATGTGTGCCCCACACAACCGAACCTGTATCTTGGGTTCACCCACCTAATGGCCTGGTCCGCTTAGACATCTGTGATATTTTTCTACTACCAGCTGCACAAGAATCCGCTACGTGTCACCCTATGGTGGGTCTCTCTGCTAGTGAATGCTCAGCGAGAAAACTCACCACTAGAAGGGCTCACTCCAACACCCCCGCCTGAGTCAGGATGATGACGGAGATCATCAAAGCCCTGATCTCATGTGTGATTACCTGCTCTAAGGTTCAGGCCTGAATGAATGGTTCTCGTACCATATCTGTGGAGTAGCACGATAGTTCTGTGAACCTCGCTGAGTACTGATCTACTGTCATGTTACCCTGCTGCAGATGATGAAACTCTTGAATCCGCACCGCACGAAGGGTGGCTGGAACCATCTCTGAGTGGAAGAGACTCTCGAAGTCTATCCATAGTAATGATGCCTCGCCATGCACCTGGAACATCATGATCCACCATCTACATACTGTTTCATTCTAGAGACTCGTGTCTAGGATAACCATGAGGTCGGATGGTGTCCCTACCAATCTAAAAAACGCTCAGGACATCCTCCAGCCAATTCTCAGTTTCATGTGGGTCCATCTATCCCCAGAACCTTGGCGGCCTCTGGCATTGGAACTTGTCCAATGCACTCAGACTGCGTGAACTCTCTTCTGCTGGAGCTGGTGGTATCGGTGGCCCAGCTGGTAGTAGTATTGCTGGTACCTCCGCTGTGACGGGGCCCTGCACCGAGGCCTCATCTCTCGATGATCTACCATCTCATACGTAACTCAGAACCCTAGCTTCCTGCCTTCATGGGGTCATCCTGAAAAAAAAATAGGTGTGCCACGGTTAAAACAATATACATGGTGAGGTGACACAAAGTAATCACAAAGAAAACATTTTCAAAGAAAACAAACACAGAATCAATTTTTTCGTGCATTGAGTCAGATACCAGAGGTCAGGGCCTTGGTGTATGGATACGTTGGACACCTCATTTACAATGGACTCCCTGGACTGAAAACCATACACAATAATCTTAACACTATTTCTTCACAGAAAGAAATATCAGAGTCCTAAGTTCTGTGGTAGAAGATACTTCTCTGATACCAATTTTTCACAACCCATCCTCAGGTCCCGTGCTGTGACTACCCTAAGCCCACCTTCCATAGGCTAGGGGCCGACGACTGGAATCAAAGGCGAATCCATGATAAAAAGCGATGGAATTTCCATTAATCCTATAACACACACAGTATGAACACAAGCAGTAGAGGCAATAATTACTAAAAAAGATATGTAAAGTGTGCAAAAAGTAAATGTGCCAGTACACAAATACAACTGAACAACAAGTACAAGTGTAAGTAAAAACGGGAAAACAACTCCTGGATCATCCACTGGGGATTCCTACCAGAAGGTTAGGTACAAAACTTGAACAACTCGTACCTGTAGTACGTCCCATCTTGTCCAGCTTGAAATGGCCTCTCGTCCACCCCCCTTAGCCTCGATCACTATTGTCCGTTGTCTTCACAGAACACAACAAGGTGCGGGCGTAACCCGTGCATGGGTGAGTATAACAATACTTAGTAGGGGATCCCGAGTCCTCCGAAGGTCTCCAAGAATACACTAATAATAAGACACATAATAATGATAAAATTACAATGTATCTACTAACCTTACTTAGGAATATTCCCATACATATACCAAAGTTAACAATCACAGTCCAGATCTAACTCTCGAGCCCAAGCACAACCCATTCCTCGAAGGAAGTAATGTCAATCATCTCGGTGATATCGATTGAAAGTAAAGACCGAGCTCACACATGTATACATCATTAGTAGAGTGATAGAGATGATCAGATGTAGTCACTTATTCATCTAAGCTGTCGGAACCACATAGGATATAGGACTAGCTAAGTTGTTGGACCCACACAAGATACAAGACAAGCTATTATTCTTCAAAGTTGTCAGACCCACAAAGGATATAGGACCAGCTAAGCTGTCAGACCCACAATGGATATAGAACCACCTATTCTATTAGAACCACAAAGGATATCGGAACATAAGTCAGAACTGTCAGAACCACAGAGGATCCAGGTACAATAGACATTGTGGCCGATCCCACGGAGGATTCTGTTACAGTATCGTCACAACCAGCCCTAGGGTTCGCGCACCCAACAGATCGATTACGGGAGGGTCCTGTCCTTGAGTCACGGGTTGATACATCAAATATAAAGAAGTTTGAGTTGATGTATCCAATAGTTCCGTCTAATCAAAAGGAACCCAACATGATAGATGGCACGTCAATCAGACGCCCAATCGATGAGTTATTGGCATTTCTCTTCTAAGGACCCGGTTGGTTTTTAGGCTCAAACAAACCCAAATGTACCCCAAATGCATCCAAACCTCAAGCGAGTTATTTAAAAAGTATCATATCTCTCCAAAAATTCCTTCGCTGCAGGTGGTACGTCAATCGGACACCTGTAGCACTAGATGTAGGCTAAAAGGTGTAAACGACCAAAGCGGTTTTGGGTCAGGTCTTACCCAATCGGACTGACCCGAACCGCGAGACCCTCCTGGTATGAGAAAGAATCCCTTGCTGAGGGGACTGCCCGGACCATAGAGGTGGCCTGGCTGGAAAGGCAGCCCCTCCCAAAAGGTAGCCCGGACCGAGGGCGGCCCAATCGAGGGAGGCCCCGCCGATGGGGGCCCGACTTGGGGGTGGCCTGTTCGAGGGCGGCCCGACGCATGGCGGTCTGGCCCAGGGCGGACCGACCGAAGGTAGCCCATCCTGGCCATGCCAGGGGGAGGCGCGAACCCCCTGGCTCCCAAATGGTTTAGCTGTTCAGGTAGAACCGAACCGGTGCCTTATGGCACCGGTCCCGCCCACACAAGACCCAAAGGGATCCCCTACCTCCCGTTTGGCCACTCGGTCCAGCCGATACTTGTCACTGGTGTGGCGCGATAGTTCCACGCCCACTGTCGTAGCCTAGCCACATTTCCACATCACCGGCACGGCGCGATGGCACCGTGCTTCCTCTGTCGCGGCCCTCCCTGACCGCGACCCTTCTCTGGCTCGGTGTGACGGCATTGTGCCCTTCCTTCTCTACCGTGGTCCGCATGGCCATGACTTTTATTTTCATGGTGGGACGATGGCCCTTGCGCCGCCAGCCTCTTCCATGATCTGCCTTTGTCGTCAACACAATGAGAACAACAACAAGGGGGGAGGAGGGTCAGACCGTGTTCGTGCGGTCCGAGCCCTCCTTGTTACATTGTTAACATTCGGCATTAGGAGCACAACACACGACGATGAAAGGATAGTATTACTCATACACAAAAATAATCCAATTTCCTCCTACCTCGATTCGAAGTATGTCGTTGATGTCGCGGAAAGAGGGAAGACGTCGATTTTTTGACGTCAGGAAACGTTCGAGGATGAAGCGTCCTCGATGTTCCTCGCGGTGGCTTCTTCTATTGTGGCTTGGGGGATGATCGAAGACGGTACCATTGTTATTCAGAGATGAGGAGATTTCTTCGTTGAGAGGATGATGTACTTCCAAGAGTTCTACAGAGCTCTCAAAGGATTATGCCAACCCAAAATAAAATATTATCATATCTTATTTTAATGTTGACATAATGAATTCAAAAGAAATGAAACCACTCAAATTAATTAATTAAGTCATTAATTAATTTGTGTTGGCACCATTAAGGGGAAGACCAAGAGTTTCCCCTGTTAATGGAGAGCTCAAGGGGTTTAAAGAGGGGTTTAGAGGAGTTTAGGGGTTCGGGTGGGCCCCACCCTAAAACATCGTCCCAAGTGATGTTAGGGTGTGGTGGGTCCCACTTCCAACTTCCATTTGGAGGTTTTAACTACCATTCGAATAAAAATATGTCACACATATTTGTATATAATGTTTTCAGAAACCCCACTAATTAATTCCTAATCTCGATAAAATGAAACTGCTGTAAAGGTATCCTTAAGAGAATACTAGCGCTGCGAGTTCAACGCTACCCTCAGATTTCAATTCCAAGCACTACTTCAAAAGATATAAAATCCTGCACGTACGTTTACTGAACATACCAATCAAAAATTCAAAAATTGATTCTTGGAACACCAGGCCTCGGAATCAAGATTCATCAAAAACTACAGACTCGTAAAAATCCCATGTATTTAAACAAAAAATTTACAAAATTTCTGAGTCATTACAGATAATCCATAAAATGTTTGGATGAAATCTTTTTTTCATTGATGACCCACCGATGAATGAATAAATTTTCTAGTCATCACCTTATATCAAGTTAAGATTTCACTTATTCCATGTGATTTAATTTTCTTATTAGATAGTGGCAATTAAAATCATTTAGAGGACATTTAGTCTAATAAAATATGAGGTGTATGATCATAAATAACTATTTTTTATTTCACAAAATGATTTACCATGATATAAGATGATGGATTGAAGGAAATGTTGAAGAATAAATATAAGAGTATATTTCCTTTATCCTAGTTTTCATAAGACACTATTGTACTCTTATATTCTAGTAAAACCAAATGATACAGCCCATATGATATCTAGGTGGATATATAAAAAAGTCTCTACTATTGAAGATAGAATGAAATAGATGTAAATCGCTTTTGACATGAATAATGATCGTGTCATATTCATTTTTGGTTAAAACTATGACGATGAAATTTACATATAATGGGACATAGTATGAAGAAAAATATAAACTTTTGCCGTTGTATTCTTATGAATTGGTGTCATACAAGACTCTTTCTGAATAAAATATCAACAAAATATGGGTTCTAGTGTTCCAAATTCATCCATTGAGGATTTTGAGTGACTGATCATATAGTCAAGAAAGATAAATGATGGGAATAATGGATCATTATATCCTTATTGGATTATATAGGTCCAAAAACAAATATAGAGACAAAAAAAACTCATTTTTCATTATCAAAAAGATTTTAGTGAGGCCTTGTTGACATTAATTAATGATCTTCTCAGTTTCAATTTTTCTTTCATCTATCAACATTGAACATGTCATTCCTGGAACCAACATTTTTCACTTTTCTATGATTGAATTTGAATCTATAAATCTTACTTTTTTATTATATTCTCTTATTGTCATTTTATTCAGATTATAAAATTTTGTATTAGTGAATATTCAATTACTGATCTTTATAAGAATTCATAATTTTTGGAATAATTGATTTGAAATTATTCATACAAAATTAAATTCACCATTAAATATGGTTAGATATCATAATAATAGATGTAGTGACTGAGTAGAAGTCTAGGAAAAGAAGGGGAATATCAAGAGAAAAAATATGAGACCCCTAAAATAAGACAATGAAAGGGCTTCACTAAATGTGTTTGCGTCTTTGAGTGTGTTTAAATATTTATTCATATAGTGGATTAGAATGAATTGCATTGACCTACCTCCCATATAACAGAGAAACAACCAATTAGAATTTTATAGAATAAGAAATCCCAATAGTATTTTAGGTATTTTCCATTGACCTTATCATAATGATTTCCACATACATTCAATAAAACTGAGAAATTTCAATATGTTGTGTAACTAAAGGAAACACAAGTGAGAAAATTTCAATATTGAGTTGGATTTAATTATCCTCTTTGTAAATTACCTTGAGAAATCAACATTGGGGTGGAACTGAGTATAAGTTATAAATTGTGAAATGAATGATGTAAAACCCACTACATCCATTGTACAATCCTTTCACTACAATGAAGGATAATCATAAGAAAGGTGGAAAAATTATTATATATAGTGAAATTAAATTTCATTTTCAGTTCAATCTTGAGTAAGATAATGGAATTTAAAAAAAAAATCTGCAATCATGTTAGAAATAAGTGCATCCATGAAACACTCATTTTTTTAAGGAATGCTTCCAATCCCATCATTATTACCATTAATAACTGACCCTATCTATACCATTTAATTTATTTTGATACTTGTGACTGAGTAGGAATTTATTTTAAATGTTGGAATGAAATAATTTTATAATCCCATTGATCAAATCGGCCAAGTAATTTTTGGTTTTTCATATAAGTGGTCAGCTATATTGAAAAAGATAGTTATAAAATATACTTGATAAGGATTCTTCCCTTATATCTTCTATAGGAAGATATTTATGGCCCATAAAAAATCCTTAAACACCTTTATCTATATATAGGTATCAATAATTTTCTAGAATTTCTAGAGTCATAATAAATGGATATAAATAATAAGAGAAGAGTTTCATTAGTATTTTTCATTGCATGTCCATTTGATAAGACATCCATTTTTTCACTGTATTATGAAATCCTGAAGAATATTGAATAAATAAGAATGAGAGTGGATCCCATATAGTGTCTATTAATATTTTAATATTAAAATCATAGAATTTCCACATTATATATTCTAGAAAGAAAAATATATTCATTATACTATAAGGTCTCTAAACCCATCCCTCATGACACTACCATTGGGGATAGTGTAGCCCCGAATTCAGTAGGTAACTGGTTCGAAAACCTAATGAGATTTTAAGTCCTTTAATGATAATATTATTGGGGATTTATCATAGATGAGTTAGTGTCCACCCAGAAGGCCATGAGAAAAAAGATACCACTGATTGAGATGTCTAGAAAGGCATACCAAATAGAAATCCCTAATACGAATTGATCCCAAAAATCCTCACTACCACAACTCCTACAACACCAAACTACTATCCCAAAACCCCCCAACTAACCTACAAAATATTGTTCAGTCCATTATGGAAATTGAATCAGGTACTTTCTATAGATCTGATTACAATGATGTATTTCTCTATTCGAGAGGTTGTGTTCAAAAAATTAGGACGGTCCCATCAATGAATCAAGGGAATAATTAAACCACCATGGATATCTACATGAAATGATGGTATTTGAATATATACATCTAGTGGGAAACAATATTTATTCATTCACATCAACAATATATGGCTGCTGAATTGTGACTGGGAAGTATAAAATAAGAGGAATCTATGAATTGTTTCATATCATAACTATATGATGGAATGCAGTGTAGACTTAATGGGCTCTTGGATTAGTCCCAAATACAAGATAGAATAAATTATTCAATTAGAAACCACACCACACACCTTGTTTCAGAATGGCCCCAAGGGTCTGAAAAGGGGATGCGAATTTCTATGGAATATGTTAGAAAAGGTACAATCATACAAGACATAACCCCAATTTATATTAAAATTAAAACTGATATGGTGGGTGGGAATTTCATCAACTGAAAGAAACAATAACAACTATGTACTAATGTTATCCCAGATGGCCAATATGTATATGTGTGGGATCGAAATTCGATGAAAAAATGGGTCTCAGCCTTTATCTACTATTGATTGGTCTGATGCTTTGGAAACACTAATTTTATAGGAATATGGTGTTGGTGAAACCATTCTAGTTAGAATAGTTTGAAGGAATATAGTTTTGGGTCACCTGGATACAATTATTGCGTAATGAAACCTACATACCTTGTGGGTTTAAGTGCCCATATCAATTAAATATAGGAGACCTATAATGGTGTATAACACAATTAGTTAGCCAGAAACGACACACCCCCAATTAAATATAGGATTTATTCACCTTTCCTTCATCCTTTGAGAATATAGAGATATTAATGAATATAATTTAAATAGAAATTAGTAGACTAGATTTTAATGTCATGTATTATTGGCATTAACATGAAAAATTTATACTTATGATGGAAAAATATTCATTTATGATATCATAGTTCCCCTGCCCCTAAGGTTTAATGATCTGGATCAGTCCACTACTGTCCTAGATAGAATCTATTTTATTTTTCTAGTTATTTTGTTTAGTTAGAGTATATGATAATTTGTCACTTGAATTCCATAGATATTAATTAATCGAATTTATATCATCCATTGATAGAATATCTCATATAAAATTAACATATTTCTCATTAGGGATCCATTGATTGTTACTGATGTTGGGGTTTTGGGGGGACCCTTCCTAACTCTCTTTGATGACCAGGTCAGTGAGAACCTCTTTTGAATTATGGAAGGCGATGAAATGATTATAAACTTTAGAATTAGAGAATTTATATTTTATAATTCAGAATCCATACCATTAGGTATATTTTACAATTAGGGGTTGTCAATGTGAATTTAGTATACCACTAGAAGATGGGTCATTCAATGTGAAATGTAAAGTTCAATCTTGATATTAGTGCAATTGAATCAATTGTTTGATGATTTATATATTCCCTTACAATATTTTTTTTCTTAATTATCATTGGATTGAAAAAGGTTAAAGGTAAAATAGATATTTGGGTTACTAAATGATCAAATATAGTTACCATATATAGAAAATCCTATCCCATAGAGTGCCCCTTAGGAAATAAAATAATGGAGTAAATTGATCTTTTTTTGTGATGAAAATGTGTAATAAAAAATATTGTAAATGATATAAGGATGTTGATGTGCAAGAATTATTAGAGAGTTATAGGTATAGAATATTACGAGATCCACTATATGTCTCTGGTCATTACATCCAGGTCCTCCCACCCTAAGATATGTGATGTTTCTCGATAAAGACTTGGGTTGGGTAATAGTGATTATGTATTTCCTAAAATAACTATGAGAAGTCAAGAAAGTGATACCACAAGTGGGGAATGACCAAATTGGAAAATACCATATTTTAATTTTATTTATTTATACGATATATATAATAATTGAATAATCATTCAGTTTGTATAAAATATTGTAATGCATGGGACTAAATGTCCCAATAAAATGTGGAGACCCACTATGGATTTTGAGTAACATAAAAACCATATAACAATGATAATTTATCTGAAGAACTGTAAGCCAAATATGAAAAATTAATTAAGAAATAGGGTATGGTTAATAAAAAACACGAAGATGTTATTTTTCATGAAATTTTCATCATTTAGAAGATGATCAATGGTATATATAGTATATTTGATGCTCACCAAATTTTTAAAAGAAGGATCGATTCATAACTCTAAAGACATGGTCTCCTTAATATAGGTAGATAAAAATGATAAATAAAGTCTCAATCAACATTTACATATACCTCTCTGTGATGATAAGTGTAGTTCTATGTATAATGGATAATGGTTGTTCACTTAATATTTATTTGATTCCCTTGATTTAGTGGCTTCAATCATCTTATCCATTTGTCACTACCACTGTTATGGGTAACATTACATAATGACATAACATACATAAATATAATATAAAAAATAAATATAAGTAGGAAATTCCATATTTTATAGAAATTCTCTAATTGAGCCTAGGGGGCTTTATATGGAACATTTAAAAATTAGAGACATATAATCTGCAATTACATTTCTTGTGATGTGACTGATGCAATTGCATAAAAAATATATGAAGAAGGTGTGGAAATTCCTTTCATGATGATGGGGTACTAAAAAGGAGTAAAAATTGAGAAGATACACTTGAATATTTTTGACTAGAGACCAATTAACTCCAACTAATAAGATTTGTTTTCTAGGGGTATACTTAGTAATGTGTATCATCCCTCCCCTGAGGTCACTCACTCTGTCTCTTCCATTTTGACTGGTTTATTTAATGATAATTCCTACATAATTTATTGTATTCATATATAGTCAGAGAAGGAAAAGAAAATAAAATCATCCACACCCTCACTTTTGTATATTATTTATATAATTTATAAATTCTAAATAACCCAACCATGCACTAAACTTATTTAATGGTCACTTTCATCTTGTTATTCGACTGCATCTATAACACAAGATTTTATTCTTCTTTTTTTCGGTCATATCTCCTTTCCCATATCATATCATTAGGATGACACTATTTTATATCTATTATATAAGAATATGTCCAAGATACTAAATCTATATTATTTATAGTTTAATGAATTTCCTCTTCATGTTCTCCATTACCTATATATCCAATAGAGGAACTAAAATACAAATAAAAAACAAGGACTCTGATGTTCCAATTCTTTTATTCTAATTTAATTCATGTTCTTTGGTTGGGAAATAAATTTATATAATAAAATATAAAGGTAAAAATACCACTTGATTAAGACCTCACAAAGAAACTCTTTGATTTTCGTTTCTTTAACTCACACAACTGATCTCAGTAAGAATAATTTCTACCATTCACATCCAAGCTATAATGCTTCCCACTTTCATAAGGGTGAGGAGTGGATGTTCACACTCTATTAATTGAATTAGAAATACTTTTTGATGAATCAATCAATGCTCTATATAATTTGAAAAATTAGAGTAGAATGATAATTTATAATTCTTGATCTTCTTGAATTGGTATTTATTATTTAATGAATGTACTACCCTTACACGAGAATAATTCTTATGAATATTTCACAAGACAGAAAACCCCTATATAATGGTCATGTTAATGAACATAAATCATCCTAAAACTAGATGGAGTATCCAAGGTAATTATATACATCAAAAGAGACTTCCCTTATAATTTGGCATGACTTTCTCCTAGGGTACTCCTCAGTTACCAGTTATAGACATCAGTAAGGGATAATGTTTTTCTAATTATATTTAATTATAGGGATGTTGTGATATAGCCCTAATTATGTGATTTTGAAGAATGATGGTAATCAATGATTTATATATTGAATTAAAAAACTCTCCTACTTTGACTATAATATGATATGAGTACTCTTTTAATCACTTATTCTTATAAGGGGAAGGGGAACCCAATGATTTAGATTAGGTGAGTGAGATAGGTGAATCCGCTTGAGAAGTATCTAATTCACCCTTTTTATAGTAGATTAGATATTAAAAAGAACATAGGAATAAGAGATAGACATATACTTTTGTCATTTAATTTCCTATGATAATGGGATTATCCATATAGAACTCAAGGGAATATCAATGTCAATTGAATATGAATTTCAGTTATGAAAAAATACCTCAAGTTATCATTGAAGATTTTTTGAGGTGATTGTGTTTGTTGACAATGAGGGAAAATTACGATGTTTCACAAAAGATGTGTTTTCCAAGCTCAAAGATTATTATGCTCTCAATTAGGGTTTTACGTGCCTTGCCGATTTTTTCTATAAATATCAAGTGACCCCCTCATTTGAAGTAGATCAAGACGTAGAGAAGTACAGAGATTTAGTGCATATAAAAAGTACCCAATGGGAGTTGCACGAAAAGTTTCGTGTTGCATGTAAAAATTGGTGTTGCACGTAAAAAATGGTGTTACTTTTAAAAGATAACATTGCGCGTAAAATGATGTTTGGGGTGGAATTGTTAAGGTAGCACAAAAAGTGGAGTTGGTATTGAACCTAAAAAGAGATATTTTGTGTGCAAGGAAATGTAATTACGTGCAAGACGCAGTAATGGCTGCGTGTAAAATTTGAAGTTTTCCAGTTAAATTCTGTGGCAAAGTGAGATTCATCTGGGGTAGAAAGTTGAAATTAAATGGAGCATATATCAATAGTTAAGGATGTAGAATTCATCTGCGATAATAATGGGACCTATTGGTCTATAAACTATGATAAGTTATTCAGAAGACATACTGAGCACGCTTTAGTTGAGAGAGCAATGATCTTTCATATTATGAGTGGTTATAAACCAGGAGGGACAACGAGTCTGGTATAAAATTGTTAAATAGAAATGCACTTTTAGTGGATTTTTTACATTGTGACATCATCGGTGTATGCTCCTTGGATGTATCCCAATGAGGTAGAAAGAGGTAAAAAATTCTGTTTTATGTGCATGATTTAATTTCTGTTTATACTTTGCTACAGGAAAGAGAGAGAAGATTGTTTTTCTTAACAGTAAAATTGGACCAATAGGGGTAGTTGTTTTATTATATGACACCCTTATTCACCCGCCTCTTAGAGTATCTAACCTATTAGACCTATAAATTGGTATTAAAGAGAAATGTGAATATCAGTGTTTCTCTATCAGTAGGTGGTCACAAATCATAAAGGGATTCCAATCTCTGATGGAAACAATTTTCAGCTATGGAAGAATCAGATGAAACACTACTTTCGATATTTGGGAATGTATGTATTCACCGTAGTAATGCATGGTATAACATCCGTTATTAATATTGGGCCTTATCAGAAGTCGAGAAAAAATAATTGGATGCTGACGCCAAGGGAATTAATGTTTTAGGGGGAGCCCTATCCAACACTATTTATATGAAGGCAAGGTCATAATAAAACTCTCATTACTTGTGGGAAAATCTATTGAATATATATGAAGGAGATATGAAGGTTAGAGAAGCAAAGATGCAAGTTCTATGGATCAAATATGAGGATCTAATAATGAACCTGAATGTGTTTTTTAATGCATTCTTTGACAGGGTAAATGCTGTAGTGGATGACAAGCATGGTCATGGTGAAGTCGTTGAATACAAAAAATATTTTGAATCCCATTCAGAGGAAAATTCCACCTCAGTTCAATCTGAAAGTCTTATTTTTTTAATATAAAAACCCAAAAGAGATAACGTGGGATAACCATCACAACACTATTATTGCATATCAAATGAGAAATAATGAAAACGATGCTGTGGAAATGGAGAAATCAAAAGATCTTTTATTCAAGGCCATGAAGAATATCACCATTGAAGATTCGTAGGAATTACAAGAGATAGAGGTGGTGATGTCATTCCATTCCTCACATCATCATAGTAAAAAGAAATTTCAAAGGGAAACTTCCACTTTCATTCTTTAGATGTGAAAAAGTTTCTCACTTTTCCCCAATGAGCCCTAAGATGTTTCATGAAGATGAGGAGGATGAGATAAAACTTCCCAAGAAGAAAACATCAACCTATGTGAAAGGAATGAAACAATTCAAGAGAAATTTCATTAAGAAAAAGAATACTCTCTCACAAAAATGTGGTATTTTAGATGATTCAGACGTTGAAGAGTTGGAAGAGATAGAGAAATGCATAGATCTAGGAGAGAAATCTACGGTAAAATATTTTGGTAGTTCTAGAAAAAGGAAGAAACTGAAACTAATGAAGAAGAAGAAGATATTGATGGAAGATTTGACATGAAAGATGAATTATAAGAATCTATTGGAGAGAAAGATGTTTGGAGAGGAAAAACAAATAAAGCCAACAAAATGTTACATCATTCCAAAATCTATATGCAATAACAGGAAGATGATATGTATAAGCTGGTAAATGAAATTGAAAACCTTCTGTTTTATAGGCCGGAGAGCTCAGAATATTTTGGTGAATATAATCTCAAGGTTGAAGAAAATGAGGGAGATCGATTGTTTGAATAACACAAGGAATTATCGAATCAAGTGTATTGAATAACTTGAAGGAGAAGTTTTCAATTTTCTTGAAAAGGTTTAGGATAAAAGAGAAACTCTTGACTCATACTGGGAAATCATAAAAGAAGATCACTGAGAAAACTGAGAAGCAGAAAGAGGAGACTAGTAGTTCAATAGGAAAGAACCAGTAATCGCGCTCAGATGTTAAGGATGATTTTGGGCACGATCAAAAAAGGGAAAGAATTTAGGGTTGAAGTCATATCGAAAGCACCCATTCCAAGGATGAAAATTAATGTGTGTATGATGAAGAATAAAAAAATTAAAATAACCCAAGGGGAAACTGGAAAAATGGATATAACACACAGGAATGCACCTTCTATTAGGTGTTATTGATGTGGAAGGATGAGACACTCACAAAATGTGCGTTCTATATCTAGAAGATACCGTAGGGAATGAGAACAGAGGTTTCATCTAATCAGAGAATGGATCTATATAATATATTTTGAAATAAACTACCTTTGGTGTGGAGTATTTGGTCACATGGATTGATACTGTACATCGACCTTACAATGTAATGAGACAATGATGAATCAAAATGTTTGCAAGAAGCAAATCAATATACCACAATGTGAGTCGAAAATAAAAAATAGATTTTCAACTTTTAAAGATGAAGTTAATCTATCATACTATGAGAATGATCATAAGTCTAAATCTATGCTGAGTGTGAAGAAAAATAATATGAACCAAGAAGAATATAGCATAGAAGGTAGTGGTTTCTGAAATTTTCCTTAAAGCATCAGACTATTCTGGTTTATGGATCCTTGATAGTGGTTTTAAATCACACATGAAAGGTAATAATAATCTGGTTACTAGTATAAAATATGGAAAATATAAAGATATTAATTTTGTAAATGATGAAGGCTTGAAGATAATTGGATTGAGAAATTTCATGTTTGTGGGACAAGATATAAGACTTTCTGATGTCTTTGTTGTACAAGGTCTCAGTCACAATTTGTTCAGTGTTAGTCAACTATGTGACTCTGGGAAATCTAAAGGGTTTATCATGAAGATGTGTGTCATCAAGGGAAGATATGGTAAATTTATACTATAGAGAAAAATAAAAAAGAGTAATTTGTACCATGTAAGTGCATAAGAATATATGTTCTTTTTATTTGGAGAGGATGAAAACAAATTGCAGAAAAAATGACTTCATCATCTATTTCAACCTTATAAAAACGATTGGGTAATGTGTGAAGCAGTGAGAGACCTCCCTAAGATATCAGGTGATCATACACATATGTGGGATGCTATTCAACATGGAAATATCATCATAAAGATGTACAAAGAGGAAGAAATGAAGTCAACAAGAGTGCTTGAATTGGTTCCTACTAATTCTTGTGGACCAATTTCACCACGAACCATTGACATAAAAAGGTATTACGTTCTTTTAATTAATGAATATAGTAAAATGTATTGGGAATTCTTCATTTCCAATAAGTCCAATGTGTTCAATTACATAAAATATTATAGGAGGGAATATGAAAGGATTCTTTGGTATAAAATTATGATGTTTCGTACTGACAATGGTATGGAATTCATTAAAAGTCAGGTGGAAGACTATAACAAGGAAATTGAGATAAGGCATCTAGTTTCTTCACTAAGATATCCCTAATAGAATGGAGTGTTTGAAAGGAGAAATCATATCATCAACAGTATTGATATAATAATGCTTATAGAAAAATACCTACTAATGAAATTTTGGAAGGAAGTAGTATTGTCGTCAGTATACATTTCTAACAGGGATTTGTTGTGTCCGAAGGAACGAAAGACTCTATATGAGATGTGGAATTGGAGGAAGCCATTGGTGAAATACTTTTGATTCATTTGAAGTAAGTGCTTTATACTCAAAAAAGAAAAATATAGAAAATTTGGGTCACATGGGGAGGAGGGAATATTCCATGGAAACTCTGGAAAAAAGAAAGAATATAAATGCTTTAATAAAAGGTCGAGAAAGGTATTTGAAAGTAACGATGTCACTATTGTCAAAAATTAAGTGAATATTCAGTAACACAGTGACCAATTTCGTGATGAATGTGGGGAGGATGAATGAAATTCAAGGGGAGAAGAAGTGGTCGATGCTGATTCAGAAGAAGGTACTGATGATGAGTTTGAGGAAGTAAAACTCGTATCTGCACAGAAGCCAAGAAGTCAAGCTAAAATTAACAGGAAGAATATCATTGGTGATAAATCAGCTCCAGTTCAGACATGAAGAATTAAACCACTACAACAGAAATCTTTCTTATCTCAGGTAGAGCCTAAATGCTTTGTTAATGATAAAGATGAAAACTGGGTTCATGCCATGAATGAAGAGCCAGATCCGATTGAGATGAACCAGACGTGGGAGATTGTTTCAAGTCTATTAGGTATGCTTGTCATCAGGACTAAATGGGTCTATCTCAATAAAATAAATGAAGATGGAAAGTTATTCGATACAAAGAATGACTAGTGTTCAAAAGATACTCCCAGATAGAGGGAATAGATGTTGCTGTGAATTTTCACCATTTGCAAGGCTGGAGGCAATCAGATTACACGTAGCATTTGTAGTGCAATGAATGTTCAAATTTTACCAGATGGATGTAAAACCTACATTCTTGAATGGGGTTCTCAAGGAAGAAGTGTATATCATGAATCCATATGGTTTTCACATTCAGGAGGATGAGAACAAGGTTTCTCGGCTGAAGAAGGTGTTATATAGGCTAAAATAAGCACCAAGATAATGGTACCAAAGGATTAATTATTACATGAGGAATCTTGGTTTGTATTGTGGTGGATTTGATTAAAAAATTTATTTCAACAAAGAAAGTAATCATAGGATGATGGTGTTGGTTTATGTCAATCACATAATATTTGGCAGATCAGATGATGGTCAGTGTAGACAGTTTTCAGAATTCATGAAAACTGAGTTCAAAATGTCAATGACTGGAGAGTTGAAATTATTCCTTGTTTTACAGTTGACATATGAAAAAATGGATCAATCATTTCTCAATCCAAATATTCCAAGGAGGTTTTGAGAATATTTGGAATGAAATATTCCAAGGACATGAAGACTCCGGTTTTTGTCCGGATGAAACTATCAAAGGATGATGAAGGTAAGGTGATTAATATCACAGAGTATAGACAAACTATTAGATGTTTACTGTACATGACTAAAACCATGCCTGATATTGTATTATCCAATGCCAAGAAGCGATATATAAAATCAATCCCAATGAAATCCACATGCATGCAGTGAAAAACATACTTCGGTATATCAAGGGAATGGTGGACTTAAACTTGATAAATAATGGAAAATCGTAGTCAGAGTTATTGGGATATACTAATGTAGATTGGGATAGTTCAATGGATGATAGGAAATCAACATCAAGAGGTTATTTCTATCTTGGTGGATTGTGTATTTCTTGGCTAACCAAGAATCAAGATTACATTTCATTGAGCACTGAATATGTTGGGTACATTTTAGCCATTCAATCATGCACAGAACTATTACGGATGAGGCAGAAGCTTGATGACATGTGCATGGCCATGAATTATTCGATTGGAATTTAGTGGGATAACTCAAGTGCTATAAATATATGAAAAAATCATTTCCATCAGTCATGTAAAAAGAAAATTGAGATAAAGTGACATTTTTTCAAGGGGAAGGTAGATTATGGAATTGTGAAGTCAGAGTATGTGCCCATAGAATTACAGGTTTCTGACATTCTGACAATGTCCTTACCCAAGGAAGCTTTTGAAAGACATCGATGGGCTTTGAGTGTCCATTTTACTCCCCTATCTCGAAAACGTGTGGATGTGGACCCCCCCTCTCCCCAAGGGATGGTGCGTTTTTCTTTACTATACTGATCTATGCTCTCTACTCCTTTTTAGAACACAAAGGAGTGTCCTTTGGGTTCATTGAAAAAGGGGGAGAAAGAGTGACTCCTCATGGGGGAGAAACTATGTCTATAGAAGGGAGACAATGTCTTTCTCAGAGACATAGAGATAGTGGGAGTTTCTCAAGATAGGTGAAAAATCTGAGAGGGGGATCACCATGATGAGATTATGAGGTGTTGAAAGTGATCATCCATAGCTTAGAATGGACAACACAAGATCCCAAGAAGTGAAGAAGGAGAGTTTTGAATTTGATGACGCTCGAAGTGATCGATCAAAGAATATATATCACAGAATATAAGGATCATGATAAAAGCAGAAGAGTGGTGGTGTAATGGTGTCATAAGGTTTCCATCAATAATCAATTAGTATCAGTTTGGAATCAAGAATTATTGTCAGAAATGAAGTGATTCATTGATGAACTTTTCATTTACTCTCATTTCTCAGGTTGATCATTGCTCATGTAGTTTTAGATTATGTGTTGAGTGAATCCTTGATAGCTATCAGAATCAAAATAGGTGAATAATGGCTAAAGAATTAATGAAATATCATTTTCTGAGATGGGTTTTCAACAAACTCAAATGGGGATATGGTTGGGTAGAAATCTATCAAGGTATCAATGAAGCATTTTTGAGGTGATTGTGTTTTTTGACAATGTGGGCCTCCATGATTAGTTTGTTGACAAAGTATACCACAATGTTCAAATTTTTGATGATCGGGGTTTACATTATGAGTTATTGAGTCCAAAATTTGTTGTAGACATTCCAATATTTTTAGAAGAACCTAGACAATAGAATGTACTATCAAAAGTTGGTACAAAAAAAGATTCAAGGTGGTGCTATTTTTTGGAAAGGGATGGGGCACTCAATATTAGAGTGGTACGTGAAAAAGTCGAATGAGGTTTTTCGTGAAAGAGGTGTTTCGAGATCAGAAGCTCAAAAATTGGAAAAGGAATGAGGTGCACAAAAAATTTGAGCAGTGTTTGAAATACGATGTTGGTCAAAATATGTGTTTTCCACGCTCAATGAGGACTATGCACTCAAGGAGGTTTTTTTGTGCAAGGTCAATTATTCCTATAAATCTAAAGTGACCCCCTCATTTAAAGAAGTATAAGACTTAGATATTATCTAAGGTTTGGTGTGTGTAAAAAGTATGTGAAGTGAGATTCATGAAAATTTTGGTGTTGTGCATAAAAACTGGTATTGCATGTAAAAATTGGTGTTGCACGTAAAAGTTTCCATTGTGCATAAAACGAAGGTTTCAAAAAATTGTTGTGGTTATGAAAAACGAGGAGTTGGTATTGTATGAAAAAAGAGATATTTTTCATGAATGGCAAGTGAATTATGTGCACGGCACAATAAGTGTTGCACATAAAATTTGAGATTTCCCAGTTCAAGTCTATGGAAAAGTGAGATTCATATATAGGTGAATGTTGTACATAAATAGAGTTTTATCAACAATTAAGGATGAAAAATTTATCCATGATAATGATGAGACCTACATGTCAATAAAATATGAGTAGATCTTATGAATAAGCAGTGATCACACATCAATTGAAAGAGAATTGAGATTTAATATTGTGAGTGGTTTTAAACCAGGAGGGATAGTGAGTCCGCTATGAACATTGTAAACAGTAGTGTGCTTTTAGAAGATTTGGTACATCATCACATCTCCAGTGTATTCTCCTTGGACATAGCCTAGTGAGGGTGAACCATGTAAAAATTGATGTGTCTTGTGCATGATTTAATTTCTGTTTATACCTTGCTAAAAAAATAGAGGGAAGAGGGTTTTTTTAATAGTGAAACCTGATCAATAGGGGAATTTGTTTTAATCTATATTACCCTGATTCACCCTCTTCTTAGGTTAACTAACCTAGTAGACCTATAATTTTCACGGAAAATATGAAGGGATATCCCATTTTAATATTGGTAAGAAAAAGTGAAAGGGTGATATGATACATATAAACAATGACATAACATCCTTTGATCTAATATCATGTGCTTTCTACAAGCCCTAATAATCACTCATTCATTATTTCTATTGATGATATGTCTTCAGTTAAACTACTTCTTGATGAAATTACTCATGAATATAAGGACTTATTCATTTTTAGTTTCATGCAACTATTATTATAATTATAGAAACCATATCATGGTAGGCACATTGAATGATTCATTGTAGTCCCAAAGGATCCCTAACTTATTCGACACCTGAATTATTTTCAAAATATTTTTGAAGACATCTCCCTAGCTTTACTACAATGTGAAACTGTAGAGACCCAAAGCATAACGTACATGGACATTACATTACATTTTTTGAATACTTAGTACATAACAAAAACACACACACAAGGACCGTAATAGTTTAGTGTCTTCGGAAACTCGGAATATAATCTTTTAATCGTGGTGAAAGATCTTCAACATCTCCCATAAAGATCTTCCCTTTTTTTCTTACCTAAAACCTTTCTTTATATCCTGGGGAAAAGAAAACATAAAAGGTTTAGCTCAAATGCTCAGTAAGGGTAAACAAAAGAAATATCAATCACATCATATTCATAAGAACATAACTTTTGGAAATCGTAACCTACAAAAGAGAGCATAATTTCATAACATGGGATTAATCATATTAGTGAAATGTAATACCAATAATCATAACATAAAATATGAAACTTTTTGGCATACACACATAATCATAGAGAATCATTTCTTATTAGTCAAGACTCATTTCCAAGACTATCTTAGTGGACAAAGTCCCTTTCTGAACTGAGTTCACTCCTCATTTCAGTCCTGTTTCACTAAACCTGTATAACCTACCGTTCCAGCCATGTCTATCTCATGAGATATAAAATCTTTACCCAATGCATTGGATGGAGATATAGGTCCCACCCATCCCATAATGATACCATTATTATGTGTGCCACAAAATCATAAACCATACATCATAGCATAACCCATGAAATAAAAATGGGAATCTTAAACATCGTGACATCATAAAACAATTCATATAAGATAAAGGAATTCATAAAAATAATTCCACAACAACATAATCATATCAATGTAATAATAGGGATAGAAACAAAACCCTTTATTCTCTTAGATGGAAAATAATTATGATAAAACACTTGAACTCCATTCTTGAGGAAAATATCCTTTCTACTTCAAAAACACATTTCCTTTCTTAACATGTCATAAAATTCTAAACTAAAAGAAGTCGATTAAAAATAAACTTGAGAACTTTTAAAGTAATATTCTTGGAAATAATGTTTTAAAAATCCATTCATGCCGTATAAGTTAAAAAAAACATTCTTCTCGTACTTTTGTCGGGAAAGTCAAAAAGTACCTCGTACGAAAAACGACAAAAGATTCCATTTATATCTTTTACTAAAACTTCATCAAATGGTAAAATTGGATTTAAAAAATTGTAGGTGGATGGAAATAATATTACATATTGAGGAAACATGGATGTGGATGATAAAATACACCCCAGTAAATACCAAATTATAAACAATCTCGGATAAAAATGAGATTGTGATATTTTCCCTTACCTTAGGTCCGATTTTCTTCGTAAGTGTCCGAACCTCCTGTATAATGATTTAAATAATGTCATTGACTTATTCCAGAATCATACTTATTTTTATGATATCATATATGGTCATATTCTTAGCTTCTTATTTGTAATATTTCATTACTACTTGTTATTCGGGTGTTTATTACTTTTTGTTCTTATGCGTGTTTTGTCGAATAAATTCTTATTCATCTCTTTAGGTTATAGATACCTCATTTCCATATTGTTATTAGTGTAATATATAACATAATCATTCATTCAATTCATTTATATAATCATTATGCAATGAAGATCATGTAGAACGAGTCGCATCACATCGTGGAGACGGTATTCCGTACGTACGCACGAGTGATGATATTGTTCCTAGGATCGAGGAATTGTATTAGAGTGTATTTATACTATTTCAGAATCAATATCACTTTATAATAGTCATATATAGTCATTATTTACACCATTATACCCACCCAAATAAGTTGGTGGTGGAAAATAGATTACACCACGGCGTGGAGACGGTATTCCGTACGTACGCACGCGCGGTGATTTCTTTTTCCGTAGGATGGATAGATGGTGAAATAGGATTGTTTCATAATTATAATAACATATCAGTATATGATTTATACTGATGTTATTACTTCATAATGAAACAACTAATGATGAAGAAGTGGAAGAAGAAATAAAGATGAATGATTCGGTAACGGAAATTACCTCTTCTTTGAAGTGCTTCGCTGAGACCTCCTTTTAGGGCACTAAAATAGGTCTTTGAAGAAGACCAGAACCTCTAGAATGTTTCTAGGGAAGTGGAGAGGAGAAATGGTCAGGGTTTGGCCAAGCATGACGGCTCAAATTGGTGTGAGGAAGAGGGGGAGGAGGTGCCCTTTTATAAGGGAGGAGACGGGCACCTTTGGAATAACAAAAACTATTATTATATTATAAAGTTATGTTCGGTTTTAAATAGCTCCAAATTGATTTATTTAGAAGCTAAGGTTGTGATAGGTCGAAATACTCTAATCCAATATAATTTAGACAAGTTTAGGTTCCTATTTTAACCTTATCATTTATATTTAACTTTAAGTTAGATAATTTTACTTTTACCGTGTCTTCTTGTTTTCTTACACTATAAGGTTAATAAACTTACTATATCAAGCCAAACGAACCCGAAGTTGTTTATTATTAATATATATAACCTTATCTAAGTCATTTGGATAAACCATAGATTTTTAGGAATAAAATAACAATTAATAATATAATATTTGTTTTAAAAACTATTTTATGTCAATTTTGACACTATTTAGTAATTGATTTTTGTGAAACTCATAACAGAATGATTAGTTCGACAAAAAGTTAATTAAATCAATACTAACATGTCATATTAACCTATAAAATAATTTTAATTCATAAATTGTCTTAAATTACATTTATTTGGGTATTTATAACATCAATTATGTCAATATTTCATTAATAAGACAATTACTGCATCATCGTTTTGTCATAATAAATGATAATTATTTAATCCCTAAAAATTCTAAATAAATTTCTATGATTTAGGTAATTGTATTATACTTCTGTATACTATTCATGTTTTAAGTTTCATGAAGGTTATCACTAAATTAAAATTATTATACTTATAAGATTTAATAATGTGAAATGTTGTCACATTCATTGGTATTAATAATAATTAAATTATTTTCATAGAAAAAAGTCCATTAAATGAATATAATCCGACCCCTAGGTGATATGGGTCTACTTTTGGTCATCCAATATGATTTTGACATGTGTTAGGGTAATTTTATAATATTATATTTACCCTTAATTACCCGATTTACATTTAACTATGGTAAATAAAATTTACCGTAGTTACTATTCATAATTCCCAAAAAAAATTAGCTTATTAACATAATTTGGACCCACTAATTCCCAATATGGAATCCATTTTTCCAAATTCAATACACAAAAGTTACAGAAATTAAATTAAAATTAATCTCGTTGTAGAAAGAAAACGAGTTTTCTTTAAAACATTGCAAAAGATTAAATTGATTTAACCTACGAATTTAATGTAAAATCAATTGTAATTAAATAAATTATATTAAATGGTAAAAATATATTCTATTTATACTCTAAAACCATTCAATATTATAATTTAACCATATAAATTATTGCGATGAAAAAAGTTTTTTTTAATTATAATATAGCTTGTTTTTACTATTCATCAAAATATGAAAGTTACCATAATAATATTAAAAATTTATCCAAAGTAAAATTTTATTTCATGATTCCAAAGAAGAATTTTATTTTGTCAAATTGAACTTATAAACATGTCAAAAACTAGATTTAAAGTGGGTGTGCCATCAAAAGGCGGTAAAACTGCATTTTTTTTTAAAATACTTATTTTACCCGAAAAGTTTATTTTGTTCTTATACCATGTTTTAGAAAATGTGTAAGATAAATAATAATGTTATAAGATTCAAAATTTAGTTAATAATATTCATAACGGCTAGTTCATAATAATATTATAATAATATATCGTTGTTTAGTAAAACCCAGTTTTGCGTACAACACACTCTATCGAGGAAGGTCGCGATTGCGTGTAATGAAAGCCAAGTCAGGGTTGCATGCTGTGCAAGAATCCTTCATTGTTTCGTATAACATAATCCAACCATATTTCATTTGTAAATTGAATATATATATATATATATAATCAATGTTGCGTAGAATAACTATTATCAAAATTGTGTGTAACACGATGCAAGAATAGTGTTGCGTATACTGCAAGCTAATACGGTGTTACGTATAGCGAAAGGTAATATTGGTGTAGCATACAACACAAAACATTAATGAAATTAAAAGAATATTTTTCATAAAATCTCGGGGTGTTACATTCTACCCCCCTTAAAATGAATTTCGCTCTCGAAATTCGTCGGGGTTATAAATGGTTTACTACTCGAAAGTTTGTTTAATAGAAACCCACATCGTAAAAAAGAATACCAAAACATGGCTTTAAAAACTAAAGTATGAAATGTAACGATTACCCAAATTAACTCATCATTGGGTTTCCACGTAGGAGAACATAGGTGAAAATATTGATATGGAAGAAAAATCAAACCATCAAGTTCTGATGGACAGTGGTAGAGAACATGGCTATGAAAAAGACAACAATCACAAAGCTATTGATTTGTGATGATCTAAGGTACCATCTGATTCATCAGATATAAGGGAACTAGGACAACATTTTTGGTTTTCAAGATCATTTCCCTAAAGTTGATGAAATTGGAATTAGAAGAAATACTTTCGTGATTTTGGTACAGTCTCACCGTTAGTCGTTCTTTGGACAATTTCCACTTCATCTCTTAAAGAAATGAAGTTGAATTTGTCATTAGTGATGTGTTATCAGATCATGTGATAGAATGAGGGGTCATTCCATCTGTCTCAAACAAAAAGTTAGAAAAGTTATCAAAAAAATACGTAAGTCCATCTATAGTGAGATTAATCATATATGGTTCCTAAAATGGACTTATACTTCATATATTATACTACTTAAAATAATAAACTAGTTTCTACTAAACAGGGACTTCTTGTAGGCCAGTGGTATGCGATAAAGGCCAGTCGCATATCGGTTGTGGGTTCGATTCCCACAGCCTTGTCCGACGTGATGGGCTGTCTCCCGTCCTGCAGGTTGTCCTTTTTCTAAAGCTATATTACTATAACATCCCATCAACAATATCAAAAAAAGTTTTATCCCTAAACAATACTTACTTTTGTCCAACATAATCCATTCCAATTTTTAGGCTTATCTCAAATACTTCTGTCCAATATCATAATATAAAGAAAATGATCACGTGAATGCCATCATTTATCCCTCATATATCTTATTCGTCACATTCCAGTCATGTGAATACCATAATCATGTAATCTCTTGAAAAATGAATACCCATTGAATCATAGTGAAAACATGAGTGCTGTCAAAAGTTAACTCTTTCCACATACCAAAATCCTCAAAATTCTATATACTTAGTCCTTATATCAATCATGAGCTCATTAATACTTTCAAACATTTCATTTTCTCCTTATCCCTTAATTATGCGCATATCTTCTACTTTCAAAAATATTTGAATCACTTTTCATTGTTACCGGTACCTTAAAATTATTGAAAACCACAATAGAATAATAAAAAATATTCTAATACACAATAAAAGTACCTCAACAACATTATTCTTGAATACCAATACATAAACACATCAATCCATCCTCTTCAATTATTGTCCTAGAATAAGTCCTTCCTTGATTTAGAAGTATCTTTTTAGGTCAGGGCATTGAGTTGGGTAATGACCATGTTCTCCACAAATAATACATTGAACTCCATAATAGTCTGTCACTCTATGACCCTTTTCTCCACATAGATAACATCGGTCCCTCCATTTGAGGTATTCTTCAAGGTTCTTCTTCCGTTCTGTAGAAATCTAAATCTTTCTTTCTTTATGCTCCTCAACATGAGAACATGCATAATAGTCTATCTTCCTCTTCTTTGATGAATTAGGCATACCACTAAATTTCACCTTGTTAATCATATTTTGCGATGACTGATTCAGCATAATCACAATATCATTCTCTCAAGGCATTACACAATTTTGTTTCTCATAGTCACCACTTTTTCCATTGGATTCAATGTAAACCGAATTCCTTCTGGTTCCCTCTATTAACTAAAACACAAAAATAATTCTGTGAGAGGAAAAAATTATTCTACAGAAAACAAAATAGTAAAGCGGGAGTACCCACAATATCTTACATCTTAGGTTAAATTCTAAGATCGTTAGCTTAATTCTAGGACTATAAACTATACGTATACTTAACCTTAGAGACATCCCTAGACATACCTTAGAAATATCTCTAGGGATCTCACTAAAGTTCTCGCATCCTAGCTTCCAAAGGATGACTAAACCTTTCCTCTGATACCAACTGTAGAGACCTGAAGCTTGACATACATACACATTACATTACTTTTGCGGAATACTTAGTATATAACAAAAACACACACACAAGGACCCTAATAGTTTAGTGTCTTTGGATACTCGGAATATAATCTTCTAATCGTGGTGAAAGATCTTCAACATCTCCCATAAAGATCTTCCCTTTTTTTCTTACCTAAAACCTTTCATTATATCCTGGGGAAAAGAAAACATAAAAGGGTGAGCTCAAATGATCAGTAAGGGTAAACAAAAGAAATATAAATCACACCATATTCATAAGAACATAAATTTTGGAAATCTTAACCTGGAAAAGAGAGTATAATTTCATAACATGGGATAAATTATAGTAGTGAAATGTAATCCCAATAATCATAACCTAAAACATGAAACTTTGTGGCATACACACATAATGATAGATAATCATTTCTTATTAGTCAAGACTCATTGCCAAGACTATATTAGTGGACAAAGTACCTTTCTAAACTGAGTTCACTCCTCGTTTCAGTCCTGTTTCACTCAACTGGTATAACCTACCGTTCCAGCCATGTCTATCTCATGAGATATAAAATCTTTAACCAATGCATTGGAGGGAGATATAGGTCCCACCCATCTCATAATTATACCATTCTTATGTGTTCCACAAAATCATAAACCATACATCATAGCATAACCCATGAAATAAAAATGGGAATCTTAAACATCGTGAAATCATTAAAAAATTCATATAAGATAAAGGAATTCATAAAAATAATTCCATCAAGACATAATCAAATAAATGTAATAATAGGGATAGAAACAAAACCCTTTATTATCTTAGATGGAAAATAATTTTGATAAAACACTTGAACTCCATTCTTGAGGAAAATATCCTTTCTACTTCAAAAACACTTTTCCTTTCTTAACATGTCATAAAATTATAACTAAAAGACGTTGATTAAAAATAAACTAGAAACCTTTTAAAGTAAGATTCTTGGATATAATTTTTTAAAAATTCATTCATGTCGTATAAATTAAAAAAACAGCCTTCTCGTACTTTTGTCAGAAAAGTCAAAAAGTACCTCGTACAAAAAGCGACAAAAGATTCCATTCTTATCTTTTACTAAAAACTCAACGAAGGGTAAAATTGGATTTAAAAAATTCTATGTGGATGGAAATAATATTACATACTGAGGAAACATTCATGTGGATGATAAAATACACCCCAGTAAATACCAAAGTATAAACAATCTCAGATAAAAATCAGATGGTGATATTTTCCCTTACCTTAGGTCCGATTTTCTTCGTAAGTGTCCGAACCTCCTGCATAATGATTTAAATAATGTTATTTACTTATTCCAGAATCATACTTATTTTTATGGTATCATATATGGTCATATTCTTAGCTTCTTATTAGTAATATTTCATTAATACTTGTTATTCAGGTGTTTATTACTTTTTGTTCTTATGTGTGTTTTGTCGAATAAATTATTATTCTTCTCTTTATGTTATAGATACCTAATTTACATTATTTTATTAGTGTAATATATATCATATTAATTCATTCAAGTCATTTATATAATCATTATGTAATGAAGATCATGTAGAACGAGTCGCATCACATCGTGGAGACGGTATTTCGTATGTACGCACGAGTGATGATATCGTTCCTAGGATCGTGGAATTGTATTGGAGTGTATGTATACTATTTCAGAATCTATATCACTTTATAATAGTCATATATAGTCATTATTTACACCATTATACCCATCCATGTATGTTGGTGGTGGAAAATAGATTACACCACGGCGTGGAGACGGTATTCCGTACGTACGCACGTGCGGTGATTTCTTTTTCTGTAGGATGGATAGATGTTGAAATAGGGTTGTTTCATAAATATAATAACATATCCGTATATGATTGATACTGATGTTATTACTTCATAATGAAACAACTAAAGAATAATAAGTGGAAGAAGAAATAAAGTTGAAAGATTCTGTAACAGAAATTACCTCTTCTTTGAAGTGCTTCTTTGAGACCTCCTTTTAGGGCACTAAAATAGGTCTTTGAAGAAGACCATAACCTCTTGGATGTTTCTAGAGATGTGTAGAGGAGAAATTTTCAGGGTTTGGCCGAGATTGAAGGCTCAAATTGGTGTGAGGAAGAGGGGGAGGAGGTTCCCTTTTATAAGGGAGGAGAGGGGCACCTTTGGAATAACTAAAACTATTTTTTTATTATAAAGTTACGATCCGTTTTAAATAGCTCAAAATTGATTTCATTAGAAGCTAAGGTGGGTATGGGTCGAAATCCTCTCATCAAATAGAATTTAGACAAGTTTAGGTTCCTATTTTAACCGTATCATTTATATTTAACATTAAGTTATATAATTTTACTTTTACCGTGTCTTCTTGTTTTATTACACTATAATGTTAATAAATTTACCATATCAAGCCAAACGAACCCCAAGTTGTTTATTATTAATATATATAACCTTATATAAGTCATTTGGCTGAACCATATATTTTTATGAATAAAATAACAATTAATAATATAATATTTGTTTTAAAAACTATTTTATCTCAATTTTGACACTATTTAGTAATTGATTTTTGTGAAACTCATAACAGAATGATTAGTTCTAAAAAAGTTAACTAAATCAATACTAACATTTCATGTTAACCTATAAAATTATTTTAATTCATAAAAAGTCTTAAATGACATTTATTTGGGTATTTATAACATCAATTATGTCAATATTTCATTAATAAGACAATTACTGCATCATCTTTGTGTCATAATAAATGATAATTATTTAATCCCTAAAAATTTTAAATAAATTCCTATGATGTAGATAATTGTTTTAGATTTCTTGATATTATTCATGTTCGATGTTTCATTAAGTTTATCACTAAATTAGAATTATTATACTTATAAGATTTAAGAAAGTGACATGTTGTCACATTCATTGGTTTTAATAATAATTAAATTATTTTCAGGGACAAAAGTCCATTAAATGAATCTAATCCGACCCTTAAGTGATATGGGTCGACTTTTAGTCATCCAATAAAATTTTTTCATGTGTTAGGGTAATTTTATAATATTATATTTATCCTTAATTACCTGATTTACCTTTAACTATGGTAAATAAAATTTACCGTAGTTACTATTCATAATTTCCAAAAATAAAAAGTAGCTTATTAACAAAATTTGGACCCACTGATTCAAAATATGGAATCCATTTTTCCAAATTCAATATAAAAAAGTTGCAGAAATTAAATTAAAATTAATCCCGTTGTCGAAAGAAAACGGGTTTTTCTTTAAAACATTGCAAACGATTAAATTGATTTAACCTATGAATTTAATGTAAAATCAATGCTAATGACATACATTATATTAAATGGTAAAAATATATTCTATTTATACTCTAAAACCATTCAATATTATAATTTAACCATATAAATTATTTCGATAAAAAAAGTTGTTTTTAATTAAAATATAGCGTGTTTTTACTATTCATCAAAATATGAAAGTTATCAGAATAATATTAGAAATTTATCCAATGTAAATTTTTATTTCATGATTCCAAATAAGAATTTTATTTTGTCAAATTGAACTTATAAACATATCAAAAACTAGATTTAAAGTGGATGCACCATCAAAAGGCGGCAAAACTGCATTTTTTTAAAAATACTTATTTTACCCGAAAATTTTATTATGTTCTTATACCATGTTTTATAAAATGTGTAAGATGAATAATAATGTTATAAGATTCAAAATTTAGTTAATAATATTCATAACGGCTAGTTCATAATAATATTACAATAATATATCGTTGTTTAGTAAAACCTGGTATTGCGTACAACACACACTATCGAGGAGGGTCATGATTGCGTGTAATGCAAGCCAAGTCAGGGTTGCGTGCTGTGCAAGAATCCTTCGTTGTTTCGTATAACATAATCCAACCATATTTCATTTATAAATTGAATATATATATATATATACTCAATGTTGCGTAGAATAACTATTATCAAAATTGTGTGTAACACGATCCAAGAATAGTGTTACGTATACTGCAAGCTAATACGGTGTTGCGTATAGCGCAAGGTAATCATGTTGTAGCATACAACACAAGAAATTAATGAAATTAAAATAATATTTTTCATAAAATTTCAGGGTGTTACAGAAACTGAGTGACATTACATGAAATAGATTTTTCTCGGTTCGATCAGACAAAAAAGGATTGGAACTTTATTCACCTATCACCGAATGAATTATATAGGGCCCAAGGATGTTAGCACCTAATAATTATATTTCGCCACAATCATTAAACCCATATGAATACTAATACCCCCTCACTTATCTGAAAGTTTCCAAATGATATTTATTTTATTATGGGTAGTGAAAAAGGGTAGTTATATGCTATGAGTAAACCTTGGATGATAAAAAAATGGGATATCTTTTCCTGGTACTATCATATACCATTGATCTATAGTTGATATTATTTTCTAAGGAAAACCTAAAGAAAGATAAATAAAAAATTTACTTCTTTTGAGAATATCGTTTCATGAGTAGCTATCCTCAAAGAATGGATCTGGTTACGAATTGACAAAGTCACTTTTAGTGAATTCCCATATCTAAACTTTGAAAAATTAAATAATAAAATGATTATATAACTTTACTTGTATAAAAAACTAATTAAATGGAAGACATTATGTGAATATTCCCTTTTTAGGATAACTGAAATATTTTTCTACCTCATTTAAGATATTTCAGATCATTTCTATATGTCATGGAAGATTGATTGTTGTTATTTTTTTCTAATAAATTGAACTATAAACATAAATCATAAATGAAAATATATAATTAAAAATTAAAAATCCATCAATGAAAATTCCAAGATTATCAATTAAAAACCTTCATTCCCCTCTTGTCAAAATCCATTATATCCCCCATTTATTGAATAAGTCATTCATATCATTTTACTATAGATGTACTCTACATCAGGATTTTTCTTATTTCTTAGTAAGACAACTCACCAAGTTATATCATGAATAATTAATAAGTGAAGGGTCAATAATAAAAGCCTATTGAAACTTTTTTTTCGGTTACATATTTATTGATGAATCTAGCACTTCCCATTAACCCCTATGTGTGGTCATGAAAAATAGAAAGGAGTTACACAATGAAAGAAAAGGGTTAATAATCCTTTTTATAATTACATTTCAAACAAACCGTTTTCTTTGTAAAATAATAATATAATTCATATCAGTCATTTTTTTATTTTTTATCTACTTACCATGATCATGTATTCTTTGATCACATTTTTTTGTAATCACTATAAACATTCCCATGGAACGACCACCCAAGAAGATGGTAAATTTCTAGCTCTTACCTTCATTAATTGATGTCATTATTCACTCTTTTCTATTATCTATTTGGTGTAGGATGTTGGAAAGATATCACACCTTGGTCTTATATTTTTTTGAAATGAATCTTTTATATTATATATCATATATATTAAACTATAAAAATAGGTAATGTAGTGCTTTCTGACAAACCATAACCAGAAATCGGGCTCGAGATGGAAAATTTACATGCTTTCACTTAAAAAGATGTGGAATACATTCTAGCACTTAAAAATATGAGGACTACAAACCTAGAAAGAATTTTCCAAATTTCAAGAGATCAATCAGACATTTTAAAAAAATTTAGGCCTCATAAATAATTAAATGAAACTCCAACAAAATATATCCAAATAGAGTTTATTCTATCAAAATGATGAAATATATAAAACATAGAAAAAGATATCCCCTTTATCCCAAAATGTTTATAGAGAATCCTAACATAGATTATTGTCACTATGATTGTTCATATATTATATACTATATTGGTGAGAAACAAGGGTTTCAACTAGATTATATTGTAAGAATATGTGAACTTCATGAAATAATCACAGTTCAAATATAACTAATGATTGTCTTGTAGTCTTCAAGACAAGGTTCCATGAAAGTCAGTCAATTATGTCATGTTATATTTTTTTAAGATCTTATTATATTCATGGTTCTTTATTATGAGGTCATGGTAAGATATTGAAAATGTTATAGGTGTCATAAATCTATTAGACCACATAGATAATGATTGGAGAGTCTTACAGTTAACTGTGTCTTTGTTTCCATATCATTTTGTTCAATGATTGGTTCGTTTTCCAATATATATTTTTATGATTTATTAAAGTCCGTTATTTTACAACATCAATCATTTCCTAATAAATTATTTTCTATTATTCACATATAAATTATGTCTAATGACCCTAGGTTTTAACTACCTTCTGTCTCCAATATCATTAGGTTTTGAGTAACTCTATTCTCGTGTTCAAGTAATTATTTAGAAGCCAACGTCAACACGGTGGAAGGCATCATCCACATAAGTTGTGGTATTATGGATAGATTAATTTGATTCTCAACTTCTATAAGCATATTTAAAATGATTTATTTGAAATAAATGAGTTTTTTAAGCTCATCCACTTCTTTGATCATATAAATAGGTTCTTATCAGTCAATAGAACTAGAAGGTTGGTAGTTTCCATTCATGATTGATCCTAGAATTCAAACTGATATGCACATAAAATCATTTAATAATATCATTTAAGGGTATTTTTATTCAATTAAAAGTGTTTTTTAATCATTTTTCACAACCAAGAACAAATCATATTATTTTTTAACGTGAAATTGACTAAATAGTAACAAATATATCGTATCGAGTAGAACACTAATAGTCTAAAAGGGTCTGGTCAAGCTGAAAAAGATATGAATCTTCTTGAAATATCTAGTACTATTTATATACACCTATGCCAAAATTATTTTACTTATTGAAGGAATTATTATAGTGTTTACATATAATGGGTAAAGGTCAAATGGATCATTTTTTGAAAAAATAAAATTTTCAAATATTACAAGGGAGTAGTGACCCACATTGAATCATGTCTTGTCTATTAGGAGGGTTTATCTTATTCCTAGTGGAAATAACACATATAGTTGATGTTTAATAAGATAAATAATTTAAATATTTGATTATTGTATTATTAATCTCACAATATAAAGTATTCACCCAAATAGTTATTATAGGAATTACATTTAGAATAAAATTCCACACTATAAGGGAATAATATTTTTACTTGTCATGGTGTATTCTTTGGTAAAATTATTTATCTTGGTTATTTTACTAATTAATTTAATAGTGAGAAAAGGATTTGTATGTGGAACCAATTAATTCCTCAAAAATGGTCCCCCATATAATATAAGGTTTCATAAGAAGTTAGTTTCATATGAAGGTACTCCCTAAAAATCAACTCTAGTTGATAAGATCAAATCATTTTCTATGAAATATATTGGGAATTTTGAGGTCTGAAATGATCATGAAAGGGTAATAGGAGAATTATTCCTTTATTTTTGTGATGATGGTAGGATATATAATGAAAAATTTATTCAGAACAAGTTTATTTAGAAAAATTATGATTTAATAGGAAACAATTATGAGGACTAGAATCACTTCCCTTCATCCAATCCCTTCATCTATGTCCTCTTATTCTTATCTCTATTATAGAAGTTTATTTCAAATTCACTTATATAATAGATACATGAGAATGTATTGATCATTTATATTCTATTAGTGTGCTTAATTAGGAAATTTTCAATGAAATTTTGACACTATAGCTTAAACTGATAACTGTTGTGAATCAATCATGAGAAAATATAGGATTGTCCTTACTCGCATATATTTTTTTCTTGAAAAAGGATAGAATTACGCTACTAAAGAACAATGAATCATTATTTATAGAATAGTGTAAATAAAATTATTTATTTCTTTACTATATAATATTTAGGTCACTGATGTATAATGAATAATGTAAATAAAGAAAACCCACATCAATCATTCTTTACCAAAAATGTGTAAACAAATCTTCTTTTCCTTTCTCTTAGAAATTTAAATAAAGAATGAATTTAGTTCATTACTAATATATTTCTTATTCAATTAACATATTAATTGATCATATAAGAGATTATGGAATGGATTATTTCTTTAATGGTGTATAAAAACATCACCGATGTTTGGAATAGTTTAATGCCAGCCTCCCTAGCCCTATCACACATTCCATAGTAAGAAATTTAGTGAGAGTAAAGAATATTGTATATAGGTGGAAATTAAAACCCACATATCAGGAACATATTTTAATGATGGACCAGTGTTATCTAATGACTAAGCATAAGAAAAACCTTCCTAGCATATTATAAGCTACACACCTAACATTTATTTCTCCCCAAATAGAGCATCAACTATGACAAAAATGCTCAACTCTAAAAGGCATTGATTGAAGAGTTTATCATTATACTAATAAGTTTTTCACATATATAATATGATCATGAGTAGAGTAAAAAACTGGGGAGATGGAATGAACATTATTTACAATGAACAATTGAGGTAGCAAATTCATTTGAAGTACCTATGATTTAAATTGGGGTTATTAATTCATAAAAAAAGGTCCCATGTAAAGATTTATAATTTTCTATCTATTAAATATATTGTATTCTTAATATTTAATAGGATTGATTTATTTTTATACATTTATTGGGACCTAAACTTTTCCAATTGTTGGAATTTATGATTCATTATTCACAATTAATATTCAAATACAAACCCATTGTTTGTAAAAGAGATAGTATTATAATTACCCTTTCTATATCTACCCAAACAAATCTAATTTCTTAATGTAGATCAGTATACTTTTATTTTTGTTACTAAAGATTGACTGGGTACCGTTGTATGAGTTCACTACTAGAAATGGTGGTTTTACCAGCTGATATATACCAACGGTTTGAAGAAATACTTGGTATACTGTAAAAAATGCCACATTTTCCAATAGTTACCTCAAACCATTGGAAAATTTGTTAATATAGTTAATCATTCCCAACGGTTTAAAAAACTATTGGGAAATAATTAGTTCCAATAACAGATACCAATGGTTTTACTAAACCATTGGTAAATAGATGCTTTCCTAACAGTTTTTAAAAACTGTTGGGAATGTTTTCTACCAAATACCCAGCTCCCCAACTCCAACTCAGCCTGATTGTAGGCCTAATCTAGAGCTACTCCCGAAGTCTTCTCAGCCGTGAAACACCTTCCATCCATATTCAGTCAAACAAGTTTTTATTTCTACACTTCAAATTAATTATTTCCACCTTATTTTTAGTGTTCTTAATTTTTTTATTTGCTGTTTTGATTTTGGATAAATTAGAGTTATTGTAGTCATTGGAGTACCGAACCCTTTGGTTTGTTTTATGTGTTTCTCTATTCTTCACATCAAATGATTTTACATTCTTACAAGCATTTGGTGGCTGGTTTATTTTGGTGGGTTAAGATAGGGGATGTAATGGTATTTCCAAAGAATTATTAATTCCCCAACAGAATAAATCCCTTAAAATTTATCTCAGATGGATTCTCTTAACACTAATATATTGTAACATATTTTCAAAGATGTCTCTAAGGATTTTATTTCTATGTTCCCAAAGTCACAAGGTTATAAGGGTATTTTTCTTGTGGTTGATCACCTATCAATGTATGCTCATTTATCATCTTTCAAGCACCCCTTAACATCTCATGATGTGGTTGATTTATTCATGAAGAAGGTTGTATGTCTCTATGCCATGATGAGTGATATTTTTAGTGACCATGAACCACTATATACTTGTATTTGTTGGAAATAATTATTTCATTTTCAAGGAATCGAATAAAATATAATATCATATTATCACCCCCAAACAGATGGTAAGATGGATGTTTTTAACCATATTATTTAAATGTATTTACACTATTATTACTATTTAAATCAAATTAACTAGGATTGGTGGCTACCTTGGGTTGAATATAGCTAAAAAACTTCTGGCCCAACCCCATTGGACACCCCACCCCCATTACAACCCCACCCAACCCTTCCTTGGACATCCCTCACCCACCATGGAGAGCCCCCACCCCCACCCCCTTGGACAGACCCCCCCACCTCCTCCACCCCTAGACACCCCCACCACTCCTAGACACCCCCACCCCTAGACACCCTCCACTCCCATGGACCCCACCCCCTTAGACAGCCCCCTGGACACCACCACACCTCCAAGACACCACCGTACCTCTTAATCGGATGACCTAATTTTTTAATTGGAATTAACAATGTAGTTGATTTCCCCTATTCCCAATGACATTTTCTAAGTGACCAATAGAGCATTATCAATTGAATTTGTCATGTTTTGATAAATAGAATGGGTTTTTTTGGAATGAAATGGCTATTTAATGATCGTTAGGATTTTATAATGAATAAAATTATTATTTAAAAAACCCTTAATGGGGGGCTGCATGTGGGGTATGGGGCTCTGTAGGTGGGGGAGGGTTGTCCAGAGGGGTGGGGGGCTTCAGGGGGTAGGGGGCCATAGGGGTGTGGCGAGGGTGGTATGGCCTGCCCCAAAGAGGGGAGTGGGATTTATAGGGGGTTAGGGTTGGGTTTCCAGGTGGGGGCAGGGTTTGTGGGGTGTCTAGGTTGGGGGGGTTGTCCAAGTGGGTGTGTGTCGAGGTGGGATGGTGGTGTCCAGGTGAGGTGGATGTTGTGCAGGTGGAGGGGGGGGGTTGTCTATGTGGGGGTTGTCTGTCCGGGGTGGCGGTGGCTGTCTAGGAGGGGGGGTTGTCTAGGTGGGGGGTGCATGGGATCGGTGGGGAATGTCCAGGGAGGGGGTGGGCTATCCTAGAGGGGGGGGGGGGGAGGGGGGCTATCTAGGTGGGGGAGGGGGGTATGGGTTGTCCACGGGGGGGGGGGGGGGGGTCTCCGGTGGACGGGGGAGGCTGTCTAGGTGGGGGGGACTATCCATGGGGGCTTCGGGTGTGGGGGGGGGGGGTTATGGGGATATAGGGGAGGGGGTGTAGGCTATCCATGGAGTGGGTGGGTTATCTAGGGGTGGTGGTGGGTAGGCTATCTAGGTGGGAGAGGGGGTGTGGGCTGTCAAGGGGGGGTGTCCAAGGGGCGTGGGGGTGGGCTCTCTAGGTGGGGGTGGGGGTGTTGGTTGTCTAGGGAGGAGGGGGTGGGTTGTCCAGGTGTGGTAGGTGGGGGGTGTTCAGGTGAGGTGGGGGTGTAGGGGGGTAGGGGGCTGTAAGGGTGTGGGGGGGGGGAGGGGGGCTATCCAGGGAGGGGGTGGGTTGTGCACTCTGATACTCTAAAAAAATAGGAATCAAATATAACCAATGTATTTTTTCTTTCACACGTTAATACTTTTCATGATGTTCCATACTAACACTCACTCATACCCTTCCAAGAAGAAGTTATCTCTGCAATGAAATCTCACATAGGTTCTAATCAACTATTCATATTGATATCATAAAAATTTAATATTCCTACAACTCCATATCACCTATTGATATAACAAGGATCATACATCTATAAGTAGTGTACCATCAAAACATGGCTCATAAAATACGATCCACGTATGATATTTGGTGGCGTGATTACAATTGGGTGTGTTGGGATTTATATGTATCGTATTCATGGTTTACACAAATACACTTCTCGGTCATCTATAGTAGGCTTGAAATCATGCTATAATTGGATAATAATTGGATTTTAAAACCCTATTTTTGGGGTGGAAACCCCTACCCCTTGGACAACCCCCACCCCCTTGGATAGCCCCCCCTCCCCTGGACACCCCCACCACCCAGGAGAGCCCTACCAGCCCCGTGGACAGCCCACCCACCCCCTGGACACCCTGTACCCCCTGGACAGCCCTGCCACCCCCATGGACAGCCCACCCACCCTTGGACACCCCTACCCCCTTGGACAGCCCCCCTCCTCCGTGGACAACTCGACCTCCCCCCGTGGCCAGCCCACCCTCTTGACACCCTGTACCGCCCTATACACCCCCACAACCCCCGTGGGCAGCCCGACCATCCACCCTCTACCCCCTAGACATCCCCACACTCCCCTCGACAGCCCTTCCACCCCCTAGACACCTCGTACCTCCTGGACATCCCCCACCCCCTAGAAATCCCCCCACCCCCTGGACACCCACGATCCCCCTGGATAGCCCCGCCACCCTTGTTGACAGCTCGCCCACCCGATGGACACCCCCTCCCTCTGTGGATAGCCTCCACCCCCATGGACTGCCCACCCACCCCATTAAACACCCACCCCCACCCCCCGGACAACCCCATCCCCTCGTACTCCCCCACCTAGGGAAATCCCTTCCACCTCCTAGACACCCCGACCCCACTGGACATCCCCACCACCCCCATGGAATGCCTGACCACCCCTCTTGGACAACCCTCCCACCACACTACACACCCCCGTACCCCCTGGACAGCCCCGCCAACCCCTCCACCCCCTGTATAGCCCGCCCGCCCCATTGGACACCTCATACCCCCTAGACAACCCCCCCCCCCCATACTCCTAGAAATCCCCCCACCCCCTGGACACCCAACCCCCTGGACAGCCCCGCCACCCCCATGGATAGCCCACCCACCCCTGGAACCCCATACCCCTTGGACAACTCCACACCCATATGGTCAATCCACACACCCCCTGGATACCCACCCACCACCCCTATGACACCCCTATCTGCTCAGACACCCCCATCCCCTAGAAAGACCCCCACCCCACCTTGACAACCCCGACCCCGCTGGATATCCCCGCCACCCCCGTGGACAGCCTGACCACCCCCCATGGATAGCCTGCCTACCCCCTGGACACCTCGTAGCCCCTGGAGAGCCATTCCACCTCCATGGATAGCCCTCCCACACCCTGGACACCCAGTACCCCCCCTGGACAGCCTCACCCACCCTTGGACACACCGCTCACCCCCATGGAAACCCCGTACCCCTAGATATCCCCCACCCTAGAATTCCCCCACCCCCTGGACACCCCCGACCCCCTGGATAGCCTCACCACCCCCATTGATAGTGTGCCCACCCCTTGGACACCCCGTACCCCATGTAAATCCCCCACCCCTATGGATAGCCCGCCCACCAGGACACCCTGAACCCCCTAGACAGCCCCCACACCCTAGACACCTCCGACCCCCCTAAACATCCCCTCCACCACTGGACACCCCGCACCCCCTAGACACCCCCACCCCTAGGTAAATGCATGTTATCACTCATATTTCCTACTAAAATATGAAATTTCTTTGATATAAAATTTAGTCAACTCTTTAATAATTCTACTACACAAGTGTACATGATCTTATACACTCATGAATAGAACCTCAAAGATATTTTGTTATAAATATTTTATTTTTGGTGTTTTATATTATTATTCTTATATAGAGTAGTGTGTCAATTATGGTTTAATATAAAGTGAAAAATTCTCATTTACTTAAATATATTTTCGATGAATATTCAATCATATTGAATTTATTTTGACGAAATGACTTATAAAAATGTTTTTATAGATTCGATAGACGTTGGATGCATGAAACTGATTATATCTCAAGTGATTTTCAAAAAAAATTGGAGAGATTTTTAGATTTTTAATTTCACAATGTTTTAGATAGTGGTCACATACACTGCCACTATTACATGTTTGTTGGAAGACCTTGGTTGATCCTCGAAGAAGATAGCTACCACATAACCAAATATTCTATCCAAGAAAACAACTCTGTGTGGTATCACAATGGGGAGAAAATGACATCTCAGATTTCTGATTATCCAAATGAGTGGATTGGTCTGGAGAATTTGTTATATGACCAGTTTCTATTTATTCATCATCATGAAAAGGAAAGGACTCTGACCCAAGAAGATTTCCTTATGAGCACACTTGACGTGTTTAATGAAAATGATGATGTTGTCAGGGTGAAAAAATTGAATGATGCTGCCACGAGTCCAGTATATCGACAATGTGGTAAAACCAAAAAGTTGGAATTTTTAATCTGATTGTTTCATGAGAAAACTATGTATGGGATTTCTAATACTACCATTGATTACATTCTTACTTATTGAAGTAATTACTTCCAGATGATGTAGATATTCCCTCAAACCACTATTTGTCATGGATGTTAGTTGAGGAACTTGGATTTTCAGGACACAAAAATCATGCTTGCCGGAAAGATAGTATTTTATTCTGGGAGGAAAATGCTAAACAGAATGATTGTATAAATATGTCACATCCCTCTAGAAGCCAAAAGGTTATGGAACACCATCCTGTGTGACATAAAAAGTAATTTGGAACTTTCTATTCATCCCCATACTCTAGAATCTTTTTATGTCTGATGAAATATCAATAAAAATGTTATAGAATAATTTCAAGAGAAAGAAGACTAATAATGAGTTGGTTCACCATGTAGATGGATTTTCATGGCCGAGATTTGATGCTCGATATCCTGATTTTGTAGCTGACATGCGTTATGTGTGGTTGGGACTTTCATGTGACAGTTTTAATATGTTTTGGTAGATTCTTACACTGCACAACACATGGCCATTTTTTATACACATTTATAATCTTCCACCGTGGTTGTGTGTGAAAAATATTTCACTTTCATGAGTATACTCATATCTTGCCAATCTGATCTCGACAATGATATAAACATTTACATGAAAACATTAATAAAATATTTGAAACTTCTCTTGGTTGTCGGTGTGCGCACATATGATGCATGTTCGAAAAACATATTTCAGAAGCGTGATGCGCTTATGTGGATGATCAATGATTTTCCTTCTTATGCAATGATGTCTAGATAGAGCACGAATGGAAAACTATCATGTCTTGTTTGTATAATGAATACACAATCCAGAGGACTAAAACTTCATTGTAGTTTCAGTTTTATGGGACATAAATGACCCTTTCCAGTGGACCATCCATATAGAAATAATCGTCGAAGATTTTACTATACCAGGGAGACCGATGATTCACCTAAGTGTATGTATGGAACTGATGTGCTTAATGAAATGAAAGATTTCTGTTTTTCATATGGGAAGGGTAAAATGAAAACTATAAAGAGAAATAATGTTTCCACTGAAACATATTACAATTGTAATAAGAGAGGTATCTTATTGTATTTTCCTTATTGGTCAACCAATTTGTTACGTCATTACTAAGACGTAATGAAAATTGAAAAATATATATGTGAAATTTTGCCTTAAATTATTTTAAATGTTATGGGAAAGACAAAAGATGATTTATTATCTCAGCATGACTTGGTGGGTTGGGGAATCAGACCAAAATTCCATCCTGTGTGTTTCAGTGAAAATAAATGCCAACTTCCATGTGCTTTTTATGTGATGACACCTACAGAAAAAATGAAATTTCTGGAAGTACTAGAGACTAGTTATGTTCCTAACGGCTATTCAAGGAACATATCCAAACGGGTCAATAGAAGAGAGTTGAAGGTAAAATCATTAAAGATAACGAATTATCGCATCCTTCTGCATGAGTTGATTACAATAGCAATTGGTCATCTTTTTTCCAATAATAAAATGGTTGTTGTTATTTGGTTGTTCCATTTGTTTATAAATCTTTGATCTAAGTAGTCCTCCATGTCCTTCTTGCAAAAAATGTTGGCAGATTCCCCATTAATTTTGTGTGAGTTATAGAAAATATTTCCTCCATCATTTATTACATGCATACTGCATATTCCTTTCTATATTCTAACTAAAATAATTCTCGAAGGATCTATTTTTTTCTTTGGATGTATCCAACTGAATGAAATATGTACACATTAATGTCTTATTTCTGTAACAGGAATCATCCCGAAGGTTCTATCATGAACGGTAACATGGATCAAGAATGTATGAATTTATGCTCCATGTATTTGTCTGATCTTACTACCTAGAGGAACATACCAATGAGAAATGAGAAAGAACAATATAAGAAAATTGAACCGATTTATCCATCACTTCCCCTAATAGGATGAATTTCTGGATTACATATAATGACGAAATTTATCCATGAAGAGCGGGAGATGGCACATCCCACATTTTTGTTCAACTATGACTTTTTCTATGGCTACATCTTGTATGTAAATTGTATATTTAAATCACACACATATATATATATATTAAACTATTCGTATTTTTATCTACAGAGAACATAAAGTGATGATAAATAGAAAGAATCATTCATTATCTTTGATAAGGAAGAAGAATTTTCATAGCAAACAGTTTTTTTCTTGGTTAAAATTGAAGGTTATAATATTACTATTTAAAATAATTAAAACAATAATTAATTAAGTTCAATATTGATTTTAAATTTCAGGTATTGAGATTGCATGATGACTCTTTCTCTAAGGAAACAAGATCATTGGCTTTTTGTCATAATACTGTGGTTCCGAACTGTAAATCAATTATTATCAATGGGTAAAGATTAATTATCACTGAATAATCATAGAACATGAGAACACAACATGATGGTGATATGTTTACTCCCATCACAAACTTTTATGCTAGTGTATCATATAGTAGAAAGAGATTTGAGAATGAAGGTTATTACATAGCCGTTGAAAAATAATAATATTTCATTATTATTCTCATGGATGAGTCACTCTGATGAAATGTAAGTGATTTGATTTGAGGAAGATATAGGGCATGGTTTTTTGATGATTTTGGATTTCGAGTAATTATCATGACTCAAACTCTTTCTACTAATGAACCATATGTATTGGCATTAATGGAGAAACAAATATTTTATGTCAAAGACCATCTTTGACCTGAATTTTGGTATCATTATTTAAATAATTCCAAGACATTTTTTTATGATGGTGATGATGTAATTGACACCATCCCTACTGCCATTGGAAATGATCCATTTATTACTTTTGATGACACTAATTGCTCAATTGTCAGAGTTGGCTGTGAAACTGAAGTTGTGGTGGGATATATATAAAATCATCCATCTACATTCTAAATTCTTTTGGTTTACCTTGACTTGGGCTGTTAAGGTTGGTACTACTCAAATTGATTTAATATTGATTAGAAATATTTTGTATCATACTTGACCGTTATGTGAATTTTTAATCTTTATTGGTTGAAATTTTATTTGAATTGCATTTTATAATATGGAATTGAACTCTATTCAATCATATGAAACCAATATTTCTAACTTGATGAACATTTCAATGATTAAACTGTGATTTGTATAAAATTTGTATGACTCTAAGACCTCTCTTTAACATTTTACCAGGTAATGAACATGATGGTTTGTATTCTTCTTCAAAACATGTATTGAAACCTGCATCATCTACCTGAGCTAAAGAAATTAAAATTTTCCTTAATTTTGACAACTACTATACCACTTATAAATCTAGTATAATCAATGTTCCATGATTTTAATAAAATCATGACACTTAGTAAATAACCATCCTACTAAAAATAAAATTTCTTTTTTACATCGTGTATTATTTATTGACTTCATTATATATTTTTTCAAGCTCACCTAAAACAATGGTTAGTTAAATTATACATGAATCCCACTATTCCCTATCATTTATTTTGTTTTTTGGGGTACACATTAGGTATCCTATTATTTTTATTTCATATTTGTTTTCAAATTAAGGAAATAAAACCAATTGAAGAGAGGTGACAAAAACAGATTATGGGCAATAATGATCGAATGATTGAGGTGGTCATTCCACCACTAGTTACTATAGTGAGTATTTTATTTCAAATATATATATTTAAATAATATATAATTTCATGTGATAAATTTTTTTAAATTTTTTTAGGATATATCTATTAGGCGAAAGTTATTTGATGAGAAGCCTGGTAGTGGTCCCAGTACTCAGGGTGTTTGCACAAGGGAGGGGGGTGGTACGAGAGCTAGACAAACTGGTCAGCGTACCCGATTAGACCTTTCCCTTCCCACTGACATACCATCCATCCCACATGCTGATCCTAGTGTGTCATTAGGGAAACATGGGATATTTGGGTTTCTAATTTTTTCACCACCATTAACATCCGTTCCTTCTCACCCATCTGTACCATATTTGATGATGATTCCCACTACCCATCCAGCCATCATCCAATCATCCCGATCATCTTCTTTTACTTTTTCTTACTTATCTCTGGGATTTTATATTCCATCTTATTTGACTCCTGCTCTTCCAGATTCTGTCCCTGTAGAGCATACATTGGGACCCACTCCATTTGAACAGGGTGTTCCTTCCGTTTTGGCAGATCCAGTGACACCCATTGATCGGACTACCAAAGGTATTTTGTACAACCCTAAAAAAAATTTAGACCGTTATTTACTTTCATTATCACATCTGTTGATAAAATATTTGTTTTTCATTCATAACAGATACATATAATGATAGTAGGATGGGGAGTACATGCATGTGTGTGGTGTGGAACCACCACACATAGTTGATGGCGGAGTACAATGAAGATAATCAGTTGATTGAAATATTAGGGCAGCAATGTCGGAATTTTTTTTACGACTCTTTCCAAAAACTCTGACATCATTCATGTCAACCCGCTCACATGGAGACAACAACAAAATTAGGTCATGGATAAAGCCTGGGTAGAGATATGGGTAAACAAATAATTTGTATTTAATGGAAAATATTAATTTTTGTATTTATATGAATTAATATTGTGGTGTCAGCTGCGTTTTAATTTCCCCGATCGTGCGGGTGCATGACCAGCACGTCTGAAGGATTTAGGTGTTCTTTAGAGAGATTATAAGCATGATTTGTACATTGGACGACAAGTTAGAGTGGGCACAGAGTTAGAGGTGGTCCCTATCATGGAAGATTGTCAGTTTGAATAGTACCGATAGATGATTACTTATTGGATGACTATCCAATTTACAGTATTAATCAAATTAGATGAATTTAAATGAAAATTTTCATGTTTTTTCTTAATAATAATTGTTGAATTTTATTTAGGATTCATCTGAATGAAGTAAAAAAATATTTTTGCTATGAAATACATCCACACATGGGGACGTACTACGATGCCAGATCATAAGAGGCAGTAGGTATGACAATTTATAATCTTTCTTTATGACTTCCACTTTCTATTTCTTCCTCCATAATTTATTCTATTGATAAAGTTGTTATATAATTTTACTTATGAAATTAATGCTTTTTTGGTATCCAAATTTTAATTATGGTTTCCTACATTCATTGTCATTATAGAGGCATAAATTGAATATAGAAGGACATGTCCCTCAAGAAAAACTATTTTGCTCGAGAAGAAAGAAGAAATATGGAAGTGTAGTTAATGAACCGACTCAGTAGCAGATTGTAAGTTTTACTATGTAAACATAAAATTTTATTCTCTATTTTATAACTTAATAATATATTTATATTTGTAACATGATACTTTTGAGAACCTTTATGCCTAAAAACCATACGATTTTGGGCCAAACGATCACTTCCATCAGGTGTTGGGAGATGAGCACCCTGGTATAGTACGTTGCTGACCTTGGAAGATTATAGTTCTGATGAGGAATTATCCCTCCTCGGGTATTATTAGTAGTTACACAGATTGGCAGTAGGGTAAGGAATAGGTAGAATAGGCCGAAAAAAGGGTCATAGAGACGACAAAAGTGTCTTCTAGGGAAAACACTGCATTTATGAAACTGATGGATGTTTTACATCCAACACTTCTACCTGAGGCTAAAACTGCTTGTGATGAATATATGAAATCAATGAATTCTATATATGGTGAACTAAGGGGATGTTATAGTGGTGGTTGAGACGATGGTGTGGAGGAGGACAAGGCAGAGGAGGAGGAGGATGAGGAGGGCGAGTAGGAGGCCGAGGCGAAGGAGGAGGTGAGGAGGAGGACGCGGTAGAGGAGAAGGGAGCTGAAAAGGAAGAGGATGAATACGATGGAGAGGAGACGAGTGAGGATGATGATGGGGATGATGTTGATGACTTGGGTGGGGGTGATGATGATGGTGATGATAGTGATGCTGATGAGGGATTGATTGATCTTTTATATTTATGACTGATATTTCTGACCTTTGATGTTTATTGATTTTTTGTGACTGAATATTTGTGTGATTAGGTCGGTCACATTATCAGTATTTTTTATCTATAAATAATAAAACTTGAGTTTATGATTTTCTTTGACTGATTCACCCCTCCACAAGATAGCCCACCACACCCTGGACACCCCGTAACCCCCTAGACAGCCCCGCCACCCTCATGGACAACCCGCCCGCCCCCGTGGACAGCCTGCCCAACCCCCTGGGTAACTCTTGATAAAGTCAAGACATTTCAAACTGAGTGGGTGAGGGGAAAAATCAATGATATATTTTTTCTTTAATTATCATTTCTATTGAAACATGATTTTCTTCTTGTTAAAGAGTTATCACTTTTCTAAAAACCAAAAAAAATCACACATCGACATGAACAAAATTATTTAAATGGTTTACTACTCAACAAGAAGAGTTACATCCATGTTATGGTTTAGAAATAATCCAATACCACACAGTCCATATAAAAATTCTTTTAGTGTAGATAAAATCATGTTTCATATACACATACAATTATGTACCACTATGATAAATACAACTATGCATGTGATTATTATAGAAAAATGGTGTTATACATGTTTGTGTAACATGTTAAGAACCTTTCACCAATTTATTCAAAAAATGTTAGTCTTATTTTTTTAAATTTCACTTTTGATAACTCTCAAAAAAATTATTCCCACTCGTGGATAGCCCGCCCACCCCCTAGACACCCCCGAACCCCCTGGACAGCCCAGCCACCCATGTGGACACCCCCACCCCGTGGACACACCCACCCCTAGATACCCCCACCCCTTGGAAACCCCCTGCACACCACTCGACCCCCTGGACATCCCCCATGGACAGCCCCACACACCTCCCAGGATAGCCCCCCACCCCTTGGACACCCCCTAGACACCAACCCCCATCCTGGACACCCCCATGGACAACCCCCACCCCGACCACCCTTGACAGCCCCCTCCCCCACCCTACCACCCTGATGGAGAGCCCCCCCCCCCCCACCACCACCACCCTGGACATCCCCCCCCCACCCACCTCACATGGACTCCACCATGGATATCCCCCACCCCCTGGACACCCCGTACGCCCTTGGACAGCCCCTCCACCCCCATGGATAGCTCGACCACTCCTGGACAACCCCTTCTCTTGTGGACAGCCTCCCCACCCCTTGAACACCCCGTACCTCCCTGGACAACCCCACCCATGCCCTAGACACCACATACCCCCCTGGACAGCCCCGCCTACCCCCGTGGACAGCCCCACCCACCCCCTGGACAGCCTCACCAACCCACCTAGATAGCCTCCACCATATGGACAACCCCTCCCACCCCCTAGACAGTCCTGCCCACACCCCTTGACACCCCTACCCCCCGTGAACAACCCGCCCACCCCCTTCGACACCCCGTAAAGCCTTGGGCAGCCCCGCCCACCCCCGTGGACAACCCCTACCAACTGGATATCCCCCACCCTCATGGATAGCCCCATCTACCCCCTAGACACTCCCAACACCCTAGACAGCCCCACAACCCCCGTGGACCGCCCCACCCCCGGAACGGCCCCCACCCCCTGGTCAACCTGCACCCCTGTGAGCACCACCCCACACCCCTTGGACAGCCCCCAACCCCTGGACCTCCCCCACCCCCTTGACACCACCCCACCCCCTGGACACCCCACCCCTAGAAATCCACCCAACAAATTGGACCACCCACCCCCTGGGAACCCCCATGGACATCCCCCACGGACACCACCCCACCTCACCGGGACACACAATGGACAGCCCCCACCCCATGGATACCCCACCACACCACGATGGACAACCCCCACCACCCCCACACATGGACACCCCCTACCCCCTAGATAGCTCTACCACCCCCGTGGACATCCATCCCACCCCCTAGACGCCCCCACCCACTGGACACCCTCACCCTTGGAAATCCCCCAACCCCTTGGACAGCACCCCGCCCCCTGGACACCACCACACCCCAAAAACTACCTATCACCCTTGGAACCACCCCAAACACTATCACCCCCCAAAAAACCCCTGGAAAGCCCCACCCCCCATGCTTGATATCCCCCACCACCCTTATGGGCATCCCCCCACCCCCTGGACACCCCATAGACAATCCCCCCAACCCACCACCATGGATAGTCCCCCCCCACATCCCCCAGGACACCGCGTACCCCCTGGATAGTTCCACTACCCTCGTGGACAGCCCACCCACCCCCTGGACAACCAATCCTCCTGTGGATATCCTCTCCACCCCCTGGACACCCCGTGTCCCCCCTAGACAACCCCACCCAACCCCTGGACACCCTTTACCCCCCTAGACAGCCCCACCCACCCCCATGGACAGCCCCACCCACCCCTGTGGACATCCCAGACCACCCCCTGGATAGCCCCACCCCTGGGGACATCCCCACCTACCCCCCTAGATAGCCTCAACCACCCCCGGAAACCCCTACCCCCCGCAGACAACCTTCCCACCCCATGGATACCTTTTACCCCCTAGACATCCCTGCCCACCCCCATAGACACCCCCCCTGGATTGCCCCACCCATGTTGATAGCCCCACCCACCCCCTAGACACCCCTAACCCCCTGGACAGCCCCGCCACCCCCATGGACCCCCGCCCCCACTACAAAAAACGTGCATTAATAGCGCTAAAAACGGGCTTTAACAGCACTAAAAAAGCTCTGTATAGCACGGAGTTGATAAAGGGGGGGGGGTACCCTTTATCAGCGCTTAATGAGAACTGATAAAGGAAGCCATTATCAGGTATAAACATGCGCTGATAAAGGTAGAATTTATCAATGCTAAAAGAGCGCTCTTAAAACAACCCTTTCTCAGCGCTAAAAGAGCGCTGATAAATGATTGTTTTATCAGCGCTCCTTTAGTGCTGATAAACTGATCCATTATCAGCACTTCTTTAGTGCTGATAAAGGTGGAGTTTATCAGTGCTTTTTTAGCACTGATAAAAGCACTATTTATCAGTTCTAAAAAATTCATGATAAATTCCCTCTCTACAACGGAAAAATCTGCAGCAGCACACCCGAACACCTGCAAAAAATCATCATCTCAATAAGATAATTAAATCAAGCATACACATATAAAATTAACACATAAATCATAATCTAATTACACCATGTATACCCATACTAAAAGTATACCCGTACAACATTATCACATAATTCCTAAGTTAATTATGTACATAAAATATTCAATTCAGAATTTAGGGGGTCGGGGGGCTGTTCAAGGGTTTGGGGTGGCTGTCCAAGGGGGGTAGGGGGTGTCTGACGGGGCTTTCTAGGGGGTTGGGATGGTGTCCAAGGTGTCAGGGGGCCTTTACAGGGGGTGGGGGTGTCTAGATGGGTGGGGGTGTCCAGGGGGTGGATTGGTGTCCAGGGGGGAGGGGGCGGTCCAAGGGTGGATTGGTGTCCGGGGGTTTTCCAGGGGGTGGGATGGTGTCCAAGGTGTCGGAGTGACCTTACAGGGGGGGTTCCAGAGGGGGGGTGTCAAGGGGTGGATTAGTGTCCAGGGGGTGGGAGTGGTCTAGGGGGTGGATTGGTGTACAAGGAGGGCTATCCAAGGGGCGGGTTGGTGTCTAAGGTGTCGGGGGGGGGGGGGCTTTATAGGGGGATGGGGGTGTCCAGTGGGTGGATTGGTGTCTAGGGGGTGGGGGTCGGTTCAGGGGGTTTGTGGGGTTGACTCTTACACATCACCAAGGACCCTTGGATCGTTCTTATATATGATTAATGCAATCTGAATGCGTTTGGTTTGATTTTCATTGGTCAGTTGTTGTTTTCAATTAAAATTGTGTCCATTTTAAACAAAAGAGAAACCCTTTGAGTGATAGCGGCCACACCGTTACTTGGAATTAGGTTAGGTTGACTCTTACATCTCACAAAGGACCCTTGGATCATTCTTATAAAATATCAATTCAATCCGAATGTGTTTCGTCAGATTTTCATAGGTCATTTGTTGTTTTCAATTAAAAATGTGTCCATTTTAAACAAAAGAGAGACCCTGTCTGTGCTAGCGGCCACACTGTGCCTCTGATTGAGGCAGGGATGACTCGTACATGTTACAAAGGACCCTTGGATCATTATCATAAAGGATCAACACAATCCGAATGCGTTTTTATGGATTTCTGTAGGTCAGTTGTTGTTTTCAATTAAAGTCATGTCCATTTTAAACAAAAAAGAGACCCTTTGAGTGGTACCGTCCACACCGTGCCTCGGATTGAGGTGGGGTTGGATCGTACACAACACCAAGGTCCCTTGTATCATTCTCATATATGATCAAGGACATATTAATGTGTTTGGTTGGATTTTCGTAGGTCAGTTGTTGTTTTCAATTAAAATTGTGTCCATTTTAAACAAAAGTGAGACCCTTTGAGTGATAGCTGTCACACTGTGCCTCATATTGAGGCAGAGTTGACTCATACATGTCACAAAGGTCACGTGGATCAGTCTTATAAAATATCAAAGTAATTTAAATGATTTTGGTTGGATTTTTCATAGGTCAGTTGTTGTTTTCAATTAAAATTGTGTCCATTTTAAACAAAAGAGAGACCCTTTGAGTGCTAGCAGCCACACTGTGCCTCGGATTGAGGTGGGGTTGACTCATACATGTCACAAAGGATCCTTGGATCGTTCCAATAAAATATCATGACACTCCAAATGAATTTGGTCATATTTTTATAGGTCATTTGTTATTTTCAATTAAAATTGTGTCCATTTTAAACAAAAGAGAGACCCTTTGAGTGATAGCGGCCACACCATGCCTCGGATTGAGGCGGGAAGGACTCGTACATGTTATAAAGGACTCCTGGATCATTATCCTAATGGATCAAAACAATCTGAATGCATTTGGTTGGATTTCCGAAGGTTAGTTGTTGTTTTCAATTAAAATCGTGTCCATTTTAAACAATAAAGAGACCCTTTGTGTGGTTCCGGCCACAATGTGCCTTGGATTGAGGTGGGGATGACTCGTACACATCACCAAGGACCCTTGGATCATTCTCATAAAATATCAATGCAATCTGAATGCGTTTGTTCTGATTTTCATAGGTCAGATGTTGCTTTCAATTAAAATTGTCTCCATTTTAAACAAAAGAGAGACCCTTTGAGTGATAGCGGTCACACAATGCCTATTATTGAAGTGGGGATGACTCTTACATGTCACCAAGGACCCTTTTATTGTTTTACTGAATGATCAAGGCAATCCAAATGCATTTGGTTGGTTTTCTGTAGGCCAGTTGTTGTTTTCAGTTAAAATCATGTCCATTTTAAACAAAAGAGAGACCCTTTGAGTGGTACCGGCCACTACGTGCCTCAGTTTGAGGCAAAGATGACTCTTACACATCAAAAAGGACCCATGTGTTGTTATCCAAAAGTATCAACACAATAATAATGTGTTTGGTCAGATTTCAATACGCCAGTTGCTGTTTTCTCATATAATCATGTCCATTTTAAACAAGAGAAACCATTTGAGTGGTACCGGCCACACTGTGCCTTGGATTGAGGCGGGGATGACTCGTACATGTCACCAAGGACCCTTGGATCGTTCTCATAAATGATTATGGAAATATGAATTCATTTGGTTGGATTTTCATAGGCCGGTTGTTGTTTTCAATTAAAATTGTGTCCATTTTAAACAAAAGAGAGACCCTTTGAGTGGTACTGGCCACACCGTACCTTGTATTGAGATGGGGATAACTCATACACATCACCAAGGACACATGGATATTTATCCTAAAGGATAAACACAATCTGAATGTGTTTGGTCGGGTTTCCGTAGGGCAGTTGTTGTTTTCCCTTAAAATTGTGTGCATTTTAAACAAAAGAGAGACACTTTGAGTGGTACCGGCCACACCCTGTCACAGATTGAGGCAGGGATGACTCTTACACGTCAAAAAGGACCCATGGATAGTTCTCATAACATATCAACACAATCCAAATGTGTTTGGTCAGATTTCTATATGTTAGTTGTTGTTTTCACTTAAAATCTTGTTCATTTTAAACAAAAGAGAGACCCTTTGAGTTCTACTGGCCACACCGTGCCTCGGATTGAGGTAGGGATGACTCGTACACATCACCAAGGACCCTTGGACTATTGGTATATACTGATTTTTTCAAATATATCTCAACTATTCCTATAGAACCGTTGGGATATGTCTATCTCAAAGGCCCAAGACCCAATGGTTCAGACAATCGTTGGTAATGCTAAAATTTCCAGTAGTGGTAGCATAATATAGGTAACTTCCTCTTCTGAAAAGGACCTATATAACTTAATTATATCTTTAACCCTACCTACTCTATTACTTGTCAAAATTTCTAAAAAAGGACCCACCATCATGTTTTTAGTGCTACCCCATTCAATCATATATCCATATATAATATCCAATACCAAAAATGGTGTTCCCAAATATTAGAATTTTAGAAAAGTTAATTTCATTTTAGGTAGAGCCCACAGGATTTTAACATTACAGTACATAACCTATCTTTATCCTTGAACTTTTTAGGGATTTGTGTCAAATGGATAGAATCTTATCCTCAAGCACAAAATATCAGAGGGGTGAAGTTAAACCATTTTCAGATTTTCACTTTTTTCTCAAAGAGAAATTCACTAGTTTTAGGGTGAAAGATAGAATAAAGGTCCAATGAAAAGGTATCAAATCCACCTTTTCCTAGGATATTTTTAACTAATATATATATATTTTGACTAAATTGGATAAATGAAATATTGATCAACCACTTAAAATCATCAAGGGAATGGGCGACAAGAATACAAAAATGACTAATAAAATTTGGCTCGTAGTGTCATGGGTTCTATAAGGGATTCAAAATGATCATTTTTTTGTCTGTGGGGGTGTTTTTTGGATTCTAGGAATACTAGTTTTCTATCTTTTATAGTCAACTTGGATCTTAAATGTTATCTTCTCTGTCATTCCCGACTCAAAACCTCACTATGGAATCAAATCCCATAAAAATTGATTTTGGATTATATTTTCAATGTGTGGATTTCAAACCTCTAAAATTCTATTTTTGATTATTTTAGATGATCTTAGAGTATAAAAGTATAGTCTTTTATAAACATTAGATATTGGGATCTTGGATTGATTTTGGACCAGAGACCAGAAAAATGACTATCAGAACCCTATTTTAATTAACATTCATTTCAAGAGCATCATAAGTCATATTTACCAGTTTCATCGACTAAAAAATAAATTCATAAAGATAGGGGTGAAAACACCAAGGATGTTTGAATCTAAAACTCAATATACTACAGAGCATCCATTAACATTCTCTATAAAATATGAAGGTAGTACTCATAATCAGCGTTGGAACTCATATCATTGTCATTCCAATCCCTTACTCAAGATAAAACTTATTAGGATCCACAAACTCTAGGATCATTTTTCCCATTGGAAAAATCAACGACCTCGATTGTCCTTATATAATATAAAATTTTATTTATAGAAATGACTTTGATTTCTTGCCTTATGAGCCATTGAGTTGTTGAAGACATGGGATACAAATGATAACATGGTTAATTAATTATCTTATGAATAATTATATTCTAGAATGACTAATTTTTTTAATATGTTTTGATAGTAGGATAGAAGTAGTTCCCCAACAGAGTATAGAAAAATTGGAATAATTCTTTACTAAAATATCTATATAGACATCCTACTGGTAAAACCACATTTTATCTAAAATTGAAAAATCTCACAGCCATCTAAACCTTGAGAAACCATCCGAGATCACCCCAAGGATCAATATTCTAATTATAGGATCATAGGATATGTATAGACCCAAAATTTGAATAAAATTTTAACACATAGTTACTATTGAGTTTTTAGTTATGAAGCTATTGTACCTATATGGGTTTTCTTTGGGTTCCCATGGAATTTCTTCTATAGACTAGTAATATCCATTAATATCATGATGAAACAATATAGGTAATAAAACATTGACTTGGATCCAATGATAACACATTCATTCATGTAAATTCTCTCTTCTATAATTCAATAGAAAGAAGAAAATTCATTTTTTGAAATAAATATCATGGAAGTTATCCAGGTAGAACAACTAGCTAGAGTTTCCCATGTACCATTAATAAGCTCATGAATTTGATATTAAAGATATCCTTATGTTTCTAGAGTGTATTTGAGTGTAAACCATTTTAAAGGTTATTTATACCTTATAAAATAGTTATCTATTTCTATATTTTATTTTTACATTCATTCCAATCTACTTACATTCTAGACCGACATTCCCAATGAGAATGAACTTTAAATTATCATGTCTTTTCAATCTTATTCCATTACTATTTTATTATAAATTCAATATGGATTGAAAATTATCATCAGGTTTGGTTGAGAATTATAATATTTTGTGTATTGATAAGTAATTATGAGTAAGGTCTAGGTCTGGTTGACTCACTATGGATAGATAGATTCGTTTGAGGCTGACAATCAGAGTGTAGTTTGTATTTATTCCATTGATTACAAGAAATGAACTATGGAATCATAAATATATATTGATTAATTACATTTGGGAAATGGAATAAATGGATACATAGAATTTATATAATTTAAGAGAATATATTTAGAACATAATTGGTTAGTGAATGACTCCTAATGAATCCTCGAAAGGGCTACGGTCCGGTACACTGTCAATAAGTTTGTTTAGTATAATGAATATATTATTACAATTGGTATTGAGAGACTGAAATTCATATGTCCTTAATAGATTATAATTTATCATCATATTAAAATTTTAATAAAATTCAATAAGATAATTTTCCAATCCTATAATTTTATCACTCAACATTTCCTTCTCAATCCATATTGGTCTTATCAAATTACCCTCGAATCATTTTATTTCTCTATGTTTCTAAGTGAGTTGGTAATGCATCTATTTTATACCTTTATTCCTTCAAATCAACCCCTATCATGAATCTACTCAACCATTATGTAATGGGTGAACTATTTTACTATATTTATGAATTTAGTTATCGACTTGAAACCAATTGAATCTAAGACACTTGAATCAACAAAAAAATAGTACAAGAAATAGTTTTCCAATAGCCATTATTGGGGTATACTCCATTGGTAGTTCTTATTATTACAAAATCTGTCTTCCTCATAGTTATCTAGAACATAATTTTCACATATTCACTCCTATTAAATGATTCAAGAAGCTAATATCTGATCTGAGTATTCTGTGTAGTGCCCTGGTAGTAAAGGATCACTTATTTGGTATCAAATGCACTCATGTGGTTGAGAAGCTAATGGGGTTTCCTTGGTGGTAAAAATATCCTATATAAGGATTTTTCCTTATTTATATAAGTTCCTAGATTACTTGAAATAATAATAGAATTTATTGACTTATTAGAAGCTCAAGATTCATTTCATAGGTGAGAAGTGAATCATTTTAATGGATAGTAATTTCTGTAATGAATAAAGAAAGAGAGAAGAAAATAAATTTTAATCAGAGGAAAGGTATCTAATAACTCAATTCCTACTATCTTCAAGTCATGTTTTTCTATGAGAAATGAAAAATAAGTCTCTTAGGGGTGTATAGGTAACCAAGGTAGATTTATTTTTTTGATTATACCAATTAAATGTTTATCATTCACGACCATAATCTGTTAGATATAGAAGTGTTAAGAATATATCTTCTTGTTTAGATTTATGGATATTCTCTATTATATTATAATGGTGAACCTATCTTGACATTCTCCAGTTTATCTATTATTTTCTAAATAGATTGCTGATAGGTTTAAATTATCAAGTATTGCATAACATCTTCTTATAGTGGAGACACTCACCCCACTCTTCCCCTTATTCTCCTTTCATTAACCATGGGGTATTCTATTTAATAGATTAAGATGGTTTAGGAAATATGAGATTACCCTTAATTTAACAATATTTTAGAATATCATGGGGATGATACCCAAAATATATGAACTTTTTATCCACGTCAAAAAAACTTTTCAATGTGGAATGATAATAGAGGAAGAAAAGGTCATGTGATGGAATGAAATGAAATAGATTCTATAAGATTAAAAATATTCATAGGAAGTAAATAGAACTAAATTTTCAATTAGTGAAGTTAGTTTAAAATTATTTCCATATTTCAATTATCCATATAAATGTAGGAAAATAACTTTTCATTTAAAAATGGAAGTATCAAACTAGTACTAATCTAACTATTAGATGATCCTTACTTTAACAAATAATCAGCTTCAACACATGCATAAATTTGGAAACCTACCCTGATCAAACAATAAATTTCACAAGATAATAATGAATACACTCTTTTTCAAATTAAATCTATTACACAAGGATATATGAGTTCACATGTTATTCTATACTTCATTGATATTGGAAAGGTGTGACGTCAATTGAATGACTAATATTGGTACAATAGAGGACCAAAAGACCATTTCATGTCTCCCAAAAACATGACTTCTATTTCTGGAAAATAAACCCACCATAAGCCTATAAAATATATATTAGATAATTTATTTGGGGGATCTGTTATAAGGAATAAAAAATATAAATGGTATGACTCTACACATAATGATTTTATTGAATCTATGTGAATATAATTTTTTGTTCCATTTTATATTTCTTTCAGCTGGTTCTATAATGGGATGAATTAGGTGAAGTAAGAATCAATATTTAGTGAATTTCTAACTATATTTTATGTTATTAATCAGAGTTTTGAATGAAAAGAATATGAAAAGAAATGTGGGTGAAAAAGGAAGAATACAACATGTAATCCTATAACTGAATGTTGAGGGTGAATAAAAATTTCCATCTGACATTGAGAATTCTATTCTGTGAATGAAGAGCAATTCATACATTGCTATGATTATTATGTTTAGTGAGATTTGATTGATTGGTAATGTAATCTCAGAATCTCCACTACCCTTTATTTTTGGTTCTTTCTTCACTATGAATCTTATTGGCCTTTATTTAACATCCTTATATTTGATATGACTATATAACAATATTTATTCTTATGCCGAGGGATTTAATAATAGGTGATTTTTTCATAGGATGTGGATCAGGTTTTTCCCATTCAATTAATTGATTTATACATGTACACTGCTATGATAATAATATAATATTTTAGATCATGGGTTAGCTATTCCTATCCCAAGTAAAATCAATAGAATGGAGAGGGACATACTCAGATGAGATATCATAGGATCTCGTCACTAAAGTCTTCCAGAAGTCATGTATATTATTATCAATTCAAATATATAGGAAAAATGCCTATAACTACTAACTAAAGAACCAAACATCCTCTTTTATTTCCAGAATGACAGAGATTGAATTAACAGAATATAACTGAACCACGAATAGACCGGAATAATACATTAATGAAATAGAATATTTACAATTTGAATGTTTGAAATTATTTATAGAAAAAATAATTCTCCAAAAAAATGGATATTGATATACTAGAAATTTTTAGTATCTATTATCAATATCTTATCAAGATATATCCCTAAATTATTTGTCTTTATAATAAGAATAAGATGTCAGAACATATCAAATACAATAAATATAAATTTATCTATATGGTCTAAAAATAAATTTTTAATCCCTCAAGATTATTACTATATTTCCTTCTTCATATCTGTCTATATAATTAGTTATATAGATTATAATTATCATATCCATTAAATTAATACAATTTATAATATTGAGATAGCATTAAATTTTCGTATGAGACAAAGTGTTTATTTGAAGATTCCCTAGTTAGTATGAAATTATTTTCTATGGTATAAGATTTAGTAATAATAGTTATTTAAACATTCCATGTTTATATGAGGGTTCTTAGATACCCATATTTTATTTATACTTTATTTCCATCTTTTTTAATGTATGAGTATGCTACAACCCTAGTTTTAGGGTTTCAGAGAGATGGGAAGTGATGTATTATATGGAATATGGGTTAGATAGAGTGATCAGGATCCTTTATTTCTAGTACATCCATTGAGGATTCAATTCATACTCATATATATCCAGCTTTATTTTTAATTAATGGAATCAATCCGGTGTATGTACTTTTCTTATTACATTACAACTAATAAAGTAGAATTAATTTGAGACTTTTTATGTACATTAGAGAAATTAAATCTAGAAGACATATGGTAATTAATCTTATTTAGTCATATTGGATTATTTAATAGACTAAGTCAATGATAATATAGTAATTGAACCTATTTATATTTTATTAAGAATAATACGAATTCTTATGTAGATATTAAAAAAAATCACTACCTTCAAATGGTAGAGCATAACCTTATAGAGTTTTCTATAGAGTTTTCTTTCTCGATTTGTGGTGGTGAAAACAATTCTTAAAGGGAATTGGGTGGTATAGTGATAATAGATCATATAAAATTATAATTGACACATGAATTGGATTTTATGTTATTATATATATAAATACATCATAATAGAACTTTTACTAATCTCACAAAAATTACATGGTCATGGGTGAGCCCTCAATAATGAAATGAGTGGTTATAAATTCTTAGGATAAGGGATTTCTTCAACAAGGATATGAAAAGATATGATTAGGAAGTGAAAAAAATATAATCTCGCCATATTGTACCCAACATGGTCTATGAGCCTAGTCGAGAGTTAGGTGCCTACTAACAATTGATATGGGAGGGTTTGAGGTGGAAAAATACGGAACCAAAATAATATATCATAGATAAGTGGTTAGTGATAAAACATAGAGTTTATGAGTTAATGGATTGTATTTATATAAAACACAATATATCCTAATTCAACTTTGTAAACTACACCTAGAAACATCGACCCCAATGATCTATGGATTTTATTCCCCATGAGGTGGAATGGTAGGGATCATTAAGCTAGTATTGAGGATCTCTACTTTCATTCCATGTAACAATGCGTTAGTCCCTTAAGAATACTACCCACCTTTCATTGGGAGTGATTAGGATCCTGACGATCTTTCTAGTAGTGATATGATATCCATCATTTAATCCATTACAGTTTCCTATGGATTCATGTTATTAGAAAATATAACTACTATAATAATAATTAAAAAATATACATAAATCATTTCACCTCATAAATGATAAGATTACAGAAGCATTATTCACTTATTCCCACTGATCTTCATGGAAACTATCTAGTGACAATGGTTTAATTAGTTCTATATATGATTATATTGTCACTACCAAATTAGAAGGAAAGTCCTAATAAGGAATAGAATCACTCATTCTACTAACCAACTATATAATTAGGAAACATTTATTATTTAGATTCAAGAATATTTACATTATTTCTAATGAAAATTTTCTAAAATAAATAGGTAATAGTTTCACTAATGTACCAACTATCATGAGGTGGGCAGAAAAATCATGGATTATGTTGATGAAAGCATGTAATAACAGCTCTCAAATTTAGATTGATCCCTAATTACATCTATCAACTCCAAATTACCATTTCATATATACTCGAATCCATTAAATAAAGTAATCTAGTTAATTTCATCAGACAATATTGATCATAGATAATTCACATTAATTTGAAATAGTACACTTCATGTATTGGAATTAGATGAGTTGGTAGGGTCAAATATGTCGGCAAGTCAATACTCTATATACTTGAAATTGAGTTGGAACATGGTTTGGACTATCCATTAATACTGATGGTATACCATGATGTACCCATTTATAGGGATTGTAAGCCTCTTTTTCACCACCAATATCATTAGTAGAGATCTATTAAGAAATACATAGGAATTCCCCAATTAAAAATGGGCCATGTTTGGTTATTATTTCGAAAGAATAAATAATATAAACTCAATTGATCTGAATAATGAACTGATCAAAACTATGGAAAAGCTATAGAGAGTGAAAAAATGCAAACCACAACTAGAATTATATTTTAGTGGTCAAAAAAATAAGTAATTCAATTGGTTGACCAAAATGTGTAACATCCCATACCACAAACTTCTCTATCATAATCTCCAATGTTGGATCTTTTTGGTCCTTATATTATTTCACTATTTATAAAACCCTCTAAAAATCTCATTCATTTCTTACAGAATATCCTTATTAGCCTATAGGGAACCATGTATAGTTATAAGATGGAATTCCATGATGTTAAATGAATGAAATAATTTCAATGTGGATGAAGAGTGTAGATCCAAAGAAAAGGTTGTTTGAGTGATACAAGGGAAACCATAGAAAAAAATTCTATGTGTGAATGAATTAAAGAATAGGTAATTAGAAGTAGAAATCATAGAAGTCATAAATAACAAGAATAAACATTTTACTGATAAAAAACTATAACATTATTACTTTTAATAATTTTTTAGTAAATATCATATTTTATTTTGTGGTTAGATATTATAATTTAATGAACATGAATATTTGATTTAATGAAAGAATCAAGGAATAGAGGTTTTTGGAGTATAGGGATGCATACTGAGGTTTTTTTGATGGAATGGTATTAAAGTGCAAGACTATATGGACCCAAACCAAATCGTCACAAAGCGACAATCTTGAGAGAACTCAGGATGGGATAACATAAAGAATATCATTTATTAATAAGTAATCCAACCAGAAAAAATTTCATTTATTTCCTTTTATATAGTGAGCTACTCAAGAATGTACTATCATCTCAACTATAATTAAATAATTGATGGCACACGCCCCTTATTTCCTAAAATTGAAACTCATACATGAAGGATTAAATGTTTTGGAATTGATGAAATTTATCCATGTCATATTATCCATTATAGTTGGCTGACATGATAAATCATGAAGAGGAATTACAAGACCCCTTATGATTCAAGCTATCCAGCTCGAAGCTACAGATGAGTTTCCTTACATCCTATAATAATTAAGATCATTCATTATCACTTTCAATAAATAATTGTCAATTTTGTTGTTTAATGAATTTAATCTCATTCCAGAGGAACTGGATTAATAGATAAAGAAAGAGTTAACGTAAAATTTAAAACATGAACTATTAAACTTATGATATGTAGAAAAATCTATTAGAGAAGAGAGTGAGAATATCCTAGTAGAATGATTTTATTCAAGTACACATGAAAATTTTTGATATCAAGGACCCATTATGAATTATATAGAATGGATTCATTTAATCAATTTAGAAAAGGGGTTATGTCACTAGGTTCATTCCTTCATTTTGAAATGTATGTTAAGGAAGAATATTAATTGATTGATTTTAGCTAAACATAATTTATTAAATTAGAAAACTACTTATATTGATTAAGGATGAACCTAATATCATCTCATTTTTTTAGAGGAAAGGAGGAAAAAGGAGATTCTAAATTCCAGGGTCTAAAAATTGTGAACCAAAATTCAGGGGTATATACCGACTAAAAATATTAGGTGACTTATAGAGTCTGGGGAGTCCATAGAAAAAAAATCATTGAAACCCTTATAATTTACTTTTGAAATAGAGAATAGAAGATACAAGATAATCTAGGTATGATATTCCTAGTACATTGTATCATTATATCTAATCATGTTCTAATAATATAAAGGTTCATGTATGGTTTTCATCCTATCATAAGAGATTAAACATTAAAACTACAGCCTATAAAGTATGTTTTCCATCACAAGATACCCTAATAATTAATTTTTTTATCATTGTATATTTATATTGGATAGGTTAATCATAGAATGGATTAAAAATTCTTTAATTTTATAAATTAAAATAGACAAGAGGTTAACATTGGACTCTTAAATTGACTCACATTTTCCAATTATAGTTAAAAAATATGATCAGGAGAAATTCAAACATTCAGGATCTGTTGGTTTAATAGGAGGAGGCCCCATTGGTCAAAAATTATGTTAATATTCAAATTAAAAGTAAAATTCAATCCCTTGTTCCCCATGATTTTTATTTTATATAGATTTTATATTAACAAATTCATAATAAATTTATTAGATAGAATAAGATGAATAATGATGGGAGGACATTATACAAAAAAACACTATAATTTTTTATATTTCCATATTGTTTTGTGAATCCTCAACCCCTACAAACTAAAGATTCCTATTTTATACTATAGATTAAATAAGAAGATATAGAGCTTCCCCAATTAAATTTTCATCATCTCACTTCCTATTCCTTGAAATCTTAAAACAAATCTTCATTATATACTGAAATAAATATAATATTCAAAGCTAGTATATATTTTTATATAGGAAGGATCCACTTATCTGATATGAGTTTGAACTTTAAATGATATATTTACTTGTGGAATAATCTATACTAATTCATCAAAAGACACATGATCTCAAAAAATGAAACCCTTCTCGAGCATTTATCCACACTCATCATATAGTAATAAAAAGGGCTCATAGGTCAGGTTAAGAGTGAGGCGCAGGTTGAAAGGAAAGAAATTAAATCTCTTTTTAGGTTTAGAATATTACTTTCGAGACATATAAGGAGAACAATATTTAGAAACATGGTAATATTCTGATTCATCCTCAAAATCAAAACTAATTATTTTACCCTCATCAACATCTCCTTGAGATTATTATATGACTACGGATTTTAAAATAGGTTATTATTACAACACATATACTACAACATATTTGTGAAATATATTAACCTTATATCATACAAATATATTGGTTTTGGGTGCAGCTAATGCTTTGCGGTGGAAGAAGATATATTAAAAATTATTTTGATAGTCATTTATCGAAACCAATATCTAGGATATTTAACGTAAAATATATGTTTAATTTAATTAATATCTAAATAAGTAAATACCTAGGATTAAAAAATTTATTCAATGATGATTTTTGGTAATCCAAAATGTCCCTTCCATATTTCCTTTGATTATCTTATGAGGGTCAAAGGGTAGAATCCCAGTAGTGGTGATCCACATGTGCTCCAATGGTCTCTGAGAAACACCAATCATTCACTCGGTTCTATCATGGAAAATCAAATTTCATGCATTATTTGTTCTTGATCACTCATTCTTTTGTCATTAAGAAATTCTCTCTTAGGATTCACGTTATTAAGAGGTGTATAGGAGGAGGAGTCGAGAGAGAAATAGTTGGGCACATCAGTTCTCTATTCCCAAACATGTAATTGGTTTGAATTGATTTAAACCATAGACATAACCATCTATTTATATATATGGGATTTCAGTTACAAAATTTAATTTCCTAACCCTCATTAGATATAATTATAACCATTTATTAAATCCCATTATACATAATAATAATAATAATAATAATAATAACAATAATAATATTTTGTGGACTACCAACTTGCACAAAATGGTTAAATGATATTTACTGGCCTGTAAATAATTATTTTACCACCAAACACAGTCTTGGCCCATTCAAAATCCTCTTGAAATAATTTAACACCCGAATAGAAATTATATTCTCTTAAATAAATATTTTAATAAAAAAATATAAAAAATATATTTATTAAATATTAATTAAAATAAATAAATATATTTTATTCACAATTCAGTGAAAAAATATTTATTTAATTTGTGTTATCAATATAAGTTGAATAAAATTATTTCATAGTCTTGAGAATAATAATTATTCCATTAATTTAATTCAAATAGAATTCTATTGAGAACAACAAAAACACTTAGTGTGTAACCCTCTAGGATTATTTATTGTAACATTAGGTAGGATTTCCTAGAGTAAAAGATTAATATCAGTAAAAACTCACGGTACCTTATAAAAAATAATATAAAGATGCAATGAAATCAACCAAATATGAACAATCAGTGTGTAGTCGAATCCATTTGTACCAATATCTAATCAACTAGGTTGTAGGATTGTGTTATAAACCTATATGATCAATACATCATTCTATGACTATCTAAAAAAACTAATCATTACACCATGGCCATGTAATTTTGGGTGACTTATATATTTCAATCCAAGGTTTGAGATATCAACTTCCATTAATATAGAAGGTAGAAAAACTACTTTGAAATATCCATTAATAACATGTCATTCGTGATGCATCCAACTTCCTATAAACATATGTCATGACTATTTCTATCATCAAATATAATTACACGATCCATGATATGCAATAACGACAATATTAATGACTAAGGAAAATTACAGATTCTCGTAGATAAGAATATTTGATGACACCAAAACATGTGGAATTCCACCTAGTGGGTCTGTTATCATAATCTCCCATCTTGGAGATTACCATCTCTGAACTCCATGAGAAGAGGTACCATATTATTTTGAGTACTTTCATCTTATGGTCTATATACTATGTGTCCCATCATATTATGTTCTCTAACCACAAAACTATATTAATAATATTTTCATAGAACATCTTGATTCTTCTCATATCGGGGAACTACTATAACCTTATCAATATGACAAATAATCTATTACATTATTAAAATACTATCATGTAGAAAAATGATAAATATGTAATCAGATGTTTACATTAATAATAAATACATCAAATATTCATGTAATCAAAGTTCAAATAGTTGGTTCTTGGAAACCCAATCTAACAAAATACCACTTATACTAGATCCAACTACCTATGACTTTCAGTATACTATACCTCACATGATAATCACAATTTTGCTGATTCAAGGGGCCTTCCATGTTATCCTTCATGGAAATAGAACTCACTGTAGCCTCAACTCTTTGGAAACAATCCCTCAAGAGATGATACATATGAAGTATGTTATTCATCTGCTGATGTGACATTGGCTCTTGTTTGAGAGCCACCACTACTGTATTATCAAAATATATTGTGGTGAGATCTTTAATACTAGGTACCACATCAAACTGTTGGATGAAATTATGCATCCAAACTATCTATTTAGAAACCTAATAAGTTGAAATATACTTGAACTATGCAGTAGAATATGTGACCACATCCTTCTTTGAGGTCTTCCAGCTCAAAGAAACTTCATTAAAAGTTAATACGTATCTCATTTGTGACTTCATGTCATGTTTATTAGTCTAGAAACTATCATCTACATATCCTTTGTTGACTAGTTCCTTGCCTCAACCTAAAAATATGAATATATCACTAGTATGTCCCAGATACTTAAGGATATTCTTGACTTCCTTCCAATGGTGGTCACCTGGACCAGCTTTATATCTTCCTACCACACTTAATTCAATGGTGACATCTAAGCTAGTACATATAATATCATACATGACCGACCCAATTTTTGTTGTGTATAGTATCCTTTCCATTCAATTTCAATACTCATGGTTCTGAGGGAACATTTTATAGGAATGATGAATGCCTTATGACACTAGAAACAATACCCACTTGGATTTTTTCCATACTGAATTTCTTTAGAATCTTGTCAATATATGTACATTGACATAAGCAGGAAGACCTCTTGGAACTATCATGATGGATATTGATCCGAAGAATATATGTTTCCTCACCATTCTATTTCATGGAAAATAATTTATTCAACCACACCTTAATAGACAGTAAGAATGGTATTTCATTTCAAATAGGTAATACATAATTATCATATACTATTAAGAAAATGACTCCACTCCCACTAAACCATTTTTGGATAGAAGGCACACATTTAATCTTTATAAATCTAAATTCAATTATAGATACATCAAAACAATTTCCCCATGAAGTATATTCTTTATTTAATCCATAAATGTATTTCGGAAACTTGAATATCTTATTAGCATCCTTTAGAGTAACAAAATCTTTAGGTTTTTTCATGTATACATCTTCTGGAAGGCTCCCAATTAAGGAATGATATTTTGATACCCATTTACAAAATATTATTGTAATGGCAAGATAAAATGGAATGTATATTTCTGATGGATTTCAACATTGAAACTGGTGTTAAGGTTTTGTCATATTCAATGCCTTATTTCTATTTAAACCCATTTTCAACTAGTCATGCATTATAGGTACCTACTTGTACTTCCATGTATAGATTCTTCTTGAATAACCATTTCGACCAATGTGATTTACAAACACATATACCAAAACCCAAACATGGTTTTGGTACGTGGAATCCATTTTATAATTCATGGCTTCTTTCCACTTGAAAAATTCTATGCCACTTAATTCTTCCATGTAGGTTATATGATCATTATTATAAACTAATAAGTAGTCACCATCCTTTGTAACAAGAAAAACATATTGATTTGGTTCTCTAACCTCACTTGTACTCCTATGCACTACTTGTATCTTCTTAATTGTTTCTTATTCCATCATCCAGTGTGGAATATGATCCTATAACAACTATTTTGATCCAGGTGCCTCAAATTCATAAAATCTTATCACTCTCCCACAATAACATTTGAACATGTTCTCCCTCTCAAGGAATATGGGTTTTATTTAAACTGTAATATTTTTTTTCCAATGGCTCATATAGGTAATGACCCCTTGTTTTCATAGGGTATCATATAATGGTACAATTTCTGTTTTAGGGTGTAATTTTGTTACTTAAAGACGCCTTACACAACTCTTTGCCTCCACAAAAATAAAAATTTTATAACATGGTTTTTCATCCTATCCAAAATTCATATAGAATACCATTTATCAATTTATTTTCTACATGATTTAGTATGTGCATCTATCTTTATAATTCATATCCCCAAATAGATAGTGGAAGACTTGCATGACTCATAATTGAACTCACATTGTCCAACAAGGTGTGGTTCCACCTTTCGATTACATCATTCCACTAAGACGTGTACGAAGAAGTGAGTTTGGATTGAATCCCAAAATACCATAAGTAATCAATGAAGCCTTGAATAATATATTCTCCACCATAATATGAGTAGTGTTTTTTAATTTTCCTACCATGCCGGTTCTCAACTTCATTATTTTATTCCTTGAATTTTCAAAAGAACCTGACTTATGCCTCATTAAGTAAATCTATCTGTATCTATTAAAATCACTAGTAAAAGTATTGAAGTAGGAGTAATCAACACTTTATTCAACAATAAATAGTCCACACACGTCCGTATGAACTAATTCAAGAATCTCTTTATCCCTTCAGCCTTTCCCACTAAATGGGGATTTTTTCATTTTACCTTGTAAACACATCTGACAAACATCTAGTGTTTTTAGTTCGAAAGAATATAAATATCCATATTGTTGTAACCTTTTCAATAGTTTTTCATTTACATGACCAAACCAGTGATGCCAAATTTGGGTGTGGTATGAGTCATGTGATGTAACATCCTTATCAATTTCCATTATATGGTTTATGTAATCCTACATCTAAAGACAGTTATGTAAATGTGCCTTACCATAAAAAATGATATCCTTATAAAAGAAGCGACATTTATTTCAGAATAAGAAAATAAATCCATCCGTATCTAGTCTAGATATAGAAATAATATTTTTGTTAACTGAAGGATCATAAAAACACCCCTTTAAAATAATGATCATTTTGATGCGAAATATGATGTGGTAGTATCCTATAGCTATAACAGTAAGGTTAAAATCATTGTATTCTCATAGATCTACCTCCCCTCAATCAATTTTTTGGAATCTACGTAGTTCATGTTTTTTAATACATATGTGAGGACAACACGCTATATCTAATACCAAATTTCAAGAAATAGAAAAAATCACTCGATAAAAAAATGCACCAGAATATTTAACTTACTTCTTTAGACTAGTGTAGTTTTTATTCTAGTGGACCTTATTGCTACATGTGAAATAGAAAACATCATGTTCCTTTACATCATCTACAATATTCTTCTTCTTTGATGTGCATGAAAAATCATTGCGATTAAAGCTCTTTGCTTTCCCCTTGTGTTTATTAACCATAAAGATAGAAGGGTTTTCGTGCCTCGTATCTTAATATACATAGTGATGGATGATAATAATATATGTAAGAGACTTATACATGTTTTTTATATTAAAATTCAAAACAAAATAGGAAATTCAATGAGGGAGTGATGCTATAATGAGATCAGTGACCAATTCTTCTACGAGTTTAAACCCTAGAACCTCTAGGAACTCAATGTATCCAATAAGCTTTACTACACGAGGCCCAACTTAGGTACCCTCTCCAATTTTATATTGAAAGAGTTCCTTGTAAATCTCAAACCTTTCCTATCTAGATCTCTCCTAATAAATACCACATAGGTTATTATGCATGCTATATGAAGCCTTGTTTTTGTGAGTCTTCTAGAGTTCACAAGACAAAGATGAAAGCATCAAAAATTGAATTTCAACTACCATTCATATGTTTTTGATAGATTGAAAAAACATCATAACTCATCTCCAGAAAAGGCAGATCAGACATTGAGGATACTAGGACTTAACATGCATGGTCATGGTGTAGAATAACCTGAAGGCGTCTAAACCACTCATAGATGTTATTGCTAGTGAGGAGATTTTCTTTATACTATAACGATCATAGGTATAATTTGGATGAAGAGCATATAATTTTTTTCTAAAATTAAAATATCAGTTTTTAGTACTTTTATTGATTACAAATTATTTGAGAAATAAGAAAATAATTGATTTTATTAAATTTCCCCCTATTTTATAGAGTCCCATTAACCCTCACCATTGAATATGGAATTTCTTGTTTCCAAGACATTATATTTGAAAGGATACATATTCCCCTTAGTACAGCCCCCAACAAGGGTTGGACAAGGTATTTTGAATGTATTTAGGTAGTTATGTCTTTTCCATCCATGAGCTTGAAACTCCATGATCCATTGAGTGGATTCCCCAATCCAGAAATCCTGAATTGTATTTTCTAAACACCTTCCACCAAATTACACCAACTTTATAAAGGGATACTTATTTTGATGTAAAATAGTTAAGTCAACCCATAACATTCATAGGAACTCCCCTTATAAAAGTAAGTGTCCCATCATGGGTATGTCAGACACATAGTTCTATTGCGATTTGTTTCAAATCAAGTAATTGAAGTCTTAGTCTGAGTTTTTATTAGATTGAGGTATTTTATTTTTTTATGAATACATTTTTATCTTGTTTATTAATTTAAATGTATTGTTAATTGTTAAGTGGATGTTTATGTAATTAATTAATCATGTTTGGATTAAATATTTATGCACAATCAATTTTATATAAATTAAATTTTTTCATATTAATTCATTTATGTGATCGAGTTTTCCATCAATAAATATAATTTTAATTCATTATATATAAAATTATTAAAAAACTAAATAAACCAATAATGAGATTATCCAATGGTTGATTTAATGAAAGTACATTAAATCAATCTATGACCTAGGAGAAATAACTTTTTTTGATGAACATGGAATGAGATAAATCATTCTACATGTACACCAATATATCATCGAGTAGGAGTCATTATCATTCCGTCATGAACCGTCTTCACATAGCTTTGGATGATTCGTTAATTAAAAATATTTATTAATCACATGTAGGTGAGTAATACCAAAGGATTTCTTAAAGTTAATTACATAAATATCCTGGTACACATAGGTCCTAGATATTAATAGGTGGAGGGATGACACAAAAGGCATCTTTTAATTTAATATTAACTAATTTCAAAACCATGCAATTAATTTAATTAATTAAAAAACAATACATACATAGGTCATGGTCAGACTCATGATCGGCCATACATTCAACAAATACACAAAAAGTAACTTGGTAGCATTCATTTATTTATCAATTATTTATTATTAATATTAACATGAATATATTAATTAATAAATTAATTAATTATATCCCTTTCATCTTAACAATCATATGAACTTAATTGGATATACCCATAAATTTTGAATTCATGGAAAATAAAAATAATAATAATTAATGTCATATTTATTACAGTAAATTAATTTAACATTTAAAATTAATTAAAACCATTATTAAATTTTCAAACACACAATGGTGCACCAATCAATAAAATAAGGATTTAATGTTTAAATTTCTAAAATTTAATGAAATTTTAATTTTATCCATTAATGGGAGACTAAATGGAATTTACATACAGGTACACACCTTGTACCTTAGTTTTCATATATCCATGTCACATGCATGGTGTTTCAGTGTGTTAACTCGGCAAGACTACTCAGTGTGTACACGCCAGCAACAGACCCTATATCAGCTTTCCACATGCCAGGTTGGTCTAGTCAATAAGAGGTGTTTAGAAAAAGAAATGCATGTTTTTAATTGTTCAATGCATCTAGAAACAATGCACATGGGTATACAACATGTTCTCTAGCCGCACGTCATGTCACTCAGGATTACCAACCAATGATTTGGCACTTCTTGATGGCATATCAGGTTATTATTTATTTTTCCTTATATATTTTTGATAATGAAACACTAAATGAACATGATTAATATTTCTACGAAATTTTAATTCAAATTGGATTAAAGAACAAATAACATGAATTGAAAATCTAACAATAATTTCACATAGGCTAATAATCGTATAAATAATTATAAATTTAAACGTGACTGATCTTATACCAATTTTCAGTTTCGGGTGTAGTGTAAGAACTGCGGTGGAAAGAGATATATTTAAATTTATTTTAATAATAATTTCACATAATCAAGAATGAGGATTTACAACATCAAATTTATAATTAATTTAATTATTATCTTATGAATTAAATACCAGGGCTTTGGAACTTGTTATTTTTTATGAATGTTGATCGTTTGAAATGGTGCTTTTATATTTTCATAATTGAGATTATGATCATTCAAGGGTATAATACCTCTAGAAGTGATCCACACATGCACCAAAGGTCTCCAAGAAATGACACTCATTCTGCGAGTGCTAGCGTGATGAACCGAATGTCTTGCATTGTTAATTATCGATCGATCATTGTTTGGTCTGGAAGAAATCGCCCAAAGGCTTCTCATTCTTGAGAGTGATAGAGGAGGATTCAAGAGAGAGTTTTTTGTGCACAGTAATTCCCTATTCCCAAACTAAAAAACTGGTTTTGAATTCTTTACAGAATAGATATAGCCATCTATTTATAGAGCTGAGATTTCAATTACAAAATTTAATTTCATAACAACCATTAAATATATTTATAACCGTCAACGAAATCTCATGACACATAATAAGAATAATAATAATATTATTTGGTGTAACACTTGAGAAAAATTGATAAATAATATTTGCTGGCACATAAATAATTGTTTTATCACTGGACAGAGTCTTGGTCCATTGGAAATCCTATTGAATTTACTGATCAACCAAATAAATATTTTATTCTCTTAAATAAAAATTTTATTCAAAAACTAGTAAATAAATATTTATCAAATTTTCAATAAAATAAATATATTTATTTTATTCACAATTAGGTGAATAAATATTTAATTAATATATGTGATTAATATATCCTGAATAAAGTTATATCTTTGTCTTGAAATAATATTTTTTTCCTTAATAAAATTATCATCGAAATTAATTAAGACCAATAGAAATACATAGTTTGTGACTCTCTAGGATTTTTTATCATTGGCATTAGGAATGCTTGCCTAAAGTACAAGATTACTATCTAGTAACGGGTTAAGGAACACATGAGAAAGAACATAAAGTCACAATGATGAAAACCACATATGAACATTGACTGTTTAATATAATCCTTTTATCATAATTTCTCATAAAGCAGGTTGCATGATGGTTTCATCAAACTATATTCTTGATACATCATTCTTTGACTATCTAAAATAAACTCTCCATTACACAATGGCCATAGAATTTACAGTGACATTTATATTTCAATCAGAGGGATGAGATATCAACATTCATAAATATATAAGGGAAAATCCTTCCTTGACTTATCCATTAATGAAATTTCTATCATGATACACCCACCATTCCCTACTTCCTATCACTGTAATGATATATGGTTTTCATAAAAAAGTCAATTAGAATGAGTTATGACATGCATTAATGATAATATTAGTGCCTAAGAACCATTACACATGATCACATATAATAATATATGATGACACTAAAGCATGTAGAATTCCAATAGGTGCATATGTTCTCATAATCTCCCATATGGGATATTACCATGTGTGAACTTTATGAGAAGAAGTCTCATCTTTTTATGAGTACTCGTACATGGAAATCTATATACTATGTGTCCCATCAGAGTATGTTAGCCAGCCACAGAACTATATTAAGAATATTTTCATAGAAAATCTAGGTACTAATCATAGCGTGGAATTTCTATGACCTTATCAATGGGAGAAATAATCATTGAAATTATTACATTAAAGTAATGAAAAATAATGAAGAATATTTAATAAGTTGATTAATTTAATATTCAATACCTTAAATATTCATGTAATAAAATTAAAAATAGTTTCTTCTAGGATACCAACACTAAATAATTCAATAATGATTTCACCATAGATCCTCTTGTCTAGTATCCCTTTTTCACAAGATTTCCAATAGCCTTCATGAATATTTATTGATATAGTAATAGAGAACTCTAAATATTCGTAAAGGTGATACTAATGTGAATAAAGATTATTTGGAATAATGGGGAGAGTCACTAAATTCGATGATGGGACTATTCAATCTAAATACTAAATAAATAACATCCTTCAATCCTAACTTCTTGATGGAAGCCCCACTATTTCATCACACACTGAGATATCACTTGGAATAGAACCCTATCATGAATATTATAGGGATTCATTCTGGACCAGATAAATCCCCCACCCCTTACTTCTCTATTCACATTGGAGCACTGTTTGATTTATGGGAATTCCACAACATTGTAAGTAAGATGTGGTTAAATCCATCCCATGACGGTAGTGGGAAAATATTGAAGGATCATAATAGTTGAATTTGAAGCCACATAGATGAAGGAAGTTTCCAATATATCTATAATAATTCTTAGGGGTGATGAATACCTACATATGCTAATGCCAATGGGGAGAATGTCTGGTGAACTCTTCGAATTCCTATGGATCTGGTCTCAGGTTCAACTAAACAATGAATTATAAAATGATGGTAATGGGTAAAAAGGGTTATCCTATTGGTTCTATTTATACACTATTCCTTATCTAAATGGGGGTGAGTATGTGATATTGATAACAATGAGACACCCTATTCTATTTAATGATTTCAATTCCATTTTATAGCTCACAAATATAGAATAATTCTATAATTAGGATTTCTAATGATCATTACATTAACAATCCTATAAAGATAAATGAAATATAATTCCACTACATAAGGAATATTTCCCTACAATATTTTATTTATGATTTTCAGATACATACTCATGCATGAAATCAAACTTTAAGAGATTCCTAATGAGACATCACACATTTCTAATTAATCTTCCATGGTGGGTTATATTATTAAGGTAACCACACAAGATGTTGACTTCTCCCTTGCACCTAATCATTCTTCAAGAATTCCTTGACCATTCATCAGATATGGGATCAATCCATTCCTCTATTCCCCCAAGTGAATTAGCTATCATTATTCTTTAAATTTTTTCATAGTCAACCCCTGAATTTTTTTTGTCCATTTTGTCATACATAGATCCTAATGGAATAGAAATAAATGACAACAATGTAACACCCCAAGATTGTGAAAGTAAATATTGAATGAATCTAGACCTTAAAATCAACATTGCTTATACTGTGTTTGGAATTTCAAATAACTGTCATCTAGAGTTGTGACCGGTATGTCATTTGGAGTCTGTTAGAACAAACTTTATTTTTTGTGAATGGTAACATTCCCTTATGAATAGTAATATGAATAGTAATATGACCCTTATGAATAGTAAATAATGATATTATTTTATTTTCTTAAGATAATAAGATAATGAGATCTTAATTGATTTCTCAATGTGATTTAAAACTAATTATACCATAAAATTGTTAATTTCGAATTAACTATGATTTTATTTAAAAATTAAATTAATAATATTTAGAAAATTATTTTTCAAAAATGTATTTCATTTTTCTATTCTACACATCGAAAATTGGTAGGTGTGAATGTATGGGAATTTTATAGAATACTTGAATTTTTAATGAAGAGTAAAAATACAGTTTTGAGAATTTGGTAGTTTAATGAAATCATAATGACATAATAATTAAAATAAAATGATGGTAGACTTCTGTACAGTAAAAAATGTCATGGGGAGTCACATGTGGATAAAACCATTGGAAAATACCATGGTCAAGCCCTTGGTATGGCAAAAACCACTAATGAGGTGTCCCTTTGCAAATATTAAAAAACTCCCTATCTTTTACTATAAATACCACTCATCCATTAATTTTATTTCTTTCCAAATCTTTTATCATCAAAGAACTGGTGGTTTTACTTCTCTAAGAGTCCTATAATGGTGTCCTTAATCCCCCACGGTGCCAACCTTCAAGTTCTAGGAGTTACTCTACAAGGTAAGGGAATCCTTCACCCTCTTATTTTAGTCGACACTTATTTTATGTTATCTGTTTGAATTTCCATTATAATATGTTGGGGTTAGATTTTATGTATTCTTATTAATTTAATTTTTATTTATATTTTATTAGGTACCCTTTTTCTATGATAATTTCAATTTATGAAATATTAAATAACGATGTTAAGCTGCCAAATTTTCATAAGGGATCTCTCACCTTTTTTCTTATTTTCAAGATCATATCTTTTCTTTTTCCCTCCTCACATCGTCTGTAAAAATGACCATGATAAAATATAGAATCATCTATATACTCTAAAAATATCTTGTTAATGGAAGAACCATTATCATTATTCTTATTCCCTTTTATTTTTATAAACGAAATCAACGTCCCTGAGTTTCCAATTTATAACCTTCATGGACGACGAAGATTCTTTCTCCAATTTCACATTCATTACTTCCCATGAAACCATTTTAATGGTTTAAACAGACTATAATACATGTATCATAACCTAATTAATATTCATGGACCATTATATGTACATATTATTAAATCATATGACAAAACTATTTCATAATAATCCAAATTCCGCCAAATAGTTGAAGTTGTTGTCATCTAATGATTCATCCTCATTCCATGAAACAAAATGATGGAAATAACCATTAATGATTTAGGATGTTCATAAATAATGTTTAATTTTAATTTTTGAAATTTAAAACCATTCCACCTGAACTAAATTACTTAAAAACAAGTGAATTGAGTATGAAAATCAAGAAAACAAACACTCCAGCACGACGAAATTCAATATAATAACTCATAAATAATAACATTAATGAACTAAACAGAATTATGATAATCTATATAAATTTATATTAGGATCAATAATATGATATTGATATGTTTAATTTCATTTTCCAGGCCCTTATGTTCAAGACGAGAACACAATCAGACTTAAGGTAATGGATTTTTTCACCCAAACATCCATTTCCATTCGGGTTATTTTCATTGTCTAAATTAAATCAATGAAATTCTTATGTACTATTATATACATATCATAGATTCATTTTGAATTTTATATATATGTACAAAAACTAGAATCCTTATTTATTTTATGGTTAGTTGCATTTTGTAAAAGGATCTTTCAAATTGTTTCCGAAATACAAGCCTGTTTCAATGGAATATCTCATTTTCTTGCCTATTTTCAATGGAAATCTCTATTCTGTTTTTCAAAACAATTATATCTACAAAATAACTCATGTTTTTATGAAGATAATATCTTACTTTAATTCTAGTTTTATACAATTATTTTTTCAAAATAACTCTTCTTTTCAAGGTAAAAGAGTATTTATTTCCAGAATTACTCAATGATTTTATAATAGTATCTTCCTCTATTTAAACACACTTGTTGATTATAATGTATTATTTGGATTAGTTTTCCATATTATCATCTACCATATTAAATTTAATGGTTTGTGATTATTTTGGCTGTTGATGTGCTATCTTTAAACCATTCATCAGTTTACTTCAAATGGTAGTGTTTTGGATTAATGTTCAAGGAAATCTATTTAAATTTAATATATTAATGTGTATGTAGTTTATGGTTTTACCCATTAATATAATGAATTCATTGGACATAGTAAGTTTCTAGTGGGGCCCACTATAGCCCCTTGGTGCATCGGTGTGTCTCATGGGTCAAACTACGGTCTTGTCACAAGGCCTTGACACAATGATTATTTATGCTCTTGGCATGAGTCCTTGATGGTATAAATATGTTTTCCCACATTATGCATTCCATCATTATGAATGTAGTATTGATGGACAATGTTTTTATTTGACTAGTAGAATACAAATGATTATGTTATGATAGGGAAATATTTACTCATGTCATATTTCTACCATAATATGTTCAAGTTTATTTCTAAATACATGTTTTTTCAATTATTCACCATGTCTAATGTTTATGTTATCTTCTACTGTATTGATTACCTTTACTAGGAATTTGAGCACACCCCTTTATTATGATTCATTTCCTCAAGGAAAGAAGATTCTTTTATGAATGACATGCTGAAATAACCTAGGAGTTATGGAATATGTTTAATGAGTTTCTATGTTGTTTTTCATTTAAAGTAGTAATGGTGAACTTATGTATGTATATTTTTTCCAATAATAATAAACTACTTGGTAAATTGGGATGATTATTCCTTGTTTGTATGCCAATGTAACAAATAAGGCACCGACTCCGGGTAATTGGGGTAAGGTCCTTACAGTTGGTATCCGAGGAAGTTTAGTAGAAAAAATGGAAACTAGATTTAAAAACAAAGATTAGGAAAGAGTCCCTAAGTCAGTCTCTAAAGATAAGCATTCAAAAACGTCCTTGTATTTTGGTTAGGAATAAATTATTTTCAACTTTCAGGTAATACATCCCTGTCTGGATACGAGTAGTTAGAGGCTGATCAGGCACATATTTATCTAGGGGAAAAACTCAAAAACACCGCTTTTATCTAGACACGAACATGAACTGGTGCACGACAACAGGCCTTTCTGCACTCTTGGTTATGACACTATAGGTGGATATGATTAGGATAATTCTCATTTTATTTACAAGCAATTATGAAAGAATGAAATATAAAATTTTCTTCAAAGAAACCATTTTTTTGAGTATAGGATGAGCCATGCATTGGATCTCAATTGTTGATACGTATTTTGTTAAGATAAGATTATACAATAGGATTCATAACCTAATATATTGTATATTGTTATCTATAGATGGCTCCATGTGGAAGTAATGGAAACCGCACAAATGCATGTGCCCCTTTAGGGATTTCCCTTCGATGTAAGATAATGATGTTGTCTCTGGTGTTGAGATACTCCTAACTATACCGGGATAACATAATCTGGTTAAGAATAATAACTTTACTCATATGGAGTATCCAGATCCACCACGTGAAGAAGCTATGTTAGATCTCTTTATGCGACAACAACCTCCATCATTCAATGGGACTGAAAACCCGTTTGTATCGGAGTAGTGGATATGTTCCATTGGGATGATATTTATCTCTTTGGGATATAACAAAAGAGAGAATGTTGTCATGGTAGTTTATCATTTAACGGGTGATGGGGACCGATGGTCGTCTTTAGTCCAAAACACAAAGGAGGAGGAAGAAATAGAAGAGATGGAATAGAGATATTGTAATGAAATATTTCTAGAAAAGTATTTCCCTCGTGAACAACGAGCAGATATGGAGAGGCAATTATTGAATATGAGGTGGAAGGAGGATGAAAATGTTTCCAAGTATGAATCCAACATTACAAGGCTGGAAAGGAATGTTGTAGTCTACATACATAATCCAATGAAAAAAATGGATTGATTCATTGATGGTTAAAAACAATTCAACCGAAGGGCTCTTATCTCCCGAAAATTTGAATCATATGAAGATATAGTCTCAAGTGATATCAAGACTAAAAATTAATTCTCTATGCCTTATGACTATAAAAGAAATCAATAGAATAAGTGGGAATCTGAAAACTCTGGAAAAGGAAATAAGGAAATGTTGAAGAAGAGAAGAGTTTAATTTCCATCTTGTAGTAATTGTGTGAAGAAACACCCTGGAATTTCCCTGAAGGGAATGAGAGTCTGTAACAAATGTAGGGAAAAATGCCACAAATCTCGGGATTGTAAGGGAAAGAAAGAAGCTACCAATGGTTTGTGCTAAAATTTTAGGAAGATTGGACATTATGCACATGAATGTCCTAAGAGTCAGGGAAATTTTCCCCAAAGAAGTCCAATGAAGGAAGGCCAAGATTAAGCAGTCACAACAGTGGAGGTTGAAGTTCCTGATGAAGTGGTGGTAGGTACATTGATTGTTTCATCCAACTTAGCCAATACTTTAACTGATTATAGATCATCACATTCATTTATATCTTCCAAATTTTCCATGAAAATTAGATATGTACAATTTTATTTTATAAAGGAGTTATCGGACAAAACTCCTAGTGGATGTATCATTGTGACAAAGGCATGTCGATTAGTCCCCCTCGTAACACATAAATGTTATTTATTTGCTAACCATATCATCATACGAATGGTTTACTGTGATATAATTCTTAGTATGGATTAGATCTAAAATTATGATGCAAAGATATTTGTAAGAATAAGGAAGTTTCAATTTTGATAATTGTTAAGAATCCTTTATTTTTATAGCAGAAACCTCACCATGTGATTCTCATCTAGATCCAGACCTTGTAGCTCTACTGCATATGATTATTGGGGAGGAAGGTAATGAAAAAAGTATGGGTGAGTATAAGAATGTACATATAGAGGACATACCTGTTGTGAAAGAATATTTTGACGTCCTTCTAGAGGATTTACCTGGACAACCTCCAGAGTGAGAAATTGAGTTTTCTATTGACATAATTCATGTCTCAAATACCATATCAAAGACCACTTATAGAATGGACATTATGGAATTAGTGTAGATAAAGTAACAACTAGATGAATTGAGTGATAAAGGAATTATTCTCCCTGGAATTTCTCCATATAGAGCACATGTGCACATTGTCAAGAAGAAAGATGGATCTATTAGGCTGTGCATTGATTATAGAGAAACCATTGCTATTAAAATAAATAATAAGTTTCTTATTCCTTGAATTAATGATTTATTTGATCAACTAATAGAGCCCAATATTTTTCTAAGATTTATTTTTTATCTGGATATAATCAGTTTCTTGTGAGGAAGGAAGACATTCAAAAAACAGCATTTTGAACCAGGTACGGGCATTATGAGTTTACAGTAATTCCTTTTGGACTGACTAATGCACCATCTATCTTTATGAATTAAATGAATAGTGTTTTCAAGGATTATTTTGATGAATTTTTAGTGGTGTTTATTGATGATATAATGGTATACTCTAAAAGCTACAAAGATCATTAAAATCACATGTGAACTATTCTGAAGACACATAGAATAAATAAATTATATGAGAAGTTTAGCATGTGTGATTTTCGGATCCAATCATTTTCTTTTCTGGGCCACATTGTCTCTAAAGATGGAATATCTGTAGATCCTATGAAGACAAAGGCTGTGCAAGAATATCCAACTCCAAAAAACGTAACTGAGGTAGGTATTTTTATTGTTTTAGCAGGTTTTTATCAGTGTTTCACTTAGAACATCGCTCCTTTTTCCAACCCAAAGACCAAGCTCACACAAAAATGGTTTAGGTTCGTATGGACAATAGAATGTGAATAATGATTTGAATAATTAAATAGGATGTTAGTGAACACTTTGATCCTTACCCTACCATCAGGGAATGATGTGTATGTTATCTATAGTGATGCATCAAAGAAATGACATGGATGTGGCTTCATAAAGAATAATCGATTGATTGCCTATGCATCTAGATAGCTAAAAATTCATGAACAAAACTATCCAACTCAGGATCTTGAGTTATCAGTGGTAATCATCACTCTGATGATTTGGAGACATTACCTCTATAGGGAAAAAATTTGAGATATATATATAGATCATAAGAGTCTGAAATATATATTATCATAGAAATAACACAACATGAGACCATGAAGATGGATTGAGCTACTCAAAGACTATGATGGCAAAATACACTTTCACTCGGGCATGGAAAATATGCTATGAGATTCTTTGAGAGAAAAGATCATGGAGTTTTGAACAAGATGAGAGGTGAAAGACATCCTTTATTCATGGATATTGTAAAGATGGATATGGGAATTATCGAAGAAGGTAACACATCACTACATTTTCACATAGTTTCCAAACCTTCTATTCTGGAGAGAATAAAAAGTTATCAAGAAGATGATAAGGAATTTTTTTAAAAACATTAATGCTGTAAATAATGTGAAGTTCACTGACTTTGTATGTGAAGGTGGAATTTTGATATTCAGGAAGAGGTTTTATGTCCCCTATATTCCAGAGCTAAAGAGGAAACTATTGGATGATGCACATAGCTCTAATTTCTCTTTACACCAAGGTAGCTCCATGACGTATCTAGATCTCCGAGAAAACTTTCGACGAGACAATATGAAAAGGGAGATTACTAAATATACATCAAAGTGCCTGGTATTTTAATAAGTGATGACTGAGAGGAAAACGATTAAGTGGATAATGGAACCACTACCCATACCAATGTGGAAGTGGGAGAACATTACCATGTACTTTGTAACTGTATTTCCAAGGACATCGAGAGGAATCAATTCTATATGGGTCATTGTGGATCGTCTTACGAAGATAGCTCACTTCATCGTGATTTGAGAGGACTTCTCATTGGATCAAATAGAATGGATTTACATCTAAGAAGTGGTAACGATTCACAGAGTAACACTATCTGTTGTATCCGACCATGATCCTAGATTCACCTCAAAGTTCTTCAAAGGTCTCTAACATGCTCCAAGCACTGAACTAAACTTGAAAGTTGAATGGGACCAACATCTTCCACTTGTTGAATTCTCCTACAACAACAGTTTCCACTTGAGCATCTGAATGGCACAATATGATGACCTTTAAGGAAAATGGTGAATAATACCTACGTGTCGGGATGAAATCGGTGAGCATAAGATGCTAGGACCTGAAACAGTTGAAGAAATGGTGGAGAAGGTGAATACCATTCAGCAGCATATCAAGGCAGCTCAAAGTCGACATAAGAGTTAGGCAGATAACCGTCGATGAGACATTGAATTAAATATTGGGGACCTAGTTTTTATATGCATATCTCCATGGAAGAAGGTCATGAGGTTTGGGAAGAATGGAAAGTTATGTCCCAGTTATATTGGACCCTTTGATATCCTTGATTGAGTCAGATCTATGGCCTATCGAATGGCACTTCCAGCTACCATGTCTAATGTACATGATTTCTTTCATGTATCCCTCTTAAGGAAGTACATACCAGAACCTTCACATGTACTATTTTCAGAGGTTGTACAATTGCAGGATGGTCTTTCCTATGAGGAGCATCTTGTGAGAATCGTGGATCGTAGAGACAATGTTCTATGCAACAAGACTACTCATCTGGTCAAGGTACTATAGGGAAACCATAAGTACGAAGATGAAACATGGGAACTGGAGGAAGAAATTAAGGAAAAGTTCCCCCACCTGTTTTTGGCCTAGATTGTAAAATGAAATTTTGATGATGAAATTTTTGAAAGGAGGGGAGAATGTAACACCCCATGATTTTGAAAATAAATATTGAATGAATCTATCCATTAAACACAACATTGCCTCTGCTGTGTTTGGAATATTGAATAATGGTCATCAAGAGTTGTGACCAGTAAGTCATTTGATGTCTTTTAGAACAAACTTTATATTTGGTGAATAATAACATGCCCTTATGAATAGTAATATTAATAGTTATATGACCCTTATGAATAGAAAATAATGATATCATTTTATTTTCTTAAGATAATAAGATAATGAGATCATAATTGATTTTTCAATGTGATATAAAACTAATATTACCATAAAATTGTTATTTTTTAATTAATTATTATTTTCATTAAAAATAAAATTAATAATTTTTATAAAATTATTTTTGAAAAATGGATTTCAATTTTCAATTCTACACGTCAAAAAACGGTACGTGTAAATTTTTCGGATTTTTCTAAAATACATGAATTTTTCATGAATAGTAAAAATACAGTTTTGAGTATTCAGTAGTTTAATGACCTCATAATGACATAATAATTAAAATAAAAGGCTGGTCGACTTGTGTACACTACAATATGACATTAGGTGTCCTATGTTGCTAAAACCATGGGCAAAAACCACTAATGAGGTGTCCCTTTGAGATTATTAAAAAACTCCCTCTATTTTTCATTAAATACCCACTCATCCATTCGTTTCATTAATTCCAAATCCCACGTCCTCAATGATATGGCGTTTTTACCTTTCTAAGAGTCATCCTAGGGTGTCCTTAAGCCTCCACGGTCCCAACCATCAAGTTCTAGGAGTTACTCTACAAGGTAAGGGAATCCTTCACCATCCTCCTTTAGTCGACACTTATTTTATGTTATATATTTGAATTTACATTCTAATATGTTGGGGTTTGATTTTATGTATTCTCATTAATTTTATTTTTATTTCAATATGATTATGTACCATTTTTCTCTCATAATTTCATTTCATGAAATATTATGTGATGTTTTTAGACTGCCGAATTTTCACAAGGGATCTCTCACCATTTCTCTTATTTTCAAAATCATCACTTTTCTTTTCCTCTCCTCACATCCTCTGTCAAAATGACCATGATAAACTCCATTATAATATATATAATATAATAATATCATGTCAATGTAAGAACCATCATCAATATTATTACTCCCTCCCTTTTTTTATAAATGAAATCAACATCCATGAGGATCCAATTTGTATCTTTCGTGGATGAAAAAGTTTTTTTGTTCAATTTCTCCTTAATTACATGTCATGAAACCATTTTAATTTTTTAACCAGACTATAATACATGTATCATAACCTAATTAATATTCAGGAACCAGTATTTTTACCTATTGTTAAATCATATGAAAAAAGTAGTTCATAATAATCCAAATACTTCCAAATAATCGAAGTGGTTGTCATCTAATGATTCATCTTAATTCAATGTATCAAAATGATGTAAATGACAATTAACAAATCTGGATGTTCAAAAATTATATGTAATTTCAATTATGGAGATTTAAATCCATTCCACATGAACTTCATTACTTCAAAACAAGTGAACTGATTATGAAAATCAAGAAAACAAACACTCCGGAATGACGAAATTCAACATAATAACATATACATAATTACATTAATGAACTAAAAAGAATTATGAATAACTAAATAAATTTAAATTAGGATCTAAATTATGTTATTGATATGTATAATTTCATATTCCATTCACTTAAGTTCAAGAGGGGAACACATTCAGACTTAACGTAAGGGTTTTTCCACCCGAACTTCCATTTCCATTTGGGTTATTTTAATTGTCTAAATTACCTCAATAAAAATCTTATTTAATATTATATAATCATAATATATTCTATGTGGCTGTTATATATTTTTACACAAACCTAAATCCCTCTTTATTTTAAGGTTAGTTACATTCTTTAAAAAGATCTTTCAAATTTTTTCCTAAATACAATCTCGTTTCAAAGGAATATCTCAATTTCATTCCTATATTCAAGGGAAATCTCTAATATGTATTTGGAAACAATTATGTCTATAAAATCACTCATTTTTTATGAAAATAATATCTTACATAACTTCTGGTTTAAAACAATGATTTTTCTAAAAGAACTCTTCATTTTGAAGTAAAAGCGTATTTATTTCAAGAATTACTCAAATATTTTATAAGAGTATCTTCCTCTAATTCAACACACTTGTTGATTATTATGTATTATTTGGATTTTTTTCCATATTATCATCTACAATATTTAATTTAATGGTTTATGATTGTTTTGTCTATTGATGGGATATCATTAAACCATTCATGAGTTTACATCAATTGGTTAGTGTTTTGGCTTAATGTTTGGGGAAAGCTATTTACATTTAATATATTAATCTGTATGTTGATTATGTTTATCCCCATTCTTATGAGGAATTCATTGGACATAGTAATTGTCCAGGTGGGCCCAATATAGCCCCTAGGTGCATTGGTAGGTCTAATGAGACAGACTACGGTCTTGGCACAAGGCATTGACAAAATGATTATTTATGGTCTTGGCACGAGGCCTTAAAGGTATAGATAAATTGTCCCAAATTATGAATTCCTTCATTATAAATTTATTATTAATGGTTCATTTGGTTATTCGACTAGTTGAATACCCATGATATTGTTATTTTATGGCAATAGTTAGTCATCTTATATTTCTACCATATTATGTTCATGTTTATTTCTAATGGCACGTGTCTTCAATTATTCACCATGTATAACATTTTTGTTATCTTCCTCTGTATTACATACCCTTACTAAGAATTTGAGCTCACATCTTTATTTTGTTTCATTTCCATAGGGAATGAATAATTTATTTATGAATGACATGAAAAAAATAACATATGAGTTATGTAATTTGTGTATGGAGTTTCTATGTTTTTTTTCATTTTATGTTGTTATGAAGAAGTTATGTATATATCCTTTTTCCAATAATACTAAACAGCTCAGTCCTTGGGTATTCTTATACCTTGTTTGTATTCCAATATCAGAAATAAGGCACTGACTCCAGGTAACTGGGGTCTGGTCCTTACAGTTTGTATCAGAGGAAGTTTAGTAGAAAACATGGAAACTAGAATTAGAAACATAGATTAGGGAAGAGTTCCTAAGTCAGTATTTGTGGATAAAATTTTTAAAATGTTCTGTTATTTTGGTAAGGAATATATTATTTTGATATTTCATGTAATACATCCTTGTCTGGATATGTGCAGGTAGAGGCGGATCTGGAACAGATGTATCTAGGTGTAAAACTCGAAAACTCCTCTTTGAGCTAGACTCGAACAGGAATAGGTGCACGACAATGTGCCTTCCTGCACTCCTGGTAATGGCACTACTGGTCGATATGCTTAGTACAATTCACATTTTCTTGACAATCCATTATGAAGGATTGAAATGTAAAATTCTTCTGAATGACACCATTTTTTGAGTATGGGGTTAGCCATGCATATGATCTCAATTTTTGGTAAGTATTTTTTTATGTTAAGATTATATATTAGGATTCGTATCCTAATATAGTGAATTTCGTTATCTAGAGATTGCGCCAAGTGGAGGGAATTGAAACCTCACGAATGCACGTTCCCTCTGTAGGGATTTCCCTTCGATGCACTATAATTATGTTGTCTCTAGTGCTAAACAACTCATTAATATACTGGGATAACTTAATCTGGTTATGAATAATATCATTACTCAAATGGAGCATCCATATCCAACACATAGAGGAGCTGTGTTAGATCAATTTATGCGACAAAAACCTCAATCATTCAACGGGACTGCAAATCCATTTGTAGAAGAGCAGTGGATATGTTTCCATTAGAAGATATATCTCGCATTGGGATGTAACGAAAGAGATAAGTTTGTCATGTCATTTTATCATCAAATTGGGTTATGGGGATCAGTGGTGCTCTTTATTCCAAAACACAAAGGATGAGGAAGAAATAGAAAAGATGGAATGAAGTGATTTTAAGGAAATGTTACTAGAAAAATATTTTCCTCATGAACAACTAGCAGATATGGAGAGGAAATTCTTGAATTTGATGCTGAAGGAGGATGAAAATGTTGCAATGGTTGAAGCCAACATTACGAGGCTGGAAAGGCATGCTGAAGACTACATATGTATTCCAAGGAGAAAAGTTGATCGATTCTTTGATGGTTTGAAACCATTTCTATGAAGTTCTCTTGTCTCCCAATGATTTGAATCATATGACGATATAGTCTCAAGTGCTATCAAGACAGAAAATGAATTCTCTATGTCTTATGACTATAACAATAAGCAAGAGAAGAAGGGGTCATCTGAAAACACCAGGAAAAGGAATAAGGAAATGGGGAATAAGGGAAGAGTTGTATTTCCATCATGTAGTAATTGTGGGAAGAAACACCATGGCATTCTCCTGATGGGAATGAGAGTCGGTTACAAATGGAGAGAAAAAGGCCACCATTCTTGGGATTGTAAGGGAAAGAAAAAAAGTTACCAAATTTTTTTTCTACAATTGCAGGTAGATGAGACATTATGCACATGAATGTCCTAGGAATCAAGGAAATGTTCCCCAAAGAATGCCAAGGGAGAAATGACAATCTTATGAGATCAAAACTGCAGAAGTTGGAGTTCCTGACAACGTGGTGATAAGTACAGTGATTGTTTCATCCAACTTAGCCATTACACTATTTGATTCTGGATCGTTGTATTCATTTATATCTACCCAATTTTCCAAAAAAAAAATTAGATATGTCCAATTTGATTTAATAAAGGAGTACCTAGTCGATGTATCATTGAAACAAAGGCATGTCAATTAGTCCCCCCCATAACACATAAACATGATTTAGTTTCTAACCTTATCATCATACCAATGGTCGACTGTGATATTTTTCTCGGTATGGATAGTCTCTAAAATTATGATGTAAAGATCTATTGAAATAAGAAGGAAGTTTAGGTTTTCAGAAAAGTGTAGAATCCCTTATTTTCAGAGGAGAACCCTCACCATGTGATTCTAATATAGATCCACCCCTAGTAGCTCTACTAAATTCAGTTATTGGGGAGGAAGGTAGTGAAATATGTATGGGTGACTATAATAATTGAAAGATAGAGGATGTAACTATTGTGAAAGAATATGTTGACGTCTTTCCAGAGGATTTACTTGGACATCCTCCAAAGTGAGAAATTGAGTTTTCTATTGACTTAATTCCTTGTTCAAGGCCCATATCAAAGACCCCTTATAGAATGGCCATTGTGGAGTTAGTGGAGCTAAATAAAAAACTAGAGGGATTGAGTGATAAAGGATTTATTCTCCCTTGCATATCTCTATGTGGAGCCCCAGTCCACTTTGTCAAGAAGAAAGATGGACCCAAGAGGCTGTGCATTGATTATAGATAAATCAATGATATTATAATAAAGAATAAGTACCCTCTTCCACGTATTAATGATTTATTTGATCAAATTCATAGAGCCAAATATTTTTCTAAGATAGATCTTCAATATGGATATCATCAGTTGCTTGTGAGGATAAAATACATTGCGAAGACAACATTTCAAACAAGTTATGATCATTATGAGATTACAGTAATGCCTTTGGACAAACTAATGCACCATTTGTCTTCATTGATCTAATGAACATAGTTTTCAACGATTATCTTGATGAAATTTTTGTGGTTTTATTGATGATATCCTGGTATACTCTAAAAGATACAAAGATCGTGAAAATCACTTGCGCACTATTCTAAAGACACTTATAAGAAATAAATTATATGGGATGTTTACCAAGTATGATTTTTGGCTCCAATCAGTTGTCTTTCTGGGACAAAGTTTCTCTAAGTATGGATATCTGTAGATCAAGTGAAGACAAAGGTTCTGCAAGAATAGCCTATTCCAAAAAACGTAATTGGGGTATGCAGTTTTATTGTTTCTGTAGGTTATTATCAGTGTTTCGTTCAGAACATCACTCATTTAGCCAACCTAATGACCAAGATCACAAGAAAAGGGGTTATGTTCGTATGGACAAAGGAATGTGAAGAATGATTTGATGAATTGCAGAGGAGGTCAGTGAACGCTTAGATCCTAACCCTACCATTGGGGAATGATGGGTATGTTATCTATTGTGATGAATCAAAGAAAGGACATGGTTTTTACCTTATAAAGAACGATCAATAGATTTACTATGCATCAAGATAGCTAAAAATTCATGAACAAAACTATCCAACTCATTATCTTGAGTTAGCAGTGGTAATCATTGCTATGAAGAATTGGAGACAATACCCACATGTGGAAAATGTGAGATATATACAGATCATAAGAGTTTGAAATATATATTCTCACAGAAAGAACTCAACATGAGACAAAGAAGATGGATTTAGATACTCATGTACTATGATTGAACAATACAATACCTCCCCGGGAAGGCAAATTAGGTAAAAGATGCTTTGAGTAGAAACGATCATGGAGTTCTGAACAAGATGAGAGGTGAAAGGGATCCTTTGTTCATGGATATTATAATGATGGTTATGGGAATTATCATGGAAGGTAACACATCACAATTTTTCCGATAGTTTCCAAAAAAACTTTACTAGAGAGGATAAAATTTTATCTGGTAGATGATGAGAAATTTAAAAAGAAAATTAATAATGTAAATGATGGGATGTTGACTAACTTCGTGTGTAAAGGTGGAATGTTGATATTCAGGAAGAGGCATTTTATTCCCTATATTCCTGAGCTAAAGAGGCAAATATTGGATAATGCACATAGCTCTAATTTCCCTATACACCCTGGTAACACCAAGATGTTTCTAGATCTCCGAGAAAACTTTTGGTGGGACAATATGAAAATGGAGATTGCTGAATATACATGAAAGTGCGTGGTATGTCAATAAGTGAAGTTTGAGAGGAAAAAGTTTAAGGGGGTGATGCAACGACTACCCATACCAATGTGGATGTGGGAGAACATTACCATGGACATTGTCACTGGACTTCCAAGGACATCTAGAGGAAACAATGCAATATGGGTCATTGTGGATCATCTTATAGAGATAGCTCACTTTATCACGATTTGAGAGGACTTCTTATTGGATAAACTAGCATGGATTTACATTAAATAAATGGTAAGGCTTCATGGAGTACCACTATCTATTGTATTCAACCATGATCCTAGATTCACTTCAAAGTTCAAGAAAAGTCTCCAATATGCTCTAAGAACTGAATTGAACTTCAGTACGGCCTATAATCCTCAAACATATGGCCAATATGATTAGACTATTTGGACACTATAAGACATGTTGAGGGCATGTTTTAAGGAATTCAAAGGGGGATGGGACCAACAACTTCCACTGGTTGAATTCTTCTACAATAGTAGTTTCAACTCGAGCATTCAAATGGCACAATATGAAGCCATTTACGGAAAATTTTGCATAACACTAGTGTGTTGGGATGACGTTAGTGAGTGTAGGCTTCTAGGACATGAAATGGTTGACGAAATGGTGGAGAAGCTGAAAACCATTCAGCACCATATCAAGGCAGCCCAATGTCGATAGAAGAGTTATGCAGATAGTCGTCAATGAGACCTTGAATTCAAATTTGGGGACCTAGTTTTTCTACTCATTTCCCCATGGAAGATGGTTATGTGGATTAGGAACAATGGAAGGCTATGTCCCAGGTATATCAGCCCCTTTGAGATCCTTGATCGAGTCAGAGCTATGGTCTATCATCTGGCACTTCCACCTACAACGTCGAAAGTACATGATGTCTTTCATGTATCACTCTTAAAGAAATACATACCAGACCGTTCAAATGTACTATTTTCAGAGGTGGTACAGTTGGGGGATGATCTTTCCTATGAGTAGAATCCTGTGAGAATCTTGGATCATAGAGAAAATGTTCTATGTAACAAGACAACTCATCTGGTCAAGGTACTATGGAAAACCCATAAGTACGATGAGGCCAGATGGGAACATGAGGAAGAAATGAAGGAAAAGTAACCCACCTATTTTTGGTCAAGATTGTAAAGTGAAATTTTGAGCAAACAATTTTTGTAAGGAGGGGAGAATGTAACACCCCATGATTTTGAAAATAACTATTGAATGAATCTAGCCCTTAAACACAACTTTTCCTCTACTGTGTTTGGAATTTCTAATAACGGTCATCTAGATTTATGGCAAGTAAGTCATTTGATGTTTTTTTGAACAAACATGATTTTTAGTGAATAATAACATGCCCTTATGAATAGTAAAATGAATAGTAATATGACCCTTATGAATAGTAAATAATGATATCATTTTATTTTCTTAAGATAATATGATAATGAGTTTTTAGTTGATTTTTCAATGTGATATAAAACTAATTACACCTTAAAAATTATTAATTTTTAAAATAATTATATTTTCCTTAAAAATTAAATTTAAAATACTTAGAATATTATTTTTGAAAAATGGATTTCATTTTTCAATTCAACATTTCGAAAAATGGTAGGGGTCTATTTTTGGTATTTTTCTAAAATACATGAATTCTTCGTGAGTATGAAAAATACAGTTTTGAGTATTCAATAGTTTAATCACATCATAAGGACATAATAATTAAAATACAAGTCTGGTTGACTTGTGTATAGAAAAATATGACATAAGGTGTCCCATGTGGCTAAAACCATGGGCAAATACTATGGGAAAGCCCATGGTTTGGCAAAAACCACTAATGAGGCGTTCTGTTGATATTATTAAAAAACTCCCTCTCTTTTTCTTTAATTACCCACTCATCCATTTGTTTTCTATCATTACAAATCCCTCATCCTCGAAGAACTGGTGTTTTTACCTCTCTATGAGTACTCCCATGGTGTCATTAAGCCCCAATGTTCCCAACCATCATGTTTTAGGAGTTACTCTACAGGGTAAGGGAATCCTTAACCCTCCTCTTTTAGTCGACACTTATTTTATGTTATCTCTTTGAATTTCCATTATAACATGATTTGGTTTGATGTTATGTATTATTATTACTGTCCTTTTGATTTAAATATGATGAGGTATACTTTTTATCACATCATTTCATTTTATTAAATATTAAGCGACGTCGTTAGGAAACTGAATTTTCATAAGGGATCTCTCATCATTTCTCTTATATTCAAAATCATCTCTTTTATTTTTCTCTCCTCACATCCTCTATCAAAATTACCATGATAAACTCATGTATCATCTACATACTATAATTATATCATGTGAATCGAAGAACCATCATCAATATTCTTTCTCCCTCCCTTTTATTTTTATAAACAAAATCAACGTCCATGTGGTTCCAATTTATGACCTTCATGGATGACGAAGTTTCGTTCCTCAATTTATCCTTTATTACTGGTCATGAAACCATTTTAATGGGTGAAAAAGATTATAATACACGTATCATAACCTAATTAATATTCAGAATCCAATATGTGTACATGGTATTAAATCATATGACAAATCTAGTTCATAAAAATCCAAATACCGCCAAATAATCAAAGTGGTTATCATCTAATGATTCATCCTCATTTCAGGTAACAAAATGATTTAAATGACCATTAAAAATTCTGTATGTCCAAAAATAATATGTAATTTCAATTTTTTAGATTTAAAACCATTCCATATGAACTACATTACTTAAAAACAAGTGAACTGATTATGAAAATCAAGAAAACAAACACTCCAGAATAAAGGAAATCAATATAATAACTTATAAATAATAACATAAATGAACTAAACAGAATTATGATAAACTAAATACATGTCTATTAGGTTCAAAAATACGTTATTTATATGTATAATTTCATATTACATGCACTTAATTTCATGATGGGAACACCTTCAGACTTAAGGTCAGGGGTTTTCCACCCGAACATCCATTTCCATTCGGGTTATTTTTATTGTCTAAATTACATCAATGAAATTATTATATATTTTTATATATTCATAAAAGACACTATTTTTGTGTTCTATAATTGTACACAAACCATAATCTTTTTTTATTTTATGGTTAGTTACATTCTTTAAAAGGATCTCTCAAATATTTTCTGAAATACATGCCTGATTCAAAGAAATATCTTAATTTCTTACATATTTTTAGGGGAAATATATAATGTTTTTTTTGAAGCCATTATATCTATAAAATCACTCATTTTTTTGGAAAAAAATATATTACTTCACTTATGGTTTTATACAATGATTTTTCCAAAAGAACTCTTCTTTTCAATGTAAAAGAGTATTTATTTGAAGAATTTCTCAAAGATTTTATAAGAGTATATTATTCTATTTCAACACACTTGTTTGTTCCTATGAATTATTGGGATTATTATTCCATATTATCATAAAACATATTTAATTTAATGGTATAAGATTATTTTTTCTATTGATGTGCTATCATTAAACCATTTATCAGTTTACTTCATATGGTTTGTGTTTTGGCTTAAGGTTCGGGGAATGCTATTTACATTTAATATATTATTATGTATATTGTTTATGTTTATACATGTTTATATGAGGAATGAATTAGACAAAGTAATTGTCGGTTGGGGCCCTCTATATCCCCTAAGTGCATCAGTATGTCTCATGAGACAAACTACCATCTTGGCACAAAACCTTGACAAAATGATTATTTATGGTATTGGCACGAGGCCTTGACGGTATAGATATGTTGTCCCACATTATGCATTCACTCATTATGATAGTAGTATTGATGATTCATGTGGTTATTATACTAGTGGAATACCTATGATTAAGTTATGTTATAGAAATATTTAAAAATCTCATATTTCTACCATATTATGTTCAAGTTTATTTCTCAAGGCCTGTGTTTTCAATTATTCACCATGTCTAATGTTTATTTTATCTTCTATTGTATTTATTACCCTTAATGATAATTTGATCTCACCCATTTATTATGTTTCATTTCCATAGGGAAAGAAGATTTCTATTATGAATGACATGCTGAAATAACCTAGGAGTTATGGATGTTGTCTCATGAGTTTCTATGTTGTTTTTTATATCATGTTGTAATAATGAACTTATGTATGTATATTGTTCCCAATAATAATAAACTACTTAGTCCTTTGAGATGCTTATTCCTTGTTTGTATTCCAATGTAACAAATAAGGTACCAGCCCCAGGAAACTGGGGTCAGGTTCTTACAGTTGGTATCAGATGTAGTTTAGTAGAAAACATGGAAACTAGATTTAGAAACGTAGATTAGGGAAGAGTCTCTAAGTTAGTCTTTGAGGATAAACATACAAAAATATCCTTGTATTTTGGTAAGGAATAGATTATATAGATCTTTCAAATATTACATCTCTTTTTGGATACGATCAGGTAGTGGTGGCTCTGGAACAGATGTATCTATGGGTAAAACCCAAAAAACACCACTTTGAGCTCGACATAAACGGGAACTGGTGCATGGAAATAGGTCTTACTGCACTCTGGGTTATTCCACTCCTGGGGTATATTCTTAGTATAATTCGCATTTTCATTATAAGCCATTATGGAGGATGGAAATATAAAATTTTCCACAGAAAACCATTTTTGTGAGTATGGGATTAGCCATGTATATGGTCTCAATTTTTTCGATGTATTTTGTTAAGTTAAGATTATAAATTTTGAATCAAAACCTATTATAGTGTATTCCATTATCGAGAGATGATGCGAAGTGGAAGGAATGGAAACTGCACGAACGCATGTGCCCCCTGTTGGGATTTTCCTTCGATGCATGATAATGATGTTGGCTCTCATGCTAAGAAACTCATAACTATAATGGGAAAACTTACTCAGGTTATGAATAAAAACCTTTCTCGTATAGAGCATATAAATCGACCACATGAAGGAGCAATGTTAGATTTCTTTATGCGACAATAACCTTCATAATTAAATGGGACTATACACCCATTTGTAGCAGAGTAGGGGATCTATTCCCTTGAGAATATATTTCTCACTTTGGGATGTAACAAAAGAGAAAAGGTTGTCATGGCAGTTTATCTTATAACAGGTGACACAGATCAGTGGTGGTACTTAATCCAAAACAAAAGGAGGAGGAAGAAATAGATGAGATGTAATGAAGAGATTTTAAATAAATCTTCCTAGATAAATATTTCCCTCGTGAATAGATAACAGATATGGAGAGGAGATTCTTGAATCTAAGGCATAAGGAAGATGAACATGTTTCCACATATTGATCCAACATTACAAGGCTAGAAAGGCATGCTGAAGACTACATACATAATCCAAAGCGAAAAATTGTTCGATTATTTGATGGTTTAAAAACATTCCTCCAAAGGTCTCTTGTCTCCCAAAGATTTATATCTTATGAAGATATAGTCTCAAGTGCTATCAAGACAGAAAATGAATTCTCTATGTCTTATTACTATAGCAGAATGAAAGAGAAGATAAGGGCATTTGAAAACTATGGTAAAGGAAATAAGGAAATGGGGAATAAGGGAAGGGTTGAATTTCCATCATGCAGTAATTTTGGGAAGAAACACCCTGACACATTCCTAAAGGGAATGGGAGTCTATTACATGTCCAGAGAAAAAGTCCTCAAATCTTAGGATTGTAAGAGGAAGAATGTAGCTACCAATGTTCTATGCTAAAATTTCATGGAGATGGGACATTATGCAAATGAATGACCTATGCGTCAGGGAAATGTTCTCCATAGAAGGACAAGGGAGTAGGGCCAAGCTTATACTGTCACAATATCAGAGGTTTATGTTCCTAACAAAGTTGGGGCAGGTACAGTGATTGTTACATCCATCTTATCGAATACTTTAATTGATTCTGGATTGTCGCATTCATCTATATCTTCCCAATTTTCCAAGAAAATCATATATGTCTAATTTGATATAATAATGGAATTATCAGTCAAAACTCCTAGTGGATGTATCATTGCAACAAAGTTGTGTCGTTTAGTCCCTCTCATAACACATAAACATGCTTTAGTTGATAACCTTATCATCATACCAATGGTTTTCTATGCTATAAATCTCATTATGTATGGGCTCTGAAATTATAATGTGAATATCTATTTCAATAATTAAGAAGTTACCATTTTCGAGAATATTGTAGAATCACTTATTTTTGGAGCAAAAAACTCACCATGTGACTGTCATCTATATCCACCCCCAGTAGCTCTACTAAATACAATTATTGGGGTGGAAGGGAATGAAATAAGTATGGGTTAGGATAGGAATGTAAAGAAAGATGATGTACCTATTGGGAAAGAATATGTTGACATCTTTCTAGATGATTTATCTGGACATCCTCCAGAGAGGAAAATTGTGTTTTCCATTGACTTAATTCCTGGTCTAAGGCCCATATCAAATACCCCTTATAGAATGTCCATTGTAAAGTTAGTGGAGATAAAGAAACAACTAGATGAATTGAGTGATAAAGGATTTATTCACCCATGTGTTTCTCCATGGGGATCCCCCTGCCCACTTTATCAAGAAGAAAGATGGATCTATGAGGCTCTACATTAATTATATAGAAATAAAAGCTGTTACAATAAAGAATAAGTATCCTCTTCCATGAATTTATGATTTATTTGATCAACATCACGGAGAGAAATATTTTTCTAAGATTGATCTTTGATATAGATAGCATTTGTTTCTTGCGAGGAAGGAAGACATTCCCAAAACTGCATTTTGAACCAGGTTCAAGAATTATGAGTTTACATTAATGCCTTTTAAACTAAGTAATGCACCATATGTCTTTATGAATCTAATGGACAGAGTTTCCAAGGATTATCTTGATGACTTTGTAGTGGTGTTTATTGATGATATCCTGGTATACTCTAAAAATAATGAAGATCATGAAAATCACTTACGCACTATTTTGAAGACACATAGAATAAATAAATTATATGGGAAGTTCAAGAAGTGTTATTTTTTACTCAAATCAGTTTCCTTTTTGGGACACATTGTCAATATGGATGGAATATCTATAGATCCTTCAATGAAAAAGGCTATGCAAGAATGTACTACTCCAACAAACATAACATAGGTATGTGGTTTTATTGGTTTAGCAGGTTATTATCGGAGTTTAGCTCAAAACATCGCTCAGTTAGCCAACCCAATGATCAAGCTCACAGGAAACGAGGTTAAGTTCTTATGGGCAAAAGAATGTGAAGAATGTTTTGAAGAATTGAAGAGGAGGTTAGTGAACGCTCTGATCCTAACCCTACCATTGGGGAATGATGGGTTTGCAATCTATAGTGATGCATCAAAAAAGGATATCATTGTGTCCTTATGTAGAATGATCGAGTGATTTCCAATGAATCTAGATAGCTAAAAATTCATGATCAAAACTATCCAACTCATGATATTGAGTTAGCAGTGGTAATCATTTCTCTGAATATTTGGAAAAATTTCCTCTATAGGGAAAAATGTGAGATATATACAGATCATAAGAGTTTGAAAAATATATTCTCACAGAATGAACTCAACATGAGACAAAAAATATGGATTGAGATACTGAAATACTATGATTTCACAATACACTAAAATGTAGGGAAGGGAAATAAGGTAGAAAAAGGATTGAGAAGAAAGGATCATGGTGTTTTGAACAAGATGAGAGTTGAATGGATCATATGTTAGTGGATATTGTAAAGATGGATATGGGAATTATCAATGATGGTAACACAACACTACTTTTTCATATAGTTTCGTAACATTATTTATAGGAGAGGATAATAAGTTCTCAGGAAGATGATGAGGAATTTAAAAATAAAATTAATGCTCTAAAGGATGTGAAGTTGACTTAATTCGTATGTGGAGGTGGCATTTTGAAATTCTATAAAAGGCTTTGTGATACCTCTATTCCTAATCTAATGACGGAACTATTGGATGATTCACATAGCTCTAATTCCTCTATATACCATGGTAGCACCAAGATGTATTGAGATATCTGAGAAAACTTCTGGTGGGAAAATAATAAAACGGAGATTATTGAATATACATCAAAGTCCCTAGTATGTCAAAAAGTGAAGAATGAGAGGAAAAAGTCTAAGGGGATGATGAAACCACTACCCATACCAACGTGGAAGTGGGAGAAAATTACCATGGACATTGTCACTTGACATATGAGGACATCCATAGGAAACAATGATATTTGGGTCGTCATGGATCATCTTACAAAGACATCTCACATCATCATGTTCGAGAGGACATCTCATTGGATCATCTCGTACGTATTTACATCAAAGAAGTGGGAAGGATTCTTTGAGTACAACTATATATTTTATCTTACCGTGATCCTAGATTCACCTCAATGTTCTGGAAAAGTCTCCAACATGATCTAAGAACTGAACTAAACTTCAGTATGGCCTATCATCCTCAAACTAAGGTCCAATCATTGCGGACTATTCAAAGAGTATAATAAATCTTGAGAGCATGTTCAATGAAATTCATAGGCGGATGGGACCAACATCATCCACTGGTTGAATTTTCCTACAACAACAGTTTCCACTCTGGCATCCGAATGACACTATATGAAGCCCTTTAAGGAAAAAGGTGCAAAACACCAGTGTGTTGGGATGAAGTTAGGGAGCATAATTTTCTAGGACTTTTAATGGTTTAATAAATGGTGGATAATTTTGAAACCATTCAGCATCATATCAAGGAATCCCAAAGTCGACAGAAGAGTTAGGAAGATAACCGTCGATGGGACCTTGAATTCAAAGTTGGGGACCTAGTTTTTCTATGAATATATATATTTAATAAGTTCATGAGGATTGGGAATAAATGAAAGCTATGTCCCAGGTATATTGGCCCCATTGATTTCCTTGATCGAGTTGGATATGTGGCCTATCGACTGACACTTCCACCTACCATGTTGAAAGTACATGATTTCTATCATGTATCCTTCTTAAAGATGTACGTACTAGACACCTCACAAGTACTCTTTTCATATGTGGTATAGTTAGAGGATGGTCTTTCTTATGATAAGAATCCAATGAGAATCTTGGATTTTAGAAAAAAAGTTATACGCAACAAGACAACTCATCTTGTCAGGGTACTATGTCAAAACCATAAATACGAAGAGGCAACATGGGAACTGAATGAAGAAATGAAGGAAAAGTACCCCCACCTGTTTCTATCCAAGATTGTAAAATGAAATTTTGAGGAAGAAATTTTTTTAAGGTGGGGAGAATGTACACCCACAATATTTTGCAAATAAATATTGAATCAACCTAGCCATTAAACACAACTTTGCCTCTACTGTGTATGGAATTTCGAATAACAGTCATCTAGAGTTTTGACCAGTAAGTCATTTAGAGTCTGTTAGAAACAAACATAATTTATGGTGAATAGTAACATGCCCTTATTAATAGTACTATGAATAGTATTATGACACTAATAAATTGTAAATAATGATATTATTTTATTTTCTTATGATAATAAGATAATGATATCTTAATTGATTTTTCAATGTGATATAAAACTAATTATAGATTACAATTGTTATTTTTTGAATTAACTGTGATTTTTTTTAAAAATTAATTTAATAATATTTAGAAAATTATTTTTGAAAAATTTATTTCATTTTTCAATTCTACATGTCGATAAATGGTTGGGGTGAATTTTGAGATTTTTATAAAATTCTTGAATTTTTTGTGAATAGTCAAAATACTGTTTTGAGTATTCAGTAGTTTAATGTTATTATAATTAGAATAAAAGGTTGGTATAATTTTGTATAGTAACATATGACATGAGGTGTCCAAATTGGTTCAAACAATGGGAAGATACCATGGGCAAGCACATGGTTTGACAATAACCACTAATGAGGTGTCTCTTTAAAATTATTAAAAAACACCCTCACTTTTTCTATAAATACCCACTCATCCATTCATTTCATTTCATTCCAAATCCCTCATCTAGGAATATCTGGTTGTATTACCTCTATAAGAGTCCTCCCAATTTGTCCATAATCCCTTAAGGTCCCATTCTTCATGTTCTAGGAGTTAATCTACATTGTAAGGGAATCCTTCACCCACCTCTTTTAGTCGACACTTATTTTATGTTATCTCTTTGAATTTCCATTATAATATGTTGTGGTTCGATGTTATGTATTATTCTCACATTACTTTTTATTTAAATATAATTAGGTACCCTTTTTATATCATCATTTCATTTTATAAAATATTGAGAAACATTGTTTGGCTGTCAAATTTTCATAAGGGATCTCTTACATTTTCTCTTATTTTCAAGATCATCTATTTTCTTTTTCTATCCTCATATCCTCTATCAAAATCACCATAATACACTCCAGTATCATATATATACTATAATTATATCATGTGAATGGAAGAAACACCATAAATATTCTTACTTCCTCCCTTTTATATTTATAAACGAAATCAACATCCTTGAGTTCCAATTTATAACATTCGTGGATGACGATGTTTTGTTCTTCAATTTCTCCTTCATTACGTGTCACAAAACCATGTTAATGGTTCAAACAGACTATAATACATGTATCACAACCTAATTAATATTCATGAACCAGTATATGTACATAATATTAAATCAAATGACAAAAATACTTCTTAATAATCCAAATACCGCCAAATAATCGAAGTTGTAGTCATCTAATGATTCATCCTCATTACATTTAAAAAATGATGGAATTAACCATTAACAATTCTGGATTTTCATAAATAATATTTAATTTAAATTCTAGAGATTTACACCAATTCTACATGAACTTCATTACTTAAAAATAAGTGAACTGATTATGAAAATCAAGAAAACAAATACTCCGGGATGACAGAATTCAATATAATAACTTAGAAATAATAACATGAATGAACTAAATTGAATTATGAAAAACTAATTAAATTTATATTAGGTTCTAAAATAAGTTATTTTATTTATAATTTCATAATCCAAGCCCTTAATTTCAATAGGGTAACACATTCATACTTAAGGTAAGGGTTTTCCCACCCGAACTTTCATTTCCATTCGGGTTATTTTCATTGCCTAAATTACCTCAATGAAATTCTTATATATTATTATAAAATCATCATAGATTCTGTGTGAGTGTTCTAAATATGCACAAAAACCCAAATTATTATTTATTTTATGGTTATTTACATTCTTTAAAAGGATCTTTCAAATGTTTTCTGAAATACAAGCCTGATTGAAGGGAATCTCTCAATTTCTTTCCAATTTTCAATGGAAATATCTAATATGTTTTTGGAAACAAATATTTCTATAAAATCACTCGTTTTGTTATAAAAATAATATCTTACTTCAATTCTAGGTTTTATACAATGATTTTTCCAAAATAACTCTTCTTTTCAAAGTAAAAATGTATTTATTTCAAATATTACTTGAAGATTTTATAAGAGTATCTTCCTCTATTTCAACACACGTGTTGATTCTTATGTATTATTGGGATTATTATTCCATATAATAATCTACCATATTCAATTTAATGGTTTAGGATTATTTTTCCTATTGATGTGATATCATTAAACAATTCATCATTTTACTTCGAATAGTCAGTGTTTTGGTAAAATGTTCGGGGAAATCTATTTGTGTTTAATATATTAATGTGTATTTTGTTTATGTTTATACCCACTAATATGAGGAATTCATTGGACATAGTATGTGTTGGGTGGGGCCCACTATAGCCCCTCATTTCATCGGTAGGTCTCATTAGACAAACTACGTTCTTGGCACAAGGTCTTGACAAAATGATTATTTATGGTCTTGGCACGAGGCCTTGACGGTATAGATATGATGTCCCACATTATTCATTCCCACATTATGAATGTAGTATTGATGGTTCATATGGTTCATTTACGAGTATAATACACGTTATTATTATTTTTATGGAAATATTTACTCAGCTCATATTTATACCATATTATGTTCAAGTTTATTTCTAAAGGCAAGTGTTTTCAATTATTCACCAAGTCTAATGTTTATGATATATCCAACTGTATTTCTTACCCTTACTAATAATTTGAGCTCACCTCTTTATTATGTGTCATTTCTATAGGGCATGAAGATTTATATCATGAATGACATGATGAAATAACAATGGAGTTATTGAAGTTGTCTAAGGAGTTTATATGTTTTTTTCATTTCAAGTTGTAGTGATGAAATTATGTATGTATCTTGTTTCCAATAATAATAAACTAATCTGTCCATTGGTATGCTTATTCTTTGTTTGTATGCCAATATAACCAATAAGGCACCGGCTCTGGGTAACTGGGGTGGGTCCTTACAAACACTCCATAGGAATATAATGTAATCTGGGGGAAGTCAAAATAGAACAGATATTATTTCCTATAAGATCAATGTTATTCCAATTTATTGAATTTAATTCCCATAAAAAGGATTTAAAGGCGAGGATCCAATTTATAGGTTAATCATAGGCTCTCTTATGATTTCCAGTGTGAACTAAATTTAGCTTTCATAATGAACATTAAAATAGAATAATAACTATCATATGACATGTGGATTCTTTCAATTATCAATTTTATCGGAGTTAAGATAAAAAATAATTATATATGTAAGGATATACCACCATAAGACATACCGTATAATAATTATTAAAATGGAACACCATCACTAATATTACAATTTTTTAGTGATTGTTGTCCATGATTAGTTATATCAATTAGAATGAAAGACTGATTCAACTCCATTCAACCTTGGTTATGCGCTATAGATATTCAAAGCACATATAGCCAGCCCTGTCATTCCCTCCATAATTTTTTTAAGGTTACATGACATCTAGTCCTATTTTTTGAGAAATATTAATTTTTATGAGATAAGAGATCTACGATGACCATTGAAATCAGAAAAGTTTATAATTTTTCTTAAATTGATAGGTTATGGGGACAAATAACAATCCCTTAAACCCATTTCTATTGATTCATTTCATGCTAAATAAGTTCCATGTGCACTCGTAGATGTTGGAAAATATTTTCATCGGGAATCTATAAATGTAACAACCTATTATATTATATAGTATTAGAGAAAAAATTTTACATGGTCTTGGGAATATCAAGAAAATATTCACCATGATTAATCCAATATACAAAATACTAAATAAATATTGTATTGAATATGATAAGATTTAGAATCCATTGTTAACATTGTCTATTGAGGTGTGAAGCCATGTCATGTCCTTAGTATACTAATGTATGGATTGGAATGATTTCAGGACCTTATACACCTATTCCTATTAGCTTTTGTTCATTATTTCTAAATTTTATATTTATTGATATAATTTGGATAATTGTTTAATGGAATGTTAGTGGGACATGGACTTATAATTTTCAAGTAATGTTTTTATCTTATTTAACAGTTTTTCTCCCTATTCATGAATCAAGGATAAGTGGATCATATGAAGTGAAATATATGACATTTGGGGTGTTATGCTTACATCAATGAAGAATCAATTGGTTTATCAGGATGTATTTGGTTTTAAAAGAGTAATAATGATATGAAAAAAGAAGAGTAATGTTGTAGATAATCTTTTAGAATTTTCAATAAAGAATCCTATAGGTTTACGAATTTAGGTGGATGGAAAAATGAATTTGAAGCAATATGGAAGAGTCACCTTCATTTGGATTTTTTCAACTATGATCGACCATTCGAAAGAATTATGTGACAAGCAGTTGAGTTATCATCTAATCATTCTTCTATAAATAGTAGTCCTCAAGTTGGGGCTAGAAATAAAATCTAATCTGACCGAGCTAAGGGATAATAAGAAATAGGGTTTCCATGATTTTATTTCATATATATCTCGTATTTGAGTACATATATATGAATATCCAAGATATATAATTGACTAAAAAATGATCCTTTCAAAGGTTTGATAAGTGCATTATCCAGTAAACTATGCAGATAAGGCTTTAGAGGCTTGACCAAAGGAAAAGTAAATAAGAAATTATGAGTTTTACCATTCAATCGTATATAATGAGAATATCTAACCCATTTATTATTTCAAAACTTTCACCAAATTTATGTAGTAGGACCCTATAAACAAAAAAATTATGCTCAAAGTATCCTAAAAGACTATTGGAAGGATGAAGGAAGATGGAGTTCAATAATGTTTTCATTGGTTTTTACATCCATGAATCATTTATCAGGATCAGTGGCCTCCATATTGAAGTTTTAATTTTCCCCACTAAAAAAGGTATTATATGAGTGGAATAACAATCATTTTTCAATACATCTTTTCAAGATAAAAAATGTTAACATATGGTCTAAAAAGGTTATACCTTTCGATATGATAGGTTGATCGATGATGACCTAGGAATCATGAAGATATTTATTTTGAAGTCGTGGGTGCTAGTATAAATTAAATAATCAGTGTCCCACACTCTACTATTGAATGTATTAGTCAGTACAAGTGATCATTGTCAAAATAAATATATCAACATCTATGGTATTTTGTGGCCTTGATAGCCAAATAGTTTGGGAATTTTTTCATACTATAAATAGTATTCATAGTTCAAGGGAAACTGTCATCATAAATTATGGGGGATCAGATGGGGTAGCCAATAAGAAGACGGGAATGGTTGGTCTATTTCCACATAATGTGGGTTAGAAGAGTAAATCCATTAAAAGTAGAGTTTTGATGGGTTATAGTTTGATATTAAATTAGAGAATAAACAATTGTGGCCATTTGGGTTAAATGATATGTATGTTATAAAATATATTGTACTATGTTTTTGGAATTATGGAATGAACATCATATGGATAATCAAAGAAGGAAGTTTAGTGTGAAAAACTGGAGAAATTAGAGGAGAAGGGGTCTGAGAAATGAACCATATTATTTATTCAATGAAAGACTTTAACTAGGGAGCCACCTAATTTTCAACTATAGATTATATGATATAATAATTTTATCTCAAATAAAATTCATCAAATGACAACAAATTCAAATAGAATTTATCCCTGAGAGAAAATAGTCATTTTTCCCTTGAATACCCCATTGAATCTTCCGAAACATATTTCTTGGTATATACAAGTAAATGGTACCACATCCCGGTCTCAAGAACATATCTTCATCATCATGATGTAGTGGGTGGTGAAACTAGTTACTAATTCCCATAATTGAATTGATATCCATGATAAACAAGTAGCATCACTACCATATTTTCCTTATGAAATTCATTTTCATTGGTGGATTCTATCACTATTATTTGTCATATAGTAATTTATATAAATATACATAATTATTGTGAAAATCACATGGTTGGTTGTTACTATGATATGGGAGGATACATGTTGATTGCAATCTAAACATTCACCCCAAGAATTCCATATTGATTCACTACACCAACAATAACATAATCGACCTTGGACTTTTGGGACCCCATTTTTTATTTTTCCATACTGAGGAATTTATTTGAAGATATGGATTTCTCTGGAAATTGTATTATATATTAGAGATGGAGATACTTGATATTCTTCGATGCATTATTTCTCAATAGAGAATGAGAGATGACTATAATGATGTAATTAATGGTTTAGTTTTGATATCATAGGATAAGGTACATGTATGGGGATATGAATACTACTCTTTTATATATTGATTGGTGCTTGATCAGGAGTAATAGTGAAATTGTATATTGGATTCCAAACATGAGGATCCTGTAATATAGTATTTCTAAAATGATTTCTAGTAGTAAAATCATACTTCTAGGATACTCTATATCTTGTCGATTACCATCATCAATATTTCCATAAAACCAACTTAACTAAAACATTAAACTATCTATTCAAGAACCATATCCTTTTACATGAGGTATTCTGTCAATTCGGTGTATACCACACCACATACTGTAATGATTGGATCATCAAGAAGTGCTTCTTGATTGAAAACATGAGATTTGATGAAATCATACGAGCTCTTTGATCCCTCATGTGTGGAGTTGATAGTGTGTTTCTTCCACCCACATGATTAAAACCTCAAACTCAACCATAAACATTAATTCCACTCAATTTTTTATTTTACCCTATATGGGCTTTCCAATTCCCACTCTTATTTACAGTACAATGTATATTTACAACACTGTAGCTAGGCTTTGTTCAAGATGGTGTACCGTCATATTATTTATAGAGATTGGAAAAAAGTGCTTGATCATATTAAATATTTAATTGAAGACTGAAGAAACGATTGGTTCATGCCCCACTGAGTTCCAATCACTGAACTGGGGTAGGCTAGCAGATCAATTCAAGGCCTATTCAAATTGATAATTAGGATAAAAATATGGCTGATAGAAAATGTAATGTTCCATTACATTTGAACCAACCTTATCATTGAAATGTATTATTATAACATCTGAATATATGGAATCCCTATTTTTAATGGGTTGTTCCATTACTCTCTCATGTGTTCCCCAAATTTTATTTTTTGATGTCCATCTATTCCTCTAAAATGACAGATATTTCAAATGAAGGTTAGGATTTATGTTTTCTCTTGAAGGGATACCATGTTTGATAGAGACAACATAAGAAAAATTAATTTTCATTCAAAATACAATTTTTAAATAGAATAATAATGTTTTATAGGGAAAAACATTTGAGGAAAGGTTATTTTGGTACATTTGTGTGGCATTGGACTGACTAGTCATGATCCAAATCTAGTTTGTATCGAACCCTCATCGAATATCTAATTAAAATCTTGAAATATGGAATGTCCATAATAAGAAGTGATTCATCCAAACCCCCAGTCCATTATTTTGAACCCTTTTTCCCATGGAATAATGGTCTGTAAAATAAATATTCTTTTCAAATAATTTGTCTTGTTTCTTCATTTCTATTCATGAATGAATCAATTCACAATGTGATACAACCCAATTCTATAACCCTTCCCTATAAAACCCCACATGTAATTGAAAAGTTCCACCACATTATACTATGATCTTGATTTTTATCTATTATAAAACACCATATTAGATTGTATATATAGTCATAGTGAATATGAAATAATAAAGTCTCTATGGCTCAATTGCTAAGGGGAAAAAAGACAATCAAATCCATCAGTTAGAGGTCATAGGGGAAGTAACCAAATGACCAACCATCAATACTATCTAATTACTAAATATATGTATTTTATATATCATTTAACAACAATATACTAAAAAACCATTTTGTAGTGTATTTTGATCATGTACCATAATTCACAATATAGAGTACATAGTAGGATTCCCCACCCAACGTTTTATAGAGTCAATAGGATTATTACCTGGGATTTTAAATCCACATTCCCAGAATCCAGAATAAAAAACTCACTAGAACAACCCCATTATATAGTTCCATATTAGTTATTTGGGCACCCAATGAAGTCTAGTTCAACTCTAATTGTTACGATACAGTTAAATGATCGAACTCCTACCAAATAAATAATGAATTTTTAAATGGAATCAAGGGTAAGTGTGTAACCATTACCCCTTATATTATTAGTCATATATATGGTGGACCAACCCAATTTCCTTCATTATTAGTGGGAATTTGGTTTCCAATTTCATCTTCAATTGAGTGTTTGTTCAATCTCTCTTTTATTCCGTGCTATCCCTTTTTCTAGTTGAGTGTATGCATTGGAATTACCATTCACAAAAAAAATTATTATATTTATGGTGTATTCATGGTTTCCATTGGAAATTATTCATATAGTGGGTAGGTCGTGTGATGTTTCAGCACTCTACCACGATAGTCATCCCTTCTAGCGTAATAAGGAAACATGAAAAGGCACTGAAAAATCACCCCATAGCACAAAAATCCATACCTATCCATATGTATTATGGTTTCAACTCATCAATGAATAAATACCATAATATTTACCAATTTATCTTGAAATATGATTGAGATAAACATATAAATCAACCCATTGTATACGACTTTTTGATTAATTGCAACACCAACCAATAGTTTTCTATGACCTACTTTACAATCTGGTGTGGATAATTTTCCTAGCCCTTTTTCTATTAGATCATTACCCAAAATTAATTCCAAATATTATGGTCCATACACTATAATAGTATATCCAATATAGACACTCTAATTCCATATCTACTAGTTTTATGCCCCTAAGACCACCGAATATGTCATTCCCATATATGGCGCACTACACACTCAGGGATACTACCAAATTAATGGTAGGTAATATTGCCTAAATTAAGTTTGAATATATAAAAAAGATGATTATTTGGAAGTATTGGTGTTTAGTAGTTGGAATATGTGAGGGAATGGTGGGAGGTCAGGATAGTGAAGGCATCTTGATGATTAATAGGGGATAAATTGTATAAAATTTTCTTTCAAGTTTGTACTATTTATTTTCCTAGACCTTATAACCCTAAACCACTAATAATGTTCTAATACTATAAATCATGGTTGTTTATCTATCCACTAGTTTACCTTTTCACTTGATTTTATTCATTATATCAAAACCTATATTGGGATCTCTTTGGCTACAGGTTTAGGCACAAGAATATTTGAGGAATTTGTTATTTTTTGGGAATCCTAGACTCGAAAATTAATTACCCTACCTTGTTTGTTCATGTTCCCATATGCCATGATAAAAAATGACCCATCCATATATATTCGAATATTTTCACTAGTTTAATGTCTCTAAACAAGTTTTATTCTAAATTACACTTAAAAACATCATAACAATTGAACAACTCTTTTTCCATTTTCATACCATCATCACATCATTTCAAAACCCAATTTTAATTTACAAAATTCTTTCTCTAACACACCCGTCATCACATATTCATATGATCATTTTTACTCATAACACTCCAATATGAATCCCATATGTTCAATAATTCATTGAAAAAATAGAGAATATTGGAGTGAAATCAGGATTACGTTGAACTTGGCTAGCCACTAACCGTAATAAAAAATCTTCTCATTGCAATATCATGAATATACCAAATTGTAGCGTTATTTCCATCATATTTACTTTAAAAATCTATCACGCATGACCAGGATATTGGTGCAAGGCCACCATTCAGAAATAATCATTTAATACATCTAATACTAAACTAAAGGACAATCCATTCCTTTAGATCATACCAATTCTAGTTCGTAACGCATGAAAAATCCTAGGGACACCCAAATTTTTTTATTACAAAATAAATCTACTTCTAGTATAATATACCTTGTATAAAAACTCACTTAGATGAACCACCCATACTATACACCCACATTTTACTTCCCAAAACACCCATATGCACAAGAAATATGAGATCATGGTTAGATATTAAATAGTGCTTCTCATACTAAAAATAACCTTCTTTACTACTAAAATGGATCCCTAGAAAATCATTATGTATTGTAATTCCTAGGTACTGTTACATGTAATCAATAATAGAGTCAGTTTTGAGATGTCATGAGTTCTTCATGAAGAAAATAAACCATCCTACATGCTATAGGTTCTTAATCCAAGTATATAAATCAGTAATATAGTTTAAGGTAATTAAGGTGATAGGAAACTGATTTTGGAAATACATCCCAGGTGCGTGAGTATTGAGTATGAAAATGAGATTTGGTATATCTAGAATGATTTTACAGCATCCATGATATGAAGATGGAAAAATTGTGATTCAGATAGAGGGACTGATGCTATAGATTTCCCTTTTTATAGATCTATAAGATATCAAAAGATTATTTCGTCAACTTTGAGAAAGAACGTGGGGGACCAAATATTGAGATGTGAAATGGGGTATGGTTATCAATCACATCAACTTAGGCATGAATCCAATGAATGTGACTAGGGTGCAGTTCCAATACTTAAGAGTTCTGTGAGGTTGTTGGATAACAGTAATCCCTTAATTAAGGGAGAATAAGTATAAGAAAAATTATTATATAACAACATCATGTTAAGAAAACAAATAATTGGAAATTAAAAGTTAGTGGGTAAGATGAATTACCTGATTTTGAGAGTCAAAAAGGGGATATGAGAACTGAATCGGGTCAAAGAATGAATGTATAGATTTAGGGGTTCTGGTATAGTTTCTATTTCTTTAGACTAATCTAAAAATGTTTTTTTTCATGTCTGATGATTTTTGGGATTTATCTTTTATTTAAAATGAATTAAGGGATGCTTAGGATTTCATAAATAAAGTGAGGAATTATTCATTATGGGATTTATGTTCCTTACTCGACTATTTCTTCCATATTATGGAATGTTTGTAAAAATTTTTGAAAGGGTCCACTATTCATGTTTCAATAGATAAAGTGAGGTATTGGGATCAAATGAGACATATATCAGAATATAAATTATAAAGGGGAACTTAAGGAACTATTGTGTCCCTATTTTTGATTTCGTGTTGTAAACCACTTTACTTTATCATTACACTAGTGGAAATGGAAAGAGGTTTTTTCTGCCACATCCATACACCCTTCGACATTATAGCAACATCATATACTCATAATTTTTGTGTGGGAAATCCATTCATCAAAATTCAATATGGAACTAATGCAATTTTCATTCTAGTTTCTAGACTTCAGTCATTGGTGAATAGATTCATAGTGAAATGTATCCAAAAAACATAGAGTACCAACCAATACAACAAAAAATCCCAACCCCAACAATTTAAATTCATTCCTTCTAACCACCATTCAAGACTAACACCACTGAAACCATTCCAATAGAGCAATAACTTCCACCATCAATAGATCCATCAATGTCATTGTTTCCTCCTTACCACTCATTAATTTGTTAGAAATAATTTCTATTATTTATTAGTATTTCACCACAGTGATGATATGACACATATCCCCGAGGTTGAATTCAAGCTATACTTAACCCCCATTCAATGAGATACCCCATTATCTCTTTAAAAAATGAATGAATTGATAGTATATTTTCCAGAATAAACAATGAAAGGTAATTTAGGAGTAAATGGAAACATTATAACACATGAGATGGTTTATTTGTTCATGTATTTTTATAGCATATCATCTCATGCTATATATTTGATTTTATGCATTACACTAGATCACAGAATAAGTTATTATGAGATATTGATCATTCTAACCAGTAGTGGGAACAAACCTCATTTAATAGGAATATTTTGATGAAAAAATTAACTCAATTAAATAATGAATGAGATAAAAAGTAGGTTATATGGGCATTTAAATTCCAATATTGTGTAACAAATTTCAAAAAAAACCCAAAATCAACCAGTAACAATGACCACACCCATTTTTTATAAATCAATGTTGTTCCAAACTGATTTTTTAGTAGAGAAAAATGATGTTTTTTCATCTCCAAGAATAAAAATAAAGGAAAAATTGAACAATAGTCTCCAAGTATTATACAAGAAGTGAGAACTTGAGCATAAAAATGTTGAGAATGTTCTCCTTGTTAACGATCAAGTGGTGCGCCCAGGAACCCTATCATGATATAGAAAGGAGATTCTATGACTACTAGAGAGAGAAATGTGATGATGCTCATGGACAATAGTGACATAGAATTGGTAGGATATAATTATTATTGGATGATCATTCATATCTTGAATAAATTTACAGGGATATGATTATATGGGTTGAATCTACAAGGTTTTGTGGTTCATTGGATATGTTATCATCAATCGAAAAAAACAATATATTTTAACCGTTTAAAATTCCACTGATCTATTTCAGGGTCCTCCTAGGATGTCCTTGGTCCTGAAATCTAGATTTGGATAACCTTGGATTCCCTCTATACATGTTGAGTATTCTTTCCTAGTTCAACTACAACCTTTGGTCCTAGTGAGTAAACACAATTTGAAATAGAGTGCATAGTTAATGAATGAAATCAAGTGAAAAGGATGAGAATCATATTGATCCAATTAAAATGACATCGTTGAAACATGAGTCTCTGTCTTCCTCACCATTTCATGTATGTATTAAATATTCTCTATGCTCTTGACAGTTGTCATCCTATTTGGTGATATGAATAGTACATATCATAGTTTTCAAGGTCCTCACTGATCCAAACATCATCCCACCATCAATGAAAACATGATCCCTCGGTCCATGATTATTGTGTGGGTGTTCTTAACCATTTCTTGATGCCACCATTGTTCCTGTACCATTAGTTAAATAAAAAATACACCTACTGTTTGAGTGGGGTGGTTACCTAGTGAATATATCACTATCTATTGGTAGTTGAGTTGAGATTGATTGTTCCCCACTATTTAATATTAAATAATATTAAGAATTTATAAATATTAATAAAAGTAACTAAAGAAATAAAAATAAATAAATAAATAATAGAAAACCCTAGGACTATCCAAAGGCTTCGATTGAGTTGGTGTTGCAATACCAGCAATAACCACACACCAACCTAGCTATAACGACAAGGGAGTCAGAGATCATATCGAAAAAATATTTAATTCTATAATCAAGTGGGTTGAATTACATGTAAAATGACCCTCACTATTGGAGAGTTTAGGGTGTCTGAGTCACCCAACTTGAACCCTCAAATCTATTTAAGAATAATGACGAGTTGAATGTATTTCCATTTTCAAATTCAATCCTTGGAAATCATGGACCATTGGGGTACAACCATATCTATCCATTTATTTGGTGATTATGTGTCCCATAGGTGGTTCAAAAGGAAGTAAATTTAGAAATCACCCAAAACTTTATGTTTTTGTGTTTAGGGTTTTCAAATAATCAAAATTGTTAGAGTGGTACTAATATCACAATTAAATTGATGGTTTGATCTATGATTAAGAACATCAACTTGATAGGATAGCACATTCCATGGGGATGGAATCCAAGTAAAAAAATGTGACCCAAGGAAAGTGGTAACTTCTAAAACACTCAAATTATCCCATTTTCTTAGCTCATTGAAATAAAACTAACCCAAACCTTAATGAATCCAGTAAGTGGAATTCATTTTTGGTTCAACAGGAATACCTAATGAAACATAAAATCAATATATAGACTTGATGGTTATGGTGATATAAAAATAGTGATTGTAATACCACCCACATCACTTCCATTAAAAATTGTAAGAGTTTCTATTTGAAATGATTTGATGAATTTAGATACCCTCGAGCTAATAACGAAAGAGATTCACTGTTCAATTTGTTATTTCTTATAGTTGTTGACTCATTGGATTATGAATTGAAAAACATAAATGAACCCATTAATGATAGAAAAAATTAATTTCCAGAATTATAAATATTCACTTAGTATATATTATAAATTTATAATCATTATAATAAAATCAGGTAATTTTACAATTGAAAATGAACAAAGGTTTATTTCTTACCAAATTGGGTTTTCTTACATTATATGATTTTATTTAAAATCATTATTTAAAAATTATAGGATTAAAATTTTAAACAATGACCTTAAATTTTCTTCCAACAGTTCAAAATTATATTAGAATGAATTTATTAAAATTTCCAAAAAAACATTGATTTTCAATGAATAGTGAACAATTAATTTTTTATTGGAATGAGTATTAGATTTTCATGCATTAAAAATGGAAATTATATATTTTTTATATTTTTATAAATTAATAATTTGTTAATCTAAATCAAATTATAGTATTTATAATGAATTTTATTTATGATTTTTTATAATAACTTTTCCCTTAAAATGTATTTTTTTTTTCTAAAAACCTATTTTCATTACATTTGGTGGGTTTAATTTTAAATTAATTCTAACACTTATAAAAATATAATATAAATAATTAGACTCCATATTTAGGATCAATAGATCCAAACTTATTAAATAGGTCTTCTTTATTTTTTGATCAATATGAAAAGTAACCATAGTAAATTTGTGTTCCCATAGTAAATAAAAATCTGGTTAATTAGGTATAAAGAAATTTTGATAAGGATTAAAATTCATTCATAAACATTTATTTATTTCATTAGATGAATATATATTTTCCATATCCATCCAAAATTTTAACATATATACCATTATATATTTCACATTTATTATGACCTTTATAATATTTTACTAAAAAACAATGTAAAAAATGGAACTATTTTGTATTAATATATATAATAAATTTTGATAGCGATAAAGGAAACTTATTTTTAGTTAAACATATTTATTTGATATATTTGTGAATTATTTTTATCTTGGTATTTAATTTTTCATATTTAGTGATGAAATAGGTACCTAAAATTCTTATAAAACACTAACATAATGATTTTTCAAGCAGTACAATGAAAAGTAAATGATATTAGAAACCCTAAATGTAGCATTTTTTTGGTGAGTTATATTTTCAAAACAATTTTATATATAAATAAAACATATTTGAGATATTTTAAATATTTATATTCAAATTCATTTTTTATCATGTTGTTTTCAAAGTTAAATTAAATGAATAGTAGAAAAAATAATATAAATGAACGTTTATTATAAACTATAACTTATTAAAAGAATAATAATTAATAATAATTATGTATTTTATCAATGAATTTGTATATGGACAAAATATAATAAATGGTACATTTATGGAAATTTTTACATTAATAATAACATTAATTACCCCTAATGATTAAAAAACACTGGCCTCATCGTTATTGTCAAAATACTTAATGGGGGGTTAAATCAAATAGAACAGGGTAAAAAAATATAAAACTATCAAAATTGTATTTTATTATATTATTTAAACCAATATAAATACCCATTATATATTTTAATTTTATAAATTTTTATCCTCTTGAACATGAAAATTGATTTATATTAATGTAATACTCTATGAAATTTCAAGAATTCCCCTCCCCTCACTTATTCAAGGGACCCCCATATTTTATATTCCTCACACCATTTGTGAACTTTGGTTTATCCAATACATGACCAAATTCATAAATAAAATCCATAACCACTACCCAGTGGTCTTTTTTTGGATATAATACCAACCTTGTACGAATTAGTGTCTCAAAAGAATGATTTTGTCTAAAGAAGAGGTATACCTTTTAACCGAATGTTATCATTTTATTTCTTCATCCACTCCCTTAAAATAATTTTCATCCATGATAATATAATAGAATCATAATACACTATATATTAGGATGTTAATATGTTAATGGTAAAACCTATATCCATCTACTATTCCCTTAAATTTGAAATGAAACTATCATTCGTGTGTACGGAAGACTACCACCTCATGAACCAATGTAACTAATTTTCCATCATCGCATACGAAGGATGGTTATGATGATGTATTTAAAGTATATATATATAATATTAATGATATAATTATCATTTTTAAATTTAAATAAATCCACTATTTTATTACCCTTTATTCATTGAATAATGATAAAATCGTTCATACATAAAAGTTGATTAACACCTCCACACAACGATGTGATTCATTATTATTTAACACATCACCTAGTTTTAATATATAAGTATATTTAATGAAATAATATTATATTTATGATATTATCATAGTTTTTGATGATAAAATATATCTTTCCACCTTTCCACCATATTCTTCGAATAATGGAATCATTACTCATGCCTATGTATGACCTACATTCTCCACGATTGTAACATAATTTATTGTTCATAAAAAAATTTCATTATTGGTTTTAAAATACAAAATTATTTATATAAATTAATATTATTTCATGATTAATATTCTTGATATTACAGAATAACAAACTATTTTGACCATATTGAACCTACTGACGTCCTTTTTGAAGATATGTTTTTAATATTTCAAATTGTTTTGATGAAAACTTAATTGATTATGTAATTAAATATAACATTGTAATAAATAAATAAAATTTACTAATAAACCAGAAAAATTTTCGTAATAATGTAATTAATTAACATATATCTATTATTTAGGATGATAAATTTTTTTTGACTAATCAGACTTGTGGTTATGGACTCATTAACTTAAAAAATTGTTTTTTATTATTTTAATGATTTATTTTCTAAATATTCTTATTAAATGTTCATATTATTAAAATATTCATTTTATATATTTATATATACATAAATTTTTTACAAAGTAATTTTTTTACTTTATTACAAATCTATTCAAATGGAATCTTTTTAGATAACATTTGGAATTTTTTTACAAAATGCAAAAGGGATATCTATTTTAACAAATATGATGTCAAAGAATCCCCCCTCTATAAATGTAATTTATGTTTTGTATTAATGTATATAATTCCTTGTTTTCTTCAATAAAATACTCTAAAACACTTTGTTCATGGAATTTTATTTTTGAAATTGTGTTACCAATGGAATATGAAATATCAATATTTGAAAATTTATTACTTATGGGATTAATAAGATATTTTAATAAGTTTGATGATGGATATAAACGATTTTATGAATTTAAAACATTTTATGGTCCTTTGATATTTTATATGGAGATGGGTGATCCCAATATAACACTCTATTATTGGTCAACCTAATGTAGCTCATGATGATGGGTGAGCCTGATATAGCTCTGCAATGCATTGTGTAATGATTATGTTCTCCAAAGAATCATGTTTGAAGTTGACCATATGAGTTATTCCAAATATAATGGTTAATGTAATGGTTATATGAAGTGTATTTCCCAAGGAAACTACTTAACATATCTATACTTACCACATAGTTTTTATGAAGATCATTTTATTTCAAAATATAAGTTAATGATATTTTTATTTGAAAGAATGATTATGCCCATTCAGGGTAAAAATGTATTATTTTTCAAATTTTTATGTTGTTCTCATTTTCTCTAGAAAACCCTAATGATTATGTTTTTAACATTATTTTTCATTATAATTTATTTAATGATAAACATTGAGTTGTAAAGATGATTTCATTTATCGAGAAATATTATATTAGTTTAATGTTTATTATCTTAAAAGATAACTCAATTTTATGATCACATTGTTTTAAAATGGACTAACATGTTTCTTTTTTGCTTTATGTACACCTTATGGAGCTCTTTTTCCTCATACAATGATCTCAAATGTTTTTATAGGTTTTAAGGATGAGTATGATCCATGAAAATTCGTGTTTAAAATCATAAATAATTTAAATGACAACAAAACATGTGTTATTTTAGAAGTACTTTTGTTTGAGAAAAATGTATTCTAAGAGAAAGTGACAAGAATATAATGTATTTATTTAATACATGATTTATGAATTAATTTACTAAAACTATAAATATAAAAATATCATTGATAATGAATGAAAAAAATCTTTTTTTTAAACTGAAATTATGGATTGAATAAAGATCATTTCATTATTTTTGTTATTAGAGAAAAAGACTAGATAATTTTAGGGGTCATGATAATTTACGAAAGTACGCATAGGATACTTAAATTTATAGTTACCATGAAATTGTATTTTAGGAATACATTGTTTCTTTTCTATTATATGTACGTTTAAAAAAAATTAGAGTAAACATTGAAGATAATGTAAGAAGGAACTTAGAGGAAAATATCATTTTTAATTAGAAACTATGAATAGTTGTAATTGGAATAGATATTTGTTTATGTTGATGGATTTCCTGAAACAGACTATGAAATGTGGTGTTATCCATGTGAGAGAGAAACCACATTCATCATATAGAAACATGTCTATAGTGGAGTATTTCATAAAACAATTATATCAATAATTTATTGGATCATTTGACCCAATGGTAACTAGGGGCTAGATTAAATCCCAGGAAAAGACATTTGAAGTCAAGTGGTTTTTGAAGAACCAAAACAAAACCCATGATATTTATCTATATGAAGGTGAGGTTATCTTATGGTGTTCAATTGTTAATAATTTCCTAGAAAGATAACTTATTAATTCCTTGGAATGTGATGAATTTAAGAATATTTTCCATATGAAATATTGTCTTATTGATGTTTGACATTGGATGGAATAATAATTATAGGTATTCACATATAAAGAGAACGGTTAATTGGCCATATATGAGTAAAACGTCACATGATATATATTTAACATAACAAATTTTATCTCAGATCATAATAGTAAAATTAATCAATTTCTCCCTTTAATAAAGAAAATATGTTGATGGGAATAATATTCTCATGAATTAAAATGTTATGATAAACTTATTTGATGTGTTTAGATAGTATAAATTTATTTTCTTAATGATCGTGTATTTAATGAAAACAAAATGATGAAAAGGTCCATATGAAAGAAAATAGGGAAGCATACATAAATGAAATTTGTGGATGAGGAAATAAAATTTCCAATTTATGATAGGTGAGGTAAAACAAACCCTGATGAATTCATTATTATTACCTATAAGAGTTTCTAATTAATATATATATATATGTATATATATCTCATGAATGTAATGTAAATGTTCAAAAAACTAATGAAAAGATGATGGTATGAGAAATTTAATTGTAATGAGATGGTTAATTATGAATATACTTGTCCAATGATTGGAATGAGTGAAGTAAATCATCCGGATCGATTGGAAAACGTTGTTTAAAAATAATTTCTCTCTTCTATAGTTGATAATGGTGTAACTAATGAAGTATTAATTTGTACGTTACAGGTTTATTTGAAATATGACAATACCCCATTTTACTATAGATCTGAAAATTCCTTACTTTATAATAATTTTAAAAGTGAAATTGGTATATATTCTCACCAAAATGGGATAGTTATTTTTGGTAATATTCTTAGTTGGAATATTAAATAAATAATTATTTATAAGAATATTCATATTGTTATTAGTGGGATGGGCTTTCCTAATAATCTTCTAGAACATTCCATATTCGAGTTTGATATTATTTTTCGTATCGATTGAATTTTAGATTATCCTAATAAGATATACTTTAGAGTTAAGAATCTTATATTCAATTAATTAATAATTTTTTTTCCCGTATTTCAACTACATCGTACAGTACCCAATAAATTTTTAGGTTTTCTCTTAATTTTTTCAGTACCTGTGGGATTAATCACAACACCTTTTTTAGAAGGTAATAAATTTATTTGAGATGTTAGTGAAATTTAACATTCTCATATTGGTGAAAATAAAGCATAAATTAAAATTCAAGATGTGATAATATATAATGGATATATGGATATATTTAAATATTATTTATCCCATGTTATTTATAATCCATACTATGATTTTATGTTTGAATTAGTAATGATGCTAAGCCTATTTTAAAACCCCATTTTCTATTTTCTCAAGTAGATATTTTTTAATTAAAAAATATATAATAATAGTATATTTTTAAAGTATTCATTCATCCTAGAACTTCACCATGGAATGATCCTATTTTATTTGTTAAAAATAAATATGGTTCAATTAGAATTTTACTTGATTACAGAGTTTTGAATAACATTAATTTTGAAAATAATGAAAATTTATCTCATATCCATGATTTTTTTGATCTACTAGAGGGAGTATTGTATTTTTTTATAATTGATCTTAGGTTAGTGTACCATCAGTTTATATATAAGGAAGAAGATGTTCTGGAGAACATTTTATAAACTGCATATTGGATTTATGAATTTGTAGTAATTTGAATTGGGTTGTCTAATGCACCAACTGTATTCATTTATATTATGAATAAGTTTTTTCATGGCTACATAGACATGTTTATTATTGTTATTTAATGATGATATATTAGTATATTCCAAAATTCCTGATAATTCTAAAAGAAACCTATCGATATTTTTAAAAAAAATTAATGGAAAATAAGTTGTATGGAAAACATTCTAACTGTGGTTTTTTATTGCAAAAAAAATATATTCTTGGAAATATAGTTTCTAAATATGGAAGAAATATTTACCATGACAAAAATAACATTTTTAAAGAAAGTGAAAGAACGAAAAATTTGAAATAGATTCAAAACATTCATGGACTATTGGGTAAGTACTGACCATTTCTAGAAAAAATTCTCAGTTATCTAGAACACATACTATGATGACTTGAAATGGAGTTAAAGTCATCAAGGAGAGAGTGTGTGATAATAGTTTCATTGAACTGAAAAGATGATTTTCAAATGAATTATTTTTCTACCTAGAATCTAGAAATGGTGAATTATTCATCTAAATCGATTATTTGTTAAAGATAATTGGTTTCAATATGAATCAGAATGGTTTAGTAATTACTTATTATTCACATTTACTGAAACCTCATGTGTTATATTATCATACAGATGATCTTGAAATAAATAATTTTTTTTCATTATAAATTTAATGGAATAATTTATATGGATTAACATTTGAAATATATATTGATCATAAAATATTTAAGAATATATTTACATGTAAATAGTTGAACCTGAGGTAGATAAAATGGTTATGATTACAAAATTTATTACCATCCCGGTAAATAAACAATATAGGTATATGATTGACATAATAAATGAAATAAATCATTATCCTTGTATTACATATAATATAGACCCTTTAATTAATTATTAGAATATTTTTTTTCGAGAAATTATGCATGTAGGAACTTCTTCATGGTTTTAGGTATCAATGTAGTCATCTGTGTCAAAAATAAATAATTATGTTCATAAGGATGATCATTTTTGATAGGAAAAGGAAGAATATGTAAGACGGGAATGTTTCATAATTTATTATTGATTTTAATGGGTAAAAATATATTTAATGTGATTGTGTGTGCCTTGTGTTTCCAAGTTTGAGATATAATTTTTGAGTGAAACTTAGTGTTCCTTGTTTTTTATTCACCCAAGAAGCACAAAAATGTAAAACAAATTATGATTTTTATCATTGTAATGGAATGAAATTAGATATTTTTAACATTAACATAAAATTTTTATATCTTCATGAAGTTAATATTGATTGTGAATTATATAAATTTATTTTTAATCTTTTCTAGTACCAGAATGGAAATCAGAGAATATAACCATGGATTTCCGTGTAGGATTACTAAATAAATCTAAATGTAAATATGTGATCCGGGTTATTTTTAGTCTATGAGCTAAATTTATAGATTTACTCCTTTTTCATGGAATGGATTATTTAAAATATATATCAATGACTTAATAAGGATACCCGGGTTTCCTCATTATATTCTTTCTTAAAATGATTCCATGTATACATTTAATTTTTGGAAAAGTTTCCAAAAGTACGTGGATAATGAATTAATTTTCAGTATATTTATTCATCATAAATATGATTAATAGTTAGAGAGAATGATTTAGAATTTGAAATACATAATTCTGTATTATTTTATAGATTAACATTAATGATTGGATCATCATTATTTGTTATTTTATGCTTTATATAATAAAAATATTAAATAATGTATAACGATGGAACCTTAGGAGGATATATATTGAAAGTAGTGTCCAAATAAAAGTTTTGGGGGATAAAGAAGGTGAAATAATGTTATTTGGACTCTAATATGTTGAATAAATAGTTGAAAAGGTAAATATGATTAAATTAAATATGAAGATGTCTTAGATAATAAATAAAATTTATTTGGAGAATAAGAAGAAGGACCCTTCATTTCAGTTAGGTGATCATGTTTTTCATATAGCATCACCATTGAAAAATGTTATATGTTTTGGTAATATGGGATAGTTAAGTGTATTGTTTATTAGACCATATTAAATCTAAGATAATGCTGGATCAATTGATTACCTAGTTGTCTTACCTATGGTTTTATATCAGGTACATGCCGCATTTCTTGATTTACTTTTTAAAAATTATTTTCTAGATGCATCTCAAGTTTTGAGAAATGAAGTAAATCAGTTAGAATTGAATATTTAATATATTGAAAATATTGAACAGATTCAGGACCATAAAGTGAATGTTTTATGTCCAAGGTTATTGATTGGTTAATGTTCTTTTTAAAAAAGCATCTGATTTAGAAGAAACATAGGAATTTGAAAATTTTATGAAGGAAGAATATCTCCACTTGATTGATTAATGATTAAACATATGAAGAAACAAATCCCTAATGCGGGAATGATATAAATACCTAGTTAATGTTAGAAAAAATATTTTTCATGTCCTATTAAAAAAATTGATTAAATTTTAATTATTTATATTCATTATAAAAATAATTGGTAATTTTCCAGTCAAAAGGAAAACAACCTCATTTCTAACAAAATTTGTGTTTTATGAATAATATGGTTATATTTTAGTAATGAATTTAGAAATTATTTTATTTTAATTTGATAAAATTAATTTTTTTTTGCAATTAAGCTTTCCAATTTATATTAAGATGATTTTTTTACAATTTTATGAAATTTTTGATTTCATAATGAATAGTGAAAATATTGATTTTTATTGGGAAATGTATTTTATTTTCATGTATTTAGAATGTGATATAATATTTTAGATTATTTTTAAAATTAAATTATCTATTATAAAATCCAATTATGGTTATTTGAATGAATTCTATACGTGAATATGATAAAAACATATTTTTATATTTAAAAAATTATTTGTTTAAAAACACATTTTTCATCATAATTTTCATGTTTCATTTTAACAATATTTATTACACATTATGAAATAGAATAACGATAAATTGATTCAATAATAGAAATTAGGAGGTCCAAATATAGAAGACAGATCAATTTTATTTTTGATCAATTTGAATAGTAACCAATAAATTTTTGGAATAATGGTAAAAGTAAATTGGGATAATTATGGTTAAAAATATTCTGTTAAGTATTTAAATTGATTAAAATACTTTTATTTATTTCAATATATGTGTATATTTAGTTCATAATCATCAAAAATTTAAAATATGACCTTTTTAAAATATAACAATGATTTTTGTTTTTGTAATATTTAAGTAAATGATAATGTACAAAATATCATTTTCTTACTTTTAATATCTACAATAATTATTTACATGAATACAAATAAATTATTTTTATAAATGAATATTTAATTTAAATATGAAATAAATTTTTTATAACGATGTTTTTAAATTTTTAGTGATGAAATACTTATCTTAAAATCATATGCAATGCAAAAAGGGTGCTTGTGTAATTTTTAGATAAATTAATTTTATCATATTAAAAAAACTAACGGAATATTTTCTAGGAAATTTATGGTGTCCAAAAATTTTTTTATATATATACCATATTAGGGATACTTTAAAGGTTAATATTTTTATTCCTTTGTCATCATGTTTTTTTCAATGTCAAATTAAATAAATTGTTCTTAAAAATGACATTAATGATATTTTATAATAACAATTTTTTTATTAAATTCTTTAAAATTCATTAAAATAATACTTTCATCAAAATTATGCATATATGGTTTTAAATATCATCAATTTTACATTTATGATAAATGTTTCCCTTTATAGTAGAATTCAAGACCCGTATATATTAAAAAATAGTGATACCACAATAATTTTATGAAGGGCTAACTGGGTTTAACCAAAAATAAATAAGGTTGAAAAATAATATAAACATATACAATCATTGTTTTATGAGATTATTTCAACCCATCCTCATCATATCTTTCAATTATATCAATTTACATCCACTTAAACATAAATATTTATTAATATTATATTAATAATTTGAGAAATTCTATGAATGTCCTTCATCCCACTTATAAAATGTAAACTCATATCTTCACATACATATCCTAACTGATATTTCATAAGTTTTAAAGTGAATTAGGTTGTCCAAAAAAGATGTATAACTTTTAACCAATTTTTTTATTTCTTCTACTACCTTCTTTAAATATTATATTAACATGATATTTTACTAAAATCAACGAATCCCATATAATGATATTTTTTAATGTTAATTTAATAACTTATATCAATATAATATTCTATTAAAATTTAAATTAAATTTTTGTTCATTTGTATGGAAGACTACCACATCACGAACCGATGTAATTGTTTTTCCATCACCACCTCTCATTGATTGTTATAATTATGTATTTCACACACACACACACACATATGATATTTATTAAATAATTATCCTTATTAAATGATAATATACCATTGGTTTTATTCTATTTTCATCTATTTAAAAATGATAATTTTGATCATGAATATGTTTATAATACCTCCTTCATGAAGCGATGTGATTCATTTTTCATGACTTCATAACATGGATACTATATCTAATTTATTTTAAATAATAAATATAATATTTAGTATATAATAATTATTTAATTTTAAAATAATACTAACCTTCATTCTATCATTTTTATTGAAATATGTAAATGTTACAAATGCGTATTTACTAAATACCGTCTCCATGAGTGTAACATAATTCAATTTTCACAACATTATTTTATGGTTGGTTTTAAAATTATAATTGATAAATTAAAATGATAATTATTACTTGGTTATTATTTTTTAAATTATGGAATAATAACCTCTTTGATAATAACTGACATACCAAGGTCATTTGGGACATATGTTCCAAATATTTTCATAATGTCTAATGTAATCTTAATTGATCAAGTAATTATAAATAATGTTGAAATACATTAAATAATAGGAATAATAACAATTTAAAAGGTTTTTAAAAATTTGATTAATTAAAATAAGTTTATTATTATCTTTGATAAGTAATGTACATGAATATCCAGACTTGAGGTATGGGATACATTACCATAGAAACCTCATTTTTAATTATTTTAAAGGTTAAATTTATAAAAAATTCTATACCATGTCAATATTATTAAAATAATTTTATTGATGTATTTATATATTCATGATTGTATTAAAATGTAAACTTTTTCATTCATAAAATTGGTTTCAAATGGAATCCTTTGATAGAATTTTTGGACTATTTTTTCAAAATCCAAAGGGATTGAATTATTTTAAATTATAAATGATAAATTACTTTTATCACCCCCATGACCATTATTTTATATTTTTTCATCCTTTTATAGTCTTCATTTTTTAATTAAAATAAATAAACATTATTTTTTAAGAGTAGATGTTTCTTAGAAAATTTGATTTGAATGGAAATGGATATGTCAATATTCGGAAGTGTATTAATTTTGAATTTAAAAGGTTATTTTTAGGACTTTGATGATGGAAATGCATGATTTTATATATTTTATACATGTTATTTTCCTAGGATAATTTTTATGATGATGGGTGAAATAGATATATCTTATGATTATGGGTGAACCTGATATAGATCATGATGATGGGTGAGCCCGATATAACTCATGATGATCGGTGATCCTAATATAGATCTCCAATGCATTGGGTAATGATTATGTTCTCTTGATAATTATATTAAAAATTATCTATATCGGTTATTCCACTTGTATGGGTTCTCTTAACATGTTTCCCAAGGGAACATATGTAACATTTATATGATTTCTAATGAATTTTCATGGAAGGAATTTTATTTGCAGAGACAATCAAATGATATTGTTTAAGGGAATGATTAGTCCATATCAGAGTGAAAAGGTATTTTTTAAGGAAATGTTTTTCATGGGTTGTCATGTTTTCTAAAAAACCCACATGATTATGATTTTTTCATTCTATTTTATTTTAATGTGTTTTATAAAAATAATTGGGTAGTAATGATTTTTCACATATAAGAAACAATTAATTGAGTTTAAAGTTTATCATCTTAAAGGAAACTATCTTTTTTCCACTCATGGTTTAAAACAGTATAATGTGTTTCATTATTCATTTTTATTTCCCTTATATATATATATATTTGTTATCATCCAAAATTGAGAAATTTGTTCTTAGGTTTTAATGCTGAGTAGTCACCAGGAGGAAGTAAAGAATCAAATCCTAATAAATTTTCATGAAAAAAACCATGTTTTATTAGAAAAATCATGTATTTTATAAAATTTGATATGTAGTGGAATATTGTAAGTTATAATTTATGATTATTCATATAAGAGTTATGTAATGATTATATAAAACTATAAACCTATGAATATATTCATGAATCCATGAAAATATATTTTTATTTATAATTTCAATTATCAATTAAATAAATATTATATCTTTAATATTGTTATTAAAAAAAAGGTTGAGATAGTTTTTGTGGGAAATATATTGTAACTATGTACCCTTAAAAGATTCAAATTTATGTTTATCATGATATAGAATTTTAATATTAATAGTTTTTTCATCTAAAATAGGTATATTCAGAACAATTTTTCATTAATGGAATAAGAAAACTGAAGTTGGAAGGAACCAATAGGACCATATCCTTCTTAATTAGAAACATGGAATGGTTATAATTGAAACAAATTAATTTATTTCTTTCATTTATTAGCATAAATATACTATAAATCATTGTGGAATATGTATGAGATATAAACCACATTCATTTTAGAGAGACATGTTTATAGTAAAGTAATTAATGAAATTGTACCCTCTAAAATTCCATGGATCATCTATACCTATGTATAAGAGATAAATTAATGCCTTGCAGAATACATTCAATGTCAACAGTCATCTAGACCACCAAAATTTAACACTTTATATTTTTATTTTGTAGGTGAAATCAACTATTTTTGGTCAATGGATAAGTATATTAGAAAAAGTTAATAGATTGAATCCTCTGAATGGGATGAATTTAATAAAATTTTCTTTGTGAAACATTTTCCTATGGATGTTCAGATTGGGTTTGAAAAAAATTATTTTAATTGAGAGAAAATGAAGAAGATTATGTAGCCATGTAAAATACTAAATCTCACATGATTGGAAAGGTATACTAGAATGTTTATTTCGGATATTGATAGTATGAATAATAATTTTTAATCAGGATTGATGACAAGATATTGAAGGTAATTGGTTTCTTGTTAATTAAAAAATTGTGAGAAACTTGTTTGATTTGATTAGAAGGAAGAAATGGAGTTTTTCAATGATATTATATTCCATTAAAATAAGTATAATATATCTTATTGATGGAAATCCATGGGGAATTATCCAACTAACAAATCTAATGGTATGAAAATGAAGTTTCAAATTTGGGATAGGTGTTGTAAAAACTACCCTGGAGTATGATTTATTATATTTGGGATGGGTTTATTTTGTGGTATGTTAGGATATTTGGTTCATAATTATTAATAAAATCCTCATAAAAATAATTAAAAGATGTGATATGATGATATGATGGTAATGACATGGGTCATTTTGCAAATAATTTCCTGTTCTAGATGAATAATATCAGGACTTTTTTGATGTCTCAAAATATTATTTAATCAAAAAGGGTTTATAGGGGGCCCAAACTAGTTTACCTGATTAGTTATGAATTACCATCCTACCACCATAATAAATGAGTATGGACATAAAATTCAAAATTTGTTATTTTATAGGGGATTGAAAGTGGTTTTGATTTTTTCTAGAACAGTGAGTGAGTAAAAATATGATACAATTGTTGGATGATCCTCATTTATCATAGAATACAGTGGTGCATCTGGTATAGACTATGATGTTTGGGAGCATCTAAGTATTCCCACTAGTGTGGATTCCCAATACATATGGATAAGGATTTTTAAAACCACAAAAAAATATGGACAAAGTGAATTTTAATTATTCAACAATAAAAACATTTTCTATATCAAAGCTCCAAAAACCGTAGAATGAAATACTAATTTGACATCCTTGATGGTATAAACTGGAAGGGTATTTAATTATATGATCTATACCATCATTTAATTTTTTACAATAATTATATATATAGATATATTTTAATTTAATTCCTATAAATACTTTAATTCCATTTTAAATGGATTGGAACAAGCTAGATTCTTTGTTCGGTTAGGCATTGTTACCTCGAATCATTGAGTCATGTCGAGGTTAGTGATGGAATACCTACACCAACATGTGTCTATAATAGAAAACCCATCCGTAATTACTAGGGATCATAGAGTAATCAGGTAATGTTCTTCTATCATCACCATATATATCTCTGGTTTGTTGGATACATTCATGACATACCCTTCCATGATGTGGCTTGTTCATCAAAATTTTGTATAGTAATAGCAGTTGCTTATGCAATGTATTGAATGGATACCACATTATGGGACTCAAAAAAGGATTTAATCCTATCTTATATTCATATTAATTTTTTCATAAACTAGTAATTTATTACACAATTAATAGTGGCATAGATCAATGAAGGCCAAAAATAAACAAACCATGAACAGATAGGAATAAGTCACCAATATAGGATTTTATTTTCCTTCCACCTATACCCATCATGTATAGAATTTACTTATGATATTGGGTTCTATTTTTCATTTTCATCTCCCCATATTAGAGAAAAATAGTGGACGAAGTGGTTTACGATTAGTATAGTAAAGTTAATAGTTGTAATAATTAGAAAATAGGTCAACTACCAATACCCCCTTTTCTCTATGGACTGTATTATAATATATATTTCTTCTTTCTGAAAATTTCATTAAATTTAGTTGATTAAATGATGGGATAATTTTTGTATGCCAATATTATGAAATGGTATTATTAATCCATTTCAACATTATATATTCCCGTACCCTTATCATTCTCAGTGAAAATATGCTGTAAATCAGTACCTTTTACAAGATATCATGAATCAGAATGATTATATTCATATAAGCAGTTAAAATATCCATAATGATGTATCAGTTAGTCCCATGGGATCTTTACATAGTCAGTATTAGTTCAAGAAGAAGTAGAAGGAAACAATAAAAGGTGACACATACACATCTATTAGAGGAAGGTGTACATGGAACACATTTATCGAAATTCATATCCCGTTTTTTAAATAAAAATACAAGGAGAATTTATATCAATAACATCAGATATGAGTAGGTGTGTATGGAATTAATGAGTTTATTTATGAAGGTTTCCTGTAAAAACAATGAAAGACAAGCATTTATTCAATCTACATAAAATGAAAATTCATATTCCATAGTAGTGGACCCAAGGGGTGGTCACTATTCAAAATTCATGGTACGAAAAATGTGTTTGAATCAGATGATATCCATTTTTATATCACTCATATTGATTCAATTTTACTTACCCTATGTTTATGATTTATTACTACCAATAGATATTACAATGGAGTATATTTTTGACAGATAATAGAACAAAATGATTCTTACTTTGTCGAATAATGATAAATAGAGGGTACTGGCCACAAATCATATCTGGGATCAGAAGATGATAATAGCTAAATCCTATAACAAGAAAAATAAATAAAACCCTATCTTTAATGTAAGAGAAGTGACTTTACCACAATATTGTGAGGTATTGATAAAATAGATCAAAATTTTGGAAAATGGTCCCTAAATTGGGAATGCTTTTTTGGTTATAGACACTAATTCCTAGAAGATCCCATCATTTGATAGATATAGAAAACCATTTCATTAATTATAACCTAATACAATACCATCACAGCAAAATTAGGATGCTTCCTTGGGATTGGAGTGTTCTCCCATAATATATACGTAGTGTTTTAGTTAAATTATGAAAAACGTCACATGTTTTCATTGAGATGGGGAATGATCTATTAGTAGGTGACTATGAATTGTGGAACACCAGTGAAAACATTCATCTTATTGATTCCCCTATAGAATTTTTTTCCACAAAACTCACTCATTTTGAAACTATAGAGTTTACATTGATGAAATTACACAGAAATTAGATATATATTTAAATGGAAGTTAGAAGGCAGTCCAAACATTACAGTCAAGAAAAACCAGCATCATCTCAATTGGAAGGAATGCACCTAACAATAGATGGTCAATAGGAAACATATTGGTGATGTGTGATTAATAAATTAATAATAAAGATGCTTTTGGAGTAACGTATTTCATTCGTCCCTAGGTTATAAGGGATCAGGTGGAACATACAACATAACTGGTAGCACCAGTTTGGTATAACATAATAGAAAAATAATACAATATAAGACAAATATCGAATCCAAAACACTAATCTATTACCCTAAGAAATATTAGTACCAATATGGAGTAATGACTTAGAGTTATGGAGAATTGAACACAATGAAACTGAAGTCCTCAAATCATATCTCACCCATGGTGGTATAATCACCAGTAAGCATCATCCATCTCACGGTATATTATATGATCACACCCACCATCATCGAATTCAGGGGGTTGTCAATTAAATATCAGAAATAATACAATATGTTACTTCATTTAATTTATGTGAAAACACTATAATGATATTACATGAACATAGATCTCAAAAACATCATGTCGATATATGCATTGGGAATCAATCTACTTTACTATAATGGTGTCCATCATGTAGTCTAATATTGAAGGATGATTGTCCCACCATCCAGTATTCACCGAAGGTCGAGTGGATTCCCCATAAAAATTAAAAAAATATAGAATATGGATGTGCTACTGAATCCTCTTGTGTGAAGTATAGTGACATGTAGGATTGGATTGAGTTGTAATAAATGTATTTTTCAGAAGATAAATTGATTTATAATGTCGGAACATCATTTGGTTGACTAAATTGACCAATATGGTTTCTTTAATATATTCATCTGTAAAAGTTTGGTCACTAGTAGTGATAAATGACAATCAAACAAGCTTTATTTTTCTATTATTGTTGAAAATATATCTCAATTATGTGTGAATACCTGAAAACACTACTAATACTAATCATGTAGAATAAAAAATCTCACTATGAAATTAAATTATTATTTATCATATGGATGAATCCCCAAATATTATTGATTTAGATTAAAAAAAGTGATGGAGAGTTGATGTTCCTCTCAAAATCATACCAACAACACTCCAATAAAATTAATGAATTATAATATATTATATAATAATTCATTATTCATGAGAGATTGATGCCAGGTGGATGAATAATTTCACATATGAAACCTCTAGAATGAAATCAGAAGCTCATTAAGGACTGTAGCCTTTGATCCCAAAAATCAATTTTTATGAACGAATAATATATTCAGAGGATTAAACTGATATGTTCGATCATATATAAAACAAAAAAAATAAAAAATTCATACTGATTTATTACTGGGAAAAAAATTAAAGGATGATAATTGAAGTAATTATGAGGTTGTTTTTCCTAAGGTAGACATGATCATGTAATAGATGATAGATGAAAACATAATTATGGGTATTAGGACCAGCTAAAATAACCTTTTCGATGTGTAAACCTTAATGTCATCAGAAAATCTAGGAAGAAACATATTAATAATTAGGATATGTTCTTCATAATAATCCAAAACTAGTGGGTGGAAGAAACCACTCTCAATTCACAGCATCAGTGATTGATAAGAGTAGGAATAACATCCATAATACCACTTATAGTTCTTTCTAAATCTCATGGAAATAATATTCTACACTGTAATTGATTTCTGGTGTTATCTAATCTAATGTTATAGAAACAAACATGTGTGTCTATTGGTTGGTGTAGATCAGTATCTGTGACCATGGTGGGATGGATGATACCCATCAATAATATTCTAATGATATCAAAAAATGGTATATATTTTCATATAAACATCATCCACAATAGTTAATTTTAAGAGACTTTATTCTCATAACACTATTGTGAAAAACCTGACCTCAATGTGTTTCCACAGTTAACCCAAAAGGGAAAATTTTACTTAGACTAATACTGAGACTATAAGGGAGGTTAAATAAATCTAACTTTAATTGACCCCATAAATATTATTTCTATAGTTACACATTGTAAAAAAATAACTCTATGAATGAATATATGAAGTAAAAAACTGATTGAGTTGGCATTTCATACCCTACAAACTAGGAAATTGGGAATGAAAAAATTGAAAGTGTTCATTCAATTTGACATAATGTATTTCCTTAAAATATAAGTCAATTTTATAATCAATTTAAAAATGAGTAAATATTATAGAATCCATATTCATTTGTATATTTATTTTGTATCAGAATAACGGAGTCCCCCTTAGTTAGGTCCACTATTCTAGATACCCTGAGAGGGGGGGGGGGGGTGAATCAGGGTACGATTGATTAAAACGACTTTTGTAATGCCCCGACCAGAGAAACCCAGAGTCGGTGAATTATTACATAACATTGTCATGATCATAAATGATCATGTCTCGAATGACCAGTTAGTTTAGTAGCCTTGGAAATACAAGATACATTCATAAGTTTTACATTACATCATAAAATGGAAAACTACAACAGCATTGTCTCTATAGACAACACTGAGATCCCATAGACTATACCTGGAGGTCAGTCATAATATACTTCTTTGCATCCTGGGAAAATAAAACATAGAAAGGGGTGACATAAAATGCTCGGTAAGGATAACATTAGAGAGAAAACTTTCATAACTACACATAAACATTTAAGGTAGTGTATAAGACTAGAACAAAATAATATTAAAATTGAACTTCAGCATAATATGGAAAATATAAAATCAAATAATTCCATTTACTTATTCAAATGGATATTCTACTAGTCGAATGATCACATGCAATATCAATAACCACTTTCATAATGATGTAATTCATAATTCCATACTATCATAACCACATTGTCAAGGCCTTGTGCCATGGCTACAAATAAATTTCTTTCAAGTGCTTATGCCAAGACAATAGTTTTTCTCATTATACCTACTAATGCATCAAGTAGATATATCGGGCTCCACCCGTCACTTACTATGTCCAATGCATTACTCATATGAAATGTTTGAATCATAACATAAACATTCGTATAAAAACTAGCATACGAAATGTCAATACTTTATCCAAAACCATGAATGGAATAAAAATAGAACATCCACAGTAAAACATAACTCATTCAATACAATATGAAAGATTTTATTGTATCATATTAACGTAAATCGAGAATAATGAAGAAAATTGACATAGATGAAAACAATCATCAAAACTATTTGAGAGAAATATCCCCCTTTTCATGAAAACATTTAAAAGTCACCCTATTTGTTTAGAAGCCTTTTAAAATAGATTTTTGAATCAAAGTTTCCAACACCACTTTGAAACTATTAAAAGGAATTTTAATTTTAAAAATTTAATATCCATATAAATATAACTATAAAACCAATTTTAAAACATGGACATTAATGAGAATGATTTTGATTAATAAAAACTTTTAACATTTAAAATGATATTTTAGTTAAAATTCCTAACAAAAAGAGAGACACTTGAATACAAATAATTGAGGCAATCAAAATGTTATAAAATCATGATAACAAATGGATTCATGATATAGAATGTCAAGGTACATTATATACACCATATAAAAGAGAGTTGGTGTATGACAACAATGAAGTCTCAATGGAATGTAAATTGAGATGAAATCCCTTATAAAGAATGTATCCTTAGTTTAAGGATAAACCAATGACATAATTATGTGTGAAAAATATAAATACACTAAATATTATTGTATATTCAGTTTAAATCAATCAGAGGACATTCACACATATTCTTGTAAAAACAACACCAATGAATTGGATGTTTAACTCAATAAATGGAGATTGAGTTAAAATTACTCGTATGAAGTTAATATCGATGAATTGAGAATTTATCAATGGTGTTATTACTGGTATCAAAATTATATCTACAGAAAGGGGATAGGTAATTATGAAATAAGAAAATGAATAGTGATTCCAATCATAATCTTGAAGTAAAATAATCGATTAAGAATGCGTAAAGCCGAATGAGTGGAAATTGAAATTTCAAATTCCCTTATCAATTCGGTAACATTCAAAACATACACTAATGAAAGAAGGACCCTAATATTATGATGTAAATATCCATAAATTATATTATATTACACAATAAATACAATCGAGGGCAGTACACACACCACATGCAATAAGTAAGTGGCGAACAATGGAAATATCATAGAATTAAAAGTGAGATAAGAAAACCCTTACATTGAAAATTTTCCTTGGTCGAGGGTAGGTTAACCTACTGTACAGTAGTGAAATAATTATTATTGAATTATAAAAAAATTATATACATTAATATGATATCATATATGATGTTTTAACATTGATTTGTTAATAATATCTTAGTTATATCATCTTTTCGGTTGTTAATGGATTCATCTTCCATAATATTCTTTATTATGTGATCCATATTTGTTATTTATGGGATGTATATTTTTCATATCCAGAGTTATATCATGTCTATAAACATTATTTCTAACCATAAAATGAAATTTAGTCTTGAATGGATACAATGGGGAATGAATCTCATCACGTTTGTGGAGACGGTAATCCGTACGTATGCACGAGCGACAATATCACTCTTTTGATATTAAAATAATATATAATTGGATGTTATATCATATATATATATATATATTATCATGTTATATTTATTATTTATATGAATTAAACATCATTATTATACCATCCAAATATTAAAGTATTGAATAACAATTACACCACGACGTGGAGACAGTAATCCGTACGTACACATGTATGGTGACGTGTCATTAAAAGGATGGATTGAATAATGAATATAGTTATAACATATTTATAATTACATCAAAATATATAGATGATACTGGCGTTATTATTATATAATGGAAATAAAAAAAGAAGTATTGGAAGAATAAAAGAACATGAAAGAGGGTTGTGAAATTATTACATCTTCTTCGGGTTCATCCTTTTGATTTTATCAAATGGGATCTCTATGATGAATTTATGACCAAAGGAGGGCCTCTAGGATGAATTGAGGGGAGTCTAGAGGATATTTTGTCAGGTTTTGGCCGATCCAGAAGGCATTGATGGTGTGAATTAGTGAGTAGGTTGAGTGCCCTTTTATAAGAGCGGTGAGGGGTACCTTAGGAAAAGTTAGAAATATTATTTAATAATAAATTCATATTCGGTTTATAATGGCTCAAAATTATATTATTTAAATTTTAAGGTTGGTATAGGCTGAAAGACACTCAATCAATTGGTTTTAGACAGCTTTGGGTCACTATATTAACTTTATCCTTTTTATTTAATCATAGTTAAATAGTTTGACAATTACCATGTCTCTTTGTATTTTAAATTATATAGGTAATAATCATTCTATATACATCCATGAGACCACCAAGTGGTCCATTAATGATACACCAATCATAATATAAGTCTTTTGGACAATACATAGATTTTTTGGAATGTAATATCAATTTATTATATAATATTTGTTTTAAAAACTCTTTTATGTCAATTTTGACACTATTTAATAATTTTTTTTGTTAGAGTAGAAAAAACATTATTAATTCAAAAAAAATTATTTATTAAATTATAAAATTTCATATTAACCTATAAAATTCGTGTATATTATCAAAATTTTCAAATTATATTTATTTTAACATTTACAATACCAATTATTTGATTCTTCCATTAATAAAGAAAATATTTAACCATTATTGTGTAATAAATAAATTTAATTATTAAATTTATAAAAATTATATATAAAATACCATTATCTAGAAAATTGTTTTATCTTTCTAATGAATATTTATAGTTCAAAATATAACATATATAACCCTATGTAAAAATTGTTTTTCTAAAAGATATATGCTTATGTCATTTTGGTATTTACATTAACTGAATTAATATAACGTGTCATTATCACTTACAAGTGGCTCCATGGGGTCCCAAAATCGACCAAAAGATGACCATGTTCGGAAATGTATCAACCAATAGGGTTAGAACACGTTTTAGGTTATTTTAATTTTATTTTAATATTATTTTTTACCCTTATTTACCGGATTTACCCTTAAACTATTGTAAATAAAATATTTACCAATGTTATTATTAAAAATGTCCAAAAATAAAATTTACCTATTTACACAATATTGAACTCTTGATTATAAATATTCAATCCATTTTTCTAAATTCAAAACCCAGAAATTGATGAAATTAATTTAAAATTAATTCTCATTGTCAAAACAATGATAGTGATTTTGAATAAATAATAACTATCAAAAGATTGACACTTGTTTATGTCTAGTTTAAATTTGAAGCTACAACTAATTATCAATATTTTATTAAATTGTAAAAATATAATCTAATTATACATTAAAAACTCTCAATAGTATAATTTATCACTATAAATTATTTGGATTAAAAAAGTTGTTTCTAATTAATGTTTAGTATTTTTCACTATTAATAAAAATTGGAATATTTTCTAAAAAATACCAAAAATTCACCATAGGTTAATTTTGATATTCTGAATCCAAAAATGATGTCCATTTTGAAATATAAAATTTATAAAATTTTAAAAAGAGGGTATTACTATTCATAACAGCTAGTTTGATTGGTTGATGTGTGTGTTAGAACTCGAAGTTGTGTACAATACACGCTATTGTATTAATCAATGGAAAACATACCGTGGAAGATTGGGGTGTTACATTATCCCCTCCTCCTAATAATTTCATCCTCAAATTTTATTTAAAATTGGGCTTGGTAATATAATGGAATGTCCCACATTGGAAAAAGTGTCAATAAAACTATCACTTTAAAAGAAAGAAAGAGAAGTACAAAGGTCACCCAAGATAACTGATACTAGGATTCCATGTAATAAAACATGGATATAGATGATAAACTATGTGTCATGTTCTGATGTAGAGGGATAGAAAACATGATCAGGAGAAAGTTAACAATAAGAAAACCATAAATTTGTGATGGGACAAACTGTCATTAGTCTCCCAGTAGGAAAAGTAAACAGACATCATTTTTTTTCTTTTAAGTTACATTAAATAAAGATTAGGTATTAATTTATGAGATTGACTAAGAACATAAAGAGATATACTTATGTTTTATGTTGAGTTTTTTTAAATAAATTTCTACCACTAACACTTTTTTTAAATGATGACTATTCAAAAAGACATAGTCTCACTAGAAGAGCTAGAATAATATTCTATAGAATCACATAATCCACGAAGGATAAACTATATATTTACCTTGTCTTTAGTGATTAATAAAAAAATTCTTAGTATAAGATCTGATTATCCCTCAAAATGATATTCCATTAGAGAATGAAACAATAATATGAATTTCTAAAAATAAACTAACAATACCCCAAAGTTAAATAAATACCATAAAATAAAAAATTGTCCTTAAAATCCTTCAATATAATCCAATATAATATTGAAACCCAAAACATAAACAAATTTGGTTATGTAGTCTTCCACATTAAATTGTATCTCCAAATGACATCAACAACTCTTAATGTCACAAACTTAAAAGTAATTAACCTAATCACATATTCTCTATTATTGGTTAATGATTTCAATAAATAACCCAAATCACTATAAATCCAAAATAAAAACATAGATAAAATTCCACCATTACTCCTCAAATGAAATCCCATAGTATTCTATTTTCCTTGGGCATATAGTGTTCCCAACAATGCAAACATCTTCCAAAATAACATTTATCACTTGATCACCAAATCATTTTCCTATACTAAGGGTATTTATTTGATAAGACATAAGATACCAAATCAACTTATTATTAATCAATAAAATCATTTAACTAATAATAATTATTCACACTAACAAGGGACATTACGTAGTCTAGTGGTAGGTGATAAATTCCAATCATACATTGTTTGTAGGTTCGATTTCCACAGCTTTGTCCGACGTGATAGGTTATCACATGGTCTGCGTGTTTTCATTTTTCAAAAACTATATTTTATAACATTACCAAAATGAGATAAATTCCTCACAATAATGATAACATAACTTAAGAACAAATGTTATCTCACACCTTGCACTTTCATCACAAAATAACATAACTTGTAATTTCCTCAAACCCAATGATCATATAAAACCAAATGGTTATTAATAACTATATCCCCAAGGGAAAAGATAATTCATCCTCAAATATCATTATCACATGACAAACTACTGGGTTACAAATACAAGTGAAAATTATTCCAAAGTAATCCCATCAAAATGGAGTACTAGTACATTTAAAAATTTCCCGAACCATTTATTTCCACATAGCTTCTTCTTTGACCAAGAAAATATCCTATAGAATTGGTAATTCACTCAGGTAATGGCCAAGTCTCCTAAAATTACGGAAAATGATTGTAAAAGGATTCTTGGGACCATTTTTTTCTTCTATAGTACTCTTCATTTTTCTTCGACAATTCTTTACTTTATGTCCTTCTTTCCCACACGTAAGGCATTTATTGGTTCCATTGAGACACTTTCCTAGGTGTCTCCATCAAAATTTCTTGCATGATGGAAATTGAGGATTCATTTCTCCATGGTCTCCACTGCTGGAGCTCTTATCATAAATCACCTTTCTCTTCTTTGTTGAGTTTGGGAGTTGGTTAATATATATGTTATTGATCATATTTTTGGAAAAATGATTTGGCAGGAACATGAAATCTTTTATGCCTATCAACAATCCATTTTTTTGATCATTTCCTCCACATTCCCACCTTGTACTTCACTCTCAATGTTACTATGAATTCTATGGAATCCAACCATTGACTAAAACCAGAAATCATTATGTGAGTAACAGTAGTAATAAAATCATTTAGAGAATATCATGACATCATATTCTCAATTTGAAACACATTATGATTAACCAAGGTCATTTATTCTCATCTTATATTAAAATACTTCAAATCGGTTTATAATGAAAATGTAAATTATCAAAAGCATATCCCTCGGGAGTGTTGTAACCAAGAGTGCAGTAAGTCCCATTATCGTGCACCAGTTTTCATTCGAGTCTAGATCAAGGGTGTGTTTTTGGGTTTTACCCCTAGGTACACTTATTCCCAAGCCGCCTCTACCTGGTCGTATCTAGACAGGGATGTATTCCACATGAAAAATGAAAAAATCTCTAAAATACCAAAATTCAAAAAAACTCTTCTACACTAATCCTAAAAGTCCATCTTAGGTCTCTGTGCTCTTATCAGAGATTATCTAAATCTAGTTTCCAAGGATTGTACTAAACATTCTCTAATACCAACTGTAACACCCTGACCCCAGAAGCCCAGAGTTGATGCATTATTATGTAACATTGGCATCATCATAATAGATCAGGTCTAGAAAGAATGATTAGTTTAGTAGCCTCTGAATTACTAGATAGATTCATAAGGTTTACATTACATCATAAAATGGAAAACTACAACAAAATCATATCAATAGACAACACTGAGATCCCATGGGCTATCCCTGTAGGTTAGTCATAGTATACTTCTTTGCATCCTAGGAAAATAAATCATAGAGAGGGGTGAGATCAGATGCTCAGTAAGGATAACAATACAATTGATACTTTCATAAATAAGCATAAACATTTAAGGCATTGTATAAGACTTGAAAAAAAGCAATTGAAACATGAACTTCAGCATAATATGGAAAAGATTAAATCAAATAATTCCATTTACTTATTCACATGGATATTCTAATAGTCGAATAATTACATTCAATATCAATAACCACTTTCGTAATGATGGAATGCATAATGCCTGACTTTCATAACCACAAAGTCAAGGCCTTGTTCCAAGACTACAAATAAGATTTTTTCAAGGCCTTGTTCCAAGGAACTAGTTTGTCTCATTAGACCTACTGATGCATCGATGATATATAGCGGGCTCCACCCGTCACTTACTAAGTACAATTCATTCCTCAAAAGAAATGTTTGAAACATAACATAAACATTCGTATTAAAAATAGAATTTGAAATGTCAATACATTATCCACAATCCAGGAATGGTATAAAAATAGAACATCCACAGTCAAACATAACTCATTCAATAATATATGAATGATTATATTGTAACAGATTAACCACAATCGAGTATAATGAAGGATATTTACATAGATTAAAATAATCATCAAAACTATTTGAGAGAAATATCCCCCATTTTCATGAAAACTTTTAAAAGTCACACTATTTGCTAAGAATCCGTTTTAAATATATTTTTTAATCAAAGTGTCCCATACCACTTTGAAAAATTTAAAAGGAATTTTAATTTTTAAAAATTTAATGTCCATATAAATAAAACATTAAAACAATTTTTAATACATGGATATTAATGAGAAATAGTTTCAAAAAAATTCTTTATAACATTTAAAATGATATTTTAGATAGGTTTCCTAACCAAAAGAGAGACACATGAATAAAAATTATTGAGGTAATAAAAACCGTATAATATAATGAGAATAATGGGATTCAGGATATACTATGTCTAAGTATATTATAAACACCAAATAAAAGAGTGTTGGTGTATGACAACAATGATGTCTCAATGGAATCTAAATTGAGATGAAATCTCTTATAAAGATAGTGTCCTTAGGTTAAAGATAAACCAGTGACATAGTTATGTTTGAAAAATATAAATGCACTCAATATGATTAGATATTCAGTGTAAATCATCATTGGACATTCACACATATTCTTGTAAAAACAGAACCAATGAATTGGATATTTAACTCAATAAATGTAGATTGAGTTAAAATAACACTTATCAAGTTCATTTAAATGACTTGAGAATTTATCAATGGAGTGATTATGTGTATCACGAGTATATCAATAGAAAGGGAAGTGGAAATTTTGAAATAAGAAAATCAATAGTGATTCCACACATAATCTTAAAGTAAAATAATCAAGGACGTATGTGTAAAGCTGAATGAGTGGAAATTGAAATTTTAAATTCCCTAATAGATTTGGTAACATACGAAACATACACCCATGAAACAAGGATCATACAATTATGATTTAAATATCCATAAATTTATGTATGTTACACAATGAATACAATCATGGGAAGTACACAGACCACAAGCAATAAATAAGTGGCGAACAATGGAAATCTCACGGAATTAATAGTGAGATAAGAAACCCCTTACATTGTAATTTTTCCTTGGTCAAGGGTAATTTACCCTCCTTTATAATGGTGAAATAATATTTATTTAATTATACTATAATTATATACATTAATATGATATCATATATGATCTTTTATCATTGAATGATTAATAATATCTTAGTATTATCGTCGTTTCAGGTGTTAACTGATTAATATTACTTTATATTATTTGTTATGTGAGCCATATTAGTTATGGATGGGATGTATATTATTCATATCCATAAATATATATATCTTCTATTAAAATTATTTTTGATCATCAAATGATATATAGTCTTGAATGGATGTGATGGGGAATGAATCTCATCGCATTCGTGGAGACGGTAATCCGTACGTACGCACGAGCGACAATATCACTCTTTTGGTATTAAAATAATATAGAATTGGATGGTATATCATAAATAAAAAATAATTATCATTTTATATTTATTATTTACATGAATTAAACATCATTTTTATACCCATACAAATAATAAAGTATTGAATAACAATTACACCACGATGTAGAGACGGTAATCCGTACGCACGCACGTATGGTGACATGTCATTCAAAGGATGGATAGAATAATGAATATGGTTGTAGAATATTAATAATAACTTCAAAATATATACATGTTACTGGATTTTTTATTTTATAATGAAAATAACAAAAAAGAAAAAGTGGAAGAAGCAAAGAACTTGAAAGAGGGTGGTGAAATTATTACCTCTTATTCGGGTTCTTCCCTTTGATTGAATCAAAAGGGATTCTTAAGATGGATTCCTGAAAAAAGTAGGGCCTCTAGGATTAAGTGAGGGAAGTTGAGAGGATATTTGGATAGTGTTTGGCCGATCTAAAATGCTTTGCCGGTGTGAATTTGTGAGTAGGGGGAGTGCCCTTTTATAAGAGGGGAGAGGGGTACCTTGGAAAAGATGGAAATATTATTTTATAATAAATTCATATTTGTTTTATAAATGCTCCAAAGTGTAGTATTTTAATTTTAAGGTGGATATAGGTCGATAACCCCTCAACCAATATGTTTTATATAGTTTTGGGTCAATATATTATCTTTTTATTTTTGATTTAACTCTTAGTTAAATACTTTGACATTTACCATGTCTCTTTGTATTTTTATATTATATATTTAATAAAAAAACTATATACATCCATGAATCCCCCAAGTGGTCGGTTAATGATACACCTATCATTATAAAAGTATTTTGGATGAGCCTTAGATTTATATGAATAAAATATCAATTAATAATATAATATTTTTTTTAAAAACTCATTTATGTCAATTTTGACACTATTTAATAATTGATTTTTGCTAAAGTCTTTAAAACTTTATTTATTCTAAAAAAATTAATTTAAGAAATTATAAAATGTCATGTTAACCAATACAATTCTTGGATTTCATCAAAACATTCAAATTATATTTATTTTAACATTTATAATCAAAATTATTTGATTCTTTCATTAATAAAGAAAAATACTATACCATTATTGTGTCATAAATAAATTTAATTATTCAATGTCTAAAAATTATAAATAAAATACCATTATGTAGGAAATAATTTTATCTTTCTAATGAATATTTATTGTTGAAAATATAACATATTTAACCATATGTAAAAATTTATTTTCTAAAAGATATATGCTTTTGTCATTTTTTTATTTACTTTAACTTAATTAATATAATGTGTCATTGTCACTTACAAGTCACTCCATGGGGTCCAAAAATCGAACCAAAGATGCCCATAGTCGGACTCGTATTAAAAAATAGGTTTATGAAACATTTTTGGGTAATTTAATATTATTATAATATTATTTGTTTACCATTATTTACCGGATTTACCCTTTATCCATGGTAATTACAATATTTACCGAATTAATTATTCAAAATGTCTAAAAATAAAAGTTACCTATATAAACAATTTGGAAATCCTAATTATAAATATGGAATCCATTTTTCTATATTCAAAATATAGAAGTTGTAGAAATTAATTTAAAATTAATTCTCATTGTCCAAACAAAGAGCGTGTTTTTTAGGAATAATAACTATCAAAAGATTGACACTTGTTTATGTCTAGTTTAAATGTGAAATTACAAAAAATTACAAATATTGGATTAAATTGTAAAAATATATTAGAATTATAAATTAAAACCTCTCAATAGTATAATTTATCACTATAAATTATTTGGATTAAAAAAGTTGTTTTTAATTAATGTTTAGTATTTTTCACGATGCATCAAAATTTGAATGTTTTCTATAAAACACCAAAAATAACCCTAGGATAATTTTGATATTCCGAATCCAAAAATAATGTCCATTTTTAATGATAAAATATATAAAATTTCAAAAATTGGGTATTACTCTTCATAACAACTAGTATGACTGGTTGTTGTGTGTGTTAGAATTCGATGTTGCGTACAACACACGTTACTGTATTATTCAAAGGAAAGAATACCGTGACAGCTTGGGGTGTTAAAACTTCCCCTTTTGATCTTGTTTTTCTGTTTGAATAAACCCTCTTCTCTATCATTCCCGATGAATAGTTTCAACAAACCTTAAAGCATGCACATGACACATAGATTTTTACTTGGTTCACCCTCACTGGGAAACATCCAAGGAGATACAATAGTAGTGTGTTGATGTACCAATTCCACTATATGTGCACTGTTGTTTACAAGTTAAAAGTGGACTCACTGTCCCTCTGGGTTTATAACCATTCAAAATTTGAGAACTCACTACTCTTTCAACTAAAGTGAGCTCACTACTTCTTTAGAAAATCCACTCACAGTTTATAGACCTGTAGGTCTTTTGATTACCACTAATTAAGGAATCCTCCACTATAAGTAGAAGCTCTATTGAAGTTAAATGTTCATCCACTAATGAAAACCCCTTTTCCCCTGAACACTGTGAAATTCCTTTGGAAATACCTTTGAAAAGTACCCTACTTATTGAGGCTCCCAAATTTTTGAAGCTCGAATAAGCCGTCGCGAAGCTCCTACCCTTTCGGGAAGCACTATAATGAAGCACTCTTGAAAATCCCTCTCACGAAGATCAAGTTGTCACAGAGCGATATCCCTTGCGAATCTTGTAACTTTCGCGGATCTAAATTAGCCACTGTGATGCTCTTCTTTAGTGAAGCACACTGCATTTGCGAACCACCTTCGTGAGCTGAGAGAAAAAAATTTTCTTCAAAAAACTCTCTTCTTCTCCCGAGGGGGTCAAGGTCTATTATTTGGTGATTCCACCGACTCTCGAACATTCCACATGAATTCAACTCCACATAATTTCATATCACAAAGATTTGACATTCCGGCCAAAATTCTCTCAAAATCACAAAGCAGCACAACAATTTTCTGATTGCGGAGCTCATCGTAATCATGGAGCATCCTGTCAATTCCTTCATGCATGCGCCACTTAGCTCCCTTGCAAAGCCCTTCACCACCGCGATGCGCTTCAACCTCTGTCGTTCGTAAATCTCGTTACAATCGCAAATAATCACCATCAACATTCTTATGGTCTTCGTGAAATCCAAATATGAAGCCTATCATCATGAAATTCATGCCTTTTACATATTGAAATTATATCTTCACATAAATACAATTTTCGCGATTCTCACCAAACTCCAAATTTTAGACCCCAAAAATTTTGAAAACCCAGGAAAATGGCGGCACCTTGTATCTATTCTTCTAAACCATCTCTAGATAATATATTCCTTTGTCATGTTTCTTTGTCAACAGTGATTATAAACAACATCTCTCGAACTCAACAATTCACCATGGAAACCTGCTTTGTTAACAATCAAAATATACCAAAAAATGCTACAATGTTACCTTGAGGTATTTTTTCCTAACACCTTCCCATCAATGTTAAAATTTCATGTAGATATGGTAATCACCTAAATGAACCATATGTTTTTTTCTTCTTAATATTATATTGGTATTCTAATAATTATTATGACAGTATTATTATATGATAATGTAAATAGAACAATTTTTATTTTAATTTATAACGTTTTCACCCTTAGTTTAAATAATATAAGAGACTACTAGCACCCTTATCACAAGATACCTTCTCCTCTCATATTCCTCAAGGACATATAAATAATATGAAATACTATAACTAAATCTATCATATGAGTAGTTTCATATGAATAGTTTAATATGAGTAGTTCTATATTAGTATTATCATATTCTTTGTTCATATCATAATGTGTTTCATTCACACATATTTCCCTTATTTATTTATTAACTTCTTTATTGTACCCAGTATGGTAAATGATATGCATCACTATCATTATCATGGTTCAAAAATTTCACACCAATGGTGTAATGGTCTATGATAAAAATGAAACCTAAATTGGGACACTTGAATTATTTAGGGAATGAACCAAATTCATTCCATTGACCGCCATTAGTGTCTAATTTCCTTTATGAAGATTATATCATTTCATATCAAAATGGGAAACAACTAGCTCCACAAGAAGCGAAGACCATCTAAAATACAATAAAAATATAATATATTTTCATTCCTCTTGATCCCTTTGGCCATAGAGGAGTGAATTTCTAAAATAGGGGTCATTTTATTTGATTTGGGTGATCCAATTAAAGGAATCAGTTTTTTCATTGCACCAATACTGTTGTATTGATTCTTGCGCACACAAAACGGGATAGATTAGCCAAAGGGTATCAAGTATATGACATACATGGGTAAATGGAGTTGACTATAATACATATGGTAGTAGGAATAACAATTTCATTATTACACTTTTGGGAAGGGGTTTTACGAAATAAATTATGGTTGATTGAAATGGACAGTTCGAATAGGATCATGATGGAAAACAATGTGATATGATACAAAGACAACTTGATTCCCTTCATAAGATGAGTTTCTATGCAAATGGAATTTACAAATAACCAATGTATTATTCCCATTACACCCCTATGTACATTAATTATGCACTAACTGACATTCTGCCAATCCCATGGTTGTGTTTCATTCATCAATACCATTAATATAGAACTCCAAACTCTGTTGAATGTATATGAATATGTTTCCCCCACCTAATGTAGTAGGATCTAATTAAAGAGGAAATTTATGTGTTTTTGATCCACTATTTCAATAATAATTGATATATATTGCTATTGTGATTATATATAACCCACATCCCCCCTCATCAACACCCATGATGTACTTGTAATACCAAATGAGTGGAAATTTACATGTAGCACCCTATTGTCCATTATGTTCTGGAATGGCATGGGGCCAATATATGATTCCCACACCCATTTTTTCTACGTTAATGGTATAACAGGTCCTTGGAATATCTGTAGGACCTTTATCTCACACTGGAATCATAAATGGTAAATATTATAGTTACACAGTTATTCCATAAGTTGAATTTGGGATGTTACTATTAATGTTGGGGGTTAATAGGCCTTGTAAATTGTAGTGACCATAATGGGAATTGGGGGTGAACAGTGGTGTAATATTGATTGGGATTAGTGAAACACCAATGTATTGAAGAGATATGAAGCAATTAGGGAATGAATTATCTGCGTTTTTTAGACCTAATCCAAAACATAATTACCATTATATAGTGGAATTCAATTCCCCCAACAGTTATTCTAATTACAATCAAATATAGAATTTATATCTATTGGGATTGATTTTTGGGGTTAAATGGTACATTATATTCCTAACTATACTGTGATAATGGTGGTATCAAATGGAATTGAATAGTGATTCGATGAGTTTAAACTTCTCTTTATAGGATTGTTTTATGTGGTGTTCACTTGAACAACCATATATTCATTATGGCTCCTCAATGATGCACTAATTATATATTTCATTGCACCATTAATTCAACCACTTACTTAATATATTCATACCAATGGGTATTTACCACCACTCCTAAAAGCACATAGGATTTTTGGGTTGGTGTTCCTAGTCTTTTCCCATGTACTATACCACCTCTTTTCCCCTTGGCCTATTGGTATCATAGTATCATAACCTTGTGTAAATAATTGATACCATTATGTTATCAATTTTATTTCATTCAACTATAATGGAAGTGGTTTTTTATTAATATCGGAGGATATGACTAGTATTTAGGTATTAGGGTGACCCATGACTCATAATATGGTATATATGGAAACATTAATTGAGAGTACAATGCCACTAAAAGAATACATAACTGTGATTCTGGATTTAAAGGATATCATTTAAGGAAACATTAAAAAACTTTATACATGAAAAGGTTGTCTCTAAGATGGATGATATTTGAAGGGGTACAAAAAAAGAAAACACAAGAGGGGTTGATTGGAACCCCTTGTGAATTCAGAGTATGTCATCTTTCTAAAGGAAGTGTATCTATGGATATGCATTACTTATAATATTGAATAAATTTTAGGTTATTTTATATCAAGGTTTTTGACCACCTTCATCTCCCTTTTAGCTTAAAGCCTCCCCCATTTGTAATATCTATGAAGTGCGGGGTGGATATTGAGATAATTGGTGGATTCATATACTAGTTGGGTGGTGTGACGTGTTTTCTAAGCAAGGAATATTCTCCAATACCTGCACTATTATAATAGAGTTTTGGATTCAATATTATTTAGACTAACATCTCTTCTAATAAATCACATATCACTAGGAAGTAAGGAATCAACCTGATAGTTTATTAGGGGAGTGTGGTTTCAAGTGCGACATGATTGCGGTTGAATGGATGGTTGAAAAATGTCTACCAATTAGTTCCATGATGCACCCTAGGAACCCAAAGGTGATGGGGATAATAAATGGTACAATTCACTTATATATTCTAGGATTAAGATAGATACAACATTTCATCGTTCAATGATATTATCTCAATAATTTTTGTTCCTTGAATGCCACCATGAACAAATATTTGAGTTCTAGTTGTGTGAAACCATTGATAACCAATATTTGTACTAGCACATGTAAACCTTGTTTCAATTTGAAGGTTCATGTCATGGTTTTGAAGTTAGAATCGATAATATCAATAGTCAAAGTGGATTTATATAATTTCCTTGAATCTAGAGTAATTATTCAATGGGTTTCTTGCTGGTGTGGAAGAATAGCATACAATCTGCTGGTAAACATGATTAAAATTTCCCTATGATTTTTTATTCGAATGACTTATTCCCATTCTCATTTTTCACTACCCATAGTCATGTTTTTTCTAGTGGAACAGAGATGCTTGATTTTGTAGGTGTTTCAAAATTGGGGTAGTTAATAATAGAAGGGATGGAAGAAAACAACATATAAAAATTTGTTGAATACCCATACCCATACAATTTTACTATCAGTTTAATTTGGGGTGAAGTGAGAAAGAACAATATTCATATTTATCAGAGGGGAATAATGAGGGATGTTAATTTGGGGGATATGATGGAATTTGAATTTGGTGTTGAACTGATAGGGAAAAAAGGTTGTGATCGACATTATAGGTAATGACTAGAGGTGGGGTTCTTTTTAAACTATTTTATAAATTCCATGTCCATAAAAATTCAGGGGATATTGGTGGTTGTGGTCAAATTGTAAAACCAATGAATCTTTCAAAATCACAAGGTATAGGTTAGTAGAATATATATCATTAACTAACAAAATATTTCTATTTTCGTTGCCAAAATGGGTTTGTGGTTGGAATGGGGTTTTTGCGGTGAAACACATGTTGTTCTCCAAAAGGGGATGAGGACAAAACTATGATGATCCAGTGTTGATTCCTACTTCTTCGCCAATATAATTGATTAGAGTGAAAAACATATAATTTATATTTACAATTTAAATTTGTAATTATTATTTTGAAATTATTTGGCACCAACTATACTCCTTATTTCAATTATTTTGGGTGCGTAAAAGGTGAATAATGGGTGAGTCTTAGAGCGGGGAGAATCATAATATAGTGGGGTGGAATGCACCATATCTATTACATCCTGTGTGTTTCATGGGAGATTATTATTGTTATATAATTTCATTTTGGAATTCATGAGTGGTATTTTTGGAGTGTTGGTATATGTGGTAAAAATATTAAGATCATACTCATTGAAGTGATGGTATATTTTAACACCTAATTCCTAACATGATTTTTGAGTTCAATGTACTAGAATATACTATTTCTTAACAAACCATTTTATGGGTCCGTGTTAGAATGAAAATAGATAAACATAAGGAGTAAAGTTGAAATAATCAAATAGTCATTATCTTTTTCTTGTATTGGTATTCCTTTTATGCATTTGAAATGTGGTAATTACTGTGTGTCAAAAATAGTGGTTTGATTTTCCTTGAAAGTTGTCTGAACTATTTCATTAAGGTATGGGAGGGAAGGGGGAATAGAACAAGGTAAGCATGGTAAGTAGTACGAGACACCAGTGATGTAGCACCAAAAAACCTATTATGCACACGATATGATGGTAATTGAAATATGGTTTATTTAGTCATGTTGAAGTTCAATGATGGATTTCTTATGGCTTGATGAAATAAAATTGTTTCTGAAACACTTTGAGAAGTTCAGGTATAGTGTGGTGTCAAAAGAAATTGGACATTCTTTTTAGTCCACTTTTCCATATCATTGACTCCATGTAGGTGTAATAGGTGGATGAAATGATATGGATTATTATTCATGAAGTATATTGGAAGGTCTACAGATCATTCATCCCATGTTAAAAGGTTCGGTACTTAATCCTTATAGTATATGTGGTAGTTAGAAGCTAGTAAAGAGAGGATATTATGGAAAAAACAAATATCTAAGCTAGGTTGTTCCATATTATCATAGATTAGTGTCAATATATTGAAATATAGAAACAAGGGTGATATATTACTGATAATTATAGCACGATATAATATCATGCATAACCTAGGCACACACTAGTCAATACTATAGAGTTAAGGAAAATAGAACAGTTATGTTTAGAATTTTCGTAATGTTCAGTCCAGTTTCAAAAGGGATGGTAAGGGGCTCTAACAATATAAAATAACAGGTAGTGGTAATCCACAAGTGACTAATAATTGTGAAGTTAGGATCATAATAAATAGGAATAATTCTGAAACCCCATGATTTTACAATATATTTTACATCAAATAAATTTAATTTATTTGATAGCTTATGATACAAGAATCATGAATTTTATTTTCTAGTATTTTAGATTCTCCATTTATATTTTATTATTTTAAAATATCATGACATCTTGTTTGTTAAAAATTATTCAATTGATACCTATTTAATCAATCACATATGTGATATTCGTATAAAAATATTAAAGACTTAAACATGAGTCTTTCGGAAAAAAACTTGTTTCACTCTTGATTTTATATTTAATTAATTTCATCCATTTCTCTAGATTGAATCATGAAAAATTGATTCCATATTTTTTATCATATTTTTTTAATTTATTATTGAGTCTAATAAATGAATAATAACAACGGTAAAAAATTTAATACCTTAGTAAATTGGGTAAAACATGTAAATTATAGTTTAACTAATTGATAAGGACACAATTTTCCATCTTAATTATTATTGGATTAAGTTATTGAGACCCTTATCTCGTTATTCCCTAAATTTATTTTTTATGGGAAACTTTTCTATGTATATTAATTAATATAATTTTAATCCTTCAAAAAATTCAAGGTGTGTGTATCCCCCCACCTTTAAATTATCATCCATACTCTCCCTTGATTACAACACTTTGAGCCACATAGCTCCCAAAAAACACACAAACATATCTTATAAACTTCCCTAGGAAAAAATTAGATATTTTATTCTTCTTTAACTATCAATACAATGTTTCTTAATAATGGATTTAAGGTGTTGTACCTAAAAATAGGTAATCACATTAACCTACTTCTTTAAATTAATTTAATCTTATAAATCTTTCAAATATTTGGTATCAATTATAAAATAATTAATTTAGTATATTAGATATAGTTAAAAGATATTATTGTGTTGTATTAACTATTTTCCACATCCCTTATATCAAATGGAATATAAGAAGTATGACTTGTACATACATGTAAACTATCTCCTCCATATAGTGATATGATTCTTTATCCATTGGTATAATTGATGGTTGATTATTAGGATAGATTTAGTATTTATATATTATATTTTTTGGTATAATTATATTTATATATTTTTTTAATTATTATCAATCTTATAACCATTACATCCATTTAAAAATAATAATGTTTCTCATCCGTACGTGTTGACAACCACCCCCAGAAAACATTGTGATTAGTTTATCCTTTTCAATTTACATGGATAGTTGTAAGGGTATATTTATTAAATATATATGATATAAATGATAATATAATTATTATTTAGTAATTAATTATAAGTTAACTTTAATATTTTTACAACCATCGAAATGTAGAAAGATCACTCTTGCGGACGTTTGGACTACCGTCTCCACAAAGTGATTTAATTTATTTTTTGATCACTGATTTATTAAAATAATTAATAATGTTAATATGATTAATAATTATGAAACTTATTTCAATATTAATATTTTTGAGATAATGAAACCATGACCACGGTACTATTATTGCGACCATCTAATAAAAACATACAAGAAAACAATGTAATTATCAAATAAAACATTTATTTAAATATGAAATTGTTAATAAATGGGTGATATTATGTGATATAAAAATAATATTTGGTATTATATGTTTTAATATTATTAATTAATATATTTTTAATAAATATATATTTATTGTACATGATAATTTAATTCCTTTGAAGTAATATGAGACTTTGGGTATGAAATTTATGCTTGAATCTGATTTTAGCCATGATTGTCTATTCTTGAATTTCTATTAAAGAAATTATATAAACATTACCCTAGTAGAAAAATGGTCTCTAAAATAGGTATTTCAACATTAATTCTTAGAGGAAAACATTAAAAGTTTTTCATGATGAATTTTAATATTGGTTTTTTATGATAACCTACGTTCAAAGTCATAATAGAAGTCTATTGACATCCTTTTTTTCAAAAACATACATTAAATGTAACTTTTGGAATCCTTTTTTTGAATATCCAACATCGAATATACTGACCATGTTTTATCCAATTTCCCATGATTCAATTTGATTATTCTTGTAGCTAAAACATACATACTGATCAAAAGTTATGGATGTCAGAAGATTAATATTATAATAAGTTTAACGTGGGGTTTTTTAAAAATCCAACATTACAAGAAACATTTGGAATTCGTTGATCAAATTACTGAAATAAAAAATGTTAACATGTTGTATATGATTTCACAATATTATATTTTTGTGGTCTTTGAAATAAAAAGGACTTACAGATCATAAGTTATGGCCTATGAAATTTGTAATTCTCAATGGGTTCTCTTAGAGAACATAAATTTTTTGACAACCTTAACATTTTATCCTTAAGTATGGTTGAGTTCTATGACTAGTAAAATTGATTATATTAAATTGATCTTGTACTTGGATAACATTTTTTTGTCAGTTATTTGAAAACATGATTCAACAAATTTACTTTTAATGTTGGTTTCTCAAAATAAACAATGTTAAAAATCCTATAATGTTCATCTTATGACATCAATATCTTTTGATCTCTATGTATTTTTTAATTATATACTATAAAAATAAAATTATGAGTAATTTTCTACAACATTTTTAATATTTATGATGTTAGTTATTTTAAAAAAATATGCCGAAACCTAATTTTAATGTGGTTTTATGAAAAAAACAATTCAAAAAGTATTTCATTAGAAATTTTTACAACTGTTATAGAATAACCATCATTTAATTCACCATTTTCTACTTTAAATATTGGACTCTAAGAACTGATGTAGAAATTTCTCATGGGATACTTTTTAACTTCAGTTATAAATTTAACCAATGTAAAAAAGAAAAATTTTAAATACAATGGATTATTTTTTCAATTTTTTTCACAACGTAAATTACATTTTTTACAATCCCTCCTAACTTTTAATACAATTACATTTAAAATATTTTAATTTAATATATATAAATACATATCCTCTTTGTTTCTCCATTTTTTACCTCTTCGATTCAATAAAATTGTCAAGGTGTCTTCAATAAAATATTTGAACAGGTTATCAATTATAATCATTCAATTTATATATTATTATCTTCTTTTGTTGATAACCATATTGTTAATTTTCCTTTTAATGATGAATTATTTTTATGACCGAGTAATAAATATAAAAATTCATATGAGATTTACCAACAAAGGTGAATAATTCATCATAGATCACCAGTATCATTGTCACATGAGTTCTACCCTACAAAGAATAAAAATGATGATAAAAAACATATCTACTTGAAAATAATCCTAAATGAATTGATATATGTTTGAATACTTATTTTTTCATTTTGTGTTTTTATTTTTCATTAATGTTATTCATGTTTTCATTGAAGTGAGTTGTAGCTATCAAAACATAGAGAATTAAAACTTCCAATGATGATAACTTTTTATTTTTAATTCAGTAATAAATCTATGACCAGTTTAATAGACATTTATAAAATGATATAACACTTGATAAAAAATTTTAACATTGTTTAATATAAAAGTAAATTCAAAAAATTATATTTAGTATCTATTTATATAAAAAATTGAAGCAAAAAACATTTTTTAATCAGACATAAGATGTCTATTTTCCCAAAAATACCGATTTTGAAGGACAAAAATTTTAATTCTTAAAATTCGTTTGTAACAAACGATTTTGAAATTCACATTTTTTACTTCAAAGACTAAGACTACAATTAAACACTAATGTTAAAATAGAAAAAATGATGTTAGAAACATTTTTATACTAGTTTTATTTGAGATTCCCCTTTAATTTTTATTATCCTTGAGGTATTTTTTAATTTTTTGGAAATTTTAGTACCATATTTATTTCATTGGTAATAAAACTGGATAAGAAATGGTTTTAATGAATATCTGACCTTATTTGTCCTTTTTTATTTGGAATCACTTTTTCTTATATATCCAGGTTTCAAAAAATTATTTGACGAATTTTTTTTACTATTATTAATTTTTTTTTAAATTCAATATTACCTATTTCAAAATTTTTAAAAAAATATTGAAGTGGAATATTCATCTCAATTTCTAAACATGGTAGTTTTTACTGACAGAGTGAAAAGAATATTTATTTTAAAGATTATATCATGAAGATAATTTCCCACCTTCTTCATTTCCAAATGATTTGAAGACTCATTTTCAAAATTCCATGTTTTTTTCAAATAAAATGTTTTCCATAATATTTTTGAAATATTTGGTTGTTTCAATAGGTGATTTTAAAATGAAGATGGTATTTTCCTTATAAAATAATCAAATTTGATCATACTAAAAAATCATTTATGTGGATTATGATTTTCTAGGATTATTATATTTTGAGGCCATACATATTCCTTCTATTGATGGTTTATGATTATTATGGAGGTATGTTTACAAAACCCATTTATTATCCATGGTTTATACATAAAAATGATGACGTGTTTCTGAAACTCATCTCCCTTCTATGGATTATGATGTGATGATATGATTAATGTTTTATGAACTCATTGAGTGCATATGTGTGTTTTTTATTATATTATGAGTGGGATCAAAATTATATATCCCTCTAATTATTTGGGTAAATATAGATATCTCATGAGATAATAATAACTAGAATTGGTAGTTAACCCAATTTAGTAAGGGTCTCTGTCTACTATTATAGTATTGGGAGTGGACCTTTAATATGGATGTGACAGAATATGTAGTAAACACAATCCACTATGATAGTTTGGGTTGTGATCCTCAACTAAAGAAATTATTTTATATTATTATGTGTATACAAAAAACATATTTATTTTTATTATGATATGTTCACATGGTTCATGATTGATTATTATTAATTCCAAACAGTTGTGACCTATGACTATAGTTATGAAAAATAATTATTCGCTGATTTATTATATATTATCTTTGAATTATTGGGTTTTTTAATTGTAAGATATGACCATTTCTTATACTATTATGCTTATCTTATACTCACTTAAGATCACTAATTGATATCACTTATTTCAATCATTTTTTAGTATCCATTATCACCCTTTCATAAGATTAAATTCCCCAATTTATAAAGAATGGATTTTATTTAATATTTATCTAATGTGATTCAATATTAATGTATGTAATATTTAAGAAATCTCATCAATCGAGGTATTGGTATTATTCTTGGATCATCAATTAATTTTTGAAAGTGTGGTATGTGAACCACCAAGGCATGAGTTCTATAATGTTATTTTTATGGGGGGCTTGGTAGGAATAATCAATAAAAATAGGAAGAGCATTTGGTTGATTGAGATATGTGTTTGAATGAAATTCATCATTATGAGAGTATTTGAGAAACTGTTAATTATCAACTATGATGGATCAGTGGGGCTATTTGACTCAATCACCTACCATATAACATTTTAAAAAAGAGTGATATATACAATGTTTCGATCAATGTTTATTGATAAATGGTCTAGAAAACATTATAACCTCAAAGGGAATAATGATGTGTTGAAATACACTCCAAGAGAAAGGGAACATTAATAAATCCCTAATGTATGTGGGTTCGATAGTTTCGAAACACATTTAAAACCATAAATACATATAATTTTGATTAGTAGTGTGGGGCGAGACTATACATGATACAATTACTATAAATCTAATCGGCTAAATGACCACTCGACCATGGGGAAATATTCAATCCCACATGAATTGTGTGATAGACTATATTGGTGGAATTTAGGTATTGGATGCTCTTATGATATTTTGGAAAAAAGACATAGATTATTTCATTTGGGTGATGAGAATTCTTAAAATGGAATTAGGAACCATGTGGTGATGTTTTCTTAAATGATAAAAGAGTTTTAAAAAAGTGTAAAATATATGTTTTGGTGTCATGGAAAAATATTGTTTTTCTACAAAATAAGAGGATATACATTAAACTATTTCTAATTTTGTATCTCCTAATAAGTAGAAAATGGAACCTTTATAACAACTATTAAATGCCCTAACATTCGAAATCAGTAATTGATAATCCAATTTACTGGGTGATGTTCATAATTTTACGACTCCGCAAAATTATTTCATGGGTGTTGTAAGAACCAGGACCTTATTTTTAGGTATGGGTTTTCTTTTCTGGTGTTTTTAATAAAAAGTCGACAATTTGGAAATTTAAGGAGAACACACCGTGTACTTTGGAGTACAAGCCATGTATTCAGTTGTTGCGGGTGACCATGTACTGGCAGTGTAATGGCTGAGTACGTGGCCTTGTGGGGTGACCTAGAGACCACCTAATGTGGGGCCTGATAATGGAATATGAATGTCATGTACATTTAAAGAACACACCATGTACTTTTCTTTTTAATTTTTATATCGAACTCAAGTCACATCTTGTTCACAGAAACGCTTCTTTTCAACTCGTCTCGTCCGGGAGTGACTGAGGCCGACAAATATTCTCTAAGCCCATGATCGACCATTCATTCTCTGATTAAAATTCCATCAATTACATTGGACTCAACATGGTGAGTTCTTCATTGTTATAGATCATCATTCCTTGATTTATTTTCTTTCATGAAATATTCTTGGTTGAGTGTTTTTGACATTTTTGAAGATCTACTGTATTCTAGATCGATTAAAGTGCCAATGATGGAGTGTGTTGATCATACAATGTCTAGGTAGGTGGTTTTTTCCTTTCCGTAGTTTGTCTTTGAATTATAATTTCAAAATTTCCCAATACCCTTGTTTATGGTATTGCGTGTTTTGGGATTTTTTTCTCTGTTAATGACTTCTATGTCTTATGTTCCTGAGCAGTGGATTTTTGAATTGGAATAGGGTTATCTTACATTCTATGGATGTGTTTACCATTCTTGTTTTGATATTGACTGTTTGGTCTCACCTTGCTTGTTAGGCTTCTTTCTTTCCATGCATAGTGTTGTTAGGATGTAGTGATTTTATTTGATGTTGTTATAAGCTTGTAGTTGTTTTTACAAGTAGTTCATGAAATCTGTTATCCAAGTAGTTATTAAGGTTTATATAGGACATTGAACATTCTTGTGAACTATTGATTTACACAGGGCTGCAGGAACTTGGTGTTGTTAGACCATAGGGGGAATGGACACTAAGGGCTTCCCCAGAGTGTCTGTATATTTTTACATTGGTACACCATAAGGGGGATGGACCTTGTGCTCCATTAGAGTGTCTGTAGTTCCACGTTTCAAGAGACCTTTGGGGAATTGTACATTGAGTGCTTCCCTAGAGTATCCATAGTTTACCGATGACATATCACTGTGGGAATTGACAGTGAGAGAATCCTCAGAGAGTAATTTTTTTCTTCAGACCAAAGGGTTTAGACCATGTGAGCTACCCAAGAGCTCGTTATATCCTTGTATAAGTTGAACCAGAGGGGTTATGCTATGGGAACATACTCAGAGGGGTACTTGATATTTTTTGGATGAATAAGAGGGGATAGTCTATGAGTACTTCCATGAGGGTTACTTGTTTTTGATTAGTTTCTTACTTGATATATGAAAATTAATTCAATTGAAACTGTAGGACTGTTTACTTTTGACCACTTCCTAGTTTACTACTTCACTTTCCTTATTGCCTTCCATATCAATTATCTGACTGTTTCACACAGATCATTGGGTGGTTTCCTACTAGTATTCGTCTCACATCCTGTTTGGGTCAATCTTTTAGGGCCAAATAGATTATATTGCTGCAGGTATAGATATGGGAATGTTACCTTCTACAACAGGTACTTGACTGTTGTGCAGATGGAGAGAATGAGACCAAGCTCAGGCTTGCTATGCTGTTGGAGTTTATGTTTTTCATATACATAGTATTAGTACTAAATTCCATCATAGTGACTTTGTTTGGTTACCTTCCTACACATATGTACCGTGCATCATTTACATATGTGCTCTAGTTGTTTAATACTTTAAGTCTTCAATTGTTTGTGTATTCTGTGTTATTGCTTCATCTGCTACTGTTATCTGTTTATTTCAACTGCATTACTCTACCAATGAGAGAATAGTTTTCCCACTATCACACCATAGGACCTCACTGCTAGTCTGTAGCCTCTGGTGTTTGGGGAAATGCACTTGAGGCCATATGACAAACCAGGTACGGGGCACCTCTTGGTGGAACCTGGAACCAGGATGTTACAAAGTGGTATCCAATGAATTATTTTATCCTTGACTTACTATTATAATCCTATAGTCAGGTATAGGATAAAATAGGTTGTTGATAATAAGTTGTGCCCAAGAGTAGCTAACCCGTGTACATGGAATAGATAATTTACCTCAATTATTTCAATTGTATTGTTTTACAATTATTACAGTTGATTTTATTTCACCATTGGTTGATTCACATGTTTTTTCTGTTATCTTTTATATTATTGAGGTTCTATTTCTATTGTAACCCGATGAGATGAGGGTATGACACCTGATGCATCATATAGTCACTTATTAGAGATCGCATGTCATGTATTCTTGCCATTAAATTTAGGGTTCATTACTGATTGCATGTTGTTGTGATAGATGTTGTGCAAGATATTCATGTTGTTGTGATAGATGCCTTGATTGAATAACTGGTATTTTATAGGGTATAGGTTTGTGTAAGGTTTTTTTGAGTGAAAGACAAACCTTGGTTCTTAAGGTGTTATGCGCCCTCAGGGAATGGAATTTGGTGGATCATTTCACTTTTATGTTTGTATATGACATGTAAAAGATGAAAAAATTTGATTCTTGGGGATTATGGGATCTCACGGATCGGAATTTGGCACTTTAATGTTGGTTTCAGTGTTTTATGGGCTTTTAGAATAGTTTCAAAGGCTTAATGTCCTAAAAAACCTAGAATACATGGTGTGTATTAAAAAATACATGCCATGGGTCCTTCTGTTTAGGAAGGAAATATTTTTCTTAAGTACACACCGTGTACTGTGTGTAGAGGTTGTGAAGTCTCCAACCATGTTACTGTCTATGTGGGATGAGACATGGGGTTGGGAAATCATCGATGGAACATGTCGTGTACCGGACCTACATTTCGTGTGTATAGATCATGTGTCCAGCTGTGTAACCAACAACACGAGTGTATTATGGGTAGTTATTACGCACCGTGTCAGGAAGAAATATTCCGTGAAGAGTCAGCCATGTAACTGGCCATGTGACTAACAATAGGGGTCTGTGAAGTCATTTCATGTACACATCATTTCTGGAATGAACACATTGTGTAGTATTTCTCTAGGAGAACCGTTTGGGTTATGTCGTGTTGTAGAACATGGGAAGGGGAAAAGGATTCAAGTGAAAACATTTTCTTGGGGGAACACACCGTTTAAATGGGGTGTTACAAGAAGAGGGTTGTTAGGAGTACACACCCAAGTGAAGGCATAAAGGAACACACTATGTAAGGGTTATACATGCTGTGTATCCCTGTTTTAAAAAGAACATGAATTATTTTATTTATCATGTTCCATTCACGGACTTCTATGTTTCATTCCTTGATAATCATAAACTAAGGTTTGCGCTTGACCTTGTTGAATCAAGACATCGAGACATCCTCTTGTTTTATGCCATATACAAGGATCTGATCAAACACCGGATGTGGCAGATCCAGAACCACCAGCAGATCCTCTAGTCATTCTATCTTGGCACCGACCATCATTCTGGATATAGGTGTTCATGCAAAGTTCCATGAGGGCTTAGTGAGGTTTATGCAGACCTTCTGGTGATCACTTCCTCCTACCCTCTCTGTGGAAGATTTCATTTGGGGTTTTCAGTACCAGGATCCTCATACCTTCACAGGGGATAGAGGATCTCAAGATGCAGAATCATGGTAGGAGTCGATGCTTTTCGTCTTCAATCATATAGAGATTCCTATAGAGAGGAGGGTTAATCTCACTTTGTACATGATTCAAGATTCTACCAAGATATGGTGTGATGTGATCTCACAGGCGGGGTACCCAATGGTTATGGCTTGGTATGAGATTCCGTGTGCCTTCTATGTTTAATTCTACCTAGATAAGTTGAGGGCTGATCGAGCCCAATAGTCTATAGGATTGGAGGAAGGGATTATCTCATTCATGGAGTATTCGTCTCGCTTCATAGAGCTACAACACTTCACACCCATCCCAGGAGGTGATATGTTATTCCTGATGAGGATGTTTGAGAATTATCTTAGGCACGATATCCAATCTCAATTGAATATCTTCATGTTGATATTCATCACTTCTATAGTCAACCAAGTGCTGATCACGGAGTGCAATCTGAGGTATTTTGGAGTTGTTAGTTAGGGATGCCTTGCATCCGGAGTTGGTACCCCTCATACTGATAGCAGGAACCACCATACGGATACTATGCATGGGGATACGAGAAAATGGGATACTTCTTCTGGTATCCAAGTGGTGTGCTACTAGTATAAGAAGAGCGGGTATATGATGCCATGTTTCCCAAGGGACCCAGTGTAGTGCCGATATTAGGGAAACATAGGTCATATTCAATGTTTTTATTAGTTCTTCTCACTAGAAGATGGTGATAAGAGTTCTGCTATGACTCCACATTTTGGAGTAGGACCACCAGTTTTGCCTCAATATGGAAACTGGAGTTTTAGGGCCATTCGAGATGAGGTGGAGGTCACGGATGAGGTAGCCAGCAAGAAGGATTTCAGCTACAACATGGTGGATCAGCTCAGGGAGGTCAGGTAGGGTCGCAGGGCCACGATATAGGCCAGAATTTTACAATGGAGCTGACCCAGTAGGAGTAGAATCCCAGACCCTCTACAGTTCGAGGTACAAATCTAGTTGCCTTAGTTATAGCTTCATCACTTTTCTATATAGGGGCTCCCAATAGTTTCATATCTATTGATTTTTTGGAGAACCTTGGGACCTGTATCATTATTTCAGTTGATGTATTTACACTGGACACTTCGTTGGGGGAAAAAAGGCTAGTGTATGATCGTGTTAGGAGTTTTCTCTCATGGTTGGTGGGTGTCACTTTATATGGGACATTTATGTCTTATAGATGACATGTTATGTTGTTATTCTCAGAATGGATTGGTTAGTTCCCTTTTAGATAGTTGTTGATTGCTATAGTCGTAGGGTGTGTTTCATGTCACCAGGAGGTAGATTCTTTCTTCACAAGGGTGAATGGGATGTCTAGGCGAGTATAGAGGGACACGAGAATCATGGGTTGTTAGGAGTTGCAGCCCATATTTATAGTCTATATCTGGATGAGTAGGGGACATCACCATTGGACTTTCCTCAAGCTGTCAATCTTTTAAGGGATGTATTTCCAGTGGAATTTTAAGGTTTTCCTTCAGAGAGAGGGGTATAATTTTCTACTGAGCTTGTTCCAAGAGTGGCACCATGGTCAATTCCTCCTTTTAAGATGACAACACCAGAGTTACCAGAGCTCAAGTAGTAGTTGAAGGAGTTGCCGAAAAAGGGTTTCATGCATCCCAGTACTTCTATTAGGGGTTTGCCTATCATTTTTGTAATGAAGGAAGAAGGTACCCTCTGACATTGTGTGGATTATCAGAATCTGAACCACATGACAGTCCAGACCAGATATCCCTACCTAAGGGTTACTGATATCTTTGATCAGATTTGTGGATCATATATATTCTTGAAGAATTACATGAGATCTGGATACCATCAGTTGTGTAATAGATCATCTGATATACCTTATACAAAATTTGTAATTAGGTATAGTCTATACTTGTATGTAGTTATGCCATTATGTCTCACGAACGAACCTGAAGTTTTCAAGGCACTGATAAACTGAGTGTTCCATCCACACATGGATTCATTCATGGTAGTCTTTGTAGAAGATATCTTGGTGTACTATCACACTCGACATGATCATTCCACACATATCATTATGAAAACACAGAGAGAGCATCATTTATATATTAAGCTATCAAAATGACACTTTTGGATGGACCAAATTTACTTCTTGCGTCATGTTTTCTCAAAGACAAGAGCATCAGTAGACCTATGGAAAGTGAGATAAATAGTTTCCTCAGAGTGGAAAAAGAATTTCTTTGAGGTATAAAGGTTTATAGGGGTGTATGTTTACTACAAACTTTCCATACTGGACTTTGCATTCTTCGTATTGCCACTAACGGGCCTGACTAAGATGTGTACGAAGTAATTATGGTCATATTCTTGTGATTAATATTTTTTGGAGTTGAAAGGCAAGTCGAATTCAGCATCTATTATAGTATTTCCAGAGATAGAAAATTGTTATATTGTTTACTATGATTCATTAGGTATCGCGCTGGTAGAAGTGCATACACAGGGAGAAGGAGTCATTGCGTATGGGTCTCGGCAGTTGAGGCCACATGAGGCGAATTGCACAACGCATGATCATAAGTTGGATATAGTTATTCATGCTCTATTCTGTTGGAGAAATTATCATTTGTGAGATCATATTGTGGTTTTCACCAAAAAAAAAGTCTCATGTACAGTTTCACTCATCACGATCTAAATACGAGACAATGAAGGTGTGTTGATTACCTTCACTATTTCGATTTTTGAACTTGCCTATACGCCTAGGAAGGGAAACACAGTGGCTGACACATTGAGAAGGAGGACTCAAATACAGGCAGTTTAAGAGGCCAGAAGTGAGAGGCGACTTATGAATATATTCTATGAGATGAATTTGGAGGGGGATTAAGGACATGGGAAGATAATTGTTTATTTTGTAGCTATTACCTCTACTCTTATTGAATGAGTTCGAATGAGGCATCTATCATATTTTTAAGGCCTCGTCTTATGGGACAATGTCTCTGGAAAGGAACATCTTCCTGGATGAACCATAGGTGAGGATGAGATCTTTCATTTTCATGGACATGTATGGGTGTCAACAGACATACGTGAGGAGATGTTGTGGGACTTTAATTCCTCAGTTTGGGAAATTCATCTTGGTGTCACCAAGATGTATCGAGATTTACACTGTTAGTATTTGTGGCCAGGTATGAAGAGAGATGTTTCTGGGTTTTCCATGTGGTGTTTCACTTATCAGCAGGTGAAGGGGGAGCATCGGTGTCCAACATGGATTTTTCAACAGTTACCCATTTCTGAGTGGAAGTGGAAGGATGTTGTGATAGACTTTGTAACAGGGTTTCCAAGGTTGCCTCGAGGTAATAATGCATTATGAGTTGTTCTTGATAGACTTACTAATGTTTCACACTTCTTCCCGATAAAGGAGACCATCACTGTTGAAGATTTGGGAAGGTTTTATATTCGAGAGATCATACATTTACAGGAAGTTCGACACTCCATTATTTCAGACAGGGACACCCGTTTAACTTCTTGAGTCTAGTAGGGATTATAGAGGGCTTTGGGTACACATGTACTTCTATGTATAGCTTACCTCTCCCAGAAAGATAGCTGGTCCGAGCATATGATTTAGGTGATGGAGGACATGTTTTGAACATGCATATTAAATTTTGGATGTTATTGGGAGAAGCACATACCACTTTTGGAGTTTTCCTACAATAATAGTTTTCAAGAATATATTAAGATGGAAACTTTTGAGGCTTTATACGGTCGGCCATGCCGATCACCCCTATGTTGGCTGGAAGTAGGAGAGGAAGCTATACTGGGACCTCGTCTTGTCCAGGAAAACACTAAATAGATAGAGTTGATTTAGAAGAGGATGTCCACTACACAGTCATGACAGAAGTCTTATGATGATCGACAAAGATGACCTCTACTGTTCACGGTCGGAGATCATGGTTTCCTGTGTGTCACACCGAGGTTAGGAAATTGGAGGATTAGGAGAAAAGGTAAGATTTTTCCAAGGTATGTTGCACCTCTTGAGGTTTTGGAAAGAGTGGGGCCGGTTTCTTATTGGTTGAAGTTATCTAATAGGTACTGGGCTATGCACGACATCATCCACATTTCTCTGCTACGACGTTACTTCTCATACCCATCTCATGTTTTTCATCATGAGGAGGTTTAGATAGAGGTGGAAACATCATTAAAAGAGCTTCATATCCGGATTGTTGATCACAATGAAAATGTTCTTTGAGGCTGGTCATTTCCTCTGGTATGAGTGCTATGCAACATGGGTGAGTACAGGATGAGACTTGGGATTGGGAGACCGATGTATGACCATAGTGGCTGGAGCTGTTCGAGGATTCTTCTTCTACGTTGCCTTGCTAGCAAAATTCGGGGAGGAATTTCCTTAAGGGGGGATGTTTATACGAACGCAGACATTCTTTTCAGATATTGGTTTTCTTTTTTGATGTTTTTGAGAAAAAGAGGAGAATATGGAAATTTATGGACTACACGCCATGTACATTGGAGTACACGTCGTGTATCCAGTTTCTGGAGGTGATCGTGTACTTGCTGTGTAAAGGACGAGTACATGGCTATGTGGGGAGACCTAGAGACCACCTAATGCGGGGCCTAGTAAAGGAATATACACCCCATGTAATTTTAAAGAACACACTGTGTACTATTCTTTTTAATTGATATATCGGGCCAAGGTCACGTATCATTCATAGAAAATGATACTTCTCAACTCCTCTCACCCAGGATCGACAGAGGCCGACGAATCTTTTACGAGACCCCGACCCACCATCCATTCTCCAATTCGACTATCATCGATTGCATTGGAATCACAACAGTGAGTTATTCCTTATTATAGATCTTTGTTACTTGAATTATTTTCTTTCATGATATATTCTCGGTTGAACGTTTTTGACATTTTTGTAGATCTACCACTTTATAGATGGATTCAAGGGCCAAAACTGGAGTGTATCGATCTTACAACATCGAGGTAGGTTGTTTGTGCATTTTCTTATTTTGTATTATAATTATATGTGAAATAAATTCCAATACCCTAGATCATGGTTTTGCGTTTTTTGGGATTTTTTCTATGTTATTTAATACTATGTCTTGTGTTCCTGAGTAAAGGTTTTATGATTGTGAATTGGGCTATTTTCCATGATATGGATGTGTTTCCCATGCTTATTTTGATATTGACCATTTGGTCTAGCCTTTCCTTTAAGGATGCTTTCTTTCCATGCTTAGTGTTGTAAGGATGGAGTGATTTTATTTGAGAGTGTTATATGATTGTATCTATTTATCCAAGTAGTTCATGAATGATGTTATCCTAGTAGTTCATATGGTTTACTTTGCCCACAAAACATCATTGTGCATGATGAAATTACATAGGGATGTGGGGACATGGTGTTGATCTACCATAAGGGGAATGGATAATGAGGGCTTCCCCAGTGTGTCTCTTTATATATATGTTATGAAAACATAGGGGGATGGACCTTATGATCCCTTAGAGTGTATATAGTTCCTCGTTGCGAGACCACAGGGGTAATAATACATTGAGTTCTTCCCCAGTGTGTCTATAGTTTTCTGATGAAATAACACATGATTAATTTACGGTTAGTACTTCCTTAGAGAGTCTTTGATTTCTTGATAACAAAGGGGTTATTCCATGTGATCTACCTTGGAGGTAGTTATATCCTTGTATAAGCTGAACTGGAGGGGTTAGGCTGTGGGAACATACCCAGAGGGTTACTTGAGATTGTTTCATTGAACCAGAGGTGATTGGCAGTGATTACATCCCAGAAGGTTACTTGTTTTTGATTAGCGTCTTGCTTGATATATGAAAATGGAGGAAATTGGAACTATAGGATTCTTTAATTCTATGTACTTCCTTGTTTACTACTTCATTTTGATTATTGCCTACCATATCTATTAACTGAATGTTAGGCACATATATTTGGGTGTTGTCCTACTGTGATTTTTCTCACACCCAATTTGGGTCATGCTTTTTGGACCAAATAGATTATATTACTGCAGGTAAATATAAGGGAAAGAACCCTTCTATATCAGGTACTTGACTACTGTGGAGCTAGAGAGAAATGGACCAAGCTGAAGCTTGTGATGCTACTGATGTTTATTTTTTTTCCTTATACATTGGTTTAGTACTATCTTCCATCCTTGTGAAATTTTTTGCAACTTTCCCAGACATATGTATCATGCATCATTTTTATAGGTGCTCCAATTGTTTATTACATTCAATCATCTAATGTTTAATTATTCTGTGTAATTACTTAATCCGCTACTGTTATCTGTTTCTTTACACTATATTAATCTGCCAATGAGGGTATATTTTCCCCACTATTACACATAAGGCCCTTACTGCTAGTCTGCAGCCTCAAGAATATGGAGAAATTCGCTTGAGGCCATGTGACCAACCAGGTATGGGGAACATATTGGTGTCACCAGGAACTGAGATGTTACATGTATGATAAGTGTACATACCAAGGGATTTCTATATACAGTATGGTGATGGTTGGTGTATATTGAAAAAGCATACCTCATGGTTCCATGGTGTTTTTCATGTGGATCCAATGATACTAGTACTAGTAGTGTGACTTGGATTGGTGGTTTACCAATGGAATGAAAATGATATTAGAGTGAATAGTTAAGGTATCTTACAACTCATTGGGGAAAACACTGATTTGGACTCTATCAAACAACCTTGAAATGATTTATGTAAATGGGAAAGAGTAAATATAAATTGCACCTATTTCCCTGTATAGTTGATATGAACATTTCGATTTTTCAGATTCCTATGAACCAACCATATATCGTAATAATTGGTATCCACAAAAAATATTTTAGTGCTCAATCCATTATATGATGTTGTTTCAATCCTATTTTTAGATTATTCAATTAAATTATTTATCATCTTGGATTATTTTCCAAGGGCGTAGAAGTAAAAGAGTTAAATGACAGTTATCACACTGAGGTGGAAATTGATTTGGTTAGTTGAAATGAAAATAATACCATGAGTGACCCATAACACTCATAGATATGAAAAACCACATTCATTAGATATAGAAATTATTCTTATTGAATAAAAGGTTGTGATATTCCTAAACATGATTAAACTAGATGTTGTGATGGTATTCCCTTACCCATAATCAGTCTTTCAATAATCCATCCCACCTAAGGGATTCGTTCAATTTGGATTTATGGGAAGGGAAAGAAATATAACTCCATAGATCATTGATGGATTCACATATTCTCTTACATTCCTTTTGAATTCTACATGGGAAATAGAAAAGAAACAAACTTCCTCTTCATCCTATTGATTAGTATAAGGTATAATTTTGATTTGTATTAATTCATTTCCTTTTTTCCTTATCATTCTAGAGAAATACAAGAGAAAAACCTTGATATCACTCCACCCATCAATTCATATATTGGACATTAGTATCAATTTGGATAACATGAAGTAGTTGGGGCTCCCTCATTTGGTATATTACTGTCAGAGGAAAATGGAACATCCCTACCACTGAATGATACCAAATTGAGTTTCAATTAGAACTGGTGTGAGGAAAAACTTTTTACTGTTGCTTCAGATAATTACTACTTTTCATGACTTTAGAGAGTATTGATAGATCCTAATCTATAAAATAAAACATTCCTACTAATATAGTTTGGACTGGTCATAACCAAAAGAAGGTGAACATGAATTTTATTTCTATGAATTTGTATTAGATAACTAACTCATTCCCCACCTTACATTGAAACATTAATATGAATATCGACTGAGTAAGCATTGGAAAATAAAATATTTTTTTTTGATGTAACACAATTTCTATTTAATATTCCTTTTCCATTATCTTCCATACTAATCTTACATAGAATCAATATCAAAAAGGAAAATGTATATGTTTCTGATTTTTTTTCATTATATGAAAATGTAGCTAACTATATAATATAGATCCATATAGGTCTGATTAATTTACTCTATGAACATAGATTTCATGTGACTATATAAAACCCCATAAAAATCCACTCACCCTTTTCAACAAACCCCTTTGAATCCTTAGTAATGAAATACCACTTATTTGTTTTTTCCAAAAAAATTATAATAAAATTGAGATCCAAAATACCATCATTTTATGATTGATTTTCATACATGTCTGGACTTGACAACATTCATATCATTCTCTTCCTTGAAGCCCATATCCTAACACATCTTTAATTAAGTCTTGTACATGAATATTTCTTCCCCATTGAGATATTACTCACTCCCAAGTGGAGTCTATCAATTGTAAACCAATATATTTCAATCATACTTGATGTCTTTTTCTCCCAAGATCATCCATTGGGATACTTTGATAAGTTGAATAATTAAAATTATCAGATTCCTCTTATGATAAATAATATACAAATCATTATATGCATATCCATATAATTCATTAATGAGTCTAGACTGGATTAGGAAAAATAAAAAAATACGGGTTTAAGGTATATGAATGTAGAGTCTAGGGGCCGAGAGAGCAGAATAGAGGGGTGATTGAATGATGTTTATTTCATACTGATAGCAATGGGGGAGATCTTCATATATTTTATTTCTAAAATCTAATTGATTAATGGTGTTCCATGACATGATTATCTTATAAAAGACACCATAGTATCAAGGTAAAGATTCCAACGTGATCTTGTCAATAAATTCTATTTCAAATGCTCTATCCCACTTAATAAAACATGTTATGAGTCCTAATGGAATTAAATTGGTATATAATATCATTTTTAAGGTCGATGTATGGAACCAATTATAGAATAAATGGATTGATATGGGTTTGTTTTATAGAAACATTATTGTAATCTTACTTCCTATTCATGATAAAAAATGATAAGTCACTTGACTCAGTGTATGAGGGGTGATACAAAATGAAAATAGAAAACCCACCACTAGAGAAAAAGTATAATTTTAAAATATACTATATTAGACAATACTAGATAGTCTATTGATGTTAATACTGAATGGATTGATGATTTTATCATCAATGAGATCATGAAACATCATAGGTATGGTTAAACTGGGTGACAGTATCCTAAGTTAGTGTGTAAATAGGGGAGTTTTTCATAAGATCCAACTTAGAAGACAACAATCATTAATGAAAAACTTCTTGAGGTAATGAAATGAAATTCTTCAAACAAACTATATGATGCAATTATATTCTATATTCTAGGCCACTAGTTTTTTCCAATTCCCTTTTTAGATGTTCAGATCTAGTTTCCATATTTCTCACTTCCACTGTTAACGATTATACTTTAATTGAAGTCGTGTTTCATTCATTGTATGTGATAGGTTATAGGTTCTATAACATTCTAATGATGAGTAGTGAAAAATGGTGATAGCATCATCTAAAAGAAATCTCTATTATGAGTATGACCATGTGGTTATTTTTTCAAATAGAATGGAATTTATATAGGATAGGGATTACGTTTTTTAGACTATATTTTATTTATATCTTCCTTTTATACTAGATTAGAGTGTACAATTGGGGATACACCATAAAGATAAGACTATCATGATATATATTTTGTGTTTAATTACACATTTTTTATATATATTATTTTTTGTTTCCAACAATGGATTCCCACAGATCATAATACCCCCTCTAGGGATCCTCTACCCAGCCAATCACTTTAAAGGAAAGGCCATTGTAGTTGAAATATAAAATATTGTTTTTCAATGGGTTCATCCTCAAGAGGTACATTTTTTTCATGACCCAATCAACCCAAGATGTCCCTATTAATTCATAATATTTAACCCTCACATCTCCTCTAAAAATATTTTAGATAGTGATAGCTATGTCTCAGGCATGAGGTTTTTACCTTCCTATACGAATACATTGAATAGATGATGAAAATTTTAAGTTCATGGAAAGTCGTGGTTAAAGGTCAAGTATTGTTGTTAAAAACGTTGGAATACCATTCATGGTGGGAACCATGAAGGTGGTTTATCCCCTCCACTACTCGAAGAGCAAAATGATGTTGCTCTCTTGGTGGTATACAAGGTCATCACCAAAAATAGTAGTAAAAAAATACCAAATAAAATTCCATCATTAACATAATATTCTTTTAAACTCTACAGAATTATCAAATAGTGGTCATCCAGATATAGTTTAATTGTCATTGAATTTGTTGACCCAAAATTGAAGAGTGGGGGTGTTGGGTTATAAATCCATTATGATAAAGCTCTAGCATTGAAAATCCCAAAAACCTAGTAGTTCATTCGATTCATTGGGTTTATATTTATGTCAAGACGTATGGTAGTAAAAGGTTACAAATATCTAGTACCCATGTTAATGTTCTATAGTGATATCAATGACCCTTTTCAAGAGATATTGAGTATTCCCTTCATCTGGAATGACCATATCCTTATTAAATCATCCAATAAAAAATCCATTGTTCTTATATTTCCAATACCATACAATTGATCATATTCATTAAATAACTATATTGACTTGTAGAGTTTCATTCATGGAAGAGACGAAAACCCACATCATTATACTGAATGACTCACCTTGAGTACCTTACCATTAATGTACATTAGTTCCAAACATTTATTTGTCCATATCTAGTTAATTAACATACATTCTTGTTTTATTTAGAGGACATACCAGTCCCTTCATTCTGATAAGTGAAAATGAGATCCGTATGAATCTGAGTGATCCTATTGAAAATACACATTTTTTGTTGATGATCAATCCTATGTCCACTCTCATATGAACCATGATTGTTTTATCCACCTTTATTCATTCAAAATACAATTTATCATTTCCACATGGGGTAAAATACATCTAGTAAGGGGAATTTTGACCATTCTTACATTGTTGTTCAAGTGAAGCATCTATGAGCTCAGAATAAAATGCTTTTTTGTGGTTTCATTACTCGATGGACCTTTTTGTACTAATTTTATACCTAATAATCTATCTATAATATACTCCGGGATATATATATGAATTTATTAAGTTTTTCATGATGCAAGTGTTGTGTTAGTGGTATATGGTTGATCAGTGGAATGGTCATCATTTAACATGGATAGATTAGGTATAGAAGTTGACCTAAACTCATGTAAAAATATAAAACATCAAAAAAGGAAAATCCATATATATGCTCTACTTGACACATTTTTGGGGCTCATTATACCACCACAAGAAGAAAATCACACATGCTACCCACTATGGCTGGTGTGGTCTAACCAGAAGCCCTAACACATGAGATGCGAGTTCATGGGAATGATAAATATTGAATATAGAGTTGATCTTGTATTATTTTAATAGTAGTGTTGGATGTGTTATGAAATAAAAATGAGGATTATATTCATCTCCCATGAATGCATGGTTGGTTCCCCAAACATAATGCTCAAAATACACAAATGAGTGAATATGGGTGGATCAAACTTGTTGACAACTATGACGGTCAAGATGACTGAAATTGACCTTCCTCTAGTATCATTCTAGGTTGAATGTTGATTCTAGGTCATTTTCATACTCACTATTAGAGACCATTGGGTCATCAAGTTAGGATCTTTCTATATTAACATGAAATTATCATTGTCAATAATATATGAAATGAAAATTATGTTATTAGTGCTAATAATAGAGGTTCATGAAAGTTATAAACCATATACTGACTCATTCAATAAATGAGAATACAAATGTTTTCCATGCTCGTAGAGAAATAGTCTAAATAATCAACTTATTTCAATGATGTAATTAGACACATTTACAATACACTATTATATGGAACAAAATTGGAGAAGAATTTCACATTAACCATGTCAGTTAATTTATATTCAAAAGTGGGAATAATTTCAAAAACCGTGATAACATTTTTGGCTAGGTATGATCTTATTTTATATAATTCCAATGTTTTACATTCAATCATAGTGAAATACTTCAGGAATATTCTCTTATTGATTGTTATATATATTGTAAATAGAGTAACTCTCATGGTGATGAAACATCCAACCTATGCATATCCTCTATGCGAGGGAAAAAAAATATTGATCATTAACATATACCAATCATGAGTGGAGAAGAGAAATAAGAATCATTAGTTGTTTGAATGTTTTTAGCTCTCAAATTTCATTTTAATTTACTAATAAGTCATCTTTGATTGAGAATGCTGGGTTAGTAATGGTCTTCTACTCACTAGGTGCATCCAAGAGACCCATGATCAAATCTGAGTGGAGGCATATTTTTGGGGTACTAGAGGAGGACTATAGCAGTACTGTAGTAGGTACTATAGCTGGGTTCTATTTGGTACTATATCAACCAGAACAATTCATCGATATGGGCCTTTGAGCCACCAGTTTGGTCCTCGGGTCCTACATGGCTTTCGGGCCACCCAAGGCCTTCAGGCCAGTTGATTCTCAATGCCTTTGGGCATCCATAAGGCCTTTGGGCCACCTCAAGGCCTTCTAGCTATATTAAATGTAGATGTACCAGTTAGACTTCAAGGGGCAAGGCTTTAGAGGAGGATTTCGGGTAGACAGATTCACTGGATCAGAGTTTGCCGGATATGAAAGAATAATAGGGTATGGATTTTCCATCTGTACCAGCCCTCTGAAGGTGGAGTGCGGATTTAATGACATATACTGGGGAGGAGAAGTTCCATGTTTTCTTGCATCATTTATTTCTCTAAGATCTACGGGTCATGTAATTTTCACTATGCTTTCGTTCCTTGTAATGGTTCCACCTCGCCCTTTGAAAGGTGTATTATCAAAAATAATAAAAACTGAAGGCCTTCAGGCCATTCCGACCAACCTTTCTACCACCATTCATATGAATGTGTAGAGATATTATTTACCCCCCCCTTTCCTTCCATCAATCCTAGAATTGTGCCAATGGTGTTTGAAAAATTGAGATTATCAAAGTCATGAAATTGGAGAGACAATGGGTGTTTTATAGGTCTTGTGTTTATGTAATTCAAATCTTTTGAATTTAATATTTTTTTCATTCAACTTTTCAGAGGTATTCAAACCATATTTCTCATTTTTCTTCACATGAAGATAAACTTCATAGTATTTTACTCGATCAGTACCAAATGATTATAATTTAAATCACATTTATATCCTTTGAATAAAATGAATAGTTAATTGTGTTCCTTTCAGATTATCCTGAACTTCTTGGTATTATTAACATCATTAATGAAATATTTTTCGCCTTGAGTTTCTAGTTTCTAGTAAGAATTAGTGATTTGAATGGGTTAGGTATTTCAAGGGAAATAAGTGGGGGAATGAATAATGGAGTGTCCATAAATTAAGAGTCAAAATAAGTTTTATATATATTCTTTTTAGAGTTCTTATTTCATTATCTCATCATATAGGTCAAAATTTTTAGTAACCTGTATGGTAATTTCTCAATGTTTGGTTGAGCCAACATGTCATGTATTTTCCCATGGTAAGTCCACTTTATTTAGTGTACAGAGATAGTCATCTCATGAAAATGACTTATGATTTGAGACTTATTTTAATAAATTTTACAGTTTCTATCTACCTCGTTCATTCAAGGTTGTCCATATAAAGTATAGTGGTTTTCATCTATTAAATAAAAATAAAAGTCATAAGGGAATATATGATCTCTATTTTTTCCTACTCCCAACACATTATATCATTAGTTTTTCTTATTGATTACTATAGTATTAATTTTCCTTAGAGAAGTTTCAAATTTTTCCACCTAATTGAATCTAGATCAAATCGACCTGCAATGGAACAATTTTCATTGGCCACCTACTGAAAACCCCCTGAGATATTTTTTTACTTCATGGTAATTAATCTTCTAATGTGATCACTACATGTGAGATCATTTTCTCATTACACTCATCAAAAAAATATCTTTCAATAAAACCTATGTCATATTTGTGTCATGATCATCATTCTTTAGCCTCCTCCATGATCATATCTGATTGTAGATTCTCAATTCATGGTAAATGTCAGAATTAGTAGGTCTATTTTTATCTTTCCCTCATTCCATTAAATATAAAGAAGAATCACTATCACTTCAAAACTAGGAGTATCTGATTACCAAAAAGTAGAATATGGATATGAATTATATTTTCTTCATATAACACAAAAGTCTTTCACCTCCATAACTGACATCCATGGGTGGTTTATTCAATTGATTATTCCTTATCTGTTCATGAATGAGATTCCAAGGAAACTCATTATCTCCTAGGAAACACATAAAACTGCAACATGAATGATTGGTTAATGCCTCTAGCACAAAATAATGTTTTTTTGATGTACATGGCCCTAATTTTAATTAATGGAGTGAATACCCTTATTTTTCTTCTTATATAGATATACTCCTAGAAATCTATCCAAATCATATGATTATTTATCTACCTCCTTTTTTGAGTAAAACTCATGGGTATAATATTATCCATGATTTCTTTTCTATCATGAATCAGTGTTATAATCTGTATAGTATAGTCTATTCGTGTTTATACATACTATGTGACTTATATTCACAAACTATACACCATATTCTTGGTATTTCATTCGTTTTATCATGTCTTGATCCAAAATCATCATGTTAATGATTTTGAGGTTATATTCATCTCCTTACCCCTATACAACAAGGTTCTATTTTAAATTATATTTGATGTGTTGATATTATTGATTGAGATAACAAGGCATACCATGGATGGATAGGAAAAGGGTAATTCTATTTATCATGAAAAACTAGATTTAGACACATTATGACACTCCAATAGAATGATTAATTATTGGTAAAAAGCATGAAATATTGACTATGACCATAAGTGAATACAATTATCACTATAGGGTTGAGATAGTATTCCCTAAAAAATAAAAAATCAAGTGTTACCCACACAAAATTGAGAGTAACCCCAGAAATATTAATTTATTAAATATCACATGTTCTCTTTCTCCATCGTTAGAAACCCTACAAATCAGTCATTAAATAATAATCCCGAAATATAATGGAAATATAATATCATGTCAATGCATATTTCCATAATCAAAGGCAAGTGTATCTAAAATTGTATGTATCATTAAAAAACCAAGAATGAAACCCTAATATTTTTTAATATGTTTATACCATAGTTTTTGGTCTATCCAGAGTCTACACTCAATTCATGAAAAGATTATAATGTCCATGATATGATGTTGCAGTTGATAGAATAAAAGTATAAGTTCACTTTGAGAGGGAAAATGCTACACAATTGATTCTATTTGACTTGTAAGATGATGATACTCAATTGATTCCATTTGAAATTTATCTTTAAAATCTCACTCACTCTATCTTTTTTTAATATTGAATAATTACTTTACTATCATAAAAAAAATAAATGAAATAACTTTGTGATGGGAGAGGAGGTGAGTGTTACATTCCTTGATTTTTTCCCTATCCATAGAAGAGGTTAGCATGATCTTATCATGGTATAATGAGTGATATTTATAATATCTTCATTAATCATCCTTACATTTCACACATTATATCCTTATATTTCATTAATTTTAAAAAGATTTCATATTTTATACCATAGATTCAAAAATATCATCTACTGTCTATTTTATACAGAAAATCATCCCTCTTTCCTTCACATAACTCCAAAAAACTAGTCACATGCATTCATAGAACAATGATCACCCATCTCCACATCCCCAACTACAAAATACCTCTAAATATATACAAAAAATATTATCCCCAAAAACCTAAACATATTACTCACCATCGAAATGTTCTCACAACTTTGATGAATTGGAGACAAATCAATCACACAAAATAAATTGGTGACCCCAAAGAGTCATCCTCTAGTGTAGTCCAATAAAAACATACATAATATTATTCATGAACATTATATATAATATCAGTCAAGGTGATTGGGATACTCTCTTTATATTATGATATCCTAGATGGTGTGACCTTGGATGATTTGTGCTTTGCCTTTCCATCCTTCGTCTGGATAACCAAGACAAGTCTCCACGAGGCCTTTTGATTTGATGAGTAGAAGTTGAAAACCTATCGAATTAAACATTCATCCTAAGTAGAGTTTATTAGTTGAAAAATAGATGAAGGTCATAGGGATAAGTGAATTAAATTAGAGAATGGGGTGATGATGGGATAATATCTTGATCCCAGGGGATTTGTAGTGGTGGTGAGTGGCCATTCCATAAAAAAAAATTTGCGCTACCTAAACCTAAATCATTCAGATTAGCAGTCCATTGTCAACCGTCTGATAGGTTAATAAACCATAATAAGATAGTGTTTTTTAATCCTATTCACTAGATTTAGGGACTAGTATGTTGTAGAACTCATAGACTATCACACATGTTTCATGGGCCTCATGATAGATAATCAACAATTGGATCAACCTCCTAGCAAGTTAGGGTGTGATGGTACACTAGTCCCCCCAAAATGGGTTTCTACTTGTTTCTCATTTTTGAATTCTCTGATCTCATTTAAACTATATTTAAATTGGTGGATTTGAAATATCATAAATCAAATAATATCTATAATACCATTGGTGAATTATAATAAACACAAATATTATGGAGGAATGTGAGTACATGTTCCTAGTAAAAAGAAAACTATCATATTTTCAAATATTCTAAGAAAATTAATTAAAAATAGGATCATAAACCCCCATTTCATATAATAGGATGTGAATTATAGAATAATCCATTCAAACCCTTCTAGAACCCCATCCCAACTCAATACCTCATATGCATATTCAGATTCTCTTCCCACGACATCTTAGCCTTTGAAACTGAAGGGTAAAAGCCCCTTCTTTTGAATACTTCCACTCTTTTATTTTCCAAATCACCAGATATAACCCATGTGCCCAATTTTTCATATATTAATGAACAAAAACACTCTCCATTACAACTGAATTTATCTTACAACTACCAAATCGAGTTCCACTTAAACCTATATGTCTAATTGGAAATAGTTAGTATACCCTTATTATCACACTCATTAGGTAAATATTGACTATAAATCATGTTTAATATGAGCCTCTATAATTTCAATGGAAATGGTATGTTTCATGGGATTTATGATTCATATGAAGAATAAACATACAACATATGGTACCCATTACCAATATGAATAGGTGAACTGGACCAATGGGAACACAACAAACATTATTTTATTGATTAACCCATCATTAAACCTAGACTATCATAAGGATAGAGTTTTCATTACAAACATGGGGTAGGTTTTTGATGTTCAAGATGTGAACTAAGAATGGTGGTTGGGTATTTATCTTCATCCCAATCAACCATTATGAGCAATTTAGTAACAAGGATTCCCTTAAGAACTCCTCAAACTCCAGAACCAGTGGTAGTGTAGAGTGACATACCATTTGGAGTACTCAACAATTTATTAATAATACCAAATCAGTACCCAACTATCATAGTAATAACATACCATTAAATATACAGGCACTCAAGTAAACATATAACATTTAATACTAGAGTACATTAAAGGAATACATAGTCTTACTCCTTAAACCAAAAGTAAGATTTCAATCAATATGTGACCAACCATTTCTTGAGTACTCTATTTTATTTTTATAGATTCAGTGTTGAACTTCTAACATGATATTTGAGCCACCCATAAATCATTATGTGATTCTAACCTTTCTGTGCCCATTATAGTCTACCATCAGTTGTTTGACAATAAATTCACACCATATCACTACCTATATCCTATTTTACTAGTGTGATGACATATAGGTTGTTTGAATCCCACACCTGATGTTAAGATAGCCCATAGGATCAACTAGTGATAGGGGTGTTGAAAAAACATATATTAGGTGACCCTCATTTCCAAATCACTTGATCTACTAATTCCGAACTGCACTCATATTATTTTCTTCCACTCAACTTCCATCATTTTTATTCAATATTCAATGTATTTTTTAAGAGTAATGATGAAATATAATTTCTCTCCCCTTGGTGTACATATATAAGTGTGAATCCTTCTTAGATTTCACTCATTCCACTATGAGTTTTTGGGGAACTTGGGTGCGGTGAATCGGGAATGGTCAGCTCAATGATAGATCAGACCAACAATATTTTATTTTTATAAAAGCAATGACTAGGCCTATAATAATTTATTAATAACCAAAACCTATTTAGGGATAATCAGAATTCATACCCTCCATTTAATACATATATAGTGAATATAATGATATTTTTAGGACCTCTAGTAGGTTAACATCAGTTTTAGAAAATCAAATCCAAAGGGATAATATTTATTTCACTAGATAACATACATCAGAATGGTGGTGGAGAGCCACAATGTCAATGGAGTGCATAAGACAAATCTTCCTTCCATAAATAGTAAGTGATTAGGGAAACTTTTTTTAGATTTAAATAAGGCTTATCCCAGATCTACTTGAATAAGATGTCTTATGTAATGCATGAAATAAAAATCATATTATAGTTAACCTATAGTTGAAGAAGGGTCGAGAAAGATTAAACTTCCTCCATTATATGATTTCTGATTTTGGGAATAGATCATGGTGTGTGAGACCATATAAATTAAAAAAACCTAACCAAGTTAACGAACTATTTTACAGGAGTCACTGCCTTATGGATTCTAGAACAATCTAGGATCTTTAGACAATAAATTGAGTTGATGAGATAGATTTCAGTTATAGTCCCTTCCTTGATTCACTATATACACTTTGACTCATGTACCTTTATTTTTCAACTGATAATCCTAACCAAATCCCAATGTAATTGGCATGAACTTTTCTTTATATACTTAGAAGAGTGTTTTAGGACCCTAATGTATTTATTCTTCCTTTGGAACATGTGGAACCAATGTCTAAACCTCCATATGATCAATAAGGGTCAATATTTAGACATATCAGTTCTCACCAACTATTCTTTGAGAAATAGACTTCGGGTTTGATGGGGTAGAATATGATTCATGGATCTATTTGATTATTAGGGTCAATATGTAATGAAATCCCCATGAATTTGTGAAATCCATTTGAATGTGTGTCTCAACACATTGCATTGTTTAATCAATTTAATTGATCTATAAAAACCAATAACCCACATTTGTTTCCTTTCCCAAATATTCCAATTTGAACAAGAAGTAAATTCTAATTTTACTGAATTATTCATTCATTCCATATTCTATGAAAGTATGATTTTTCAGCATCATAAGATGTTTTTTTGACTCAAGAAGATCAGATTGAATACCAATACTTACAAATAAGGCTAGAAACTACTTTTCAATTTGGAATGGTTAGTTAATTCTATGAAAATATATGATGTTTCCCTATTTAAATTGATTCTTCAATTACCTGATCTTATATAACTAGTATAGAGGTCAAACCACTTTTTTATCCCCAGGTTGATCTGGTAAAATGGATAGCAAGCATACCATACCTAAATATAAAATATTTAATAGAATAATGAAAATAGTGTTTTTTCCAAAATGATTCTATTTTGAAAGCATCACCAATTTATTTTGTCATCTTCTCAGTTTAAATGATCTTATATAAATATTCTATCAATATTTTAATATCATAGTTTGTGATAAATTATGTGGTGAGTCATAAAAAGAATTGAAATTCCTGATGAGATTATAATGTTTTTCATCCCGGATTTTGAGAGGCCTATAGGCTACCTATCTCTACTCATGGGAAATTTACACTCATCCAAACATGCATTCATACATTATATATTTCCATTAACATAAATTTATATATCCTCCTTAGCCCTTGTGATAATATGATATACTTTCAATAACATAACCTAGAAGTCCTTCTTTTCATTCCATTAATATGATTTTATATTAAATAAGAAACAACAACCAACACAGAAAAATACCAATGGTTTTATAAATATTATCCATTAATGAGAATGGATGATAGAAAATTATTAATTTATAACCTATGAGGTTCTCTTCATACTCTGTTAGTATGATCTTGGATTATCCTTCTATCATGTGAAGTTGATTCAATATCATTTTTAATGTAGTCCCCCTCAGTAGCCATTATGAATTGAGAGGAACAACATCATTTAAAGGGAGTGTTCCTGATCTGGTTTATTGTAGTGCAAAGGAATCATGGATGCTGAGTATCAAATAATCCATCTTGATAGAGTAGATCATATTTGATTCCTGCTTTGATGTACCCCAACTCCCTCTATACTATCCTAAATATGATTTAGGAGGGATATATGATTATTCAGCAATAGGATATCTAGTATGAGAGTTTAATTTTATCAATAAACTATATCATAACTAATGATATATTCCTTTTATTAAAATATTGTTATATTTAATCAAAAAGAATCCCCAACAGGGGAGGTTAGTCTTGTATGTAATTCTTCCAAAGATGTCATGTCAAATTAACCTTATGGATCTAAAAATATTTCTATATGTGACCAATATGGGTGGAGGTTGGGAATAAAATTTTCTTTCATGCAAGAATTACATCACCTAATCACAAAGATATGAACAGAGTGATAAAAATAGATATGTGATTTTTTCAAGTTTCATCATTGACAGATATGGATTATGAACATAAATGATAACTCTTATTACACTCTCCCACTAATTCATCCATATCCCCCAAGGAATAACTAAGACCTTACTATTTCCTTCAACAAGATGTTTCTCATTTCTTAAATATCTAACTCATCCAACCCACCACCATTTATTTGATCAATTTTGGCATTTACCAATTCATGAACTAGAAATAAATGTGTTTTATATAAGAAATTTCATATATCACACCCTATATTATATCTGATGACTAGAAAGAAAAAATCTATCCCATAGCATTTTATGGGATATTGATTATAAATCATTTTCCCCACCTCATCACTTGAGATGTATGGGCATATCACTCCTCTGATTTGTTCTTTTGTATAATAATTCAATTTTATTATAAATAATAAGATACTATAGTTCAATTAAATGATCCAATCATTATTTTATTGGTTTTGGAAAATATTCTTATACTAAAGGTGGACTATAGGAATGGTATGTCATGGTCTATTTAATCTATTCATATTAGTTTTGGGAGTGGTAGTTTTCATGGTTGGAGAAATCACTTAAGTATGGTAAGAGTCTTCCTTTTTAGAATCATAAAATTATAATAATGATTTTAATCACATTATGGAGTCAACCAGAGGTTGTGAACATAGTTCAGTGGAATATGATGTATTATTTTCAGAAAAATGGAGAAAAAACCCATTCATTGATAAAGTGATTGAGTCCAATGGTTATGAGAAGCATCATCTCACATAAAGCAATGTGGGGTGGGAATTCAATGAATAAATTTTAGAACCAATATATATGGGGTCTATTTGACTAAAAATACTAGGGAGAGAATTTGTGATATATAATATTTGGTTACATAGCCCTAGTTTTGGGAGGTCATTTGAGATGACATGATAGTAATAGAGAAAATAGTACAATTACAAGCTTATGAAGAAGGTTAATGTGTTTGTTATTGTAGTCTTAGAGCTATGACTAGAGAACCGATGTGTTGAATCCTAATTTTACACCAAAAATGTGCAATATAGGGTATGGTAGTGTGATTTCATGAGAGAAATAATATAATTGAGGGAGTGGTCAGACCTGGAATAGAGATAGAAGGGATGTGTCTCATTAACCAATATAAAAATATTGAGATGAATTGAATAGAGTAGAGAGGAAATTAGAGTGATATTGATCTATGAGTGATAAAAAATTGAATATGAACCCATTTCCCCTATAATGGGGGTTTTCATCCTGGTATGTAGATTCCTTAGTAAATAGGTGCACATGTATACATGATTTCAGGGTATAAAATTGAAAAAATGGATAAACTATCTATAGAATTAGTCTACTTAGACATTTTTTTCCTAGTAGGGAAATAGGGAAATGCGCCATTAGGTAATCCATCATACTGCATGGAAACTAGATTTGGTATACTATTCCCCAGGTGGAAATTATTTTACAGTGGTATGAGTAATGTATGATTTATATGAGAGCCTACCAAGAATGGGAAAAGGGTATTGGAATTGAATTTCAGTGTTGTTAGAAAGAATTAATTGAGTAAGGTTGATGGTGGTAAAAAAGTGTTTAAGAAGCATTGTATAAAAATATGAGTATATGGTGGTCAATGGGGGGGAACGACAGTTTGATGTCATTGATACTGGAATAAATCTACTATAGTATTCCTTGATAATGGAAATTGCGTTGGTGGTATCTCTTTATTTTAGTAGTTCACGGTGAAACAAGAGTGCAATGAGAATGGGGTATGGTATGGGTTCTAATGGTTCCCCTTTCAATTAGAAGGTGGGGTTTGCTTCTCAATCAAACGACTCAACTATGTTATCCATACATCATATATTTCTTACCACTAATCAAGTAAAATACTTGTGACTATTTTTTGCAATGTGATGGTACCCATATCCACTAAAATCATCCTTGAACTACAGCTAGTCATGGAAAGGGAACTGATTAGAAAATGGGGGAATGAATGTGGGTGTTTCGTTGATTTAGTGTCATTATAATTCACTAAAATAATTAATTTTATTCCAAATAAATCCTATGAATCATAATTACTATTGAACCCACATAGAAGGCATTTTAAAAACAATGAAATAGAAATTAAATAAATTATAATAATAAAATGAAATAGGCGGTGAAGTGATTTGAAATATAGTGGGACTAATAGTTACAATAGAAAAATTTTAAGAGAGGATCAAAGATAATTTTTAGTAGCGAGAACAAGGTATACGAGGTTGACTAGTATTGGAAATTTTGGTTTTTAGTTGAATAATTGATTTATTCTTAATGAAAATGAAAAATTGGATTTTCAGTATTCTGGGTGGTCAAGAACCCTTTTGTTAAAGGTAAACTTGATCTAATGGATGATTTAAATGATATATCAACTATTAAATTCATTTATTTAGATAAAATATTGAATTATTGTTTTAAAATATAAAATTTTCTCTTCATTTTGTAGAAAATAAATCCAATTTTAAAAAAAGAAAAATATGGAAGTCAAAAATGAACTACTAAGAAATTTTATTTCCCCTTTAAAATTTGAGATAAAATAATATAAATGATATTATCAAATAAAAATGACATAACAGAGAATATGAAATAATATAAATAAGGGGATATTATTAATTTATAATTCAACTATAATCTTAGATCTATATCTTCTTTTTCTTCTAGAATTTCAATATTTTTGAGTTTTTCAGCAACTAATTTTCAACTGATTCTCTACAATGTCATCCCTAAATTTGACTCCATATTTACAATTCCTGATCAATTAAAAATGTTGCCTTTATACTGAATTGTTACTTTTAAAGTCATGTATGGGTCATAAATATTATACTTGCAATTCAAAGCCCTTCAATCATAACCCATGACATTATAGAAAAACCCCCAAAAAATTGAAACTCATGCACAATTAATTTGGTCCTCAAACTACATACATATTTACTTTTATTAAATACTTTCAAATGTTATCCTATTTTACATAATTAATAATTACTATTACAATCTCCACAATTATTATTTATTTTTATTATTTCAACTTCAATTAGCCAACAAAATTGTACAACTCAGAATTTTCCACTACACCATTCAATCAAACAACTGGCTTGCATTCTATTTCATCATAAAAACCATAATGTTCTGAGTAAATTGATATTCAGAAACATATTAAATAATTAAAATTAATAAAAATAATCCAACATCCATGAAATGAAATATGTATTTCCCTGAGTGTGCCACATAACTAAAGAGGTTCTTCTTCAACAGCTTGTAACTATATTAAACACAAATCTGATCTTTACCCCAAATAAGTAATGAAAAGGGATGATGGTGTAGGATGTAAATTTTTGCATTATAATAATCTTATGTTGAATTTGGGAATCAACTATGATTACTATAAGACGATTTACTACCTTATCAGTAACACCTCATGCTCAATGGAACTTTCAAATCCTTCAATTGAATCGAAATCACCCTCCCCAAAATTTGGACTCATCTTCTTCATTAACTCCGCCACAATGATTATTTTACAATAAACACCCTAAAAATTATACATTAATATTATAATAACTCAACCAAATGATCATGGACATGGGTGAAGCTTCTCACATCTAAGATGATTTTTATTTGAATAGTAGTTCATTATCTTTGATGGACTGAGTTTGATCTTTGTTCTTATCAAACATTGAATGGATACTATATTCAAGCTAGGGTCATGAAATCTGTATGGGGATCTTGGTTATTCATGAAAATGTGCATAATATTAGTTTTCCTTTGACTTTCTCAAGGGTATCCTATTAGTGACTTCAATATTTGAAAATCTCAATCTTTGGTGAAAACAACATCAATGCATTCTTTGATCTTAGTAGTAGTGCTAGATTCCCACATAGTAAAGTTTTTTTGAACATATTAAATTTAATATCTTGGTTTTTCCATAAAATTTGTCTCATACTCAATCTGTCAAAATAGGAAAATAACTGGCTTGAGCACAGCAAAAATGTAAAATTTCCTATGCAGTGACATTATATTGTTGATTCTTTCAAAATCACCATTTCCATAAAAAAAATTCTTATATGTGGATTTGAATACATGATGAACTCTGTGATATTTGGTTATGTGAATGTATATACCTAATTGGATAAGATCCAGCTACATTTTAAATTATGATACTTAAATTACACTACTAAGAAGGTATGTAAATATGTCGCGCCACATTTTCCAACGTGGTTACACCTTGGAACTAAATATGTGGATATCACATTAAAAAGATTTCAATGTCAGTGGAGTTGAAATTAAAAAACTTGGTTTTCTCCCATGTGGAAATATTTCTACGTAGGAAATTTAGTTGACGAATAAAAAAATGGATGAAAAAAATACTCAATCTAAACATGTGGGAAATGGTTCAAGCTTTAAAATCATTATTTTTTGAAAATTTCAGGAAATTAATTTTTCAATTAGATATAAAAATATAAAAATAAATAATTATGAGAATTATATTTCAAAAAATAAAACATGGGAATTTAATCACTAAGCTTCAAAAATATTCAATATCCCTTAAATGATTTATTTTTAAGAGTATTACCCCCAAAAAATAAAAATTTCTTCTAAAAATATATATAGGCTAATAGGGATGAAAATTTATACTTTTAATGTTTATATTAACATTAAATTAATCTAAAAAGTCATCAAATAACTTATTAAACTCCATAAAATTTTAAAAAATACTCAATCATTAATATAATATTTTGATATTAAAAAACTGTTTCCAAAAAAATGATTTGAAAATAATATACAAGTTTAATGGAATATCAAATTCATTCACACATAAGTGATTTATTGTCCTAAAAAAAATTTATCAGTGTTAGTCAAAGAAGGTTATTCTAAAGTGTTAAAAAGTGATGTAGCAATACAATTAGTTCTACAAAATGATTTTCCTCCTGGGCTGTCACAACTTGAAATATTTATTTTTCTAATGAAAAACTGTTTTTAATGAAATATTGGTTTTTTTATAAATTTTTTTAAAAAATCTATAAATTTTTAAAATATTAAACAATCATAACCTTATATTCAACTAATCCTTCCAAAAAACCCTTTACCTCCTGGAGAACAGACTCAAAATATTATAAAGAATAATAATTACATTCTTTGATTAGATGAGAATATTTAATAATAAAGATTAGAATAAATAAGTCATCCAACAACATAAAAATAAAATAATGAAAGAATAAAAGTATAGATGAAAATTTTGGATTAGGAGGTTTGTTTCATTACTCATTTAAATGAATACCTTAAAAGAATAAATCATGGTGAAATGGTTAAAAACCAATTATGTTTGTAAATCCATGTCCAAAAGTTCTAAAAAAAACTAAAAAATTTCAAGATAATTATGAATTGATAAATCTAATTAAATCCAAATAATAGAATAAAATTCTAACACCACCATGGTGGAAATTAAAATCTTAATATTTGAAAAAAAATTAATTCACTAATTTTTAAAGTTGAATATTAAGAATAAATCAACATTTAAAAATTTTAGGGCGGTAATTCTGATTTTTAAAATATTTAAGTATATTTTATCACAAATTTGACCCCTCCACCACACATAATGTCTAAAACTATCACCATTTTTATTCTTAACATTGGAAAAGAATTAGAAATTTTTTATCAAAAAATATGTTAAATTCAAAAGTTCAATTCTATATTTACGGGTATCATTGACATTAAAAAATTATGATTCCATAACATTTGTATTTTTTGATCATATTTGAAAATGAACATTATTTTTTAGAAGTAAAATTCATGAATCTCAATTTATATTAAAAATTATTTCTATTACTCAGTGTTTTAAAATAAAACAAGTGTTGAATATAGGGGATCATTAATGGGTGGAAAACAAGGTTTCAATTTTTTTTCATAATTAGTTTCAATAATAAATATTCAAACAAGAAAGGTACCAAGTATTTTTATATAGATTCAAAAAAAATAGTAATAAATTTACACCAAACTAATTTAAGAGAAGCGATGATTTAAAAATAATTTAATAAATCTTTTAGTATAAAAAAAATTATGAATTTAAAAAAGTACCCCTGGTTTAATAATATTTTTCCCATATTATGAAATCCAGCATTCTTCTATATTTCCTTGAGTAAAAACTTCTCTATTTATTCATAATATTGCACCTAAAATATAAAAATATATTCATTTTACTTGATAAAATTATCTCAAAATAATTTGAATCTAGTCTGATATTTTAGGGATGTTTAATTCTAAAAAATCCAGAAAGAGGACCCTTTTTAACATCAAAACAATTAAGATCATTCTCTTCTTTTTGTCATCACAGTCGTGATTTTTTTAAAAGTGTTAGATATAGAACATAATATATTGTTCACAATTGAATATTATTATTAAAAAAACAAAATTAATTACAATAATGACCATGGGCTGACTCAAGTGAAGCACTAAATTAATATTCATCAACTGTGATTTAGTGATAACTAAATATTATAACACACATATGGAATCCATGATCTTTGGATTCCATTTAAAATAATGTTCTAAATTCAAATGATTAAATAAATTTGGTTTTTTCTCTTCTCAAACCATCTCCACAACTCCACTAACTAAAACTCTACAGATTTTAATTCATATAGAGAAATTATTTTTAGCTTTTATTGTCAATATCTAGAGTCAGTAATTCAATAAAAACACCTTTTTCTATTCATTAATGTGTATATTTTGAATTATTGAGTCAGGAAAGGAATCTATTATCTAATTTTAAATTCTTGAATTTTCATATTTCACTATTTTAATTTCATTGAGTTAAATAAGATCAAGTAAAATCCTTCCTCTAATATATTTAATGTCCATGTTTAATTACTTATCTATCCAATTGGATTTATATTAATTTTGTAAAGTAAACAATCCTAAATTATCCAAATGAATCCAATAAAGTGACGTAATTTATGATTTTTTAGAGGGAGTCCTATATTCCGACAATGCCTCAATCACCTTAAAATACTACTCTTTTCTGGATATTCTCACATTCTTCCCCAAAATATTTTTTTAATTCTTTGTTTGAGACATGAACTTGTCCACATGACAATGGAAGATATGTTATACTAGTTTTTATTCACACAACCATACATTTCCATTAAAAATTTGAATTCAAAATTTCTTATGTGTGTTCCATTTCAAGTAATGAATTCCATATTCATATAAAACCTTGAGAAAATGTTCATTTTAATGAATCTAATCACAATAGTATCTTAATTATTTTTTAATTCCACTATGTCTAAAAATTTGGAAACCTAATAGGAATCCATTGGGTTGTATTCATTTCCACATTACTATAGTAAAGGTCCTATCCACCACCGATATATCAAATATTTCCACCTATGAAATTCCCTTTTTGGGATGCTCTTCTTTCCCTCCAAAATTTCCCATTGGTTGAAACTTATTTATCCCTATACTAAGATTTATAGCATCTTTAAAATGTTTAGGAAAACAAAAAACAATCTCGAATCACCTTTCATGGTGTCATTTATCCTCCATGGAGTACTCTAAGAGATAATGAATGAAAACATTCTAAAATGGGATGCATATCCTTTTGAAAAAACACACCATCTCTATATTCCATCATCACACCTTCAACAAATTAATAGTACATCCTAAAATTAAAAATTGTGGATTGAAATGATTTTCATAATCATTTTTTTGTGAGATATATCAAGGACTTATTCTTGTAGCTAAAAAGTTCACAAAATCTATAAACTATGGATATTTTCTTGTGAAGGATTTAATATTTATTTCATACATTAATCAGAAATTGAACAATTAAGGGTTATCATTTTGAGTTTGGTAAATCCAAGAATTGTGTACAAAAAAAATTAATCTCCATGTTTGTAACATATTTATAAAAACAACTCTTATAAAAAATAGTCAATATCATGAGTATCATATAATAATTCTTCTTATCTATATATACTTGCGACCAATATTGTTAGAAAATATTACAACCATATACCCAATAAAATATTATCTAAATTATTAAACAGAAAATATAACATTAAATAATTCTTTCTCTATTTTTTTAATTTTTATGATCATCATCTAAAATGATATAAGAAAAATACACCCCTTAGTACATATCTTCTTTTATATTCCAAAAAATAGACCCTACGATATCATTACTTGTATCACACATAACCACCAAATGAATTTCATGATTTGATGAAGTGATGATGGGTGAAGTGTTATCTTTTCCTTATATGATTTATTGATTTTAATAACATTTAATCAATGATAAATGGTGTCTCTTTAACTAAAAGGGAGAAAATAGATATAGTTATATTTGAGAAGGGATTAATAAATATCCGATAAAAACTAAAATGGCCCAAATAAACACCTAATTTATTTCATCTTTTCGAGAGATGGGTAGCTTTTAAATAACCATGATATTATCATTATAAAATTTTATCCCCCAATTTGAAACCTTGTGTCCAAGGAAAATTCCCCTGGTGGCTATAAATTAAAATTTCTCTAAATTTACAAGATGTTTGGACTCATTGGTCCTTTACAAAATTAATTACATATTGTTTATATAATTTTAAAATATACAAACAATGATTGGATTATCATACATAAATGATTCAAAAATTCTAACAATCATGTCAAAAATATTTGAATCATACTCCTTTAAAAAGTAGCCTTATATCCACACAATCCATTCAATGGGAAAATGTTCCATATGGACATTTGAAGATGGTATTTTTCTAAATACATCCCACTTTTTTATTTCATAACATTTCATTAAATGGGAAAAAATATATTTTATATCTTTTTTATTTGGTAAAAGGTATAAAATAAATGTAAAAATAAAACATATTTCTAATATTTCTCAAATGATATATTCATTAGTTCACCATAAGTTACTTTTACTTCAACTCATATCATCAAGACATAAATTATAGGAAATAGGTGAGTGTGATTCACAGTAAGGGAATAATCAAGGGAGAAAAATATCCTTGTGATTATGAGATATATCAATAAGAACATGAGGCATACCAATAAGACATGAACAAGAGACATAAAAATAATAATATGAATCATAACATGGAAATGTGGATTCAATAGTTAAATTAAAAGTTCACAAGCATATCATAAAGGTTTATCCCCAAGTTGTCATAAAAAATGATCAAGGTTATTCACCAATGTATGGGAGAACATGTCAGCAAAACTGATTAAATTAATTACCCAATGAGTTGGAGATATATTCAAGTTAACCATTAATATGTAATAATTTCATGTGATCTATATATATCATAATAAATAAATTTATTAGTAACTTGTGGAGAAATTGATAACATTATTCTTATCAAAATCATGGAATACGAATGATCTTAAATACATAATCATTGCATTAATTCTTACCCACAAAAGTAAATGCGAATTTCATATTTCTAAATCAAAAAATTAAAAATAAAATTATAGTTATAGTTAAAATCCCAAAGAAAATAAAATATTTTTGGGTATTCAAATAAATATGAAAATAAAATTTATTATGAAGAAGAGGTAAATTTGAGAATTAAATTCGGCCGCTTGACTAGAATAAAATGAGTTTTTAGAAAATGATAAAATGAGATTGGATAAGGGTATCCCATTCATAAAAAACACTTAATATAGTAATGGGATAATATAAAGTGGAAAAAATATCTTAGATTGGAAATTAGAATACTCACAACATGAAAAAGAAACTTGAATGGAAATGATATGTGATGTTTTCTATTACCGAAATGAGTAATTCCTAAAACACAATGATGGATGTTTGGGGGATTTAAGACACCTTGGAGATAATAATAGGGAGTATAAATCACCATTAATTCATTTAGGATGTATTACAAGTTAATTGAAATGGATAAATGGGTGGGTATTTATAGGAAAAGATACAGATTTTATTAATATTCTCCAAATAAATGCCTTCGAAATCTAGGTTGTGGAAAATGAAAAACCATTGGCTAGCTTGTATTTTTCAAAAAAAGTTTTGAACAGTTTGTTAAAATTTTATGATAGGTTAACATACATAAACTGAGAACAATTTTTTATTATTTTTTTTCTTGGAAATGTAATGATTCCACAAAGTATGTTTTTAAGAAACAAAATTTCGGTTTTATATTTTGGAAAGTCAATTATTGTTTTAAAAATTTACTAAATCTATTAAAATCATTAATATTAATAAAATAACATGATTTAGGTAGTTAAATTTTTAAATTAATTATTACATCATTATGACATAAATATGACATCATAGAATATACTGTAACTCTAAAACTGTATTATTTTTTCTATTCATGGAAAATAAATTATATTAGAACACTATCAAAAATTGACACGAACATAATTTTGACATTACGACTCAAAAAATGGTGTTTATTTTATCTGATAAATTCTCAAAATTTGATAATTTTAACTTTTAAATATAAAAAATTCATATTCAATTAAAAACTGTCAGTTTTTAAGTCCAATTCTAAATATTGAAACTTATAAATAAATTTCCCAGGGCAATATAGATTTTTAAATCATTTATCATTAGGTGAGAGTGTTTTAAAATAATATTTTTTTAAAAAATATTATTCATAATACTTGATTTTATTATCAAATTGTATATATGTTCTAAAAAAATAAAATTACGTTTTATTCTCATCCAAAAATCAATTTATCAAATTCATATGAATTAAAAAGTATTTTGTTATGAAAAAATATTCTTTAAAGTTATTATAGAATAATAATTTTATTTATACAAAGGATATTACCCATTATGTAACTATGGTTTGGATACATATCCCCTTATTACACCTTCATTCTTCATTAGGTTGAGTTGGGTGGTAGTTTTAGGGGGTGTCTTGACTAACATCGACTGAGTTGTAATATCCACTACCATAAACATTCCCAACAATAAATTTCATTCAATATTCAGTAGTTGAAGCATGAACTTAGACTAGTCAAGGGATAAACCCATTTATGAGACCTCCCACCCATGTTTTGATAAATGGGCTTTAAATGATAAAATTATTCTGGTTGAGGACATCAATTCTCCTTTCTATATCTATTATATTTTTTCATTAATACCTATAAACAATAATTATAATGATAAAATTAACTGCCAAGGGTATTGCTTTCAGTGGTCATATTTGACTGATGGTTATATAACGGTCAAATCCCAATGTTGACATTTCCCTTTATACCCTATAAATTCCACTTCATCCATTCAATCCAACTTTCTCCCTATTATAATATTTTAATTTATGAATATGTTTTTTGGGTTAATAATATGTTGATTCATTTTTATATAATTTTTAGTAGGTGATATGATTTTAGTGGATTGTGTTGATCCTTATTTTACCATTTTTTTATTTCTATTTTATATTATTTGTCAAGTTGTAATGTTTCAAATATTAATAGGTTTCATTACTGACTAATGTAATGATAATTGTTAAAGAGATAAAATATTTTTTGTTAATCTTTATTTTTTACATGTATGATATTAAATAATTTGTAAACAACATTTATTTAAAAAAATGAATATCATTTAGAACTTCACGATCAATAGATTAAACCCCCATAATAATTTTCATCCATGAAATTTCAATTCCTTATATCGATTGAGAAAAGGTTCATGTACTTATATCTCATTGAGTACTCTCGTTCCCATGTGTCTTATTCAAATTTGAGGTTCCTTACACATAAATTTTACTAGCTGGGTAGTCTTTTTTCATAGAACCTTGTCTCTACAGCCCAAGATCTCAACTGTTTATTTCTCATAAGAGATGTAATGTTCCAATTGTATCACTTTTGGATTCAATACATGTGAGGGGTTATGCATGTAATTCCTCAAGATATATATGTGGAATAAAACCTTATCTTTAGAGATATATAATGTAATTTCTAGCCGATTAGACACATATCCTTTTTGATTAATGATTTTAAAGGGTCCAATGTAATGAGGGATGAGATTATATATCTTTCTGAAGCATATAAATCCCTACCTAAGTGATATTCATGGGAAAAGATTTTTCACCAACATTAAAATCCTATTCCCTTTAATTATTATTATCATAAATATTCTTCTGACTATGATTAACCATTATATATTGTTATATGGAATGAAATTTTTCTATCATCGCATGCTTATGATCAAGACCAAGAAATTTACTCTCACTAACTTCATCACAATAAGTAAGAGTTATAATTTTCTTTTAATATAGAGATTAATATGGTTGTAGTAGAATACTTAGGTGGATGCAATTTTTGTATGAGAATTGAACTAAAGGTAAATGTTGATTCCACACACCATTAAATTACATTTATAATTTTATTAACATTTCCTTGAGTATATGAATAGTCTTTTCAGATTGGATATTAGTTTGGGGTGATAGGAAATATTAAAATTCAATTAGGTACTCAGATCATGTTGAATACTGCTTTAGAATTTTTATGTGATCCTTGGATCAAGATAAAAAATGATAGAAAGATGAATCCCATGAAACCTTACATATTACATTATGTAAATCATGGATGTTTGTAAAGAGAAAAATATTCTAGAATAGAAATGAAATTGGTAGTCTTGGTGTGTTGACCCATTATAATCTGTATGGAATTGTTTCCATGGGATGTTATTGGGATGGAGGTGATAGAGACCATAATGATTTTTAACACTTTCATGTTAGTATGGGTAGTGAGTAAAATTTCCCTTTAGGAAATTTTCAGTCCACCTTCACTTGAAAACACACCGAGAACCTTTCAGTTTATTGAAAATTTCCATTTTAATATTATACCACCAATATTGATCATGAAGGTACCTATACATTTTTGTTTTTCCAATGTGTATAGAGAATGTATAGATATGAGATTCATCCATCAACTCCTTCCTTATCTCTTGGATAGGTTGTATTTATATACTTTTAGGAAGTTTGTTTACACCTTCTTGTTCAATATTAATCTTAAGAATCTTCCCATTCTTCACGTCCAATATCTTCTTTTGTAATAAAGGATCTCCCCTTTTAGATCTCTTGATTTTCTCTAGTAATGATGATTGAGAAATTTTTTGGGATATGATTTATGATGTCCCATAACTTATGATTCTTATGTACAATTTTACTAGATCCTTGATCAAAGTAACCCCTTGAATCCCCATCATTGCCACCTGAATAGGGTCTTTCCTTCTTAATGTATCAATGATTTTTTTCTCTTCTAGGGTGATAATGAATCGAATAGTCATAGTCTTTAACAAATTCCAACCATATCATTTTTCTCATATTCAATTCAATTTTATTGAAAATATAAATAAAATCTATTGGGTATGTGTATATATCTCATTTATCCTTATAAAGATAGTGCCTCCAAATTTTTAGCAAAAAATTCTATATGCATCTCACTCTATGCCATGTGTAATATTATTCGACTCATGAGGATTTAACTTTTGAGTTGCATAAGAAATGACCTTGTAAATTTTCATTATGATTCACCCAAGACAATTCAGAGATTCACCACTATAATTAATAAATATATCTCTAATAGAGGGTAGAGTTAATTCAGGTGTAGTAAAAAAATATCCCTTTAGTTCTCAAAAACATTCTTTACACTCTTTTTTCAAGATGATCTTATCCCCTTTTCAAGTTAACTTTTTTAGTGGAATAGAAATTCTTGAAAATATTTTTTACAAACCTCATATAATATTTTAGTAGACCAAGGAAACAATGAATAATTGTTAATTTTTTAGGATGCGGCCACTCCTCTACAAACTTTTTGTCCATAGGGTCAACTAATATTCCTTCATTGTTTATAATGTTACCTCAGAATGTCTCTTATTTTAACAAGAATTAAAATTTACTAAATTTTCTAAAAATAATCTTATTAGAGTTTTCAATATATTTATCATATGATCCTCATGATCCACATGACATTTGGAATATATCAAAATATACTCAATAAAAAATACCATGAATTTATGAAGGAATATATTAAAGAATATATTCATAAAATTCATAATTACAATAAGAGAATTAGTCATGTAGAAGGTGGTAATCCAAAATGCATAATTCCCACATATTTTTGAGAAGGAAAAATTTGGAATATCTTATTTCTTTACCCTCAATTGACTATAACCAGACCAAATATCAATATTGGAGAAGAATTAAACCCCAAAAAACATGTTAAATAAATCTTAAATCTTTGGTAGAGGGTACTTGTTCTTTAGTATGATCCTATTATGTTTTATATAATAAATCCATATCCATATTTATCCATCCAATACTCATTATAAAAAGAATAGATGATTCCCCAGGAGACACACTTGGTCAGATAAATCCATTATATAAAAGATCATGAGGTTGTTTCTTTAATTCCCCTAAATCCATATTTTCCATTCTATATGGGCTATTTGATATTGACTTGGATCCATGTACGAGTTCAGTCTAGAACTATACCTATCATGTTGGAGGTGATACAGGTAATTATTCATGAATTTTTTCATTGAATTTGGATATTATGAGAACATTCACCATCTTTATACTTTTATTTCTATCTCCCTCTTCGAAGATCATCTCCATAATGAAGGCTATGTGAGGTGCCTCTAGAAAATATCAGGATGATATATATCTCCATTGAAAATGAATATAGGTTATTAATTTAAGTCTACCCAAATTTCCATTCTTCTATAGTTGATCGTTGAATTATACTTTGTGTTTCATTCCATCCCTAGTACAATGTTGAATTCCACCATTGGAATGAATACTAGATTTACAATGAGATTGTACTCGCCAAAGTTAATACTAGAGTTTCAATATATTATTGTGGGTATGATAATTCCTCTATGAGTCTTGAATAATAAATATACTCTTATAAGTTTATTTATTCATTATAAATTCATTTAAAATATGAATGAAATAAGGGAAATCATAGAACCAGAATCAAATAGAATACATCCAATATTTGAGATAAAAACAAATCTGCCTTCAACCACATTATTCAGAGGCTCCACTTCATCTGTCATGATAGAAAATTACCAACCATTCTTCCATGGTATATGTTGATTTTGATGGTGAATATCTTACATTATCATCTGATTTAGAAATTGGTTGGATATGTTCCTACGCTATCCAATCATAAAGAATCAAACTTATGGCTAGCCCGGCACCATATTCCCTTTGTCATTAGTGTAAAAAATTTTAGGCTTCACTTCACCATGATAGTTTTGAGATATATTCCAATCTAATCAATAAATTTATCACTTTCCACTCCCAATATAGATGTTCCTGGAACACTCCTTACCGTATTGGTTTCACATGGGGAGTTTCACTTTAATTCATCCTCTTCCATGATCAATGGTTATCCTTGAGTTTGGATCCATTTATGTCTTGATTTCATTTGATATATGTGACTACTACATCACTCTGAATTCTAGTTCAACCTTAATGGAACTATACTCTATCTCCACATATCTTTAATAGTCTCACTTTTATAGACTCCTACAAATTAGGTTATCTTTCCACTATAGATTATGACAACCTTTCGCTTTGGATCCATAACAACGATAAATTTATATCAATAAAGATTTCTAAATTTCACCTCAAAGATTCCCACGGATTCATTTCCATTATATTTTTTTTCAATTTATTCTTTCTCAATTTTAATTTTTATTTAATGGGTGAAGTATTTATTAAACTATATTCCCAATAACTAATTCTGCTCCATACCATTGATCTTTTTTATTGTATACTCTTCATTAATTAGTATCCACCACTGATCTTCTTCTCCTTCTATGTGATATACTAACAAGGTTACATTCTCATGATTCAAAAAATAGAGTGATAATATATATTTTTTGTACAGTATATAAATTGATTATAAATCAATGGGTCGGTTGATCCATTTAATGAAGGCGGTCATTGAATCATGATGAATTCAATGCAATGTTTTTCCTCCAAGGTGAATCCAATCTCTTGACATGACTAAAGATTCTCTTTAAATATCAATTTAGTCGATTCATCATCCTTATGAAGTATACCATTCAATATTTTATTAGAACACCATCATTGCATCATCTGTTTCACTAATCATTTACATGATTCCTTATATTTCATGCAATTTTCCTAAAATAATAAAATCTTATTGAGAAATGTTTTATTTTAAAAAAACATATGATTTTAAAGTGATTTTATGTCATAAAAAATAATGCATACAAATGTTACTAATATCTTATAATTAAAATTACATTTTAAATATATCTTTCACAATGGGTCACAAAAATAAAGCGATTGAATAAACATATCCCCCAAGAGTGTCAAACTAGGACTGAATCAAGGCCCATTGTTATTCACCATTTATTGTTAGACTCTATCTGAAAGAAATGTTTTTGGTTAATACCCCATGAAACATCTATTCCAGAGCCACACCCACATGTTCATATCTAGAAATGGATTTATTTTTTCATAAATCACTTACATAATACACCACCTAAATACCAGGTTGTTCTCCAACATTTAGACATGTCCGTAATGTACTTCTTCATGTTTTCAAGTCCTAATTTCAAAAAGTAACTAAATTTTAATATGCTACCGACTATGGAATTATTAATATTAATTACATAAAATAGTCTTACATGGTACTAGAAGAAGGTGTTTTAATGATTAGTTTCATGGAAAAATGTACAAAATACACGAAAAAATAAAACATCCATATAAAACCACAAGAAATACATATTCATGGGTTTAATGTAAGATACTTTTACTTCATCTCATATCCTGGCACCATACATTAAGGGAAATGGGGGATCATGAATTCCAATAATGGAATAACTAAAGGAGAAAAATCATGTGATCACGAGCCATATCAATAAGAATACGATGAATAAAAATAATCCATGTACATGAGACATAACATGATAATAATGATGAATATCATAACCTGGAAATGTGGCTACAACATTAAATGACACATTAATTATGTAACGGCCCGAAATTTTGAATAAATCTTGTTTCCTAATCTCATTTGTTATTTTATGTTTTATTTGATAAACATGATTATAATTAAAATGAGACCATTGGGTTCTGACTGTCATATGACCATCAGTTAATATGACCGTTGTGAACAAAATGTTTTGGTTATTGTCTCTAAATACAAGTAATCTTGGTTAATTATTATAGAAAGAAGATTCGATGGCCTCACCTAGTAGTCTTGGACCGATCGAAGCCCATCTAACAGAACTTGGGAAGGAGGTAGCACCATTGGGCATTGCTCTGGACCAAACCCAAGCCGAACTTCATCATGTGAAGCTAGAACGGAATCGCCTTCGCGAGAAGTTAAAACTGATAGAAATTACTACTCGGGCAATGTTGTCTGAGCCTCCCTCAGACTCTCTCACCTTGTCACACCTTACACTTAGGTCCTATGCTGGTGTGATAAGGGGCTATGTAAGAAGACATTAACTGCCTTGTGTAATCCTTTGTTTTAAATAAAAATTGGGATTTCTTCTTATGATGATGTTTATGAATTTTCAAATGACCGTATAAATATAGTATACATATTTTTGATGAATTTTAGAAAAAGGATATTTTAAAAATGATTATGTAAACCTTAAATAATTAAAAATTTGTCATGATTTTCAAAAAATGGTCTTCTACAATTATGTTCAGTACGAAATTTGGAGTCTAATAAGATCAACTTGATTTTTGATGAATAGTAAATTATGAATAGTGATTTTATGATTAGGATTAGTAATATGACCAAATGGATTAGTAATCTCACTTAAAGAAAGTTTTAAAATAATCTAGGCACCTTGATTAAGTAATGTGATTCAATAAAATGGTTAAATAACGGTTTCATAAATTATTATTCAAGTATTAGTTTTTTCGGGTGAATAGTGTTTTTTAATTAAAAGTTAAATTAAAAATATTTAGAAAATTATTTTTATAAAATGGATTTCATTTTTGAACTCAGAGCACCGATATTATGCTATGGTGATTTTTGGGGTTTTTTCTGAAAAAAATGATTTTTCGGTGAATAGTGTATTTATTTAAAAATAAAATTAAAAATATTTAGAAAATTATTTTTATAAAATGGAGTTCATTTTTGAAATCAGATAATTGATATTTGGTTAGTGTGAAACTTTGGGATTTTTCTGAGAAAGTTGAATTTTCAGTGAATAGTAAAAATACAGTTTTAGGGTTTCGGTATGTTTAATGACATCATAACTGTGTCATGGTGATGTCATGAGATATTTTAAGGGTTGGCCGGCCAAGGGTGATGAATTATTGTTTTGGGGGACCCATGTGGCCTAACTCCATGGTAAATGCCAAGGGAGAGCACATGGGTTTGAGAAAAGCACATGTGAGGTGTCCCTTGGCCATCAATGCCTTGTCCTTTCACTTTCCCTATAAATACCAAGCCCTCCCCTCATCCATTCGACTCCCCACTCTTCCCCAACGACGTTATGGTATAATTACCTCCCAAGGAGGCCTCCCAAGGTGCCCCCAAGCCCTCAAGGTCCCAACCTTTGAGGTTTAAGAGTTACATTTTAAGGTAAGGGATCCATCCTCTCTCTTTCATTTCAAGTAATCTCTTTTATCTCATTCCTTTTATGATCCATGTTCTTATGTTGGAGGATGTTCTTTTATACTCCTCTTACTTCCCTTTTCATGTTCATATAATTAGATATACCCTCTTTCTCTCATTATTTCGTTTTATGATGTTTTAAGTGGCGCCGTTAGGCTGCCGAAATTTTTGTAACAGATTCTTTCTCCCTTCTCATTTTTCAAGATCTATTTTCATGTAAAGTATTTCAAGTTCCTTTTTATTATGTTGGGGTATGATCTCAAAGTTTATCATACTGATATTTTATGATCAAATTATGAGAGACCCCATTTGATCTCTTCAATTCAGTATTTTGATGTTTTAAGTGGCGCCGTTAGGCTGCCGAATTTTTAAGTGGTTCTTCACCCTTCTCGTTTTGAAGTTCTACTTTCATGTCAATTATTTCAAGATCCTTTTTGTTAAGTTGGGGTATGATATATATTTCTATCATACTGGACTATTATGTTAATATTATGAGAGACCCCATTTTATCACTTCAATTCAGTATTTTGACGTTTTAAGTGGCGTCGTTAGGCTGCCGAATTTTTAAGTGGTTCTTCACCCTTCTCATTTTGAAGTTCTACTTTCATTTCAATTATTTCAAGTTCCTTTTTGTTATGTTAGGGTATGATATATATATCTATCATACTGGACTTTTATTTTCATATGATGAGAGACCCCATTTGATCTATTCAATTCAGTATTTTGAAGTTTTAGGTGGCGCCGTTAGGCTGCCGAATTTTTAAGTCGTTCTTCACCCTTCTCGTTTTGAAATTCTACTTTCATGTCAATTCTTTCAAGTTCTTTTTTGTTATGTTGGGGCATTATCTCTATATCTATCATAATGAAATATTATTTTCACATTATTAGAGACCCTATGAGATCTTTTCAAATCATTTTTGTTGAAGTTTAAGTAACGTCGTTAGGCTGCCGAACTTTCATAAGAGAAATCTAATTTTTGTCTTCTGTCCATGTTTTTCATTTCAAATGGTATGTCCTTGAATTTTTTTTACCATGATCATGTATCCTTCTTATTCTGTCCATATACAATTTTATGGGTCATTTATGAATGTTTGACCCATTTTACCTCTCTTTTTAATGCCTTCTAAAACCTCATAACATAGCCGTTATGCTGCAGAATTTCCGTCTCAAAATGTCTCTCTATTTTTATAAAGTTCTTTTATATTATTATGTGAATACTAAAAGATCTTTCTTCTAAAGGGGTATTCACATATATACCAAAATTCACTATTTTAAATTCTGGGATTTACATACATGAGACCCACCTTCCTTTTCTGTGGGTTTTAAAGTGCCGTAAAGATCATGTATTTTAAGCAGTTTTTAAAACGTTATGATTATGAAATGAAACCAATTTATTTTATGCTATTTGGGTTATTTATGAAATTTTTGATGATGATATATGTGGCTCACATGATAATAAAGACAAATTTAAGGGTTTTCCCTAATAGCGCTCCAATGCATTGGGTAATGATGTAACCACTAGAGATTACAATTTTCACAATATCTTGGTGAATAACCTTGGTAATTATTTTAATGACACCTTGGGGATGGACCTTGGTGATATGTTCATGATTGTCTATATTAAATGATGTAGCCACATCTTAATGTTATGAAAATTTTATTTTTATTATGATATGCCTCATGATTTCTTTCTCATGCCTTAAAGTTCTTTTCATGGCCTTATTGAAGTATCTCAAGTTCACATGTAAAATGTATCTCTTGTTTCCATTACTGGGCCTTCTGCTCACTCTTTCTTTTGATGTATGTCCCCAGGTTATGACATGCAGTAATGAACATAGGATGAACATAAGGAGAAGCCTTTAAGGTGTTTAAGAAGATTTTTTTTGTTTCATGTTTTATGTTCCTGGTTTCCAAGATACTAAACATTAAAAATCCTCGGTTTTGTAAAATGTAATGAATGTTTATGTGATAAAAAGGCGGGATGCTATAGTTGGTATCAAAGGATGGTTTAGTTATTTGTGGAAATTAGGATATGAAAACTTTAGGAAGAAGCCTATAGAAAAGTTTATATATCGGAAATCTTCCTGGTATTTTGGTGAGTATTGGGTAATGGGTTTCCAAGAAAATACATCCCTGTCTGGATACGAGCAGGTAGAGGTGGCTCTGGCACATATGTACATAGGGGTAAAACCCGAAAACACTGCTTTGAGCTAGAATCGAACGGGAACTGGTACAAGACAACGGGCCTTGCTGCACTCTTGGTTACGACACTCCCGGGGGATATGCTTTGGTAAATTCATAAGCTTAGTATGAACCATTATTAAAGGAATAAGGATAAAACAAAATAAAGATTCACATAAGAACATATGATCATGGATAACCTAGATGGGAACCTAGGGGATCACATGTTAGGGTATAATTTTCTTCTACAAGTTATCCTTATATGCTTTAGGTTCCTTTTCATGATTATTGGTTAAGTATTTAAGCCTCTAATTATACTTTCTCTTCTTAGTTAATGGTTAGAAATGGAAGAACACGTCCCAACAACCAATGTGATAGGAAATGCGATGATTTCCGGATTAAAGGATGATTATTATTTTGGAAGACGTTCACTATTTTGGGGACCCTATATGATCTAGGTAAATAGATTACTACGGTATTTTCATTGAGGAGTAAGGATGACTTATATTTTAAAGAATTGATGAATTTAAGGTGGAATTATAGTAATTTAGGTTACTTAAGGGAATGATTAACCTATCTTGGGTAAAATATGTTTAGGTTAGCTAATTTTGTTATAAGATGTTAGGAGAGGTTGATGTTGTTTGGAGATGAACAATGAAGTTTATTTTGGAAGACTATGTTATCAAATCCTTCTTGTATTTGGGTTTCAATCTTAGTTTAGTTTATTTTGAGGAATTTTAAGGACCATTATTTATGGAGTGGTCTACGATGAACTTTGGGTAGTACCATGGATCCTTGAAGATTTAAAAGTAGTTTCCATTCCTATGGGATTCTTTCTTTTGTAGAGCTGTTTTACCTTACCCTTTCGGTTTTTGGGATAATGTTTAAAGATAAAAGAAATAGATAGTTAATATTTTGTGGATTATGTGATTCTCTGGAAGATGATTCTTGTGTTTTGATGAGACCAAGTAGTTTCGAATGCTCATAGTTTAGAGAAAAGATTAGTTTTGGGTAGAATCTTATTAAAGGATGAAAATCTACATGAAGGTAGATATATTTCCTTATGTTTTTGTTCTATGTTGTAAATGAATTCCTCAAAATTATGAAAAGGAACGTAAAACAAAAACGTTGTTGGTTTATGTTTCCTACTAAGTAATCAAAGACCGCTTGCACACATAATAATTTTGGGATTTTCGGGTGGTTAACATCCTCCTAATCATGTTTTCTATCACTCTCCTTTAGGATGTGACCCTTTGTTTTCTCCTCCATGTCCATGTTTCCTACATGGAATCCCAGTATGAGTAAACTCGGGTGGCCTTTGTACTCCATTTTCTTTCTTTTAAAGTAATGGCGTCACTGACTCTTTTTCCGATGTGGGACTTTCAATGAAATTTCAAAACCCAATTTTTAAAATTGCGAGGAAGCAATTTATTAAGGGGGAAAGATTGTAACGGCCCAAAATTTTGAATAAATCTTGATTCCAAATATCATGTGTTATTTTATGTTTTATTTGATAAACATGATTATAATTAAAATGAGACCATTGGGTTCTGACTGTTATATGACCATCAGATAATATGACCGCTGTGAATGAAATGTTTTGATTATTGTCTCTAAATACAAGTAATCTTGGTTAATTATTATAGAAAGAAGATTCGATGGCCTCACCTAGTAGTCTTGGACCGATCAAAGACCATCTAACAGAACATGGGAAGGAGGTAGCACCATTGGGCTTTGGTCTGACCAAACCCAAGCCGAACTTCATCATGTGAATCTAGTACGGAATCGCCTTCGCGAGAAGTTCAAACTGATAGAAATTACTACTCGGGCAATGTTGGCCGAGCCTCCCTCGGACTCTCTCACTTTATCACACCTTACACTTAGGTCCTATGCTGGTGTGATAAGGGGCTATGTAAGAAGACCGTAACTACCTTGTGTAATCCTTTGTTTTAAATAAAAATTGGGATTTCTTCTTATGATGATGTTTATGAATTTTCAAATGACCGGATAAATATAGTATACATATTTTTGATGAATTTTAGAAAAAGGATATTTTAAAAATGTTTATGTAAACCTTAAATAATTAAAAATGTGTAATGATTTTCAAAAAATGGTCTTCTACAATTATGTTCAGTACAAAATTTGGAGTCTAATAAGATCAACTTTATTTTTGATGAATAGTAAATTATGAATAGTGATTTTATGATTAGGATTAGTAATATGACCAAATTTATTAGTAATCTCACTTAAAGAAAGTTGTAAAATAATCTAGGCACCTTGATTAAGTAATGTGATTCAATAAAATGGTTAAATAATGGTTTCATAAATTATTATTCAAGTATTAGTTTTTTCGGGTGAATTGCGTTTTTTAATTAAAAGTTAAATTAAAAATATTTAGAAAATTATTTTTATAAAATGGATTTCATTTTTGAACTCAGAGCACCGATATTATGCTATGGTGATTTTTGGGGTTTTTTCTAAAAAAATGAATTTTCGGTGAATAGTGTATTTATTTAAAAATAAATTAAAAATATTTATAAATTTATTTTTATAAAATGGAGTTCATTTTTTAAATCAGAGCATTGATATTTGGTTAGTGTGAAACTTTGGGATTTTTCTGAGAAAGTTGAATTTTCAGTGAATAGTAAAAATACAGTTTTAGGGTTTCGGTATGTTTAATGACATCATAACTGTGTCATGGTGATGTCATGAGATATTTTAAGGGTTGGCCGGCCAAGGGTGATGAATTATTGTTTTGGGGGCCCCATGTGGCCTAACTCCATGGTAAATGCCAAGGGAGAGAACATGGGTTTGAGAAAAGCACATGTGAGGTGTCCCTTGGCCATTAAGGCCTTGTCCCCTCACTTTCCCTATAAATACCAAGCCCTCCCCTCATCCATTCGACTCCCCACTCTTCCCCAATGACGTTCTGGTATCATTAACTTCCAAGGAGTCCTCCCAAGGTGCCCCCAAGCCCTCAAGGTCCCAACCGTTGAGGTTTAAGAGTTACATTTTAAGGTAAGGGATCCAACCTCTCTCTTTCATTTCAAGTAATCTCTTTTATGTCATTCCTTTTATGATCCATGTTCTTATGTTGGAGGATGTTCTTTTATACTCCTCTTACTTCCCTTTTCATGTTCATATAATGAGAGATACCCTCTTGCTCTCATTATTTCGTTTTATGATGTTTTAAGTGGCGCCGTTAGGCTGCCGAAATTTTTGTAACGGATTCTTTCTCCCTTCTCATTTTTCAAGATCTATTTTCATGTAAAGTATTTAAAGTTCCTTTTTATTATGTTGGGGTATGATCTATAAATTTATCATACTGATCTTTTATGATCATATTATGAGAGAACCAATTTGATCTCTTCAATTCAGTATTTTTATGTTTTAAGTGGCACCGTTAGGCTGCCGAATTTTTAAGTGGTTCTTCACCCTTCTCGTTTTGAAGTTCTACTTTCATGTCAATTATTTCTAGATCCTTTTTGTTATGTTGGGGTACGATCACTATATCTATCATACTGGACTCTTATTTTCATATTATGAGAGACCCCATTTGATCGCTTCAATTCAGTATTTTGAAGTTTTACGTGGCGTCATTAGGCTGCCGAAGTTTTAAGTGGTTCTTCACCCTTCTCGTTTTGAAGTTCTACTTTCATGTCAATTCTTTCAAGTTCCTTTTTGTTATGTTGGGGTATGATCTCTATATCTATCATACTGGACTCTTATGTTCATATGATGAGAGACCCCATTTGATCTCTTCAATTCAGTATTTTTATGTTTTAAGTGGCGCCGTTAGGCTGCCGAATTTTTAAGTGGTTCTTCACCCTTCTCGTTTTGAAGTTCTACTTTCATGTCAATTATTTCTAGATCCTTTTTGTTATGTTGGGGATTTATCTCTATATCTATCATAATGAACTCTTATTTTCACATTATGAGAGACCCTATGTGATCTTTTCAAATCATTTTTGTTGAAGTTTAAGTAAGGTCGTTAGGCTGCCGAACTTTCATAAGAGAAATCTAATTTTTATCTTCCTTCCATGTTTTTCATTTCAAATAGTATGTCCTTGAAATTTTATTACCATGATCATGTATCCTACTTATTCTGTCCATCAACTATTTTATGGGTCATTTATGAATGTTTTACCCATTTTACCTCTCTTTTTAATGTCTTCTAAAACCTCGTAACATAGCCGTTATGCTGTAGAATTTCCGTCTCAAAATGTCTCTCTCTTTTTCTAAAGTTCTTTTATATTATTAAGTGAATACTAAAAGCTCTTTATTCTAAAAGGGTATTCACATATATACCAAAATTTTCTATTTTAAATTATGAGATTTACATACATGAGACCCACCTTCCTTTTCTGTGGGTTTTAAAGTGCCGTAAAGATCATGTCTTTAAAGAAGTTTTTAAAACGTTATGATTATGAAATGAAACCCATTTATTTTATGCTATTTTGGTTATTTAGGAAATGTTTGATGATGATATATGTGGCTCACATGATAATAAAGACAAATTTCAGGGTGCGCCCTGATAGCGCTCTAATGCATTGGGTAATGATGTAACCACTAGAGATTACAATTTTCACGATATCTTGGTGAATAACCTTGGTAATTTTTTTTAATGACACCTTGGGGATGGACCATGGTGATATGTTCTTGATTTTCTATATTAAATGATGTAGCCACATCTTAAAGTTATGAAAAATGTTATTTTAATTATGATATGCCTCACGATTTCTTTCTCATGCCTTAAAGTTCTTTTCATGGCCTTATTGAAGTATCTCAAGTTCACATGTAAAATGTTTCTCTTGTTTCAATTACTGGGCCTTCTTCTCATCCTTTCTTTTGATGTATGTCCCCAGGTTATTAGATGCAGTAATGAACATAGGATGAACATAAGGAGAAGCCTTTCAAGTGTTTAAGAATATTTTTTTTTGTTTCATGTTTTATGTTCCTGGTTTCCAAGACACTAAACCTTAACGATCCTCGGTTTTGTAAAATGTAATGAAAGTTTATGTGATAAAAAGGCGGGATGCTATAAATTAGTATATCGCCAAGGATCCTCACCAAGTTTTCATAAATTTATATTAAATTATTATTCACTAATGTATCGTAAAACATTCATCGCTAGTGACTAATTCTCCACCAAATGAACTGGAGTTATATTTGGGAGGACCCTTCACATTTCATAGTTTCATGCGATCTACATGGCTCATAATAAATAATTTCATTAGTAACCAATGGAGAAATAAATAATGAGTTTCTTATCAAAATCATAGAATACCAAATAGATTATGGAAATAATTGTTACATCATCTTTGAACCCCCAATTAAATGTGAGTATCATATATGTAAATACACAAATAGAAAAGCCATTTTAAAATATAGTTGAATACCGATTGAAAAGAAAATAGGATTGGGTATTCAAAAAAAGGAGTAACAAATTTCTTATGTAATAGTGGGAAATTTAAGAAGTAAATTGAGCATCAGGATGGGTATAAAACAAGGTTTTAGAAAATATTAAAATGAAAGGGGAAAAAAATATCCCAATCATAAAAGACTATTATTATAGTAATGTAGTAATAAAAATTACCAAAAAACATATTTTTTAAATTAGAATATATACCACCTATAAAGGGAACATGAATGGAAAAGTGAACCTAAGGTTTCTATTAGCATGAAGAGTTGTTCCCAAAACATTTGGATGGAAACATGGGTGATTAAGGACACCATGAAGGACTTATTGAGAAGAAAAATATCCAAAAATTCATGGAGGGTGGATTGGGTGTGCAAGGAAATAAAAAAATGGGTGGGTACTTATATGAGAAGTAGAAGAGTTGATTAATAATTTTCAAATATATGCCATGGAAATATTGGTTATGGAAAATGAAAAAGCATTTCCTTACTCTCTGTTTTGTAAATTTGGGTCACATTTTAATTTATTTTCGCCATCCAAAACTAAAAATAATTTTTTATTACTTCTTTTGGCATGTAAAGGTAATGTTTTCACATTGTAGTGTTTTTGAAAATCAAATTTTCCATTCTAGACTTTGGAAAGTCCCCAATTATTTTAAAATTTGATTAAATATATTAAAATACTTAATTTTAATATTATAAAATGATTAATGATATGAATTGTGTTTAATTAATTATAATATCATTATGAAATAAATATTTTGTCATAAAAAACACTGATACCCTTACGCTAAATTTTTACTATTCATGAAAAAATAATGTATGTTATAAAATTCTCATAAATCAACCCTAACCTAATTTTGATGAGGTGATTTAAAAAATGAGGTTTATTTTGTCAAAATAAATTATCTGAATTTGTTAATTTTGTCTTTAGAATAGAGAAAATCCTTATTTATTTTAAAATTTATAGTTTTTAAGCCGTAGTGAGAATTTTTAAACATATAAAAACATTTCCATGGAAATTATAAAATTATTTAATAATTTATATATAGGTGAGAGTGGTTCAATAGAAAATTAAATTAAAAAAATATAATTCCGAATTATTGAGCTTATTATAAAATTAAATATATTATCTAGAAAAATACAATTATTATTTATTTGCAGTCGAAAATCAATGTATCAAATTCTTCATAATTAAACGTGAATTTTGATAATAAAAACATTTCCTAAATGGAATTTATGGAATCATAATTTTATTTATAAAATATAAATTTCAAGTTATAGAACTATGGTCTAAGAACATAACCCTTTATTAGTCCCACATACACCCTAAGGGTATGGTGTGAGATGGTGGTAGCTTCATGGGTTGGAACAGTCAAAATCAGGTGTGTGGAAATATCCACTAACATGAACTTATCCTAGAAAAAAATTCATTCAAGATTCACTTTTTGATGCTTGGCTTGGGCTTGGGAACTGGTGAAACTGGTTATGATACCACCCTCATATATTCTAACAAATGGGCATCAAATGACATGATTATACTAGGTGAGGTCATTAATTCTCTTTTCTGTTTCAATTACAATTTTCATTACTACTTAAAAACAGTAATTATAATGGTAAAATTATCAACCAAAGGGATAGTTTTTAAAGTCCATATTAACCAACAATCATATTCGACTAACTTCCATATAACAATAAAATCCTAATGGTTTTATTTCCTAATATTCCCTATAAACGTCACATAAATCATTCACTCAAAATTTCAACCTAAGGTGATTTTTTATTTTCCTAATATATTTATTGGTTTACTAATATTTTGTTTTATTTATATAGAATTTTTAGTTGGGGAAATGATTCTATTATATTACAGGGATACTTATTTTCCCATTTTAGATTTTCTATTTTATATTCTCTTTCCAGTTCTAATATTTATACTTTTAATTGGTTTCTATGATAACTAATGTAATTATTAATTTTAATTAGACAAAACATTGGTAGCTACTATTTATTTTGTACGTGTATGATATTGTATAATTTTTAAATAGAATTTATTTTGAAAATATTAGTCGTTTAGAATGTATGGGTCATTACATTTCCTGGTCTTATAAAGCAATCATTTTCTGGTTCTAACTAAAGTTACCTTCCATTAAGTACAAGTATACATTTCTGACTAAACACTCAAGGATGTGTTCTAATAATGAAATAATAATGTTATATTTAGAAGGGGATGAATTAAGATTCCCGTAGTTTATTCATGCCTTTCATTTGTTCACCATTATTTTTTAACTTTTATCATTCATTCAATTACTAAAAATTGTGACACCAACCTTATTACATATAATACTTGTATCATTCATACTGATGGGTAGTTTGAAGTTGATTAAATAATTCCATCATCTAATGTATTAATTTTTTATTCTCTGAACAAATTCCTCCATATTGGGATTACACCTCTATTGGACATCAACCCTCGAATTGTAATCTGACTCCATTAGGATCATATGTATGTAATATGAAACGTTTATTCCTTTTATATTAGAAATGGACCAACGAGTTATAGTTTTAAATATTTTTAGCACATCCAAAAAATTCTCCTTCTGAGTGTTTTGTAGATTATCTAAAACTATAGATGTGAGTGATATATTTCCATCCAAAAATTAGTATTTTGGGTTATATATAATAGGTTTGATCAGTAAAACTGACATTTCATTGACTAGATGGTATAATTTTGAGTCTAGGAGTCCCAAAAAATACAATATGTCTTCGAAATAATGTCATATAAATGAATCGTATTCATCCCTTATTTCCTAATCATACTGTTCCTCAATCATTTATTCTGGAAGTGGGGTTGTTATGTTTTATTTTTCAAATTCGTCATGTTATTATAAAAACTCTCACGTATACTCATTTAATAGTTTATTTCTATTTTTTAAAAAATAAATTTCATGAAAGTTTGAACCTGTGTGGTGTTACCATTTATATATTTGGTCATCCTAAAAAATTATCCTTCTTTTCCAATAAAAGTTTATTCATATTCAAAAGTCTTATCATTAGTGTTGTTTCAAGATTTAGGTGACACATTTCATTTTCCAAAAAAAATCAAACTCTTCACTTTTATCTCCCATATTTTAAATCAAATTTCTTTTAGTAGCTTGTTTTATAGATCATAGAGTGAAAAAGGGGGGCCTATCTCTAATAATGAATACTTTAATAGCTCAATATCAAGTATAATGAAATTAGTATGTAAAAATTTCTTCCTAAAATGAAGTGTCCCAACCTAAGAAGAAAAAAATGGTGCCCCAAGAAGGTCACCAAATGTCTTCAAGCAAGCCTCCATGTATACTAATGGATTATAACAAGAAGAGAGGGTCCAAAAGTCATGTGATGGGGATAAAATATCCTCATGATCAGAGCAACACGACCGAGTAAGAGATATAAAACAACAAAGGAAATAAAAATAACTATGAAGGGGATGATAACAATAATTGTTTAAATGGAAAATGCTTAATAGTTAATTATACGTGGCCATATGATACAAAAATGTACAATCTGTATGAATGAAAATGGAGATCCAAAATTTTCATAATGAAAATAACTCAATCTATATAGTAATCGCTAAGAGAATCCATAGATCTGACTCTGTCCTATGCTCTGATGCTCCTATATCCAGGTGTGCAACCCAAATTGAATTAGATAAAGCATGATGAGTCCAGAACCTGATCCTATACCCATGAGGTTTTTTGGGTACCCCAACATACTGGAGACCCGATTAGGGTGTTGGATAAAAATTTTAGCCCACCCAAAATGGCGTCTCCTTGTGACGTAAAAGAACTGGATGCCACTTAATAGGTGCCCCAAGCCTGGTGGGGCCCATGGCCTCCATCACATCTCCCCAAATGAAAGAGTATGCTGACTAGAAGTGAGGTCCTGTGGTGTGTCCATTGGAAGACAATGCCTTCATTACCAGATTGTTTCACAATAGATAAATGAAAATAGAGGTAAATAGATAAAGAAATATAGGTAAATACAATTCATTGTGGAGAGAGACATAGATAAATATAACAGAAATAACTATAATAATGTAAAATAATTGATGATGATACGGCATGTATCTAGTAAGTTGGATAACATGGATACAAATTAGCAAGCATCCAATCAAAACCTATTATATAAAAAGATAAATATATAAAATATCCCAAGAATTACAATATCCATCATGATCATATTCTACCAACTATATACTAACATAGTAATAAATGAAGTGTTTTAAGACATATTCTTCCCTTTATCCACACATTAATACATGTAATCTGCCCCGCATACCAAATGGCACCCATAGAGGATGTGAGATAAATCGCAGTGGGAAACCACCAACGTTGTCTATAACATCCATCACATATAATGGAAATGTAACAGTATGAAATCCTGCCTATATAAAGTGAAGAAGTATATTATACTAAAGTACCCAAGTACCTACTTTATTCCTTGGTTGCTGTCTGAATATTTAACCAGTTCATTATTATATTATCACAAGTTTATAAATAAGTCAAATTTTAGCAATAATGAAGGTTCCAAGATATTACAAGGAAAACTATCATGATATTTACTAATGATGTTCCATGGTAATAACCATGGAAATGTAGACATAAAGGGTCTCCAGATCTATAATAATTGTGTCCTGGATAAGGTTAAGAGTGTAATCTAAGAAGCAATGTCCTAGTAATTCTACAATAAGATGCCTACCGAGTCCAAGTAGTTCATCCAAGGTAAAATGGGGAAATGAAATGACTTTTCCGGACGGGGCAAAGCCATGGTTTTCAAATTCCAATTCTGGATTCAAGGAGTGTATAAAAGGAATCCAATAATATAATTGAAGGGATATGATGGTGTTATACAAAGAATCCATGAATAGAAAAGGATCAGATTCTAGGTGGTTCTCAACAAAATCAAGCCTCATCGTTGAATAAGAATGGAGGTTTTGGAGTGGTTAATGCATTCCCTAAGGAATCCAATGTGATACTGAGTCATGCCACACCTATTTTATAATTAAGTCGTATAATATTCCATTTGGGTCAATCCTTTCCTTTCATTAGTGTGACAAGGCCATGTAGCATGAAACCCTTTAATCAAGTCATGATTAATCATTTAATCTATTTGGCTCAAGCTTTGCGTTTCATTAGTGTGATAAGGCCAAGTAACATAAAACCATTCATTTAATACAATTATGGTATTTAAATATAATAAATTCCCACTCATATACCTTCCATTAACAAGGTAACTGGTGACACAGACATGCAATCCATTATTTAATTTCATTAAAAAAGGCCATGTTGTATAGTTAGTATACATTCCAATTTACATTTCACATTTAATTAACAAATTGAAGCACATACCATTGGTAGGTCAAGTGGTGAGAATACATGGTAATTTCCATTATTCAATTCACATTTAATATCAACCAATTTAATATAAGAAACTTTTCCCTTAGAAAGGTCAAGAAAAGGCACCCCCAAAAAACAACTCAAACATGTCAATGGGATGGGCAGTGTTGTTTGAGTTACCACTAACATCTAATAACATATTTGTAAAGATAATAACTGTATGTTTCTAATGATTATAAGCATGGAATGTAAATTCAATGAACTAATCATGATGAAATCGGTCGGAACTGCACATAATTTCAAAAATAAAAAAACACGATGGATGAGTTATTGACCACCCACCATAGGATTGTAGGACTCTCCAAATCTAGAATTAGTTTCTAATTTAGTCGGGAATGGAGTAAATCTTAGAAAAAGGTAAAAATTACCACATCTCTATAACTATTATGGGATTAAGAGAGATGAATAATGGCTCAAAAAGACTCGAGTACTTATTATAGTTCATCGAACATGAAGAACATAAGCTTGAACAGATCCTGAATGAAGGAGAACTCTTGATCCCTAGGATAGGCATTCAGAATTCTCTAAAATAAGATTAAAAGAAGTTAATACATCTAGAAATCAGATTAGGGAATAAGTAGTTTCTTAATTATATCATTATCCCGATGTTTGGTGAGATTTTAGTAAAACAAAAGAAATGATTTGATAGTTTATAAAAGAAAAGAAAATAAAATAAATGATTGTGATTTCTATCATTGTGTTTGGATCAATAATTTAGTAGAAGAAATGAAATGATTTGGATTTCTTTCCAACATGTTTGGTGACAAATTTTAAAGTAAAAGAAAAGAGACTGTTTTTTGCAAATGACATAAATAACCTTTGTAAAAAAATAACACATACACACGGGATGAAGGGATATACTTGCTCAAGATAAAAAACAACCATATATTTGATTCCAACAGACACCACACCTATCAAAATGTCTTTCCAACATCTAAAATTTATGTTAAATGACACAAATAACATTTAAGAAATGTATTTCTATTACCTTTTTTTATAACAAATCCAAAAATAATAATTTTGATTTTAATCAATCATTATTATTAATATCACCAAAATTAAATAAACACTAAAATACAAATATATGTTAATACAAATTTTAAAATTATAAGAAATTAATTTAATATAATCAAAATTATTTATATAATTTATTAATTCAAAATTATTAATTCAAGGTAATAAAAATTATTAATTCAAAATAATTATTATTTAAAAATAATTACTAATTTAAAAAAGTTATTAATTCAGATTTATTAATTAAAATTTTTTATTAATTCAAAATTATTTATAAATTATTTATATAAACTATTAATTCCATATAATAATAATTATTCTGAATCAAAATTATCTATAAAGAAAATTATATATTATTTATGATTATTTATATACACATAATTAGTTATAATAAAAATTATTTATAAACACAAAATAATTATTTATTATTTATAAATTATGTTATCAATATGTAGTTTATATAAATAAAAAGAGATAATATGTGGAATTTTTAAAAATTCTGAATGGGCGGTGGATTTCCGTCGAAATCGTCTCGATTTGGAGAGGATTTTAAAGGTGAAGAAAATAGCAGTAGGAGAGAAATCACTTTCTTCCAGTTTTTTTGCTCACAATTTATCTCAGTCATTCAGATCTCACCAAACAGGAGACACAGATTTCAATATTCTATTATATTTTCTTTTCCTTCCAATGTAGCGCTCCCAAACGAGCACTAATGGTAAAAAATTTAATTAACAAAAATTTATCCTATGTACGGTTTGGGAGAATGATTTTCCAAATTGTGTACAAACCCTTCACGAATACATGGATAAAAGGGGCACCAGCATGGTTAGATCCATCCATGCATCATACCCTCATAGTTTCCTCTCACCATGCGACTAGCCCACATTTCACCAAAAGATAGATTTTGGGCTCCAAATAAGCCCTTGACACCTCAGGACCATGAACAACTCATTAGTCATCCATATTAGGTCCAAATTAGTGATTTTAACTAAAATATAAAGGATCTGTTTTAGAGAGGAAACTAGGTCTTTACACTCTTTCCCCTTAAATGAAATCATCCCCGAGTTCACGTTTCAAGGGTGGTGAAACACTTTCTGAGAATAACTCCAGCCACTAGGAATTTATTACGGCCTTTCACTTCAAAGTATCATCTTTCACAACTACGTGATTCTATAGAACCCATACTTGAGGGATATACTAGCTTCAGAGAGCCTCTGTGCTTCAGTCAATGATTAATACTAGATACTCTTTAAGGTTAGCATCGACATCTGACTGAAGTTCCGTGGTATCAATGGAATGAGATGGGTCGACATGTTATTGGTGAAGCTGTTATCGAGTTAAGACATCATTCATGGGATGGTACCTTATAGGTAGTTTCCACTGATAGGCTACTATATTTACTCTCAATTGAATATCAAACAACCCTATGTAAAAAGGTGAATAATTCATTTTCATCCATAACCATCTATGCCCTATCCTAGAAGATACCATAAGGAAAACATGATCCCTGACCTCGAACTGTAGATGTCATCGATGATGATCAACATAAGATTTTTTAGACTGAGTAGATGAAGTCTACTTACTAATCAGTTGAACCTACTATTATTCCTCATGTATGAGATGAGGACATTGTATGGCTTCCTCACATGCCTCTATCTAGAACATGGGTGAACAACATGACCTACCATATAAGGCCTCCAAAGGAGAAATACAAATTTTTAATAGGAAGATATTAATATTGGTGAATGTGAAGAAAGGTATATGCTTCTCTCATGGACAACTGAAATCAAGGACAGATTCCTGGAGCATGTCCTCTAAAACCTGTATTGTTCATTCTGATTATCCATCTGTCCGAGGGTAAAAAGTCATTCTTAGAAGCACCTGTGTACCCATATAATTCGTCAAATCTTTAAAATTCCATAATGTGAAACCAGAATTCCTATCCAAAATAATAGTAAGAGGGACCTTGTACAGTCGTATGGTCTCATGATCATACAGTCTTCCATACTCATCAGCTGACAATGTCTCCTTACTAGGAACAAAGTGGGTTAATTTTGTTATATTTTCAATAAAGACTCACACAATGTCACTAACTATATGTTACATCAGTAAACCAACTATAATGTCTAAATAAACAACTTCCCATTTCCATTCTGGGACATGATGTGTATATAAAAATTCTACATGTCTCTGGTGATCTTCATTCACCTACTTATTGGTGGACCAACAAGTGATAAATCCTCCAACTAGAAATTTCCCCCCAGTCTACCAATACGGGTGTCACATATCTAAATACATAATGAGTATTCTAGGATAAAATTCCCACTAAGAAGTGTGTGAATATTTAGTCAACTCCTTTTTCATATCGATTGGATCCCATACACACCCATGAATACAAATAATGTCATATCTATCCGCAAACCAATCTAGAGGTAGGTTATCTCCTGATATACTCAAACAAGGAACCAATCACTCAAGATATGAAATTTTTATACCCTATATAATCTCAAGGATGTAAGAGGTGTCTATTAATGATGAGAGATGGGATTTGTGATTAAAATCATGAATCTCTAGATGTACCTTAGTAAAGAGGGCCATTAACCTCAATTCATCGGCTTCACTTACGACCTGTGTCTGAGTTTTTTTGACTCAATGCATCAACGACTACATTTCCGTTGATATAAATATAGGAAATCCCAAAATTCAAGGACTGTAGATATTAGACCCATATCTAATGTCTGAGGTTCAAGTTACTATGTGTGAAGATATATTTGAGGCTCTTTTGGTTCGTATGCACCATAAATAATTCACCCAAAAGATAATTTATCTATAAATTTAAGGCATGGAAACAGATGCTAGCATAATTTCAAGTGTCAGGTAATTTCTCTCATGAGGCATAGATTGTTGAGAGCTGTATGAAATGACTTTAACCTCCTATATAGGAACTACTCCTAGTGAAATTCTTGACATATCACAGATGATGATCCAAACTTTTCTTGGCTCTCGATGATTTAGAATATAAGCCAATACATGCCTCCCTTTCAGATCATGAAAATATTTTTTTCACACTGTTGTCCTCAAACACTTATCAACGTTATATGAAAGGATGGTAATATGTGAAGGATGGTGGGAAATGTATTTTATGAAACTCTTTCAATATCCATCCATCCCAAATAAACTCCTTATATCAGATAAGTTATTTGGATTCTCTCAGGAAACTACAACACTAACATTACCAGGGACAATAAATAAACTTGTTTCTGAGATAATATGTCCCATGAAGTGATCATTTTCATTCCATAAGTGAAAATTATAATGTTTAGAATAAAACTGATGCTCTCTCTGTGCACGGAATGTGATCTCAAATGTGTTTGGAATGGTAGCTACAAGAATACTCCAAGATGTCATCCACAAAAAACACATCAAAAGAATCATAGTAGGGGTGCAACACCCTATTCATCAAATAAATGAAATCAAAAATAACATTAATAATTCTGAAAATCATAACAAGGTAATTATATAGACAAAACCTACTACAAAATGTTGTACAAGGTATTTCTGGTGGTCTTAGTTGTAATTGGTGTTATCCTTACCTCTAGTCGATCATAGAGAAGACCCCAGTTCCTCGGAGTTGGCCGATGAGATCATCTATTCAAGGAATTGGATACCTTTTCTTCACCATAAGTTGGTTCAGACATTTTTAGTCCACTCATGGATGTAAGAATCCATTTACTTCCATGGAGAAAATCATGGGAGAACCCTAAGAAGATTTACTGGGCCGTATAAAACCTTTGGCCTTAAAATCCTCTAGCTTTTGCTTGAGTTCTAGGAGCTCATTAGGTTCCATCCTATATGGAATAATAGACACTAGAGATACTCCTGAAACAATCCTAATCATAAACTCTACCTCTCTATGGGGAGTTAATCCATAAAATTCATTAGTGAAAACACATATGAAACATTCTACTATTGGGGGAAAATAAGATTGATGTAAATCTTGATGCTCCATAAATAAAATTGCAATTTGGGTGCTCACACCACATAGCCTGTGAACATATGGTCCTGATCTACTATCCTAGACAATCCACTCACCCTTATGTAGATAACTACTACCCTTTGGTGATGTAAATGATACCCTACGGAAATAGTAGTCCACAAAATCATGGTACCAATCTAACCAATTTATCACAATAATTAAATCAAAGCCTATCATCTCCAGAATGAAGAGGTTCCATATGATAGGGTAAATCTATACCTCAGAGGGACAGTCCCTCAATTGCTGTATTCCTTCTGACCACACTTCTAATGGTGCATCTGAGGTCAAGACACAATAGTAATATTGTATCTCCATTCCAAGACATTCCATGATAGATACATAGATAAATGATTTTGAAGCATCTGTATCAAATTTTGTAGAAACTACAATAGATGCCGCTATAATAGTACATTGTACTGTCAATGGTGCCATTGAATGATCCTCAAATATCGAATATAGTACTTCGAACTGGTCTATTTCATGACCCTTTGCAATAACAGGACTGCTACGATCAAAACTGCTCAGTTGGCATTATTGGTTATTTGGGGTCTGGCTACCATAATGTAATGAATGAACGTTTTCAATGGATATTCCTTTCTTATAAATATTTCATAAAATCACATGAAAACACATAAGAATGAGATACCAAGTGCTATGTGACCTTTAAACATAAGTTTTTCACTTATGTTTTTTGAATTTCGAAAATCTGACATATACAGTTGTGAGCAGTGAGTTAAATGGAGACTGATAGGGTAAACCTATTTTTTGGAGAATAGTAACGAACCATTATGAATAGTTACATACCCTTATGAATAGTGATATACCCTAATGAATAGTATCCATAGCAATGATACTATAAAGATAATATTAATGTGAATGTATGATGCATCTATATTTTAGAATAAGTAAATGAATGTTTTAAAACTGCTTTTTTAAATAATAAATTTATATTTTAATTAAATATTAAATTAATTATATTTAGAAAATCAATTTTGAAAAATGGATTTCATTTTTTGATTATACATATTGAAAAATGGTTAGGAATATATTTTGGGATTTTTCTGAATTTTTTGAATTTTTTTTGAATAGTAAAATACAATAATTTACGATAAATGTTAAATAATGGATTTATTGAGTCATTTATGATGATATTATGATGTAAGTCCAATTGGTTAGAAATAAAATGAATCTAATACTATTTTTGGTCATGGAATAATTATTATTATTTGTCTTGTGAGGAAATAATAAATAAATGATTATAATATTATGAAAACCCTCCTCTCCTCCACTATAACCGCCTTGCCCCCTCTTCTCTTCACAACTCTCAAGCCTTGTGCCCGACAAATATTTTTTCAAAATCTCTCCCAAATCTCCTACCCATTGTTCAATATCCCCTAGCCTGTTTAAAATACCAAAACCTCTCCCATTAAGTGGTTTTTAAAAGAGATAACCCCAAGAGGTAAATTCCTCTTTCCAATTATTTAATTTATTTCTATTTCTTTTCTTTTCTTGTTTATTTCCTCACCTCACATCACCCAAATGGTATAATAACACCATTAACATAAATGTATTGGATTTTTTTTATTATCATGGGATATTTCATTATCATCTCTCTTTTCCCTAACTTTTATTTGTATGAAATGAAAACAATGTTTGAGATTTCCTAATTTAGCAAATTCAAGGACAACCGTTTATCAATATCTATTATCATCCATTATTCTAGACATGAAAACATTTGTGATATATTTTAACCATAATATTATAAATTTAATATATCCTAGTTATGGTTATGTAGTCCTTTTGTACAAATGATAATAATTTATCAAGAAAAACATGTTCATTGTAATCAAACCCACCAATTAACCAAAATGTAATCACTAAGGATTAATATAATAATTCGTCTTCACTGCCAATAACTGAATGTGTTCTTATAACCATTTAATCCCCTATTTAAATTAAACATCAATTATTTAGAACCACTATAATCTTACATGTTTATCCAAACATGAATATTAGTGAACCGATCATTAAAACGAAGAAAGAAAACGGAGCCGAAAAAAGAAATTGAACCTCATAAACAATCAAAATGGTAATAAATGAAAATAAAATGATTATAATAAATATAATAAATATAGAAGAGGTTATGGATTTATTACTTAATAAACCTAATTTAATTATTTAGGTCATTAATTTCAAAAAAATATCACCATCAGATTTAAGGTAAGGGTTCCTATCTATTTAACATTAATTCATGAATATCCTCTATGTTATGCCAATTTGTGTGCAATCCCAAATGATGGGTTATAATTTTTCTCCTCCACCATACTTACCTAATAATATATAATTGATGATAAACCTCATTATCTCTCATGAATCCCTGTTAAGTGCATGTGATACCATGCAGATAATCTGTAAGGAATTGTACTTGAACTGCCATTGTTCTTTTGGGTTGCTCTATCTTTATTTTTTACCCAATGAAGTTGTCTATTTTTTATGTAAAAGATTTACATTCTAATTACATTCTCAAAACTCATGATTCAATATCCATCCATCATTATCTTTCTGGGATATACATTCATTTAAGTGATTCCATCCTCAATACTCCATGATAAGAAATTTGAATTTAAGGGAACTTCCCAAATTTTTACCCAATTTCAAGTGAACTATATTCTATATTTTAAGCTGAAATGTTCTTTAGAGAATTATTATTTTATTATTAAAACCTTATTTTTAATTCTGGTTTTATATACAATATTTTCCTCTTTTCTATTTTAAAATCACTATAGTATTTTCATAAAAACCGCAGAAAAATGTATTATTGATAAAATTTCTCAAATACATTTACTACACGTTGTCACTTCTGTTTGAAAGAACATTCCATGATATAGGCATATTTTACCTTATGAACATCCATGTATTTTCTAATTCCATTCGTTCAAGGACACATTAATGATACACCCATTGGTTCTGATTTATGTCATGATTGTGATACACAATTATTTCCATTGGTAACCCTTATGTTTATTTAAGATTGATTATATATGATTCTTTCTGTAGAAAAAATATTCATGAAATGTAAGATGGGTGCACCCATATAACACTCTAATTAATTTGGTAAAGTTATGTCTCATGAGATGCTATGTGCAATGGTCTTGGCTGTTATCCTTGGCATGTGCTACTATAGAAAACATGATTGGTGGTAAGCCTTGGACCATACTACTATGTGAAGGAGATTACTGATTAGGCATGAATGATACTAAATACAAGTTTTATGATTTTTCTACACTTCTATTATTACATATTTTTATGATCCCTTGTTTATATGTTATGATGCCATATGTACCATGCTTGTGATATCATTATGTCATGCCTCCTAACTCATATGCTTACTCTTTATTCTTATGTTTATTCTCTTACTAGGCTTTTAGCTCATCCATTTGTTCATGTGTTCCCTAGGGAACCCTATGCAGATGTAAGGGCTCAAAGGAATTTTGGATCTCTTTATGGATAAAAAATAAATATGTGTTTTTAGGCCCATGTTTTATGTACCTAGGCTTCAAAGATGCCAGAATTTACGATCCTTGTCTTTTAATATGATGTATAATTATTATTAAAATAATATAATGTTATATATAGAAGGATAGGGTCACTATATATTGTATCAGAGGATGGTCTAGTTATTTTTTTGGAGAATAGGAATAGAGCACATTATTGTGAACCTTAAGAATGAGACTATGTATATGAAGACACCCCTAACTTTTCGTAAGTATAGAGTAAGTGGTTTATCAATAAATTATGTCCCTATTTAGCTAAAAACGGGTAGAGGTGGCTCTATAATAGATGTACCATAGAGTAATAACTCCAACATGGTGTTTATGTATTGACCTAGTGTATCCTGGTATGTGACAACGGGACTTGATACACTCTTGGTTTGACACTCCTGGGGGATATTCTTTGGTAAATCATGATCTTAGTACAAACCATTATTAAGGTAATAAAAAATCACATAAGAATGTAGGCTAAGAAATAGATCAACGATAACATAGATTTAAACCCATGGAATAAAATGTCAGGATATACTTTTCCTCTACACGTTTATCCATTTATGTTGAAGAGTTTTCGGTTTTATGTTCATTAACTGATCATTGAATAACTCTAATTGTATGTTATTTTTTTATTGTCAATGGTTGGAAATAGAAGAAAATGTTCCAACAACCAATGTGATAGGATATGTGATGATTTCCGTAATGATATTCCTAATATGAAAGGTGATGGTGATCAAAACATCATGACATTAATTTCTCAGCTAGCTCATGTTATGAATAATAACATGAATCTTGTGGAACACCATCCTCCTCCAAGAAAAGAAAAAAAATTCATAGAATCATTTATATGGAAAATGCCTCCAATTTTTTGTCGATCATTTGATCCCATCCTCCTTGAACATTGGATTGACTCCATTGAGAAGATATTATCCTTCCTTCAGTGCTCAAACAAAGAGAAATTTGTACTGGAAGTCTATCATTTTGATGGGAAAGTTGATCAGTGGTGGACACTAATAACACCCCAAGAATTTAAAAATAGATTTCTTATAAAATGCATGGATCACAGAGTATCTAGAAGCACTAATTTGTTATAAAATATACAAGTAAACATAGGTTTGTCGATTTTGTGATGTGAACTTCCAAAATCTGATATACACTGTGGAGATCAGTAAGTTATTTGGAGTCCGATAAGAAAAATATAATTTTCATTGAATAGTAATCTACCCTTACAAATAGTAAGATACCCTTATGAATAGTAACATAACCTTATAAATTGTGATTTAACATAATGAATTGTAACCATACCTATGATATTATATAAATAATATTCAAGTTGAAGTACGATATAACTATGTTTTAGAATAAGTAAATAAATGTTTTAAATCTGTTTTTCAGAGAATAAACTATGATTTTAATTAATTATTAAATTAATAATATTACGTAATTTATTTCCGAAAAATAGACATTAGTTTTTGACACTACATGTCCAAATATGGTTTGGGTGAATGTTTGGGATTTTTCTGAAATAATTGAATTTTTGATGTATTGTAAAATACGATATATTACGATAAATACTAAATACTTGATTTACTGCATCATAGGTGATTCATGGCTGATGTAAGCCCACCCAGTTCAAAATCACATGCTAGTATTAGTTTTTGGGGTCACATTGATCAAGAATATTCAAAATATTGAGAAAAAATATTAAAATAATAATTAAAATAACGTAAAATCCCTCCTCCCCTCCACTATATTTACCACCCCTCACGCCCTCTTCCTCCCACACCACGAAAGATTCATTCCTTGCCTAAATATTACCAAATACTCTTTCCAAGTCCTCTCCCCATGTCCATGACCAGATGGTTTTACTAAAAGGCCAAAAACAAAGGCTTTACATAGATTCTCAAGGAGGAATACTCATGAGGAGAACCTCTCTTCCTTTTTCATTCAATTTATTCTACAATGTTTCATTATTTTGTTCTCTATTCTCACATCAACTCATCCAAATGACATTATAATTCTAGTTCCATTAATGTACTATATTTTCATTATTATAATGGAATACTTCATCATTATATCTCATTTTCCCTTCCTTTTATACAATGAATGCAAACACCGTTTGATATGTTTTAATTTATCACTCTCAAGGAAGGCGGGTTTACAATTAACATTACTATCATCAAGAATGGTCCTGAGACCTTTTAAATTGTTGAACCAGATCATAATATATGAATTTTATGTTTTTTAATGTTTTGGAATAAGTACACACTCATAATATAAAATAATAATATCAAACAAGTTCATTATGCACAAAATGGGTGAAGTTAATCCATAATTTTGTCAATAACTTTTACCTAATGAATAATACTCAATTATACAACCCAAAATCATTATAAGATAATTTATAATGTCAATAATATTATATATTTACAATTATGGATCTTTAAGCACATTTCAAATGAACTTCCATTCATAAACACATGTAAACCGGTCATGAAAACCAAGGAAGAAAATGATTCCCAAAAAATAAAATTGAACCTCTTAAATACAACAAAAAGTCCATCAAAGAACCTAATAGGGTTATAAAATATCAATTACATGTTGATGAATTTATGTAATTATTAAATAATTAAGCTAAATATGATTATTTAGGTTGTTAAGAACAATCATGAACACCTTTAAGCATAAATTAAGGGATATCCTAACTCAATTACAATTAGATGACTTATACGTCTATGTCATTGGTTTTGGATTTTGTAAGAATTTTTGTGAACGACCTATGATTTTTTTATTCTTTTTAACAACTTTTTTTTTGGTTTTATGTTTTTATCTAATAATTATGTCCTTGAGTTTTTCTTGATCTAATGATATGTTCTTTGTAAGGGATCCTCTCTCTAACTTTTGTTGAAGAATTCCCTCTATGATGTGTCCTTTTTGTTTTTAATTCCAAATGTTGTGGTATGTTTTCAAACCTCCACCGTACTTCCCTTATTATATATAAATTAGTGGATACCCATTTAACTCTCATTATTCCCTCATAAGAACACCAATTACCATGCCTAAATGTTTATAAGGGGTCTCTCATCTCACTTTTATTCATTGGGATTTACATTGTTCGAAACTTTTTTCTTATATGTTGTATATGATTACTATCATTCAAAATATAATATCATGATTCCTTTTATGTTCACGTTATTCAATGATTCATTTGAGGTTTGTTAATTCTTGGTCACAGGAAATGATTGATTAGAATGTGGTAACGAGATTTGTCTCAATTTTCCATTCCGTTGTGAGTTACTTTGTATTGTGCACATATTAATTCTTATGTGGTTTAAATACTACCCATTTGAGATCAATTTTCATTTGAAATTATTTTTCATTTACATATACATATTCTCATCTCATTTATATGATTATTGTCTAAAATGTATATCATTTTACATACTATGTTTATTTTGAATGTTGTTTTAACTACAAAAGTGTTGATAAATATGTATCCTCTATTCTATATGGATAATATAAAGGAATATTGATATTTTATTGAATCTATGTATAAAGAATTCTTAGGACAAGTAGTTACTAGTAGGTCCTACTATAGCCTCTCGATGCATCAACAGGTCTCATTAGACAATCAGATTGGTGAAAAATCCTTTGAGTTTGTTTCAAAAAATCAAACAGGTTTATACCCACAATCATAAACTATTTTGAAGGTATAATTGAATCATGTTCTAGATACATTATGTCCAAATAATAATCATTCTCTTTATTCATTATCAGTTATTACTATCCATGAGGATTTCACATTGACAAAATATATGGTTGTAGTTTCATTTCCATCTTATTAATTGCATGAGTTTTTCATTTTCACAATGACATATTGACTATGAGAAGTTGTTTATGATTCAGTTAATATTGATTAATTCTTCTGCTCTTTGTAACCCTTTCTGAGCATTTGACCTCACCCCTTTCATTTGTTTACTTATAACAGGTTATGAAAAGAAGATCATTTATTATGTTTCTGTGGATGTAGTTTTTGGATTTTGTTATGTATTGTAATTTTTTACATTTCTCAACACAATATGAGTTACATATATGTATATAGTTTCTTCAAGGGTGATAAACTGAACATTTCATTAGGATTTGATTCCTCTTAATTGTTCCAATTTATTAGGTAACACACAGGCTACGATCAAGAGGGTCAGGGGCGTTACAGTTGGTATAAGAAGAAGTTTAGTAGGAACATTGGAAACTAGATTAGAAACAATAGATTTGAGAATAGAGTCCAAAGGTATTATTTGAGACCAAACATAAAAGAATGTACTAGAATTTTCATAAGGAATAGAGTATGTCGATCTTTCTAGAAAATATATCTTTTTATTGATACAAATAGGTATAGGTGGCTCTGAAAAATATGTACCTAGGAGTGAAAACTCAAACACGGACTTTCAGGCTTCACTTGGGGTATCCTGGTACACAAAAACGGGCATTGCTGCACTCTTGGTATTGACACTCCCTGAGGATATGCTTAGAATAATTCACATTTTCATTACAAGCCATTATGAAGTATTTTAATATAAATATTTTCCGAGAGAAACCATGTTTATGAGATTAGCTCTGCCTAAAATATCAATCAATGTTATGTGCATTTATATTTGAGAATCATATCCTAATATAGTGCATGAAATTATTTAGAAATGGCACCTAATGGTAGAAGGGGAATCAAAACACATAGACAAATTTAGGGATTATAAGTTTTAGTTAAAGATATAGTTAGTCTTTATGTCTAATATTTATGTTAATTACTTGTTTTATAACTTTTCAGATTAAGGAATTTCAGTTACAAATGGAAGGAAGAGGATCTTAAATGACATTCATATCCCATCCTGATGACTTTTATCATTAATTATTGCAAAGTTATTTCCTGAAAATTCAGAAACATTATCTATCATACAAATCACTTGTAAGAAATTGTTTGAGATATCAACCACATCCACTATACATTGATACAATCGTGGATCATGGGTTTTATTTATTATAATCCTATTTTCTCAATATTATCATATTTTTAGGAATGGTAAATATTATCAAGGCATTTTAAAATATTTTACCTTATCACAAGATTTTGAAGCATTTTACAATTTTGAAAAATGTGGCAATGAAGGAGACCCTTGCGTGACATATTTATATTTGGTTTTAATATATAGTCATTCAGCACATACTTATGAAATTTTAAAAGTCCCATTGATTGAATGTTTCAACTCAAACTTAGTGAAAATATTTTATAAAAATAATTTTTTATCAGATGTTTTGAAATTATATGTCATACATGATTGTTTTCCGAAAATATTTTTTTTGAACACCCATATGACCCAAGTTGTACAAGTAATATCTGGATGAAGGAAGAAAATGATTTTGAAGGATCTATTATTCAGTTTTGTAATGCATGGACCTTCTATTTATGTGATAAAGATGATAATGAACCCAGAAAGGCACCATGATCATGGTACACTCACTTTTTAATAAGATAATAAATTTGCGAGGATACAATTTCCAGAAGGTGGAGATAATGTTACCCCCATGAATTTATAAATAGATTTATTATACAATTCATGGATCAATGAATCTCTAAAAATACCAATTTGTAATAACGTATCCATGTAAACATAATTTTTCCACTTCTATGATGTGAATTTCGAAAATCTTTCATAGACGGTTAGGATCAGTAAGTTATTTGGAGTCTGATAAGAAAATAATAATTTTCAGGGAATTGTATCCTACCCTTATGAATTCTAACATACCTTATGAATAGTGATATACCCTAATAAATAGTGACCTTACCGATGATAGTATATAAATAATATTCATGTAGAAGTACAATATACCTATATTTTCGAATAAGTAAATAAATGTTTTAAAACTTCATTTTACAATAAATTAATCATATTTAGAAAAATAATTTAAAAAGATAGAATTCATTTTTTGACTCTAGATGTTGAAAAAATTTCAGGGTGAATTTTAGGTATTTATCTGAAATACATAAATTCTTTATGAATAGTAAAATATAATAAATTACGATAAATTATAAATACTTGAATTACTAAATCATAGGTGATGAAAGCATAATTTAAGCCCACTTGGTTCGAACTCACATGCCATTATTAATATTTTGGGTCACATGAATCAGGAACCTTTATAGTCTTGAAAAATAATATTAAAAGAATGTTTAAAATAATGTAAAATCCATCCTCCCCTCCACTATATAAACCCCCGCTCACCCCCTCTTCCTCCCACACCAATCAAGCTTCAAACCTTGCCTAACATAAGAAAAATAATCTTCCAAATCCCTCTCCTTATGTTCAAGACATTATGTTCTCACCAAAAGGAAAAAACTAAAGGCCTTAAAGATATTCTCAAGAAGAAGTACTCAAGAGGTGTACCTCTCTTCCTTTTTATTTCAAATTTTTTACAAAGTTTCATTCTTTGGTTCACTATGCTCACATAACCTCATCCAAATTAAATTATAATTCTAGTAACATACATGCACTGGATTTTAATTATTCTAAAGGAATATTTCTTCATCATATCAATTTTTCCCTTCCTTTAATACTATAAATTCAAACACCGTCCGAGATGTGTTAATATATCACACTCAAGGAAGAGTGATTTTCAATTTGCATTAATATCTTCAATACTGGCCATGAATCATTTAAAATGGTTGAACCAGATCATAATGCATTTATTTTATCTAGTTTAATGTTTTGTAATCCTTACACACTCTTAATATTAAGGAATAATACAAAACAAGTTTATTATGCCCAAAATGCGTAAAGTTAATCAAAGAATTAATCATTAACTTTAAACTAATGAATCATCCTAAATTATAAAACCCAAAATAATTATAAGTTCATTTATAATGTCACTAATATTATATATTTACAATTCTTCATGTTTAACCACATTTCAAATGAAGTTCCATTCATGATCACTAGTAAACCAGTCATGAAAACCAATGAAGAAAATGCTTCCAAAACAATAAAATTGAACATCTTAAACCCATTAAAATCACATTAAAGAAACTAATATGGTTATAAAATAAAAATTACATGTTTATGAGTCTTTGTAATTATTTATTAATGAAGCTAAATTTTATTATTCAGGTCGTTCAGAATAATCAAGAATACCTTCAATCATAAGGTAAGAAAAATCTTTACTCTATTTCCATTCATTGAGATAAACATCAATGTCATTGGTTTAGTATTTTCGTATAATGTGTGTGAATGACCCATTATTTTTTTATTCTACATAACCAATTTTAATGTGTGGGTTTACGTTTGTCACACATAATTATGTCATTGATTCTTCATCAATCCAATGATACGTTCTTTGCAAGGGAGCCTCTCTTTAACTTTTGTGCAAGAATTCCCCATATGTTGTGTCTTTTTATTATTAATTCCAAATGATAGGGTACTTTTTTCTCACCTCCCCCATATTATATTTATGATATATAAATTATGGGATTCCCCTTTATCTATCATTAATCCCTCATAAGAAAACCCATTACCTTGCTGAAATGATTGTAAGGGGTTTCTCATCCCACTTTCATACAGTGGGATATCCATGGTTTGATACTTATTTCTTATATGGGTTATATGTGTAAGATCATTCAATATATAATATAATTATTCTTTTTATCTTCATGGTATTCAAAGATTGATTTGATGATTAATAATTATTGGTCACACAAAATGATTGATTACAATGTGGTAACATGCTTTGTCCCAATTTTCCATTTCGTGATGACTTACTTTGTATTGGGAACCTATTAATCCTTATGTGGTTTACCTACATCCCATTTGAGATAACTTTTCATTGGAAATTATATTTCTATTAAACATCCATATTCTCATATCATGGATATGATTATTTTCTAAATTGTATACCGTTTTACATATGTTGTTTATTATGAATGTCGTTTTAACTATGGAAGTGTTGATGAATCTATATCCTATGTTGTATATGGATAATGTAAAGGCATGTTGAACTTTTATTGAATTTTTATATAAATAATGCTTTGGACATTCAGTGAAGGGTAGGGTCTGCTATATACCCTTGATGCATCGACATGTCTAATGAGACAATCAGTATGGAGACAAACCATTTGAGTTGGTTTCCAAAAATTAGACGGGTTTCTACCCACAGACCTAAACCGTTTCGATGGTATAAATGTATCACATTCTAGATAAATTACTTCCAAATAATAATCATTATCTTTATTCATTATCAGTTGTCTCTATCCATGAGTTTTTCACTATGACAAAATCTATGGTTGGAGTTTCATTCTCAGTATATTAATTGTGTGTGTTTTTCATTTATTCACCATGCCATATTTACTATGCCAAGTTTTTTATAATTCTATTAATATTGATTCATGTTTCCATGATTTTTATCCCTTACCAAGTATTTTAGCTCACCCCTTTCATTTGTTTACCTCCAAGAGGTTATGAAGAATAAATAATTGATTTAGTTTATGTGGATGCAGTTTTTAGTTTTTGTTATGTATTGTAATTAGATACCTTTCCCAATGTAATTTGAGTTACATCTATGTATATAGTTTCATCAAGACTACTAAACTAATCATTTCTTTCATATTTCATTCTTCTTAATATTTCTAATTTATCTGGTAATGAATGGGCTCTGGTCTTGAGGGGTTGGGTCATATCAACACTAATCATGAATACAATGTATAAAGAGGAAATTGATTCCATGGATTAGGAGGAATTCAAGAGGATGTTTTGAATAAATATTTTCCATAAACCCTCCATCTCAAAATATATAGAGAGTTCCTCGATCTCAAGAATAAGGAAGATGAGTCCATTGGGGAATATGATGGAAACTATAAAAGGATATCAAGGTACACCTATGGCCATGTCATGAACACTGAAAGCAAGGTGGATCGATTCTTTAAGAATCTAAAGCCGAGTCTATGAAAATAATTGGTGATTCAATACTTTGATATTTATGAGGAGATTTTCTATTGTTTCATCAAGGTCAAAATGGAAAATGGAGACTCTCAGTGGTCTCGTGGGACTAGAGAAATGAATCATGAAATAGAGAACCACATGGGTGGTTAAAAGAACTAATCCATTGATGGAAGGAAGCCTGAATTATTACCTGGTAAAATTTGTGGGAAGAGGCATCTTGGGAACTTTCTAAAGGGAAACAAGAATTGCTTCAAATGTGGAATGTTTGGTCATCTGAAAAAAACTACCGAAGGGATATAAAAAATCCAACTAATTTGGAAGAATAAACGATGGTTCAGATTAACACACAGCTAGTGGTGTAGTGGTACAATAGCAACGAGCATTGGAATTTTGAAAACAATTTCTCTAATCCAAGGTTTCTCAAAGGAAATCGAGAACAACCTCCATGGAAACAAAAAATGGTCTATGATATCACTACTATTGAGGTGGATCTAGAAAAGTATGTGTTGACAGCTATGCTATTTATTCATTCATGAATATAGAATGTACCCTTTGTTTCTTGTTGAAAGATTATTTCATATCTGGCATGTTTTGTAGAACTATTCTACTACCACCTAAAAATTTTCAAAAAAATTTATCTGTGAGAATAGAGAATGGGGAAATTATTGAATCCAGGGTTTTTAACTCCTCCCAGGTAAATATCTGTGGAATAAAACTCTCATCAAACCTTTTTATACTTCCTTCAGTGGAGTTAGACGCAATCATGGAAATGGATTGGCTATCTTTATACATGGCCGACATCAACTATCAGAAAAGAGAGATCACTCTTTACATCTTGAAGCACCCTCCAATTCTTTAAAAGTATAATGAGGAATATCAATCTCTTTTAGAATAATTGTCTCGAGTGTTGATATTTTTGCCTTATAATCACGAATATCTCGCTGAAATGATTTAGAGAAAGGAGAGAATCATCCTTGAATACATGTTCAATGTGAGTGATTACACTGATGTATTCCCTAAAGTGTTTCCTGGTCTTCCTCGTGATTGAAAGGTTAGGTTCTCAATTGGAATAATCCTTGGATCTCTAACTATTCAAAAAACCTTATAGAGTGGACACCATAGAGCTGGAAGAGTTGAAGAAGTAGTTATTGGAGAATATGGATAAGGGTTTTATATTCCCTAGAGATTCACCATGGGGTGTTCCAGTCCTCATTTCCATGAATAAGGATAAATCAATGTGCCTCTATATTGATTATCATGAGTTCAATAAAATAATTATAAAGAACATGTATCCCCTTCCACAGATAGATAACTTGTTCAACCAGCTTTTTGGGGATTGATATTTCTCTAAGGTGGACCTTCAGTTGGAATTTGACCAATTAAAGGTGATGAAGGATGATATTTCCAAGAATTCCTTTCAAATGAAGTATGAACATTATGAGTTCATAATGATGCCCTTCGAACTCACTAATTCTCTAATAATTTTCATTTATTTATTTAAAAGAGTCTTTAGAGATTACCATAATAAATTTTTTGTAGTATTTATTGATTATATTCTGATATACTCCAAGATTTAGGAGGAAAATGAGGAGAATTTTAATTCCATGTTAAAGAAATTGAAATGGTAGAATTTTTATGAAACTTATATTAAATGTGTGTTTTAGATGGAGGAAGTATCAATCTTGGGAAATGTTATCACCAGTAAAGGGAAATCTGTGGACCATTCCATGAAAAAGTCCATTGAAGAGTGGCCCAAGAAAACATTTGTAATGTAGATAAGAAACTTTTTGGGTTTACTTGGGTATTATCAAAACATTGTGAAGAACTTTTCATTATTTTTAATCCCAATGACCAAGATGAAATGGAAGGGAGTATTTTTTTCCAGACTATGTAATGTGAAAAAAATCTAAGGAGTGGGAAAAGTGGCTAATCACTTTACCATTACTCACACTCCCAACATGTTTAAAACTCTTTGTGGTGTACAATGATGTTTCAAATAATGTATTTGGTTGTGTGATAATTAAAAATTATATGGTTATAGCCTACATCTCAAAGAATCTAAAAATACACACGCAAAACTATCCCACGCACGATCTGGAGTTGGTAGCTGTGGTCTTTGCATTGAAATTATGGTGTCATTACTTCTATGGGGAGAAGTGTGAAAGATATACTGATCACAAGAGCCTAAAATATATTCACACACAAAAATATCATAATATGTTCCATAAAATATGTATATATCTCATCAAGGAATATGAATTCTCAATCCACTTCCATCCTGGTAAGGCAAATAATATGGAAAATGCCCTAAGTAGAAATGATCATGCATCTCTATCAATGATGAAAATTTAAAAAAATATGGTCATCTTAGATTTGAAGAGGATGAACATGGTAATAATTAAGGGAGGAATATAATCAATGCTTTCTCAAATTATTACCCATCCACCACTCATGGATAGTATAATAGATTCTCAATGAAAAGATGAGTAAATTCTAAAAAGGGTGTAAGCTATCAAAAATAGTAAATCCTCAGAGTTCATGGTTGAAAAAGATGGGGTTGAAATATTTGGGACATGGTTATGTGTACCATCCGATACAGAGATAAAGATGGAGCTTCTGGATGACACACATATCTTAACCTTCTCTATCCACCTTGGGAGCAGAAATATGTTTCAATATATTAGAGAAAACTTTTGGTGGTACAATATGAAAAGGAATATTGATTAATATACATCAAAGTGCCTTGTTTGTCAGCAAGTGAAGGATAAGAGGCAAATTTCTAAGGAGATGATGCACCCACTACCCATAACAACATGTAATTTGGAGAAAATTATCATGGAATTTCACATTAGACTTCCATGAACATCCATATGAAAGAATGATATATGGGTTATTGTGGTCATTTTACAAAGATAGGTTAATTTTTTCGCATTTTGAGAGGACTTGTCATTGGATCAATTTGTAAAGATATATATCAAATAAATTTTATGGATGCATGGAGTGCAACTAATTATTGTATCCCATCAGGATCCAAGATTCACCTATAAGTTTTTGAAAGGTCTCCAACATGCTCTAAGAACTGAATTGAACTTTAGTTAGACCGATCACCCTCAAACTAATTGCCAATCTGAACGGACTATTCAGACTCTATAAGATAAGGTGAGAGTGTATTCTATGGACTTCAATGGGGGATAGGACCTCCATCTTCCACTAGTCTAATTATCCTAAACAAACAGTTTCCAATCGAGCATCCGTATGGTGCCATATAAATCCATTTATGGGAAAAGGTGCAGAACACCGACATGTTGGGATGAAGTTGGTGAATGTGAGTTCTTAGGACGTGTAATGGTCAATGAAATGGTGGAGAATGCGAAAATTATTCTGCATCTTATCAACTAATCCCATAGTCGATAGAAGAGTTATGCAGACAACCACCGACAAGGCCTTGAGTAAAAAGTCGGAGACGATGTATTTCCTCACATATCTCCATGGAAGAAGGTCTTGAGGTTTGGAAAGAAAGGGAAGTTAAGTCCTAGGTACATCATCCCCAACAAGATACTTTATTGAGGCAGAGATGTGGAATATCGACTCGCACACCCACCTACCATGTTGAGAGTACATGGTGTCTTTTAGGTATCACTCATATGAAAGTACATACCAGACCCTTCATATGTACTCTCTTCAGAGGTGGTACAGTTAGAGGATATTCTATCTAATGAGGAGAAGCTAGTGAAAATATTGGATTTAAGAGATAAAATTCTACGTAACAAGACTAATCACATGGTAATGGTACTATGGATGAACCGTAAGTAAAAAAGGCAACATAGGAACTGGATGATGCAATGAAAGAAAAGTAACCACACCGATTTATGGCCAAGAATGTAAAATGAAATATTGAGGGAGAAATTTCTTAAAGGGGGAATAATGTAATGACCTAATTATATTCAATAGAAATTTTTTTATTATAAATACGTCATAAAATCACATGAAAACACAACATAATAAACTAATAAGTGCTATATCACCTTAAACATTAGTTTGCCTCTTCTATGTTTCGTGTTTCGAAAATATGATATACACGGTTGTGATTAGTATTTTATTTGAAGTCTCACAAGAAAAGTAATTTTTTGGAATAGTAACCTACCCCTTTGGATTGTAACATACCCTTTGTAATAGTTATATATCCAAATGAATAGTAACCTTAACTAAGATAGTATAAAAATAATATTCAAGCGAATTTATGAAGAACCTATATTTTAGAATAAGTAAATGAACATATTAAACCTGGTTTTTAAATAATAAATTCTGATTTTAATTATATATTAAATTAATCAAATTTTGAAAAATAATTTGTAAAAATTGATTTCATTTTAGGATTATAAATGTTGAAAAATGTTTATGGTTATATTTGTTGATTTTTTCGAAATACTTTAATTTTTTTGAAAATTAATATACGATAATTTACAATAAATGCTAAATAATGGATTTATTGAGTTATTGATGATGATCTGCTAATGTAAGCCCAATTGGTTTGAAATCATATTAATTTATTAGTACTATGGGTAATTTAATACTTACAATTTATTTTCTTGTGACAAAGTTATAAATTAATGATTATAATATTATGAAAACCCTCCTCTCCTCCAATATAACCCCACCCCCCACCTCACACCCTCTTCTCTTCACTACTCTCATGCCTTGTGCCATTCCAATATTCTGCCAAAATATCTCCCCAAATGCCTCTCCTGCTTCCAACATCCCCTACTCTCTTAAAAATTCCAAAACCTATCCCCTTAATGGGTTCTAAAGGGAGATAAACTCAAGAGGTAAATTCCTCTTTCCAATTCTTTAATTTCTTTTATATTATTTTATTTTATTGTTTCTTCCCTCACTTTACTTCTGCCAAATGGTATGATAACTCTAGTAACATAAATTTAATAGAATTTTTTTTATTATAATGGGAAATTTAATTAAAATTTATCCATTCCCCATATTTTATTTGAATGAAATGAAAACATCGTTTCAGATGTGTTAATTTAGCACATTCTAGGAGAACATTTTATTGATTTATATTATCATCCATAATTCTGGTCATGAAACCATTTTTTTTGTGGATGTAATAGATTATTATATATATAATATATCATAGTTATAGGTTTTCAATACGTTTGTAAAAATGGTATTAAGATATAAAGAAAATCATGTTCATTGTAATCAAACAGACCGATAAATGAAAACTGTATCACTATGGTTTTATATAATAATTCATCCTCAATTACAATAACCAAATGAATTTTTATAACCATGTAATCTCGAAATGACAAAATCATCAATTATTGACAACCAATTTCATCTTACATGATTATCTAAACATGAATATAAGTGAACTGACCATTAAAACAAAGAAAGAAAATATACCCGAACAATGACATTGAACGTCATAACCAATGAAAATGGTAATAAATAAACATAAAATGATTATACTAAATATTATACATAGAGAATAGGTTTTCAAGTTATTATTTAATAATCCAAATTTTATTATTCGGTCCATTATGTTCAAGAAAATACCACCATAAGTTTTAAGGTAAGTCATCCTATCCATTTCACTTTTATTTAAGAATGTAATCTATCCTATGCCAATTTATGTGTTATCCCAAATGATGAGGGATGATTTATCACATCAACCTTACATTCCACATTATTTATAATTTATGATAAACCATTTTCTCACTAATGAATTCCTCTTATGTATACCTGATACCATACCGATAATCCATAAGGAATTCTACCTTAACCGCCTTTATTCCTTTTAGGTTGCTCTATAATTATTTACCCAATTGAAGTTGTATTTTATTTATATGTAAAACTTATAAATTATGATTTTATTATCCAAAACCATGTTTCACAATCCATCACTCATTATATTTCTAGGATATACATGCTTCTAAGTGATTCCCTCCTCGATGCTTCCAGATAAGCAATCTGGTTTTATGGGAAATTCCCATATTTTCACCTAAATTATAGTGCACTATATCCACTTTATTAAGTCACAATTGTCTTCATGAAATCAGTTGTTTTATTATGAAAACCTTCTTGGTTCAATTATGGTTTTATATAAAATATTTTTCACTTTTTTATTATAAAATCTCTATATTATTTTCTTTAAAACTGCACAAAAATGTTTTATTGCTAAAATTTCTCAAATACATTTCCTACATGTTTTCACTTATTCATGACATAAATTCACATGATATATGACTATTTTACCTTATTAACTTCCATTTATGTTCAAATTCTATTTTATCATGGACACCTTATTGATACACCCATTGGTTATGCATTATGTCAGGATTATGGTACTCAATTCATTCCCTGGGTAACCCTTATGTTTATGTAAGTTTAATTATGTATGATTATTTATGTAGAATATATATTCATGAAATGTAATATGGGTGTTCATATATTGTTCTCCAATAAATTGGGTAGTGTTATGTTTCATGATATTCTATGAGCAACAGTCTTGCCAGTTATCCTTGGCTTGCGGTACTATGTGAAATAGGATTGGTGGTTAGCCTTGGCCTGAGCTACTATGGGAAACAGGATTGGTGGTTAGCCTTGACATAGACTATCTACATGGTTTATGTTTCTTCAAATCTTTTTTAATTCCATGTTTATATGATCCCATGTTTATATGTAATGATTTTATATGTACCATGCTTTTGATACAATTTTTCCATGCCTCACAACTCATGTGCTTATGCTTTATTCTTATGTTCATTACCTTACTGGGATTTTTAGATCATCCCTTTTTTATGTGTTCCCAAAGGAACCCTATTTATATTTAAGGGCTCAATGGATGTTAGGAACTAAATATTGATTTTTAATCAAAACGTTTTTTTATCCCCATGTTTTATGTTTTACGTACTTAGTTTTCAAGGATGCTATACTTTACTCTCCTTGGCTTGTACTCTAATTTATAATTATGATTAAAATCATGTATTGTTATATGTAAAATTCTAGGGTCTCTATAATAGAAATTAAATCCTTGTTGGTTTATTTCGTTCGGTGCTATTCCAACTCCCTAGCTTATGTGAAGGAATATAACCCGCTCTTGAAGGTGGAGTTGGCACCAATCAATTTCTACTCGAAGTTAGTGGAAATGTCCGGCAGAATCTCTGAATATTATACATACTAACTCAAGGATGTAACGTCAATGGGTATTTATAATAAAGAGGCTTCAGCTTCCCCCATCATCCACACTAATGACACACCATGGATTTATCATAATGGGTACTCTGGCTACCATAAACCTTACATGAAACCACGAGGGAATCTTTCTTACCATCAAGAGAAATACATTCCTTACACGACAGTGATATGTTATACCCAGTGAAATTTCCACCCCTCAGGCTATGCTCAATGATAAGATCTTGATTGGAAATTTTAGAAATATTTAGACAGGGGAAATACATTCACCTCCCCATATATAGCTTACAGAAGACCATCTTCTAAGCATGTAGCATGAAAAAGCATATCACCGGGTAGAAGTAGCACAATGCACTGTAACTAAGTAAAAAATGATGAATATTCCATAACTAATATAGAACCCTACAGGACATGCAATAAAACTCTAGCTCTATCATCTCTCAGCATATGAGGTATGATGTGACCATATATGGTAGTCTGTAAATCAACCCATAACATTTTCTAATACTGACAAGCCAGGGTAATGACATCCCACTAGTGCTTGGATAAATCACACAACATGTATGTGTCAATATAGACCCTCCTCTATAGAAGAATTTATAGATTCTAAATGATAGATAGGGTGGGATCTAGCTAAGACATAGTACCCTGCAAACCTCCATCCCCTGAAAACATAGAAGGTGTTGCTCCTAGAACTCACGAGTCAGATTAACCATCATTGGTGTAACCCGTGGAGCACCGTACATGGACTGCATTAGATGTAGAAAAAAATCATGAACATGAGTGTGAGTTCCTAGATTAGGTACAATAGAAGGTTCCTCAATTGGCACTCATGGTGGTATGAATAGAGGGTTAGGTCCCAACATGTCTGAAACATGTTCTTTGCCACCATCTTGGCATACACTACAATGATTTCAAGGTGGAATTGGTCTATAAATTCCAAGCACATTCCTTAGAAAAAACAATAAGTAGATATATCGCAACACTTATGGAAGATAAGTAAGGAATGGCTCACCATCTAATGTATACAACCCTAACTACCCACTTGGAAAACTAGATATTAGTATGTTCTCAGATATTATTTTTAGGGGTTCTAATAGATGAAGGGTCAATAGTACCTCGAGTAATCATTTACATGAAACAATTTCGTTTCATTTAACATATATTTACTAGGTTCACTCCTTTAACGTTCGTAAACATGAATTCGAGGGATAAGAACATTCAACCATTCCACATTTATGTTTGGATTTTCTTAAACTTTTTATTAAGGTTCCTTTAAAATTCATTTTCTATCCTAGTGAATCCTAGATCATAATCATTACCACTAAGATTAACACCCAAATGAATGTCTAAAAAAGTATTGCCTTGGTAAACTAATCATTCAATTTTAGGAGGTCCCATACAACTCATGAATTGAGATAGTAAATCACTCAATAACAACCTTGTGTAATAAAATCATAATCTAACTATCCAATCACCAGTAACCAATCACAGGTATATCATGTAATGAAATCTATGAAATTCCCCTATATGTCATGGTAATATGAATGTCATGTGAATTCAATGTGCCTATAATAATGCATGAACTATGCTCCATAACTTTATATCATCGGGCCATGGATGAAATACTCCTCCACTAGAGAAATAATGGTACCCTAAATATAGAATTTGTGTCACACAATGGTGAAATACTATTAACAATAATAGAAAAAATAGAACAACAATTATATTTTGGGTAAATTGAACTTTACCTCGACCATGGGTTCTTGACACCCAAGAATGACTTATGACCAAGTGATATAGAATTAAAAATAACCAATATGTTGTCTCAAAATAGTAAATAAATAATGGAGACCCCTATAATACCACTTTGTGATCTCCTAAACTCAGATTCCACTTAATTGGTTCCTGAGCCCTATAGGCTACATAGACTCAAGTGCATCTCTCCAAACACCAGAGGCTACCAAATAGTAATGATGGACTAAGGTGTGTCTATGTGGAGACTATTCCATATTTTAAACAGTTTATCAAAATAGTTTAATATAAATAGAGGAAAATAGATGAATCAATATAAGTACATAAAATACACAGTGTAATGATAAAAGGATAATTATAACTAAAATAAATGGAATAACATACGAAAAATTCTGATGATATGTCATGTATCTAGTAATCTAGAAATCATTGATACAAATTTTAAAGAATTAATGAAAAACCCAATGTAAAAAATGGGAAACACATAATCTATCCCAAACATTTCACTCTATAGATCGATAATCTGTTTCCAGCTCCATAAAAAAAACAAGAAATCAAGTGGTCAAAGATGTATGTTTCTCTTTATGAACACCATCATATATTTATTCCTCCCTATTTACAAAATGTAAACAGGTGAGGGTGTGAGATAAATCATAGTGGTCCTCCACCAATTGAGTACATAACATCTAGACCATGTAATGGGAATGTAACAGTGTTAATTCCCGAATATATAATGAAAATATGTACAATGTAACTAAATACCCATGTACTGGCTTCATCCCTCAACTGGTGTCAGAATATGTAACTAGTTAATTATTTTATTGTCTCTAGTTTATAAATAGGGCTTGTGTAAGAAATAGTGAAGGTTACAAAATGTAAGACAAGAAACTGTAATGAAATTTAATAATAAATTTCTAATGTAATAGCCAAGGAAACATAGACCTCAGTGGTATCCAATTAAATAATAACTGTAGCCTGGAAAAGGGTAATAGTGTATTCCAAGGAGCGTAGTCTGAAGAATTCCACAATAACATTCCTACCGAGTCCAAGGAGTTTATCGAAGGTAAAATTGGGATAAGCAATGATTGTGCCCGATTGGAATTAACCATGTATCCTAAATGTTGATTCTAGATTGAATGTGTGTATCCAAGGAATCCTATAATATTATTGAAGGGATCCTATGGTGTCATAGAAAACATCTAGGAATTGACATGGATTGGGGTCTAGAAGGGTCCTAACTAAAGCGAGACACATCCTTGTATCAGAATGGGGTTCTCGAGTGCTCAAGGAATTTCCAATAGAATCCATAAGGAGCTTGACTCAAGGGTATCCTATTTGACAATTAATTCATATAATATTAAATTTGGTTCAATCCTTCCCTTTCATTAGTGTGACATGGCCATGTATCTTGAAACCTTTCACTTAATCAATTTATGGAATTTTATAAATAATCTAGGTTCACTCCACTACCTTCCATTAACATGGTAAGAGGTGCTATAGACATTCATCCTATTATTCAATTACATTTTAAAAGTACAAGTCATATACTTAGTATATATTCCAATTTATATTTCGAAATTAATTATCCAATTGATGTACTTACTTTATGTGGGTCAAGTTGTGATCATACATTGAACTTTATACTATTCAATTAACATTTTAAATCATTTCATTAAGTATATTAAATCTTACCCTTAGAAAGGTCATGTCAAGGCACACCAGAATGACATCTCAAAAGTGTCAAAACACTAAAATGAAAATTATGGAAAAACATCCTACATGGGATTTATGGATTTGTGGGAATAACAACTAACAAGTAATCACATATTTGGAAAGATAGTAATCATATGGTTCTAATGATTATATTCATTGAATGGAAATTCAAGGAATGACACCTAATGAAATCGGCACACCACATATGTAATTTCGAGAACAAATGAACACAATTGATGAGTTATAAAACACCTAGATTTGTCTTGTACGACTCTCCTCATCCATTATGTGCCTTTAATTAAACTTGGATTATAGTAGTTCTGAGGAAAATGTAAAAACGATAACACCTCAATAAGTAGGTCGATAATAGGAGAGATGAAGAACAACTCAAAAAATAATGAGTAATTACTGTCACATATCCAACATGATGAACAAAAATTTTAATGGATCTCGGATGAAGAAGATCTCTTAATCCTTAGTTTTTGAATTTATAAATATCGGTAATGAGGGAAATTTTGGTTAATCCCACTGGGAATCAGATTAGGGAAGAAGGCGGGGCCTAATTAGATCACTAAGGGAAAAAATGTAAAATTAAAAAAAAAAATTAGCCTGTGTAAGGTTTGGGCACACAACATTACAATTCGTGAACCAACCATGCATTGGTACCTAGAGAAGAGGGGCACAAACATGGTTAGGCCGAACAATTAGTGAAACTATACACCAAACCTGGGAGATGGTATTTCCTAAAGATGCAAACCATCCTCACGGTTTGATCTAACCATGGGGTCTAACCAAAAGGATTCCTTTAACCACATGGTATTCTCTCTTTTTTCATCAAAAGATGGGTTTCGGGCTTCGAAAATTCCTCAATCTCCCTCGGGAACTTGTCTATCTTATTAAGAATCCATATTATTCCAAAATAAATAATTAAAATTAAATTTGATGGATCCATACCTCATTGAAAAACTGGGTTCTTACAAAAATGTTATATAGTATGTGAATAAAAAATAAAAAATTTGAAGGTATATAAAATATGACAGTAAACATATAAAAATAAAAAATTAGGGATCAGTTTCCTTAATGGAATATTGACTGAACATAGTTGCATTGGCCTAAGACGAAATTCCATTGAACATGATCCCAAATATATATTTATTTATATATTTTTGTGTGTGATACATATTTTTATATATATATTTAGATACTAAGAGTATCCAGGACCCATGGTGTAACTCATGCATCAATTCATAGTCCATAATTCTCATAGAATGAAAAGGATATCCATTCTCGAATATCATAAATAATGAGGTATTCCATGACCAAGTATCATAACTCAAGAGTGATTCAATGCTCAGGTATCATCATCATTAGGTTATTCAATTCCCAGGTATCACAAGTCAATATGAATTTTATTACCTTGTATTGTAATCAATATGGAAAGCCATGTCTGATTATCATAGTAAATAGGGGATTCTATGAATGAGTATCTAAATTTACAAGGAATTTTATTCCCAATTATCACAATTTATAACAGACACTATGAATGAGTGTTATAAGTCAAGAGGGATTGCATGATTTAGTATCAAAATGAATAAGAGAAACCATTTCCAAATATCATAAATCATGAGGGTCACCATGACCAATTTTAATAAGTCAAGAGGGATTAAATGACTGAGTATCTAAATAAATAGGGGATTCAATTAATGAGGATCATAATTCAAAGTAGACTCCGTGAGCAAGTATCATAATCTTTAGTTTATTCCTTTCCCAATTAACAGAATTTATAATAAATGATGTCTGATATATTCCATGTCCATAAACATTACACATCTTAAATCAAGTACAAAATTTGGGTCCTTATATTATTAAAAAAATGAGAAGGCCTTGGGGAGTTCCTTATCACAATAAAAATTATCATGTGATAAGGGTCAATCATTTTTTTCATTGATTGTTATGTCCATGTTTACACCCTTTCCATTAACATTCCATTATAATTTAATTAACCATGCATAGTCCACAAGATTATCTATACCATTTAAGATTACAATAATATCTCTATTTTAATTCCCCTTTTAACAATGGAATACATCCCATATTTTGATGGTACAAATAGATATACACACACATTTGTAAATTGAACCATTAATTTACCATTAATTGATCATTTCTCGCTCTAGGGTTCATTACATTAATGGTTAATAACGAAAATTAATAGGATTCACGCTAATGTATGAACCATGTTGATTTTACCATCCTCATACCATGATAGTGTGTCTAACAATGGGACTATGTCAATTTTTATAATTTTAATTTATGGTATTTTACATTTTAGATGAAACAACTAAAGAATCAGGTGTGTGGAATAATGAAATAATTTATATACCATTATTCAATGAGAGAAAAGTCTATAGAAAAACTATCTAATGTTTAGGATAGTCCACCCATTCAGTGTCAAGCAATTATTCTAGCCGGGTTGAGAGAAATATATGTAATAGACAAAGAACATGAAAATTGGGAAAAAGATTCCTCAATGATTTCACATTCCATATTGAGTACGAAAATGAAATAATAACAAATCGTAATTGATATCTTCCCAATATAGAACCAATAATAATGAAATATATAGTTTTAGATGCCAAATGAATAAGTTACAACAAAACATATGTGAGGTGAAATGGAGATATCGAGTATCCTAGCATGAGAGAAATGAGGGATGGAAGGGAGGATAAAAGAAATAATGTATGAGGGTAAAAATGGAAAAATACCCCCTTTAAAAAACCACAGGGTTTTACCACACATTTTGTCCATACTATGCACTAACTGTGTGGGATCACTACATAAGTGGAATTAATCATGCAGTCAAGGGGCATAGTTTTCCAAACAATGCACATCTAATGCCATTCCCCTTATTGTTTTTTTTGGAGAAATCCTCACACGACTGTGGGGACTCAGTGACATGGTTATATAAACCATGTGAAACCCCTAATAACCTAGACCAAGAAACATGGTTTCTTTATAGGGTTCACATGGTGTAGAAAACCCTTTTCCTAATATAAAATAGTTCATACAATTTGTGCTGCATGATTAGAACTAACCATCTTCCAATTGTGTTCCAATGCATGTTTCTCCCAAAATGGATTCTTTAGACCCGGATAATTTTGAATCTATTTTGAACTCCCAAAAAACATCTCAAGCCTAAATCATCATTCATAAAAAAAAATTACATGTTCCAAATTCAAGAATCACATTCTATATATAATTCTAAGATTCATCACATAGAAAAAAAAAGTTAAAATTCCTTTGAAAAATAGAATTTATTGTAAAACAGGAGGCCATTCAATCTCCACCATATAACTTCTCATACCTCAGAATCAATAGGAAGAAAAAAATCAACACCTGAACTAATTTGGTTGTCAAATTTAATTCAAATAGTCGTGTTTCATTACTAAATACCCAACACACCTCCAAGTGTATATGTAGGCATACATTACACAATCCATTGAAACATGAGATACATAATGTATTCAATAATGAATCTCAATATGATGCTTACCATATCCCATCTAACCAAAGACAAGACCATGTTTTCATCTCTGTTGACGCTCCTTTCGTCACAGAATCCAAAGATCGGAAAAGGGGAATATCTAAGAAAAAAGTGATTAATCCTTTGAAGAAACATAAAAAATCGACAAAGGGATGGAAAAGGAGAACATTGCCCATGTATCGCGCAAGTTCCCTCTTGGTCGCGCAAGTACACTTGCGCGCCGCCTCAATACTTGCACGACCCCTCATGGTCGTGCAAGGGACTTGCGCGACAGATCCAGTAACCGCCCGAGGTCTTCTTTTGCCTATAAATAGACCCTGTGGGCCCCCCATTCGAAAGGATCTCTTCCCAGAAACTTGGATCAAAGCTCCCGACGCTCGAATCTCTTCTCAAAGCTTCCGGAACACTTCTAAGGTAATTTCTTACCTAGAATGGAAGATCTAAAGAGAAGAAGGAAAGCCCAAGTGTTGAAACTTATCAAACACTTGCGCGCCAACTTAATTACTTAAATATAACTTGCGCGTCCCTTCTCTAGAAGAACCTCAAGAGGATGGGAAAGGGTTTAATAAAGAGTCGCTCAAGTAATTCAACTCTGGTTGAAAATCGCGCAAGTATCCCTTATGTCGCGCAAGTATACTTGCGCGACCAATACTTGCGCGCCGCCGCAGGACTTGCGCGACCTTCAATACTTGCGCGCCCCTATCTTTTTGGGTGCCCATCTTGCCCATTTTTACCCCTCTTAAGCCATTTCACCCTTCCTATTCAAGATTCAGTCTTCAAGATACTCTTCAAAGCTATTTATGGCCTGATTTCTTGATTTGACATCCTTATCTGAAAGGAATTCTGTGAAATATCTCTCAAAACTTAGTGATTTAAACATCTTTATGTCATCAAAGATTGAGAGTTCATTCATTCAACCTCATCCTTTAAAGATGATAGAATCCTAACCTGGGTCTCCTTTTCAGGAATAAGACTCAGTCATAACCTTGGGCTTCCTTTTCAGGAGTAAGCCCCAAGTCCCCTAACCTAGGCTTCCTTCTCAGGAATAAGTCCTAGTCATAAATCTTGGGCATCTTTCTTAAGAATAAGCCCCAATCAAGTCCTTTAATCTTGGGCATCCTCCTCAGGAGTAAGCCCCAAACCTTAATCCCTAACCTGGGTCTCCTTTTCAAGAATAAAGACTCAGTCATAACCTTGGGCTTCCTTTTCAGGAGTAAGCCCCAAGTCCCCTAACCTAGGCTTCCTTCTCAGGAATAAGTCCTAGTCATAAATCTTGGGCATCTTTCTTAAGAATAAGCCCCAATCAAGTTCCCAAACTTGGGCATCCTCCTCAGGAGTAAGCCCCAAACCTTAATCCCTAACCTGGGTCTCCTTTTCAGGAATAAGACTCAGTCATAACCTTGGGCTTCCTTTTCAGGAGTAAGCCCCAAGTCCCCTAACCTGGGTCTCCTTTTCAGGAATAAGACTCAGTCATAACCTTGGGCATCCTTCTTAAGAGTAAGCCCCAAGTCTCTTAAAAATTTCTCTTGACCAGTCATAAATTTCCTTTGATTTGGGTTTCCTCTTTAGGAATAAAACCCAATCATAAGTCCCCTCCTAACTTGGGCATCCTCCTTAGAAGTAAGCCCCAAGATTGGAGTATTCAAATCTCCATGAAGCACATATAACTTTGTGGACCCTGTTCTTGGATTTTCTCCCTAAAAGTAAATCCTAAACTTTCGTCTATCTGGGCAGTCATCTATACATAAGCCCCAAAACAAATTCTTATGATTGCATCTTTTATGGCACAATTGTCTGAATTTTACCAATACCTCTTGTTTCTCACACCGAGCATGACTCACGTGAGCTTAGAGTGTAAAAGTAATTATGACATTCATCTTTGAGCCATCAATCATAAAACATCATATCCCATTCCCCGAACTACGTGGGTTCTGATTCCTTTTTCAAAACAAAGGATACGTAGGTAGCCCATTTATGGGTTTGATCCCAACATTGAAATAATCTCTGTCCTTCTGAATGACGATAAACTTCAAGTGCCCCACTGAGTGGCTTTAAAACCAGCCTGGTCATCAAAATGACCAAAAGACTTTTATATAAATGTTTTGAAGGATACCATTGACCAAGAATATCTAAACAAATATAGATGATTCTATATTGATGAAGAACCTCAAATACATATAAAAGATTCTCTAAATTTCTTGCATATTTAATCATTGATTGATAAAACTAAAGGAAAGCTCATTTTATACTTGGTAATGTAATAAGGATTCACGAACTTAACTTAAATCTATAAAGAGAGTCCCAGAGTAGACAATAATTCCCCTAAAAAAGGTGTGATGAGTCCGACCTCCCATCCTCTCGACCAATGCAAATTCCTAAGCCTCATTAGCCCATAAGCTAATGAGCGCCTGCCTTTGGAAAGTAGGTCCAAACGGATGTGGAATCATTGGATGTTTCCGGTTCTACGAACAAACCCGTTAGAAACCGATCGGAACGTTTGAATCTCCCGTCCAGGAGGTCATCCCCGGATTCCACGCGAAACAAAAATGGTGAACCCGACGTGAATCCTTAACCAAGTTAAAGTGATGTTCTTCTTATCTGTTAGGCCCTTTGGGCCAACAAGGCAATCATTGACATATGATCATCCAAAAGATGCAGTAGCCGGATTCATCTTGATTATGTCTGTTATATGGAACAGGCACTCTTTTTTCAAGATCTTCTACAAAAAATGGCTTTCCTTAAATTCACCCCTGTGAATACTGCTGCTAAGAACACCTCTACTGTGAGGTCTGCTGCCGTGAAAACCAATGCTGCTACTCCTGCTGGAATGTCATCCGCTCTGAGGATGACATCACCAACTCAGCGTCTTCAACGCTGTGTTTCAAATGCACTGGTTAAGGAGTACCGTCGTAACGGTACTATCCCAACTCTGGAGGCCGCTCGTCAAGCCCTCCAAGTTAACAATTCTACCTGGTCGTCCGGACAACGGCGACCAGCAATCAAGAAGCAGGCGGTGCTGACTACCGTCTCCAACCGTTTCGGGTCGTTATCCCCGGAACGCAATTTCCATTCACTCCCTTATTATGAGGAAGTGAATGAGCAGGTCCCGCAGGACCTTAATTCAAAGAGACAGGAGTCCTTCTCAAGGGCTCCCATCAACAATCGCCGCCAGACTCGTGCGGTAGTGCGCCCTCAACATGATGAGGGTACCGGCTCCAGGCATTCAGCTCAGGTTCCTCGAACCCGAGCAGGCAAGATGAATCACCAGAGACGGAATCCAGTTAATAATAGGCAGGTTGTCATCCCTGCCATCTCCGGAGAAGTCCACCAACCTAACTTGGTGGCAAACAACGAGCAAGAACACACACCTGCCCGTTTTAATCCCGCTGTCCAGCAGACTCGTCTGGCAGCATCAAGCCGATCCCGCCAGGCAATTCCGGCGGAGTACCATAGGCAGGAAAATACACCTGCTTATACATCAGCAGTTAGTCAGCAGGCTCGTCTGACTACATATGATGGATCTCGTCAACAGCGTTTGGCGAAGTGTAATCAGCAGGCACATACACCTGCTAATACTAATCAAGCCTACCAACAGTCTCGTTTGGTAGCGCACAGAGAAGTCAGTCGGAAAGCCCCGACGACAAACAGGAGGCAGACTAAACTCTCTGCCTCCACACTTGAGTACTGTCAGGATTCACTGACAGGAAAAGGAGGACAGGAGCAGGCACATACACCTACTCCAAGCCCGGAATGGACGTATATCCCTGTTCCGGCGGCTGAAGTCACCAAACATATTTTGTCAATGGTGAAAGAGCAGAAGCAAATTCCTGCTCATATTCTGGATGCTTGCCAGGATATCATAACAGCTTCAGCATCATCTCAGGGACAGACACATACATCTGTTCCAGTCCAAGAGGGTTGTGGGGCCTACTCCCCCATATCATATGGACAACCAAGTCAGGCACATACACCTGATTTGAGCGATGATCGTCAGCCTAACCTGACCATCTTTCCTGATCAGGCACATACACCTGCTCAGAGCAATCACTTTCGTCATCAAGTGATTTCTAAAGCGAGTAAGAAGGCATCTAAGAAAAAGATCCGCCCAGCACAGTCAGGAGATCAAAGGCCAATCTGCAACAAAGCCTTGCTCGATGCAGGAGTTCTTGAAGCCCTCAGACATTTATCTGTTGGTATTCAAGATTCTACTCCCTCAGTTCCCAATAACAGGAACATTAATCCCGAAGGTCTTCAACAGACACTTCCTCATGAAGACTTGCTTCATGAAAATTCGGTCAATCTTGAAGTTTCTTCTTCAGATGAGAACTACAGGAACCCTCTGTGTGGTCAGAAGACCAAGGAGCAAGAGATATCATCTTTTGCTGTAACCCATCATGAAGGTCCTCCTCATGGTGATGAACTTCGCTGCGAAAGTCCTCTCCGCAGTAGTGATTCACATTGTCTCGAAAATTCTTCAGAAGGCAATGTAGTGCCGAGAAAGCCCTCTTATCTTGAGGCACTTGCAAACGTAAAACCATTCATGTCTGAGGCTTTACTATCGGCAGGTGAAACTCTTTCTCCATCAGAAGATAGCTTGGGGTTCAGGTTATTCTCCGAACCTTCCCTGGGTCATTCATCTTCCAGCATGAATAGTGATTCCTCTACCAATATTGTTGAATCCGATGAAGCAACAAGGAAACACAAACTCTGGTCCAAACAGGTATAAGAATCTTCATTTAATGACAAAGAGGAAATGCTGAACATGAGGAAAAAACTGGCAAAAGGTGAAGTACCAGTCATGTTTTGGCCTTTGGCTAATTCACAGTATGACATTCCAAAGATGTTGACGGATGATGGAATCCATGATATTCGTCTTAACATATGGAAAACTCTTTGTCAATTAAAGAAGAAGGTATTATCTTACGATGAATATGAAAATCATCTTAAGATAATAGAAGGGTTACAACGCCAGATTGATTTGGCATCTCTATCAGTCTCTCGGTATCCGAAGGCTGAAAAGCAACAGAGAACCCTTCAACGTTCATGCCTTGGCGCGCTAAGAAAATTGCGTCAATTAATTTCCAATGCTCCATCTAATGTTCATATCAGAGGATGGGGTATTCACGGAGCACTACATTTCACAGTGCTTTCCGGTCAGCAAAGCCCGCCGAAAATGGTCTCATGCAATGTTATTGCCCATGGCCGGCCACAGTCAATGGGCTTTGTTCGTAATCAAAATCTTTCTCGGGATCAAGCTTCAACTAGTTCCTCTCAAAATCAAGTATATAGAGAACAGGTTGTTGAATTGCTCCTACATCAAGCAGGCGAGAATATTGCACAAGCCTCTCGTCTGGAGCAAACACGTCATCAAATGACAGAAGTTTCGGAAATCATCCAACGGTCTGTTGAACCAGGTGATAAAAGTGGATACAGGTTAATGCATCCAGCTAATTTCCGAACTAAGATTCGCAAGATCAAGAGAGATTTCAAGAAGATCTCAGACATAGCATGTCAAGAGACACCCCAGCTTGCCAGACTAGGGACTTCTCTAACCCAACCCTCAGAATCAACGAATGGGATTCGAGGGGTTGAGCAGAAGCAACAGGAACACCCCCAGTCCACCGGACTGGGGACTTTTTCAAATCTTCAATCCCTCCCTCAGAAAAAGTCAGTATTCTCTCGATTAGGGAAGAAGCCTCAAGAGGAACGAAGAGCCAAGCTATCAGGAGATTCTCTCCAAGTGACGGTTCACAAAGAAATTCCTGAGGGATCAAGTCAACGGAATGCCACGTCTTATCATGGACATAAAAGGAGACAATATCACAGAAATGCTGATAGAAAGGATTCCATGAAATATGCATCCATTAATGTCATCTCTGCCGTTGCTGCTGATTCACTAGATGAGGCTCAATCAGAGGGATCAGATGAAGAGGTTCCTGCTCAAGAAGTTGCGCACACAGACCTAAATGAAGAAGGTGTGCGCACACGTAATCAAAGGCTTACCCAAAATTTGGGTATTCCTTCAAGTAACCCACTTCCCCCTCTCCGAAAAGGATCCAATAAGGGGAAAGGAAAGAATCAGGTTACTTCTCACCCATCCTCTGAAGGAGGTCAATCGCTCTCATTAGAGCAAAGGCTTGCACAACAGGAGGAAGAAATGAAAGAATTAAGAAGGTTGAATGCAGAACTACTTCAGAGTAGTCTTCTTCTTAAGAATGCTGAAGTCCGACAGCCGAAGGAATTTGTTGTAACTACTGAGATGGATCAGGAATATCCTCCTTTATCAGTACACCCACAGAGGTCTAATCCTACGGGTCAAACGCAACAACGGTTGGCAGCACTACCATTAGTTGCAGCACCAACCTCCACGTCTGTCCAAGCTCCATTCATTGCACCTACCCAAAACCAAGTTCAACCTGACATTTCTCAAAAGTTAATAACTACTATTGAGTCATTAACAGCTCGGTTAGAAACTATGGAAGGGAAACGGGCGCAAGTTCAACCTGAAAAGAAAGTTTACCCTGAATGGGTAGATTCAATTTCTCCTCCATCCAGTTTTGGAAACCCTATTTTCCCTACTTTCAATGGATCAGGTGACCCTGAACAACATTTGACGCATTACGTGTCTTGTTGTGATCCTATGATTGGAACTCCAGAGCAACAAGAAGCAGTGAAACTCAGATGCTTCGTGCGAACCTTGCAAGGACCAGCTTTTGTCTGGTATACAAGCGTGAAATCCCGGTCAGTCATCGGATGGGAGGATCTTCGTCAAAAATTCCTTCTTCAGTTTAGCTCAACTTTGCCAAAAACAACAGTTTTCGATCTTACAAACTGCAAGCAAAGGGAGAATGAAAGAGTCTCTGATTTCATTGCTCGTTGGAAGGGATTAACGTATTCCTTGAGTTTATCACTCCCTCAGGAGGAATTGTTGCCAATATGTGTGGCAAATTTGCGTGACGAATTACGCACACCATTGATCCCTGTGAAATACACAGGAGGGTTTCGAGACCTTACTTCAATCGCTCAACAGATTGAAGATTCCCTTATGCAGGCTAAGGTTAAATCTCGTGTAATTCCATCAGCTCCAGGAAGAAGAATGGGTAAAGCAGAAACTGCTACAGTTATGCTTAAACAGGCACCTGTACCTATTTCTACTTCAAAACCTTCATCTTCTCGAAGGGCTCCACCTCCTGAACGCCAACAACAAAGGCTGTTTCGTCCAAATGATCAAAAAGATCAACGACGAAAACAATTTGAGTATATGAAGAGTAAAACATACTCTTTCCGAAGTGAGCAAGTTCCTGGTTACTTCATTTCAGCTCTGGAGAATAATTTGGTTCAATTACCAGTGCCGAAGAGACCAAACAAGGAAGGAGATGAAGACCGTCCCAATTATTGTCCCTTTCATCAAATGTTGGGGCATCCCATCCAGGAGTGTTTTGTCTTTAAAGACCTCCTACAAAAGATGGTCGACTTGGGACAAGTCAAATTGAAGGGTTCTTCAGCTCATGTAGCGTGTATTACCGCTACAGATCCAGAGGAAGGAGGCGAGTGGCAGGAAGTCAAAAGCAAAACTGCGAAAAAATATGATGATTGGATGGTCAGAAAGACAATCAATCGGACCCATTCCATTTTGCGAACACAATTGAAGAATCCAATTGTGTCTCCTACAAAAGCTGCAGTAAAGCCTCCATCAAAAGACAAATCCTCAAAAGGGAAGAGCAATTCAAAGAAGAAAGAGGAATCAGGAGAAGATGAGTATGTATCAAAGCCTAAATTGTCTTTGACTCTGGCAGATTTCATGCCATCTACTTCAAAGCAACGGGCACCGTCCCACCAAACGGCACAGCCTAAACAGGCTATCTTGGCAGAGTCTTTATCAGACGAAGAATTGATCTTTGGTTCTGTTAATATGATTCAATTAACAGATTCATATTCCAGTCTTGATGAGCCTGAATTCCCTATATCAAATAAAGGAACCCGAGGAAGTTCTAGAGGTTCAGGATATAGGGGAAGACGTGGATCTTTCCGAAGCCACTACTCTAATTCTACCCCTGCTAGCACTGTATATGCAGCAGAAACTCGTGGTAGAGCCCTTCAGCGAGCTCAAAATGAACAAGCAAGTTCTTCTGCCAATGGCCAACTCAGCTTTGGCACAATTATTTTGGAAGACCGATTAAATGTTCCATCTTCTTTATCTCAGCAAGTAAATGGATCTAATCAGTCTAATTTTCCAAAACCAAAGATGTTTCCAACTTCAATACAAGAGGCATCAGCTTCCAAAGCATCTGCTTCCAAGATACCTACTAAACCGCATATTCCTATTGGGAAACGCAGGCCTCTAGATCAAAAGTATGATATATTGAAACACTTGGCCCAAGTACCAGCCAAATTATCAATTTTAGATGCTTTGAATCTATCAAAAGATCTTCGGGAAGCACTCATCGAAGCTTTGTCAAGTCCTCAGGAGTTTGAAGCTGAAATTGCTGCAGCTGAAATTTATCACATAGAGAATAATCCTGCAGAATGCCATGCAGTGATATCTTTTACTGATAAAGATGAAGATGATGTTGTGCATGGGCACATAAAACCTTTGTACCTATCTGGAAAAGTCAATGGTATAGATGTTCGAAGAGCTTTCATTGACAATGGTTCAGGAGTCAACCTCATGCCCATTCGCACACTTCGTCGATTGGGCCTCACAGAATCTGATTTATCTCCTTCTACCATGATGTTGCAAAGATATGATAAAAATGAACAAGAACCACTGGGAGAAGTTACGCTCAGAACTCAGTTTGGAGATCTTGTTTCCAATTCAGATTTCATGATTGTTGATCAAGACTCAGCTTTCAATATCTTGCTTGGAAGACCCTGGCTACATCAGCATGCAACTATTCCATCATCATACCATCAATGTCTCAAATACTGTTTCGATGGTCAAGTTGGAACATTGTATGGTGATAAGGCCCCGTTCAAGACATGTGAGTCTCAATACATTGAGGCGGAATTTTATCACATGAAGAGAAGAGAAAAATCTACAATGAAGGAAATTACCAAAGTTAATGCTCCATATGGTCTGGAAAAAATTCCAATAAATCCATTTTCACATGTGAGTACAGATTATGTGTTACCTATCAGTCAAATTGACAAAATAGGCCAAAATCAAAATACTCTTATGGAAAGATCCATAATGTCAATTACGACAATCGAGCCAGACAACATGGGAGAAATTGGTAACTTACCAAGCAGTGATGAAGGCATAAGTGGTGACGTTTTCATTTCGTCTGCTGAAATCCAACAAGTCTATACTTCGCTAATCAGGCCAGAAGAAGTTATAGCAACACCAGAGGTGAATATTGATGTCGATTCTCAATCCATCATCTCCTCTTTGATTCCCAAAGAAGACCTTTTTTCATCAATAGGGTCGGAAATGGAAGCTTCTTCTTCAAAATGTCAAAATTTTGACATCTCTTATGATCATGAGAATTTCATTTTTCATCTACTTTGCAAGTAGAAACAGAAGAAATAACACATGATGAAGAGGAAGAGGAAGATCTTAGAGATGCTCCTCCAGCATTTGAAGAGGGTATCTCTACCACTGTGGATGAACTCAGAGAAGTAAATCTGGGTACAGAGAAAGATCCACGCCCCACTTTAATTAGTGCGGCCATGAACCTTGAAGAACAAGATATGTATATTTCTTTTCTAAAGAAAAATAAATATATTTTTGCTTGGAATTATACAGAGATGCATGGCCTTGATCCTGATGTTGCCACCCATCATTTGGGTTTGCCAAAAGAACATCGAGGATTCAAGCAAGCCGCAAGAAGAACACACCCGACCTATGCTTCCAAAATTGAGGCTGAAGTGGATAAGCTTATCAAAGCTAACTTCGTCAGAGAAGTTCAATATCCCAAGTGGTTGGCTAATATTGTCCCTGTAAAGAAGAAGAATGGACAAATTAGGGTTTGCATCGATTTCAGAGATCTTAATCGGTATTGTCCTACAGATGATTTCCCAGTTCCGATTACAGAACTCTTAATTGATGCGACGGCTGGCTATGAAGTACTTTCTTTCATGGATGGATATTCTGGATATAATCAGATCTGAATGGCCCCAGAAGATGAGGAATATACAGCCTTCAGAGCTCCTCAAGGTGTGTTTTGTTACCGGGTGATGCCCTTTGGTTTAAAGAATTCAGGTGCAACATATCAACGCGCCATGCATCGTATCTTCAAACCTTTTCTAGGGAAATTTGTTGAATGCTATGTAGATGATCTGGTGGTTAAATCCAAACAACGTTTTGATCACTTATCTGATTTTGAAGTCATATTCCACAAGCTTTGACAACATAATTTGAAGATGAACCCCTTAAAATGTGCTTTTGGGGTAACCTCAGGAAAATTCCTCGGCTTTGTTGTACGCCATCGTGGTATTGAAGTCGATCCTGAGAAGACCAAATCAATCCTTGGTATGTCACCTCCTCAGAATTTGAAAGAATTAAGAGGACTTCAAGGACACTTAGCCTATATTCGGCGTTTCATCGCCAATTTGGCAGGCAAAAGTTTACCTTTTACCAAATTATTGAAGAAAGGAGTCACTTACCAGTGGACTAAAGAATGTCAAGAAGCATTTGATGTTCTCAAGAAATACCTCTTAAGTCCACCAGTACTCATGCCACCTGTTGAGGGTAGACCTCTTATCCTCTATGTGACAGCTTTAGAGCGATCATTGGGTGCCTTTCTCGCTCAAAAGAATGATGCTGGGAATGAAAATAGTCTCTACTATCTCAGTAGAACTATGCTTGAAGCAGAAACCCGGTATTCGAGTATTGAAAAATGCTGCCTAGCATTAATCTTTGCAGTTCAGAAACTGAGACACTACCTGCAACATCATGAGGTCCAATTGGTATCTCGTAATAATCCACTCAAATTCATCCTTAGTCGTCCAATGCTTACAGGACGTCTGGCAAGGTGGGCAGTTATTCTACAGCAGTTCGACATCCAGTATGTGTCTCAAAAGGCAATTAAAGGCCAAGCTCTGGCTGATTTCCTGGCTGAACATCCTTCAGTGGAAGACACGTATTCAGATATCGAACTCCCTGATGAGGAAGTTTTCTCTATTCAAGAGAGTCCTCAAACATGGGAAATGCATTTTGATGGTGCTTCTAGAAGTCCAACAGGGAAGAAAATGGAAAATCCTAAATTCAACAAAGTTGGTTTAGGAATTGTGCTCATTTCTCCAGATAAGGCAGTGTTACCTTATTCCTTTTTGTTGTGGGAAGGTGGTACCAATAATGAAGCTGAATACCAAGCTCTCATTGCAGGCTTGGAGTTAGCGCTTCAAGCACAAGTGAATCACTTAAAGGTGAAAGGTGATTCAGACCTGGTAATCAAACAAGTCAATGGGGATTATGCCATCAGAAAAGAAGAATTAATCCCTTTGTATGATTACGTCAGAGAGTTAATGTCGGAATTCCCTTCAGAACCGACATTTTCTTATGTCCCAAGATCACAAAATGCTCAAGCTGATGCACTGGCTAATATAGCCACAGCTTTAGCAGATCCAAATCGGGACGAGACAACCATCTGTATTGCCCACCGTCGTGCAATTTCACCTTATGTTCAAGTCAGAACAGAGGAAATTAATGAAATTAGTCCCATTCCTGAACCATATGGTCATACTACAGGATGGATGTCACCTATCAGGGAATACCTTCAAAATGGAACACTTCCACCTGATAGAGCCGAGAGAGAACAAATTCGGCGACGTGTGGTCAATTTTACTCTTTATGATGGTCCAAACCACCTCGAGAAAATTCTCTACAAACGTGGTTTTGATGGAGTTCTCTTTAGATGTATTGATGGTGAAGAGACAATGGCTGTCATAAAAAAAGTGCATGCAGGAGTCTGTGGTGCCCACCAGTCTGGACATAGATTGTCTGATCAAATTCGAAGACTTGGATACTTCTGGCCTTCAATGATACAAGATTGTGTTAATTTCACAAAGAAGTGTCATTCATTCCAATTATATTCCAATTTCATTCATCAACCTCCAGAGTTGCTTCATACAGCTAAATACTCATGGCCATTTTCCACATGGGGAATGGATGTGGTGGGACCTTACCCTTCAGCTACGGCCAAGCAGTTTAAGTACATTCTTACTGCTACTGATTTCTTTTCCAAATGGGCAGAGGCAGTAACTCTCAAAGAAGTCAGTTCTAAATGCATTGTTAGCTTCATCAAGTCTAACATCATTACTAGATTTGGTGTCCCTCATACCATATTGACAGACAACGGCACAAACTTCTGTTCTTCTGAGGTAAAGAGATTGTATCAAGAATACAACATTAAGTCCAACCATTCATCTCGATATCATGCAGCGACTAATGGCCAGATAGAGGCCTTCAACAAGACTCTTTCAAATATACTGCAAAAGATGGTGGATAAAGATAAGAGGTCATGGCCTGATAAACTCTATCATGCTTTATGGGCTTATCGGACTACCACTCGCAATGCAACGCGGTCTACTCCATATTCATTGGTATATGGAACAGAAGCAGTCTTGCCAATTGAATTCCAATTGCCCTCACTCAGAATAGCCATTTGTGATCAGTTATCAACAGATGAGCAATCCCAAAAGCGGTTGAATGAATTGGAACAGTTAGATGAGAAAAGATTGTGCACTTTGCACCACTTGGAAATCTATCAGAATCGAATAGCACGAGCTTTTAACAAAAAAGTTCGTCTTCGTTCATTCATTCAGGGAGAATTGGTATTGGTTCTCAGAACACCAATGATACCAGGAAAGAAGCCTCCCAAGCTTGAACCAAAATGGGAAGGACCTTATTCAGTACATAAGGTCTACTCCAATGGAGCGTATTCTCTGATTTCAATGGATGGAGAACACATCACGACTCCAACTAATGCCAGATTTCTGAAGAAGTATTTTGTATAAACACAAAATATTGTTCACAGAACTAAGACTCTTACATTTGGTTCATACAGCAATGGTCCAGTATGACCTTAAAACTACAACTACGTCCAGCATGACGATAAACTGTATGGTCCGTGCATATGACCTTAAACTATTCGCACTTATGTCCCTGCAACATGACACTAAACTGTGCAGCACCAATAGTCCTAACTGCAAGACTTTAAACCGCATAGTCCCTGATTTTGTCCTACATGACAATAAACCGTATAGAAGTTCCTATATTTTGTCCGAGATGACATTAAACTATATTTTGTCCTAGCGACATGACATTTAAACTATGTGGCACTTTCATCGTCCAGCATGACGTTAAACTGTGTTAAGTCCCTTATTGTCCTACATGACACTAAACTGTATTCTGTCCGAGATGACATTAAACTATATTGTGTCCTAGCAACATGACATTAAACTGTGTGGCACTTTCATCGTCCAGCATGACGTTAAACTGTAAAAAGTCCCCAGAACTGATATGCTCATATTGGTTCACCTTAGTCCTAGCTACATGACTTTAAACTGTACAGCACAAGTTCGTCCTTGCTATATGATGTTAAACTATACAGCAATGGTCCAGTATGACATTAAACTGCATCATCCCTGGTCCATGTATATGACCATAAACTATTTGCAAATCCCTTATGTCCAGCATGACGTTAAACTGTGACGTCCTAAATTACATGACGCTAAACTGTATAAAAGTCCCTCACGTTCGGAAAGACGTTAAACTATATAATCATCAAAGGTCCAACATGACATTAAACTGCACCATCCATGGTCCATGCATATGACCTTAAACTATTCGCACTTTCGTCCGACATGACGTTAAAATGGTACACTCCCTTGTCCTTACTGCATGACATTAAACTGCACAGTCCCCCTTTTTTCCGTCCAATATGACGTTAAACTATATTGTCCCCCTCGTCTTAACTACATGACGCTAAACTGTACAGAAAGTCTTTTTTTTATGTCCTACATGACATTAAACTGTACATCGTTAAGGTTGTTATTACCTCTTGTTTCTCACACCGAGTATGACTCACATGAGCTTAGAGCGAACATCAACCATAACACTCCCTTTGGGGCACTAACCATGTGTAAGTCCCAACAACATTTTTTTTATTATTAGATCATTGTCCCCAAAAAACAATTTGATCATTAATTCATTCTTTAATTGAACTACACAAACTTTGATCCTTGCCCTCCAGGCTAGGTATGTAGGCAACCTCCCAAGGTTCAAGCCCAAAAACAATCTCTTCACATCGGTTCACCACCATCTCATATGATGTTGATTTGTGAAACCGCCCCTGGAATCAATATCTTTACATTGATTCATTTTCGTCCTTGTTATACGACGTTAAACTATACAACACTTTTGTCCTGTACGACAATAAACTACAATATTCTTTGATTTCCTCATTTGAGAGAGAACTATTATTGACATTGATTTTTCAATCATAGTTTTTCATTTTTTAAAAAAGACTACGTACATACATGGTAATGCCTGAACTTTTTTTTAGGTTAAACCATCATTGCACTAAAGTCCCCTTTCACCCTTCACATGTACGAACCAAATTTGTACAAAGGGTAATTCTAGAACTACGTGGACTTGATTCCCATCCTTATGGGATACGTAGGAACATTCGAGTGTCCCTCGAATCCAGTCCCAAGTCTTTTGGGCCAAACCCCAAATTTCACTTTCAGTCCCTTGGCTGAAAAGCACTCATGAAAACACACACTGTGTATTCATTATTATGGTCCAAATTCTATGACCCTAAACTAAGATCACTCATCCTTTCGTCCTGCACGACGTTAAACTGCATTTCATGAACTACGTATGGCTTGATTCTCATTCTTATGAGATACGTAGTGAAGTCCAAAATTTCAATTCAGGACCCAGCCACAACATGATTATGGTTATCATTGACCTATGTATCTCTACATACATTGGACAACACCCATATTTATGTGTTATAATCCTAACTTGAAAATATTTTCAGATCTTCATAACCCTTTTCATGACTTCTAGTCACAAAAATGTCAAACTTCTGAGAATTCTTTTGCCTGACTATGCAGCACGTGCCCATAGGTGGCCTTGCATAAACAGTCCACATAAAAGACTTGTCAGCCAAAAGATGCTATTTTATTTGACCATGCAGCCAATGCCCATAGGTGGCCCTGCATGTTTTCAACCCCCTAACGGGTTTGTTAAATAATAGTAACTTCATTCTTGGGAAGAATGCCTCTTTTGTTCTTATTTGTCTTAAACGACAGTATGTAGGGATCCGCAAAAATAGCCATCCTTAACATATTTGCCCCATATCCTTTTTCATGATCTGAAAGTATTCAATTCCATGGTTTATTCTTCTTCCCTACGTTTGGGTCAGACCTTCGTAAGAGTGATATTCATCCAGTTCTTCGATATTCTTGTTCGGAAATATCCTTTCCATATTAAAGTACCTATTTTCATACAACAAACTCTATGCTTTAGGAAATTTGAATCTCCATAAACTTTCACTGGCTTTTAGCACTAGGAAAGTAAATTTCTGAGAGTTCTTTTGCCTGACTATGCAGCACGTGCCCATAGGTGGCCTTGCATAAACAGTCCACATAACAGACTTGTCAGCCAAAAGATGCTATTTTATTTGACTATGCAGCCAATGCCCATAGGTGGCCCTGCATATTTCAACCCCCTAACGGGTTTTGATAAATAATAGTAACTTCATTCTTGGAAACTACTTTTTCTAATGCCTTCTAGCTCTTTTTCATATCATTCCTCAGATTCAAATATTCTTAAGCCATAGTTTACATATTTTCTCTCATACTTGAGTATGGTAATTTGTTTTCAGATAAATTATCAAGGAATTGAATCCATTTTAATCCTTTTTTCAGTCAAAGCTATTTCGACCTTAAACATTAGCCCCTTTATGTCCGGCTTGCATGACTTTAAACTGCCCACACAAAAGACAGAGGAACTATGAATAAAAGTCAAGTTCCAACTCACTAAATATACATTTTTTTGTATGATTTAGGTAATATTGAGCAGTTAAAAGGTTCAAAGTTTGTAGGGTTATTTGTAATAATCCTAGTAAAAATCAAACTATGCTTACTAAGCCCATTGGCTTAAGTAAAATTTGAAGCAGGTAATGGAAGAATGCAAGTACAAATGATTGAAGACAAAAGTGTTTTTCATTGATACACAAGAGTTAGAAGGAAATCCACAGATTGGAATATCTTCTCTTTTTCATGAAATTACAGGAGATTGTCAACAAAAGTCTTCATTTGATGTATAGCATCCTGAGCCTTATCAACAATTGCTTGAAGCTCGTGCACTTGACCAGCTTCACTCTTTTCAGCTTGCTGAAATGCCTTCTTAGCATCTGCAATGGCTTTCATGCCATTTATATGAGTTTCATCCAATGATTCATTAAGCTGATCAAGTTCCCCAGTAACAACATCTAACAGTTGCTGGAGTTGAACCTGCTGGACGACCTTTTCTTTGATTTTTTGCTTCAGATCCTTCATCTTGACAACATAATCAGCTTCAGCCTGGGATATCGCAGCCTCAAATTCGCCTATGTTGACTGACAATTTCACTCTGGTCAAATCTTCGCGACTTGTCTGCATTTGCTCCCTCCTGAAGATAATCTGTTTCACTTCAGCATGGATCTTTTCATACCCAAAACCACCAAGTCCCATTATAACAAATTGGGATGACAATCGGGAGATTTTTGATGGTAGCTCTTCTAAGGGCACCCCCGATATGATGTTCCATATATTGTTCCACGCCTTACGTCGTGAAAAGCTGAACGCTTTGAGCATCTCTGGATCTGATTCAACATCTTCGTCAGAAGGGGGTATGTAATCTGGAATTAACATGCTTAAAGAAGTGCCTCGTTCTGCTCTTTCCCCTCTGACTTGGGCTTCTTCACTTTCAATTCCCATTGGGGAAGAGGCTGAAGCCTCATCTCCGGATCTAGCCATTACAATTGATGGCCCTACATGATCAATTGAAAGATTTTAGTTGAATCTTAAAGAATAACAAAAGAATGGATTGTCTTGCAAATAAAGTACAATCACAAATATTGTTATCCCTTACCCAATGGTGGTTCAGCAACATGAGAAGACTTCTCCCCATCTTTCCCGGTTTCAACAGGATTTTCAAGATGGGTCTCAGGAGAGTTTATTGGATTTAGCTCGACTTGAGCTAATGTTTCTGCAATGATAGGGTTGACATCAGTGTCCACACCCTCTTCAGGCATTGGCAGTTCAGCAGCTTCTACGGAAGAAACTGCATATTATTTTACATCATGATTAGAAATATTTTCTTTTAAAAGAAAAATTTGGGCGAAGGGTAACACTCACGCCCAAGGTCTTCTAAATCACATGACAATGTAGCATGATCATAAAATTCTTCAAAAGTCATTCCTTGATTCATCATTTCATCTAATGATACTTCAGAATCTTGGTTAGTCTCACCAGTGGGAGCATTTGCTATGTCTTCTTGCTGACTTATGTCCTGCAACCCCTGACCCTGGACAACATCTTCAGTAGTGGGAGGGATACTGGGAATGGATGGTAGCTCTTTTCCAAGAGCTACCAAGTCAGCTTGAGTCTGTGGTTGTTCTACAGCACCCTCCACGGCCTTTGAAGAAGGATCAGTCCCTTCCCTCAAGGGGGAAATTGAAGAAGCCCCTGCAATCCTCAGAAATATGAGTAACCATATGATTATGGGTATAAACTCATGATTGTTCTAAGGACTTACCACTGCTAATGAAACGTTTAGCTAAGGATTTCCTCCTTCGTTGCCTTGGCTTCTTTTGCTTTTTTGGAGTTTCAGCTGTCTCCTTTATTGGCACTTGGATTGGCGAATGAAAGGCTATATCTAGTGCCTCATTCATGGCCTGCTGGCCTGGAGATATCTCGCCTGGTTCGCGAGGAGAATCAGCAGCAGCCCCAACAGCGGTACCACCAGGGCTATATTGTGGCGAAGGAACCCCGGTCCCTTTCTTTGCAAGCTGCAAGATGAAGAAAATAACTTCCTTAAGAAATAAAGCTTCAACTGAAATCAAGTTGCAAAGAAAATAAGGAAAGAAAACTTACATCTTCAGGAGCCACGTACTCTTGCCACTCCTCATCTCCAGAACCACCAGCCCCCTTAGTGGTGCCACGATCAATCATTTCCTTCACCCGCCTGGTGATAGGAGCTGAATTATCGGTGGCATATATGAGCATTTCCAGCTCTCTGATGTAAGCCCGCACTTCATTGGGGTTATCTCCGTATTGAAGGTCTTTGGAATCTAGAAGATATCCTATCCCAGGAAGTTGTAGGCCCTCACACAAATCCAGCCAGGCGGTTTCAGTATCACAGTATAAGCTCTGCCATAGCTGAACAGCCTCTGGTCTTAGATATAAAGGCTGTGAGGAAGGTCCTACAATTTTTGATTTTAATTTCTTCCCAACTCCTGCAACTACAGATAGAGAATAAGAAAGTGAGACTTATTACTTTATAAAGTAGCAGTGATTGAAGTTATTACAATCAAATAACTCACCAGGAGCTGATGGAGTGGGTCTTTTAACTCTGGCCGGAGGATTATATCGGGCACGAAACCGTTTTGCTGCCGGTTGTGCCTCATCATCCCCATCATGATAATCCGAGGAATCAGTTCTAGAGGAGGAGTCTGTTGAACCTATTTCAGGAGGAGAAGCAGCACCTTCATGAGGAAGAGTTTCTTTCTCTACAGTCCTCTTCCTCTTTCCCACTTGATATACAGGGTGATTCAATATCCCTTTAGGGTATGATGCTATCCAGTGTTCGGCATAAAAAGTAGTCAGATAATGTGCCGCTTTTTCAACTGGTAGATCAAATACTGCTCCAGTCTTCTCTCTTGACGTCAGCAACCATAGTTGTCGAGCAACCATCGGATGTTGCTCTAACCTGACGTGTACTGGAGGGGATACAACAATCTGTTGTAAACATTTGAATTGGCGTGCAAATCTATATGGAGCATAGGCCTCGCATATGATTTCTCCATCAATCCTGGCTACTAACACGCCATCCCTACAAGCTAGCATGTATGCCCTCAAATCCAAAGGGGCTTTCCCATCATCAACAAACCGCCCAGATGGCGGACTTCCATAAGGAAAGAAGTTGAATTCCTTATACATGCTTAGTCTTACTTTTATGTCATAACCATTGACATCTAATGGAGAAATTCCAGAGAATGCTTGCACTGACGGTCTGAAAGAGCTTCCAGGAATTTGTAATCCATTCTGTACATTGTAAGTCCTGAAGTGAGTGGCGATCCATCCCCACAAAACCTGGAATGGTCCCACTATTCTTAAAGGAGATTTACCCTGGAAGACGTGAAGTAAACTCCTGTGGATCTTTGCTAAAATGGGGGTGGCTAACCCAACCATTTTTCGTTCAGCTAACTTGGCCGCAATGACGAAGGTCCCTGGCCTAACGCCTCCCTTCGAATCCCTGACCGGCAAGAGGTAAATACTAAGCCACATTGCCAAGAAACCCGCCAGACGAGTTTTCTTTGGAATTCTTTGATTCACTTCATAGCCCCATTTTTCAAACTCTCCTGCTTCTAGAGTTGGCCAGAATGTGCCAGGAGCTCCTATCTTCTCAGGTTTTGGGCAAGTGGTAGGACGTCTGGGCCGGGTATCCTTGGATTTCTTTTTCTTGGATCCTTTTTCCTTTGGCTCCATCCCTTTCTTCTCAGTAAGATACACCTTCATCCATTCTTCCGGATGGATATCTTTTCTGAAATGAGTTAATGAGGTCTCTGAACTCTTGAGCTTGTGAAAGATTTTGAATAATTCTCGAGCCAAAACAGGAGTCTTCTCTGGATCATTCCAAGTCACCTTGGGAGGAATGAATTCATCATACATATCACCCAAGATTGGAGCTCCTGAAATCTTGTGGACATCCCACAAACTGATACCTACTTCTCCATGAGTCAAATGGAAAGAATTAGTCGCTGGACTCCAGTGACTGAGTATCTCTGGAACGAAGATATCATGTCTGTAAATATATGTCTGCCCAACCCAAACAGCTTCATATATTGCAGCTCTCTTCAGATCCTCAATAAACTCTGCGCAAGTCTGTCGCACCCAGTATGCCCACATCCAAGTTGGCTTCACACCTCCCCCAGGGCGGAAATCCCAACTTTTCTTCCAGCCTTTGGACTGATCCATCTGAGCATCTCGGAAGATTGAAGGATGGCAATGTGGTTGAAGCTCAGGTGTATGTTTTTTCAGATCTGGTGTGCAAGGGCTATGATGCATCACATACGCCTTCTCTACTGTTCCAGCAGTTTGAAATACTCCTCCGCCTGAGATATTTGCTGAAGCAAAATTGGTATAATTCTGAAACCAAGAAAATGGAAGATAATTCTTTACTTCTGGAATAATGACTTCTTGCAGATGACCATGACCATACAAAGGTAGATAAGTGCAGTGAAGAAAGTCGTGATGATATTTCTTCAGATACTTAGCCAAATCTGGAAGAGTGCTGTTTTTGACAGTATAGTAATCAGGGCCAATGATATTCATCATATCATCTATCCGCTTGCTAGCCAGTTCATCAAGGAATCCAGGTCTAAGAGCCATTGAATCTGCACAGGAGTTGAATAAATTAAACTCTTAAGTGGGTTTATTTTTCATAAAATTTTGTGAAAGAATTTGAAAAAATGGCCAAGGCATTAAGGCGCGCAAGTATGGAGATGGCGCGCAAGTATGGAGATGTCGCGCAAGTGGTACATATGTCGCGCAAGTATTTGTCGCGCAAGTGTGTGCCGCGCAAGCCTTATTACCTTGAGAGTAGCGCGGTAGCGAGGAAACAGCGAAAATAGGAGACTTGCGCGGCGAGAGCTCGAGAAATTCGGGGTCAGATACCATCTACGGCCGGAAGCAGCATATTTATACGCCAGAGGGCCTATCTGCGCGCCGCACCCAGAGCGCTCAAACGCTTGCGCGACGAAGACTTGCGCGCCGACTGGAGACTTGCGCGCCGCCCTTTTCCTTTAGAGGAATTCGATTTCCTCAGAGTCAAATCCTCATTTCTCTCCGGATCCAACTCTGAGGGGGGACTTTTGTTGACGCTCCTTTCGTCACAGAATCCAAAGATCGGAAAAGGGGAATATCTAAGAAAAAAGTGATTAATCCTTTGAAGAAACATCAAAAATCGACAAAGGGATGGAAAAGGAGAACATTGCCCATGTATCGCGCAAGTTCCCTCTTGGTCGCGCAAGTACACTTGCGCGCCGCCTCAATACTTGCGCGACCCCTCATGGTCGTGCAAGGGACTTGCGCGACAGATCCAGTAACCGCCCGGGGTCTTCTTTTGCCTATAAATAGACCCTGTGGGCCCCCCATTCGAAAGGATCTCTTCCCAGAAACTTGGATCAAAGCTCCCGACGCTCGAATCTCTTCTCAAAGCTTCCGGAACACTTCTAAGGTAATTTCTTACCTAGAATGGAAGATCTAAAGAGAAGAAGGAAAGCCCAAGTGTTGAAACTTATCAAACACTTGCGCGCCAACTTAATTACTTCAATATAACTTGCGCGTCCCTTCTCTGGAAGAACCTCAAGATGATGGGAAAGGGTTTAATAAAGAGTCGCTCAAGTAATTCAACTCTGGTTGAAAATCGCGCAAGTATCCCTTATGTCGCGCAAGTATACTTGCGCGACCAATACTTGCGCGCCGCCGCAGGACTTGCGCGACCTTCAATACTTGCGTGCCCCTATCTTTTTGGGTGCCCATGTTGCCCATTTTTACCCCTCTTAAGCCATTTCACCCTTCCTATTCAAGATTCAGTCTTCAAGATACTCTTCAAAGCTATTTATGGCCTGATTTCTTGATTTGACATCCTTATCTGAAAGGAATTCTGTGAAATATCTCTCAAAACTTAGTGATTTAAACATCTTTATGTCATCAAAGATTGAGAGTTCATTCATTCAACCTCATCCTTTAAAGATGAGAGAATCCTAACCTGGGTCTCCTTTTTAGGAATAAGACTCAGTCATAACCTTGGGCTTCCTTTTCAGGAGTAAGCCCCAAGTCCCCTAACCTAGGCTTCCTTCTCAGGAATAAGTCCTAGTCATAAATCTTGGGCATCTTTCTTAAGAATAAGCCCCAATCAAGTCCTTTAATCTTGGGCATCCTCCTCAGGAGTAAGCCCCAAACCTTAATCCCTAACCTGGGTCTCCTTTTCAAGAATAAAGACTCAGTCATAACCTTGGGCTTCCTTTTCAGGAGTAAGCCCCAAGTCCCCTAACCTAGGATTCCTTCTCCGGAATAAGTCCTAGTCATAAATCTTGGGCATCTTTCTTAAGAATAAGCCCCAATCAAGTTCCCAAACTTGGGCATCCTCCTCAGGAGTAAGCCCCAAACCTTAATCCCTAACCTGGGTCTCCTTTTCAGGAATAAGACTCAGTCATAACCTTGGGCTTCCTTTTCAGGAGTAAGCCCCAAGTCCCCTAACCTGGGTCTCCTTTTCAGGAATAAGACTCAGTCATAACCTTGGGCATCCTTCTTAAGAGTAAGCCCCAAGTCTCTTAAAAATTTCTCTTAACCAGTCATAAATTTCCTTTGATTTGGGTTTCCTCTTTAGGAATAAAACCCAATCATAAGTCCCCTCCTAACTTGGGCATCCTCCTTAGAAGTAAGCCCCAAGATTATAGTATTCAAATCTCCATGAAGCACATATAACTTTGTGGACCCTGTTCTTGGATTTTCTCCCTAAAAGTAAATCCTAAACTTTCGTCTATTTGGGCAGTCATCTATACATAAGCCCCAAAACAAATTCTTATGATTGCATCTTTTATGGCACAATTGTCTGAATTTTACCAATACCTCTTGTTTCTCACACCGAGCATGACTCACGTGAGCTTAGAGTGTAAAAGTAATTATGACATTCATCTTTGAGCCATCAATCATAAAACATCATATCCCATTCCTCGAACTACGTGGGTTCTGATTCCTTTTTCAAAACAAAGGATACGTAGGTAGCCCATTTATGGGTTCGATCCCAACATTGAAATAATCTCTGTCCTTCTGAATGATGATAAACTTCAAGTGCCCCACTGAGTGGCTTTAAAACCAGCCTGGTCATCAAAATGACCAAAAGACTTTTATATAAATGTTTTGAAGGATACCATTGACCAAGAATCTCTAAACAAATATAGATGATTCTATATTGATGAAGAACCTCAAATACATATAAAAGATTCTCTAAATTTCTTGCATATTTAATCATTGATTGTTAAAACTAAAGGAAAGCTCATTTTATACTTGGTAATGTAATAAGGATTCACGAACTTAACTTAAATCTATAAAGAGAGTCCCGGAGCAGACAATAATTCCCCTCAAAAAGGTGTGATGAGTCCGACCTCCCATCCTCTCGACCAATGCAAATTCCTAAGCCTCATTAGCCCACAAGCTAATGAGCGCCTGCCTTTGGAAAGTAGGTCCAAACGGATGTGGAATCATTGGATGTTTCCGGTTCTACGAACAAACCCGTTAGAAACCGATCGGAACGTTTGAATCTCCCGTCCAGGAGGTCATCCCCGGATTCCGCGCGAAACAATCTCTTTCACCATTCAGTCCAAAATCTTTCTCAAAATAGGATATATCATTCAATAAACTATTCTAAGCCACAGTTCTTTCCACCATTTAAATTTCCTAACTATTAGAAATTTTATAATTCTAATGAAAGTCCTAGCATAATTATCAAATGATATAATAGTAAATATATAATTGACCACATTTATCCTATTAGAGATTGAAGAAACATGCACTACAGTTACCTAATCCTGAAAAATTACTAGAAGTAGTTCCTAACTAATTGTTTTTATCCAAATAAAAGTAAATAATATCAAGATAACACACACTAAACATTACAAAGAAAAATCAACATTAATAAATTATTCCTAGAAACCCTATCCTGACACCATTTATCCATGAAACCTCAAGATTATTTCGAGCATGCTCATTAAAACCAAAATTGCAAATATTAGTGGCTTCTCGAGACCAAAAAAATCACTTCTTTTGTAGTGCTCCTACATGAACCTGGGAGTGATCTTGACCCAACTTCCATTTGGCCATAAAATTCCAATCATATCATTTGAGCCAGACTATAGGTATATGGAATCATTAGAATCATCTACTAGATTAAATGTAATTTATCCAAGTTAGTCCATTATCTAGATTATAAGTGTGGAACATCTATACATAGCAATGACTTCAGTGTATCAAAACCACTGACTAATCCCAATGATGGTATTTTACAGACAATCATGTTAGAGAACCATTTGGTGTCCATGAGTCTATCCAAGGCATTCATACTCAAGGTGTCTATTTATAGATCCATCAATGCATTTAACTTATTTCATTAGCTCAATATATAATTAACTGTCTCTTGGAATACCCAATATGATGTCAAGATAAGATGAATGATCATAATTAAATTGAGAGTACACAACATGGTTATAAAAAATTTCCATTAAGACTTGAGATTATCCAATCATATCCTAGATGAAGTGTATAACATGGTTTCCATCTGAATTAATCCAATTATCGATATAAATAATACAAAAACCCCCATTGTCTATATTTTTTTAAAGGAGACCAGGTTCACCTACCAATGAATCATTGTTAACTAACCATGATTCCCTCATTACTGAGTTATTCTGTGATTGTTAAAGTTTAACGGGTGATGTACAGACTGACTAACCGTTTCCTTATAGGTTGTATAATAACCAACTATTTTATTACCATTATTATATTCATAAATTTCCATGCTCCAAATCATTATATTCCCACATTTATCACACACACCAAAAGCCTGAGTCTGGAATCCCGACTCTATCAACCCCATATCCATGTTTTATCTATAGTATCTTCTTAGAGACAAGAAACCCCACAATAAATCCTCATAGGGTCTCAAAACCCATTTTGACAATTTATAATGGTCAATTTTGGATTTTCCTTCCTATACATTTAACGATACTCTATACACATTTGACATGACTCTCCTCACCATAGGAATTTTATAGTCTTTATTTATTGAGAATAAGAACTTATCCCATGGTGCACTCTCCATACATCACAAAAAATAGTTTCTATACGAGACAAACATGTTTTTAACAGGAATTAAATAATGAGTGAATGTAACTAGCTTCCTAATATCATTCTATGTAATATTTATTATACACAGACACATGATTCTCTACTGATCCATTCTATTATCCGTCCTTATTATTTGTTATATATGAAAAAACTAAATTCCCAGTATTGTTAAAACACTCAATTATTTTTCAGCTTCATCTCAATTACTGGGATTATTATCTTTTTCTAACACCCAGGTCACCCTATAGTAGAGATTACTCATGAACATATCATAAAAACATAAGGATTTATCGATTTCCACACATAATATGTGGTCTAATTTACCATTTTGAAAAATCAATGGGTACCATGTGTATCGATGAGTACTACCTTCAGATTTTCATTAAGCACAATGACTCATCATTTAATAATATTCATATTCCTACTGTCTATATTATTCATAGTATCCAATTTCATGTTCATTTTTTTCCTAGACTCATTTTATCGCATATGAATGATAATCTAGATTATTAACTCTCTATTCATCCACCATTAAGGCAGATCGAGGGTCACACAACCTATTATGTATTTGAATATTTAATACACATGTCTAACCCAAAAAATGTATAAAGTATATGATGATCACACTATTAGAATATCTCAACACACCATATTTACAACTATCTATCTCAGGTGTTTTTTAAGAAACATGGAGTCTAACATGGGACAAACGACTATCTAACAAAACCTCACATTTGAAACTCTTCATAAGAACTAATAAATGATTTTAAGATATGAGGGAACTACTAAAATCCATCTAGACCTTACCTAAACATAATGAATTTATATTTAGGATAGAGTCAGGGTAAAATTATCTCTAGGACACAGTTTAAATAATTTTGGTTCAATGAAACCTAATAAAAAGTCACAAAATCTTACAAGTAATGATCACTTTCCAGTTATAATGAAAATACATAGGAAACCCATAATCTACCATTACATTAGGGTGGAAACTAATAACACCACATTAAGTTTTCACTTAATCTATTAAACTAATTCATCTTTATGGTATAAATTAAAGAGTCATAATTTTTGAAAAACCAAATAATGGTTATGAAAGAAAACTATATGTAGTACTTTTTTAAATGACTCCTCAATGAAACATTGGGAAGTTATATCATAATTCATTTCAATAATTTGTTATTTAGCTGAAATATTATCAAATTGAATGAAATTTATCTTATAAATACCATTTAATTTACCCATAAGGTTCACACAATTTCTCTTAGTTAATGAGAATTTAAATTCCAAGCTATATAGAAAAACCCATTTAGGTTGAAATTAGCATTTTAATTAAATAACTCCTCATATAAGTTCATATAAAAAAATTTGCATGTATTTATTTATTAAAGGAAATCATTTCAATAAGATTACACCATAAATTTATGTGTAACCTATATAATTGGTTGTTGAAAAAATATGTATTCATCCCACATAACATGAATATACACCCATGGGGATGAGTAGAAAGTTGTCTCAAAATAATGGGAACCTATGAGGGTTCTTAGTTCTAACAACCTTTTTTCATTTAAGTAAAACCCAATATCAGTTGTTGTATTATAGATTAATTACACCCTTAATGGGTTGGTGTCATAAATAATCGTCCCCAACCATCTTAAATAGGTCTAGGTGCATTTTTAGGAATTTATTCATATGATTCCTCTTACCCAGGTAAGAAATGTAGCCATTTAATCTAATGATTTCATTTTATCACATTCCATGATTCATTTAGATGCATTACCATTCCCAATTTACAATGGTACATTCCTTTATAATATATAATTTTTATGCATGTAACAGTAATCATGGTATTTACTCTAATTCAGAATATAACATGTCTATTTGTAATTGTTTAATTATATGGGCGACCCTTCCCAATTTATATAGGACCATAAACTTTAAAAATCAGTATTGGAAATAATTTAATCACAATTATAGAGGTTTCAACCTATAAAAGCTTTTATTTTTGGATAAAATTTCATAGGATTGGTTAGATTACAAGCCTACATCATGTTGTTTGGGAAAACAACATTCAGGTTGATGTAGTAACCTAAATAACCAATCAAATAGCATAATTATAAGAAAATATGCTATCAAATAGTAGTAAATAAAATCATGTAATCATGAAGTCCATAGGGGAATATTATACAAGTTATAATGTTAAATAATATCCTAATCAGTGCATGAAGGCACCCATGCTAAAAAAATCAAAAAAATGTACATCCAATATCTATAAGAAATCAAGAACTTCAACCTACGTGTCATGGAATATGAATGGCATGTGAATCTCTATTTTTCAATAATGATGTATATAAAAATACTTCTTTCCATTTAATGCCAAGGGTAAAATATGATAAATCCCATAAATCAGAAAATAGTGGAAGTTACACCAATCACTCAATGTGAAATCATAATCAAACATAACAAATCATATAATGAAAAGCAATACCATCCCTGTATACTTGATATTTTCCCCTTTCATGGGTTGACCACTCCAAGAAATGACTATTTACCAAGTGTTGATACCATCCTAGACCCCTTTATGTCTTATGAAAATAGTAAGACAATATTAAAATAATGTTATGATACCAAAATGTAACATCCCAACAAATGATCCATTGAAATGGTTACATAATATGGTCACCACATAGCCTAAACCAATCCTCCAAATAAGATAGAGGATACCAACTAGTAGAGAGGGTTGAAATGAGGTATGATGAGGAGAATATACACACATGACAAGAGTATCACAATAGTATAAAAACATAAGTAATAAAAATAACTATGAAGTTGAAGATAAAAATAAATGATTAAATGGTCAACCCAAAATACATAAATATGTATGTCAACATGACTAAAAAATGTACAATATGTTGACATATAATAGGTGATACAATACATTCACAATTAAAAAAAGAAATTTTTTATGGGTACATCTATGAGAATAATAATATTCATCTCATTCATATGATCCTAGTCCCCAATATTTTGGTGTACTACAAAAATTGAATAACATCAATCAAGATGAGTTCATAAACTTATCCTAAATCAATATGGACTATTCAGGCACCCTAGTAAAATGCAAGCTTGAATAGGGTGTGATATAAACTCAGTAGGACACTACCAAAAATTTATAATTCTATGTATTATTTTTATATAAAATATATAAGTATGTATGTATATAAAAATGTTAGTAAATAAAACAAATATAGGCATGCCAAGCTTGTGATCCTCAAAGGACATCCTACCAACCATACCTACTTCGGACTAGACAATAATACCTCTAAACATGGGGTCATATATATATATTTATATGTGTGTGTGTATGTGTGGGTGTGTGTGTGTCAGTGTGTGTAATATATATGTATGATTATTTATAGACTAAATATTCAGTGATATATATAAATATATATTGATACTAAGACTAAACATGACCCGAGGCATAACTCAAGCATCTATACATAGCCACTAAAGTTTCATAGAGTGATAAAAGATTTGATTCCCAAATATCTTAAATCACAACAGTTGCTATGACTGGGTTTCATTAGTCAAGAGGGATTTCCTTCACAAGTATATATATCATTAAGGGATTTCATGTCCAAATAAAATAAGTCTATAGAAATTCCATTCATGAGTATTTTAATCAATAGGGGTCTCACTATAGCAAAACAAATCAATACCAATGATTTAGAACCTTTGGTATTGGTCCCAAAATCATTGGTATAGGCTATGCCAATGGTTTGGTTGGCCTTTGTATTATTTGGCATTATTGTAGACCTACAATAATGGTTTTGGGAAACCATTGGTATAGGTTGTATATACCAACGGTTTCCAAACCCTTGTTACATGTAATATGAAATACCAATACCAATGGTTTTCAAAAACTTTGGTTTAGTTAATTGAAATAAAAAACCTTAACTAGTTTTGATCCCAGGACCTATGATATGTATTTCAACAACCTGACCACTAAGATAAGATGTTTGTTTGGAACATAATATGATAAATATATATCTTTATATCTATAATTATATTAATTTTAATAAATATTCATTGTTATTTTATCAAATAATTCATCAAAAAATAAAAATACATATACCCATAGTTTGGAAATTCATTTATATGGACCTATACCAATGGTTTCCAAACCATCAGTACATGTATTTTGATTTTTGGGACATATACCAACTTTTTTGGAAAAACTATCTATAAAAGTTCTTTAAATAGAGGCTATACCATTGGTTTTATCCAAAACGTAGGTATAACCATCAACTATACCAACAGTTTGGTAAAAACTATTTGTATATCTATACCCTATACCAACAGTTTTAGAAAAAATATTATTATAAGGTGATATAACAGAACCTAGACCAACATTTTGATCAAAACCATTGGTATATGTCCACTTACTAGTAGTGACTCCATTCTCGAGAATCACAATCAATAGGGGACCCCTTTCATGAGAATCACAATTTATAAGGGATGTCATGCCTGAGTATCACAATTTATAAGGGACACCATGCATGAGTATGATAATTAAAGTTATAACTCATCCCCATGTATTATAATAAACAAGGGACACCATTCCCAAATATCATAAATCATTAGGGACTCCATGTCTGAGTATCATAAGACACGATGGATGTCATTCTCAAGTATCTTAATAATAAGGTGATTCAATGGCCGATTATCATAAGTCAGGACTGATTCGCTACCTCAGTTCCATAATCAAAAGGGGATTCCAAGCTTGAGCATGACAATTAATGATAAATGAAATAATAAAGAGGCCACATCCATAAACATTCTACAACATAATTCAACTACAAAATTTTTTACATTCCATTGTGATTTTATTATGAAGTCCGTAGGGAGGTTCATGCACTACTAGTTTATCATGTGTGTTGGTAAAATCACGTAATTAATTAATTAATATAACCTATTTTAGATCCATTCTGTTGACATTCTATTATAGTAAAATTAATCAATATTAGGTTGTGATATTATCCATGAAATTTATCATTCCTAAAATAATTCCATTTTATTGAACCTTTTTAACCATTTCATAAATCTTATTCTATCATGGGAAAAGTATATATTCATTCCCATTTGTAATTCAAACAATTAATTTATCAATAAGCGATCAATTCTCGATATAGAGATATTTACAACCAAATTTAACAAGGGTAATTAATAGAATTCATGCAACGGTGTGGAAAATGTTGAGTTCACTAACCACCAACCTGGATAGCAGGACTAACGAAGGGTCTAAGAGATACATTAGATTCTCAATTTAGGTTTTTTATCATTTTAGGTGAAATTCATAGAGAAACTAGAGTGGGAAACAATGGATAAAATTATAAATAACAATACTTTAATAGAAAAATACATAGACCACCAAACATAAGATTAAGATGGTCTAATAAACCAATATAGATTGTTGATGGAATTTATTTTGAGAAACTTTGATGACATAAAAAAACGACATTAAAATAGGCAAGAGCTACTCACATGGATTTTTCATTCTATATGGTGAAGGAAAATTAAATAATAACAGGAGGAATCAAGAATATATCAATTCATATCCAACACGACCAATTAATCTTGATTATGATGTTGAAAGAGGTTACATAATAGCCTAGGAATGGACAAAGGGGATATCAGGCATCCATTCATGTGAGAAATGAGGGAAGAAAGGGATGAAAAGAAAAATGAATGACTAGTTAAATATAAAATAACCACTTTAATGAACTTTATGGTTGGGCTGCACCATTTTACCAAACTATGTTCCAAACATGCCGGATCACAACCAATGTGACACTATGAATGGGGGTTTAGTGAATGTTTTTCCAAATCATGAATAGCCTTTGAACTCCACCATGTAGTTTTCTACAAAAAAACCTTGCATGGAAGTACAGCCTCAGGTTCATAGTTAAACAAACCACATGACATCCTCTACTACCCTAGACCATGATGCCCAAATTTCCCTTTGAGGGTCGCATGGTTTTAAAAAATAATATCCCAATAGAAAATAATATATAAGGTTTGCTCCAAATTATTTATACAAAATGTGTTTATATATTGTATCTCTATCTATTTCTCCATAAATGGAGTCATTATAACCCAACCATTCTGAAATTCTTATGAACACCTGAGTCACCGTTCATCCAAAATCCTCATTAGAAACACATGTATGGCCTATGAATCTCAAAATTACATTCCATAAAACCATTTATGATTCAGATTGTAAAATAACTGAAAAGTTCAGATTCATTTGAAAAATTGCTTCTGGTTCTAAACACATGACCTTACACAAAACCTAAAATAAAATTATCAACATTTACTATGGGGTAGGTGATGCATACATCTACCAAATGGAAGGAAACAATGGTTGGAAATAGACCTACCAAATATCAACTACATATTCAATGAATAAGGGATAAGGTTAATCATAGAACCAAATTCCCAAAGGTATTTGAAATATCCTCTATTTTCAAATGTACATGGAAGTACTAATATACCATGATATTCGATCATAGGAAGTATCATATTCTAAACTAAAACACCAGACTTTTCTATAAGACAATATATTGAAAACATTTCAAGAGTTTTATTATTTCATTTATTTTTTTTATCATTTACAATTATTAATGATCCTAAACTAAATCTACATGGAATGATATATAAAATTGAATATTTTTTAACAAATTAATAAATATGAGAATATTTTTTTCTTGATTATACTTTTAAAATATCTCTATAAAAGGAATTTGTGTAAAAAATCATTAAAACTATAGTCATCGATTTATGATCATTATCAATGTTTGGATTCCCTTTAATTTTTATGATTCTTATCTCTTTTTCATATTCTGTAACATGTGTACCAATAGGATTATCAAATAATTAAATGAGACTATCTACATTAATAGATTGATATATTTCATTGTTTTGGTTATCATTATCTTTCACAATTGCTGCCATAATAGGATTATGATTCCATGGGGCTTCAAGGATAGTCATATGAAAACAAAAAGTAGTGATTTCCATGAGATTATCCCTAGGATTTATTTCTATAGTAATTGGTTATTTCCCATTTTTTCTTTGGTTCGTTACACTACAGATTTATCCCATTTTAATTATGAAAATTTTAAATATCGCATCAGACTGAATTTTACTAGAATCATATTGATCCTTTTTTATAAAATTGAGTCTTGAAATTTTATTCTTGGGAAACCATTGTAATAAATAAAATTATATCTTAGAAAAACATTGTTCCCCTAATTTTCCATCATAATCATAAGGTAGTTCCCTTGGTTGGTTTGAGAAGGGTTTTCTAATTTTCATTTGGAATCCATGGGGTATATATGTCTCAAAATCCATTTCTATTTAAATGAAATTTTAGGATGGTTTCTATAACATTAATTGAAATTATTATAAAATGGATCATAACATAGCTACATCAAGGGTATTTAATTAGAATTTTTAGAATTTTAATCTTTTTGGGAATCCATATCAATATTTGGAAAACAATAGTTGTATTTTCTAATGAGTCCAAAATAGTTTCATTTACTCGTAGAATAGATTTTTTAATCTTTATAATACCAAGATTAATTGATTACAACAAGTTGAATAGGATTATTCTCTATCTTAACTATAGTTATTCTCTTTAAACATCTTTATGAAGTCTTTTCATGTATTTTGAATATTTTCTGTAATTTTTCACCAGTTATATTAATATAATCGCCTCTAGATTATTGATCAATAAGGGGTGAGGATATTGGAATAGTTATCATTGAAAAATTATGGAATTTAGAAATGACTAGGAATCTTTCTATGTAAACCCTTAAACCTATCCAAATCCTCATATAAAATCTCTATCTCATCTTACATAAATTGAGTAATCTTTTACCTAATTTTAGTTATCATTATCTATTGATAAAATTTCAACACAAATTTATTAAACAGTTGATCCCATGTACCAAAAATTTCTCCACACATCTATTAAAAACACATACTGGAATTACCTTTATGATTGAATAGGAAAAATCAATGCATTAATTCACCCTCACTCAACCCTCTTAACATAAATTTCATTACCTCAAAATAAAAAATCATAATGAAGTAATGTGAGTCCTCATTATGAAGTCTTTTGTATGATAAAATAATAGACACTTGTGATTATTAAATTTCATAAATTAAATCCCCAAAGGGTTTCCAAATGTATGAATGATTAATGGAAACCATAGGATATTGAAACACTATATCGATAGATCTCCATATAAACTCAATCCCAGAGTGAGTTTTATAATTAAATTCATTTTTATTAATATTTATATTATCTATACGATCCTTCATTTAATCATTTCTATAGTTTTCCTTATGCGAATTTTTTTTTTGTTCATTTATATGATAAAATGATCATATTATTTAGTATTTTATCCATTATACATGAAAAAAACATATTTATGTAGTTTTAAATGGGAATGAAAACTATATTATCAATATTATTATTATTTTATATTTGTTTTTTGTATTTTCAAATGATCTTATTTTTTATTTTGATCTTTATTTTTTTATTTTCTATATAAACTAATTTAATATTGGTTTGAACCTAATTCCATCATACTAGTATTATTTGGAATAATAATAACCACTCGATCAAATATTAGTTTCATTTTTATAATTAGGGTCTAACCCACAAGAAAAGTGTATAATAAACTATGAAAATGAAAAATTAACAAGAAAAAAATTAAGTTACTGGGGAATTCATGTGGAATAAAGTTATAAAAACATTTAGAAATGATGAATTTTAAGAGGGAAAATAGGATGATATTTATGTACTGAGAATAAATTAAAATAACATGTGTAGATATGGGAAATTTAGATTGTAAATTGTTTAATTGATTCATTCATAATGAAAATGTCAAATTGAATTTTAAATATTCAAGGTAGTCACATATAATTTTTTCAAATTTAAAAGTTCTTTACATGTTGAACTAAAATATATATCTACCATTATATTAATTAATTTAGTGAAAATATCAAATATGGTTTCGATAAGGATAATGTTTCTCTTGATTCTTAAGAAAATAAATCCAGTTTTTTAAAAAGGAAAAAAGAATGAAGTAAAAGATGAACATTTAATAAATATTATTTAACAATACTAATTTTATATGATTGAATGTTAGTTGTAGTATAACACAATAATTACATAAAATACAACAACAAAAAAGGATAAATAAGAGAGGATTGTTGTTAGATGATTCATCTCTGATATCTGATCTTTGTCTTCCCTTATTTCTATAATTTCTGGATTTTTGTTGTGTTAATCGATAGTTTTTTTGTTATTCTATGATATGTCTCCCCTATATTTATTTATATATTTAGACATAATCTCGACTTAAAAATATAATGATATGTTTTATAAGAAATGTTAAATTCACCTATGATTCATTAGGGAATGAACTTCCATACAAATTGCTCTTTTCGAATCATCTTTCATTGAAACAAAACCCCCCAATAATGTTTTTACACATTCACAAGTAATTAAGTTTTAAAAATAAAAAAAAACAATTTACATGATATATTTATACACATCTCACTATTATCCTCCCATATCATTTCCCATACAGAGGTCCACTAAAATTCAAGATATACTAGATTTCAGCTTTTGGTATCCAACAAAAGTGTTCCAGAACTAAAAAATTTCCAATATGGTATTTGATTAAAAACCTGACATTCATTCAATATCAATACCGAAGCAAAAAAATTATGAGAAAAAAATCCCCACATACATTTTCAAATATGAAATTCAACAAAACATAATCCCCCATGCATGAAATTAAAAATTCCTTCCACCATGATGGAAACAGAAATAAAGAGGTTCTAATTCAACTATGAGAAACTACCTTAAATACAAATCTACACCTCACCCCAAATCAATAATGAAAAAATTAGTTTGGTGTACGATGGAAAATTTAATATTGAATCATCTTCCATTGAGTTTGGGATCCATAAAATATGAGTAAAAGATGAAGACTTCCCTCATCAATGACGCTTCAGGCAGGGAGGACCTTTCAAATCCATCAAAAGTTTCAAAATCACCCACATTTAAATTACAGTTCTCCTTCTTTGTGAATAGGTACTTGATGCATCTCTAACATTATTTGATCATTATTTTCTCAATCATTCTTAGTATTACTCAATACAGTTATCTCACACTCAACTTTGGATTCTCATATCTTGGATGTTTTGTACTAGTTTGAACAATGTTTCTTCATATTCAACTAGAACAACCAGATCTCAATTCTTCTTCATATTTGAAAATATATTTTCATTAATCATGGGTCATATAAAATATATAGGTATCATGGTTCATCATTTAAATTCTGAAAATTTCTAGGCATCTCTAACTAGATTAGTATGATTCCAGTAGGTGCTTCAATCATTGAAAATATCAATCATTGATGCTCCAAGGTCTGGTGTCTTTTTTATGCTCAGTTAGAGTGATAACATGTACCTTAGTTGGGTTAATACCAAAAGATTATTTTGTATGCTCATCTATTCCATCAAGTGATTCTCGAACTCTATCTCACAATATCGATGAATCTTATTCTTGAGTACCAAAATAATGGAAAATCCCATACGTGGCTAACCAATATAGATGATTCCTTCAACATATCTATTTGGATACATGAAATTTCAATACATGGATTTGGATACATGAATCCCTATATGAAATTTGGACACATGGTTGTATTTAAAAAAATTTCTATATACATGTCTCATTTTAAAATTTTCCATTGGAATGCCACTTCAAATTAGGTACATGAATTTTCTTCTCAATGTTATGAAACATGGTTACTCCTAGGAATTGTATATGTGTATATCACATCCAAAATCAGATATGTCAGTGGTGCTTGAAATTTGGCTGTGTAGTTTTCTCTTATTTAGGAAAACATATATGTAGTAAATTCAATACATAGATAAAAAGGTGTGGAAAATAATCCATTTAAAATTTGGATAATTTTATTCAAACATTAAAAAAAAATTAATTAATTTTTACAGTTAATATTTAAAATAAATATCAAAAAAATTACAACAAAGAATATCCCCAAATTAAATTTCAAAAATTAAAAAATAGTACTGTCATCATTAAACTTATATAATACCTCAAAAATCACATAAATGTTTGAATATAAATAATATTCTATAATTAATGAAATTTTTTTGAAAAAAATATATTAATAATAATAGTTAATAATAATTTTCATATTAAACCCCAAAATTTGTAGTAATATTATAAAATCCCCAATGAATTATAAAATAAGCTCTAGAATATCAAAATAGAATATTCGATCATAAGAAATATTTTTTTATAATTAAAATAATTTATTTTTATTAAAATGAAGTGGAAATAATATGTAAGATTAAAGGTGCACCATTGAACATCTATGAGGTCGATCATTGTAAAATGAAATCTTTGATATCATTGGGGAACCAATTGAGTGTGATATGGGGAAAGGTTTGAAATTTATAGGATGTCTATTGGATGGTTCAATTCATCTTCTAATGAATAAAACATATTATATATGTTGGTGGTACAATAATGATGGAATTATTTATTTATTAATTTTTCAACATTTATTTCTTAAATTATTGATGTGATGAGTTTGGAAACTTTTATGCTTTTGGGATCATACATGCTTCCCATATGAGTTATTTTTTCTATCGTTCACCGAATCACTTAATAGTAAATTTTACATATCTGATGATGCTTCATTTTTCTTTGGCATCTTTATTACATGGGTGAATCAATATGGTAGTATACAATATGGTTTTCCATTATTATTGTCAATTAGATTCATTTATTGTATGTATACTATATTACTAAATATGGGCAGACAAATATCTTTCTTATATTTTTGGGAATGAGGTGGTCCGACTACCCTAATATTCAAAATGACAAGTTGCATTTTAGTAGATGATGTTTAGTATGTCTACATATTCATCCCTTAGGGTATAGAAAAGAGAATATAGGATAAATCATTTTTGAAATTGACTATTGTTGTTGGCTTATATGAGAAAACTAATTCCATTTCTTCGATGTTTATCGATGTTATATGAACTGAAATTGAATAGGGGATATTAATGAAAATTCATTATGGATAGAGGGAGCTTGAAATTGATCTGGAAGACTTAGTACCATCCATCCAATTAGGAAATGAGGAACACAACGAAGCTTAATTAAATATTCCCAATAACAATTCCAAAACATTTCATGTATAGATTTTCACTAACCACGTCCTCAAATTATGAGGTAATCTCAATCTAAAAAAAAATAACATCATTAACAGGTCTGACCTATGATGAATTTGTTGTGAAATGTTGGTTGGTACACTATTAAAGTTCAGTTAGACCTAAAAATGTGTCCAAAGATAATTGATTCCCATATATTATCTCATCCTCATGAAATCATGAACCATATTCAAAGAGACATAAAATTAGAGATACAAAATCAACAGAATTAATATTTATATTACTAATACACGGGAATGGTTGGAGTGTTAAAAAGTAGGTTTGGACCAATTGATGTTGGAATTAGTTATCTGGATGTGTTATTCATTTCACACTATGGGAATCATGCCAAGAATTTGTTTGGATATTAATTAATTAGTTTGGTTTGGACTGTGGTTTCAGGATCTGGTCAAAAATGCATTCGACTTTTCACATATTAATTATAATTCTTCTCATAATGAAGTACATCATCCCTTTATTACAAGGTGATCCTCAATGATAATTATATGGAAATGGAGATTTTTATCTCTGGTTTGTTCATGATTGGGTCTATCAAGCTTTCAAATGTTCATAGGTTTTTAGTGGATTGATTATTCATGAGAGGTATTTTGGAATGTTGGATTTATATTATGCTGGAAGAGGAGTGCAGATATTCATAAGATAAATGAACAAACATGAGAAAGTAAAGGTGATGTCAATGTTTCTATTGGAATTATATAACTCAAGATCTATAAATCTCAACATGATCTTTCTCATTCCTCTCTAATGACAACACATAAGGGTTGGGCATTCAAGGATTCATAATTTTACGACTGTATGGGTTTCTAAAGTCTATAAGACAAGAAATTATTTCATGAATGGTATTGAATGTATGGGGTGTGGTTATATAGGGTGGTTGGAATAAAAATGGAATTATCAAAAAGGGAATCCAGTAGGAAATCCAAGGGTAGCCATCTTCATGAATGACCTCAGACGATCTCAAAAGCAATGTGTTTTCAGAGATTGATTCACAATATTCTTGAGGGCTAACAAAGGTTAATGAAAGTTGGGAACTTTAGTCTTATTATAACTTTTAAATCCCATGTTCACTAAATATCAATAATAATTCTTAAAATTTACATTAATGGAATACCCATAATCCACCATCAATCAACAAGAGATTTTGTTACATGGAATTCAAAGCATATGTAGGAATGGGTTGACATTACTGGAAGGATGTTTGATAGACATGATTGGAAGATCCAAGAAAAAACAATTTCCAAACTATAAAAATAATTCCCATGAATTCTAGAAATATCAAACATCTATCATTTCCAATATAGTGAGTCCGAAAATATAAAAATAATATAGTTTAACTAAAAAAATTATTGTGACCAAATCATACAAACCACATGTATGATAAAATCATGATTTCTAAGAAGAAAGTGTGATCTTATAAGATAATCCTGGTGAATGACTTAAAAAAATAAATCTTTGCATATATGATTCATAAAATTTAAAAGAAAGAAACAAGAATTGTGTCTTACCCAGAAAAATGTAAAAACGAATCCCAATACTCATATCATACATATAGAATTAATCTATAAATTAGGGTGGTCAATTTAAAAATGATCGTGTAGTTGGTATACTATTTTCTGTCTCCATGTATAAAGAATCTAAATTTCTCAAAAACAAAATAGGTAATCAATTATGGAACAAGTATATGTTATTAGAGTTGAGAAATGAAATTTAACCTGAGTTATACTAGAATAATCAGTTGATATTACTAGATTAGATTACTTTGTTCAAGTCCAATGATGTGATTCTTTTAGAAGTTTAGATATATTAGTTATAATTATGATCATCTCAAATAAAAATATTACCATTGAGTTATTAAGAAGGGAAATAAGGTAATGATCTATATTTCACTCCTCATGGTAGGGTGGTATTAGTGTACTAATTCCTAATGGAATATATATATATATGTGTGTGTGTGTTTTTGAAATTGGTGTGATGTGTATGAACTACATTGAGGATTTTTATAAACCAAAATTTGATAGGATAAATCCCAATTCAAGACAATTATTTTCCTTAGGTAGTTAGGAGAGAAGTCACCATTGGATAGTAGGTACGGAGGAAATAATTATATGAAGAATGTGCTCTTCAAGTGTGACTAGATTGTGTGGAGGTTGTTCAAGTAGAATATCTAGAACTCCCAAAATCCCTAGAATTTTTATGTTTGATATTATTCCCTATGTAGAACCATATGGGATGGATGAATCCATGTGGTTGATCCTTGAATCATTGACAGGACATAGTTTTTATAGCCTAATATGGCTTTCCCTTCCTGGTGGGGAAGCATATCAGTCAAGTCCCAACCTAGGTCATCTGTTTTACTTTTCTTTCCCCTATTAACAGGTGTAACTCATTTTAGGTCACGTATTTCCTTTATGCCTCTGCCCTTCGAAATGAAATCCACATGAATGTAATGATTCCCTAACAAAAGAATGAAATCCATATTTTGAGATATTTTAAGTGTTCGTAATACATGTTAAAAGAAACTGATAACCCAAATCATTATATACTACAACAACTTAAAAACATTCGGTAGGTAGATTTTACTAAGGGATGGGTAGCTCTTTTATGGAATTAATTTTCTATTCATTAACGAATCATAATTTTGTTTTGGTAGTAAGTGTAATAACATTTCTCATTCATATATGTTGGATACATTTATCAACCTGAGTAATAACCCAATGTGAAATGATTATCATTGTTTAATTTCATTAATGAATAAAAGGGATTAAGTATATTTATAAGTATAATATCTTGTTATTTCATATCTCTTTTTGAAGTAGATATTATGAAGTATAGAGGGTTCAAAAAGTATGTTTCAGATGTTATTTATTTTTTAACTAGCATAAATTAGGGATGAAATTAACTGTTGGTGTGCATGATATCAAAAACATTGTTTCTCTTATATGAGTAGAAGTAATATTTTTGAAATGAACTAATAAATTTATTATGAAAATAAGTTTATTCAGATTATTCATTAGAAGAGTGAATTTCAGTCCTTTGGTAACTCATTTCTTTTGTTTAATGTTTTTGGAAAAGGATATATATTAGAAACCTGATGATTATTTATAAAATAATCTAGGTGTGGTTCATGTATCCAACCGTCTAGTCAAGCTATACCACAAGGAATGCAAAGCCCCTAGGAAGAATTAAAATGTGGCTAAATATTATATGACCTTTAGGATACTGGGACACCAAAAGAAATATGGGGTGTTTTAATACACATAGGGAATAATGATAGAGTGTGTTAGTGGTGGTTATGGTTATCCCCATGATACCTAGTGGTTCATGTTCAATATTGTTAGTAATCTTCCATGAGGTTGCAAGGTGTGTGTATATTGTACATACTAGAGGAAGAGTAACTAGATGGAACACCATCTATTTATTTCTAGTGGTTTAATTGATCACCACCCATAAATTAGACCCATGAGATCAATAATTATTGGCGTAGTGTTACTATAAAACATGTGAGGCCATTAGTTGGTTTCCCCCATATTGATGTGGAATTTTATACTACTGGTCCATGTTATTTCTCATTTAGTTATTGAAATAAGGATACCATGGACATCCAATCAATTACAGCTATGGAGGATTGAGGTAAAAAAAAATTCAACAGCCAAGTGTATTTTTTGTAATGTCATTCCATGATGGGGTTTCAAAATGTTTCTCATCACGTAGACCTAATTAGTTGAGAACAAATCCTTCAACTACTAAAAATATTATAGGTGAGTAGGAACATCTATGTATACTAGTGAGGTCTAAAAGAGTTATCCGATGAAGATACATGATGATCTATCATTAAATAGAATTTTAGAAAACACCACGGTCCATCATTGAGTGATCCGGGTAGTCAAACACATCATATGAAGTTAATAGTTAATTGGGACATAAGATTAATATAAGGATAAATGGATTTATACACATATCTATTATAGTATGATTGTAAAGATAAATTGAGGAACCATACACCTATGTGAGTATATATTTAAGGAAATATTAATCTAATTGAATTTGGAATGAGAACCATGAACTTTGGGATAAAACCCATAATAACATGTTGAAGAGTTTTCCAATTTACTCACCATGGTTGAAACTATTTTCCAAGGTGTCTATGATCCACTGGTTGGTTTCCTCCACTTGATGTAGCCCACTAGATGCCTATGATGAAAACAAAAAATTAATGGAAGCTCCCACCAACCATGAACCAACACCTCCAAACCTCAAAATCCATGGGTTATGTGACTCTTCAACAAATAGTGGTTATTCTAGATGAACCCCATCAAAATCATATAGAATTTACAAGTGGTTTACCAATTTATTTCTGGTAAAAGTAAAAAATATAATTGTTGGTCACTCTTGGGATTTTCAAGGAATAGAACCGATCAAAAGATTGGTACATGGGGATTTAAATGAATATATGATGGCATGTATCCATCCTTATGAACTGAAAGAGAAATGATTTGGAAAAGTTTTAATTCCCTATGTTATTTCAATTAAGCTCATTTTATTATCAAGGTGTTAAAACTTATGGGATCCCAAGTTTTTCATTGTCATTTCTGTTCCCTTTATCAAAATTCCTAGTAAGGCCATTATCTTTCTAGAATCAAATCAATATTTTGGGACGAATATTGTGATTTTTAGGAACATGAATCACCATCCATCATATTTTCAGTTAACCAAAGATGTGAGACTACGTTTGGTGATATTCTTATTCCCGTGGGGAAATTATTGATTCTATAACACTTTTAGTATGTCCTTATAATATATTTTATTATAAATTAACCTTTTGATATGAGTTTATCTAACTCATATCTTGAATTTCATATTTTCATCACAATTGTTGAGGGTCTTAATGTTGTTTAATAGAAAAATAAGATCTTCAACATCCACATCACATTTTCTAATTGAAATACATGATCATAAACCCTGATTCCTTCTGATTCTACATGAGAGTCAATTTGAAAGTTATTCGATCAATATTATTGAAATCCATATCTGACCCAAAAAATATTCTATCTAGTATATCAATTTTAAGTAAATTTAGGGATGACCTAGACAATTTCATCATCAGTTCTATCTATTTATACTCTTGTTTTCTCTATGAGGTCTATTATAATAGCATGTTAGATTCTATAACAAATCCTTCCATTTTATCAATAAATTCCACTATTGAATTAGTTATTTTTCTTCTTTCTTCTCAACCTCAATGTGAATCTCTTGATATGAATAATAGAAAGATTCACCAAGTTCAGCCATTGTTAAAAAAATATAATCCTATGATGACATCTCACAACTAGATACCTATATATATGCCATATCATTTCATTGGGATGTTCTACCAGAGAAAATGTTTGTGTAGGATAGAATCATTTAAATATCACAAGTGACTTGATGTTTCTACACTCTATAAGGTATTTCTCATCGCCACCTTGTGATTGATCCACCCTCCTAGTACCTCTTCGAACTTTTCTTCTCACTGATTCCCTCCCATCCATATAATTATTAATTTATTTTTTGAATGGACTTTGAATGATTTTTCTTAGTACTAGATAGAGGAGACGTGATAATTTTGGATGCTTGAGTAATTTAACATAATTAGTAACCTTATGAGTTTGATGAAATCTCCCAAAGGATAAGATTGTATCATATCTATGTTGGATATTCAGTATAAAACAATGTTCATGATGCCTAAGGTGACAAATAATTGGACTTTTTATGGTATTAGATCATATACCGGATAGTATTCTAGTCATACAATTGGTCAAATTCCTTTATTGTGAAAGAAAATGATAGAATGAATTGATAGTGGGACACTTTTCAATCTACCCCAAAGTATGATTTATGATTCTATATTGAAAATAGTAGTGAATAGACATCCAACCAAGAAAAAAACAATTCAAATAAATATTTTATTGGTATGAAAATCAATAATAATTCCCCCATATATTACATTATACCCTAGTGTCATTTTTTAAATATTTCCTCTTGATGTTGGGGATTACAAAATGGATGGAATGTGGGGAAATTTTTTAATTGTGTAGTTTGTCACATAATGCATTATGATCACTATTTATATTGATTTTGAATAATTCCTTTACATTTTTCCTGTTGTATTAGTCATTTCCCAATGCCCTAAACATAGGAAATATTTTCTAGAATGTGATGCATGATACACCCTAAAAGTGGAAATTCACATTTAGTGGTTTGTCGGTCAATTCAATCCAACCTCTAGGGAAACAATATCTCTATTATCCTCACTAAAATAAAATTAAAAGGTTAAGGGAATAATGTGAACGCCATATATTCCTTGATTTTATGACATTCCGAACACAAACCCTATCGGTCAAAAGATGAGAGTGAGTCTATATTTTCACCCCCAGTGTCAGTGCATAAGTCTTTCCTTCTAACTGAATTATAGTTATAGTTGAATTCAACTCTTTAACCCTCATATAACATCAATATTATACAACTATCCATTAAACTATACCATAGAATTTGTATTTATATTAGACTTGAATGGAATCAAAAAAATCATATCCCTAGCCTGATCATCTTTAGAATCTTCCCAAGATAGCAGGGAATCAAGGTGATTCAATGGTAGGTAGATAAATATATCCTATAATATATCGTAATATCCATAGTATTTAGTGTTATCCAATAATTCTCCCCTGGTTCTACAATGTGAATGGTTCTAGAGTCATTCCGAGATAGAGGGAGAAATTCATAATGAAAAAAAAACAAATTTTCCCTTCCTGATGTGATTTTAAGGATATGGGTTTTGGTTTTTGTAAAATTTTATATTCACTCCAAATTGATAGTGAACTCCGTAGGTGTATTATATCATATCCTTTTGGGGTCATTAAGTTCTCTAAACATCTCAAGCAAACAAATCCAATCCAGTAGCTCTGGTATAAGGAGAAACAATTGTTTATGTTCATTCCATCTAAGGTACTCTTTTATTATAGATGATGGGGATAAATATTTTACTTGTAGGTGTTTTTTCCATTGACTATTTTTATACAAGCCTATCATGGGTTGAGTTTTATGGAGTAACTCTCAAGCGGAACACCCTACAAAAACCTATTTCATGTAGTATGAGATGAAATACAAATGATAATGATACTTCTAAACTAGTATCTACAAATAATTTGAGTGGTCCATGTGGATGATATGATGAAAGTTTTACCAAAAAACCAATTTCTATCCGACAATTTATCACCCACTAATATAAAAACAATCTATATGGATTGGAAATGGTTTTGAAATGTGTGATATTGATTTTCAACTATTGATGATTTTTTATACATTTTTCTTATATTCTACTAAGTTTTATATGGAAGAACACCATAGTGATGGGAATAGAATGGTTCAGTTCGGAAGAGATAAGGTAAAAATATTTGATCATTATTTGTGTTGGGTCAGAAGCAATCATTTAGTGAGGATTTAATGATTCCATTGGACACAATTAGAACACCCTTGAGCCCATTCCTTATAATGTGTATATATGGCTTCAATAGATGTTGGATAAGTTGATCAAATATTCTAAAAATCATATATCTCAATATATTTTTATGTATAGTCATACCACCTAGAATTAATAATTTACCCAACACTCAATGCCATATCTCAGAACATCACATGCACCTCTGAACAACCAACCTATATACACTAACATGTATTATTCTAGACCACCGTGTCATAACATTAAACAAATAGATAACATTATGGGAGAAATAACCCAAAGGATAATAATATGCACCCTAATTATTTAGATAAGGTTTGAAACCCTTATGATAGGGGTTATTCAGAGTGGATTAGGAGCCAACCCGAGTCATGCTTACTAATAACTATCCACTAAAATGCCATATCCTTTTTTGTGATTCCACATTCTATTTTATTATCATATCAAATGTATTCCAATGAAAGTATTCTAAGAATAATAATCAAGAAAACATATTTTATGTGATGAACCATGAAAAATCAAAAAATTCTAAAGAAAAATAAACTGTGAAATGAGGTTGGGATATGATCTTCCAAAATATCTTTTATCCTAAATACATGTACAAAAAGAAAGAGTTTGATTCCCAGAATAATTGAATCAATCATGATTTTGAAAACCACCACTTCCATTTTCTCAATTCACATAGTGCTTTTAAGAAAATCACATAAATTATCTAACTACAAAAAACTAACTATGGATATGTAATCAATATCCATGTAGATTATTTTAGTAGTTATGATTACCCCTAACCTCATCACCAATATACTCATACAATGTAGATTACCTAAATAACACCTCTAAAATTACCTTACCACACTACCATTTCAAGGCCAATATGATGATCCCAACAAAATTTCCCTATAGTTTAGAGATAATAATAGATGGTCGAGTATAGTGTACCAATGATCACATGAAACCTTGGAAACCTGGTTTTTAAGTTAAATTTTGAACCATATATACCATATAAAAATGAGAATAATCTATGTTCATATTCTAACATATGGGACTCATTAAAAAAATAACCATATATTCAATCATTCAAGGATCGTATGACTAGAACAATCATATGCATACATTTTTTACCCATGAATCCATATGGAATGTGGATATAGATAAAATGTTTTACTGTGAACTAACATAAAGTATTTTGGGCCTTTGATTGAAATGAAAATTTCTCATAACCAATATAATATTTATTTTAGTGTTATCTCTTAGTGGTGTTTTTGGATTCACATGTTGTTATGTTTTCAATTAATTATAAAAATATGCTAGTACTGAAAATATAAATCATCTTACAAAATGTCTAAAAAAATTATAAGATGATGGAATTCATTTCAACTGATATGACAATTTCAAATGAATTCCAATTTATAATGAACCACTTTATATGAATTTGAGAATAAATAATATGGTTATATTAGTGGTATTTTTTTAGAAACCAATTTTGAAACCATTATAATATTATATGAAAATGAAACCATGTTACTTCCAATCCACTTCATAAGCTGTTGACATATCCCAGACAACCTCATTTCTTTGGCAATGGATATTGCACAGTGGATTTCTAAAAACAAAAAAACATGAACATCAATTATTGATTTACTTCATTTACTTATATCATTGATGATCCCATATCCATTCCTAAAATTATTAGTATAACTTTATGAGCCAAACACTTGAACCCATTGACTCATAGCAATGGGGAATTTTAGTTTTATCATTTTTTGGTTCAGTAGAATAGAAGGGAGTGGGTGAGACATTTTGTCTTGTCAAAATTATAAATTCATACTATCAATTGAAAATTATTAGTGTTAATAAACATGGACTTTCAATGGAATATTGGGTTTTGGGTTTTTCTACAATAGTATATTTAGTCCAGTCGCTAGTAATGGTTGTATTCATTAAGTTTCTTTAAAGGGATTGGACTCCAATTGCACTTCTGAGAGAACCATGCATAAAAGTATAATTTATTGTGAATGAATATGAACCTTGGTAGTTTATGGAAATTATATGGGTCCAACCATGATCAATGTACTATTTTTAATACTGTTATTATTTACAAGGGAGAGATTGAGATAATGCTTTACTGACTACCTATATTTCAAAACTAAAAGACAAATAAATCAATACATGAGAGACTTTTTTCTGAATTAATGATGCTCAAGAATATGGTATATTTATGGTCAATATTTAATAACAGTGATGTTGGAAATATTTGAATTTTCATGTGGCTTTATTGTTATTAAAAGGTGTTTTTACTAGTTTTAAAGAATGTTGTCTCCAGTTTTTTGTCATTCTCAAAGGAAAAATGGATAGAATTGATGTTTCAACTTGTTGTGATATATGAATTCTGGAATTCTTAAGTCAACTAGGGTAATGGGTTTCTCATTGAGATGGGAATAATGGTGGTGTCTTCATATGAACGATTGTGATACTTGATCTAATTCTAATATTCCATTGGAGAGGGGATGTTCATGTGGAAAATAGTACCCCCTTCAATCTAAAATTATTAAATACTATTACAAAATTTATCAAAACATAAAAAAATACCCCTATAATCCTCTAAATTTTTTGAGACCACGAGAGATGATTCGATGAGATATGGGGTATCATAGAAGGATATGTTGGGGGTATTGTTTAATTTTTCATGGGGTTGGTGGAGTGCCCCAAAATTGCACATAGTATCCCTTTTTTAAATCGACTACTATAATCATTAGTTTAGTATAGTACACTAATAGTGGATCTACACCATTTCCAGTCTAGTGTTGTTCCAAACCTATAGGACTCTTAGCCTTATATTAGTGAATATATGATATTTTATCAATGAAACAAAACTGTTGTATTGTTTTTTATTTAGTTGAAACAAGTTCCGTGAATACATTTCTAGATTTTAATTTGGCAGAGGTCACATTATGTTGACAATAAACACCCCAATTATCACATTTGTCGCTCTTTTGACCAATTCTATAATGTAACGATGTATGTAGGCTTTACATCAGCTACGTCACCAAAAATTAAATCATCATCTAACATGGGAAAAGAACATTTCTATTTGAAGATATTAAATGAGAATTTTTTGTTTTGGACATGTTCCAAATATAGTTTTTAAGTAACATTTGCATTTTTTCAAACTTAAATCTTTGAATTAGAGTCCACTTTCAACTGAAAATCAAAATAATATGATACAGTAACATACACGATATATTCCATCATCCATATTAGAGTAGTTTACTGTTTATAAATTAAATATATATACTTCATTTCTATTAAGGAATAGTTCATGATTTCCCATATTGAAATTCCTTCCACTCACCCAAAAAACACCCATATCACTATATTCAATGCCTCCATCTCAAACGCAGATAGTTACCAATGATATCTATTTAATTGTCAAGAATAATGATCCCTATGAGGTTACTTTTGGTTTTTGAGATGTGAGTCTGATGATGTTGATGGAAACGACTGTTATAGTAGAGTGCTAAGGTCTTGATATGATGTTGAAAGTTGAAGTTGAATAATTTTGAAACCCAATTACCCTCATCCCCCATATCTATTTCAATATGTCCTTCTATGGATTGTCCAACCCCAGATTTCCACTCACAATAAACATTTACAATATTATACCACCATGCTCCAAAAACTCTATTTCCCAAACCACTAATTCATTACTACCTAGGTGAAACTTCCCAAATTTTCATAAAGGTAAAATCCATTTGTTTTTTTAGTTTAAATCCAGTTTTTTTCATGGTTAACCTTATATATGTACTCAGTTTGGTTTCAGGAGTGTCTGAGGATTTTTTTGGAGCCCAAAGATCCAAAAAAAATAGATAAATATAGTAGGACATATGGTTAGCACATGGTTAGTGATAATAAAGAGACTCAACAGTGAGAGAGACCCATTGAATAAGAGATTCCACAAGATATTTGTGTAATTGTTACGTCCATTTTGAATGAATATGTGATTTCTCTCATTAAAAGTTAGTTCCATTTCACATGGGATGCATATGGTCAGTTAAACTATGAACCTAGCATCTGTGAGGGGTTTCTTGGATAGTGGAGACAATACAGTTAGAGCATGGTTTGGCTAAATATGAGGCAAAACTATAAAAACTTTTTTTTCATGGTAGTTTTATGGTTTTCCTATTAATTAATCTTAAAAACTGACACCATAGTTTCCTTTCTCCCTCAGGATAACAACACCCAATTTCTCCCCCCATGATCTCTCCTTCCTCCATAGTTAGGGATTAAGATAACTCGAACGTCCAAACTCTAATTTCATTGCTTTTGGGAGCATTGGATCCGTAAAGGTATGATACATGATCGTATTTCTTACCGTCATAGTTTATCATCCTATATATTACACTACATTGGTGAAAGATCATATTACCTATTATCGAGTAATTAGACCCTTCATTCATTTTCATTAGTTCTAATTAAAAACAAGGGATGATACCTCATGAGTGGCCATATTAAGTATAATTTTGTTGGTCGAGTAAATTTCCCTAAATTAGATGGTGTTTTCATAACTTTTTTTTATGTTTCGCATTCCATAAATTTCAATTAAATTCCTCAAAATATTTTTTTATTTATTTAATTAGTTTAACCGTGATTTAAAAATCTCATTGACTCAAGTTTAGTTATTAGAAGATGAAAACCACATTTAATTCCACCCCTTTGTGTGTTATTAATTATTTTCCTCTTTATGTAAATACATGATGGATTGAACAACCTAATATGTGGTTCATCTTAACATGGAAAATGGAATCCCCCTCTTTGAGAAAAAATTTTAAATGAAAAAATACTTTCTAAGTGTTTAAATTTTCCTTGAAAATAAAATTTACCTCTTTTATTTTATTGATTAAATAACCAAACACAATCTACATGTTCATCTTGAGTTGGAATTTGAATTTATTTTCCTTGTATTTTGAATATATTAAGTTAATTAAAAGAATTTGGGTTGAATGTCAATGTCGAAAGATAATTTTTTTATAAATGTGAATTTTACATATTTTGAACCCTTTTATAAATGTGCTAAGTGATTATAAATGTTTTAGAGGTAATCCCTAATTTATATTTTTATTTTTATTTTTATTTTTATTATTCCATGGTTATTAGATGATTAACAATGATTATGGGTTTTGTTGATCATGTAATTTTAGACTTCATTATGTTGGTGGATGGGCATGGCGTCCCACACAATTATACTCTTATTTGGACAATGAGAATGACACTCCATGTCCCTTTACATTAGGAATTGGGAATGAAAATTCACTCCACCATATCGAGTGACGGAAAAGATATATTTTATTCATATGAAATTCAAGGATTGTACCCTCTATTGTAGCCAACAACTTTTTAGACTAGTTATGGGTGTCTAAGTTACACCCCAAGTCCTATTAGCTCATAGTATCCATGTATATGCCTATATATTTCCTCACATATCTAGTGCATATACATGTATAAATATTATATATGATTAATTATATATATATATATATGGATAAACCTCGTTATTGATCATATATACATAGACCTACACTGTAGTAGGTAGAGATAACCAGGTGTAACCTAAGAACTTGATCTGACTATTATTTATTTCCATCATTTTTTTTCTATTATATATACACACTTCTATTTTATGCACACTAAATAGATTATTTAAGACTCCATTAGTGGGGTCCTACTGAGTTTTTCTCACACCCTAATTAGGCTACCATTGGTACTCGATTAAACATCATAACTGCAGTTTTGGACAAGGGAAATCACCATTTAACATACACTAGGTCTTTTTTGTTCATTAAATAGAGCATGGGAGCAGAGGTTGGAGCTTATTCTCATGATTCCAGTGGAGTTTTCATTTTTCCATTTTGTAATTTTTTAAATAATGAGGTATACACCTATACTCTATAACCCATTTTTTCATGTTTTGGATATTAGCATTCCATAAAATCATCATGTATATGACCGTGCTTTGAAATTTGATTTTTAATATAGTTTGTTGGTTATTTGTGCTTCGGTAGTTATTTATTATTGTTGTTTCAGCTATTATATTAAACTAATACTATGGTATATTTATTTATTATTAAATATGTGCCTCTATCGTATGAGGGTGTGTTCTCCCCACCACAAGACCTCAAAACCTCATTGCTAGTTAAAATCCTGTGGCATATGGGGAGGTTCACATGATTCCATGTAACCCACTAGCTCAGGGCATTAGTTTAGGGGCTCCCAGTTCGGGACATCACAAACTCGTATGATATAATTATTTTTTTCCTAGGTATTGATGTTTTGGTATTATAAAGGATACTAGGATGTGAATAAATTTGGTAATGATCATGTGCCTTGGAGTAGCTAACCCAGATATAGAGGAAACTTAAATGATCTGGGATAGTTTATTACAATTATTAGATTATTCATGTTATAGTTGATATGATTTAACAATTTGGTGATGCACATGGTTTGTGAATTTATTAGTATAGATATTATTATTTTTTGGGACATAGTTTTCCTTGGATTATCATTGAAAGAAATTATCATCTTATACCAAATTATTGGCACATTATGACTAATATTCCATGCCCTCTCCCATGTATCATCCAGTTTCTACATGCCTTTCTTGGACACATATATTTTTGTACATTGATTATTATATATTTAAAGTGATAACTCTTCATCAAGGGATAATATAATAAAATTAATTAAAGTGCATACATAAATCTAAATATTTTTTTCCCACAGATATTGGAGGTAAAACCTTAATTGACCTATTCTACCATGTTTTGGGTTCTGGACCAACTTGTTCCATGAAATGCAACAACATTAATTTATTAGGTTACTTGAATGAATACGGTGATTTATGGAGTAAGTAATTAGATAAATCTAAAATGGTTATTTGTATAATAAAATAATTGTTTTTAACCTACTACATCCTGATACAATATGCAAGGGTTAGGAGGTAGTTAAATGAGGAACCAATTGAAATTTATAAGGTTTCTAAATTTTATAAATTGGAAATGATGATGATTAAAAATGGACACGGATATATCTATATATTTAAATAAAATAGTACAATCCCAATAAAATTTGATAATTTAAGTGAATGTTTACCTCCATATGTGGTTCTAATTGAAAAGAAAATGGTGTTTTCCTCTATTCCTTGCATCTAACACTCCATATACTAGAACATATATCCTCATATATGAGACAAAAAGCCACACCCATCCATAGTAGTGGGTAATTGGGGTGTCTCATACAGTTCATATGACATGTTGTGTATTTTATATACCAAATAGACAAAATATTTAGTGAAAAAATAATTATTTATCATTTTATATAGGAGGGGAATGTATCGATCATGCTATCTATCTACAAAATTTTTAACTGAAAAATTAATTTCGATAGAATGAATATGGTATTGTAAAATAATTCCATCTTGATATCCTTGATTCATATACTAGGAAGGCCGCGAGGAACACACATTGAAGGTGGTGGTCCCTGATCCACTAGTGATTGCTCATATAGTTCAACCAATGGAAACACTTTTTTTCATATTTGGGAACTGACACCTTGTTTCGAGAGGGTTTTCATCATGTGATACTGAATATGCATGTTGTTTCTTAGCCTACCCTTATTATGGAAGATATTTCTTACAAGTTCTACCAGCAACATTCCCATACATATTTAGGTAATGGGGACCTCATTCTATAATTCCATGGCTATAGTCCATTCTTTGTATTGTCAAACATCTAAAGAATATTCTAGAATATAGTGTCAATATAACCTCATATATAAAACGATGTTATTCAAAAATTTGGTGGAATTTAATTACATGGGAATAATGACGTCAAGAAATGATATTGGAATATTTATAGATGGTATTATATGATTACTTCTTTATATAGAGATTGATAGTTGTCTGGGATAGAGTGTTCCTGAAGCAACACTAAGGAGCCATGAATTCTAGGGAATCTTTTTCTCATTTTCATGAGATGAAATAGTTCTCATCGACCTTACTTGGTGATGATCTTATGTCTATGATGGGATTCCCGTATCGGAAGATATACACTATCAAATAACATGTTAACATATTTAGATTGACAAATCTTTATGAACTAGTTAACTTGGAAATTAATATTTAGAAGAATTTGTTGGATGTTGACGATAGAATCTATGGTGGTTCAGTACCCAGGAATGTTTTTTGTTCTTATAAAGTTAATAAGTATCATTTTGAGGTTTCTCAATGTGGTTGCACAAGCTAATAAAATCATACTAATATCTTCCTTATTTTTCATTAGTGAGGGAATCTGAGACATTTGAATCGGAGTTAGAACATGTAACACCATCAAAGTGTGCTTGCTCCGGGAAGTTAGTTTGTGACATAGGGTAACCAACCAAGCTTGTTACATAAAGTGTAACGTATTCCATATGAGAAGATAAATATAATTTCTATTATTCTAGGCTCTATTCTAGTTGCCTCTATATTAGTATAATCTTTATTTGATATAGGCAGGTGCCACTATTGTTTATCTAAGAAAATTATGAGGATTCTGGGACTCATGATAGGGTTTTTTTGGTTTCATGACACTCGAAACCCATTTTGGTATTGAATCTGAGAGGGTTTTTTTGATGTAATTATTTTTCCCTTGATATTGGTGGATATATCTTTAAATGAAATCTTTTTTTCATTGATAATATGGGACTGAAATAAGAATTAGGATGGAATGGTTAGTTCCCTATTGATCCCATATAAAATGTTATCATTAAAGGGTGATGTTTACATCACCGGAGTGTTGTAGACATGTTCAAAAGGGATAATGTAATTTTCATACATCTCTAAATGGGATAGAGCCTCAGGGGTTGGGAAGAGTTCCATCCAATATTTTCAGTGTTTTCGTGGATAATTAGGGAATATGACCCACCATTTTCCATTTTGTGTGTTATAATTTCAATGTGGTCCTCCATAAAAACATTTTTGGGTTACCTATAGTAAAGGAGGTATATTCCACCATTAATCATGTGCAATGGCTGGAACTAGGTCCCAATCATCATTATATAATGAATCCTACAATAATTCTAGATCTTATATAACAGCGGTATGACCTGGAGTCAGAAGGTTTTATATGCCCCATGATTTATCTATATGTTTCACCTATAAATTTTTACAAAAATGTAAATGGTACCCTCTGGCTCTGTGTGGATTACTGATGAATGAAATAGCTCATAGTAAATAACCAGTTTCCAATTCCACAAATAGACAACCTATTTGTTCAGCTCTAAGGAAAAAGGGTGTTTTCAATGGTTTATTTGATGTTGGGATATAATCAAATTATTGTCACATCATTAGACATACCACATATAGATTTCAAGAGTAGGTATGGTTTTTATGAGTACCTAGTAAGTTAATTAATTCTCATGAATGAACATAATATTTTCATGGATGTAAATTGTTAGTTTTCCATGCATAACTGAATTTGTTCGTGGTAATCTTTGTGTTTGAAATCATGGTGTGTGCTCTCACTCGACAGGATTAGGATAAATATATTGAGATCACGATGAATAAAATAATGGATCACTAGATTTATCATATGCTAAGAAAATGATACTTTTAGATTCAAAAATTCCACTTAACGGGTCAAATCATCTCAGAGTCAGGAGTATTAACTTACCAAAAGAAGGTGAGAGATATAGTTCCATGGGAGAATCCCAATAAAATATTTTACATTCAACGTTTCTTGGGGATAGATAGGTATTACATAAGATTAGTTTTTGATTTATTACAAATAGTAATTCCTCTTTATGGTCTTACAAATAAGGGTGTGAAATTATTATGGCCCAAATCTTGTGAAATTCCATTTCAGTAGTTAAAGGGATAATTTAAATTATTAGTGATCGTAATTCTTCCAATGAAACACCAGAGAAACATGGGTTGTTATAACATATCATGTATCAGACTAGGTATGGTTCTGATGTAGGAAGAGTGTGTAGTATTGTTTGGGTCTCATCAATTGAGGCCTCATAAGAGTAATTAAATGAAACATGAACTCGATCTAGAATCTATCTTTTATTGGAGACATTATATTTATGGGAAGTATTTTTTGGTGTTTATGGAACACAAAATCCTTTTGTATATATTCACACAATGTTATATAAATCATAGGAAGTGTAGATTTGTTGAATAATAATTGTAATTCAATTTCAAGCATGCCTATATGACTATAAAATGAAATTTTGTATATAATTTTCTATGCTAGAATATTTAGACACAGGTTTTTCAGGAGGCCAGTGGTGGGTGGAATATCATTGAATTTCATTTAGTGAAGTACATTAAATTTTAGAAGGATCATTGTTATACTATTCTCTTGGATTTAATTGTAACCTATACCCTTCTAGAAGGGGTGAAAATGAGGAAAATCGTAGATTATAATTAATTTTTCTAAAGGAAAGAATCCAAGGTGATGATTCATCTTATTGTTGGGCCATTTATGTGGATGTGACCATATTCTTTCATAGACATGTTTGGGTCCCAACTGACAAATGGGAGGAGCTGTTGTGGGAATCTCATGCCTTGGTTTGGGAAGTACATCACGGTGTCACCAAGATGCATTGAGACATATATCTCCAGTATTTATGGGATGTAATGAAATAGAGATATTATTTTTTGACAATCGATGATCCACCTATCAATGGGTGAAGGCATAAGATCATTGACTGAGAAGCCTTGTATAGTGATTGTCTATTCTTTAGTGGAAAGGGGATGATGTATCCATGTACTTTGTGACTGGTTTTCCTAGTTTTCTATATAGTAACATCTTATTTTGGGTATTCATTGATCTAAAGATGAAGGTCTCGTACCTATTACCTATTCAAGAGACATTCTCGATAGGAAATCTATGAAGGATATACATTATGGAGGTCCTACTTATATATTGATCCCCCAAATGAATTATATCTAATAGTGATTCTACCATCAAATCAGTTACAACCAAGGATTAGATGACCCTGATAGTAAAGTTGATTCTGAGAATGTCCTATCACCCTTATACTGATGGATAGATAGAGTGCCTGATTCAAGAGTTTGAGGACATGCTTCGTGCATGTGTGATTGAATTTGGGGGTTATTTGAAGAATCATATAACCATAGTTAATTTTTTAATAATAAAAACATCCAGAATACCATCCAGAAGGGTCCTTATGAGGCCCTATATAGTAGTCCATCACAATCCCATGTGTGATGGTTAGAGGTAGGGGAGGCAAGACTGATTATACCTTGTATCATTCGGGAGAGAACAGATCAAGTCAATTTGATCATGAATAACATGTTGAAAGCTCAATCTAGATAACATTCATATTCCAATCACTGTTGATGACCTCTTTAATTAGTGGTTAGGGAGAAATTTTTCTTGTGAGTCTGTCACAGGCTTCTCCATAAATTACATTATAGGTAGGGTATTCTATTTCACAGATTTATCAGTTATTTTGAGGTATTGGAAAGAATTGGACACATGGAATACCCATTAAAACTTCCCCATAAATATAGGAATATGAATGATGTCTTCCATGTGTCTTTGATCTTCCGGTATTATCCATAATGATCAATTTATTTACAGTAATATGAGTGTGAACTAGATATGGATGTTTCATTTGAGAAGTATCTAGTTCGCATTGCAGATTAGAGCATGAAGAATCTTTAGATAAGTCAGCTAACTTTGTACATGTGATATGGTAGCACAATTTAGTAGAGGATAATTCTTGTGAGTGGGAAGTTGATGGATTTTCGTAATAGCTAGAGATTTCCTCATACAATCCCTCCTTACCCTCTAAATTCCAACCCATGGATGAGTATCTTTAAATAGGTATGGTTGTAATGAACTGGATTTTAATTTTGGTAGTACTAATTATTCATGAAATTTAAATTCTTAAATTTCTCTTTGTAAAAATTTACTATAGCAAATGTATGGTTTCAAGAGAACCATAGGCTTATTCAGATCCCAGAGTGTCAAAAATTGGGAAAATAGATTGGGACACATGGTTAGTGCTAATAGTGTGACTCCACCATGTGAGAAACATGGTACATATGATCTGTTGTGTGGTTTGTCTACAACTTCTTGGGATAGGGATAATGACCATGATATAATTACCAGATATATTTAAGATCCATTTCCCATGAGTTGTACACGGTTAGAAAAAACGTGTTCCTAGTCAGTGGGAGGGGTTCATGGACATTGGAGGTATCATGGTTGGGGCATGGTTTGGCTAACTCTGCTTCCAAACCCTGAGACCCTGTTTATATGAATTTTTTTTATTTTATTACATTAATTAATATTAAAACCTTACCCCCACCCAACAATTTTATTTTCTCCCACCAATGGACAACAACCAAATTCTAATCCCTTGTGATTTTCTCCAACCATAACTAGTGATTGAGATAACATCTACATCTGGAATCATATTTCATCATCATCAGATGTGTGGGATATGAAGTAGTAATATCTCTAAACATATTTCTTCATATGATAATTTATTTTCATATGTATTATTCTATTTATATGATATATAATATTAAATATTATTATGTTGTTTGATGTTTATTTTTTTCCTCCATTCATTAAATCAATGGCTAACTTCTGATGAGTTATCATCAATTGACCGAAGGTAGGTGGTATAAAATTTTTACCAAAATTAATATGTGTTTCATAACATCTTTATATGAATTACATGGTGGAAATTTCCATTAAATTAATTCAAATATGTTTTCCCTATCTAGTTAATTGAAAAATTCTTAGACACTCATTTATACCCATGTTAAATTATTAGATTATGTGAATCTGGTAGAATGCCACCCATTTGGGGGTGTTTAATTAATTTATTTCTTATGAAAATTATTAATGGATCCGAACACATACAATGTGGTTCAGATTGATAAGGAAAATATAATATATCTCTTTGATATAAATGTTTAAATGAAAAAAAACTATGTAAGTGTCTGGATGGACATGGAAAAAGGATTATTCTCTTTGAAATTATTGTTTAAAAGACTTCACACCATCCAAGTGTTCATCTTCACATGGAAATTTAATTTCCCATATTTGTAAATTGAATGGATTGGTTTAATTAAATGAAAGTGGGTTCCAAGGCCACACAACATGGTTTGTTTTTATAAATTTTAATTATATATATTGTGAATCCTTGGATAAATGTGCTTAGTGATGATACATTTTTTAGAGGTAAACTATCATTTATTTTATTATTAATTTTCCATGTTATAGGCTATGAAAAAATGGTTAATAATTTTTTAGAATGGTTCATCACACTCCCTTATGTTGGGTGATGGGAATGATGTCTCACACTGTTATACTATTATCGAGATGATGGACATGATACTCTATGTTCCATTACATTGGGAGTTGGGCTTCCATATAACAACCCTCCTCTTTATTTCATATTTAAACATGATTTATAATATAAAAATTAACTTTTTAGAACATAGAATATCCATAGGTCTAGTTTCACAGGGGTTTAGGAACCTGAATTAATAACTTAAAAAATCAAATACAATATCTTTATTAAAAACCCATTTTACAGAACTAAAACATTCCTCCGTACATAAAATTTCATGGGATAACCTAGGGACATACATTGGGGAGATATAAATCCCAGGAAGGGAATAAACATGGAATAACATAAGGATAATAGTATATGTTATATGAGGCATACCAATGATTCATAATGGAACATGAATAATAAGTCATGATAGAGTGTGATAATATTAACATGGGAAATGTGTCGACAACTTTAAACACCGCATCATAAACCCAATTCAAAACTAAACTACTAATAATTCATGGTGAAAAAACATATATTAAGTAATCGGGTACACCATTATCAAAACATAATGTATCAGGATACTAAACATTACCCAATGAATTGTAGTGCTATAATGGAACACCTTTCGTAAGCATTTCAATTTCATGTTTATGTGTGCCGCATAGATCATAAAACATGGTTTCATTCAACGTAATAATTTTATTCCATGACCTAGGAATTTTTAATACATAAATGTATGTCCAAATTAATAATTATATGTTCATAAAGGGTAATAATCTTGTTAGATAAATGGGTATGATAATTAATATATGATAATTTTTCCATGGAAAATCGTTGTGCAATTTTGGCAGGAGAACAACATCGTATATAAATTAATTAAATGGGTTGATGAGATAGAAAGTGGTATCATTTAATTTAGATATAAAATTACAGTAATGGTAACATTTAAGGACATTCCCAATAATATCTAATTTTAAATCAAGGTCTTAACATAATTAAGAATATTGAATAAAGGGAAGAAAGAAAAAGAGGCCTTACAAAATTTCGGCATGGTAACTGGTGTTTGTAAATGTTATTAGGAGAGTTAAATGTGGAAGAAATTGGAAATAATCATTTATAAAACATTTTTATAGTAATTGTGATAGGTAATAATGTATTCCAATATAATAAATTAGAAATTAACAAGGAATATCATAAATGAAGTGCTTGATTAAAATAGGAGAGAGAGAATTCCTTACGGAATTTCTGTATATTAACAGGTGTGCATAAAAGATTATTGGGGAGATTAATGAAAGTGAAAGGAAGATCTCATAATTTATACATAAAATGTAATTTATGGGGATTATGGAACATAATATCCAAACATATGAAAATAGAATTTAAGAAGCATAAAATAAAGAAGTTCTTGAATGCAAATGAGAAGAGAGAAATCCCTTACTTGGATGTGTGACTCGAATGGATTAAAAGAGGGTTATTAAGAGAATGGGGGATCCTTGGGAGTATTATAGGGAGTACATATCAGAGTGTGGATGATCTTAAAAGAGTTAGAGTGAAATAAAATTGTATATTTTTTGGGTTCATATAGGAAAGGAGGGGGGTTTCTTTATTATTTTGGTTTTGTACACTACAAAATAAAATAGTCAAAAACACATACTTTACCATGGTTATTACGATTATTTAAGGAAAATGGGAGTAGATTACATTATTTTATATATCCAGGAGCCTAGTATCATAAAATATTTCCCTATCTTATGTGGAGGTGAGTCATACAGTCAATGAAATGATTTTAAAATATTAAATATATTATAAGTCTTGGAGGATTCCGTAAAGCATTATAAAATAAATAAAATAAACCTAAAATTGCATTATATTAAATTAAAAACAAATATTTTTCCAGGAATACATTTAGAGTATCTATTACATCATAAGTGGGACATTAAGATGTCATAAAACACACCATATATTTATATTTTATTTAATTTTTACCCAAAAATTTGACAATCTCAAAATATTATGAATCATTCCCCATTGGATAATTTAGACATCCTGGTTTCAAAAATAATTATAATTTTTTCTAAATAAGTTTCTAAATATTTGAATTTTCACTTTTAAAATAAACACTGACATTTATTGAAAATGACTTGTTTTTTATGAAAATTATATTGGACATCATAAAAATTTAATGATAATTTATATTTGATAATAATAATTTAATACTAATTTATCATTAAAATATATTTTATTTAGAAAATCCATTAATTCATAAACTCATACGTTGAATTTGAATATTAATAAAAATTATAACTTGTTCTTTAAAAATCGTAAAAAATTTAACAAAAATATGATAAAATGTTTATACAAAAATAATGTGCATATTATTATTTCTAGGGTATTAATACATATCTATTTAATACACTAGAATATTCTATAAGAGTAAGGGGCTCGATGGTGGGGCATTCATGGGGATGTTCATTGAACATTGTTTGAGCTGTGATCTTGATGATCTTGAATTTGTCCCGCAAATGTTTTCACTCATACTTAAGGTGTTGGATCTAGGTTTTGGCTTGGTCTGGTGAAAATCCCATAAATTCTATCTCCCTCGAAATCTCTAATAAAATGGATTCATAGGGTATGATCCTATGGGTTGAGTCCATCACTTCCTTTTTCCATATCAAAAGGATTTGTAAAAAATCTATATTTAAACTGGTCTTGTGATCACTGTTCAATGAATATATTACCAACAGTAATGATACTTAATAGAAATTTAAATTCAATTGGATAAACAAAATAACAACATGTTTTTTAATATCCCCAATATAATTGATGAAATATAAATAAAGGTAACTGTATTCATAAATTTTTAGGTTTTTATAAAGCAGACTCACCCCACAATCTCATTTGATAAGAAAATGTATCACATTCATATGATATTCAAGTATTGTACCATGTTTTGGTGCAAATATCTCATTAGACTAGTTATGGACACCTGAATGACAACTGAAGTCCAGAAAGCACCTATTATCCATGATTATTATTACAGTTTTCTTCATGTATCTAGTGCATATTCATGTATACATATTATATATGCCTTCTTATATGTATATATATATTGATAGAAATGATTAATGTCCAGAAATATGTTGGCATATTCCAATGTATGTAGATCTAGCTAGGTGTCCCATAGGAACCTGAGCTACCTAGTCTTTATTTCCCACAGTGGTTATTTACTTTTTTATCTACACATTATTATGCTATGTACACTCGATGGATTATTATTGACACCTTCGATCTTAGACCAACGATTTTATCTCACTCCCAACTCTATCTACCTTTGGTACTTGAGAAGATATCATAACTGAAGGTGTGGATAGGGAAAGTGTCATATCACATATGGTTGATCTATTTAGATCATGTCTTGGATCATGGTAGAAGAGGACTGAACATATGATTATGATGTTAATGGAGTTGTATTTTGGATTTTTTGTATTTTTATAAAAATTTATTTATACTCTTGTACTATGTATCCCTCGTTTTATCATTTTTGTATATTATTATTCCATGACATCATCATTTATATGACTCAACCTTGGATTTTAATTTAAATTATAGTTTCTTACTTATTTATGATTCCGTAGTTGTTTATTATACATTTCCCACTCTTCCATCAGTTATATTGTGATTATTCTATTTTTTATATTATTTATTAAATTTTTTACACTATAATTTTAGGGTATAGTCTCCCCTCCATACCACCCCAGAACTTCACTTCTAGTTAGAAGCCTATGATGAATGGGAAGGCACGCTTGAGGCAATGTGACACACTGGATTAGGGCACCAATTAAGGGGATCCCAGGCCAGGGTGTTACACTACACACATAACAAGCACCCCTAACAACTAATTTAACCACTATATTTTCTATATCATTGAACCCCTACCAAAAAATTGGCCTCTATTCCAAAAATAAATTTTTTGATAGACGTCATGATATATAATTTTTTTTCTTATAATACTAGTTGAATTAATTGTGTCACAGATTAGTTGATATAAAATTTCTATTCCATATGACTATAACCAAATATCCATTCAATGATTCCACAATGATATTCAACCGAAGTTTCCCCCAAGGGTTATGTAGTGTGATAAGTCATCTTTTTCTATTAATCAAAATGAACCTATCGCATTTATAACCTAAATAAATTGTGTTTTACTTCATCATTACCCCTTATGATGATGGTTGTTTTGTCGTTTATAGTTATACACCTCCAATAATTACTTATATGGAATATATGTTTTGTTTTCATTCTTTTATAGAAGTGGTTTTATTTACGACCAATATTCAATCTCGTGTGTCAACAACAATTGAAAAAATTCTACCCCTTGTATAAAGAACGCTAGTTTTTTATTGTGAAGAAAACTTTAATAAAGTGAAATACCTGCGAGATGAAATCCATATTATATTCTATTGTTGATGTACAATCTAGACATGTATATATAGTGGTTATTGTTCAATTCGTCACATCTCATAGCCCTAATCCAATACTATAACATTTCAATTGTTTGTAGTTAAAGACATAAGTTATCCTTTTATTACCTCCATGTATCATCCTAGTTGGATACTTTTTTAATTATAAAATGAATGAGTGGTTGGAGGCCCACATTAATATTTCTAGATGGTTGGATGAATGATAGAAATTAAACATCATTCAATTGGAATCAGACCAGGTGTTGGACATTATATTTTATCTACTTTAATGTATAACTCAACTATCCATAAAACATGTTGGTCTTCCAGAAATAGACAAATGACTAAGTATTGCCTCAATTTAGTCATATCTGGTGAGTCTTATATCCACATACTTCATAGGAATATGCGCATCCTTTTTCCTTCCCTCTCCCCATTTATGATATTATGAAGTCAAATTATTGAGTCAAATGTACATTTCTCTACCACCTTAGGTTCCCAATTTAATGGATGGAAAAGCTGAGAGGGTGGGTACGTCAAGATATCAAGGTACACAGAATAGTTATTGGTTAAATGATGTACAAATGGTTTTTCATTATTAGAAGCAACCTTGATGGTAAGATGTATGTTGGACTTAAATATGTGGTGAAGGTAAGAAAATAATTCTAAACCACTATTTTTCACAACAACAACCCATTGACTCTGTCAAGAATGGTATGTATAAATGGCTATATTCACTAATCTACAGGCCCTGTGGAGATATTCCCTGGAAAATGGACCCCCATTCTTCTCTTTTGTTGGATTATGTTGAGTCCAACACCATGATAGTAGTACCACCCTGAATTGACATGGTGCACCTTCTGATCCCATATTTTTGTTGGGTGTTCCAAAAAGTCAAATAAACTATGATAGTAGTACCACTATGAACTCCACACTCATTCCAAAATTGTATCCTTTCCCCATCACATCACAGGTTGTGTATGTTTCATTTACTCAACCATGAGTTGAAGCAATACAAAATCATTTCAGTATGAATTTTTGTACACCTCGCAAAACTATATCATCTCGTTGCTTTTGTTCGATATCATTTAAATATACACAATTCAACGAGGTTTGAAACACCTATAATATATATATTGGATAATCCTATATAGAAAAGGAAGAAATGTATCATAATTGTAAAAAGATAGAATATGTGGTCTTGGATATCCTTCTTGGAGTCACGTGGTCATTTCAACGACCCTAACCAACATTGTTAAAGTGGTTTTCCCATATTAATTAACCCCTCATCCTACTTACCATCATAGATATATTCATGTTGTTCCTAATTAAATTATTCACTATTTTGATTCATGCTGAATAGGTTTGTTAATTATATTAATTTTCATAGGATTCATAAATGACATATTAGAGAGTAGATTCTTAACAGTGGCGAAATTAGTATTGAAAGGTTGTTCAGTGTATTAATATACTAATGGGTGAGTGGCCACTGGGTAGGGTATTAATGATAACCCATAAACAAGGTACTATTCTGAAAAATTTATTTCAAATACCACATGTTGATTATATAGTCAAAGATACAACATCAGTTCATGATAATTCTTGGATAAAAGGATCATATTTATAAGTTCTAATATAAGCAAGGGATTACGAGTCAAATACTCTAGTTGAACAAACAACCATGTCAATAATGTGAAAGGAAGTGTATCTAATCTACTCCCATTAGATATACATTGGTTGAAACTGTAAAATTCAATACCAAAAGCTACACTGGATTTTTAAAACTAGAACATTTTCATGCATTTAATGGATAGTTTGTTAGGGGAGGCATGTGGGATGTAGCTATCAATCAAGTTTTCTTGAACACTTTAGTTAGACATTAGTGGTTACACAAACAGTTTTATTAGATATCCTTACATTTCGTAAATCCTCATAGTCTCCCATACTCATATCCACTTTCCATAGTCTAATATGGGATAGGATCAATGATAATTATCATTCTAATGTGACATGGAGGTTTTTAAGTAGTATTTTTTGACTAAGGGAAAGGTTCAATATCTATTCCTTATTCATTGATGTGTAGCCTTATAAGAATCAAGGATCTCTCTTAGCGATTAGTATTTCTTCTGGATTCTATACCAATTCATTCCCTACCTTAAAGAATGGGATAAAAATTTTAGGGTTATGAAACTATGAAATTAAAATAAACCCCCCTACATTTTCAACATTAAAATTATTATTCTATTGATTATTTATTCTTTTGGTTTCTATTAAAATTCATTTTTTTCCGAGCATAGTGTTGGAAATGGGATAAAATCATGATCTTGATTTTAGGTACTAGTTCAAATTGCTCATGGTTATGTCTACCTAATTGAAACCCAAGATCCACTAAAAATTAAATTGTGAATCTAGTTCCACAATTAGAATTGTTCATTTATTAAAAAAAAGAATGAATCCTTAGAATAATTAGTGAAATTATCTTCTTTATTTTTAAGGAATGATCTATTATAAATCTTCAATACATCAAACATTCTAGTTGTTCTAATAAGCTCATATTGTTCATGTTTCAGATATCAATTGGTACCATTTTATACTACCTCATGGTGGAACCACATATGGGTGGTAGTCACATAAAATACAACAAACCAATTGATATAACCTCCACAATTTTCCAGAACAAACATATTTCCTAGTATAATTCCAATATTTTGGCACAAATGACCTTCTAAAAGGTAATAAAAAATGGAACTAAGGGTCCATACTTGTACAAAAATACCAGTGTAAAAACATATTCCTTCTTATATCCATCTCCATCATAGTGACCAATCAAGGATATTGTTTCAAAATGGGTTCTTGAGGTCCAATGAATGTTCACAAAGTCACCATGATTATATATATTGAGAGGTCATCCGGGAAGGATCCACTAATATCTTATTATGTTCGGACATCACCACATCAACTATCATCTTCATCAAAATGAGACACTTGTTACGATGTGAGATGGACAAGTGATCTATAACCAATACCACGAACATGAAAGAGGTACTAAACCATTGTATTAGATATGTTATCCTAATTTCATGTACATGGTCATACAGGGTAAAAACTAGTATTGGACATAAATCTCATGTCAAATCATTTTCCTAGAAACGTTTGGTGAAAACTATTCATGGAATGAATTAAATCAATGATTTTTTTTATGATATTAAAAAAATGATTTAAATAATCTAGTATGGGTGATGATTTACACAGTTTTCACATCATAACATAGTGCCATATTTTTCAGAATGTGGACACCCTAATAGAAAACCAAAAAAATGAATGGTGACACAATGTGAATGATTGGAAACTAATAGGAGTAGTACACCAGGGGCATAATATCCCAGAAACTAAAATTTGGACATTTTATTTTGAAAAATAAAAAATAATGATATGAACATTTTTTTAAAGGGTTTCAAACCTCATATAATGAATTCTGTTATATGAATCCTATTTTTCAATTATAAAATGATGGGAGATACCATATTAAAACCTTAGTGGTATGCCCTGTAGGTATGTTGTGACTCATGTAATAAGAATTATTTGTGTACAGTATCAAAAAATAAACATGAAAATAGAGATATGATATTGGATAGATAGAACTAATCATTAATGGACATGAGTTCATTGGAAATCTATATTTACTCTTAATCCATACACCACCTGATAGCATATTGATGGATGAAATGAAACATTAAGTAGTCCACATCGTAGTCATTCACATACCAAATAGACATTAAAGAATAGCTGAGTTTCCCAACAGTTCCATAAATCTAAAACATAGATATGTTTTTATAGAAATATTCTTATGAGTTTGATTGATTGATTTTTCTAGTTTAATAATTGGACTTCCTCTAATAATCATTCTCCCAAGAACTCCTTATATGGGTCTTCACTTTCCTTAGATAGTTTGGTGGTACTTCTATCCATGGAATTGACTCAGATAATATTAATCATTCCATTCTTAGGATTTATTCTCTTTTTCTAGTATACAAGTGATATAAATCATTTACTTGATTGGGATTCATAGATGATAATATCATCTACAGGGGAATGTAAAATAAATGGACATTAATATAAAATAAATTTATAGAATAAATAAGTACAAAAAGATTCTAGAATTTTATACCATTGGTATTTCACTGGAGTTGATGATAAATTTTACGAGAGCCCACCCGATACAATAATTATACTATATCATGGAAAAACTACATCACGAATCTCTAAAAAGATAAAATGGAAATAAAAAAATCCATTATTTTATCCACTATGTTCTTATTTTGATCACTCTTATTAAATTATTTTCAGGCACTTCATCATAGTCAAGAGTCTACTCCTAGATGCGGAGAGGTCATGAAAATATGAAGAGGTAAACCAGAGAGAAGAACACCTAAAATGAAATAGAACCCAAATTAGAGAACCTGAACAAATTGAATAATATGGAAAATTATATTTTCATTCAAGTGATAGATAAATTTTTTTTTAAAAAAAAAATCTTTTATGGTCCTACTCAAGATCTAAGACAACTATTATACATTTATTTTTCTCCCTCACCAAACATTAAAGTGACAGAAAGGCTTTTATAGATAGATAATTCCAATGCCACTTCATCTACCTTCTTATCCTGAACAAGTGATACAAATAAATTCATGGACACATTTAACTAATGTTGTGTATACCCATTGAATTATAAGCTTTATTAATCCTAATTCTCTATGAAAGTAATAATAGAGTTTGTGGTATTATTATTCCTTTCATCCATTACAAGACTACATTAACCTATGTGAAAAAATTAATCGTTCTCATATAGAGGGGGGAATCAACATGATATGTATATTCAGTTTATACTAAAAAAATCATTACACTTCACTCATATATATGATAATCAATACAGACATTGATGGCCTTGTGATATTTTCAAATAACAAATCATGCAAGCATGATGTCACCATATACAGGATATCACATCACACAACCTGACTTTATGAAGGAGAAAATAATCATCTTCATTGAAAGAATCCTAGAATCTATGAATGTAAAAATAGATAAGAAAATAATGGGACTTTGATCCTAGTATGAAATAATGAATAATTTCATAGTTTTTGTTTTGGGATAACCTAGCTACTGGTGGTTCTCCCTAGACTCAAATAACAAAATAAAATGGAAATGGATTAAAAGAAAATTAATTCCTAACTCTAATTACATATGTATATAGCATAAAATAAGTAATTTTATTCCTTCTAACTTTTAAAAAACATAGTTTATTACTCCTTTATTTGAGACACCCTTTTGGTTCTATTTACCAATATCAATCATCTAAAATATACTATATAAGTCTCTATGATTTCATAAAACTACCCATATCTCCAAATATAACACAATATAACATGAATTTTTTCTTCTATCTATTAATCCATATATCTCATCCCTATCCCCATTGATAATGTGAACGTTTTACGGAGCTCTCATATAGCAACAAGTACTCTAATGAGAGCCTTTCTTCTGGGATGAGTCAAATTACCTTTCTTTTATATAGAATTATCAGGTACCTCTTTACCTTCCATAGTATAGTTTTTTTTACTCATAAATCACACAAAAAGTATGTATCATAATTCCCTTTTATTTTACACAATTTCATTGATACTTCCTTCTTATTAGATAATCTTACGGGACCATAATCTCTTCATTTTATGATACATGTGTATCAGTCATTCCCTATCTCCTTTGGTTGAGAAACTCCCCACCTATGAGTAAGGCTCCATCTACTATAGTTACTATTTATACTGAAAGACCTATTTCACCATTTCCATTCTATCTCACTAAATTATCATTCATTATCATATTAGAAAACCTCATCCATTGATAAATTTTTACTAAATCTGCAATCCATCACTATTCACCAACGAGTCAACATTTTATTTTACTATTTCCTATTCATTTTTTATGAAACTTTTCAACCATTAGTTATTATAAAAAAACATCGTAAAATATCATTACATCCCCTACCATTTAATAAAACCCCACAATTTTAATAAATAAGGATCATTCAATACAAGTCACATGCTTTAAAAAATACTAGATTTCAAATACCTCATTTTTAGGACACCCTACTTCTTCTCGGGTTCATTTGGTTGCGATGTCATAAATAAAGGGAATGATTGATATCTGTAATTGATAGACTAAAAATGAAATGAACCAATCCAAAAAAAATTTGAACCCTTAAATTCTATGATTATACACCAATTTTGTGAACCCAATTTCAGATATAATGCATGGAATTTGAAATAACCACTACTTCCCAAAGAGATTATCTAGGACCTTGAACACCAAAAAAATAATGAATTTTTCTCACCTGAAAATAGACCATAATAAGAGTCCCATGATCCTAAGATCTCGATGGAATTTTATCCATTTTTAGTTACTAATTCATCTGTATAAGTACTACTTGTATCATGTGTCCAGTTCAACATAATCTACTCAGAAGTTCATGTCAAAAATAAACAGAATTGATGGTGCCCTATTATGTGACACTGGTAGCTAGATAATAGGAGTGAAAATTGATGAGAATTCATTTACAATATGGGTGAGTGATGAGTTAAAATTGTAGTTGACCTAACATTATATGTATTTGGAAGTGAGGAAAAAGTACTTAAATGTTTTTAATTTACGGGGGATCCTAGGTTACATGATTAACTCAAATCTCTCCAGAGGTTCTTAATCATTAGTGTCAAAACTAGATGAACCCACTGACTAAACTAAACATTAATTAGGCACATGAGTAATTAAGATTTGTTAATTAAAATGGGTAAGAGAGCTTCATAGATAAGTGTGGTCCTAGGGGACATGATCCAAATATATCCATCTAGAATTTTTCTTGTTTATCTATGAATATACATCTATGTGAATCAATATGAGCATCTGAGCCTTGCTATAGAATAAATATATTATCCTCATATTATAGCATAAAATAATTAACCATAAGAGGTGAAATCAGTAAAATGATGGATTAATTCTAGAATAATCACCAGCGGTTTCCTAGGATACTTCATTTATGATTTATTTCTATTCATTATGATTTCATGAAGAATGAATCAAAACATTGAATTAATCACCTATTAATTAACTTCCAACTACTCTACCACTTGGATTATGATATTTTAGATATTTTATATTTGTGAGTGAATTATCATTCTCAACTAAACACATATAAAATACTTAATCACTCAAAGAAGATATTTTTTTCATGACCATTCTTTTTATTTTTTGATGGATTTCAAATTAAAAAGTTTCAACTACACTAGTTTTTAGATTTCACTCACCATTGGACCAAAAACCACATATCTAATTGCTCAATCATTCCCTATTCATTTGAAAATGATCGAATCGATATTCCCACCACCAATGCATCATAAACTCATCTCATTCACTCACTCCAAACCCACTACTGGTAGAGCCATGTGGAGAATCAATAATGGACACCATCATTTCAACTTCAATAATCGATTTTTCTTGTGATAATGTTGGTTTTCTGCCTATAGGATCCATGAATAAAACTCCCCAAACCAAACTGATAAAGAGAAGTGTCAGGATATTACTAGTGTGTGAGACCAATGAATATCTATCACTAATTAGATTGGTTTTTATTCCCATTTCTTTCATAGTCATCATCAAGAATATTTATATGATCTTTAGAAATAATGTTAAACATGAATAATATCCCATTCTATGGTTCATAAAACATAATATAAATACAATAATGATGCTCCTGAAACTTCAATTTTGAAATTATTTGTTTTAATTCATTATAAATCTAAAGACAAAATATTAGATTGATTTCCAACAAATTAAATGAGCCCAGGAACCTAGGAATGAATAATTCCTTCTCGTAGAACAACAATGGATCACCAAAGAAAATAATGAACCATACTATAGAACAAAATGTTATTTGAGATGGTGGTAGTTTAGATTAATCCCAAATATTATCCATCAGATATCTTCCATTGGTTTTCATTGACACACAAAATCTATACGTGATCCTAATGCTATATCACAGAAAAATATTACACAAGTAATTAATAATGAAATTTTTATGAATTCTATATGAAACTTCAATTATCCATTAAAAAATTCCAGCACCCAAAAATTCATTTGTTGACTATCTTAACCATATCATTCCAATTACTATAATAACCTAATCAAAAAAACTCAGAGCATATCCACCCACATGTTTGAATGAACCCAAAAACAATCCGATACACTATGTTACAACATGTTGTAGTGCTGAACTAATGAAATGATCAAGTATGACTGATCTTGAACCATGGTGAATGGTATTAGAAGGAGAATAGTTCCATTGTTTCCTAGAGTTTTAATTAAAAATCATTTAAATAGAATTGATTTATGACTAATGTCTTCAACTAGTCTGAATTGCTTGAACCACATCCCAAATATTAGTTTCATTTTATAACAAGTCAAGATAACCTTATCTAACCCAATTCAACAATCTATTATGTCCAATGAATTGAAGGATATTGGGGACTTAGAAAACTATGATGAATTTTCAGGTCTATATACTCTAGAGAGACACTATATCCACCCAATGTGGGGAAAACCATTATAGAAGAACTGCTCCCATCAATGAAAAAGAAATTATGTATTGAAACATCAACATTAAACACCAATGGATTATCTTGGGATATTGGTGGGTTATATAAAATCCATCTAGAAAAAACAATTAAACACGGATGATCAAAATCATAACTCCTAAATGATTAATAAAATTAGATGGAACACAGAAAACATTGTTTGAAATAATTCCAACCATCTGAAATCTGAACCACTCCATTCAATCTAAGTCCAATGGATTATTTTCTATAATTTCAGTTGACACGATGGTTGGATGGATGACCCATTCTCAAAATGTTGAAAATTTCCCCATTATAAAATACATCCAAAACCTTCTTAGTTCTCACATAGAGTCAAAATTGTAATGCATGTACATGGAGAACATTGTCATATTATTGCAGTCAGATCCATGGAACATTCGCACACAAAGACATCGACCAAAAAATAGATAACATTGTCATAAAACAATATCACAAATAATACAAAATGATATTAGATGTGAACTACTATCATCCCAACTACCTAAAAATTAATTATTTGGGGGTTAAAATGTATTGGGGGTCCATTATCAGAGTGGAAGAAGGTATGTACTATCCATAGTAGCCAGTATTATGAACATAGAATTTATATATATAATTACCAATAGGTTTTGACACAATTCACTGAAATGGAAACAATAATGTCGTATTGGATATAATGCTCATGTCTATTGATTTATTTTATCTATGAGATATGTCAATGAATAATTAGAAACATGATGGAATTGGAATCAGAAAAATAGAACCATTAGATATGTTTGAACCACTCAAAAAATCTCTATAGAAAATCAATTTCACTAGTAGGGGTATTTAAATTTCTACTAGAAATTTAAATCAATGAATGGATGTGAAAAAATATTATTTGGAACGTATGTTCTTCTACAAATTGATATATGTGCACCACTAATAGAAATGTAAATGTTATGGACACCAAGGTCATTATAATGTCTAATAATTGAAATCTACTCTTATATGCCTACATTATGCCTTAGCATTGCACATTGTTGCACTTGGAGACCCAAATATGCATCATCAATTCACTTCCGGTAACATTTTATCTATATGATATATACCCCAAGACTATAAATTTATCATTTAAAACCAATTTTAGGATCACTATTCCATCAATACACCAATACCATAATTAAATAACCCATTGATAGGATCAAACCCACTACCAAACCTAATCATTTTGTGGTTACAATAAAACAATAAACGAAGTTCTATTTTAAATAGTAGATAATTGGCCCCTCACTTCAATTAGATCCAACTAACCCCCACCAATTCTTGGAAATACATCCATAGGAGAACAATGATGTTGATGATTATGTACATCCTTGATATGCCAAATATGATGAATCCAAAATCCCTTTTTTATCCTTGATACCTTTGGATACTAGAATATGAAACTAATGTAAATTTCTATTAACAACCACATTTTAATTATTGGATGAAAAATGGCATGATGAAGAAATTTTAAAATCACGTCAGTACACTCAAATGACTCGTGAAACATCAACCAATATTATTCTAGAAAAATAAAAAATATGAATACCACTTTATTATTTATTATCCACCACTGATCCATTGAACTGGGGGAACACGATATAGTGATTGTCTATAGTCATTTGGTTGTGTTTTTTAACCCATTTACAACCCCTTGATATACAATATGAAAATTATGTTTTCAAATTAATTATTGATGCCTACCGTTGTCTAACTTCCATATTTTACTCAAGGAGTTATGGTGTCTATATATTCTTCTTCCCATTCTTCCTACCATTAGGTTTTGATTGTGCTACAGATTTTTTAAATCGGTTATTCTATCATATATGATTAACTATTTAAATTGATACACTTCCACCAATATATGTAATCCCCTACCAATTTAAATTTTCACTAATCCAAACTCATTGAACCGTACATAGTTGAGTGGGTACATGAAACACAAGATCATACATGTACAATACATGGGTTAGAATGCATTTTGAACCAATTTAAATATTCCCCATCTCAATAACACTATTTCGACGAAAAAAATTATCATTTAAATTACCTCTTTCCATTTTCATAACCTATATTTAACATGTTCCACTCAATAAATTAATAAGAATACATATAATATAACACAACCGACAAAACTGATAAAATTAAATTCTAGATTAGAATAGGATGATCTTATAATATGGAGATTGTTTTTGTCATACTAAAAAATTCATGATCCACTAACTCATTCTACCATTGTTGTTTGTCCTAGGTAGTCCCCATTCACAGTTATGTCCATCTATCCCAAAATATAATTCTAGGATTCCGTATGGAGTAGGTATTAAACATTCATTTTATTTGTACACCAATTCCCAATTACAGACCCATCATTATTCATACTGTTAATGAACACCATCTTGTAACCCAATTTTCACCCCAACTAATTTCCAGTACATGACATGGTAGAACTAGTATACTTCTAACCACATAATCCAATGATGTGATCAAGAATAAGCTAGAATCATTCTAAAAAAATTTCAATATCCCTATAGATTCCTAATAAAGGTTGTTTTAAAGACACTAGTTAAAAAACTAGAGTCTATGATTTTATGAGTGACTTATAGATTGAAAATAAAACCAATTCACACTTTTTGAATTTTTGTAGGCCACTTGTCAGTGGAAAAATTCGGTTCATCCATTAGAATGTCCCTTTTAGCTACCATTTAAACCTAATACATTGCGATATGTGACAAAACAATCATGATACATTCATAGTCAGGTTATAGAAAGATCTACTTAATATAGTTTCCTATATAAAAACTGTATCTTTCTATTCTCCTATAATATCAACCAATAATGTACCTTCATCTATATTGATAAACATAGCATCATCAATGAATTATTAACTACATATACAATGGTTACCTTAGAAAAACCCATATATGGATGGAAATAATAATCAAATCAAGACTTCTTAGTCCCAAGAACATAAATAAAATTCATCACGATAGTAAGACAATAAGGATAAAAGATAGGGAAAATAGGACCGTTTATAAACAACCACTCTTCAGAATTTTTTATAGAATATTGGAGTCCTATGGGTTTCTCTAGCCATTATGATTTGAACTATTTTTTATATGAGGTTGGAAACATATACACTTGATAAGAAATAATCCACTTTGATCCAATTCATATCATTATCAAATAGCTATAAATTCTATTATTAAATCTTTGATAATTTGGGTGGATCAAGATTAGTAGTTTTACTGACAATAAAATGATGTTTTGAAATAGATGGCATTTGATAATTTTGAAATTTATATCATTAGTTTAATAACCATAAAAAATGAATGATCCACATGAACCTCCCTTTAAGAAATATTTTCATATTGTCAGATCCTCAAAAAATTAAAATATGATATCACCCTATGCCCTTTTAATGAAAAAAGAACTCAAAATAGATAAAGGATAAAATAAATTCTAGGAAAATCAAACAAGGGAAACTAACACTAAACTGCTAGAATGAGTATATTTTACATCACAATGACATGAGAAAGGGGAATCATTGAGACCATGGGTACAGCACTGATTGAAATTCTTGTTAACACATAACTGGTTTCAATACCCAAAACCCAATATTGTTGACTTCAACATACACTAGAAAATCATCGTAGAACTGTCCTTTCAATATATCATTGCTTTTATTTAACTATTTCACTAAATATTACTCTTTCTCGTCAGTCGAGTATCTATATTATCGGTTTACAATGGTTCGAGACAATATAGACACTCCCTTTCTTGATTTTATAGAGTAGAAAAGGTGTAGTAGAATCTTATAAGGTCAGGACTTTTTCATTGGACATCCATATAAGGAAATGACATTATAAACATAAAGCATATCAAGTATACCTTCCCAAAGAGTATCATAGACACTCCCTATAATACTTTAGATATCCATGGATATGGAGAATAAAATATATGAAATATATATTACAATGACTAGTGGAAAGTGGATAAACTATGTTTAATAATGGATTATTGAATAAAATACATCATTGAGGAATATGAGTCAATAATAATGACAAGTGAAACCCCAAAATCACATAACCAGTGGCGTGTTTTCCATTGATGTATTGTGCCCTACAAATTGACTAAACACACCAAACACAGTTTCATTTTTTACCACTTCTCATACTAAAGATATACTAGTAGAACTAGCACCCAAGTATATTTCACAATCCACTAGCTCGTTACATGAAACAATAAACTCTCACAGCCCCATTAAACATTGATATTGTCTTTAACCTATCACACATACCACAACCATTTGGTGAAATAGTTGATTTGGGGTTGATTCTATTTATATTACTCTATGGTTTCTAATAAGATGTGGTGGTTAGGTTTCTTTCTATCATTCCAAGGATAACCATTGAGTTTTTGGGTTGCACTGGAGTGGAAAAAGGGAGATGAAGTAGTTGTCGCAAGGAAAGAATCCAATATTGACCTATTGGCCAATGGTGCCTCAAGTACAATATCACTTGAATGGATTTTCATTGGTGGAGTCAATGAATTTTCTCATTTGACCCCTAAAGTGATTTTTTTATATCTTGTGGTGGGTTTTAAATTAGTCTCGAATCAACCATTACCTAAATTAAAAAAATGTTTCATCGAACTCAAGTTGAACTAGTAGTCCCAATTAATGACTAGCCAATGGCCTCTACCCTTTTCATTTCCCCAAAAATAAATCTATATAAATTGAATTTCTATCTCAGCAACATTTCAATACAACAATGCAAACATTATAGAGGAAACATAACTTAATGGTTATCACTACATCAATCCAAACCACCTCATCACATAAGAGAAACATAATTAGATATATTTCAGTCTGTATACTTCATAGAAAACATATCACATTGATTTTTTCATGTTATATACGATTTAAAAGTGCATTTTCAAATTTTTGTAGTGTTTATAAAAAAATTACAAATGGAAATCTTTGAGGGATGAATAAAATACATCCCCAAATTTAGTGTATTTTCATTGATATGGTTTGGTGAATTGAATCAATAATTTTCCAATTGTTGTGTAGTTCTCCCACAATCACATCCATTCCATCACTTAATCTCTCTTGATAATTTTCTAATAAAATGGATATAAAATACTATACATATTTATTGTTGATATGTTAATCCTAGAGTCCATAAAATATATAACATATATAACAAATTCCACCACAGTTCGACACAAGCTACTCAAAATAGTTTTCCTACATTTACAAAAACCCAATGTACCCACATTATCTCATTTTTATTACTGATAGAACTCCACATATGTATAAAAACTATAATTACAACATTATATGAGAAACAAACATACAAAAATCTTTTCGATCGCCAGTTCATGGAAAAATATGCCGCTTTCAGTCCAGTTGTATCTTCTTCCCATGTTGTAATGTGAGACGAATTGTTCCCTCTATCATGATAGTCCGTCGATAAATAAATTATTAGAGTTTAAATAATATTAGTGGTTTATCATTCTCTTGAATTAGTGTGGTTGAATTTCACTCACTCTTAACGAAATATTCAAAAAATAGTCATCCTGGTGGATCTTGATAAAGCATTTCACCTGGAGTCAATTAAATCACAAATCACTATATTGTGTATTGCTATTGGAATCATTATATTATGAAATACCAACAATATGTAGTTGTTATTCATTACTTTCCATTGTTATAAATTGGTAGTTTTCTTGAAAGGGAATTTCCAAGTGTATCGAGGAGCACCTATTAGCCAATTCTAATGACTTATGCTATGGGCCCATTGGATTATATCATCTCCCAAATCATATAGGTCTAATAAAATTTCTACATTGTGTGAATTATTTTCTATAAATCAAAAAAAAATTAGTATGATGTCATAGTAGTAGCACTTGGTAGAGTCATGATACCCAGAGAGTGACAATGTACACTGGATCTTCTCCCCACCTTTGAAATAAGACCTCACAGCCTTCGATGGGTTTACATGTGATGTATATCTCTTTTTCATGGAATTTGGTTGATTCATGCATCTATAAGAGTTATCCAATCGATATTCAATTGGTCTTATATTCGTCATCTATTTATTTTATGTGGATCAATTTATGCTGATGGAATCCATACTGTACCACATGGTAATCGAATTGTATTGTCCAACTCTTAGTGATCCCACATCATTATAATTGAATAATGTTGTAAATAATTATTCCAAACTATAATGATATGTTCATCACCAATATCATGAATGTGGTGGTACCCTTTCTCTTGTTCACACCATTGTATTTTCCATGTACTTCATGGAATCTTTGGTGTTGAGCCACTATGGGTGGTCTAATACTTATTGAACCAATAACGTACCATTTTTGTGGTTTGTGGTTGGAATCCTATGTTGCAGTTGCAATTTGATCTATTAATATATACTGATTGGGAGAGGGATAAAAATTAAATGATGTTCTGTAACATCCCTGGTGAATAAAGAATATGGAGTTTTCATTTTTATTAATAATTTTGAATTAAATATTAATTTTATTTTAAAGGGGATCCCATGTTCAATGGAATTCCCGATACACAACAACATGTTTCTTTGAAATCTTATGTTACACACAATGTTATTTTATACGGAAAAATAATATAATAATATTATTATTTTAAAAGGTAGTTAACACATAGTCATTTATTGGCGAGAATTAACAGAACTAACTAAAATATTATTATACATGTTTAATAAATGTATTTACTTTTACCAAATAAATCTTTTAAGCTTAAAATGTGAATGAATCTAATTTTAATCATAAACACTCAAATCGTCTGTAAAAGTTCGATTTACATCCCATTGATGGGGAACAGTTTTTAAATATAGTTTTTATCACATTTTATATTTTATATTTGACAAAATAATATTCTTATTTAGAATCAGGACATCAAAATTTACTTTGGATGAAATTTTTGTATTTTTATGACAATGTTCATTTCTTAATTAATAGTGAAAAATATTGCATTTTAACAAAAAAATGCAATTAAATCTAATTTATTTATATAGATAGAATATTTTTTTAATTGTTTTAAAGATTAATTGGAATTTATATTTCCATTTATTACACTTTTGGTTATTTGAAGTAATTTCACTCTTACATTGAACATAAACAAGTGCCAATCTTTTGATAGATATTATTTCTTAAAAACACACTTTTTGGTTTTGACATTGGGAATTAATTTTAAATTAATTTTGTCACTTATGGGTTTTGAATTTGGAAAAAAAACGCATGCGTTATTTGAAATCTGGAGGTATATATTGTTTTAATAGTTACCTTTTATTTTTAGACATTATGAATATTTACTACAGTAAATAGTTTTTTACTGTGGCTAAAAGGTAAATCTGGTAAATAAGGGTAAAAAAATAATATTATAATAATATTAAATTTCGGTAAAATGTGTTCTAATCCTACAGGATGATACATTTCTGACCCTGATCATCCTTGGGTCAATTTTAGGACCCCATGAACAAACTTATGAGTGATAATGACACTTTATATAAATTAATTTAAAGTAAAGACAAAAATTACGTAAACATATATATTTGAGTAAATCAATTTTAACATGGGGTTATGTGAATTATATCTTCTACTATAAATATAAATGTGAAAGATAAAAAAATTCCTACATAATGGTGTTTATTTATAATTTTTAGACATCATATAAATTATATTAATTATGACATAGTGATGATGAAGTGATACCATATTAATAAATGATTTAAATAAATGAGATTATAAAAACTAAAAAACTATCCAAAATCGGTACAATTTAAATTAGATGATTTTATTTCGAAAAATATTCATATTATATTCTAATTTAATTAGTTTTTGACCTTTTGAAACCTATAATCAGTTTATAATAAAATAATGTTTTCAAACATTCCTAAAGAGCCCCTCCTCCCCCATATAAAAAGGCATCACCTCTACCCCATTACTCTATCCACTAAATCACCTTGTATTGTCTAAACTCTTCCCTATTAATCTCCCTAGATCCATATATTCATCCTAGGATCCTTACCTTAGGCAGAAGTCTCTTTATGGAACCCTTTTGTTTCAAACCAAAGAGAGTTTCCCGATTTAAAGGTAATGTCTTCTCTTAAGTTCTTTTCGTTTATTTTTCATCTCTCACCACCTAAAATATCCTAATTATTTTATTTTATAAAAAAACAATTATACTCAACACAATAAATTTTTTATGAGATTTATTAGAACTACACTTCCATACACTCCATCTAATGGATACAAACATACTGTTTGTGTGGATGAAGAACTACTGCCACACAAAACAATGATTGTTCAAATATTCCCAACTGCCTCTCATGGTGGCCATTATGATGGTACTATATTTATATATGATATATATTATTTGTATGTTTTCTATAGTATTTTTTTTTATAAATATAATTATATAGATAATGTAATTTTCACCACATGGAAAATTTATAATTATAACAAGTTAATTTTGAACTCAAGTTTCGAACATCGAAAAAATGTCCGACATGAACTAAAATAATTAACTAATTATAATAACAAGGTAATAAGTTATATAAAAAGAATAATAAACTAGAAAAATCTTCTTAAGAAATTATAAATTATCTTAAGTTTCTTATTTAGGAATAACAAAGAACATACAAGACTAGTCGGACTTCAGGTAAGGGGTTTTCATCACACATTTCATTTCCTTGAGATTCATGATATATTTGAAAATATTTTTATTTCTGTGGTGTATGTAATGCCCATGATTGTATTATTTTTTTGTATAATTTAATTTATGGTTATTTACATCTTTATTTTATTATCCATCCTTAATGGGGAGTACGTTTTGTAAGTTACCAAATCGGTAAGGAAACCTTTCACTGTACTTTTTTAGTGAAAGACATCTTTTATGTAGTGTTGTTTAATTTCCATTTTCATATATTGGGATATATTAATATATATCATTATTTCTGTAAATTGTATTTCTGAATGATGAGATACCCTTTTTTTCTCTCTTATAAACTATATTTTTTCAATTTTAATGTGTCGTAGTTAGGCTACCGAATTTTCATAAGGAACTATGTCTCAATCTACTATCATTTGTGGAATATCTGTAAATTGTGCACATTTATTATCCTATATGGTGTATATAATGATTTTTGACATATTATATCATGAATCTACTTATTCTCATGATATTATACATTTTTTTAATATAATTAATTAATTATTTATATGCAAGTATTTTCAAAGTGGTAACAGACTCTTAAACTAAAACATTGTTTTTAATGTTTTTAAGATGTAGTCTTATAATTATTTATCACTAATGTACATGTTTAAAAATGGTTTTAAGGATTTATTTATATGGACCTGAATGTTTTTAAATGAAAATTCCTTTCAAAAAATCAATGTGTTATGGGAAAGTTTGAATCTAAACACTATTTATTAAATCATTTAAATGTTTATGACAATGGTTTGATAAAGCCTTGATTATTTTAATATATTGAAGTGATATATTGTGATTGAAATATGGTAATTTTATTTTTAATTTACAATCATTTTATGTGTTATGAATATGTTATAGATCAGGGGCATTGTTTACATATATGGGTGGTTTCGTGATAAACCTATGGTTGGTGATCCTGAGATAGCTCTCAAATGCATTGGGTAATGTGATGGGGGTAAATGTTAATGTTTCTCCTAAAAGATTTAGGGAATATAATGTGATGGGGATTCCAAATGTAACTCCCTACTTATCTTTGAAATATAAAATGTAAGTATGATATGTATGCCATAAGTTACAATATGATTTTAGATTTCTGTTTGTTATTCATAAATCATAAGATTTCATAAGGTTTGTCTTGATTTAAAGGTTTCTTTTAGTTTATTTATATTTATTGATGGGATAATCATTTAATTCCTTTTTATAATGTTTAATGGGATTTTTATTCTCATCCTAGGTTTTGAATTTTTTTCACAAGACTTAAAGATGAATAGGGTGAAAGATTGGATCAAGGAAAATTCATGATGTATAAAACATGGAACTAGACATGTTCCTTTTTTAAGATTTTTTATTTTATGAAATCAATGGGAACTAAGTAGAAGTGTCTACTTTGTAATTTTTGAGATTAAATGCAATTTTTATGGCCTATTTCTCTAAAGATCTAAACCAGAAAATATCCTCAATGTGAATTCTTGATTTAACTCAAGATTAAGTAATATTTAAGGTTGGGTCCATATAGTAGGTATCAGAGACCGGTTTAGAAAACATTAGGGATTATGAGTTTTTGATAGATGCATGGTTAGTATCTATGTGTATTCATTAAGTTAAATACTTATTTTGTATCTTTTTCAGATCAAGGATTGTCTGTTATAAATGAAAGGACGAGGATCTCAAATGAAATTCGTATCTCTTCTGAATGAATTGATTGAAATAATTTTTCCTATGTCATGTACAGACAACTCTGAAACAATTTCATAACATACGGCGCACTTGAAATCATTTTTTTGAGATATAAAACACCTACGCTATACCTCGATACAATCATGGATCATGGGTTGTATTTAATAAAATCTTATTTTCTTAATATTCTATTATTTTTTAGATAGATAATTATTATAATGGAATTTTCAAATATATTACCTTATCAGTAGATTTTAAAGCATATTATGATTTCAGAAAAGTTTTTAATGAAGTAGAACCTTGGGCAACCTATTTATATTTGATTTAAAATTATAGTGTTTTATCACATAATTATGGTATTTTAAAAGGACCATTTATTGAATGTTTCAACTCAAAATCGGTCCTAATGTTTTATAAAAAGAATGTTGCATTCGATGTTTTGAAATTATATGCCATACATGATTTTGTTTCGAAATTGTTTTTCTGTGATCACCCATATTCCCCAAGTTGTATGAGGTGTCTTTAGATAAATGAAGAAGATGATTTCAAAGGATCAATAAATCATTTTTGCAAAGCGTGGACCATCTATCTACGTGAAAAAATGATGATAAAACCAAGTGGAAAAAAGGATCAAGGTAAAATGTTCTTTCATAGGGAATAGTGTAATTTAATAGAGGTTAAAAAATATCAATATATATAAGACTTCATCAATTAAGATATTGAGGTCATTAAGAGTTGGGATGAAAATGGGAGGCATAAGACAACCATTGAGGTTAAATCATGTTATGGTTATTTTTGATGAGTTTATCTCATATATTGTAATGTTATAAAAATATATTGTTTTTGAAAAATTACAACATGCAGACCTTGTGAAAACCCATCGTGCCGGACAAGATGCAGGAATCGAACCCACAACCAAAGTGCGATTGAGATTTATAACCTACCATTGGACTACGTGAAGTCCTTGTTTAATATGACTTGTTCATTTTAGTTAAATGATTTTATTGATCAAGAATAAGTAGATTTTGGATCTTATGTTTTATCAGATGGATATCCTTAGAATAGACAAATGATTTGGGGATTACGTGATAATGGTTATTTTGGAATAATTTTTCTCTTTTTGGGAAACTATATGCCTAAGGAAAATAGAATACATTGGGATTTCCATTGAGTAGTAATGGCAGAATTTTATTTTGGAAGAATCTATGTTTTTATTATTGAAATATGAAGATTTGTGTTATTAATGGAAATTATTGTCCTATCATAGATAATATGTGTTTTGGTTCATTACATTTCAGTATGAGACTTTAAGAGTAGTTGATGTTATTTGGAGATAAATCTTAAGATTTATTATGGAAGACTATGTGATTAAATCCTTCTATGTTTTGGGTTATAATCTTAGTTTGAGTTACATTGAATAATTTGATGGAAATTTGTTTATTTAATGGTCTTTTTCAAACTTTTGGTAGTGTTTGTCAAATTTTGGGGATTAAGAGTAGTATTTCTTTTTATAAAGTATTAACCTTTTTTTCGGGATTATATGATCTTGTGCTAACCATTATGGTTTTAGATAATGTCTAAATAGAAGGGAAATATAGAGTTCATCTTTTTTGGATTATGTGATTCTCTAGAAGTTGATTCTAGTGCTTTAGGTGTGACTGAGTCATCATGAATACTTATCATTTGGAGAAACGATGATTTTTTGGTAAAAACTTATTAAAAATGAAAATCTACTTGAAAATTAAGTATATTTCCTTATGAACATAATAAATCTCATAAAAAAATTCTCCAAATTTATTAAATGATTTTTTTTTAAAAAAAAATTTCCATTTACTTTTCCTATTGGGAAATCAAAGGATGTTTAACCTATAATATGTTTTTGGGTTTCTGGCTATTAACATTATACTGATCATGTTTTCTATCATTATCTATCAGAACTTGACACATTGTTTCTCCTCCATATCCATGTTTTCATGGAAGCATAGTATGTGTTATCTCAGGTGACCTTTTTACTTATCTTTATTTCATTTAAAGTGATAGTTTTATGTACACTTTTTTTGATGTGGGACTTTTAATGATGTTTTCAAGCCCTATTTTAAAATTCCGAGGACACAATTCCCAAAAGGGGGGAAGACTGTTACATCGTAGGTGTATAAAGAATGTGGACTTTTCATATCTTATAAAATTTGTGTATTAAATATTAATTTTACATTAAATGGTATTCCATGTTCAATTGCGTACCCGATACACAACAACCATTTTCTTTGAAATCTTACGTTACACACAATGTTAAGTTATACCGAAAAATAATATAATATTATTATTATTTTAAATGGTAGTTAATGCATAGATATTTTATTGACATGAATTAACAGAATGAGCTATAATATGTTTATACATGATTGTTAATTTCTTTTACTTTTACCAAATAAATGTTAGAACCTTGAAATTTGAATGTATCCAATTTTAAGCATAAATGCTCAAATATTCCATAAAAGGTCGATTTACCACCTTTTGATGGTGAAAACTTTTTAAATATAGTTTTTTTAACTTTTATTTGTTCTATTTAAAAAATAATATTCTTCATAAAAATTAGGACATCAAAATTTGTTATGGCTGAAATTTTGGTATTTTTCTAATAATATTCATTTTCTTAATGAATAGTTAATAGCACTGCATTTTCATTCAAATCTAACTTTTATTATAATTTATTTATATTGTTAATATATTATTTTAATTGTATTTCAAGTGTAATTGGAAGATAATTTTACCATTTAATCCAATTTTGGTCCTTGGAATTAATTTCACTATTAAATTGAACATAAAAAAATAGTCAATATTACAATAGATATTATTTCTTAAAAACACTTTTTTTGTTTTGAAAATGGGAATTAATTTTAAATTAATTTCTACCACTATTGAGTTTTGAATTGACAAAAAATGGATTCTATATTTTTAATCCATATGTCCAAATTCTGTGAATATGTAAATTTTTTTTAAGTATTATGAATATTTACTTCAGCAGATATTTTATTTACCTTGGTTAAAAGGTAAATCTGGTAAATATGTGTTAAAAAAAATATTATAATAATATAAAATTACCCAAGCACATGTCCTAATCATATTGGATGATACATTTCTGACCATGGTAATCCTAATGTAAATTTTAGTACCCCATGTGGCAACATAGGAGTGATCATGGCACTTTAAATTAATTAATTTAAAGTACAGACAAAATTTACATAAACATATATATTTTAGTAAATAATTTTTTACATGGAGTTATATAAGATATATATTTGACTATAAATATTTATTTTAAATATAAAAATATTTCCTACATCATGGTTTTTTATTTATAAATTTTATGCATAATATAAATAGAACTATTTATGACACAATAATGATGAAATTATTACCCTATTAATAAATGATTTAAATAAATGAGATTATAAAATTTAAAAAACTATCCAAACCATATAGAATTATTATCGGATGATTATATTTCCAACAAGAGTCATTTTATCATCACATTTATTTAAATTTTGACCTTTCAAAAATGAAAATCCATTTATAATAAAATAATGTTTTCATACATTTCTAAAGAGCCCCTCCACCCTATTATAAAAAGATATCACCTCTAACCTATTACTCACACATCTCAATCCCCATGGATCATCCAAAATATTCCCAATTAAGCTCTCTATATCCCTCTATTCCTCCTAGGAGGCATACCTTCATCATAAGGCACTTCAAGGATGCCTTTTGGTACAAACCCAATGGAGTTACCCGATTTAAAGGTAAAATATTCTATTAAGCTCTTTTCGGTTATTTTACTTATCCAACCCCATAAACTCAATTTATTCCTTTATTTTTTAACAAATCTAGTATCATAAATATAATAGCTTGTTATTATGAGAAGTATTTTAACTATGCTTCCACACAGCTCCATCTAATGGACACAAACATACTGTTTCTGTGGACGGTGAATTACTACCTCATGAAATGATGATTGTTCAAATAATTACAACAGCCTCTCATGGTGTCCATTATGATGGAACTGTATTTATATATGATATATATGATGTTTATATTTTCTTTATTCTTCTTTATTTTTTATTTATATAATATGTTTATGGTTTCCATAATAGCTAAATACGGTAATTTCCTTTGAGGAAGTGTGGACTACCGCTCTCTCAAAGTGATATGAGTCGTTCATACCATACATGGAAAGGATAAAGGATGGTGTTAATTAACTTAAGAAACATATATAAAATATGATTTTATACTTTAATAATAATATAATTATGGAACATGACCTCTCTTATAAAGAGCATCTGGTGGATATCTTGGATCGTAGAGACAAGGTTCTATGCAACAGGACTTCCCACCATATTAAGGTGTTGTGGAGGAACCACAAATGTGAAGAAGACACATGGGAACTAGAGGATTCTATGAGGTAGAAGTACCCACAAATTTTCATTTCGGAGGATACAAGGTACAATTTTGGGGACGAAATTTATTAAGGGGGGAAGAATGTAATGACCCTAAATTTGGAATGAATTTTTGTTTCCTATTTGTGTGTGTATTGATTTAGTTTATACTCAACAAAAATATATTATTTAATTAATGAGGTGAGAATAATTAAAATGAGACTGTTGGGTTTCGACTGTTATATGACAATTGGTCAATATGACCGTTGGTCAATATGACTGTTGGAAACTAAATGTTGTGATTGTTGTCTCTAAATACAAGTGAACATGGTTAATTAATATATAAAGAATATTTTATGGCCTCATCTAGTAGTCTCGGGCTGATCGAAGCTCATTTGATGGAACTTGGGAAGGAGGTAGCACCTTTTGGATTTGATCTGGACAAAACCCAAGCAGAACTTCATCGTGTGAAGCTAGAATGGAATCGCCTTCGTGAGAAGTTCATGCTGATAGAAATCACTACATTGGAAATGTTGGCTGAGCCACCCCAAGATTCAATCACCCTAGAACACCTTACTCTTAGGACCTATATTGTTGTTATAATTGGCTATGTAACGAGACCGTAACTACCTTGTGTAATCATTTGATTTAAATAAAAATTGTGATTTCTTTTTATGGTGAAGTTTGTGAATTTCCAAATGACAGGATAAATATAGTATGAATTTTATTGATGAATTTTATAAAAATGATATTTTAATTTTATTTATGTAAAACTTAAATAATTAATAATGTGTAATGATTTTCAAAAAATTTCTTCTACAGTTATGTTCATCATGAAATTTAGAGTTTAATAAGATGAACATAAATTTTGATGAATAGTTAATTATGAATAGTGATTTTACACTTATGACTAGTAATGTGATCAAATGGATTAAGTAACCTCACTTAATAATGTATTAAGATAATTTAGGAACCTTGATTAAGTAATGTGATTCAATAAAATAGGAAAATAACTGTTTTAGAAATTATTGGTTAAGTATTAGTTTTTTCGAGTGAATAGTGTTTTTATTTAAAAATTAAATTAAAAATATTTAGAAAATTATTTTCATAAAATAGAGTTCATTTTCTGAATTAGAGCATCGAAATTTGGTTAAGGGGAATTTTTGGGATTTATCTGAGAAACTTATATTTTCGGTGAATAGTGAAAATGCAGTTTTGAGTTTCAGGTGTTTAATAACATAATTATGGATGAAATATTTATAAAATAATTCTGGTAGACTTATGAATAGTGATATAAGGTATTAGTTTCCTCAACTGTCCAATACCATGGGAAAATACAATGCGCAAGCCCATTGTTTTTCCAATACCACTGATGAGGCCTCCCTTGTCTATTAATGACTTGTCCCCTCACTTCTTCAATAAATACCAAGACATTCCCTCATTAATTTCATTTCCAAATTAAACCCAATAAATACCGGGTCTCTTTACCTCCCAAGGAGTCCTCCCAATGTTCCCTAATGAATCCCAAGGTCCCTAAATTCATGCATTCTAAGTTACTCTTCAATGTAAGGGATCCTCTAACCCTCCTCTTTTTAGTCACGACTTCCATTATGTTGTGTCTTATAATTTACATCTCATAATGTTGAGGGTATGGTCTTATATGTTCTAATTTATGTTCATTTAATGTCTAATTTTTGATATACACCTTTCTCTCTCATCAATTTGTTTTCAGAAATTTTAAGTGACGCCGTTAGGCTATCGAATTTTTCAGAAAAGAAATAACATCTTTTCTTTTCTTTCATTTTTCCTTTTCATGTGGTATTTCATTCAAATATTTAAACCATGATCATATTCACTACCCAATATTATATTATGAGTTATTTATGAGTGGGTGACCTTTTTCCCTCTCTTTTCAATGTCTTTTAAAACCATGTTATATAGCCGTTATGCTGCAGAAATTTCGTCTCAAAATTTCTATCTCTTTCTCTCATGAAATTCTATTGTTTATTTATGTGAATAACCAGACTTATTTCTTTTCCGTGGGTGTTCATAAATATATAATGATGATATATTTCATTCTTTAATTTTCATAAATATAACCCTCACTCCCTTTCAATGGGTTATAAATGACATAATGATCTTATTTTTAAGGTCTTTTTAAACGTCAAGATTTTTACATGAAACAAATTTCTTTGATTCCATTTGGGTTACTTATGAAATGTTTGATTATGATATATGTGGATCACATGAAGGTAATTAAATATTATGTTTTTCCCCTAAATGTTCTCAATTACATTGGGTAAATAATTAATCTCTAGAGTTGACATATTTTACGATAACACGGTCAATAAACATGGTAATTTTTATGACACCTTGGGGATGGACCTTGGTTATATGTTCATGAATGTCTAGATGAAATGATGTAGCCACATATTCAAGATTATGTTCCAAGTTATTTTCATTATGATATTCCTACTATACCATTTCTCATGTATTTTTGTATTTATTAAAGTTCTTATTGATATCACAACTACATTGATTCATGTACTTACCCTTACTGGGCTTTCTAATCACCCTTTCCTTTGATGTCTTTCTCTAGGATTTGAGATGCTGTAAATGTGCATAGGATGAACCTTTGTTGAAAACTTAAAAGTGGTTTTGAAGAATGTTTTATGTTTTTTTCATGTATTATGTTTCAAATTTCCAAGACACTAGACATTAAAGATCCTATTTTTGAAAAATGTAATGCAATGTTATGTAATAAAAAAGGCGGGATTCTGTAGTTAGTATAGAATATGTATCCCAATCCACGCGGTCAAAAAAACATTTTATGGTGGTACAACGCTCCACTAAGGGGTGCACCTAGTATATACATGGTGTGTCTAACCATGTACTGTATCAGATTAGAGGTGAGTTCCCTATGTAGAGTTGGTTGAATAGGTTAAGCCCAATTTGACAAACAATGATCTCCAAATCATGCGTTCTACTATCCTAATATAGTAGCCGGAATATAGTTGGCATAGATCTTGTCCAACCATAAAAGAAAACCATTTCCCTCTTAATAGATGGATTTTTTAAACTTTTTCCTTCACTATTTATTAATCAACTTTGTCTTCCTTATTTCATGTTTCAGTGGACAACACCCCCTTTTTGCATTTATTGAATCATCCCCAAGCCTCCTCACCTAGTATTTAATCTTATTTAGCCATCCGTACTTTTATTCAACATCACTTTTTCTCGTTGGATTCCTACTAGTAAACTCTCCACTCCTTATGATCTTTTTTCATTATTCTTCCAATCGAAGATGCTATTTATATGTGAGATAATATGCCTTATTTATAGGGTGTTCAACTATTCATACATTATCTTACGATCTAGGAAAACCCAAGGGATGATACTAGAAAAGAAATCTACTGATGGCCTAAATTAGGTGGTATATGTCTTTTCCCCAAAATTATCTCTATTTTATAAATTATTATCATTCTTTGCACAACTTTTTCACCAGGAATTTCTATATAAAATTAAATTTAATTATTTTTTATTTTCTAGGAAGGATTATTGATTTTAATGAAACCTATTGATATAATTGTAGTTTATGACCTCAATGTTAACCACAACATATATGGTTGGTTCTTTTTTATTTTTTTGGTGACCCTTGTTTAGTTTATCTGATACACCGTTTTGGTACGTTTAACTTGTCCTTTGACCAAGAAATTGTTTCATCATAATACATAAATATTTGATTCATTAAATGGATTTTGAATTCTATTATTTATAGATATACCTTATACCTTATCTGTATTGGTTAGTTTGATAATTAGTTCCATGTACATAATTCAAATTCTCACATATGATGAATGATAATGGAATGCACATAATGAACTCAAATTGGAATGACTATTAAATGTCCAATGATGAAATATGTATATAAATGAAATACGTTTGATGTTTCTATTATATTTGGATATTTTTCAACATTGCAGTAATGGTCAAACTTGAGAAATACTTGGATTCTTGAGGGAATGAATTGAGCACTCAGATGATGTCATTCTGAGATACCTGGTTAGAAATATAGTCCGTGTCTTAGTTTTTTAATGCCTTGACATTAGACTAATAAACCAGTTGAATATTTTCTAGATATCAAAATTCCATCGATACATTCATTGGATTCATCTTGATGTATTTGGACATGTGACACCACATATTTACCCCATTAGGGTCAGTCATGATTAGCCTATTATTACTATTGGTGATATATATCAACTTGGTTAGAATATTTTATAGTGGAATTCCTTGGGTGTACAAATTGGATTACCTTCATGCACCTTCATTCAGATTACATCATTAATCACTATGAGTTGGCTCAACCCTTCCGGTCAAAGATTCCTTGGTTTCAACATGGATCCTCAGTTATTACAATTTTATATTGAAGTACTTATAACATCATTACATATGGTATCTTTATTATAAAATAATCCATAAATAAATAATTAAATGAATACTTGTTCATTTACATCAGTTTTTCTAATGGAGGTATAGTTTGTTTACATTTTCACTAACTTATTTCATTTATCGACACACTATTATTGTCTATACTCATAGATAGAATTTTTGTATATTTTTTTTGTTTTGGCCTACTGAGATTTATATAACACCCTATACCCATTTTCAATAGTACCATAGAAGATTATATGATCATAGTTATGCTCAATGGAAGCAGATTTCATTAATAACATGAGTTCATTCATTAGGATGGGAGCTTTGTAGCAGATGATTAGGATAGTTCTTTGGATGGTTGGATTGTTTTTTCATCTTTTGATTATTTTGTATATATTGTTTTTTTATTTTAATCCAACTTATATATATTAATTTATTATCTTCTTTATGGAGACGAAATCATCTTTTTTATATAATAAAATTTACATATTTTAATGATTATTCATTTATTTTATATCTATGGATGATGTCTTTTCCTTATTTAGTATCATTAGGCTTTTATTGTTTATTCATATATAATATCTACTAAGTTACACCCTGATATGAGTCCATTATTTATACATAGAAACACATAATTCCTTCACTACAAGTCGAAAACCATTGATGAATGGGGAGGTATACCTGAGGCCATATTGAAAACTGAGATCAGTTACTCAGAAGTGAACCATGTCTGAGATATCACAATGTTTTTTCATAGGGTTGTCTTTATTATTTTTAATTTTATTCTTTATAAATTATGATTGGATATTAATAATGTGTAAGAACATGGTCATAATATATTCCTAGGAGTAGAAAACCCATATTGAGTTTAAACCAAATGTTTCCTGGGAATGGGAAATTGTTGTTTAATATTCCACCTCCTACTATTTATATGTTTTCGCCATTAGGTAATGAACATGAATTACGGTATTTTTGTCCTATATAATGATTCTAAATTTTTCCAGTATGGGATGAACAATTGTTAAAAGAATCATCATTGGTACTGATGAATTAACATTAAATCCATATTCTATTCTATATAGGTTCATTTTTCTACTTTCATTGCATGTGTTTCATGTGAATGTTGAGTGAACCTTGGTTGTGATATATGGATGTGACACTAAATACTTCTCAAAAAAATTGAGATTGGATGTTTAAAATTACAGAAACAACCATAATGGTGTTTCATAATATGTATTTATGGAGGGATCTTAAATAGAAAATTTTATTCCCAATAGGCTATGATTCCATTGTTACATGATCTGGAAATTTTCTTCAATTGTGTAACTCCAAATTTCAATTTATAATGTTTATGTGAATTTATAAATTAAAATTAGAAATTAATTAAATTAGTCCATCACATTATGACCAGAATACACTTACACTAAAATTTATGGGGTTGTCTGAAATTAAATGGGTCCCAATATCAATTTATAATGAGTATGTTCCTTTATTAACTAGGAAGAAAAATACATTTAATTGAGATTTTTATACTGTATAAAATAATTAATGGATTTATGATATAAATTATGACTTATAAAATAAATGTTTTTCAATAAAAGGAATATGAAAATTGAAACATAACAATAATTCCATTCCATCACTTGAAATTGACCATCCATATATTAGAACCCAAATAAAAAAAATAAATAATTAAAAATTCATAGACCATTGAGGGGAGATGTTGGGGTAGTTTGTTGTCTAGTGATATATTTTCATTTAGTTCTTCATTTATTTGTTTTCCAATATGCATTCAAATTTTTTTGGAGGTGTCTTCGTCAAATTTTTAGAGTTATGCCTCTATGAGATCTTTATACTGTGAACTACATGGTTGGTGAAGAACATGATATGTAAGTGGTGGTAACTAAGCCAACAATATTATATCCAGTAGTTCCACTTGAATAACCACCTATAATGTATAATCTAGTAATTTAATCTTATATTTTAGTGTCTTTACAATTCTTTATATATTCTATACAGGGTGATACATGAAAAGAAACTATGATCCCTAATACAAATCATGAGTTTCAGTAGGAGAATACTCCCATATTCTCGATGGATCGAGGTTCTATGGCTACTTATTCTTGGCTAGAATCAATTTTTTTAATCTTATAGAATCTTTAGACCCCTATAAGGAGGATGACCAAGCATCCCACAAATATGTTGTCTGATTCCAATAAGAGCCAGTGGAATGTTTTTCATCATCAAGAAATTATATAGGGGGCTTCAATAAATACATTTATTATTAGGTTATCCCTCAGAAACAAATAGATGATAGATCTATGGATTTTATGCACCTAGAGAAGGGTGTTTTGTTTGTCATGGATTATTCGGCAAGTTTCATTGATCTTAAATGTTGTACACCTCTTCTTTCTGGTTATAAGATATTGAGAGAAAGAAAATTCACTGATGGTCTTAGGCATTTCATCCATAATGAGGTGAATGACTTTTTCCTATCAACCATTTCATAGATAGTGTAGAAATCTCTTATTAACAAGAACAAATTAAGGGAATCTAATAGTACTAGGCATATATGGTCTTTGCTGAGAGAGTTTAGTTCTTCATCAAATAATTAGAAGATTTTCCTCGAGGATTATCATTTGAATAGTGGAATTAAAATTATCCACATTAGTAGCTCTATTATATTCCATAAATGTGGATGGTAGGGGCATGTGATGACTCAGTGAGATAGAGACCCATGTGAGTTGCGATTTTTCACCCTGATGATCCATCTTTAAAGGGGTTTCAATCTTTTTTTGACCACTGAATAAGAATAAGATGTGCACTAGCTCCAACATTAGATTTAGGATCAATGAATCCATGTTAGGAAGGAATCTGTACTTGTAATGAATGAATAGGATGAGGTGGAGGTCATTGCCCGAGTATAAAAAAATATGAATTTTATTGCCAAAACATTGGTCCTACTCATGTATTTCCTATAATAGGATAGGGATGTAGATCAGGTCATCTTATTAAATTACATCACATACCCAAGGAATAAATTATATGAATTTCGACTATATGATGTTCTATTCTAGTATCATTTACTATCACATCTTCATTGTTTGATATAGTTGAATCAAACTCCTTTATAATTATATCAATTATGGAAATTCATGGGATCAAAATATGGTAACTTTTTGTGGATAACCCTAGAAAAATAGATTAATGTGCAGTCATAGGGTATATTCCAGTGAATGAAATATGCTCTTGAGATAGGGAGTTATCACTTAGTTTGTAATTTATTTATCCTTAAGGTGATATGGTTTAATTTCATACATGGGATGGATTGTATCATGTCTTATCATTCCCACATTAAATTTTATAAACAAAGGTTATCTTTTACAACACCTAAGGGTAATAGATATGTTTATAAGAGAGAAAAATAATTTCAATGGAAGTTGAGCCGGATTATTGCATTTTGGATTTGGAGGTGTATTATCCCAGATTTAGAATCCTTTCTTGGATGATCAAACATTGCATCTGATATATTTTCCTTCATTGGTGGGCTGTTTTAGTTATGTTTTCCCAAAACAATTCTCTAGACTGTCTACCAATAGAGTGGTATTGTTTACGATATATATCATTCTAGGAGTATATCATGTATCTGTTCCACCATATGTGATAGAACCTATTGTGCTCCATGAGCTCAAAATACAATTGTTGTATTTCAAATATAAGGGTTTTATCTAACCCAATATTTATCCAAAGGGGATTTTATTCCTTTTTAACATGAAGGAATATGGAAAACTCTAACTATGCATGGATTAATTATTATTGAACTAGTTTAATGTTTCGTTCTAGCATCCTTTTCCTCAAAGATCTGATCTATTCGACTAGGTCTGAGGTGATAGAATTTTCATGAAAATTGACCTGATATTAACCTATCATCAGGTGCGAGTCATGATTTAAAATATATCAAATATCATTTTCTGAAATATTAATGGTTTAAATGAGTACCTTTTTCCATATTCTATCTTATGAACATGCCTTCTGATTTCCTAGACTTGATGGATATGGTTTTACACCCCTACATGGATTCCTTCATCATGGTTTTTATGGATGAAATCATGATGTAATTTTAGACTCGAATAGACCAAACCAATCATCTTGATATCATTTTGAATAAACTGATATATCATCATATATAAGCTCATATCACAAATTTTCACTTCTCGATTAATATGGTTCACTTCTTAGGTCACATTTTCTTGGAATCAAGAGTATCAGTTGACCTAGATATTGTGATTGATGTTGTTTCCTAATATCAACCTTAGAATAGACATAATACACATAGTTATTTGGTTGAATGTATATTATAGGAATTTCATAGATGAATTCTCATTCCATGTGGATCCTCTTACCAATATGTCTACGAATGGTGGGAAGTTATTTTTATCTGAAACAAAAAAGAAGATATTTTTGTTGTTAGAGGAAGGATTACATCTGTATTGTCCCGGATTATTCTAGAGATAAGAAGATTATTCATAGTTTTATTTTATGGATTATATATCATAATAGGTATTTTATTGATGCATGAAATCTAATTCATTTTATATGGGTCTCAATAGTTGAGGCCTCACAAGAATAATTACCTAACACAAAACATTGAGCTTGTAGTAGTCTTACATTCCTTACATTTTTTGAGGAATTATGTAAAGGGAGAATGGTTTTTTTGTATACGTACAAAAATTTCATCAAAAATTTCTCAAAATAGCATGAATTTAATATATGATAGAGAATATGGGTCGAATACCTTCTATATTTTGTCATTTATCTTGTTTATATGTCTAGAAATGAAAACGTGGTAGCTAATGCACTAAAATATAAAACTCAGTCAGAAGTCATTCGGGATGTTTATGAAGAATTGATGTTTCTGGTCCTCTTTTATGAGATTTGTATGGAGTTTTTTAGAGTCATGGATATCAATTTCTTATAGCCTTAGGATTTACCTCTTTACTTGCTGATAGGGTGAAGAGAAAAAAAATTAGATCCTAAAGGTTTCGTCCTTTGGGTCAATATTTTTTGTGATGACATGGATCTCAATTGGTTAGTATATGGAGATGATATCATTCATATATGTGGGAGTATCAATATTCCTACAAACATGTGATATTATATTAGGTGGGAATCCCAAGTTTCTCAATGGGCGGTGCACCCAAGAATCTACAAGATGTTTCGTGATAGGAACTACTAGTATTGGTGACCTAGGATGAATGAATAGATCATGGGTATTATCATTAGGTATCCCCCGTATTAGTGGGTGAAGATAGATCACCAATTACTCACTAGATTGTTATAATTTTTATTGGTCTCTGAATGGAAATGGTATGACATCGTGAGGGACCTTGTGATTGCTTTACTAAGTTCTCCTTGAGTTATTGACATGGGTTGGGTAGTTATTGACATGATAATGAAGGTATTCCACTTCCTTCCTATTAGGGGGACCATATCTATGGAAGATATTGGCTGATTATATGTCCATGAGATTATATGTCCATGAGATTATACACCAACACTGGGTCACTCGTATAATCAAAACTGATAAGGACATTAATTTCACATCGATGTTCTGTAAATGATTGAAGAAGGATTTAGTTACACATTTTCATTGGACATATATTTTCACCCTCAGACCAATGGAATGTTGTAATATACTATACAATCATTGGAGGATATGATTATAGCAAAAATAATTGATTTAAAAGGTTCAAGGGTGAAACATAATTCTATTGATGAGTTTTCCTACAATAAAAAATTTTAAAAAATAATTTAGATGGATCCATATGAGGCCTTATATGGGAGTCCATTTATATAACCTTTACACTCGCATAAGGTAGGCGAGGTAGTGATACTAGGTTCTTTATTTTGTGCATGAGACATTAGTGTAGGTGGATATGATTTGAAAATATATGGCAACTACTCTGTTTAGAAATAAATCTTATGTCGATCTTCATTGATGACCTATGGAGTTCAAGGTCGGAGATGTTTTTTTCAAGTGAGTATCACCGAGGCTAGGGAATATGTGGATACAAGGGTAAGAGAAGTTTTCAGATAAGTTTTTTCGTCCCTTTGAGATCCTGGATAGAGTTGTGGTAATCTTCTATCAGCTTATGTTACCTCTAAGGGATTGTTCCATGCATGATGTCTTCCATGTTTCAGAGTCAATTTTACCCAACATACCCATCTCAATAGTTCGATTTCAAGGATGTGAAATTTGATTCTAATGATTATTTTGAAGAGTATCCCTTTAACATAATTGATCAGAACTTGAAGGATCTTCGAGGGAAGTTTTCTTATTTAGTACCGGTTCTATGGAATAGGGACATGTACATGATGAGACATTAGAGTGGTTGGCCGACATATGTTCTCATTGGCCATAGTTATTATAATTTGAAGGATTACCCCCCTTATAATGAAAACTGAAGGAAAGGTTCCATTAATTGGGGAATACTGTAAAGAACTAGATTTTATCTGAAGAAAATTATTTTTAATTTCAGTTTATTCCATTGGTATTATCCTTAAAAAAATTCTTAGTGTGTATATAAAGAAAATGAGTGTGTTAGAGGAATATTTAGTGGTAGGAGCACCATATTTGGTTGTAAACAATTGGGTCATATATTTATTATAAAATGTGATGTCTAGTCCACATGGTTAAAAAAACCATGTGCAGTGTGGGAGTGCTCCATGGAAGGGAGTGAATGAGATATTCATATTTTTTCAAATCATGAGCTACATCCAATTCATGGTGTTTTCCTTAGGCATAGGGGGATTCATGGGTAGTGCAGAATTGTCAAATGACGCTCCCCCTACCATAGAGGCCAATGACCTTGGATAGTAGCTGGAACACTGTTGGCATAGGGTTTTTCAAACCATTCATCAAAACAATTCACCTATTAAAATTTTGATATTTTTACATTTTTACCCCTTAATCAATGTAACTCACATTCAACATTCATATTTCTTCCTCAAATGGATACCAATATCCATTTTTCACCAAATTGAGATTCCTCAAGGCTCCTCACATATGTATTGAACATATTTCTTCATTAGACCTCTGAATCAAGATCTATTCATCTCATAATATTCCTACTAGGAAAATATCCACTAATTAGACTATATTCTCCATTCATTATCCTGTTGATGATGTTGTTTTGGAATGAAATCATATTGCCTATTTTTAGAGAATTCATCCATTCTTCCATTTTATTTTGATCTAGGCCATACTAAGGGACGATACTGGATGAGGTATCTACTAGTGGCTTAAGGAATATGGTTTATGACTTTTCCTCAAATGTATTTCCAATTTAAAAACTATTACTATTTTTTGTAAGTTTCCCCAGACATTTCTCCCTGAAATTTATCTATTTAATTTTAAATGTTCTTGTTTTTATTCTATAACCTAATAACACCTCTTGATATCATTATAGGTTATGACCTCAATGATAACAACCCCAATTAGGGTGAGATATTTATTATACCTTAAGTGGCCCATGTAGGGTTAACTTGACACACTGTTTTACTGCATTTGAATTGACCTTTGATAAGGTAAGAATTTCATCATGATAATAAATAATAAATTAAAAAATGGAATGTTTATAGGCTTATTTGAATATATCAATTGGAACTTTTCCTTATTAATTATTTCGATAATTGATTATATGTCCTCAGTTAATCTTTTCACATATGATGAAATTCAATGGAATAAAACTAATGAATTTAAATTTCGATGGTTATTGCATGAACTATGATGATATATGTATATAAATGAAATTAGTATAAGTTTCCTATTTCATTTGGACCATTTTAATCTTTATAGGAATGGTAATACTTGAGCCTCCCATTGATTATGGAGGGAATTGCTTGGGAACTCATAGGATGGAATTCTTATTCATTATGCCGATAGATGTATGAGATACCCACCATGGAATCTGTTTCGTGTCTTATTATGAAAATGGATTTTCATTTTATTGATAATTCACTTGAATCTTTTCATAATTTTATAAATTATTAAATAGCTTCCTTTGAATCATGTTGATGACATCAGAAATGAAGTAATATGGATTAACCCCATTGGCTGAATCATGACTAACGTAGGATTACAATGGAAGATAACAATGGTCTTTTTTAGAATCTTATATAATGTAATTTCTTTGGTATAACCCATGAATTTCACTCATAACCCTTTTTCTGGATTCCATGTCTTATCGCTATGAGTTGGCTCGACTGCTGAGGACAAGGATGACTTGTATTCACCATGGATCTTCTATTATTATTATTTCTTATTTGAGTATGTATAACACCATTAAATATGATATAATTATTATAAAATGAACCATAGTTAACTAATTTAATGAATACTTTTTTAGAGACACCAGTTAAGGCTGTAGAAGCATTGCGTTGTTTTTATTTTCATTGCATTAATTTTTAATACCTACACATGGTTACCATATATATTCACAATATGGATTTATGTATATATATAGTTGGTGGGGTCCACCTAGGATTTATCTCACACCCTATTCATGCCACCATTAGCACCTGGGAAGATTATTTGATTTCAGGTGTGGAAAATTGGATGTGTACCACTTTGGACACATTACTTATTACATTAGGATTGGAGCTTAGCTTCAGATAACTGATAATTTTCTCATGATTCTTGGATTTTTTCCCCATTTTGATTCTTTTTTATATCATATATTGTAATTTATACCTTCTTCCATGTTTTTTCTATATTATATTTTATAGAGACATGAAATCATCTTTCTTATATTATGAACTTTATAACATTTGATTATTATTAATTTCATAGATGTTAATGCAGGATTCCACTACCATATTCATAACATATATAGTATTTTTGTTTATTGATTTATTATATCCACTATAATTAACTCTAAAATGAGTGAATGGTCTCCCAATGGTCGCACCCTAGGCCCTCACTACTTGTCGGTGGCCTCTGGAATACAAGGAGGCATGTTTGAGGCCATGTGGGTAATCAGGTCTGTTTACTCAGAAGTGAACCAAGTCCAAGATTTCATAGTAACTAAGATGATCAATAATTAATAAATCCTTCATTTCATTCACACATATTAAAGTTTCATCAAAAAATAACATCCAAATTGAAAATAAATATTTGTGACATCGATTTTTTAACATCAGTAATTCTAAAGTAATGATAATTCTATTTTTAATCCAAGCTATATTACAAATACTGCTAAAACTTCCAAGTGACTTTTTAAATTTTGTTAATCTAAATAAATAACCATAAAAATACTCTCAATTCTATTTACATTGTTTTCATAAATATCTGGTATTCAAAATATTAAATAAAATATTTTCAATTTTAGTTATTTTAATAACTGATGTTAAAAATCAAATATGATGAGATAGAATTATAGTTTTCATATTGTTGAAATATAATTTAACTATAACTTTTATAAATTACCCTACTACACATATAAATTTCAATTTTTTTACATAGATCAAATGTTTTAATTCCAACATATATGTTGGGACCAATTTTCATGGAGAAGGAAGTTCGGAAAGTTAGCCTTTGCAGTGTGTTTTATTCTGTTGTCAAAGAAGATAAATCAATTCACTTTGTAGAAGGATCACAAACCAGACGATGCTTTGCTAATATGTATTTCTCAAATATCATAAGTCAGGAGAACTTGTGAAGAAAGACTTATAAAGGAAAGGGGGAGAAATGATGATACCAATCATATACAGTTTTTATTGGATGGAATGATGCTGTTGGAAGATATGGAAGGTTTAGTACATTTCATTGTAACTCTGACGATGCTAAAGCTGATCTATCAAAGGATATAAATCAAGATAGTGTAAATCATTATTAAATATGAAGAATGGTTATGGGAAGCAGTGAAGAGTTAAATAACAATATAATTAACAATCTGGGGGTGGCACAAAAGCACAGTTTAAGGTGGCCCCATTTTCCAGTGTTTGCCAAATTTTTATGGCCTGAAAATCTAGATATGAAGATGTGTTTTTGGAAATGGATAGAGCATGAAAGATTGAATATGGTTTAAATTTTGGCATGAAAGGAACGATTCAAGATCAGAACATCATAAAATGAAAAAGTAATGGAGTGAGCGGAAGTTTAGGCAGGTTTTGTGAAAGAATAAAGCGATGCGCGAAATAGTAGTGGGATGCGCAAAATATCTGCGGGATGCACGAAAAACAAAATTGTGTGTGTAATATCAGTGGGATGGGTGAAAAAAAGGTTGCATGAAATATTGGAATTGTAAGTGAAATAGAAGAATGAAGTTTTCACGCAAAAGGTGTTTCGAGATCAGAAGCTCGAAAATTGGCAAAGTCATGAAATGCGCGAAATATTAGAGCAGTGCGCGGAATATGATGTCGCGGGAAATATTGGGTTTGCACGCAATATGGAAAGCGGTGTGGAAGTTTGTACGCAATTTGTGCATCATGATTAGGAGGATTAAAAATGGAAAAGGCAAGAGGTTCATGAAATATTGAAGCATGGCGTGAAATATGAATTTGCCTAAATGAGTTTTTACGCGCATGAAGGAGGTCTTACATGCGGATTAGTGTTTTTTGCGTGGGGTCAAAAATTCCAATAAATATGAGGATAACCCTTCTCATTAGTTAATGCTCTACACTTAGAAGAAATGCTGAGCATTGTTGCATGTAAACTATACGCTAAGGGAGTTTTTGGGGAAAGAAAGAAAATTTCGCGAAAAGAGGATAGCTGTGAGAAAATTGAGAAGTTGCATGAAAAGTGAAAATGTTGCGTGCAAAAAGAAAGTTGCGCGAAAATGTTTTTCATGCCAAAAGGGATTTTTACGTGCAAGAAACTTGAATTGAACGTAAGATATCCTAAGGGTGCACAGAAAATTTAGGGTCTTCGCACATATTCAGTTGTGCGTACGGAAGTTCTTACCAGCTTATGGGTAGGATAATGAAGATCTGAACATCAGAGAATACGTCTTCTTAGTTGTAAAGAAGCATTGAAATACTATAATTCCCTATTTGTGCTAAAAGGGTGCACACACACTTGCAGATTGTTTTCCAATTGCTACACGAGTGTAAGGGTATATCCTACTCATTGTTTTCCATATCCAAGGATTGTTCTCTAGTGGATTGTGTGGTACTAGATTATTTTTGTATCATACCAAGGACGTAGCTACTCTTTTTGAGTGGTGAACCTTGTAAATATTGTGTTCCTGTGGTTGTGTGTGTTCAGTAGAGAAGAAAATATTTAATAGGAGGTGAAGGTTGTTTCAATTGGAAGGAAACATAAAAAGAAAGATATATCACTGATTCACCCCTCCCCTATCAGTGATACTTGGATCCTGACTGGGAACTTCAATATAAATATACCACTTTAGATAATCCTTCTTCCACTTTGTTGTCTAACTTTCATTTTCCCCCATGATCTTATCGTTCTCCCCCTCTAACATTCATCTATACGTCAACTATTTATTTTTATATTCAAAAACATGACTAAATATCCATTTTATAGTTGGATGCTATATTGTTAATGATAGAAAGAATGAGGATATTTTTATCAAGACATTAATTTTTCAAATAAAATTGTATACAGTTAAAAACCATTTAATGATTTCAATTAATATAATTTAATATTTTTAAAAAATTATAATAGATATTTATTGATTATTATTAATATATATTTGAATTATTTTTATATTTTAAACTTCATTCCTCTAAAATACTAATTTTTTATTGAGAAATAATAGTTTTCTGTATTGAATCTCCAAACAAACTATGTGTAGGGCTTTACTGTCTCAAATAATTTTTTTCCAAAATAGATTTCAAGATGATTTTTTAAAAGTCGATATAATAATTTATATTTTCAATCAATTTTTTTTATAAACCACATGAATAATCATATGATTATACATTTTTGAAAACATTTTTAATAAAAAAATTTAAAAATGTATTTACATCATCACTTTAAATGATTTATCATTAAAAAATGAGGTTATAAATAAAAAAATATATAGATATAAATATATATTTTTATACTAGTTTCCTAACATGAAAAGGTAACTAGACACTCTTATAAAACCAACTATAGAAACCCTGAGATATGTCCTCCCGAATTTGGTGCTGAAATCACATATCATACAACACTGATGTTGGAAATAAGGGACCTTTTCGTTACGTGTTTCAGAGAATATAAAAAAATCATTTTCTATTAAATATCAAGTCTTCTCATAAAATGAAAAATATAGAATTATATAGGAAAACTAATTATAATATGATGAGTCTTCATTGTATCCTGTAAATCTTCCATAAAAGATTCTCAACTAATCCAAGAATACCTAGTACATTTATTCATAACTTGAGGAATGGAAAACAAATAAGAAGTGGTGAGATGAAATGATTAGTAAGTGTAAACACAATAATTTACATAACATGATAGACATGAGTCATGACAAGTAATCATAAAGAGTATGATCAAAATAATGCATCATGGAATACAGAGATGATATCATATGAACATGGGTTAAAAAATTATCATAACAAAATAGCATGACATCATAGGAAAAATGGAAACCATAAAAACACGGAATCATAAATCATGTATACTTCCTTGTTAGCCTAATATATCATATAGTATATATTCCCATGCACCATATTTTATGAGGCTTACATCCCACACCCAATGATATCTCATAAAATGAAAACATTACCAAGTAAATTAGAGAAGTATAAAATTTTGGGCCCACCAATCACATAATAAAAATCATAAATTTCTATTGGACAGGTTTTACGAAACATATCATAAAAAAACAAATTAAATGAAATGGATTTAACATTATTTTCAAGTTGTTTCCTAAGGAATCATTCATGATATCGCCAATAAACCTGACATGATAAACCCATAGAAGATAAATGGATATTTAATGGATTTAAAAATAATTAAACGTAAATAAATCACATCAAATATGACTACACATATGATATTTACAATTTATAGGAAATTTTAATATGGTTAAGACAATAATTTATGCAATAAATTAATGTTTTGGTAATCTTAGTGAACACCCTTCAATCAATAAATGATACAAATGAAAGTCATACAAAAAAACACTCGAATAAAATCATGCATATACAAGTGGATAAATTGGGAATATAAAAGTAGTTATGTATCATTACATATATGTATATGATAGTTTTATAATCCATATTGAAAGAAAGGTTTATGGTATAATTTTAAAAAAACCCTTGATCAAGAATACAATATATATGAAGAACACTCATAGAATCATTAAGTAACATTATTTGAAAAAAAGTATTTCATATTTCGTTTATAAATGCTTAAAAATCAGTATTTTATTAAACATTTGCATAATATTTTATTTCCAAACATAGTAAATTTTAGACATGTAAAAATGACTCCTTCTATAGAAAAGGACCCCTGTGGAAAACATTACAAGTAATTTGATTTAACAAAATTTTAAATAAATTTAATTTAGTTTTAATTAAAATTAAAATAACATTTAAGGAATTATTTTTAAGAAATCTATAAATTCATATTAAAGGAAACCCCTTTTGAAAACTATACCTATGGGAAAATTAATTAAAAGTCCATTAAATAAATTAATGAATCTCATATCAATAAATAGATAATAATAATTTCTTATAAAAATAGGGGAAGGTAAACATGAATGTCACTAGAGGATAATAATACTAGGGTTATATATCACAATACCAATTTTTAAAACATGGATATTAAAAAATATCCATTTTAATATTCATATTTATTCTTATCAACATCATTAGTTTTTCTGATGAAGTGTTTCGTTAAGTGGGAATATACTAATGAATAAAATTAATATCCCCATAGAAAATGTAAATCTTCCATTTAAAAATAATATTTTAGGAAAATTGTACAATGAATATTAAAATCAAGAACCTATTTCAAGACATACTTGAAAAAGTACATGATTTTAGAAAACAAATAAATATTTAATAACATTTTATTAAAATTACTTAAAAGATATATTTCTTAAAAATATAACTAAAATAACTAGATAAGAAGATATTTCATTTTGAAATAATAATTGGGTGGCATATACACTAAATGAAATTAATTTTTTTCATAAATTAAAATATATCTGAAAGAAGGGATTTTGAGATATAAATCTCTTAAGTCATAAGAAACATTCTAATAAACCCGATTAAAATAAATTGATCAAGATGTTTATGTTAAAATAACATGAAAAAATACATGATATTTAATATACAATTGGATTTATATAGAAAATTTAAAATAGATAAAGTACAAAAAAGGGAATGTCTCTAAGGAATATGTGTTTAGATGAAACCCCAACTTATGTTCGAATGTGATCTACACTTATTATTAACATAACAAAAATATAAAATTATTGTTATTAAAAATCATAATATGAATCTTCTTCATCTACCATTAATTTTCCAAATAAATGGAAATGATTTAATAAAATTATTGTTTTTAAAAATCATAAAATCAACCTTCTTAATCATTAATTAATTTCCCAAGGTCTAATTAATATAATATGTTTCTAATTTATTAAATCGTTTACATTTATGTTGGGTACATGATGGTTTCTCAGTTTATTATTACGTGAATCCCATAGAAATTTTACCAAGGTTAAATTATATTTTAAAATATATTCCCATCCATAAAAATTTAAATAATGTTGTAAATATATTTTTTATAAATTAATGTATTTTTTAAAATTCATCCATTTTTGGTAGTAATGGAAAATTAAATACATCGCTACATAGAGGTCGTAATCCACAAATCCACACAATTGAAAATTTTATTTTCCCTAAAACATGACGGATTTTGAAAGTTAAATGATCTCTAATTTAAGAATCATAATAAAATTATAAATATAATATTTATTTACTATGAAACATAAAAAACCATCCATTCATGTTTGTGATTCAAAATTGGATAAATCACGAATGGATCCAGTAGTACACACAATAATATGATGATATTTTTTTGTAATAGGTCTGGAAGAAAAAATAAATGGGATAATTCATTAATGTAATAAAATACAAGAATATAATAAATTATTATTTTATAATACTCTACATGATATAATATATTATAGGTTTTATAATAAATAATGAATAAGAAATAATGGTTGTGAAATTTAATGTAACGTAATGGAAACATAAAATGTTCTCATGAAAGGATTCTTGAAAATGGAGGAGTTTTGATATATTATGTGGACTTGAGGCATGAGGTAGTGTTAGGATCTTCTATGAGATATAATTTGGGAATAATATGATTGTAATATTAATGGTATGTCCAATATGTAATGGGTTGAGGTTGTATACATTTATAGGTGAAGAAAACAGATGTATTCATATAAAAGAGTATTATATAAGGGTTAAGAGTGGAAATAAATGAATGTTTTGTGAGTTAGGTATGGAATGGTTTTTTAGACATGTGTGTACTTTTATATCCTAAAATATTTGTTGTATAATTTTTAAAGGTCAAATAAACATAATAAATTCCAATCCCCTTTTGATTAATTTTGTATATAAAAATATTTTTAATTAAATATTCATCAGGGAAATTAATTTAGTACAAGAAAATATAAGAGGAAACTTCCAAGAAAATACATTTTAATATAAATTCATCAAAAATTTAATCTAATCAATTTCTATATAATATAAAATGTACTTTTCAATTAAACCATATAATATATATAAAAAAATCATAATTTTATTTATATTAAAAAAGTATACTAATGATCTTAGAAAAATGAGATATAAAATATAGATATATATAATTTCATAAAAAATGGTTTTATAAATATTTATGTAAATATTTTGTTACAAAAAAACATATTTTTCTATAAAATTATCCAAAAACAATATTTTTCAATATTTGTCTAAAAATTAAGAATTTCTTATTAATCCCTTAAAATTATACCAAGATTATTATGGTATTATAAAATAAAATTTATTGTTAATTTCATGAAATATTATTTATAAAAACGATTTTTTTGCTATTAATTGAAAACACACAAAATACAGATAACAACATTTTTTTCCCAAAAGTTTTTTACAACTATTTTATGCAAACATTTCAATTTAAATAATTAAAATATATTAAATCACATATCGATACATAATAATATTTTTAAGGTGATCAATCATAATTTATTAATTTATCATCATTTTCATTCTATTTCATTTGATGAAAGATGTGAAACTCATTATTATTTAAGAAAAATATATAAATATTTTGAATTCTGTGGAAGTTAAAAAGATGAGAGGATTTGATAATGGATGTGAAAGTTGACTAAATTTCTAAAATTTAGTTCACAAGGCTGGTAATGGAAAGTATCATGGATTAAATATCCACAATTTGTTGTTGGGTATCATTTATAACAAGTACATCAATTATGTTTTTCTTGTCATTTCAGGAAGTGTGTTTAGTACCAATGTTGTTCATTCTCGTAATAATTCTAGTGGATAATATACTATCATAACCATTTCCATTTAATTAATGCTGGAATAATACCCAGCATCAAATGAACATGTGGCTATCTAGACCATATATAAGATGTGGTTGAAAGGTTGTTATGAATAATGACAACAGTTGATCATTGGGCTACTAGTATAATCCAAGTATAATGATTTAGTATCATATCCACTATCAAGTATAAACACACTATAATGGGGATCCTTCCTGGATGTCGTGACCTTGTTTTCCTTGGTCATGTTTCAGTTAAAGGCTTTAAATGTAATGAATCCACCCACTGTAAAACAATACCCCCAAACACCATCTAAATCAAAACAACAGTACCAACTTCTTTTTTATCAGAACATATTCCAAAATGAGAAAATGGATACCCGGTTACATCACACATACTCGGAATATATAATATGGGATTCTTCCTTTCTATGGTAGCACCCAAAAAATTCTATTCATTCCCAAAACGACATATATTGTCCAAACATTCATAAAATCCATAATCCAATCCCCCACTCCCATTCCAATCCCCAGAGATAAGTATGATGTGATTTACCTTCTCTTTTAGTCATGATATTTGTTTTTTTCTTACCACTACTCTATTACTTGTCATTATTCATGTACCCAAAAAAAATTGTTCCCTATTCCCATAATCAAATTCTAATGAATTCATGAGATGAAATCAATTACATTGCTTTGTGATTTGTAAAATAGTTTGAAAAGATTGTTTTTTGGGTCTAGATTCATGTTTTTGTGTTTCCCCTACTAGAATATAATTTTCCAATTGGTGGTAAACCTCGATTAACTCATTGAACCTTGGTAAATGAATGAAGGTTCCTAAGGTATTTTTTTCTTGGTAATTTAAAATATTTATCTTTCTTTATGACCATGAATCTTGTGATTTGGTGATGATTTTTGAGATGGTGGGATCTCAAGAGCACTAGGCCCACTTAATCATAATCATTAACACTATACCATAGAACCACATGAGAAACACTATTGTTTGATTGATGAGTGGGGAAGCTAGATCTTTTCCAATGGAGTATCATGAAAACCCTTATTTTTCAGAAATCACTTCCTCACCATTTATAATATTAAATATATTTGGTGATTGGTGTTGATTATAATCACTAAGAAAACATTTTTGGTGAATGTGTAACATGTTGGGAGCGGCTATCATGAATGTTTTGGCCATTGAAGCTAATGTTGTCAAATTCACCTTATATTTCATTCTTGGTCCAATGTAGGAGACCATAACAATACTTGTGAACTACCTCTAAAGAACCATAATAAAACCCTCTATCAACTCCCAAAATGCATAAACATCGTTAAAACAATCAAACATCCCATTTGAACACACCATCTAACTGTTCTAATCACTATGCCTCTCATACCTGACCACCCACAACCCAACCCTGATAATTAAATGTAACCATACAATCATTGGAATATTTGTATCACTACTACTCTATTTATTTATCTTAAACTATAACTATATCCCCACTATATCCCCCATGGAACCCCCAAACCATTATTTACCATATGAAGGGAATACACCCCTTTGATCCCTAAACAATTTGGTACCTTGAAACTAATTGGTTAGAAGATGCATTAATCCCAAAGTTATCCAAACCATGACTCTGATTCATTGTGGAATAGTTTTTGAGGATCTAGTTTCATTTTCCACCAAAACCAATTTTGTTTTTTAGTTTAATTCTATTGGATATAGTGGAAGGTCAATAGAAATGAATATAGTAGTTAAACTCGAGTAACATACCATTAGAGTGGGGTGGAGGCCCATGATCTCTGAGCTACCAAATAGCTTGAAACAGGATTTGAGTGAAAACTCGTACTATACAATAGTTCCATGATATCTACTATAGGTGAAAAATATTGAGTTCCAAAATTGATGGTTCACATATTTCTTATATGATAAGGTATTATTGTTATACCGAGTTTGAGAACAATTCCATGTGTCATTCTATGATTTTTCCACATGTGACCAACACCAACAGATATGATACAAAAAATGTAGTAGCACCATATAATGCCATAAGTTTTCCGGAAAAGAATGGGTGATCGGAATACTCAATTCCAATAATATCATTCGTGGGATTATACCTTTTTGTTCTCATAGGCCCATGGTAGATAGAAACAGAACTATCTCAAAATGTTTTAAACCCAACTCGTGTACCAATGCTTTTAATCCATTGGGAAATCAAACACTTGGGATTAGAATTTTCCCTAGGATGTGATGAGTTTAAATTCAGGTCCCCAATGAAACCATCAATTCAATCTATTGGGTTTCATAAGATGGTTATCTATATCATACATATTATGCTTTTCCCAAGTTCCAAACTATATTGAACTTCCCAGTTCAATCTAATTGAAATCATACATAACCTTCTACATTTTTTGTCCCTACACAAGTTGTTCAATCTTTTAGTAAGGCATTGAACATGAAAACACAATCGATATATATGGTTGTATTTAGAAATTTTTCATTACCCATTCTATCCCATACAAACTAAAAAAATTAGTTTATTCCATTTCATGAAATTTAATGGCATAAACAAATTGATGATCCAATCCACCAATGGCGTACCAATGACAACATATATCCATAAAACCTCTAATATCACCACTATATAGAGGTGATACCATGAAATCTACACTATGACCATATCGAAGGAGTTGTAAACCAGGAATACCAATATATTAAAACATGGGGTGTGAATTAAAAAAATTTCTATTAATCCCTGAATTATTTGTATGGTAATTCCTTTTTAGCCACTAAATATCTGGTAGTCCATTTTCCCTATAATGGAATTGGTGAGTTGAATCATTTTACTCATGATTCACTTGGGTAAGAGAATTTTTCATTGATCAAATAAGCGGACCCACATGATTATGGAAGAGTGGTATTTGAAGACCCGATAACTATTACAATCCTACGAGGTAATAGATTTTTTTCACATAGAGAATTGAATAATCAAAGTACATGAATTCATAGGATTAATCAATGGGAATATTAACCAATGAACTAAGAGTTAATATGAATTATATTCAAATTCATTGAAAACTGGGATGTTTTGAAAATATTCATTCAGTTCTTATTTATTGGACAAGGGGTTTTTTTATCTTCAAACAATTATGGTTATTATGCCCATTTGCTATGGAATCAATATGGTCGGGCTCCCTCCTCTTGATATCCATGTGCATCAACCTTCTAGAATCGAGAAAGTGTTAGACTCTAGACATTGGTTGGCATCTTAAAAGATCCATATTATTTGAATAAGTATTTATTAACAACTTTTATTACTTGCAATCTATTAGATAGATGGATGAAAGGTTATTCCATGAGATAGATAAATCCAGTGAATTGTCATAACTGGTGGATGAAGTTCTTATTGAGTTCCATATAAATGGGATTCTCACATGACAACTTGTATGCTTGATTGGTGTATACATGTCAATTTTTTTAATGGTCTTCTATTTATGGGAATGACTAGACTCATCTACTTATATTTGATTTAAATTTATGATTACAATAGTCCAAAAAATTCAAATTTAATGTCCAATATTATAAAAAACGGTTAGAGTTTATTTAGTCTAGTCCCCATACCATGGCCCATTACCCCCAACAACTATCACAAGGTGGATTGATTTTCCACTACCCTTTGAACTGGCACATGGAAGCGATGGATGTGTCATCAATGAATTAAAATCCACTCCACCCATTATATATGTAGTCATGAGGTGTTTTTTGTGAATCAGAAACAAAATCGATGACAATTCTACCTCTGGAAATCATCCTTTTCCATTATGAAATTCAACCCATGTAAATATATATAAATGTTATTTGGAAGCATGATATGCTGGAGAACCTAGTTAAAGAAATGTTGAATAGTTTATCCATGTGTATCTGCCATCTAGGTTTCCAACCATTTCATGGGTAATCCACAACCTACTATACCTATAAATCTCATGACCACCAACTAGTGCCATTGCGATACATGGAAGGGTGTGAGACCCTAATAACATAGATGAGAAGTCCCAGATCAACCAACCAGTCCAATATTCCTATTCATTAAGGTTTCACTATCATAAAATAGACTACTCACTATGAAGTACCATATTCAATAAAAGGATAGTTAAGGGACCAATTCCCTCAAAACATCTATCCAATTATTGAAACCATAATCCTCTTCTAGATCTCCCCATAGAAATATGATTGAAATAGTATAATCACGTCATCATTTTATATTATAATAAAATCCCAAACATTGTATCAAAGGACATAAAATATATTAATATATTTTCCCACAACTAACATCACCATCATTTTAAAATTAATGGTTCGATGATGTAATCAATTCTACACCTCATTGGACCACTTATAGATGTATGACATTGTCAAATTAAACTCACTCTTCAACAGTGATCTATGTTGTTTTCGATCGTCAATATTTATTCATCCAAGGTGACTAAATTAACCAGCATTGTTACCCAACTACGATAAATATTAATATAGTTTTTTGGGATCTTTTCTATTTATCTAGGGTCCTTAATTCTTAATAGTGGATCTTGGAATCACACCATATGTCTTGTACCACCAATACCAAAACATTATGAAAATAGGGTACCCATGGAGTCAAAAATCTGCAAGAATCATATATCCATTTCCAATTACAACACTCCAGAAACCTCTACCTTAGGCCATTTTTATTTTAGGTACACAATATGGTATTAGATTACATGGAACAATATATACCTCCAATCAATATTGGACTGTTAAACATAACCACCAGTCACCCAAGTATTTATTCGCATAATTGGGAATGGTCTTCAACTTCCACCTAGAATGGAAAATCCTATAATATGACAATATCTATTTTTTAGGTCCAACGGTAACTTTTCCCAATAGATAATTGATTCATTACCAAACATCCCTAGCCATATTTCCCATTGGAAAATTGAACCATTAAGGAAAATGTATGTTGTTCAGAATCTAGTGGTTGAACAACTACCTCAATTGACCTAGTGAACTATCTAGTCACTACCATGGGTTCCACACGTACTAAATTTTGGGAGAACATAGACTTTGATTTACTTTTATGAGCTGATATCATCCCACAGTTGATCTAGAATCAAACCGATGATCTATATGGGATACGATTGTCCATCAAGTTTATCCTTCCTTGAGTAGTACCACATTCGAAGACAATCCATGAACACCATCCCATTTACCACATTCAAAGAACCCCATACTAGAGAATTCTGAATGTTTTGATGTCAAAATACTCTGAAATACACTATATTAATATACACACACACGCAAAAAATGACTTTCAATATATTTATCCAACTTTTCCACTATCACTATTCACAAAGTAGTGCCTAGGTTGTTTCGACTAGTGGAACGAGAGCGCAAAACCTTGGAGTAAGGTACATAGATTATGTTCTAGGGGTGAGGACTAGAACTGTATTTCACTCTAATGGAACCACTAAAACCCATACCTAATCACCTAATATAAATTATGTTCAATGCAAAGTTTATAGATAGTTGTGGATCATGATTCAAATTTAACCATTAGTAACACCTCTTCTGAAGTGTACACTAGGGAGTCTAACCATAATGCCTCAAGAATATGGTGACCTATTGCATGGTTTTCTTCCACTATAATGATATGAATAGATTTTGGGGAATAAATCAAGCTAGAGTACTGGAATAAAATATTCATGTCATAAGAAATGATATATGATGAATACTCACAGGTATTCAACCTCTCATTTGAATTTGGGAAACCAAAAAGGGCATGCTTTCTCGATTTGGGGATCATACTGTGGTGAGAATATATTTGGATAAAAATTGTTCCAACAATCTTAGCTCATCGAATCATGGGGTAAATGTTGGATGATATGTATATATACAATATATTCTTAGAAAATTGGATAATTTTTTGTGGTGGGGGATCTTTGGTGAGATGGAAATGTTGGTACCCAACTGTATTGTGGTCAAACCGATCACTACATGACTTACTAGGGGTCCTCCATTGACCTATATAATGTACATGGGAATTGAAGGCTCATATCCAAAGAATATACTAGTGGCTAACTCAATAAAACAGTTTTTTGCACGATGATGACAATTTTTTTACAATAGATATTCAATGGTCTTGTTTTTTAGTGTTATTTCTTAATAAAGGTTTACTACCTTGATGGTGGGTATTGTTTTTTGGGATATTAGTTCTGTTTTCTGAGTAGATGATTTCCAAGTTTTCAACCCCCATTCAAATCCCATTCCCTAAGATTATATTTAGTTATCATAGATAAGTAATGGGACCGTCCCTGATGTTATTGATCCCAAAAACTTTGGAAATTTTCATTCCATTATGGAATCAATCATGAGATGTATTCAAATTCATTACTTGAAAATAATTATCTACTCACTGTATTGGGAGGACCTACAATATATAACTTCTTCTAGTATGATGTTACAATTTTTGCATGATTAGTTAAACCATGAATGGTTTTTTAGAGTTGATAATGGATTTAATTCTCTCATTAGAGTCCCCATATCACCATATCATGGATCTCCCAAGATACGTGAATTACCATTTTTTCTAAACAATCCCATATTTAGTACTATTCTTTAGTAACACAATGATTAAGGTCTTTAGTTTGACATTTCATTGTAAAACCCATAATATATTGAAATATCATTAATCATCATTGTAAGCCATAAACCATCACCATTACCTTGAATTGAAAGGTCCACCAGTTGTTCATTGACACCCAAATATCCCTTTCCTTGATATTTTGGTCATGCACGCCATCCATGAACCTCAAACCTCATTAGTCGTCATTCCCCCATATATCGTCCATAAATTATAGTAACACCCATGGGGGAAATTAATATAAAAATAATGGGATTTAAAGGGATCCCATTTTTCTACCAATGTGACCACTAGTGTTTGACCTAAATGATAGGTTCCAATCACATTAGTCATATGGACCATTTCAACTCAAAGAAGTAATTCCATCCCCATTTCCAATTGGATAATGGAAGAGGTACCATAGATATGAAACATAATTCCATTTCAATTCCCTTAATCCATTATAGTTGAGGGTTCATAGAAAACATCCTTATCACATTATCCCACCCAAACCCCGAATTCAAACCTCACCCATATCTCAATAAAAATTCTCATATTGGTAAGTGTGTGTATATGTTTCTAATAAAAATAACCCACCACTACAGATGATCATCCTCCAATAAAACAAACACCACTGAAACTCTTTCTCTCTATGAAACCAATATCAAGAATGGGTCACTCAATAATTCTATGTAACCTAGGTATAGATTTCATCTTCAAGAATGGTAATTCAAAATAATATTAATATTTTCACTCAACCATCTCTTCCTTTCCCAGGAAGGTAATTTAACAAGGCATAGTAGTGTGAAATCAAAGGTATATCAAATGGAAAACATAAAATTATGTTGATTATGTGTATTGGGGCCTAAGAATTCATGGAAGTGAATCACCCAACCATCCATAATCAACCATCTCTTTTGGATAGAAAATCATTTATATAAAATAAAAAATAATTTTTGAAAATATATTAGACATATATATCCAACATGAAGGTAATATATGACGTTAAGCATGCTATGATTTGGAATACTATCTAAGAAGTTTTCGTTGTAGTTGTTGGGATAAGTATCAAGACCACGAAAATATTTAAGGTGAATGAATGCTTTCAGTTTACATTGTTGAATCAATAACCCACAAGAATGTGTGTAAGGATCTATAACCAAAACGATGGCCCTTGAAACCAAGGTTGAAATATATTCAACTATCTAGGAGATGACTAGATGAAGGAACAATAATAAAATGGCCATGTGAAAATCGTATGATAGTATGAGAATCATATTCAACTTGAGTGTTTGAGTAGTAATGTGGTTGTCCCATATAGAATGAATATTACCATAATAAAAAATTAGTGGGGTTGGAGTTAGGAACTAGAACACCATATAGTGACCAAAACTCAAATAAATAAGTGAGAAGATATATCTATATATAGATAGAAGTAATGAAAAACCATATAACAGTATATTTGATATACCTATTGAGGAAATACGCTATATACCATAGAATAGAGAGTCATTTTCACAATAGTTGGAAGACTAGTAGTTGATTTTGAAAGGAAAATTTATGATAATGACTTATGACTATATACTAATTTGGATATTGGATATTTCAACTCTTCTTTGTTCCATTAAATTTTTAACCATGAAAAAATAGTATATGACCAAATACAAGTGGAATATAATCCCACTCAATCCATAAAATATTTTAGACATGTCACAACCCATCCCAAATGGTCCCATGCATTGGCTACCACATGCTTTCCTCCGATAGGCCAAGGGCTGGTGAATAGAACTGAGTAGGCATATCCCAAAAATGGAAGGCATTTTCCTATGTACCTGTACATTTGAAAAAATATCCAAGCCCAGAATACCGAAATATAAAAACAATTATTTAAAAAAGAATCCATACACTAAGATACCAACCATAAAGAATTAAAATAAGAAAACTAGAAAGTAAACAACGCTAGAACACAGTCCCACGAAAAGAAGAGTCAGTCAATGTGATGCACAAGTTCTTAAAACTCATCCCCATAAAACCCTTCATGAAGGGTAGGTGAAGGATATTCTTCCTAAGACGTATAATTACAACTCCCCTTCCTGATCAATCTAAGAACCACCTAGACCTAGTTCACCTTTAACTCTGTCAAAGCATCTATCATATGCACAAGACATAACACACGTGGGAAATACCGATGCAAGGGTGAGTAAACAAATACTCAGTTAGACAACCTAAAATCACAAAGGAATACCACTAATTAACACATTACATATATGAAAAAGTAGTGAAATGAAATATATTCTATATGGCCATCTCACTTAGGTATAATCTTAAAGCATGAAGAGAAGGATTTATAGTTATAGTCCATAGATCTCTTAATTTCCTTGAAATTAGAAGTGTTGATGGAACATGGATCCTTGATGGTGCACAAGTCATCTATAACACAAAGATAATCGATGTTTCAAGGAGCTTTGATGGGGCACAAATCATCCCATAGAGCATCGATCAGGCACGAAGTGTCGATGGCCACCAGAGATGTGATGGCACTCGGAGCATCGATGTCACATGGAGCGTTTATGGGGCATGGATTGTTGATGGTGCATGGTGAATCAATGGAGCATAGAGAATAGATGTTTCATGGAGCATTGATGGTTTATACAGATCCCAAGTCATGTAGTCACTATGTCCTAGCCCACCGTAGGATTCCGATCATAACATGCTTGTACTGGTAGAACCTATACCTCCAGCCAATTATTCATATTCCAACATGAAAAAAGACTCACATTGAGTATCTCAAAATTTTATTCTCATAGAAAGGGTCCCACGCTGAAAATGGATCATTGAAAAGACATATTGTTTCAATGTTTGGGATGGTTTTCTGAAAAGGTCTAACCCGGGTCCAATCTGGGTCAGATCTGACCTGTCAGACCAGACTCGCCCCTCGGTCAACTCGACTAGGTTTGACTAACCCATCCTAACCTAACCAGATTAGGCAAGTCCCAAAATGCATCATCCCAATGGGCTCGAGTCATTGGGTGTGACCCGCTAGGTACATCCTATTGGGCCGCTGGTGTGTCCTGGTTCATCTTCTCTAACCCACTGCCTGAGGGTCAGTTGGTGTGCACCAGATGTGTCCCACCCTAGACACATCTCTAGGGTCAACATAGGGCCATTTTTTCCGCACAGCCACACTGACTCCTCTAACTGGTCCCACAAACCGATTGTTTCCACGTTACCCCTATGACATGGCTCTAAGATGTGTCTTGCTATAGCCATAACTACCCTTGGTCACCTCTTGTGTCCTCTACTGCCGTGTGCTCCATCTGGTGTCATCCTGCCTGGACTGCATCCCGATGTCACCACCAATCATATTGCCGGTGTCCCATTCTTTTATTTCTCCACCTAGCCTAGCCTCCCCTATAGGGATGCTTCTACATTTGTCACAGACCACCCCTTTGGTGGCCGGTTTCCACCTCGTGATCCCCCCAGAATGGACCAACCTACCCCATCCTGACCTCTCCACCAGCCACCCCACTAATGGTCTTCCTTCCACTGCCTTAATTCACCACCTCACCCGAACCATATTGTGGTTCCATCTCACCTCTACTATGCCATTGAAGGGTCAAGCCTTTAATCTCTAAATTTTGCGTAATTAATAAGGGAAACAATGATCAATCCATTGCATATGGGTTTAGAGGGTGAAGAACATGTGAAGAACACGATTGATTGAGGCGGGAGAGATAAATCACATGAACTCCCACAGAACAAATCATGTCCTTTTTCATGTCATCCTTGATCTGTTCATAATAGATCATATTATAAGGAACAATAGAAAATAACCAAAACTATCTATGTCCCCATTTTAAACACCAAAATAATTTATCAATCCTAGAATAATGGATGAACCAAGTATCAACATGTTCATTTTTTGTTCCATGTTCCTTGTTTGAATCTACGAATGGGGAAAAATCATGAAGGGATTAAATTTCCTACCTTGATGTTGGATCAATCATTAATTAGAGAGTTAGGTCTATGTAGTTATCAATTTTCAATCAACTGTCATTCATCATCGAGAGAGTTTCCTTCAACGCCTTAGTGTAATTAAAGGGTTATGTTGATAACCCTGGATTCCTATAAAATATTTTATTAAAAAGAAAAACTGTGCTACTTCAAATAGAATAATGTTTATTAAAATATTTAAATGAGGGTTATGTCCAAATTCTAACATTCATAATCAAACTATTTTGGTCAATGTAAGGCCCTAACTAATGTAATGTCAGTACTCTAAAAGGAACGGTACCCTCATATTTCGGATTTGGGAACCATTTAGAAGTTTTTAGGTTTTAATGAAAAACCACCCATGATCATTATTAAAAACATATCATTTTTAGTTAAAATATTTTTGGAACAGTAGTCCTTTGAATCTCATACCGTCTATGTTTTACGTCTTAGAATTTTTTCAATTAATTTATAAAAATAAACTCGGATAAAATAAAAGTCATTACATTCTCTCCATCATAGGGATTTTCATCCCTGATAGCCAGAATAAGGATACTTGGTAAAATGTTGAGGGTACTGAGAATTAATCTATGCCTCTTACTCCCACATTATCACCAAGAGATTCCCATGCATTCCTAGAACACGCATTAGAGGAATTGAACACCCAAAAAGGATACTCTCCTGTCGATCCTCGATCTCCACAGGGTAATCCAAAAAAATCTCCCTATAATCATTGTATAGATATCCCTAGTTGATGAAATGTGATGGATAATGCACATTCCTCTTAAACTATAACATTTGAAAGAAATCATGATCCTGGTGAAACAGTGGGGGAAGTGTTGGCCATATGAAACCTCAATAACACTACATAGAATCCGAAAGGGCCGATGTATCTTTAAGATAAATTTTTTCCCCAACCAAATCACTGCAATCCCTGTCAAAGTTTACTTGATGTACCACAAGGTGTTCCCCGTGAACTCTAGATAACTCTGTCTCCTGTCAGCATATAACAAATTCAAGCTATGTTCCGTCCTCATCCTCTCCTAGATGATCTGCACCTTCTTAGTAGTATCCCACACCAACACTAGACCTAGGAGTATTTACTCCCCTATGTCTGTCTAGTATAGTGGTTACCTTCATTGTCACCCGTACAAGGCCTCGAACGATTACATACCAATGGTGGAGTGATAATTTTTGTTTAATGAAAACTCCACCTATGCTAGGTGATCCTCCCATCTGCGGAAAAATAATAGGATGCAATAATGTATTATTTCCACAAAAACCTATATATTCCTCTCAGTCCAACCATCCATATAGGGGTTGAAACTCCATTCTTAGGCACAACTAATTCCCAAATATCTCATGCAATCCCTTTCACAATGAAGATGTGAAATGAAAATTGGGATATGAAATGATTGATGATGGAACTTTATGAAACAGAACTATATCCTCCACATAGAGGTGTCACAATATCTTGAAAGAACTCAGCTCATGCATCGTTAGGAAGTGGGCTGACATGCTGAGGCATTCAATGATCAACCAAATGGTATCACGCATCCACTACGTGTGTGGTAAACCCGTAAAAAATCAATTGATATCCCTTCCATATTCCACTCTTGAACCTTATGTGGTTGGGTCAAGATTGATGGAACTTGGTTCCCAGCCTTCACTTGTTGACAAGTGAGGCATCAAGAAATGAACTTTAAAACCTCATTATTTATCCCCAAATACAAAAATGGACATTGGGGATCCTGTTACATTTTATCCACACCCAGATATAATGCCAAATGGGATGTGTGTCACTCCATCAGAACCTTATCCTGAAATATCAATGGCACAAATATGCACTCTCTAAAGAGAACAACATTCTCCCGCCTATCAAATATCCATCAGGGGTATTCCCTGTGGACATCTAACCACGTAAGGTCTCATAGAAATTGCCTCCATGTGGTGAATACCTTAATTGATGTAATAATGGAGGGAATAATACCATCAACTAGAGATAATATTCTCCATATCCATATTTATAATATATCTATAATGTGGAAAACTACATTGAAACCTTACATGAAAATATAAGCTAGATCTTCTGTTTAGATAATCTGCAATTACGTTCCATTTCGTAAGAGTACATACAATCTCAAAGTCATTGTCCATGATGAACTATTGACAGTGTCTCTCTCTCAATTTCAGATCCTTATGAGAGAAGATATATTTGAGACTCTAATTATCAGAGTAGATGTAAAACCACTTCCACATAAGGTATTTTTACCACATTATTAATGCAAAGACTAATACTACATGATCAGGACCATGGGTCATGTAGTTCTGCTCATGATGCCTTAACTGGTGTGCATCATATGAAATCACCACTTTCACCTATATCAAGACATAACCATGCCATGTCCTAGATGCATCACATAACAAAACATATATAACACCCTCCTATAGTAATCTCAATATAGGAGTTCATATCAAACTCCTCCTCAGCTCCTGAAAGACCTACTGTCAATTTTCAATACAAGCGAACGGATTCCCCTTCCATGTAAAGGAAATCAAGGGTGCTTCTACTCCATAAACGTTAGGCACAAATCTCGGACAGTACCCAACCAAACCCAAAAAACTCCACAACTCCGTAACACTCTTGGTTGTATCCCAAGAATAAACTGCCTTGGTCTTTATTATATCAATTGAAACTCCTCTTTCAGAAATGACATGTACTAGAAAGTGGACCTCCCGTATCCAGAAATGAAACTTCGAGAGTTTCCCATTACACTGGTACCCTATGATTGTGTTTAATACCATCCTCAAGTGTATCACATGCTCCTCCTCAGATACCAATTACACTAGGATGTCTTCAATGGAGACCACGATGAACTGGTATAAGGATTGATGATAATTTTCACGAGTCCCATTAACATTGTTGGGGAATTCATGTAATCAATATTAATTTTTTTACACATAATGGATGTATCAACATGTGTATGAAATCATCGGTGCATCATCATCTTGCACACAAAGCTGGTGATATCAATATTTGAGGTCTATCTTCGAGAACCACCTCACTCCCTTCAGCAGATTGAATAGGTTGTCAATACTCACTATCGTATACTTATTCTTCACAAACACATAGTTCAGGAATTATAAGTCCACGCATTATATCAATATCCCATTTACATTCTTGGAAAACAATACAATGACCATCCATGGTGAAACACTAGGTATCATGAATCCCTTCCTCTGTAATTCCTTAAGTCGTACACTGAACTCATGAAGCTCCAAGAGACAAATCTGCTATGCAGATGTAGATATTAGTGTTGTAACAAGGTGTATGTCAATACAAAAATCTACCTTTATTGGGGAGGTAAACTAGGGACATCATTAAGAATGATTTACTCATACTCTGCCACCACGGTAAGAAAATGTGGACTCCTATCATCCATTGTAGTGAGGGTGAGGCTATCCAACCGGTGAGTAATTAGTTGTACACTCTTATGAGGAAGACCATACTATGCTACATGTGTTTCCTTTTCAACAGAAAAGGAAAATTGGTGCCATCTCTATGGACACACCAAACTGTGCACCTAAAATAATCAATCTGTGCATGAACTGTGGATAACAAGTATATACAAAGAATTATGTCGTAAAGACTCGACGCTTCCTCCAAGAGATCCCAACTAAAACTATTACCCCCTAGAGTAAGTTAACACCGTTGGTAAGAATTTATCATCATCTAATCTCCCCTGTAGGATTCTATGAGCATAGGGATCCAGTCAATTGTTCCACTGGAATATCTAAGTCTCGAACAAGGTTCAAGGAGAGAAACGAGTAATTATCACCAATGTATATCAAAACTAGTGCTTGTGTGGAAAAGAAATAGATCATAGATATAATTATATTTGGATAACCAAGGTATTATTAATATATTTATTGATGTTTTCCTCAACCTTTTTTACCATCACCCTGATCCCATAGTGGACCACATGGGGGTCGTGGTGGTAGTACGTCGAACCTGCACCCACCACTTGCTACTCTACCCACACCTCATCCATGCCCACTACCCTAAAAACCTTCTGGATCATGCCTACTCCTTTAAATCAGTAGTCACTTGACCATAGTCTTATCATCTTCATGATTAATTGGGAAATCTTGAGCCATATGTCCCCAACCACCACTTGATTAACACAATATGTCGTTTAGCTGACCCGCTCTGCTTCGGGATCCACACACCACTTATACCATGACCCGTTGTCATCTGATAGAGTTATTTAACATCTTGGATCCCTTAATCTACTGTTGGACACCTACCACAAAATACTTACCATCCTGGTGCCTGCTTGTAGCTCCCACTGCTAGCATATTCTCCACAAGACAGACCTCCATGAGCATAGCTCACTCCAATACCCCATTATATAAGTGGATTATAAGGGATATAATTGATGAACTAATCCCCCATGGTATCCCATAATCGATGGTCATATCCCTAAAGTATGGGTATCACACCATATCTGTGGAGTAACAAAAAGATCTGTAAACCTCGTTGAGTACTCTGCTACAATACGAAGACCCTACTGCATATGTAGGAGCTCCTGGATGTCCACAGAGCATAACTTAGATGTAAATAAGTTCTTCATAGTGATGTTCCTAAGGTCTTCCCCAAAGAGAGTTGTCTCATCATGCGTCTGGATCACTAAGCTCCACCATCGCCCCGATGATCCCATAAGAAGGCTCGTAGCAAGAACTTCCGTCTTGTCAGAAGGCATCCACAAAAGGGTGAATACATGTCAAACTACCAACAACCAATCCTCATATACATAGGGGTATAGCTAACACCTAATATAGGGAGGTCTCAACCTCTAGAAGCTATGTAATGCACTCAGCCTGTGTGCATCATCTATCTATAGAGTTGGTAGTTTCTGATGCTCATCGGGTGGTGGTATTACTGGTAAACCACCCGGAGGTGCTATCTCCAGTGTAGAACGTGCTTTCTGGCCATGAACCTATACCAATGCCTCATCGTTAGGTGTATCATCCTCAAAATAACACATCAAAATCTTGGTTGGCTGTCTTCAGGGAGGCATCCTGAAATAGATAAATATTTACCAAAGTTAACAATTGATTCATTTTGAGATCACTCTAGAAGGACACGAGGACACACTAATAATAAATATATGATGCATTTACCATTTATTGTTCCTGCAACAATTTTTTATATGTACATAGTCAAATGGAAGAATTCAGAGTCTTGGTGTATGGATACATCAGCTTCCACACAAACATTAGATTCCCTAGTCTGAAATCTGTATTCAAAACACATAACACCATTTCTCCAAACCAACCTCACAGACTCTTGGTTATTTTGGTAGAACCAACCCCTATGATACCACAATATAATAACATGTCCTAGAGGGGCTTGTGTTGTGACTTCCCAATTCCCAACTTCGATAGGTGAGGGTTTGGAGACTATAAATCAGTAGGAATTTCCCACAAATGGGATGCATTTGTCTAAGTACATTTAAAAACGTACACATATCCCATAATAAAATGATTAAATGTTAAAACAATAAATAAAAAAATAATGTATACACTGAGATACCAACCACATGGTATGATAGTAGGAAAAATGGAATGTAAATTAGGGTAGAATAGAAGCCCTACAAAAGAAGAGTCTTTCAAAGTGAATGAATAAGTTATTAAAACTCATCCGAAGAAAACCCTACCTGAAGGGTTGATGTCGGAAAATATTTGAAGCTGTAGAAGCAGACCTAATCATCCATATAAAATTATGAACCAACTATTCCTAGTCTACCTAGAAGTTCATCAAAGCATCAATCCTTATCAAAATACACGACATGTGCGAGAAATGCCCGTACAATGGTGTGTTAAATAGTAATTAGTATGAATCCCTGAAATCACAAAGTAATACCACTAAGAAACACTTTAATTACACCAAAAAATAAACACATGTTGTACAATGAACAAAATGAACTCAAATAGGTTTATGCCCAAATAATGAAGACAATGATTTCCAGTTCTAGTCCATAGATCTCCCAATTAACATTTCTCAAAATGTGTTGATGGTGCACCAATCATTGATCATGTATAGAGCGTCGACAGAAAATGAATCATCAATGGAGCATGGAGCATCACTGTCACTTTGATCGTCGATGGCCCATGGATCTTCGATGGAGCATAGAGAATATATGGTGCAAAGACCATTGATGGAGAACAGAGTGTCGATGGCGCCTGGATCATGAATGACACACAGTGCGGCGATGGTACACAAAGCGTCAATGGAATATGAAGAATTCATGTTGTGCGAATTGTCTATGGAGAATGGAGTATCGATTCAACATAAGGTGTTGATGGGTCATGAAACCCTCAAGCCACGTAGTCAGCAAGTCATATCCAATAGTCAGATTCTGTTCTTAGTGCCCTTTTTCTGGAGGAAAATACTCCTAAAGACAATAGGTCATAATAATTTTTTTTAAAAAGAATCTCATAGAGTATATCAAAATTACCATCTCATCACAAGAGTCCCAACTCCACAAATGGCTTGTCAAACAATAACACGGTTTGAAAGTTACAACTTCTTTTTTGAAATGGTCTAACCCGGGTCCTGGTCTGGTCCAACCTGTAGAACACAACCTGGTATATCCTTTTTTCCCTAACCTGAATTAGATTGTCCGGCTAGGTTGCTGGGTTAATCTAGTGAGGCCACTAGTAATGCCCAGTTCATCATGTTTTTCCTTCCACATGTGGGCTATTTGGTGTGTGCTGGATGCGGCTAGCACTGATTGTGTCCCTCTTATCATTGTGGAATCGTTCTGCATTTCACATGACCAAAACACCTTCTCTACCTTGTCTTGTGGCCTCACATCCACTGTGGGACCTCTTTGTTGAAGCTATGAGCTATGTCCCAGTATAGTCATCATAGGCTCCCTCCAACACGGTCCCGCATGGACTGCGTCCTATTACTACTAATGTCCACCCTACCAGTTTCCCATTCATAACACACTTTGTCTATCTCGGCCTCCCATACTAGGATGATGCTCCCCCTTCCGTAAGTTTCTCTGGTAGTGGAAAGTTTCCTCCTCACACCCCCACTAGAACGACCTCGCGATCCACGTCCTACCTTCGCCACCAGCCACCTCACTGATGGTCTTCCATGTGTCATCGTAAGCCGCTGCCTCAGCCTAACCATACCATGCTTCCATCACACCTATGATATGCCTTCAAAGGGTCAAACCATTGATCTCAGACAATTTTTTCATAGATCAAGGGTGTGATGGATGATTGTACATGACATGGTATCAAGGAAAAATAATTATATTGATTGCGGGGGGCATGATAAAGCACAATAACACCAAAAAGACCAATTTTAGCCTTCGTCATGTCATCCCTAATCTGTTTGTGTTAGATGGTTTAACAAGGAACAAGAATAGAAATTCACAATGATATATCACACTTTTGTAATCCCCACTTCTATTTATCCATACCCCAATAATAGATGAACCACGAATGAACCTGTTAATGGGTTGGTCCGCATTTGTCATTTGAATCTAGGAATTAATATTAAATATCACAAATAGATAAGACTATCTACCTCAAGGTTGGATCAGTCATTGACAAAAATGACGATCAGTGTCGTCATCTATATTTGATCTACCATCATTCATCATCCAAGGAGTTTCCAACCCTGCCTCAGAGGAATTATAGTGTCATGGTGATAACCCAAAATTCTTGAAAAAGGATTCCATAAAAATAAATGCTCTTCAATGTCAAATAAAATATTTTTATTAATATATTATAATATAAATTACATAAAAATTATGAATTTTACAACCGACTCAAACAAGTCTATGTTTAGCCCCACCTAAAGTAATTTTTCTCCAATGAAGGCAATGATGCACTCAGATTTCTGATTCAGACTACTGTTAAGATCTTATTTAAATTTTAAAGAAAAATATCCTACGTGATTTATGAAATACTTCACATTTTTAATAGAACTGTTCCGGGCACACCAGGCCTCAGAATCTCACACTGTCTCATCTCCTCACCCCAGAAATTTCCCAATTAATTTATAAAAATTAATCCAATGAATATCCTAGTCATTAAAATTCACCATCTTCTCATTAGTGACATTGTTTGTGGTATCCAAGGGTATCATCCAAATAACAGTCATTAGATTCAATATCCAATGAGATCCTAAATTAAAAATTTCGGGAATGATCATACTCATTTTAGGATGGGAACAATGACTAAGATATATGTTTAACCACTGGGATTATGGGGTGGAGTTAGAAGGATGAGTGTTTGTTTTGTATTCCAGTGTCACCATTCCCATTAAAAAAATATTGGTTATTTCTCAAATATCATGGTAGGATTTCATGTTGTAGATTTCCAAGAGCTAGTTTAACATCAACTAAAAGGAACAAGAAAAATGATTATTATTGGTCTTTTAACAAACCAAGCATCTCAAACCATCCTAACATCCAAACCATCATTCCAAGGTATGAAGAAACTACAAGATATAATGATAATATATGACCTCTAGGGATTTTTTAATAGCAAACCTATGTTTTTGGTGTAGTTTATTTGGAATACTAAATTAATATGTAGCTTCACCAATGGGGTCAGACTATCTTACGTTAACTGATATCAAGCATAACATGCACATTAAATAAGAATCATGGACACAATGGAATAATTAAATGAAAAGGGATTTCATAAACATGTTTATAATAGTGGCTGGTGACCTTCATATGGGTTTTTTTCCTTTTGTGACATTATTTATCAATATCAAATATCATTTCTTTTATTGAAAATTGGTCTTAAAACCACATGAGTTGTAAGAAATACTATCTTTGAAGTGTATATTGGCCATATATTTGACTTCATTAAGGAAATCCACATAAAAGTGATCATGTATTATCTATCCAACTTATGATCATGTGAATGTCCCATTCTTGGTTGCAAAAGATTTATTTTTTTACACATACCTATTATAAGAACCTCTTTTATCTAGTTGGATCACTTTCATCATGGAAAATGGTTCATCCTCAGGCATGTGAGTGGTCAATTAAAAACATTTTAGTAATAGGTTATCTATATATTTCATCCATATCAATGTTACTGATGACTCTAGGCATTTGTGTTCTTGGTGAACCAGTGAACATCTCTTTGATTTAATTGAATTATCCAAAGACATTCAATTGGAGTATTCAAAGTTGAAATGCATCTTCACAAGAAACTTCCAGAACCTCAAGACTCATCTTTGACCCTTTGGTCATCTACTATCCCATTATTCTATTCTATCTATGTTCAAATGAATTATTATTATTCCATGGAATTATATTACATCCTTATTTTAGTCAATTTCAAGGACAACTATACATATAATTTATCTATATTACTATATTGGTAAATATTTATTCATTCAATCATTTTATGTGGACCAGTATTTTGGTATGTAATGGTATATGAAAATAATATTTTTCATCCCTCAACGTTTTGGAGTCTCATGAATGTTCAATGGGTCTGAGATCGAACCTATTTTATATATGTGTTATCTTATCTATTCTAATTAGTAAGGCCACTGTCAATTGACTCCAAATGAATCCTTTCCCTTCACCATCAAATGTTCACCACTGAATCATCTTTTTAAAATAAATATAAATTATTAATTCTATTTAGGGATCCATGTACCTCTAATTGGGATACATTAGAGAAAATATATTCCATGTTATTAGGGATAGTAAAAAAATAGGTTTCTAGGATTTGAATAGATAGAATAGACAGAGAGGCGACATTATAACTGAATCTTTTAAATGAAAAAACCTCTCTTTTCTTATGGAAATAAAATCATGCTTCTCAACCAAATATAAGGCTAGTCTATTGATTACAATAATATAGATGATGTGATAGTTTTTATATAAGCATATATCCAAAAATGAAATACTCACCCATAATAGAATATGAATAATAGATATTATATCTTAGTTATGACACTATACTAATAGTAAGGATCTGACAAGTTTTCCATGTCCATATTAATGGATTAAAAAATTGATGTTTAGACTACATGACAATATATTTCTTATCTTGGTTGAGGGAGGATACCCCCTATAATGACTTATGTGACTAATGGAAATAGGAAATAGGAAATTGACAGAAAAATAAGGTTGAGGTCAGATGATAGTATTGTTTAGGTGTATAAAAATCCTCCAAATCATTTAAGGGTGAATGGAAGGTTATGGTCATGACTTGGTAGGGGTGATAATAATGAAGGTACAAGTTATATGAGCATAGGATATATAATCTACTAACTAAGATATGAATCTCAGACAAGTTGGGGAAATTTTCGGTCAATGTCTTAATTTACATTATAATCACATTTCATTAATTAAGATATAAAATTTGGGATAGGTATTGAGTCACTTCAGTCTCAAGCCTCCATACAACAATTCATCATGCCTTTCAAAAATGTTACATAGAAAGGATATTTTAAGAGAGAATTCTATAAATCTATATTTTACTCAATGAGTTGAATTTTAATGAGAAAAATATTCCCTTAGGTGAAGAAAAATTTAAATTTCTGGTTTCTAGTGTTGAAGGGTTTGCAGGGTTTACATTGAAATTAAAAATAAAGGTAGCACATAAGGCCATTAGGGCAATAAACTAAGTTAATGGGATAACCTATAGCCATATATGAGTGAATTTCTCAATTAAAATAATTTTTTTTATAATGTTGTGAGATATATATGAGAACACAGTTATAAAGAGATAGACCCATCAGGAAATATTTGTTCAACTATGTTCTTTTAAAATGAGGGCCGTCACTGATGACTTTTGAAACACAGAGCTTCACATCCTAATAACCCAAAACCATCTATGGTTCCTTCCAATTAAAGATCTATTTACCTATCTATGAATCACTTTTCGAGAATTAAATTTATGTCAATATCATTATTCATCCCAAAAAAACAATGGGGGCATTATATTAGTTTAGGAATATAGGATCAACAATATTAGATGATTTGAAAGATTTAGAAACACATTCTCTTCACCTTCTGGGACGAAACTACTAGTCGGATCCCATGTCCCTAGTAGCACATTAAGGTCTTCCCTAGATTGGGAAGAACATGGATTGATGATGAACTACATAGTAAGATAGAAAAAAAATGTAATAGAGTACATGGATATGGGCCTCACCGGGAATGACCTGGATATCTTCAGAGCTGGTGATACATTGCATGTACCAGTTCCATCACCATTCACTTTTATAGAACCAATGAACTTATATTACATCAAATTTAATGAGGAAAGATCAATATGGATTAGTAGTAGCTCATTTTGAAGGTAGATAGTGATGTTCTGAATAACAAAGTACACTTGTATCAATGTATAATGCTACATTGAATCGACCATCCAATAAATATGATTCGATGACATTGGAATTGTAGTTTCAGAAGTGGGAATAACTTCATCAGAACAACTAGTTCAGTAGTCCATAGTGTGTTCCACCAAATATCCATGAACATATATATAATTTTATTGAGTTTCAAAATACACACCTTCTGAAATGGGGATCGCTATTGAATATGACCTACCAAACCCTTTGGTATTTTTATTAGAATTGGGTAATGATGGTGTTGGAAATCACACCCGAGTCTTGGGTATTCCATATTATGGATTCATAGGTAGTAGGGAAAATAAACCTCTATCTTAGAACTATTATGTTTAGTGGTCATCTATGGTTCTTGTGTATTCACACTTCTCTTGTCCTCTTCATATATCTGATGAGCTATAGCCTTGGTATGTGATCTTCATCTTTTATGAAATGTCATTTAGGTACCAACCTCAATACACCCAACATTTGAATAAAAAAATCCAATTTCCTCTCATTTCAACTCAGGAACCAACTCTGTTTCCCATTCCTTTGGAATTGATGGGATTGATGAATGTTCCCATTTTACCAACAATAGAGAAGGGTTTCTTCCCATTATAATTCACGGTTTCATTACTGAGTGGATCATCCTCCAATAGAAAACCTAGAACCTATTAGAACACAGTCACTCTTAGTGATTCTATCACGTACAAAATCCAACATAGTATTGGTACCATCACAGTAGGTATAGGTCTAATTTAACTGAAAGGAAAATGTAGTCATATAATTTTTATCTAAAAATTTTTTATTGTGATTTTAATGGTTATTCAAATATTATAGTTTTTATTAGGAATGGATTTGATTTCTCAACCACTCTCCTTCACAAAAGAATAATCCTATTAATTATGATGTCTCTTAGGTGAAATAGTAGTCATATGGACCGACTCTTAGGGTCAACAACCAATATATCAGCTGTTTAAATGTTTTCCACAATCACTAGCCATCTCACCCCACCATATGGAAGAGTATACTAATGGTGAGCCCAAGAGAACCTAGTTGGCCCACTCTATAAACTATTCTCTCATTTATATATGACCTTTTGAGTTTCCATTGTAATATATTGTTGTCCGACACATGTTTAACACCGTACCTGATTGGGGATTGGTTGAGCTATGGGAAACTAAGGGGATTCTTTCCCATTGTAATTGATATGGTGGTAATGGGTGTATCATCGATGCATAAATTATCATATTTTTCTAGGTAAAATTTTATGGTTTCTGATTGAGTTTGGAGTTAGATTATAAAAATAGGGTTAGAATACTAAATAATTAGCAAATAACTGAGCTCCAAATGTGTCTTCTGTTTAGGTGCACTATCAGTATAACCATAAAAAGTGTACCCAAATCCACTATACCCCAAAGAAACATGACATTCCCCCCATTTTGAAATCTTGGAATGACATACTTCCACTTCATCTACCAAAACATTTTATACCCTTTCAACTATAGTATATTCCATCCACCCCCTATGGACCTTCAGATTAGTAGTATCCCCACTGGACTTCCACACGACTATTAAACCATTATTACTGCCATTTCATATATTATGATTGAGTTTCCACTCAATGTGGGTTTTGGTAGTATGTGGTGATATTGGTGGGGGTGTACCGGAATATTTATCAACAAATGGATTTTTTGAAAAAATATCACTATTTTATTTTCCCCAAGATTTAGGGAACATAGTATTTTAATATATAATAATTGAACGCTAAAAATAAATCATATTTAGAGTGATAGTGGAGGGATGACCCAAAGGCCACTTCAGCTAGTGTCTAGGGACCCATGATTGGTCAATAAAACTCTATATACATCGTCCCCACAGGATTGGATCAGAATATATAGTGAATCAATCCTTTTACACATATTATTACATGATTTATGTCATAAATACAAATTATCTATGACCATAGGATCGAAAATCCTAGTATCTTTATAATTGCATGTATAGAATTAATCAATGTTAAAATAAAATAAATAAAATTATTTTAATTTCCATAATGATCTTTTAAATCCCTTTAATCACATTAAACATCATTATACATCCGGGGGAATACCTAAAATAAATGGGTTTTCTTGAAATCCTAGTAAGGAAAAAAAACATTATAATGAATAATAACATATGATTCAAATGAAATAACAGTATATCATGTAAGAGAAGGCTCCAAAACAATCTCATGGGAAAATAAAATAATTAACGTGGTTTCAAATAATCATTTAAATATAAGAAATTGGTTGAAATATATCACATGGAATAAACTTAAGTTTAATTTAATATCCAAAACAACGTCATATAGTGGAAATGGTATGATAATTGATCAGGATCACTCTATAATCCCATAAATGTGGCTTATAAAAAAAACATCACCCTATGAATGAGAGTGATTTCTAGGTTCCCTCATGAAAACATATATTTGAAATTTTTTACTACCAATGTAAATCAATATTAAGGAATAAACATAAAAATTACCCATGGAAAAAAATCGGTTACATTGGAAAAAAGAACTTATAGCATGAATAAACCAATCCAAGGATGGGATAATATGCTTCATATATATATTATAGACATATATTAAGAACTTATAAGTATTAAATAACATTACATGGATATATAAATTATGTTAGATGGATAAATCTCATAACGCAATAAAAAAGATGGTTTGGTGAGATCACAAACCTTTTGTGTGGATCCATTATGTACTTTCACTTTTCCTCCATTATAATAAAACACGAGTTTTTAATTAACTAATTCAGATCCATTTATATCTATAATTTTTTATTATTATTTTATTATATTCATTTATAATCATTTTAATTTGATATAATGTTTTATTTGTATATTCTGGGAGTGTTCGTTTCATTATTCCATGGTCGGATCACTTAAGGATAATTATTAATGTCATCCTGAAATGAGACTAATTCAAAAAAAACTGATATTAAATTGAATTATTATACTTCTAGAGAATATTATTTTTCCAAATACCCTATTTTTCTGACAGAGGGATGGCTATTTTATTAAAAAAGTTAACATTAAATGTTCAGTTTATTTAGGCGGTTTTATAAACCATCCCAAAATAGTTTCATTGTATTTAATATTACAAATATAAATTAATTATAAATGTAAAATATGTAATGGTAAAAGTATTAAAAAAATTAAACTCTAAAAATATTTGTATTACAATCTATGCAGAGGTGGAGAAAAATGATGTACGGTGTTCTTGGAGGTGGTGAACCAACCAATATGTAAACAACACGTTCATTTCAGAACCATATGATGGTAGTCTAGAAGTTTAATATTCATATGTAATAATACTTAATCATTATATTATGTTAAATAAACTTACTATTTTTATACGTATCGGGTTTGTATGTAGTGGCAGAAGAATAATCAAATTAAAGACTTTAGTTGATATTTTTACCTCTTTCTTTGGAAACCTCCCCTTAGGATATCCCTTAATTCTTAATGAAGTGGTCCTTGGATGGGTCCTACAACACTATGAAAATATGTAGATAATTGGTAATGAAATAGGGTTGAATATTTAAAATATATAAGTCTTAGAAGGTGTGAAATGAAGGTTTTGTTAGGGGTGGTATTTATAAGTGGAAGTGAGGGTGTAATTTAATATTATATTCATTTTTTCATTGTTTTGGATCTAGAAAATCAATAGTATTTATTATGGTGCATATATATAGTAAATAAATAATTTTATTTCGAACTAGTGGGTGATTATATCATCCAAGACTCCATAATTCCTGTATTTAGCTTATAATTTTAAATATAATATTTTCCAATGTTTCACTATTCACCAAATATTCAAATATTTTAGAAAAATATATGAAATCATGCTAACCATTTTGCGACATATAGATTCAAAAAATGTAATTCATTTTATAAAAATTACCTTCCATATTATAGAAATTAATTTTTTTTAAAAATCTTGATTTACTTAGAATTTCCAATTTTAAGATTATGATAATTTTTTTGATCCATTTGAAAAATTACTAAAGGTATCATAAAATTATCATATCATTATACTAAAACATTATAAAAAATTTTAAATATGTTTTCTGAAAACATAATTCAATTTAAATAGTTACATTTATTAAAAAAATGTATATAAAACATTTATGTTTTACAAAAAATTAAACACTTAATTTACCATTTTTACAAAATTTATTTACTAATATCATGAAACAAATATAAACTACATTCATTTTATAATATAAATATATTTTATTTTACTTTGAAATATGAGGGGATACTATTCTAATAGTTAGGTTACTATTCCTAACAGTCAGATTACTATTCAAACAGTCAGGTTACTATTATAATAGTTAGATTACTCCTCCAATGATGAAATTTGAAACATTTAAATGGGTTAACAATTTTTATATAAAATCCTCATGTTTCATTCATTTATAAATAAATTATATTATATCTTAAGGTAAAATAATTTTTCATTTTCAAAATAAATATTTTATTTCTAATATTCTACTTATTTATACAGTATTGTTCGTAATTGTGATTATTTGGATGGATCATGAATATCAAAATCATACTATTTTTTATCTTATTTTCTATTTCCCTATTTGTGATTACATTAATTATTATGAAGATATTTTATCTAAAAAAATAATTCTAAAATTATTTTAATAATTTTTTATTCTTTAGGTGGAACCTATGAATCATATAATATTATAATACTAAATTTGATACATTTATATATTCATACAAAAAAATAAATTGATAAAATTTTGTGTCCTTATAGACACCATGTATCATAAAAAACTCAATACAAAATGTACCTACTTCTATCATTTACATTAAAATCCTAGCAATAGTGTAGTGTGTCTTATGAGATGTGGGTAGGAACGTTGACAACACAAAACCATCAATACCCCAGGAATCATTTTCATAGTCAACTAACATACATCCCAAGCATTTTTGTCACCCCATGTTGTTCCAAAATAAAATGGAAATATATCTAGATTCAATTCAAGTCTTGTTAAGAACATGGTGATTTATACAACAGGTGTGTACCTATTCAGAGTAGTGGCCCTTGATGTTTATTCCTCCACTAAAACGCATCAATAATAGATTTCCATGGTTTTAATTTCTTGTGTAATCCTAGGAGCATTGAGTGGTGCCAAATATGAATTCCATAATAGGGGTTCTATGACCCATTACTGACATTCACACTATATTGTGGTTGAAGAAACTATTTGAGGACAAACACCAATGTTTTAATTGATGTTCCAAATATATTGATCAATGGATTCCCCATATATCACAAATTAGTTGTAAAATAGTTTTATAGTTATCCTTGTCCATCCATAGATTCCCCTATGACTAATTTGTTTTGACTTCACCCCAAGGAAAAAAGGTCATGGAAATATCGTGAATCAAAAAATCCATGAGCACCACAATGTACACACATTGTCCGGACACATGTTATCCTTTTGGATTAATAAGTATATAATGAAACCATGTATTGAGAAAATAGACATAGGTGTTAATCAATATTTTGGTCTATGACTATAAAATTGGTGTGACTTGCGGTGTGTACATGACTATGTTAAATATTCACAATGACATTTTTACATGTGATCACTAGTGACTCTTATATTATGTTCAAGATTGTATAGAACAGTATGACTGATTGATTTTCATATATGATTTTCCATCAAATTCAGTCTCCCCATCCATGCATCCATCCTTCCCTTTTCATGAACCACCACTAGTACCACATGTGTCTCCCTGAATATCAGAAATGTATAATTTAATTCATCCCAACACAAGTATCGTTTCAAGTGAAATTTTTGAGTGATTAGAACACCAGCCCATGACTCAGTACCCCAAACCCTCACTGATGTTCCAAATCAACTAAAATATAATTCCATGAACAATCTATATCATCTAGGTCCTTCCAATAATATTTATTTCGAAACTACCAACCACCGCCTCAGCTATCCCCATCATACTAATGGTTCACATACTAATGATTGGTCAATCAAAAAACAAGTCCACCAAGTTCCATATGCAATTGAATGGCCATACCATGGGTTATCAATGACACCCATTGTCTTCCATTAAAACAAAATAAATATCATAGATGCATTTGATGACCATTTATACCATTATTTGTACTCATTTATCATAGGATTTAATGAAACTCATAGCTAAAAAGACATTCGTAGAGAAAACACGTGATTCTAAACCCCATTACATGATGTACTTGCTGAGTTCCATAACATACTATTCCCTAAAAGAGTGGATAGAACTAAAGATATGATCCAATATTATTTTATATAGTGATAATAAAATGAATGGAATGTCTCAAGAACGCTATATTAGTCATTATTGAGCTCATTATTAGATGACCTATTACTATTTCCATAGAGGTGCTGACTACATATTTGAAGCAGTAGTGTGTACTTAACTTGTAACGCCCGAGACATTTATGAGAAATACATTGTTTTTATAAAAGGAATATTTCACTACACACAACACTGTCTTGGCTTTCATTACACGCAACCGCGGCCTTCCCCAATAGCTTGCGTTGTACGCAATACCGAGTTTCACTAAACAACGATATGCTATTAAAATATTATTAAAACTAGTCGTTATGAATAGTAATAACCACTTTTTGAAATTTTATAAATTTTATTTTTCAAAGTGGATTCCATTTTTGGATTCGGAATATCGAAATTATCCTAGGGTGAAATTTTGGTACTTTTCGGATAACTTTCATATTCTGATGAATAGTGAAAATTATTAAATTTAATTAAAAACAACTTTTTTAATCAAAATAATTAATAGTGATAAATTACTAATTTTACTGGTTTTAAAGTATATTTAGAATATTTTTTTACAATTTAATACAATGTTGTTCATTGGATGTAATTTCACATTTAAACCAGACATAAACAAATGTCAATCTTTTGATAATTATTATCTCATAAAAACACGCTATTTGTCTTGACGACGGAAATTAATTTTTAAATTTGTTAATGAAACTGATATGTTTTGAATTTGGTAAAATAAAAATCATTTTTGAAATCATAATATCAAATATATCTTAGTCCTATTTTTTGGTATTTTTCAGGAAACTTTCATTTTTTTGATGAATAGTGAAACCACTAAGTGGTAGTTAAAAAACTGATTTTTTTTCATAAAACTTAGTTTTACTGCTTCTATGAGTGGAATTTCAAAAATCTGAGAGACACGGTTAATATCAAGGACTAAAATGTGGTTCAATGAGATGAAAATAATTTTTGGTGAATAGTAACTTTTTACTTTTTTTTACCACGGTTAAAAGTAAATAGGGTAGTTAAGGGTAAAAGTGTTATTAATATTACCCTAACACTTGTCCTAATTCTATTGGATAAGTTTAATTTGACCAAAAATAATTTTGAGAATAAAATATGACCATTTAGGCCCACTTGGATTAGATTAGGACATTTATTATCAATTTATTTAAAGAAGGGTAAAAATAGTTAAAATCAATGTTTAAAAATTAATCATTTTTAATATGGGGATATACATAAGATAAATTCGACTATAAATATTCATTAGAAATATAATAATATTTCCTACATAATGGTATTTTATTTGTAATTTTTAGACTTAAAATAATTTAATTTATTTATGACACAACGATGATGCAATAATTATCTTATTAATGAAATATTGACATAATTGATGTTATAAATACCCAAATAAATGTAATTTGAGACTTTTTATGAGTTAGAGTAATTTTCTAGGTTAATATCACATGTTAGAATTGATTTAATTAACTTGGTTAGAAGTAATCATTCTGTTATGATTTTCACAAAAATCAATTACTAAATAGTGTCAAAATTGACATAAAATAGTTTTTAAAACAAATACTATATTATTAATTGTTATTTTATTCCTAAAAATCTAAGGTTCGGCCAAATGACATAGATAAGGTTGTATATATTAATAATAAACAACTTGGGGTTCTTTTGGCTTGATATAGTCAGTTTATTAACCTTATAGTGTAAGAAAACAAGAAGACACGGTAAAATTTAAATTATATAACTTAAAGTTAAATCTAAATGATAAGGTTAAAATTGATACCTAAACTTGTCTAAATTAAATTGGATGAGAGGATTTTGACCCATACCCACCTTATCTTCGAAATATATCAATTTGAAGCTATTAAAAACCAAATTTGACTTTATAATAAAATAATATTTTCAGTTATTCCAAAGGTGCCCCTCTCCTCCCTTATAAAAGGTAACCTCCTACCTCTCCTCCTCACACCAATTTGAGCCTTCAATCTCGGCCGAACATTGCCAATTTCTTCTATACACTTTCCTAGAATCATCCTAGAGGTTCTGGTCTTCTTCAAAGACCAACCCTAGTGCCCTAAGAGGAGGTTAAGAAGAGGCGCGTCAAAAAAAAGAGGTAATATCCATTACCGATCCTTTCCAAATTATTTCTTCTTCAATTTCTTATTCTTTAGTTGTACATTATGATGTAATAACATCAGTATCACTCATATAGTGATATTTTGTTATAAGTACGAAACAACCCTATTTCTCCATCTATCCATCATACGGAAAACAAAATCACCGCGCGTGCGTACGTACGGAATACCGTCTCCACGTCGTGGTGTAATCTATTTTCCACCACCACCTTACTTGGATGGGTATAATGGTGTAAATAATGACTATATATGATTATTGTAAAGTGATATTGATTGTGAAATAGTATATATAAACTCTAATACAATTCCACGATCATGGGAAAGATATCATCGCTCGTGCGTACGTACGGAATATTGTCTCCACGATGTGATGTGATTCGTTCTACATGATCTTAATTGCATAATGATTATATAAATGAATTGAATTAATAAATATGATATATAGTACACTAATACCATTCTGGAAATTATGTATCTATAACCTAAAGAGAAGAATAAGATTTTATTCGACAAAACATGCATAAGAACAAAAAGTTATTACCACCGGAATAACAAGTAGCAATGAAATATTACTACTAAGAAGCTAATAATATGACCATATACGATATCATAAAAATAAGTATGATTCTGGAATAAGTAAATAACTTTATTTAAATCATTATACAGGAGGTTCAGACACTTATGAAACAAATCGGACCTAAGGTTAGGGAAAATATCACAATCTCATTTTATCCGAGATTGTATATACTTTGGTATTTACTAGGGTGTATTTTATCATCCACATCCATGTTTCCTCAATTATGTAATATTATTTATATCCTCCTACAATTTTTTAAATCCAATTTTACCCTTCGGTGAGTTTTTAGTAAAAGATATGAAATGAATCTTTTTTCGTTTTTCGTACAAAGTTCTTTTTGGCTTTTCCGAAAAAAGTACGAGAAGAATGTTTTCTTTTAACAAATACAGCATGAATGGATTTTTAAAAAATTATTTCCAAGAAGCTTCCCTTACAATTTTTTGAGATTATTTTTAATCAACTTCTATTAGTTTAGAATTGTATGACATGTTAATAAAAGAAAATGTTTTTGAAGTAGAAAGGATATTTTTCCCAAGAATGGAGTTCAAGTGTTTTATCAAAATTATTTTCCATCTAAGATAATATAGGGTTCTGTTTCTATCCCTATTATTACAATGATTTGATTATGATGTGATGGAATTATTTTTATGAAATCCTTTATCTTATATGAATTGTTTTATGATGTCATGTAGTTTAAGAATTCCATTTTTATTACATGGGATATGCAATGATGTATGATTTTGTGGCACATATAAGAATGGTATAATTATGAGATGGGTGGGACCTATATATCCCTCCAATGCATTGGGTAAATATTTTATATCTCGTGTGATAGACATGGATGGAATGGCAGGTTAAACCGGTTTAGTGAAACAGGACTGAAACGAGGAATGAACTCAGTTCAGAAATGGACTTTGTCCACTAAGATAGTCTTGGAAATGAGTCTTGACTAATAAGAAATGATTCTCTATGATTATGTGTGTAAGCCACAGAGCTTAATGTTTTATGTTATGATTATTGTGATTACGTTTCACTGCCATTATTTATCCCATGTTATGAAATTAAGATTTCTTTTGCAGGTTAAGATTTCAAAAATGTTATGTTCTTATGAATATGATGTGATTGATTTTTGTTTTGTTTACCCTTACTGAGAATTTGAGATCACCCTTTTGTATGTTTTCTTTCCCCCAAGTCAGGAAGAAGGTTATTAAGTAGGATATGCCATAAGGGACTCTAGATATGATGAATTAAATGGGATACAATGTAGATGCTTTATGAACCAGTTGTTTTTGTTTTCCAGTTTCTAAAGAAACTATACCCATACGGTCCTTTAGTGGTTTTGTTATATGTTGTAATAAGTATGCTTCAATTCTGATGTAATAACAATGTATTTAATGTATGGGTCGTTATAGTTTGTATCAGAGGAAAGGTATAGTCAACCTTTGGAAACTAGGATGTGAACGCCTTAGTAAGAACCCTAAGAAAAATTCTAAGCATAGAACACAATCTAAGTGTTTTAGAAATGACCATGAATAACCTAGGATAATCCTTAAGTGTGAAATTTTATTCTTCATTATGTGTTTTTCCTATTATAATTAGTGTTGCTCACACTATTCTTCTTGGTTTTAGTCAATGGCTGGAACCCGAAGGAACCGTGTTAATGCGGAATGCGATGGGCAATGCAATGATTGTCCCCCTGAGCAACCAAAAGTTATGGGAGACGGAATGCAAAATCTTGTAGCCATCCTCACACAACTTTATCAAGATATGAATCATACAGGACATCCAAACAAGCAAAGGAAGGAGCAACATTCTATTGAATCCATCAAGAGGCAGCATCCACCTTCATTCAGCAGGCCTACTGATCCATTAGTTTCTGAACAATGGATCAATAATACTGAAAAGATATTTTCAGTTCTTCAATGTTCTGAACATTATAAACTCATCATAGCATTGTATCGTTTGTAAGGAGATGCTGATCAATGGTGGAATCTTGTTAAGAATATGAGGAAAAGAGAGGAAATTAAGTCCATGGAATGGGACGAGTTCAAGAAATTATTTTTCAATAAGTACTTCGCTCGTATTCTCTGAACAAAGATGGAGAAAGAGTTTCTTGAACTGAAGCAAAAGTATGATGAATCCGTTGGTACCTATGAAGCAAATTTTACAAGCCTTGCAAGGTACGCTTCTGGTATTATTATCCAACCTGAGAATAGGATCGATTGATTCTTTATTGGCTTAAAACCAAGTCGTCGAAGGGCCTTAGCCATAAGGGACTTCAATAGCTATGAGGAAATCGTCCGATGTGCTCTCAAAGTTGAGATGGAGATTTGTGTAATCCATCAGTCATATTGGTTTGATAATAGGAGTAAAATGGAATTCAAAGGAAAATCTAAAGAGCACAGTGAAAAGAAGATGAGCTTTCCCTTATGCTCAAAGTGTGGAAAGAAACATGGAAGGAGTTGTCTTAAAGGGACAAGTAAATGTTTCAATTGTGGAATGGAAGGTCATCGGGCATTTTAATACCGCAATGATGGGAAGAAGATGTCTAATTATGCAAACAAAGGAAGGGAGACACATAATGAACCTACTAAACTTCAATGTTTCAAGTGCATGTAAATGGGGCATTATGCCAATAAATACCCTAATCCAAGGGTTGTTGATGATGATAAACATCAACAAAATCTTAAGGCTAAAGACAAAGGAAAGTTACATGCAATTTCTATCAGTGATGTGGAGTATGATAACGATGTGGTGAAAGGTACACTTACCATCCACTCTAAAGTAGGAAATGTTTTATTTGATTCTGAATCCTCCCACTCTTTTATTTCTGAAGAATTTTCTAAGGATATCACCGTATTACCTCAACAATTTGATGTTGAGTTAGTTGTGACAACACCTAATGGCACAACAGTCGCATCAAAAGTTTATAATTCTTCCCCGATTGAAGTTTGTGGGAAAGTTCTTCCTGCAAATCTTGTGATCCTTCCTATAGTGGAATTTGATGTGATTATTGGCATGGATTGGATTTATTTATATGGAACTCATATCAATTTCCAAATAAGGGAAGTCACATTTCATATTCCAGATCAATCTATGATCGTTTATCGACATATAGATGAACATAAACTTCCAGCGGAAATTTCATCCATCTTATGGGTCTTGATTCCACTAAATGAGGGTTATTTATCTCAAATGGTTGGTGAGAAACTCACGATTAATAATATTCCCATTGTACGGGAGTTTGATGATGTCTTTCCGGAGGAATTTCCGGGTCTTCCACCAAATCGTGAAGTTGATTTTTCAATAGAACTCGTACCGGGTGTTATGCCTATTTCAAAGACACCTTATAGAATGGACCGAATTGAGTTGCAGGAATTGATGAAGAAACTCCAAGTGAATCTTGATAATGGGTTCATACGCCCTAGTGCATCACCTTGTGGAGCACATATTCTGTTTATTAAGAAGAAAGATGGATCAATGAGACTCTGCATTGATTATCGAGAACATAATAAGATCACTATCATGATGCATTGATGACTTATTTGACCAACTACGCGGAGCTCAATACTTTTCCAAGATTGATCTTCATTTAGGGTATCATCAATTAAGGTTCAAAAGAGAGGATATACCAAATACGGCTTTCCGTACAAGGTATGTACACTATGAATTTATAGTGATGCCATTTGGTCTTACTAATGCCCCTGTTATCTTCATGGATATGATTAATAGAGTATTTAGAGACTATCTTGATCAATTTGTGGTAGTCTTTATAGACGATATTCTTGTCTATTCAAAGAGCAAGGAAGAACATGAAGATCACTTGAGAATTATATTGAAGACCCTGTGAAAGGGGAAGCTTTATGCCAAATTTACCAAGTGTGAATTTTGGCTTCAAAGAGTTTCATTTTTGGGTCACATAATCTCAAAAGAGGGGATATCTGTGGATCCAGCAAAAACAAAGGTTATCGAAAAATGGTTGAGACCAACAATAGTAACAGAGATCCGAAGTTTTCATGGTTTGGCTGGATATTATCGACGTTTTGTGAAAGATTTTTCACAATTATCTAATCCACTCACCAAGTTGACTCGGAAAGGAGTTAAGTTTGTGTGGACAGATGAATGTGAAGAGAATTTCAAGGAGTTGAAAAGTAGGTTATCTAGTGCACCTGTACTCACACTTCCTTGTAGTGGAGAAAGATTTGTAATCTACAGTGATGCATCAAAGAATGGAACTGGGATGTGTTCTCATGAAAAATGATATGGTGATAGCTTATGCCTCACGCCAGTTGAAAATCCATGAGCGAAATTACCCAACACATTATTTGGAGTTAGCTGCGGTAATCTTTGCATTAAAGATTTGGAGGAATTATCTTTATGGATAAAGGTGTGACATTTATACTGATCATAAAAGTTTCAATTATATTTTCACACAAAAGGAGCTGAATATACGCCAAATAAGATGGTTAGAGCTGATTAAGGATTACGACTGCTCAATTCATTACCACCATGGGAATGAAAACATGGTGGAAGATGCATTAAGTCAACAAGACCATGCCAGTTTATCCATGATGAGGATCACAAAAGATCCAATATTTATGGATTTACAAAGGATGGATCTTGGAATTATAATGGAAGGGGGAAAATCGTATCTTTCTCAAATGAATGTTCAACCATATATACATGTGAAGATTAAAGAGGCGCAGAATTAAGATGTAGAGTTACAAAAGAAGATGAGAAATATTCCTGAAGTCAACCTTGATTGTGATGGGATAATAAAGTTCAAGAATCGGGTTTGTGTTCCGCCCATCCCCGAATTAAAGAAGGAGCTGCTGGATGAGGCTCATAGTTCTTCATTCTCTATTCATCCTGGAAGCACGAAGATGTATAGGTACCTGAAAGAGTACTTCTAGTGGGATGGAATTAAAAGAGATGTTGCTGAATATGTCTCTTGATGCTTGGTTTTTCAGCAAGTTAAAGCTGAGAGACAGAAGTATAAGGGGATGTTACAACCATTACCCATACCCGAATGGAAATGGGAAAACATAACTATGGACATTGTCACAGGACATCCTAAAACATCCAAAGGAAATAATTCTTTATGGGTCATAGTTGATCGTCTTACAAAGTCCGCACACTTCATTGCTATTAGAGAGGATTTCTCTCTGGATCATCTTTCCAGGATATAAATAAAGGAAGTGGTAAGATTGCATTGAGTACCACTTTCTATTATATCTGATCAGGATCCTATATTTACCTAGAAGTTCTGGCGAAGAATTCAGCATACTCTGGATACATAGTTGAGTTTCAGAACTGCTTAACATCCTCAGACAGATGGATAGTCTGAGAGAACAATTCAAACTCTTGAAGATTTTTTGGGAGCTTGCTCTATGGATTTCAAAGGTGGTTGGGATCAACACCTACCTTTGGTGGAATTTTCTTATAATAATAGCTTTCATTCCAGTATTCATATGGCTCATTATGATTCTCTCTATGGAAAGAAATGAAGGACTCCAACTTGCTGGGATGAAGTTGGGGAAAGAAAGCTATTAGGACCTGTTCTTGTTGATGAGATGGAAGAAAATGTCCGATCTATTCAACAACACATAAGAGCAGCTCAGAGTCAACAGAAAAGTTATGAAAACAACCGAACAAAAGACCTAGAGTTTGAAGTGGGTGATAAAGTGTTCTTACGAATATCTCAATGGAAGATGGTCATGAGATTTGGAAAGAAGGGGAAGTTGAGCCCTAGATATATCAGTCCATTCGAAATACTGGATCGTGTTGGAAAGGTAGCTTACCGATTGGTGCTCCCACCGAATCTCTCTCAAGTTCACGATGTGTTCCATGTATCTCTCCTGAGAAAGTACATACCTGGTCCTTTACATGTACTCACCTCAAAAGTTGTACCGCTGGAGCAAGATCTTTCTTATGAAGAACAACCGATAGAGATTCTGGATCGTAGTGAAAAGTCCTACGAAACAAGACCACTCGATTGGTGAAAGTTTTATGGAGAAACCACCAATTAGAAGAAGCTACATGGGTGCTTGAGCATATGATGAGGGAGAGGTATCCTCATCTTTTTGTTACAAAGTGACGAATTTCGAGGGCGAAATTCATTTTAAGGGGGGTAGAATGTAACGCCTGAGACTTTTATGAGAAATACTTTTTTTATCAAAGGAATCTTTAACTACACACAACACTAGCTTGGCTTACTTTACACGCAACCATGACCTTCCTCAATAGCTTGCGTTGTACGCAATATCGAGTTTCACTAAACAACGATATGCTATTAAAATATTATTAAAACTAGCTATTATGAATAGTAATAACCACTTTTTGAAATTTTATAAATTTTAGTTTTCAAAATGGACTTCATTTTTGTATTCGGAATATTTAAATTAGCCTAAGGTGAAATTTTGGTACTCTTCGGATAACTTTCATATTCTGATGAATAGTGAAAATTATTAAATTTAATTAAAAACAACTTTTTTAATAAAAATAATTAATAGTGATAAATTATTAATTTGAGTGGTTTTAAAGTATATTTTGAATATATTTTTACAATTTAATACAATGTTGTTCATCGAATGTAATTTCACATTTAAAAGAGACATAAAAAAGTGTCAATCTTTTGATAGTTATTATCTCTTAAAAACACGCCATTTTTCTTGACGACGGGAATTAATATTTAAATTATTTAATGTAACTAATATGTTTTGAATTTGGTAAATTAAACATCATTTTTGAATTAATAATATCAAATATATCATAGGCCTAATTTTTGGTATTTTTCTAGAAACTTTCATTTTTTTGATGAATAGTGAAACCACTAAGTGGTAGTTAAAAAACTGATTTTTTTCATAAAACTTAATTTTACCTCTTCTATGAGTGGAATTTTGAAAATACGAGAGACATGGTTAATATCAAGGACTAAAATGTGGTTCAATGAGAAGAAAATAATTTTTGGTGAATAGTTACTGTTTACTTTTTTTACCACGGTTAAAAGTAAATAGGGTAATTAAGGGTAAAAGTGTTATTAATATTACCCTAACACATGTCCTAATTCTATTGGATAAGTTTAAGTAGACCAAAAACAACCTTAAGAATATAATATGACCATTTAGGCCCACTTAGATTAGATTAGGACATTTATTATCAATTTATTTAAAGAAGGGTTAAAATAGTTAAAATCAAAGTTTAAAAACTAAATCATTTTTAATATGGGGTTATACATAAGATAAATTCGACTATAAATATTCATTATAAATATAAATAGATTTCATACATAATGGTATTTTATTTTTAATTTTTAGACTTAAAATAATTTAATTTATTTATGACACAACGATGATGCAGTAATTATCTTATTAATGAAATATTGACATAATTAATGTCATAAATACCCAAATAAATGTAATTTGAGACTTTTTATGAATTAAACTAATTTCCTAGGTTAATATGACATGTTAGTATTGATTTAATCAACTTGGTTTGAACTAATCTTTCTGTTATTATTTTCACAAAAATCAATTACTAAATAGTGTCAAAATTGACATAAAATATTTTTTTAAAACAAATACTACATTATTAATTGTTATTTTATTTCTAAAAATCTATGGTTAGGCCAAATGACTTAGATAAGGTTATATATATTAATAATTAACAACTTTTAGTTCTTTTGGCTTGATATAGTAAGTTTATTAACCTTATATTGTAAGAAAACAAGAAGACACGGTAAAAGTTAAATTATCTAACTTAAAGTTAAATCTAAATGATAACGTTAAAAATCATACCTAAAATTGTCTAAATTATATTGGATGAGATTATTTAGACCCATACCCACCTTATATTTTAAATATATCAATTTGGAGCTATTAAAAACTGAATTTTACTTTATAATAAAATAATATTTTTAGTTATTTCAAAGGTGCCCCTCTCCTCCCGTATAAAAGGGCGCCTCCTCCCTCTCCTCCTCACACCAATTTGAGCCTTAAATCTCGTAAAAACCCTTCCAGTTTCTCCTCTCCACTTCTCTATAATAATCCAATAGTTTCTGGTCTTCTTCAAAGACCAACCCTTGTGCCCTAAGAGGAGGTTAAGAAGAGGCGCATCAAAAAAAGGTAATATCCATTACCGATTCTTTCCAAATTATTTCTTCTTCAACTTATTCTTATTTAGTTGTTTCATTATGAAGTAATAACATAAGTATCACTCATATAATGATATTTTATTATAAGTATGAAACAACCCTATTTCACTATCTATCCATCCTACGGAAAACAAAATCACCGCGCGTGCGTACGTACGGAATATCGTCTCCACGCCGTGGTGTAATCTATTTTCCACCACCACCTTACTTGGATGGGTATAATGGTGTAAATAATGACTATATATGATTGTTGTAAATTGATATTGATTCTGAAATAGTATATATAAACTCCAATACAATTCCACGATCATGTGAACGATATCATCACTCGTGCGTACGTACGGAATAACGTCTCCACGATGTGATGTGATTTTTTCTACATGATCTTCATTGAATAATGATTATATAAATTAATTGAATGAATAAATATGATATATAGTACAATAATACCATTCTAGAAATTATGTATCTATAACCAAAAGATAATAATAAGAATTTATTCGACCAAACACGCATAAGAACAAAAAGTTATAAACACCGGAATAACAAGTAGCAATGAAATATTACTACTAAGAAGCTAAGAATATGAAAATATATGTTATCATAAAAATAAGTATGATTCTGTAATAAGTCAATAACATTATTTAAATCATTATACAGGAGGTTCGGACACTTACAAAAAAAATGAGACCTAAGGTAAGGGAAAATATCACAATATCATTTATCCGAGATTTTTTATACTTTGGTATTTACTAGGGTGTATTTTATCATCCACATTCATGTTTCCTCAATATGTAATATTATTTATATCCTCCTACAATTGTTTAAATCCAATTTTACCCTTCGGTGAGTTTTTAGTAATAGATATGAAAGGAATCTTTTGTCATTTTTCATACGAGGTACTTTTTGACTTTTCTGACAAAAGTACGAGAAGAATGATTTCTTTTAACTTATACGGCATGAATGGATTATTAAAACATTATTTCCAAGAATCTTCCCTTACAAGTTTTCAAGTTTATTTTTAATCATCTTCTTTTAGTTTAGAATTGTATGACATGTTAAGAAAGGAAAATATTTTTAAAGTAGAAAGGATATTTTCCTCAAGAATGGGGTTTAAGTATTTTATCAAAATTATTTTCCATCTAAGATAATATAGGGTTCTGTTTCTATCCCTATTATTACATTTATTTGATTATGTTGTGATGGAATTATTTTTATGAATTCCTTTATCTTATATGAATTGTTTTATGATGTCATGTTGTTTAAGAATTCCATTTTTATTACTTGGGTTATGCAATGATGTATGATTTTGTGGAACACATAAGAATGGTATCATTATGAGATGGGTGGGACCTATAACTCCCTCAAATGCATTGGGTAAAGATTTTATATCTCATGAGATCGACATTGCTGGAACGGCAGGTTTAACCGGTTCAGTGAAACAGGACTGAAACGAGGAATGAACTCGGTTCAGAAATGGAATTTGTCCACTAAGATAGTCTTGAAAATGAGTCTTGAATAATAAGAAATGATTATCTATGATTATGTGTGTAAGCCACAAAGCTTCATGTTTTATGTTATGATTATTTTGATTACGTTTCACTGCCATGATTTATCCCATGTAATGAAATTAAGATTTCTTTTGCAGGTTAAGATTTCAAAAATGTTATGTTCTTATGAATATGATGTGATTGATTTTTGTTTTGTTTACCCTTACTGAGCATTTAAACTCACCCTTTTGTATGTTTTCTTTCCCCCAGGTCAGGAAGAAGGTGATTAAGTAGGATATGCCAAAAGGGACTCTAGATATGATGAAATAAATGGGAGACAATATAGATGCTTTATGAACTAGTTGTTTATGTTTCCCAGTTTCTAAAGACATTATACCTATACGGTCCTTTAGTGGTTTTGTTATACGTTTTAATAAGTATACTTCAATTCTGATGTAATAACAATGTATGTAAAGTATGGGTCGTTATATAACTCTAATGAAAAAAGTGGTTCATAGACCACATTTCATTTGATAATCCCGAGGTGATATTTTTCCTTGTTGGATTGGTAAGGTGATGCATGTTGTATCCAACTATAATACATGCTCCACTAGTGTATTTTCACCCATTAATTCTATTGGGTTTTGATATGACTTCACCTCATAAGTGGAGTGTTTCAAGTATTTTTAGATTCTACCCAACCTTACAGATGTATGAAAATCATCATTTACCTCTACAATTAATGGGGAATCTAATATCATTCAATCCACATGTTGTTTAAATGAATACACATCCATTATTCCAAATAAGGTTTAATTCACTTCATTGGTGTACAATATATGATCTACATATTAGATCCACGCCCCAAAAGACACTATAATATACTTATGTGACTCTAGTTTAAATGGAAATGATCTTAGGATAACAGATGAAGGGAAAAAATATCACCACATGACTGCCACCCACTTTCCTTTGAAGCCCACTTATTTTGAAGAACACTCACCCTCATCTTGTTGCATCTACATAAATAGAGTGATCTAGGGCATCTATCCCAGTTCTATTATGATAAATCTATCCTCAATCAATTAAATAAGATTTAAATAAATATCACACCCATCAGATCCCTCATTCTATATTTTTGGATCAATCATCAAACTATTTCCCATGATTCAATGTTATTTTCTACAAAAACAGAAGTCCAACCTTATCATTCCTAGTGTGGATACTCATCAAAAAATAAAATAAACACATCAATGGATTTTACCACTATTCACTAACAAACTACATAAAATGACACATGCTCATCAAATAGTGAAAACTTATTTATTTCTTTTTTTATACCTCCGTAATTATTTATAAGATTCACTCAATCCCACATGTTATGCAAATTTTTTCACAATATATTACATTTTCTTTTCCCTTATATTCTCACTTTTATCCCCATTGTTCTTTTAATTCACTAGTGAGGCTTCTTGATAGGACATACCGGGGATCAATATGGGTTCAATGAATATTAAACATACCTGAGTTAAACATATTTCTATAAATACCTATGATCTAAGACCACCTTCGTGATTTGACAATGAATTTCAATGTAGTATTTAATCAACAATCATGTATTAGGAGGGCTATGGGGGTTTTTGGTTGCATTGGCCTTACATTTTTTTCTTGTAACTTTAATATAATTCCCCATTTCTTTCTATACCCCCGAACCCACTTTCTATATTCCTTGGACCCATGGTCTCTTGGGTGAATAAAAAAAGAATTATAAGAAGTGAAAACCTACTTTTATAATCAGTAATCTAGAAAATATAATTCATTTACCTAGCTATAAATTCTTATTTTGTACTGGAATATCCCTATAACTCTAATAAAATTAAAATAAAATGCTATATACATGACTTCATTAACATTATGGACCCTACATGTACCAGGAAGTAGAGATTAGGTGACTCTTTCCTTTTTTCATCTCAATCAATCCATGTCTATGGAAAGAGAATATGGATAATATCCTATACCACTCTAGTCATCATTCACTTAATATGCCTCCATGGGATGTAGTAAAATTATAGGTCTCCATGTAGGAGATCATATAATATTCTTTTATAGAGTGTTTATCACTTCTAAAAAATTATCAACTTACATTTTTGGTACAAAAAAGACCCCAAATAGATTTATCTTTGGGAAACTTGACATGATCCTACTGAAAGTGTCAAATGTAGAAGTATAAAACCATCTATGGCTCATTACTCAAGTGTCAAATAACAAATTATTTATTCAAGACATATAAGGGTATATGTTTCATTGTTAAATTTTTCATGAGGTTCTATATGTGAAACTTCACCTAGATTGACTTATGAGTCCGGAGGCATCAATTTATAAAAATTCAGTTTTCAGCATACCTCTTTACCCTAGTCCCCAATCTATTTATTTTATTTTATTTATTTATTATATTATAGTATTTAGTATTATCATAGAAAGAACCATATTTTTTATGAATAAATGTAATATGTCCCAATATTATTTATGGTTAAGGTGATTCTTGATCATGATTATGAATCCTATAGTGATTAATAGTTTGGAAAAGACTACTAGGGACAATATATTTTTTATCATATACGGAGTCAAAAGGCAATGAAAAATGGAAGATATTCATATATATATTTGTGGGTATATGATATAAATAAAAATAAATTTTTGTACCTTAATATTTCTTAGGAAAATCCATTCATTCATCAATTTATATTAGCACTAGATGATCAATATGTGAATGAGGAAGTATTTACATGATTTATTGCCCTTATTAAAATATACTGAATGGAATTAATTCTTCATGTAGATTAAGATGATTTTATTTTACAACCTTATATTGGAAATGGTTTTGTAGTTATAGTATGGAATTCCAGTACTCTTGGATAGATTTTCAGCACAGTTAAAAAAGGAGTTATTCGGTTGGGTGAGCAGAGCAAGTCACTAGTTTATTCAAGAATCTTCCTTTGCTAGGTATGATGGAAACTCGAGATTTTTCTTATATATATATGAAATTCATATATTTTAAAGACCCGTAAATGTCATGGAAATTTTTTTCTTAATTTTCTTTGGAATTTTACAATAGCGCAGTTTCTGACGGCACCTGATTCCGAGGACTGGTGTGCCCGGAATCATGTTCCGATGTTTGGATCGAGTAAGTTCAGTGAACGAATGAGCGGGGTTTTCTAACTTTTGAATCGGTGCTCTTAATCAAATTCCGAGGGCACCGATGGAATTGAAGCGCCTGTATTTTCTTAGAAATTCCTTTTCCGGAGTTGCGTTTGCTCGGGTGTGGTATTTAATTTTTGGCCATTAAGTTAAGAAATAAAATAATGCGGTACGAAAAACTTTATTTTATTTCACTTAAAGCCTCTTAAATCCACTTAAAGCTGCTTAAGCTGAGTTGAAGCGGATAGGGTGAAATTCAAAATATCCTACCCTCTTGGTAGGATATTTGTGAGGTGGGGCCCGCATGAGCCCCACCGTTTCTTTTCCGCTAAGTAACGCACCCGCGAAAACCCTTTTTAATGAAAGTCAACTGATGCATTTTATAACCTCTTAAACGCTCCTATTAATTGGGTGGTTTATTCGTTGAAATTAGTTCTATGAATTAATTTGTTCGTTTCTTAACCTATTTTTATTTGTTGGAATGTAATGAAATAAGACCAACATATGTCTTCTTGAGGATTGTTCATTGAGAGGTTTTGACAGAAACTTTAAGTCCTTCATCCTCCTTCGCGAAGAACGCGATGAACTCAAAGAACACAAAGAACGCGAAGAACGTGAAGAACGCGAAGAACGCTGGCCTCCGATGAAGGGCAACGAAGAACGCCAGGCCCCCGGAGATCGACGACGCGACGCCGACGATTCTCCCTCTATGGCGCTTCTTCCACGACGATCCATCCCCGCGACAATCTTCTATCGGCATCTTGAGGTAGGGGAATGCGGTCCTTTTTAATTCTTTGTGGATTATAACATCAACATGGATTTAATTGTTATAAATAAATTTGTGTCTTCTTCATCCTCAGAGTTTGTCTACGTGATGCCGAGTACCGCTCGACAGCGATGCCCTTCCGCGACGCGATGATCCTTTTCTTCCGTGATGGACAATTCCGCGACGAACTCGCGTCCGACGATGACGTTGAGGTAGGGCTCGTTTTGAAAATGATAATACCCGTGTTTTTTTCCTCCAAGGTAACAATGTGGACCTACCAAACTAACAAGTTGGTCTGCGTATTAATATTGCGGGTCGAGGTTTATTAATTGCTGGGAAATAAGGTGTTGTTTCAAACCGCTAACACGGTGGGTACGGACCAACGAACAAGTCCGAACCCACCGCCATTTTGTTCTTGGTGTGCGGAATGGTGGACGACGACAAAACTGGCCGTAGAGACGATTTGTTGATTCCGCAGTGAAGTACAGGACCCGGGATGAGCTACGGCGCAGATGGAAATGAAATCGGACCACCGGAGCAACTTCGATGGCCTGCGGACTCCACCGGCGGCGGGGTGCGGTTTCGTGGCCGCGCGGAATCGAAGGCAGGATGCGGCATTGCCGCGTCCGTTGGCGAGAGGCAGCCCCACACACTGGGCTGCAGAATCTTCAAGGGGGGTGGTGCCCCCTTGCACCCGCTCGGCCATCACGGCCGAGCCGCTTGGTGGCCGGGCCGGGCCTCACTAGTCTGGTCGAACCCGGACCCGGGTCGGGTCGACCCGGTTCGGGCTTACCCCGGGGGGGATTGGGCCGGGTCGGTCCAGGCCCAGACCCCCCGTTTTCGGTCTTTTGCCCATATCTTGAGCTACGGGCCTCCGAACGATGAGCCGTCAGTGGAAAAGCGATCCTTGGATCGAGACGGTCGTATCGGTATACTACACCCAAGGTTTCGTAATACTTTGGGTTTGGCCGGGTTGTTTCGTACAGGAAACCAACTGGGCCCTTGGAGCGGAAACACTCATATCTTGTGCTTCGGATGTCCGATTGACGTGCCGTCGACTTTGTTGTTTTCCTCTAAGTGAGACGGATATTTTGGCTTACTCCACCCGATGTTTGGACGCAGGTGGAGTATGGTCGGGTTGGTTATTCCTTAAAAACCAACCGGGCCCCTGGGACGAAAAAGCCAATAACTCTCATACCAGGCGTCCGATTGACGCGCCGTCTGCGACGTTGAGTTCCTGTTGTCGATGCAGAACTTTTGGATACCTCATCTCTGGCCTATGTGTCAGTTGATGTATCAGCCACTCGGCTCGTGGAGCGGACCCTCCTGAATGAGCTTGCTGTGTGCGGGAACCCTAGAGCTGGCTGCGACTACTACTATGACAACGACGACTGTACAGAGATCCTCAGTGGATTCGACGGTGAAGACTACATCACTCAGCAATCCATTGTGGGTCAGTGCTACCGATCATGTGTGGGTCCGATCCTATGTGGGTCAGCGCTCAGCGGTCCTGTGTGGGCCAGCACCTACAGATCCTGTGTGGGTCTGATCCTGTGTGGGTCTTTGCGGGGGTTAGTTACCTATCGATCCTTTGTGGGTCAGATCCTTTTTGGGTCATTGTGGGGGTTAGTACCTATCGATCCTTTGTGGGTCCGACGACTTATATGGATCAATGATTATCTCTATCATCATTCGAAGAAGTAGCTGAAACCCTACTTTTCTTTCCTTTGTGGGTTGTGTTGTGATATCCTGTGTGGATTTACTTTTTTCTTTCCTGTGTGGACTAGGTTGTACTTGGGCTCGGATGTTGGAGATGAACGAGAATTGATGACTTAGGTATATGTATTGAAATATACCTAAGCATTTTCGGATGTTACTTCGTGATTGTATCTTTCCTTTTTTAGATTATCCTTTGTGAATTCTGGGAGACCATCGGATGTCTCGGGCTCCCTACTGAGTAGCTTATACTCACCCCTGCATGGGCTATTCCCGCACTATGTTGTGTTGGTTGCAGATGACGGCCAACGTAGATCCTGGTCGAGGTTGGTGGAGTAGGACGGTACCTGAAGGTGGACCACTGGGTGGGGTGTACTCGGAGCGGACGGCTGGTCCGAGGAGCTGTGGAGGCTATCTGTACCCACCATTCAGGTGGGACTTCCAGAGGACGGCTCGACGCTGCGGCTTTTTCTTTCAGTTGCTGTTTTTCCCCTTATATTTTTACTTTACAGTTGGGATTGTATTTGGGCCCCCTTTACTTTTCTGCACATACTGTTTTACTCAGCTTTTACTTAGTGTTTTCTTCTGCTTGCTTTCTCAGTGGTGTTTGTTTTTTACTTTACAAAGGCAATGTCTTCCCTTTTTTCCAAGATTTATGCCTTGGTGCTAGTTTCCAGCCCCTGGCCTATGGAAGGCGGGCTTGGGGTAGTCACAGCACGGGCCCCGAGGTCGGGTCGTGACAAATTGGTATCAGAGGAGTTCAGTTCTACCACAGAACATGGGACTATGAACTTTTTCTATGTGAAGCAATAGTGTTTAGCGTATTGGGTGTGGTTATCAGTCCAGGGAGTCCAGTGTTGGTGTGGCGGCCGACGTATCCGTACACCAGGACCCAGTCTTCTGATTTCTGACTTAATGCACGAAAACATTGATTGCATGTATGTTACAAGTTTTCTTTGTGATTACTTTGTATCAGCTCACCAGGTATACTGTTATGACCGTGGCACACCTATTTCCTTTTCAAGATGGCCCCACGACGACAGTTAGCTAGGGTTCCGAGAGTTGAACATGACGACAGCTCATCGAGCGACGAGGCCTCGGTACAGGGCCCATTGATAGCTGAGCCACCGGTGGTACCTTTACCCACCGAGCCACCGATTCTTCCAGCCCCATCCGCTGACGATGCACGTCGTCTCAGTGCACTGCATGAGTTCCATCACCAGCGACCGCCCGGGTTCCATGGCGAGATGGACCCCCAGGCAGCCGAGGACTGGCTGGAGGCAGTTGTATGAGTTTTCTGGTTAGTGAGGACACCGGCAGAACTCATGGTGATCCTCGTAGCGAGCCTACTGCACGAGGAAGCAGGTCGATGTTGGAGCATGATGCTCCAGGTGCACGATGAGGAATCTACTCTCTGGACAGACTTTGAGGGCCTCTTCCTCTCAGAGTTCGTCCTGGCCACCCTCCATGTGGTGCGCATCCATGAGCTTCTTCAGCTGCGGCATGGCAGCTTGACGGTCGCACAGTACTCGGCGAGATTTACCGATCTCTCGCGTTACTCGACAGACATGGTACCCGAACCATTCTTCCGGGCCCAGACCATTGAGCAGGGATTGAGACATGAGATCAGGAAATCATTGATCTCCCTCATCATTCCGACCCAGGCAGGAGTACTGGAGCGAGCCCTTCTGATCGAGATCTTCCTTTCTGAGCCTTCATCAGCAGCGAGACCTACTGTGGGGCAGCACGTAGAAGAGTCTTCTGCGGCAGGCAGTCGATGGATGACTCATGGGTCCAGGAAGACTAGACCCTCACGCAGACGACCTCAGGATACTGGCTCAGCAGTGCGGGGCACACAACGTAGAGCCAGTCTTTCGAGAGGCAGGTAGTGCTACACATGCGGCGGGCAAGGCCACATGGCTCGTGACTGCCCGACCCACCATGCCGAGGAGCAGCAGATAGGTGAGGGGCCACCCAGGTAGAGGCATAGGGTCGACCGTGGTGGTCCGTAACGATGAGTCGGACGAGGCAGAGGAGCTGGTCGAGCAGCAGGTGGCGGGCGAAGCTTTTAGGCTCTACCACCACCCCCACCAGGAGGTCCACCCCGGCCACAGGGAGATGCCGGGTAGAGATAGGCACAGCTCCAGGTAGCAGAGGCCTGTGACCACGGCGCGCCCGAGATGATTTGAGATATGATCTGTGTCTATTACACCCATGCTACAGTTCTTATAGACACAAATGTAAGTCACTCTTTCATAGCCGCAGCCCTTGTTCGGAGATCTGAGATTCCGATAGAGCCGTTGGCTCGATCCTTATTGCTAGAGACTCCTACGGGAGAAGACTCGACGATTACGCACTGGTGCCGGCAGTGTGAGCTTACTCTAGGAGGCGAGAGCTTCGACTGGGATCTCCTTGTAGCGGCGACTAGGCCTTACGACGTCATCATGGGCATGGATTGGTTATCTAAAGTCCATGCACAGATTGACTGTATTAGGCACAAGGTGCGATGTGTACGAACCGACAGGAGCAGTTTCACCTTCACCGGCGAGAAGGGAGCCTTCGCAGCACAGGATAGACTTCCACATATGAGAGGACAACCCATCACTCATCATTTGGCTAGCCTCATCCTTGGAGCAGCTGACATGCGTACTCCCAGTTTTCCTGCAGTGGTGGATCAGTACGCGGACGTCTTTCCCGACGACGTTCCAGGGCTACCTCCTCACAAAGAGGTATACTTTCGTATTGAAATGTACCACGGGATAGCCCCGATATCGACTCTAGAATATCAGATGGACCCCGCTGAGCTTCGAGAGCTACATGTACAGTAGAAGGACTTGCAAGGCAAGGGATTCATCCGACCTAGTGTTTCACCCTGGGCTTCCCCAATATTGTTCTCCAAGAAGGTGGACGGGAGCTTGCGACTTTGTGTGGACTATCGTCTCCTGAACCAGGTGACGATGAGGAACAAGTATCCGATACTGAGGTTTGATGACCTCTTCGATCAGCTCAAGGGAGCACGGTGGTTCTTGAAGATAGACCTCAGGTCAGGCTATCATCAGCTCAGAGTTCGAGACGAGGACGTGCAGAAGACGGCCTTCAGGTGTCGGTATGGCCACTATGAGTTTTTGGTTATGCCATTTGGTGAAACTAATGCTCACGCAGTGTTCATGGGTCTCATGAACAGGATATTTCATCCATACCTCGATCGATTTGTTGTGGTATTCCTCGACGACATTTTGATTTACTCAACGACTGAGGAGGAGAACGCCTACCACTTATGGGTTGTACTAGACACACTCCGAGAGAACCAGCTTTATGGAAAACTCTCGAAGTGTCAGTTTTGGATACGTAAGGTCCACTTCATGGGACACGTCATCTCTAAGGCGGGAGTTGCAGTGGATCCTGCGAAGATCGAGGCACTGCTAGCTTGGGATCCACCCAATAACGTAACCGAGGTGCGGAGTTTCTTGGCACTAGCTAGATACTATCGGCAATTTGTGCCAGACCTCTCCAGAGTTGCGGCACCACTCTCAGCTTTGACGAAGAAGGGGAAACCCTTTGTGTGGTCAGACAGATGTCAGCAGAGCTTCGAAGAGCTGAGACAGAGATTGACCAGCACACCTATCTTGAGGTTGCCTGAGGAGGGAGTAGGGTACATAGTCTACTGCGATGAATCAGGGACCGGAATCAGATGTGTCCTGATGCAGGAGCGGGTAGTGATCTCCTATGGATCACATCAGTTGAGGTCGCATGAGCAGAATTACACTACCCATGACCTGGAGTTAGCAGCAGTGGTCTTCGCTCTGATGACAAGGCGACACTATCTGATGGGCGAGCGCTTTGTAGTCTTTTCTGACCATCAAAGTCTAAGTTACATCTTCTCTCAAAAGGACCTGAACCTGAGACAGTGGCGATGGCTCGAGTTCCTCCAGGACTATGACTTTGAGAGATTCTATACTCCTGGGAAGGGGAACGTGGTAGACGCTGCTCTCAGCCGGAGGACGAGCATTCATCTACTCAAGGAGGCGGCAGAGCAGCTAGCCGCTTTGCGGATATCCTTCGTGGTTATGGATGGAGCAAACTTCCTTCAGTCTCCCACACTCACCCCTCCACTACTGCTGCGGGTAAGAGAGGCACAACATGGGGATGCTGACTGTGAGACGCGGCGTGCGCAGATATCCTCAGTACAGGCACCTGATGGTTTCTCATTTGGAGCAGAGCACGACATCCTTTTCCGAGGAAGTACCTTGGAACCAGTTTCTTTACGAGAGGAGGTGCTGAGAGAGTTTCACACTTCTCCTTTGGCGGTACATCCTGGAGTGGAGAAGATGTACCAGGATCTCAGACGACAGCACTGGTGGCCAGGCATGAAGAAGGCTATGGCAGAGTTTGTTTCACGATGCCTTACCTTCCAGCAGGTGAAGGCAGAGCATCAGGTACCAGCAGGCATGGTAAAACCTTTGGAGGCCCCGGAGTGGAAGTGGGAAGGGATATCTATGGACTTCATGACTGAACTTCCACGCACTTCCAGAGGTCACGACTCCATCAGGGTGATTGTCGACCGACTCACCATGTCGGCTCACTTATTACCCATCAGAGAGCAGGGATCAATGGAGAGCTTGAGGCATCTCTACGTTCATGATATTGTACGACTTCACAGTGTTACATCATCTATCGTCTCGGATCGAGATGCTCGCTTTATTTCCCGAATTTGGAAGGGTTTGCAGGAGGCGTTCGGGACGCAGCTACATCTGAGCACCGCCTTTCACCCTCAGATGGATGGATAGACGAAGAGGACCATTCAGACTCTCGAGGACATGCTCCGCGCATGTTTCCTCGACTTTGGTCTCAGTTGGTAGGACCACCTACCCTTGGTGGAGTTTGTGTACAACAATAGCTACCACTCCACCATCGGGATGACACCATACGAGGCGTTGTACGGTAGACCTTGATGATCTCCGTTGTGCTAGACAGACCCTGGGGAGTTTGCACTTGTGGGACCAGAGATGGTCCGGGCCATGATAGAGATGGTCCAGGTCATCCAGGAGCGTATGAGGACAGCTCAGAGCCGGAAGAAGTCTTATGCTGATAGGAGGTGGAGGCCAGTAGAGTTTGAGGATGGTGACCACGTTTTCTTGCGTGTCTCACCTCGACATGGTTTGTGGGGATTTGGCTGAGGCGGAAAGTTGTCTCCATGCTTCATCGGACCATTCCAGGTCCTCAGCAGGATTGGCAAGGTGGCTTATCGCTGACTCTACCACCTCAGTTGCACCGGGTGCATGACGTCTTCCATGTATCTTAGCTGAGGAGATACGTGCATCACCCGACGCACATCATTGACCCTGGGGAGATGGACGTTGATGATGGGGAGACTATTGTGGAGGTCCCGGTGGAGATCGAGGATTGACAAGAGCAGGTCCGACGTGGACGGTCGATTCCTCTAGTGCGCATCAGATGGTAGCAAAGGAACCTCCAGGAGAGCACTTGGGAGTGGGACGATCAGATGCATGCTCAGTACCCACATTTGTTTCCCTAGCTTATTATGTATCTTTACGGGGACGTAAAGCCCTGAGGTGGGAGTGATGTAAAGAACCGTAAATTTCAAAGAAATTTTTTTCATAATTTTCATTGAAATTTTAAAGAGCGTAGTTTCTGACAGCACCTGATTCCGAGGCCCGGGGTGCCCGGAATCATGTTCCGAAGTTTGGCTCGGGTACATTCAGTGAACGAACGAGTGAGTTTATCTAACTTTTGAACCGGTTCTCGGAATCGAATTCCAAGGGAACCGATGGGATCGCAGCGCCGGTATTTTCTTAGAAACGCATCTTTAGGAGTTGTGTTTGCTCAGGTGTGGTTTTTAATTTTTGGGCCTTAAGTTAAGAAATAAAATAATGTGGTACGACAAACTTTATTTTATTTCACTTAAAGCCGCTTAAAGACACTTAATGATTCTTAAGATGAGTTGAAGCAGATATGGTTCAATTCAAAATATCCTACCCTCTTGGTAGGATATTTGTGAGGTGGGGCCCGCACGAACCCCACCGTTTCTTTTCCTCTAAGTAACGCACCCGCGAAAACCCTTTTTAATGAAAGTCAACTGACACATTTTTTAACCACTTAAACGCTCTTATTAATTGGGTGGTTTATTCGTTGAAATTAATTCTATGAATTATTTTGTTTGTTTCTTAACCTGTTTTAATTTGTTGGAATGTAATGAAATAAGACCAACACATGTCTTCTTGAGGGTTGTTCGTTGAAAGGTTTTGACAGAAACTTTAAGTCCTTCATCCTCCTTCGTGAAGAACGCGAAGAACGCGAAGAACGCCGGCCTCTGATGAAGGGACACGAAGAACACCAGGCCCCCAGAGATCGACGACGTGATGCCGACGATTCTCCCTCGGCGACGCTTCTTCCACGACGATCCATCCCCACGACAATCTTCGATCAACATCTTGAGGTAGGGGATTGAGGTCCTTTTTAATTCATTGTGGATTATAACATCAACATGGATTTAATTGTTATAATTAAATCTGTATGTTCTTGATCCTCGGAGATTGTCTACGTGACGCCAAGTACCGCTCGACAGCGACACCCTTCCGCAACTGACGATCCTTCTCTTTCGCGATGGTCAATTCCGCGACAAACTCGCGTCAGACGAGGACATTGAGGTAGGGGTCGTTTTGAAAATGATAATACCTATGTTTGTTTTCCTCCAGGGAAAGAACGCAGACCAACCAAATTAACAAGTTGGTCCATGGATTATTATTGTGGGTCAAGGTTTACTAATTACTGGGAATTATGGTGTTTTTTCAAACCGCTAATGCGGTGGGTGCGGACCAACGAACAAGTCCGAACCCACTGCCATTTTGTTCTTGGTGTGCGGAATGGTGGACGAAGACAAAACGGGCCTCAAAGACAATTTGTTGATTCCGTAGTGAAAAACGAGACCCGGGATGAGCTGCGGCGCAGACGGAAATGAAATCGGACCACCGGAGCAACTCTGGTGGCCCGCGGACTCCACCGGCGGCGCGAGCTGCCGGAGGCGGCGGCGCCCCTGCGTGCCGCAAGACGGAGCGGCCGCAGCTTAAGCCACGGTGGCGGGGTGCGGTTCCGCGGACGAAAGGAAGCGGAGGCAGGACGTGGCATTACCGCGTCCGTTGGCGAGAGGCGGCCCCCCACGTGGGTCCATGGAATCTTCAAGGGTGGCGGCGCCACCTTGCACCCGCTCGGCCATCACGGCCGAGCTGCCTGGCGGCCGGGCCAGACCCGCACCGGCCATGCCGGGTCGCGCCCAGGCCGGGTCGGACCCGGACCCGGGTCGGTTCGGACCCGGGTCGGGATGACCCAGGGGGGATTGGGCCGGGTCGGTCGGGGCCCAGACCCCCCATTTTCGGACCGTTTTCGGTCTTTTGCCCATATCATGAGCTACAGGTCTCCAAACGACGCGCCATCAGCGGAGAAGTGATCCTTGGATCGAGATGGTCATTTCAGTATACTACACCCAAGGTTTCGGAATACATTGGGTTCGGCTGGGTTGGTTCGTACACGAAACCAATCGGGCCCTCGGAGCGGAAACACTCATATCTTAAGCTTCGGACGTCCGATTGACGTGTTGTCGACTTTGTTGTTTTCCTCTAAGTGAGACGGATCTTTTGGCTTACTCCGCCCGAGGTTTGGACACAGGTGGAGTACGGTTGGGTTGGTTATTCCTTAAAAACCAACCGGGCCCCTGGGACGAAAAAGCCATTAACTCTCATACCGGGCGTCTGATTGACGCGCCATCTGCGACGTTGAGTTCCTGTTGTCGATGCGGAACTTTTGGATACATAAACTCTAGACTATGTGTCAGTTGATGTATCAGCCTCTCGGCTCGTGGAGCAGACCCTCCCGAACGAGCTTGCTGTGTGCGGGAACCCTAGAGCTGGCTGTGACTGATACTGTGACGACGACAACTGTACAGAGATCCTCAGTGGATTCGACGGTGATGACTACAACACTCAGTGATCCATTGTGGGTCAGTGCTACTGATTCTGTGATGGTCTGATCCAGTGTGGGTCAGCGCTCAGCGGTCCTGTGTGGGCCAGCGCCTACAGATCATGTGTGGGCCTGATCCTGTGTGGGTCTTTGCAGGGGTTAGTTACCTATCGATCCTTTGTGGGTCAGATCCTTTGTGGGTCATTGCGGGGGTTAGTACCTATCGATCCTTTGTGGGTCTGACGACTTAGATGGATTAGTGATCATCTCTATCGTCATTCGAAGAAGTATACCTGTGTGAGCTGAAACCCTGTTTTTCTTTCCTTTGTGGATTGTGTTGTGTTATCCTGTGTGGATTTACGTTTTCCTTTCCTGTGTGGGTTGGGTTTACTTGGGCTCAGATGTTGGAGCCGAACGTGAATTGATGACTTAGGTATATGTATGGTCATATACCTAAGTAGTGTCGGATCTTACTTTGTGATTGTATCTTTCCTTTTTGGATTATCCTTTGTGGATTCTAGGAGACCTTCGGGGGTCTCAGGGTCCCTACTGAGTAGCTTATACTCACCCCTACACGGGCTATGCCCGCACTACGTTGTGTTGGTTGCAGACGACGGACAGTGTTGATCGTGGTCGAGGTTGGCGGAGCAGGACGGTACCTGGAGGTGGACAACTGGGCGGGGTGTACTCGGAGTGGACAGCTGGTCCGAGGAGCTGTGAGGCTATCTGTACCCACCCTTTAGGTGGGACTTCTAGAGGACGGCTTGACGCTGCAACTTTTTCTTTCAGTTGCTGTTTTTCCCCTTTCAGTTGTACTTTACAGTTGGGCTTGTATTTCCGGCCCCCTTTACTTTTCCGCACTTACTGTTGTACTCAACTTTTAATTAGTGTTTACTTCTGCCTTCTTGCTCTGCGGTGTTTCTTGTTTACTTTACAAAGGCAATGTCTTCCCTTTTTCCAGGATTTACGCCTTGGTGCTAGTCGCCAGCCCCTGGCCTATGGAAGGTGGGCTTGGGGTAGTCACGGCACGGGCCCTGAGGTCGGGTCGTGACATATGTATTTAATTCTTATGTGCATGAACAATATAAAATTATCCATATATAGAAAGAATTTAATTAATAGGAAGAACATGAATGACCTTCAAATAAAGCGTTCATGTACACTTTCAACCATGATTTCATATTACTAGATAATTTAAAATAGAAACTATCATGATTCTATTATACTCATCACAAGGTTTGATAACCCTTAGCTATAAACTATTCATGAATTGTACCCCAACACCCAATATCACACAAGGTGTGTTGAATTGAAATGTAATTCCTCTAGTTCGGAAGGGAACCATATGTATTATTCATGCCACATAGGTGGTCTTCCAACTCAATAAAACCATATTTGAACATCCAATTCAATAACAACCGAGTAAAATGGATATATCCCCTTACTAGGAGGATACTAGAAACAATTGGGTGTATACCTTATAGTCTTTAGTGTTCATAGTTTCCTCAAGGCAGATGGAATGTTAGAGTCCAATCGATCATAAAAAAGTGTACCAAAAAACTATCCCCTGAACCCCTTAAACATATTTCAAAATCCAAGTATGAATTCATATTATTGATGCCTTCCATCAACATAAGTAATGGTTGAACATTATATCTTTTTTATAAAAATTGAAAAAATTGGAATGAATGATTAGAACGGTTCATTTAGAAATTGAAATGAGGCATGGTTCCCAACTCTTTCCTTTCTCAAAATAGAATTTGTTCAAAAACAGTTCAATCTATTTGAAAATAAACTATCCCATTACCATACCATACCATCCCTACCAATTTACAAATATCTAATTGTTTCACTATAGAACACCATATCATGTTATACAAATGTTTTTATAAACATTTTAGTGTGTCTTGTAAATAAGAAAAATTGGAACCAAAACAACAACTGGGGTCATAATGGTCCAATGTACACCATCTGTTGGTATGATTTCTAAGATTAACGGTCCTCAAATACATTATTAATGTACAATGATAATCACTTATTCGTTGTCTATTCCTTCTATCCAACTACCTATATATTCACATTCTTCATCACTATCACACCATTTGAGTAGAGAAAATGACATAGTATTGTATTGTGTTCCCAAAACATGTGGCAAAGGAAGACATACAAACACCCTTAGTATTAGATGTGTACATAAAATCGATTCTTACTCCAAGGAATTCCACTAGATTTCCATGACTAGATAATTCATATAATATATGATTATCTTTGATATTTTTTTATTTATACTCTCTTAATAATGGAAGGGGGTTAAAAATACCATTGATATAGGTCTTAAATGATTTAAATTTGAAGAGAGATCAGAATCGTGTGTTCAGTTTGAGATTTAATGGGTAAATAAAATTAATAAACTATCTATGAAATAGTTTTTGAGATGGTAAATAATTCAATTTAGTGCCCAAATCAGTATTAATGTTCTTTCATGTTGGGTGTCCTGGGTGGATCCATTGAATTAAGGTGCAATGGGGTTGGTTTTGATCGATAGTTTTAGTCACATATGAATGACAGAGTATACAAATGTGGTGGTGTTGAACAATAAATGAACTTTATATATAGAAATATAATGTCTTATATCTGAATGGTGGATTTTATTATTGTCAAATGGTAATATGAAGTGATTTCCTAACCAATAATAACCAACTGAACTTGTGATGTTCTCCCTAAAACATGTTGAGTATCCTAAACCAATAAATGATGGTTCTAAAATAGTGGAAATGGGGTGCTTCCCATGGGATTTTCCAATTCATTACACCATAAATTGAGTATAGATATCTATCTTGATGTTATTTCATCATGATCTAGACTAGATATTATATCTCCAAAAAATATATGTTGAATTTGAATTTTTCTACTGAAAAATTATTCACCAATATGGTGTTCTTGACGCTTTAACATGTATATTAAAAGAAACCCAAAAATAGGCAATGAACTAGAAAGACATATAATATGGGTTCAGTCAATAAATTAAATTAGATAGTCATAAATGATCATTTTTTAGGGAGAGGTAAAGGTTATGGAATTACAAATGGTGTTACCAGGCCACATTATTAGTTAGTTATGTTTCTCATGTGTAATATTTCTGATCATTGATGTCCTATTTTAAGATTATTTTATATCTCATTATCTAGTTAACACTATTTTTGTGTTTTTATAGGGATATTAGTTGGGGATGTACTATGTATATTTCATTAAATCAAATATTCCTTAGCAGTTGATGATACCATTTAAATCATAGATAACCACCAATGCGTGAATGAAAAAATGTTACCCGCACCTTAAAAATATATGGTCAACCTTTGAAACATGGTGGGGATCATGAGGTAATGAGTTCAATGGAATGTATACATGTTTTAATTGGTCTATTTATACATCTCACCTACAACAAATTACAATCATTTGGGAATTTTTTGGGACGTCCACTATATCAAGGATATAAAGTAACATCCTATGGAAATTTCATGGGTTAAAGGCACACCAAATGGTAGAATCATGAACATGAACAATTTTTCATATTAGTAAAACTACAATTGAATAATTGTCGGTAGTTAGTGATCCATACTTCATACAAATTAAACCACACCACTCTCCCCTATCATCATTCATTAACCTCCATGTTGTTGGGGGACTATTGGGTCATGGGGATCATATCACCCCAAGGTTATAAATTGTTTTAGATCAAACTACCCTTTGAATTATACTTTTAAAAACATGACATTAGAATCTAAAAATGTACCTATACCACAACCAGTAATGGAAAATTAGAGTGGGACGGGGGACATAATAAATAAGAGTAGTAAGTGTTCCAAAAGTTGGATTCTAAGTTGAGTTCAGACCATCTCCATGGACTGGATACTAGGAATACACAATGCATGGCTAGTTAGAGAACCGAATATAACTAATGAACATGGAATAAAATAGAAATTTCATGTTTTGTGTCTTTCCATTATTTTCCCTTTTTAAAAAGTTCTCATATCATCACTCCTTTTATATTCACCAACCACTTAGTTGAATACAATTTTTTTTGATATTCTCCCACCCCACTAAACACAATTATCCCTACCATGAATTTAATATCCTGGGTATTTTTTATGAGGTATTCATCCATTATTTTTCTAGTTTAAACTCAGGTAATGTTGTCTTTTTGGCACTAACCCTAAACTAGAGAATGTGGGTCAGTTGGTTTATTTTAGGAAAGGAAGTGGGTAGAGGTATGTTAGTATGATCCTTGAAAACTATACAATGTGTTTTTTAATCCATTGTGTATACTAATTACATGATGTGTATAGTACTAGTATGGAAAATTTAGGATGTGTAATGAACTTTTTCCAGAAGGTAACTCCAGATTATTACATGACATGTGATTCATTTACACTCCTTGGAAATTCCCAAGGTCAGTTATTATAAGTAAGAGGAAGGGGACTCCATTTTCAATAGAATAACCCTCCCTCACTACTTTTACCCTCACACAAAGGTTATCTGTAGAAGGAAATCCCCTTTGGTCCTATCATAGGATTTGGTGTCATTTCAATATGGAGTTATTCATTAATCTACCACCATTTTCCATTTAAGTTCTAATTGATGGAGTTTTCTCATATTCCCTATTTTCAGGGAGTTCTTCTATTTCTCCATTTTCATCTAATCATAAACGAATTAGAGGTCCATACTGGATGATATTTCTACCATAAGAATATAGTAGACAGTGTATACCATTACCTCAAAGTTTAGTATTTTATATGCTTTACCGCCATTGTGTCGCATGATGATCTTTTCAAAATTGCCCCTAAAATTAATATAACCCCCTAAATTAATTTTTTAGGGACAATTTAAGATTCCCACTAGTACCATAATATTTTTAGTGCTATTCCAACTCATGTTGTTCCACCTTTCAGGTATATTTATGTATTATTCTCTTATTGAACAACCCTATTGGGTGATTGTGAGGTCACCACCTATTTTTGGAGTGTTATTGAATTGAATGGAAATTAAATAAATTATTATGAGAAGGTTATTACCCCTTTCCATGTGATTACATGAATGGAAAATATGAAATTAATTGAGAAAATGTTTAAATGGAAAATTTGATAATGAGTTATTTAAACTCATGAATTGTGAATGATTGTGAAATTATTAATCAATTGATTGATGACTTTATTATAGTAGTGTGTGTTGAGGAAATTTTTAATTCTCCAATCCTGGTTCCATATAAATCCATGAATATGAATATTCCATGGATCCATATTGATTATATTAGTGGATTAGTAGGATATTTCTACTCCAAGGGTCATGATTCCATAATATGACAAGTGAATTGTTACCCCATAGATCCGAATAGATTGGAATATCTTGGAACATGATATATTTATATGTTCATTAGTCTTTACCGAATTCATTACCATGTTCCCATCAAGATGATCCATAGACTGGACATTGATTACTTTTTTACTTTACACCTTAGATCCATCCCATTTAGGCCTGATAGTTTAATACATAGAGTGTCCATTGTGGGTATTTTTTTATGCGTTAGTGATATCCCTATTATAGGGATTTTACTATAGTTTGTAGACTAGATAGTATCACACATTATTATTTATTCTTTACTATTATCACCTATTTATATGTTCATGATTATTATTCAATGTGATTCATGTTTTTCGGGACATGATCACATCTTATTTAGGAATATTAATATTATTATCGTATACCAATTATATATTGCACAATTCTTCATTGTTTATATACACATACAATACCTATTATAGAAATTGTTTGGGGTGGCCTATTAAGGGTTATCTCCCCCTTGTTTGGGATAATATTATGTACTTGGAGAGACATCATGGATGCAGGTAGGTATCAAGGTAAAATCCCACTATATGATTCTTCATTTGATTGTCTCTTGGGAATGGGGGATCAAAAGACTGGAATATTCTTGAGATGCTATCTGGAGATAGTTCCATTTGGGATATTTTGTATTTTGATACATTAATTGTAATTTATACTTATTTCCATGTATATACATCAATTTTTTATAGAGACATTCCATGATCATCATATTGTACATGGCTTCATTTGGATTTATTATCATTATAGTCTTTAGGATGTAATCTCCTTTGCTGATTTATATTATGCTTATATTGATTTATTTACATTAGATACTACTGAGTTACTCTAACAATGAAGGTAAAGTTTCCCAAATTACCACCATAGACCCTCACTTCAAGTCAGTATCCTCTAACGTATATGGAGGCACGCTTGAGGCCATGTGACCCACTATAATGGGTAACTGTTTAGTGGATTCTAGGTTTGGATTTTAAAATGACGTAGCCGAGTCCTTTTTTATTCAGAGATTTTACTTTTTCCGATTTAGATGAGGGTAGTCCATTTCATGCATCATTTTAGGAGTAATATAGGATTCACATTTCACGCATATTCCATGACCTATAGGACACATTTCTCGGTTTATTGACATTTATAATGGGTCACTTAGGTGATAAACCTATTATTTGAAAAATGATTTTTTAATGAAATTGATAAATATAAATTGACACCTAGAGTTCCTACCATGAAATAAATACTATTTTTCATCACAGTTTATAGAAGACACCTTAAGTAGTCAGTTATGGTAGCTTGAGTCTTGGACCATTTACGGCATGGACTAGAATGGGTTATGGTTGATTAAATTGAAACCAAACCACAGTTTATAAAGAGTATGAGCCCCTGTGGTTTGGATGTGGTGATCCATTAGGTTAATCCAATTATAGATAATTGTAATATAATTTTTAATTCAAAATTAATTGAAATTGTGAAATAAATGTCTTAACCTAGATCCAAAATTAGAGTGGGCAGTAGGTAGTGTCTCAAGTGTTTTATATTATGGATCCTTTTACAATGACATGGATTTAGGAGCTGAAATAGGTGTGTGACTTGTTTATATGAAGGATTCAATCTATCCTATTATTTAATCATTAATTGGGTTTTTACAAAATTCATTTTCTATGGAATATGTTTTGAATTTTAGAGAGAAGAAACAATGATGTCCTCTAATCATGATCCACGATGGTGGTGAGGATCTTTCTAAAGAGGTGGTAGGCCTTGAGACACTAGTAGAACCTTCTATAGTGACACTTGGGTCACTACCCATTGTTCATGATCGTGGTTCTCATTATATTTGTGACAATGTTTCATGAACATTATTCATATTGTTCTAGGATCATCATAGACTACATTGTCAATGGAAGAGTTGGAATTTGTAATCTTTCATCATCATAACTTTATGTTTTCAAGGGATGTAGGTCTACATGATGTTGAGATATTTATTGAGATTATATTTTATATCATTAATAATTTAGGGGTAAATAATTAGTGGAGATTGAACCTCGTGACATATATTCATCAAGTTGAAGCTAAGATCCTATGGGATTTTTTGAACAAGGATGATGCACATTGAGATATGGTTTGGAAATAGTTCTAATCCATATTTTATGACTTCATCATTATTGGGGACCTGAGAAATGAAAGGTATAGTGATTTAATGAATATGTAGTTAGGTGTGATGAATGTTATGGAGTATAAAACAAGATTTTCAGAGCTTAAACACTTCATGTTTGTTTTTATTGCTGATGAGCCTAAATAAAGAACATGTTACCAAATAAAACAAGAAGGAATTTGGGGGTGAATAGTATTTTAGTTCAAACTCTTAACCCAATGGTTCAGTTTCATTAGGTTGGAAGCTCCATTCTGAGATTTCTCATGAGGTGAGAACCAGCCATGCTCTTAGTGTTGGATGTGTTGTCTTTAATCATCATCATGGACGTTTGGTACATAAGATGAACCACTGACATAAAGACCCATTCTAATGGAAATCATGCATTAGGATGGACCATGTATAATAATTTTATATGTCCTCCCAATAGCAGTCATTGAATGTGGATTGACTACTAATCAGTGTACAAGAGCAGGATTCATAGCTCCACATCAGGATGGGAGTGGGAGTAGTATCGATCATTCAAGATATTCTGGTGGACATGGAAATGAATCTATGGACTAGTTATATTGTAACAGCATAATTATCATGCTCCATTTGCTGAGGTTGTTTTTCATGGCCCTAGTTTAAGAAATATATATTTTATTTTATACTATACCTAAATAGAAGAGCACCAATCCATATATGATGATATATTAAATCATTGTATCCTATACTATGGTATATGTCCATATCGATATTGGTTCTTCTCATAGATTAATATTTGTAACTATTTTGGATTTTCATGGTCTCATTTTTCAGTTTTTGAAAGGATTTATGATACTGGACACTCCATTAGGCATTAGAATAGAGGGTTTATTCTAGTACATGGAGTTCCCTCTAAATATAGGCAAGTTTCACTTCATAGAAAATATTTTTCCCTCAATATGAAAGGGTTTGACATCATACTCGGGCATGAATATATATTTTCTTATCATGTCCATGTTGATTTCTATCAGTGGAGGGTCACCTTCACATCACTAGAGGGTGGGGTTTTTATTCCAAGGGTGAATAATATTTACTGATGATCTAAGATGCACCTGATAATCATGTTCTGGGAGGGAGGAAATCCATGATTAATAGCTTATATTTGGATGATCGTTTTGAGAATCAGGATGATTTTACTCAAATGCATGATCGTTTCAAAGGTATTTTACCATAGAACATTTCTAGTTTAATTCCTAAGAGAGAGATGGATTTCATTAATGAGATGGTTCTAGGAGTTGAACTGATATCCATTCCTCTTTATAGGAAGGATACTACCTTGTCAAAAGAGCTCATGATATAGGTAGAGGTCTTGGAAGCAAGGGAGTTTATATGAAACATTACTTCTCAATGGTGTTCACATATCCTATAAGTGAAAAAGATGGATAAAACCATTAATATTGGTGTGTATTATAGAAAATTGAATCAATTTGTGGTTTAGAACAGGTATCCCATTCCATATATAGATGATCTTGTTGACTAAATATGTGGACATGGGGTTTTCTCGAAAGATAATTTTTTGTCATCATATTATTGGGTACATTGTTCGACATGTATCATAACTCATACATCATTTCATAGTAGGATTGATGTAAATGAGTACATGGTTATGTTTTTCAGTCTCCTGAACGGGCCAATAGTTTTCCTAGAAATGATGAATTGAGTTTTTTAACCTCAGTTGGATTTGTTTTTGGTGGTATTTGTTGATGATATCATGGTATACGCTCATAATTTACATGACTATTAATATCATATTGAATGAATTTTGGATCCACTAAAAGAGAGTCATATATATTACATTCCCACATATATCCCCTTTTTGATTGATAAGATTCACTTCATGTACCATATTATCATAGAGACATGAGTATTAGTTATGTCAAAGAGAGTATGAGTGGTAGTTTCTAAGGATAACCCAATAATTTCATTGAAATAAGAATATTCATAAGGAAAGATATATTATAAAGGATTTTCATATAGGATTTCTCATGCCTGGCATCACCTCTTATGGGCTTGACTGTGAAGGTTGTGAAATTTTAATGACATGATACCTATAAGACAACCTTTCAAGATCTAGAAGGGATAAAAATGTCAGTTCTGATCCTGATTCAACCATTTTCAAGAATGGGTTGTATGATATACTTTTATGAATAATGTGTCATTATAGGAGATATTTTGATGTAGGAGGAGTGATTCATGGAATATGAGTATTCTCAGTTGAGACCATATGAGTTGAACTACTAGACACAAGATCTTGAGTTTGCCATTGTTGTTAAAAACTTGTGTAGTTGGATGCGTTATAACTAGGATTAATATTATAGTGTACAATAACCACAAAATCCTCATGTATATATTTATGCAGTTAGACATAAATATGATCTAGTGAAGATTGTTGAATATCTTCAGTCCTTTGATTTTTTTTGTTTTAATGTGTTAGGAAAGGGAAATATAGTTTCTGAAGCACTAATAATGAATAATCAAATTCATTATTTTAGGAGTCTAGTATTTAGTGGGATCTTATGGATTTGATTTCAAAGATGCATATGTATGTTCTGGGTAGTCTCGGTCAGAAATTTCTGTCATCCTAAGTAATGAATTACATTATTCTAGATAGAGTTAGGAGGATACAATTATTAAATGTTGAGGGAATAATCCTATGGGAGAGTGTGGAAGGGTAGGACTAGCAACTTGGTTGGACCATGGCCGAGGATGAAATTCTACGTATACATGGATATTATTGGGGTCCATTTGAAATTTTCAAGGAGCTAATTCAAGAGTTTAATTCCTCATCTTGGCCACTATATCCAAGAATCACAATGATGTATCAGGATTCATGTCTCTAGTGTTGGTGCCCAGGAATGAATTGAGAGGTAGCTAGTTTTGAAATTAGGTTATCAATTTGACAAAAGGTAATGGTGGAACACCGAGGAAAATCTAGGATTTTAAAGAAGTTACCCATTACTGAGGGGAAATGGGATGATGTTGTGGTGGATTTTATGAATGTATTCCTGTGGTCACTTTGAGGTAGTGAAATTGTATGGGTTGTATTGTAAATTCTCATAACATTCTCCCATGTTCTATTAATTAGGGAGGCGTTATTAGTAGAAGAGTTTGTGAGAATAAATATCCATGAAATTATGTGCATTCATGGGGTTCCTCAAACCATGGTACCAAATAAGTATTCTCGGTTTACATATCAGTTTTGGATAGCCGTAAAAAGGGTGTTGGGTATATATGTGATTCATAGTATGACATACCACCCTCAGACAGATGGCTATTTAGAGTGTGCTATATAGGTTTTGGGGGACAACAATTGAGCAGGAATCCTTGATTTTAGGGGATATTGTGATATTCATATAACCCTATTTGATTTCACCCCCAAAAATATATATCACGAGACAATACAGATGGAATCATATAATGATTTCTATGATAGTTCATTCCATTCACCCAAATGATGGTTTTATTTAGGATAAGAAGATTTATTAGGACCACATCACATGAAGGATACATTAGGGAATGTAAAGTTGATCAGAATGTGGAAGGATACTGCATAGTCTAGAAATAAATCATACACTTATCTTCATCGAATACCCATATAATTTGATGTTTGGTTTTGAGTCTTTTTATTTATCTCAGCGTGGATGGGAAATAGATGAATTAGGAGAAAAGGTAATATTTCACCATGATATGTCAAATTTTTTTTAGATTCTGGAGAGAGTAAGGTCAATATCTCATATATTGTAGTTACCTTATTGGTAACCAGACATGCATAATGTATTTCAGGTATCTCAGCTACATAATTATCACTCAGACCCATTTCATAGACTTTATTCAGATGAGGTTTAGTTATAGGTAGATTCATAATTCTAGGACCATCCTATACGCATCATAGATTAGAGCACAAAAGAACTCTATGGTGTGTTAGATCATTTAGTATATGTGAAATAGAAGAACTTTGGTTTATTAGATGAGACTTGGGATTGGTAGGATGACATACATTCCCAGTGGTTGGAGTTATTATCAGTCAAATCATGACAACCAAAGTAATGTTAATTTTGGGATGAGATTCTTTGTGGGGGGGATTGAAAGATCGTGAGTTTCTTTATGACATAGGGATATTTTTATTTCTTGTATGAACACATATAATGTTCTATTTTTGGCTTAAAATGTAATGTGGTTACTGTGGGATGGTTTGTATTTTTCTTGAAAGGAAGAGGTAGGAGGCGTGTTGGTTGGATACAACGCAAGTATATGACATGTAATTTTAATACACGTAATTTAATGATTACACGATGTGAATTATCATGGTAAGGGAAATTGACATTGTGTAATTATATTTCCCTAGAAGGGAAAGCCCACGCTTTACATAACATATAATTTATATACAGACACTGTAAATTCCATGGGTCAGTTTTAAAAAATAAGAGGCATGGGACTCTATTTTTGAAACAACCCCGTCACTCATTTATTTTCCCCTCACGTATAGGATATACTTTGATGGATCTCTATAATTGTTCATAAAATAGTCTTTAGCACTGTTTTGGGAACCGAACTCCAATTATTTAACTTTCCATCTCATCGGATGCACACCAATGATTTATTCATTAATCTCCCAGCTTTCTCTTTTTATCTTCTCCTCTATGGAGTTATTTTGGTGGATGATTTTATGCCCTATTTTTATTCTGTTCATAAATATCTCTATTTTCTTCTGATATAGACAAAATCAATGGAAAATACTAGACATGTATTATACCATTGGTATATGGTAGGGTGTATATAATTTTTTTGTGGTTTACATGCTTTTTATTCGTTGTACCAAACATCAGTCTTTCCATTGTCCCTCATAAAATTATTAGAGTGCATTGAATTAATTATTAGGGACTTGTTTAGGATGTCCACTAGTACCATTATAAGGTTGGAGGTCATCCACCACAACATGTGGCACCTTTTAGGTGTATTTATGTATTTTTTATTATTTTACCATCTCATTGGGTGAGAGTGATCGTGAAACATATTTTGGGACCCTTTTTTAATTACATTGAAATTAAATAAATGATTTTGATAATGTTATGAATCCTTTCCTTGTGATTACATAAATTGTAAATATGAAATTAATTGATCAATTTTTAAATGGAAAATGTGATAATGAATTGGGTGAACTCGTGGATCTTGAATTATTGTGAAATGATTAATGAATATATTGATGACTTGAAATGGTAGTGGTTGGCAAATATATTTCTACTCCTTAGATCAAGATTCCATGGGTTTACATGATAGTTTCTACTCCATGGTTCCATATTTATTATCTTAGTGGATTCATGGGGAATTTTGACACCTATTGTATTATTTCCAAAGGATTCATGGAGAATTTATACACCTTATATCTACCTGGCCTGGGGACGCATTGTACATGCTCTTTGGACATGATACTTAGACTCCACCCAAGTCATTATCATGTTTCCATCGATATGCTCAATGGAATCGTTGAGGATACCTTGGTCTTTTAAAATATGGATCCAACCCTTTCAGGCACGAGACATTATACATACATGGTTGTTGTGGATATATTTTTTATGATTTTTATATAGTCTTGGTATGGTTTTTTGTATATAGTTGTTATTATGGATTGAATACCACTTTCTTTTATATGATTTGATGTTATCCGTTTTTATGGGTCCAAGACTACTTTTTCACTAGGATCTTTGTTTTAATAGATAAGATAACATCTTCTTTAGACACATTAAATTTATTACTGTATAACTTTGACATACATCCCATTGGTTTATTTTTTATATACATAAAATGAACTTTTTTTAGACACCGGTGGTGGTTTCCTACATAGTGTTATCTCACACCCTCTTAGGGCCACTGCTGGGTACTCAGATGGACTTCATGGATGTTGGTAGGGACCAGTAAAACCACCCACTGAATGATGATTGTTTTTATAATTTCATATGAGTAGGGGTTCACAAGCCCAATCTATGATCATGATTCTAGCTATAGATAGTTAATTTTGGTTTCTTTTTTATTTAGATAAATGTATTGTACTAGATTCCTATTTGCATGAATTTCATGCTATTTCTTATATAGACCTAACATGATTATTATATGGTACATGGAACTATTTTGGATTTATTACTATTACAACATTTTGGGTTTTATATTCTGTCTTGATTTATATTATTCACCGTCTGAAATCATTACATAACATACAACTACATTACTCCGATCATGAGTGTATATTCTCCCCACTATACATCCTTAAACCCACACTTCTTGCCAAAAACAGCTTGTATGTGGGGAGGTGTTCATGAGTCCATGTGACCCAATGGTTTGGGGATCTATCTAGTGGGTTCCATGTCAGGATGTAACATGTGATAATGACCAACATTCACATTGTTTGAATGCCTTTTCCACAAAACAATACCTATAGTAAATTTAGTGCCTCCAATAATGACCCATGACTTTATTGGGGACATTTTAGTAACGATAAACCTCATTATTCTACTATATTAGTGGTGAATGGAATATTATTCGAGTATACTAATGAGTCGTGTCTAGAATTGAAATGAAGTGTGGCTAATAAACCTCAAAAGGTACCTTATCCCACACCATTTAAAGGTAACTTGCCATTTTCATTTCCCATATCCCAATACCCAATAAAACATGGCCCTATTCTTTCCCAATGTATAATTAAACTATAATAATAAATGAAATAAGAAAACAATACCATCTATTCTCATAGCCCAATTATTCGTGAACAACTACATTTTCTCCATGAAAATAGAATTATTCCTGAGATAATAGAATACCACCATGACATTGTTTAACATTATTTCCATTTAACCATTTACTGCTCCAAATTATTTGAAATTTCATCCCCAAACAATTCATTTAATACATTCCATTCCAAATAGAGAACAACTGCCAACTCTATTTCCAATTCCAATTATACAACTCCCCTAGATCAATACCAAACGAAATTGTTGACCACACCAATACTTTTTCTCTGACCTCACCCCTCTATACTTATTCCCGTTGATCACATTATAATCCCATGTATCAAAGATACATCAGTTACTTTTTATTCTATTTCTAGATCAGTGTTCTATCTATCCTTATCACCTATTAAAGAATGATGGTGTTCACATATATTCCATCATGACCATCTCTCAACCATGCAGTGATGGTGTAACATTTTATATACAACCACTATTTCTCAATTGAGTTGTTATTGTGGTGACACCAAGTTGATATGACCTGATTTTTTCCTTATTGTCTGATGTTATATGGATATCAATCCCCAAATTTTCTAGGTCCTACTAGATTCTCAACTCTAGACCATACTGATACTCAATGTATGTGATGAAATGTGTAAAATGACATCATACTTGTTTCGTAATTTCTAATGGCAACTAATCCACATATTTGAATTCCTAGGATGGTCCTATTTGACTGTCATAGATGAAAACTGTTCATTCAGTAAAGCTATGACACACTGATTCCCATCCTAATGAAACATCCAATTCATAGTGACCATGGAACCTAATACCTTAGGATCATGTGGATATATATATATATATATAAATAGATTAATCATGATGTAGGAATGTCAATGGGGGCACATTATACTTGGGTTAGATTAAGTTATACATAATAGTTTGTATATGACTCATCAATGAGTAATATTATTTTTAGGGATTAGTCTAGATCGTATGTTCATGTATTGAAAATGAATATATAAGAATTGTTATCCTTGGAGTGGTGGTAATATATCTGATGGAGTAAAAGGGTACACAATGGGATGAATATGGGATATCAAGTAAAATATCGAGTATCAATATCACTGGAAAATTAGTACATAGTTTTGTAGTGAAAAGTTAATTCAAGTAGAAACACCAATCCTAATGACTAAAATTATGATTTTATATTTGTAATGGGTATAGATTATGATCCAACTAGATGATCTTATGATAGATAGAGTTGATGTCATCATGAAACTAGTACATCCACGATCGCTTCACATCAGATATAGATGTGATCATTCCATTTAATGGAATACCCCATTACTCTAATGGTTCAACCAATTGGGTTTATTCTATTATATCATGGGGTGTCAAAGTACCAAATTACATTTCTCAAATTGATGATAAAATTTTCATCACTTAACTATGTATGCCATATGAGGGTCTCATGGTATGGAAATCATACCAAGAATTATGGAGTCTATGACATCTATAAACCTTAGAAACTCCACTGGGAACTAGGGTGAGGGATGGTGTTGTTGGTGGTATATTTTTATAGTACAATGAAATGTACACCAACCACTTGACTAGGGTTAAGATTAAGAGTAGTAGATAGTCCCACACTCACTCATTGATTAAATCATAGTACTAGTGCTCATTTTTATTCCAAATATTATGGGTTTTGCATTCAAACTACCATAATCTATTAACAAGTACTCATGTAAATATTCCATATTGTCCCATGATATTAGTGTTTTGGGTAAAATTTTTGATAATCCATACTTTGTTCCTCAATTATAGAGTTATGTAATAGATTCTTGTGTTTTTAAATTTACATGAGAACCATAAATTTTCCTACCATATATAATCTAGGATTCCAACTAAACAATAGCTTACTTGATTATTCTATGGAGGGATGTACTAGGAAAAGATATTCAAGGAATGAGTGGAATTATGGACCATGTGGTATATTTGGAATGGGAGAGTGATGGTGTAATTTTATTGAAATGTTTTCCAATGTTTTTGAATTCAGTGGATGATGGTGAGTACCCAATAAGCTCAATTAGAGTAGGATAGGGTTCATGTAATCTCCAGAAATAGGTGTTGTGGAATTGGAAATTCAAGAATCCATTAATTGATAACTAGGGTTGAAAACCTATCAATACAATTTCAATTGAATGGATTTTATATAATTTTCAGTCACATTATCAATTGTATAATAGATTCATACAATATTCATTGGACCAAAAAAACCATATAATATGATTTGACATTATTTCGTGTTTGAATTGTTCCAATATGTACCCCAAATTAAAAAAATATACTATATTTCCATTTAGTATTTATTATACCATTCTGATGGTATCATTGGTGCTTCTGATTAGAGAAAATCTAAAAACATATTTTTCTATTTGTTATTTTTTTTATTTAATGTCATTTTCCCGAAGGGGAATAGTACTTTAGTAATAACCTAAACATGTAACCCAAATAATGATATATTCTACTAATTCAATGATAAATATATTAATTGGCTCAAAATTATTATTTTGATTTTCAGTTGTTATGAGCCGCAGCCTTAGGAATTGTTTCCCAAGAAGAGATACAGATGGAGATATGGTATAAGAAAATCACCATGACACAGTGGAAACATTTGATTTTTTTATGGTATAGCTTATCAAGATCACTATGAATCATCATGAAATATTGGCTACTTCCATCATGGTGCTGTGATAGAATCCATTTATTTTATATGGGAATAATATTACTACACTGATTAAAAGTGGAGTTTCATAGTTTTATTTCAAAAAGGGGGTTATGTGGGGAGAGCCTGTATTTTTATGTGATCTAGTAATTAATTTTTTTTATAAAAATACATAAGTGTTATGTTTTTTAGTAAAGATACACGATATTCTAGATGAGTGAATGAATATTATTTCAATACCATTCCTTCATCATAGTTGTTCAACCAGTGATCCCTCCAACACTCTATTCCATACCATCCATTTAAAATATATCACAACCTCCAACTACATTTCCAATTATAATTCATTAACTCTCTTATCTTTATTCACAGAAAAATTTGATACACCACTCATTTTTCTATATCCACAACCTCATACACCTCTTCCCATTGGAGCATATTGGGTACCATATATCAAAGATACACTCGTGTCTTTTGGTGTAGTTACCAGCTCATTGTGGAATCCTCACTTCCATATAATGAAAGTAGTATGGTTTTCCATAAGTTTAATCATAACTATATCTCATACATGTAGTGATCGTGTACCTGATTCCATTTGAACATTGATTTTCTATAGAGATATTGTTGTGGTGACCTCAGACAGATATGTTGTGTTTTGCATCATGATTGTATGAGGTGGTTTGGTTTTCAAACCCCACATCTCTTATATTCCTTTAAGATATTTAATCAAAAACATTCTCAATCTTGACAATATATTTTTTGAAATTACTAGTGACCACTCACAAATATATATAGATTCTAATGTTGTCCCAATTTGGTTGTCATAGAACAGAATGGAAAGTCTATTTATAGAACTAAGAGACATCGATCTCTATCCCGATGAATCCTATAATCAAAAATGATTATAGTACATACTACCTGTTGTTCATTTGGTTTCTCATCTGGATGGATTAATAATGATATTGGAATTTCAGTTGTACTTCACTATAATTTATTTTGACATGATGTTCATATTCAAGGTGTTATAAAAATAGTCATAGTGTGATATTATTGGTGGGGAATGGGCTCAACCATAGTTTTATGTATTGAAAATGAAAACATAACAATCATTATCATGGTAGTGGTGGTGAAATACCTGAGAGAGTCAAAGGGTATATGGTGGGATGATTATTTCATATCTTGGATCGCATCACGAATCAATAGCACTAGTCAAAAGGAGTTTCCACTTCAGTGGTGAAATAGTCATTCAAGTAGAAACAACAATCATAATTACGGTTACTACATCAGTACAATGGAAATTGTAATGGTCAATAAATCAACTAGATGTGTTAGTGAAAGATAGAATTGGGGGTACATGGTATAAATACTTCCAGGATCAACTCACATTAGTGGAAGATTATTGAAATCCAATTACCAATATATCCCACTTCTCGAATAATTCAACTTTGGGGTTCCTTCCAGTAAATCATTGGGTGTCCTAGAATTGTAGTTTTTTTTTTGAAAAATGATGGCCGTAAATTCATTTCCTACCCATAACTAGATCACGGGGAAGAACAGTGTGGCTATTGTATCATGAATTGTTGAGTTTATAACAATGAAAACCCATAATAACCCCAAATATATCTAGGGATATGGAAGATACTACTATACCAATATATGTAAAGTCAATTGAAATATATAGAAACCCTTCAAGAGGGACAATGGGGAAAAACAGAAGCTGTTTCTACTCTTGATCACCATAAATATCATGGTAGTAGTGGCCATTTGGGTTACTACATTGGAGGGTTGTTAATTGAAACCACTCATCACTAATAACACCCCTCTTTGTAGAGATAATAAGTGTTCTATGTGATGGGAGTTATGGGAAATACTTTAGCTCATCCATTTTGTGTTCTACATGTTTAGAGTAGTAGAAAGAATGATTATGTTTTTTTTGTAATCATGATACCAATTACATACACCTATAATATCTTATACTTACTTTAAAAGAGTATTCATGATCACACTATGATGGGATAGTTCATGGAAAAAGTCACAATGTATGATAGGGATCCACGAATGGGTGGTTAGGTTGGAATTGTGTTGTGATAGTGTACTTATTCAACAATGTTTTACAAGAGTGGTGAACTCAAGTGGAAGATGGTGAGAATACCATGAGTAAAATTGGAGTTTGTGGGGGTACAAACATGAATATTCAGTAAATGAAGTTAAATTGGTCATTCAAGGTTCTATTTATCCCAGACCATGTCTAATGAATTTTCCATCAAACTACTATTTAATGGATATGAGGTAGAACTAAATATCACCACAAATCATATCATATATCATATGAATATATTTATCTCAAATAAACCTTCTGATAAGGTTGTACATGATTTGGAATTTGTTTTTTTTTCTAACAACTTTTCACAATTCCATGTTAAATTGAATTTCCATTTGGTTCTTTCTATATTTGACTGAATAACTCATTTATGATCCTAATTTAAGATCATATAAAAACAATTTTTCCTATTTTTAGGTGGACATCATTGGTCATTTTCTAATTGGATATGTTTATTTATGTACTGAACTGAACCTACGACATCAACCGCACCTCATTCCCCCAATTTATAACAAATCTCTGAATCTAGAAAAAATGAATGTTGTATTTTTCTGATGTTTTGATCCCCCACACATGGACTTTTCTCCCAAGATGAAATATATATGAGGCTATGGGATGGGAAAATCACATTTATCGTAGTGAAAATTGTTGACAATGATGTGGCATTGTGTATGATATTCATTATGAAGAATCAGTAAATATAGGATACTTACCTCTATATGGTTGGAGTGAATACATGTATTTATAATGGGCATACTATAACAGCACTGATTAAAATTTGGGTTTTGATCATATAACATATATAGGGGGTCATGAAGGGAGATACTAGGTTTATGTGTGATTTAGTGGGGAAAATTCATGATTATAAGGTGAAAGGGTTAATTTATCATATCATGATACATAATATATTAGAAGAGTATATGGATGTGATTCATGAATATATACTTGAGGGGTTATAATTTTTAACAATATCTTTGTATAATAAGAGCATGGGAGTAATTTGAGATACCCTTATTGGATTTCCCTAATCGATTTAGCAGAGTTGAAGAGAAAATTATTGCAAATGATTGTAGTAGGGACCTCAGAACAGAGATCATATTTTATTCTAGAAAAGTTGGATGGGTAGTTAAGTATTTTTATTGTTTTTGGAGTTTTAAATAATGTTATTGTGAGTAAAAAGTACCTCCAAAAAATTATTAATAACTATTTTAACCAACCAGTGGGTTCCAGTTACTTTATAATGATCGATGTGTTATTTTTATATTATCAAGTAAGAATTAAATAATGAGATAAACATAAGATAAATATGTGACTAGAAATGGTGCCTACGAATTCATAGTAATTCTATTTAATTTGATAATTTATATTATTACATTAATGAATGTGATTCATTAGGTTTTCCATGCCTACCGTTACATGTTTATTTTGATACACTTAGATGTTATCTTGGTATAAGTTGCAACATAATAGAAAACAAAGAGGATTTACATAAATGTTTCCAATATATTTGGGAAAATTATTTATTTTTGAAGCATGAGAAGTGTTATTTCTTTGAAAATTGTTTCTAGTTCTTAATCCATGTGGTTGAGAAGGGTTTTGTTTATATAGATTAGATTAAAGTGATGACTATTAAAAAACAGTACAATAAAGATCTAGTTATGTTCCATTATTGGAAAAACTAACTACTACCATTACATTATGGATGGTTAATTGAGAATGGAAGATACCCTAGAATGAAGAAGATTATGAAATTGAAATGGAAACCATGAGTAATTTATACACCATAAAAGATTGTTTTAGGAGGATCCAGTGTTTCCACAACATGATATAATGAAACCATTCAATATACTGATAGATACATATGAATTTTTATGAGTTATTTTAATATAGAAAGAAAACATGGTAGTACGTCAATGTGGAACAATTAATGACATGGAGAAGAATTATAAAATTCATAAGAAGGAGTTATTATCAATAGAACATTTTGTCATGGTGTAGTGGAATTACCAATGGGGATGCAGATTTGTAATGAATACAAAAAATACTAGAGAGAGCCACATATTCACACAACCAAATTTAAGTGGAAAATGGGTAATAAGGAATAATATTTTCGAGAAGTTTTATTTTCTATTCAAAAACAATACAGGATACATGAAAAACATGATTAACTATTCGAGATAATGGGAATAGATAAAATCAATGTGGTTAGTTTACATTTCAGTTTGTCAATTTGATTACCTAAATGAGAGAGAATCCTTGAAGAAAGCTCATAATCTTATTGAATTTATAGAATTGCTGAAGTCAAGACATATCACGATGATGGATAAACTACTTTTCTCCATGGTGGGAATTCTCATTGTACTAAAATATTTGAATCTAAGAATAATTGAATAGAAATATTTCCACAATACATTATGGGAAGACCCTCCAGGGTGAGAATGTACAGACGAATTTTTTAAGAGTTGTTATATTGGATTAAAATAGAAAAATAATTATAGGATATATATAAACATATATTGTTTACAAAAAAAGAAATAGTTTCAAGAGTAAATACTTTGGGGGTTTTGGAAAAATTTCTAGTACAATGTAGGCCAAGGGAGAGTTTTTCATTTGAAATTATCACATGTCTCCCAATTTTTAGTGATTGTGATTTTATCATAGTGATTTTACTTGTGTTTTAAAAGTAAAGAACAAATATTATATAACCATGAGAAATTTATTATAATGTAAAAAATTTGTTTTTAATTAAAAATGTATTTAATTGTTCATTCTTATGAGTATAAATAGTGATGGGGTCCCTAGGTTCACAAGATAATTTTAGAGTGAACAAATTTTAGATGTCGTGGTATTGACTGAACAAATCATCGATTTATCACTCGGAGAATTATTGAAAGATTGACTGGATGTTTTCATTTCTCAAAATAGTCTATCACTTTTTATGAAACTAAGAAATTACATACAAGTGGAATAAAAATATGTAGATGTACTTATTTCTATAAAAGTTCTAAATTTCTCTTGAATAACTTGAGAGGTTTATAAATCCTGTAGATCGAATCAGGACAGATACATCAAGGGGAATTTTTTTTAACTTAATTCATTTATCCGTACTTTTATGATCAATGTCCTTTGCAATTTAATAACAAATCATACATGACATAAGGTCTTGATCATAAATAATCATCACCATAGGATGATGTGTTAAGATCTTTTTGATTGACAAAAATGTGTTGTCACATGCACAACCAGTTGATTAGTTGTTCCATTTTTACTAAAAAACATGGTGGAATGATATACTATAATGGAAATATCCACTAAATATGTATCTACTCTAGGGGTAATCCATAAATGCGATAGACACTCCCAATACCAAGGGAATACTCTAATTTAATGAAATCAAGGAATTATCACATAACTCTCTCTCTCTCCATGAAAAAAATCAATTATTATTAATTCATGTGCACTTTAGACTGATGGGGTGTTTTAATATAGAGTCTTCAAATTATAAAATAGGATAAATTTGAGTTTATATATAACAAATATAATTTTTTGTGTGGATCCATCCTTAAACATTACATATTATAGTGTCTTAAGACTAGTATTCATTTATTTCAATTCTCAAGGATCTATTTAGGTTCCGAATTAGAGCGTGTTAGGCCCCAACTATTATGAAAAAAATACATTTAAAAACCTGTCACTTTAAATGACTATTAATTTTGTTCATAATAAAATACTTTTAAAATTAAACTGGATTTATTTCCATGAAAAATAACCATTACTCTCAATGTGACATATTTTTTCCCTTACCCATCATTAAACCCTGTGGAAAAGATAAATAAACATCATAAAAGAACAAAAATCATTGTATGCACCATAAGGATAATAAAATTTTTAGTTTAGTAAAAAACATGAATTTCCATGAAAAAACATTTTTTTAAAAAAATTCATTTTTTCTAAAAAGTGTGTTATATTTTCATTAAAAATAATTTTTTCTTTCCTATTAATATCACACAATATATATGAAAACTCATTATCATGTATAAAATATTTTTCTTGGAGGCTTGGGACATAACAATCATAAAACCATTAAAACCCTTAAAAATGGATTAACCATATAGCCAACCTCCAATATAATTGTCTGCATAACATAATCATTACCCAATACATTGGAGCACTATCTGGGTTCACCCATTGTATAAGCTATAATGGGACCACCTGGTGTTATCTAGGTGAACCCATCATATAAGCTATATCGAGCTCACCCGTGATATATAATGGGTCTCAACACTTAATAATCAATTTCCAAGGACTATATCATGAATAAAAACAATGAAGAACAAATTTAAACTTGTGTTCAAAATATTTAAGATATCAATATACCCTTTATTCCTGAAAACCCATTTTCAATACCAAATATCCATAAATTGAGAGAAATGTTTTTATTTGTCTAAAATATTAATCATTTTATTGGATGGTAATCATCAATTAATGGTTAATGTAGTGGGAAATGGTTTTGTCATCATATTCATTAATATAGAGTATTCCTTTTTGTCTTTTGTATTGAAATTTTATCCTTATATAAAATGATATTTTTTTAAATCATTGAATGTTTGGGGCATAAAAGTACATTTTTAGTTATTTTATGTCCATATTTATACCTTCGTAATTTAATTTTAAAAACACAGATAGTGAATAAAAATAGTTCTAAGGGAATGATTAAAAGACAATTTTTTTAAAAGGAAGCCTCTTACCTTATATTTAAATCAACACTTATATTATTTTTATTCCTAAATAAAAAAAATATGTTAATTTTTTAATTCGTAAGAACTATTTTCATGTTTGTTATTAATTAATTTCATTTAATTCCATGTCATATTATATTATATAATGAGTTGAATTCATGTCAATAATTTTGATAATATTCAACTAATCTATCAAGTATTATTTCATATGATTAACTATTGAGAATGAAGACATTATTTCACCATATCTAGAATTATAATATTTACGTAATAATAATTTTTATATAGACGTTAATGTTTTAAATACAACCATTAAATATTTTTTTGAAAACTGAACAACGTTGTAATCATAGAGAAGTTAGGGAATTATTACAAATTTGTAATGATTATATTTTCAAAAATCATTAAGGAAAGAATGAAAGTATTATTTTTTATTTATAGAATGATAATAATATCATAAATATCATATTTAATTTTCAATTATAATTTTATATTTCATCTACGTGGTTTGGTGATGAAAAATAAAGTGCATTTCATCTTAGATGTGGTATTCCGCAAGTACGCATGAACGACATTATCATTTCCTAGTGAATGGAAAGGTAATAAGGTCAATGATATATTATTATTTAATAAGGGTAAATATATAATTAATATTATATATAAACATGAATTCCATCATTATAATCCATCGATGAGAGATGGTGATGGAAGAAAAATTACATTTGTTCGCGAGGAGGTAGTTCACTATACACACAATTGATTGTTCCATTTCCCATTTGATAGAAGAGGATATGGATATACGTGGATCCCTTAACATATAAAAAACATATATTGAAGATATTTGTCTCCTTTTATTAAAAAATTATGCAATCAATAGTTGGTATTATTCCTAAAAAATAGCTCTACAATGATTATTTGGAAACATGAATGGGATTTGAGTGGATCATGGAAAAAAATGTGTTTTAAGAGATAAAAAGTGTGAATAAGAGACACCCATTTATATGGTAGGGGAAGGGAACTCCCGGAATTTTTGAAAATATAAAATTAATATAAATTAATTTTTGTTTCCAAAAGACTCCAATCAGAATTATTTAGAAGATAGCTTGATTATTGATCGAAAAATTCTTATAAAATAATAATTGGATAAGTTTTAAACATTCACATATTTTTGTTTCAACCCCTCATTTACATTATTCACACGTAACATGACAAAAGAGATTGTTACATTTTATAGGTCAATATAATTATTATAAATGGATAAAAAAACCCATCAATATATCATTTTTTATTTTATAATCCGTATAATAATCACTTAGATAAATCTATGTTTTTTTTAAAAAAATATCATTAAAAAATTATTTACTATACTAGACAATTAATGTCAATTTATAGAATTATTCATTACATTTTTTTTAATAAATTCAAGAAGAAAAATTAAATTAGAACCCAAAATTTTGATATATCACGAAAATGTCATGTTCGTATAGAAAACTCATGTATCAAATTTATTAATATAATTATATTTCTTTTAATATTTTCAATATCAATTATGGGATTTTACAATTAATTCAATAATTTCTGCATCAAATTTTGGAAAATTTTTATTTGTAATTATTTCTACATTAAAATTTAATAATAAATTACCATGATGAATTTAAATACATTTTCTTCCAAAATAATATTTTAACTAAAAAAATTCATTGGGTAAACCTATGCTAAAATAATATAGTTTTTAACACAATATTTTGACAATTTTTATGTTCCATTTAATAAAATATTATAAATGTTACAATCACACAAAAATGTAAAAAATAACATATAACCGAATCTTGGATAATTATGGAAAAAATAAAATAATCCAAAATTATTATTTTTAGGGTTAGGGTCTTTTTATAATCCTTATCATTACATTTTTAACATGAATTACGCGATAGAACTTTTAAAAAAGTAGCCAAAATTTCTAAGGTTACCATTCAAAATGAAAAAATAAAAGGGATATAATTTCCAAATTTATACCTAGCAATTACAAATATGAAATATATTTTTCAAAATTTAATATTTTTAAGAGGTAGAATTTAAATTTAATTTAAACAAGAAAAATGTGATAATAAATGTTTTTCAGAAAAAATGCCAATTTTTATGTAAAAATGTATTTATAGATAATTAATGTTTAAAATTAATTTTAGAAAACAAGAATTGTATTATTTTAATTAATAACTAATTACTGAAATTTTAAAATTCATAAAAAATATATATCGACATTATGAATTCTTGAATGTAAATTCAATCATTAAAAAAATTATAATTTTTCATTATTCACTAAAAAATTAAACTCTTTATAAAATTATCAAAAATTAAATTTAAGATAATATGAAAATTAAGAATTAAAAAATGAATTTAATTATGTAAAATTAAAATTATATAATTTTTCAATTCAAATTTTTATGAAAACCTTTAAAGGAATGTGTTCAATAATACAATTTCTATTTTCATTATGTAATTAAATAACATTTTTATAATGAATATGAATCTATAATATATAAGTAACGAATATTTATAAGACATCAATTGATCAATTATAACATTAAATGGGTTGTAATATTCATATTGGAATTTAGAAAAAACATTCTTCATAATTTTTTCCAATTATTAAACAAGTAAGGATACATATCCCTTATTACATTTTCAGTCTCCCATGTTGCTTCTTCAACCATATGGGTATTCCAAAAATCCTAATACAAGTTAATTACAAGTATACATAATAATTTTACTCTATGGTCAATAATATGAATAAGATATTCTTTTTAAGATATTTTAACCTCTATCTGATCTATTTCTATGCTAAAAATAATTGATAAATCTAAAATATACATTCTTAACATCAAAACATGAAAAAATAGTGAGTAACTAGGATAATATCAGAGGAAAATCATCTTTGTATAAATTTATGTTTTTTTGGGATTTCATATTGTCCAATGAACTGTGGACTTGAATTACCATTTTCATCAACATTCCGAAAATTTTATATTGATATACTTTAAGAAAATTGTGATCACTTACATCGAAAGTATGATCATTCCAACGGTTACCCAGACATGTTTTCTTAAAAATCAGAGCTATCCTCATAATTTTTTTAATCACCATAAACTTCCCATCAATTTCCTTTACCAATTCTTGTATAATTAACTTCTTTTATCCTATGTCATCCAAAAAATCTATATACAATCATCAATTCCAAAATAATTCCTGAATAGTTGACACCTGTGTACTAGAATGAAAAGTATTATTATAAGAAAATTAAACTGAAGAATCATATGGATCCCAACATCCCTTATAATCCATTGAGTAAGAAAATATCATGTCTTCTATGTTTGGAATTTTTTATTCATACTATCCATCATATTGAGGATGAAAGGTTTTTATGAAATTAAATTCAGTGCCCAATAAGTTTTGATGTCCTTTAAAAATATTTGATGTGAAATTATGATCACTGTTAGATTAAACAGAGAAGTGAACTCCATATAACCTGCAAATCATGAGATAAAACTGAGATTTTTGATCTATGGAAAATATATATAGAATGGTGAGGAAAATGGGCATATTTATTAAGTTGATCAATAAAAAACCCATTTCACAATATTAACTTGATATATCTGTATAAATCCTACAAAAAAATAAATTGACATATTGTCCCATTTCAACTCTTGTACCAAAAAACGATGAAGCATCCCCCTAGATAATTTTCAATCTCCTTTAACAAGTTTACATATAAAAAACTTCATGGTAATGTTAGTATAAATTTTTTTATTACAACCCATTAGTAATACCCATGAAGGTATATGTACATCATAATGTTGCCATGTTAAATTGAAAATGGGGAAATATGAGATTCAATCAACGATTATTTCTTCAACTAAGAATCGAACGTCACACATAGTCACCTTAAAAATATAAAAAAGCTTATTTTTTAACATTAAATTCGGGAAACATACCCTCTATAACCAATTTCACCCTTTCCTATAACACATGAAAGTCCTTATATCTTGTATAGGTAAATTTTCTAGAGTCTACTGAACTGAAACCTAAAAAAAAGAGGAGGTTCCTACATACAAAACATTTGGGAAAGAAATTCATCCAAAAATTTACCAAAGGGAAATATTCCAAACATAACATTGTTAATGAGACATTATTTTTTCAACTCAATGATTCTAAAACATTTATTTCTTTTCATGATGATAATGAATCATGCAGTCATTATCCTTAATCTCTTCTATCCAACATCTCTATCCCATGTTCAAATCTTATCAAGGGAAAATATATTTCAATAATCAATAATCATTATATATTTCACACTTGGCTCCATATATACTATGACTCAAAACATTTAAAGAAAAAACTACACTAGATAAATCTATATCATGTGTAAGATAATTTAGGGTAGGAGGTTTTAGTTTTCACAAACCAAAAGAAACTATTTGATCATTCTTCATCAGAAATAAATATATTACCTTTAACAAAGAATCATTGTAGATGTAAAATGAACCATCTCTAATGAAAAATGACCAAAGATGAGCAGTTACTAATCTTTTTTTAGATCCTAATAAAAACTAACACATTATTTTTACCAAATTAATATGACTCACTATTGAGTTAAAATAGTTAGTGGGTGAGATAATCAATTTTTTAAACAAACATTAAATAGTAATATAATGAAAAAAGAAAAAACGTAAATCATTATAAAATTGGTTTGTCTTGTAAACTCTTCAAAAAAAAATAGTTTTTTATGTGTAAATAGTTACTCCATATTTTGAAAAAACATGTCGAAGGAAAATAATTTTTTTGCATCCAAAATTAAATCTTACTAATAATTCTATATATTTTTCTATTATTTTATGGGTTTCAAAAAAATCCTTATGATTTTAGGATGATTATAATGAAGTTTATAATACACTAATATTTCATCCAAAAAACCATAAAATAAACAAAATATATATGGTATACTCTGTTTATAATATCCATAAATATAGATAGTGCATTTGAAAACCCAAATAGAAGATGTACAAAACCATAGTGAGCATATTTTGTTTGATGTGAAGTCTTTGGAATATCAGCCTCTTCACCTTAAACTGAGGGTATCCTGACCTGAGATCAATATTAAAAATAGTATACTCTCCTTGGAGCATAGAAAAACAATTATTGATATAAGGAAAAAGATAATTGTTCTTTATATTGATGTTATTCAATGCTCCAAAATCAATTAAAAGGATCATTGAACTACCTTTCTTTTTTAAAATACAAACATGGAGAAAACGAATGTAAAGTACAAGGATTAATTAAATTTTTATCTATTCCCTCATGAAATTTTTTTAGTTCCAAAATATCTACAAGATCCATTAAATATGTGGGTTTTTAAATTTTATTAGTATGAAGTAAAAATTCAACTATAAACTCAATGTATCGATCAGGAATAACACCTAGAAAAGAATTATGAAAAGCATCAATATTTTTATACACTATTTAGAAACCAATAATTCTTATAGTTTATATCCTATAAATAACATGTCCATTATATCATTCAGTACAATTTCTGAATAATATGTCTTCTTCATAGTAGGTTATCAATGTTATGAAATTGTGGAACAAAAAATCATGGATATTGAATCAATAATAGAATTAAAAATAAAAATCTAATACATGCCACAGATAATATAAAACTCAAACATGGGAACATTAAAATGATTTTCTAGAAGGACCATTCAACTGATAACTATTGAATGATTCATAAAAATAATGTTTAGTATAATATTTACGCCTAGAGTTTTTACCAAATGATATATCATATTTCTGTTATATAATATCACTAGTATTTGGAGAAACTTATTTTTAATAAATTAATGTGATGACCTAGAGTCAAATATGATATTTTCATGATTTAAATATATAATTAAGATACAATTTTCATTGAATCATGCTACTTGTTACCAAACATACCACACAAGTAACACATTCTAGAAATTACAAGAAATTTCATAGGATACTTTTTATCATACATATAAACATATAAAAACATAATTTTATTACATAAAAATTACGATATGAGTGTTTTAACATTTACATCCAACCAAACCATTTTGACTTCTTTTTTGATGGAATACATTATCAATTACAAACTCCATTTCAACAATTTTAGACATCTGAACACATTTATCTTTTTTATTTAAGTAAAGGGAAGAAGATTCATGTTAATATCTTGGATTCAACCTTAAGGAAAAATAATTAATATTTTTATTTAGAACCCTGAGAGAATTTGTATCATACCTATCCAAATCTTGTAATACTCTATTCATACTCTACTACATATTCTGTGTAATTTTTCAAAAATTTATATAATTTTTTCTTCAAAGTGAACCATAGGGAAATATTTTTGAATGAATATATTCATAAATTGTTCTTGTTACATGTTATAGAAATCATTTCTCCCTTTGGTATTATTAACCAAAGTCCACAATTGATTATATTAACCTTAAAAACAGTAGAAGGAAATGGTTTCCTTTTGAAATTATGAACACCCCATCACATAAAATAATTTCACAATGGAATAGATCCAACCATTGGATAAAACTAGGGAATAATATCCACTAAATGTTGCAAGATGATGTGACATAAAAAGATACACTATAATAATATTCCTTCATGGTAGATCCATATAATATTGTTCATGGATTCCAATTCCATTTAAATCTTGAATCAACCAATCCATCATAAAAACAAACTGACCAGTTGCAATTCCTACCATTACAAGGTGCTAGTTTGGATGGATATCATCCTATAGGTTCCTTCATATTACAACATACCTATTTTCTCTATGTAAAACCATTTAAAACTAATATAGTTTAGTCTAAGAAACATTGTAAAAATAAAATAATATACCATTTATGAATAATTTTTACATCAAATATTTTAATGGTATTTAATTATAAATATCATAAACCAAAATGTTATATTAACCTATTTCTGATACTGAATTTAAGGACCCATCTTCATACATTAAGTATTCAAGTGTAGTAATACCATAATTCAGTTATATTCATTCTTGAGGATCTTTTATGGATCAGTGTTTTAGAGAGCGAGATTATAAATCATTAATAACAAAACCATACATATAAAAAGTGAAAATTTATAATCAGTATCAATTTCTCTCACAATATAATTATTTAAAATAAACCATGATTTATATTCTTGAAATTTTTTTTCTGACATTAAAAATTACTTCTGACATTTAATTACTGATCCTTAATCCATGTGAAACACATTTTTACACATGGGATGAGAAAAAAAATTTCATTAAGGGACATATAGAGAAAAAACAGTTACTTCAATAAAAAACATGAAATCCAGTGAATTTTTTTAAATAAAACTTTTATTCGAAAATATTATTATTTTTCATTTAAAAATATCATTTTCATGCATATTGAAATCAAACGATATCAATGAAAAATCATTATAAAGAATAAAATATTTAATTTTGGTGTATATGTACATCCTCATCTTAAAACCCTTACAAATCAATTACAATTGGAATAACGATAGAACCAACTTGCAATATAATTCCCAATAGAACATAATCATTACCCAATCCATTTGAGCATTATCTTGGTTCACCCATCATATATGATATAATGGGATCACCCGAAACTATCTTGATAAACTATCATATAAGCTATATTGGGCTCACTCATGACCTATTATGGGGATATACCTTTTGTAAATAGTTTCCCAGTACCATATCATGAATACGACCCATACAAACCTCTTTTAAACTTGTGTGAAAACAGTTTACATGTATGAATACCCGTTCTTCTAAAAACCTATTTTTAATTCCAAAATTAATAGGAAAATGGAATGAAGGTGTTTGTTTGAAGAAAATGTTTAATCTTTTAGAGGAATAAAAATATAATGTAGAGGATACAATGGTAGGAAAATAAGCCACAATATAATGTCAAATAGATTATTTTATTGTATTTTTATAATGAACTTAAAAAATTACACAAAATGATTATTTTGTAAAAACCTATCACATAATATAGACTAAAATTCCTATTATAGTTATTTTATTATAGTTGAAATACATTATTAAAATTAAATAAAAAATAACATAAAATAGAAATAGTTTTTTTTAGAAATTTTTAATAAAAGGTTTTTTTAAAAATTTCCTCAACCCATGTCTGTATTATTACATTAATAATTTATCTTCCTGAATAAAAATATATTAATTTGATAACCATAAGAAAAACCATTGAAGTAAATTATAAAATTATTTCCATTAATACCTTGTTATATATAATTACTTAATAAATTAAACCCTTGTCATGTGGTTTGATGATATTAGGATCAGTTTTCAGAAATGATTTCGATAGGCTGACTATGGTCAATCAAGTAATTATTACATCATTCAAGAAATAATAAAAATGAAATAATTATACATTTTAATTATCAATTGTACTTTTAATTACTTTAATAAAAAATAGTTGTGAAAAATGATCTATATTATAAGAATATAGATGATAAGTTGTTCATACACATGAGTAACATTTCCATTTTAAATGATCAACATGGAAAGAAGATAAGTATTATACTATAATTAAACAATGATATTAATGTGGTAAATATCATATTAATAATTTAATATACTTATATTTTTATCATTCATTTTATTCTGTGATGACAAATTTATCACAAAACATTGTGGAGGTATTAGTCCATAGGTATGCACGAACAGCATTATCATTTTTCAATAATGGGAGGTAATAGGTGAATTATATATTATATTTTATTAGTGGTAATTATTTCATGAATATAATATATAGAAAATTAATCTATCATTATTATCCAACCATGATAGATGGTGGTGGAAAATGATTAACATTGATTCGCGAGACTATTGTCAATCTTACTCACAATTGATGGTTTTGTATCCCATTTGATGGAAGATGATGTGGATATAGGTTGTTCCATTAACGTAAAAATACATAATTTTATTGAATATACCAATGTATATTATTTAATAATTGTTAATGAATAATTTAATTATTTTGAAGTATAAGTTAAACTAAAATAGGTTTTTAAAAAAATACCTATTTTTTAAAAGTCATATTTGATTAACACCTTAATCCCTATAAGGTTTCTATTTTAATTAATAAAAACAATTATATTGATTGAAGGTATTATATAATTGGAAGTGGATAGATTTTGGCCAATTAAAAGGGAATTTTTAGTGTTAATAAATGTGAATATGGGATTCCATTTTATAAGAAATGGGAGGGGCACTCTTGGTATTTCTCCAATAATTAAATAATTTACATTTGATTTGAATTAATAATTGATAAAAAATATTTATTTATAATTTTGGTTGAGTATTCGTATAAATTATCCCCTAGAAAAAAAATTAGACACATTTGGATAACCTTTTTACGATTATCATTTTATTTTAACACATTGATTACCCCTTTGAAACTTACCATGATAACACAGAATTTAATTCTTTGAGGGAAACATATTTACTGTAAATAAAAATACATACAATAATTGGATTGTGTTTTGTATTTAAAATAAACTATTAATTTTTCACATTATAATATTTTAATCAATTTTATATCATTTAATAAAATAGTAATTATTATTACATATTATTAATGTAATTTTTAGAACTATGTAATACTTTTATTTTAATATAATCAAGAAAAAAAGTAAAATTAGGAAACTAAAATTAATTCATCCAATACATGTCATTTTCAATTATAAAATTATTTTATCGGACTAATTATGTAAAATTATAATACAATTAATATTTTTAATATTCATTATTTGATTTTTTTGATTAACATTACAATTACAGCATCAGAAGAATATAATTTTTGAGGAAATTATTTATTTACTAAAAATTAAAAATAAATTAAACAGATGATGATAAATAATTTAACATAGAAAATAAGGTTTTTAGCCAAATATATCATCTTGTTAACTCTATTTTAAAAATATTATATCTATAAATGACAAGACTATGTCATTTTTGATTTATTTATACCATATTATAAAGGTAATAGTTCCAAAAAAATTTGAAAAAGTCAACATAAACAAATCATGGATGTGTGTGGATAAAATGGATTTATTCAACAAATTTAAGGCTTGTTTTTTAGTCCATTTTTAATCCATATCATTTTATATTTTACTTTTATTGATGGATTAACCCATTTCCATGGAATAAAAAATTACTATATTTACTATCCAAATTGACAAAATATTGAAGGTGGATATTTAAAAAATTTTGGTGTATTTATTCAAAATATGGTAAAAATTTTTAATAACATAAAATATAAATGTTTCAAAATTTAATTATATATTATGTAGGAAACACAAGACGAAAAATAGATTCTTAAAAAAATGTCCTTTTAATGTATAAATTGTATCACATTAAATTAATGTATGGAATTTATATCCAAATACCGTAATTGTGTTATATTAAAAAAAAATTAACTAGATTCACATTAAACTCATTTAAATTATATTTTTACATTGTAAATAATAGAAATGTTTTAAAATTTTCAATAACAAAATAAGAATTTATCAGTATTCAATAAAAAATCATTTTTTACAAACAATATAGAAAAATTCATCATTAGATAATTTTAACATTACGAATTATAAATGAAATTTTATTGTTAAAAATCAAATTCTATAATTAGAAAAAAATTATATAAAACCATATAAGAAATGTTTTTAATAAAACTATATCATTTTTTTAATAAAAATTAATTAACATATCTAGAATGAATATAGCCCTATAATATTTTAGTATTTAATATTTAAAAGAAAAAAACTATTTATTCTCATACTAACTGGGTTTTTAAATTATTTTAATTTGAGACCACAAACCAACAGATCAAATTTCATTACGAGTTTTTTAATTCGAAAAATCTTGTTCTCAGAGTCACATATAATGATTATTACCCTAGATGAACCACATTTATTCACATGGTGTTGTGATTTACATTTTAGAACTATTTTTAATGTCCTGACCCAATTTCCACTACATGATGCCCTGATCTGGTTCATTACGTGACCTTAGACATGATTCCCAATATTCTCGAGGTTATAGACTAGCAGCGAGTGTCTAATGGAACACATGGGGAGAATATATCCTATTATCAGAGTAAGACACAATAAATAATGTTTGAATTCATATAAAAAATATTGATTATAATATTGAATTAAGAAATGAACTTACCAAAATTTAGAACTGGACAACAACCAAATAGTGACCCTGTAATGTCATGTAATATAGTTACACGTGAAAAAGAAAACCCTAAATGAAGACATTCTAAAGAGTCCCCAAAATGAGTCTTGAACCCTAGTCCAGATACCTTATCCACGTACATCCTAGAGCCCCAAAATAAACCCTATATAAAAGGTTTATTTCCATTATCCTAACATGAAACAATGAACTCTTCTCGAGTACCCAATGGTGGTATGATCTTGGTGTGATTATAACTCATTGGTCCACCAATAACAGTTTCTATAAAATATCCAGTCACATACTTTACATGAATATGTAATGATAATATTGAATATGTAAAAATAAAATAGGATACATTATTTAACATTTATTATATCAAATACTTTCTTCCCTAGTTCAATTTTTTACCAATTTTTGATCAAAACATCATTGGCCCATGTCAGTCATCTATGGAATGTGTCAAATGTGTCACTGGTTGGAAACCATAGAGCTTCAGCCCTACAATCTGACTTGGATTCCAAAAAACATGTCATACAATCCCAACCATGATATATAATTCCATTTCCATACCCTTTGGTTCTGGGGCATCGGTAAAATCTCTATAAAATAGATGTATTTGGGGATTCTTTTAGTATTAGTATGGCCCACCCACGGGAGTGGATCATTAGTCCAACATCCTAGTTCAATTTATCACATTCACATATTTCATCATCATTTACCATGTTAATATATAATAAATGGTACACCTTTTCCATTATATGCAATTCCATGTATTTTAAATTCATTATGTTCTCCACTGCTAAAAAATCCCATTTTACCATTTTAATATATTATGAAAATTTATTTTCTTTTTATATCCATTTAAGAATGAGTTTGTGACCTATTAACAAATTACAACTTTGAACCACTTATATATCAAAACTGATTTGACCATTTTAATAAATAGACCATGTCATTCTATGTTATTAGGTTGATCACATTTACAATTGTTTTTGTATCATAAATGATTCAATTTATTATTAATCAACCCAACCATTCCAATTCAACGTAGTGGACCACCCCATGGGTGTCCGTAATCTTGGTTTTCTCATCTATAACCGATTTCATGGGGATCATGAAAGATTTAACACATCAATTATATATCAAATTAATCATTTCCTACAATGAAAATAAAAAACTCATCATAATTACACAAATGTCACAACTAAATACGCATAACCAACATCAAGACTATGGGATATAATTTGGAGACCACCTAAATCAAAGTCATATAATATCACACACTTATACTTAGCCTTTTATTTGAAATCAGAAAACCCATTAAGGCCCCAACAATGATTCCACTATAAAAGGGGGTTTTATGGATTTATAAGACGAATAATTATTATATAAGGCCTCATCCACAAAATAAATAAAATAAGAGTGTTAGAATCCCTCAAGGATTTTATTTTCTCCCTATGATGCTCTAAATGGTCTTGAAATGATGGAGAATTGTATCATGAGTTCTTGGGAGGAATAAGATCATAACACTTAGTGTTGTCTGATTAAATTGTAGGAAAATTGGGTAAGAGTTAATAAAACCTGAGGGAAAACATGGGAAATTATCCCCCCACAATGACACAAATAGTTTGGACACAAGAATTTACAGACCATGTTCCAACTATGTACCACCCTCTATATAATAGGGGGCCCAATCATATGATATCCTAGGATCCCACATGGTTTAAAAGATCATGCGATGGATATTTCAAAATTGGTATAGATGGAAGGATCCACCGTGCACGGGTTTTTAACCATGAAACCTCCCCTATAAGAAACATGGTTAAGGAGCATAGTTAGTACAAACCCTTAATTAACCATATACCCAACCACTGTATCCTTTTTATTCCAATTTCATGTCCAGAAACACCAGGAAACCCGTAAGAATCATCATGATATTGAGAAACAATTAATTAAACAAAATGAAAAGTATTCAATCAATACTTAAACAGATCATAAATCATTTGATGCTCAGAATATTATCACCACCTCACCATATAATATCTCATACTTGATCCTAACTCCAATGAATTATTTAGTCACCAATGGAATAACATCATTCTACTGAGCCATCATTTCTTACTTCCTCTTCCATGTATCCTCATGAACATTACCATTCTTATATTACAATCAAACCAATCGAATGGGAATTTCCCATGTGATTTTAAAATTTTGATCCACAATATGAACTAGGTTCACCTCAATGGATTCATCAACCTCATGCTTTACATCATCAACATAGATCAAATGAGAAGGGTCTAGGTGGTACAGGAAAAACTGAGACACATGAAAAACATCATGCATACCACCGTACCACTATAGAAGATACAATCTGTATGATAATCATTATATACTCTCTACAACCTGAAACATCCCCACATATTGGGTTTCTAGATTACCCTATTTTGGAAGATGATGGTTCCCCATATCAGCAACAACTGAAGGAACACACAACCACTCAATTAAATATGAAGGGGTGAACATCATCGATCATAATATGACTTTGATATGTTATGAGCCATATCCATGCATTTCTAAATAAATAGAACTAGATATGATGTCTATTTTACAAGACATGGACCCCAAAATGGTAATTATCTTACATCCATCAAAAAAATAGTGATATAGACTTCCTAGTATAGGGTGCCTCATATATTCAATCACAATAGTCACCTAGTAACGATTTTTGTTGGAAAGGTCAACAATTTCTAGGGTTTTTCACATGGTTAGACCAAATTCAAGGACATATTATGTAAGTATGTCCTCTTCACCCAAAATGTACAATCTAATTTCACATATTTCTTTTTGTGGAAAGACTTAATCATAAAAAAATTGGGTTCTAAGCACCTTTGGAACTACATTTTATATGTATAAATTAAAATGTGCATCACGATCTTAACTGATAAATCACAAAACCTCAGGAAACTGTACTATCTCACAGATATATATTTCACCAAACATATACATGGTAAAATTATATCGAATCAGGGTGGAATGATTCAATATTAAAATCAAATTGACAATTACCCATATCACATCATTATTCCACGGTAGACATATAGTACCTACATTGAAGCCCATATCGACATCACCTGACTTGTATTATAGAATTGGAAACAACAAGAGCATACCACCTTTCCATTGATTGTCATCCATCACCTGAAGATAGGTGTAACACGATGTAACAAAACATAAAACCTCATTCTTTATCCTTAGGCACCGATAATTTATATGAATACCATGATACAGTTTGGTTAAACAAGTATTCGACCCACATTTTATAGTATGGAAGTCATAAATAATCTTTTCTCATATACACACGGGAACAATAACATGACCATAAACATATAATTTCTCCTTATCATCCACAGTCCAGACAGAAGGGGATTTCCCAACTTCAAGGATTTCCCTCAAGTCCAAACACCTTCGATCCTCATACCACCTCTCATTTACCCAACCTAGTAGTGTGGACATAGAACATAGGAATTTGTGGTTCACCTTTAACTAGTCCCCCTAAACCTCTATATGAATTTTAGTGAACATAGTCATCATATTCCTCTCAAAAATAGACACCCATACTACTTGAGTATCTGTCTTTCCACTTAAATAATCATCAGAACTATTCCATTTTCATATATTATAGGCAACTCAGAATAAAAATATTCCACATACTTGATCCATATTTAATGGAATATATTAAAATCACACTAATAGAATATGTACATGACTCTTTTATAGTCTGTATACATAATAATCCTTTTCCAAAGTAAGAAATTCCACAAAAACATTAAATCATAAAACATTTCTTCAAACATGAGATCATACATTGGGTAATTTCATTCATGTAACCTTAACTTTCTATAACCATATTCCATGACTAAATCTCCATATATTAATAGTTCTCATTTTCCAACCCATGACTCTTGAAAAAAAGGTGTAATCCATACTCAAATCATGTAGGATTCAACTTGGAAAGGTATTTAGATTCCTCTTCAACTCGTGGAAGTAATTATCAAATTATTTAGATCATTCAAAATTTCTTCCCTTCGTGTTCAAGCATGATAGTGATTCCACCATGTGAAAAATTTCATTGATGATTGTTTCGTAATATCCTTCCAAAAAAAATATGATTTAAAAAACATTCATGGATGATCTTATGAAGCAAAAAATTTAACATTCAATGGGACCACTAAAACACCTTCCTTGAGATTCTTTAACCCATGCAATATACCTTATCAATCCCAAAACTACACATATATAGCTTATCTTATATCTGATTCTGTCTTAGTGTACTCAAGATGATATCAAGATGTATTTCATAATTATCATGGGTTTAAGATCACACTAATATGTAATCAACAAAACAACCAAAAATTGATCCATGAATGGTTGGAAAATTCATGTCATCAATTCCATGAAAACTGATAGAGATATCTTCAACCCAAATATAATCATAGAAACTCATACAAGCCATACCAACTCTTAAATGTATTTTGTTACATATCAGAAGATCCCACCTTCAGCTGATGATAAACTGGTCTCAAATCAATCTTTGAGAATAGAGAAGAACCCATTTTTTAGATAAAATGATCATTGATATATGGAATAGGACACATATTCTTAACAATAATCATATTTATATTCATTTAATCAATTAACAAGTACAATGATCCACCAGAATTAATTTCACACAATATTTTTGAACCCCATGGTGATTCACATGGGTGGATATATCTCTTACACTCTAGATCTAATTATTTATTGATCTATTGAAGCTCTTATAGTTCCATCCTATAAGGTAGAATGAATCCTGGATCAAATAGAGGTATAAAATCAATAATGAACACATCATCTCTCCTAGGTGGAAACCTAGAGAAATACATATAGAAATAATCCTAAAACTGATCTTCTATAGGAGGAAAGAAATCATTCTCTCCTCCCCCATCACCAATCACAAGGCATGTCACATAGGCTGTAATCTCACTAAACTATAGGCAGAATGGCCCAAAATGGCATGTATGGATATCCTTCTCCCCCTGTTGAATATTTGAGTCACCATCACAGGATGTGAATGTTACCATTTTTTGGTAATTGTATATATGATATTGATACATCACCATCCAATCCATCCACAAAATTAGTTTGAAACTAGAAATATCAAGAATAAACAAGCCCCAAAGAAATGGTAACCACTAACCTGGAGAGAACACTCCTTACATAGACAAATATTTTCTTCTAATACTCCTTTCAGTGAGTCAATAAATATAACTCCAAACATATATTACAATACAAGTCACAAAATATCTACCAACCAGGTAGATATAAAACAACAAGAGACTACTATATCAAATAATGACCAAGAATTTGTGGCAGCTCTGAGAATCATACAAAGAACAGTTGATGACCCAACATCACCACTTCTAGGCGACCATCCCATATATGCTGGGATACAGCCTATGTTATTGGGGTTATACTACACTGCTGATATAGATTATCTTCTCCTTATTACCCATATCTGCTACCCTGACTAGTATGGCTGATGAAACTTTGACTGCCTGATAGATAGAGACCTGACCCCCTTCTAGATCTCAGTATATGCCTAGATCCTCCACCATCAGCCACATACTATGGTTTCCAAGAGAAAATTTAAATATATCCCATACTTCCACTTAATCGATACTGCACTAGTGGTCAAGGACACTAACATCACATATGGATTGTCTTGCCACACTGATAGAAAATTATTATGCTACCTATCTATGAGATAGTTCTTCTTCCATGAGTAATATTTTGACCAATAATCTAGTGGAGAATCTCATGATGTAACTTCTCTCTATGCGAAGATATACGACTAGATCATCTAACTAAAAGGAATTTCCTTCCACCAAAAGTATCATTTATTTTCCTTCAGAAATGAGCACCTGGTCCACCGCCATAGAAAACCTCTTCATGGGAAAGATATTCACTTGGTATATGATATATTATTTACTCCCATCATAGAAAATATATCTCATATCTACCTCATATCACATCAATGTTGGATTGAAGCATTAATATAATGTGACGTGGCCAGCTTAATCCATCAGAGTCATGATTCTATAAGTCAAATTATTAATGTATTCAGCCTTTTACGCCACAAGTTCTCAGGGTAATAGTGTTATTGGAACTTTTCCTAAATTGTATTCCTTAAAATTACCTCCATCAACTCATCCAGATCCCAAATATACCACTATTGTTTTTTTTCTTCCCAACATATAAATTTCAAATGTAACTCTATTTTTTGGTGGGATATCTCAGTGATCTAGATTTTTCTGGATGGACTCAATCAAAAAATCTATTTCCTTATGCCCACACTCTCCAATAAAATGTAGATTTTATTTTAGTTGAAATATTTTGTAATTTCAACCATAGGCAGTGGATCCATCCATGCACATTAGTCTATAAACATTACAAAAAATAAGAGAGGTTCTAATGGAAATTATCTTCCCCATATTATCCAAAATCATCGGTTGTTATTCTCCTAAAACTAGAGGATCATTCTCGATGATGTCTTCTTATTTCCCAGCTGATATATTTTATCATGGTGTAATATATCTAAACTATTGACTTCATGTCTCAAAATACGTAAAAAGGTATTTTTCACAATCACACAAAGATGGATTACACACCATAAATACATTTCACCATACATATACCTTCCCAAAAGATATACCCAAAAACCCATGACTATTCTCAGCCACCCCCTACCAGGGCCATTTCTAACAAGGGGTAAACTATCACATAATATTCACATTCCATTAGTCACCATTATAACCATCCCATAAAAATATTTTAATTCATCTTACAATTATTATATTTTAATTTGGAATATTTTCGTTAAAAGATTATTAGAATCAAGATGAATTTTTAGTTCCCATACCAGACCAAATACACTTTTCTCATGTGTTACTAACGTGATTCTTGTCACATGTATTATTTTGTTCCTATAATTATTCATGTCAAATTTTTTTCTAATTTCCATGAATAATTCATACATGCACGACTGTGTGACACTTCACCCCATGTGAGAAATCTCATAAAACGATAACATCACACATCAAGTGCGTTATCAAAGGTAAAATAAAATTTAATTGTAAAACAATTATGAACAGTAATACGTATCCTAGGAGCATGGGTTCTTCCTCATACATTGGATAAATAATCCCATTAATAAGAACATTTCCAAGGCTTAACACATCCAAATCCCCAATCTAACTACTGTAAATAAAATTAATTAAAAAATAATTAGTTCTGACACCAATTTGTAACATCCCAAATTGTGTTTAACAAAATAAATCCTTGAGATAGATTATTGTGTGACATCAGGCATGCCTCCCCGTATTCTAGAAGCTTCCAAATAGTATCAAATGTTTAATAAAACACATAGGTAGACTATAACAAGTTAATTAGATAAAATGAAAATATAAAAAAATAAGAACTCATAGAAACTACCTTAAATATAATAATTTATTATGAAAAGAATTTCTTAAAATTGGGTACACACCCACAAAAGACAGTAACCATTCCGTGTCATGTGACACAGTTTCAAGTGGAAAATAAAACCCAAAATATATACATGATAAAGAGTCTAGAAAATATTCCCTAAAACAAATTATGGTTCCCTCATCCATGCATGTCCAAGATCTACAAATCAACCCTCTGAAATAGTTAATTTTTTTTATATGGACTAATATGAATGAAGTCTGCTTGGGAACCTAATATTGACATGAGAATGGTGTGAATAAAATTCAATAGAACACCACAAAATTTTTTAACCCAATATCCTTTCAAATATAGTGTATAGTAATGTACAATAGTAATTAAATTGGAAAAATTAAATAGGATTCCACATTTTACATTTATTAGATAAATTACATCACTTATTAGTTCCATGTTTTATAGTTTTCTAAATGAAACCTACATCAATCAATGTTGGTCGTTTGATGAATGTGTCAATGGATAATAGTTTGGATAAATTGTATCCTTATTCCACGAATCCAATTGTAATTTAGAACACCATCTCAAACCATACCAACCATGATATAGAGTATCACGTCCATATGCTTTGGTTATGGGGAAACAACCTATTCCCCTAAAACTAATATGCACAGGAGAACCTAGAGATTTATTTTAGCCTTCCCATTGAAGTGTACAATCCTTCGCACATCCCACCACCATTTATCCCACTCACATAGGATCATCATAAATTAGTATTTTATTATAGAGGTGCAGAATTTTCATTTAATTACATTTAAATGATTCTTGACATTTAATGTCTTCAGAAGTGAAAAAAATTGTTTTTTTATTTCTAAAAATTAAAACCATTTATTTCTCATTCCATTCTATTTTGCCATAACGATGATCCCCATCAAACAAATATCACATTCATCCAAATATTTATCATAATTCATTAAACCATTAATGATAATCCAAAAGCCCCATAATGATATATAACTAGGTTAATCACATAAAAAATTGCTTTCATATGATAATGCACAAAATTAATCATTTAGAAACCGAAAATTTCATTTACTTGGGTGTGTCCCAACACATGTGTGTCCATAAGGATAGTTTAATGATCCTCAATAGACCCCACAGGTATCACGAGGGATCAAATATATATTTCAGATAACAAATTAATCATTTCCTAAAATGGAAAATTAAAATGCAGCAGAAATGCTACAATATAATATATGCATACATATAAAAACAGCAATAATGTGATATACAAATTATAGACCCCTTATCATAATCTTTTCAATGACTTATCAATTAACCTTTGAAATTTATTTTAAATTAAACTCCCTTCAAGGCCCTAAAATTTCATTTATTGGAATAAGAGGGTTTTAGGAACTTGGATGAATAATCATGATTATAGATGGCCTCTTATAGAAAATATGTTAAAGAATAATTTCATACTCAACTGATGCTTCAATTCACACCCTACAATGCTCTAAATAGCCAATAATCGAAAAAGAATCATCTCCTTAAATATTGGGAGAATGAAGTTTGTAAGCCTTTTTGATGTAGGTTAAAATGGGAGGAAAATTGAGTGAGAGTTCCTAAATCTCAAGGGGTGAAATGTAAAATTCACACTATTTAATGAGGTTCTCTATTTGGACAACCAGTTGGCCAAATAGTAGACCAATCATGTTCCACCTTATTTCTAAGAGGTGTCCATGTCACACGATTTCTAAGGACCCTGAATAGTTTGACAAACCATGAGTTGGCTATGTGGAATGACTATCCAAATATGAATGGTTTGTAGGATCCCCTATGCATGGTTTGTAAACTGTTATCCCTCCAACTATATGATTCCTAGTGAAGTACCACAATTAGTTCTTACTATTAACCAACCATGTACCAACCATGCTCTCTACCCGCTATTGCCTCTGTTATTCAATTTTCATGATACAAACCCCTAGAAAACTTCTATGAATCCTCATATTCTTGGAAAATTCTATTAACCAAAAATAAAAGAGTTCCACCAAAACAAAAATATAGGGTACCACATTAGAAGTTCGGAATCTTATATTATTCATCTTTTTTCCCAAAAAGTCATATGTAGAACCCCCTTTCCCCATAGGAAACTATTGTTCCAAAGAATATGAATAGATTATAGTAAACGTAATATTGATAAATACTATAAACTATCCTTATTATTACAATTTTATAATAGTTCCCACAACATTGAATGAGTTGGTGATGGAATAAATAATTCATTTTGGTTGGTAGAGATCACATTTCATTAATACTATATTATATATCCCATTATTATTTAACTTATTTGGCCACCAATTGGAAAATAATTGATTCTCTTATGGGAACCTTTATTAACACTTTATCAATATTTAAGATTCATTGGAATATATATTACAACATATTTTAAAAATGGTAAATAATAAATGGTTTTTTACAATCATATGTAGAAAAGGGAAGATGAATTTACCCATTACAATCCATCATCTGTGTTTATCTTGAATTTTTTTTATTTTTATGAGAGTATTAGATATATATGAATTTAATTCTATTAGATGATATGAGAAGATACTTTACACCATATAAAATGTACTGTTATTCCGAAAAAGGATTTCATGTACATTTGGTAACATTGGAAAAGATAAACATATGGGTCTAAAAGGCATCACTAAAGATGGTTTTGTACATGATCTCCTCTATCATGGGGTAATTTTTTCCACTATGAATGATCCTTAGTGATTCCCATTTGATCACACATTGGCATAAGATACATAAGAAGGGTGTTTAATATTGGGGTCTTTGGGGTCGAGGAAGGTGTTGTGGAAAGGGAATGATAGTTCCATAATCATGGATTTTACAAACATCCCTATAAATATGTAATCATTTTGATACGTTTTTCCTAATGATACATTCCCACTCTTGAGTCTTAATGCATATATTTTTTAAAGGGCTTCAAAATATGAATCTGATAATTCTACGATATAGCTATCAAATAGAGGAAGAGGAAAGAGAGGCATCCCTATGATTTCTTACTAACTAGTTAGTAAATAAGGGATTCATCAAAAAAGGTTATTCCCATATTTTAATTAATTAATTATGATATATTATTCCATATTTACCTTTTCAACTATATAAATAAAAAAGATATTTTCCATCCTAAATTATGAATTAAAATGATCGAGATAGAAGTAGAAAATTAGTAGAATATTACAAAAATTATCCCTCTTGGTTTGTTGGTTCTATTAAAACCCTAGTGTATATTGGGAGATGGGACAAAAGAAACTGACATAGGGAATATTCCAACCAATCTTGCATCATATCCATCAATAAACCCTAGATTATATGTTATATTAAGATAGAAGAAGTTATGGAATAAAATAATTATCATGCTTATCATTATTTTATTACTTTATGAAAAGGAATTCTTTATTTGTTTTGTCATATTAAGTGTTAAATATTATATTCCATTCTCACCATCAATATATTCTACTGAAGTCTTATACAAAATTAGATAATATATGTGTGTAATAGTAAATAAATATTGAATTCATTCAAATAGGGATCCCACCATACCATCTTTGACCTTTTTTTCTAATACATCCAATTGTAGTAATTTGACATCTTTCAAAGATCCAATTCATGGAATATTATAATGCTCATAGGATAAGAGAAATAGTGGAGGAAAAAGGAACATAACTTATTTCTGTTTTATATTAAATTACTACAGATAATTACAAATAAAATTTGGACACTATGAATACCCTTTCTCTATCATACTAGCCAATTCATGATTTTATGTCATCTTTTATTCGGATCACATGATTGGTCTGATCAATTATGAGAGTGATATTGATCCCACCAATATAGTACATGGTTATATTTTAATCTATTGGAAAAGATATGAATATTTAGCATGGAAGATGATCCTGATCCCTAGTTCTTTATCCAGGATCATCTTTTTGAAAATAAACTCAAGTGAGGATTTTACCTTCTCACTCGTCTGAGAATAGAATCTCTTATAAAAATATAATGAAAGCTAGTCATATATTGTTTGGAAATTCATGATCAAGCATAACCAAAGAATACGTGTTCATCTATATCACCTAAAATTGTGAAAACAATGGTTCTGGTATTTCCACATCATTATTAGATTATTGTAAATTTGAAAATTAAGGCCCTATAAGATTTTCATTAAGTAGATGATGTGTTACACGTAATTTTGTGTCAAATTTTCATTACATTAAAGAGTTGATTAATATAATGAATTAAAAATTCCTTTATAGTTCTAAATTCTTTCTAAATGAGGCTACAAATGTACTCATATGTGGATTACAATTTATTGATTATAGTTCCAAATTTACAATTAGGGGAAACTGGAACATTCATGATCTGTCATTATGAGGGAAGGAGGAAGAACCATTAGGATTAAAAATTGTTAATAATCAATCTAAAACCAAAATTCAATCCCAAATTTCCCTTCTATTTTATATACATAGATTTTATATACTACAATACCAACTATATAATCAACATAACATAATGATAAGTATAATATTAAAATCTTATTCACATATATACATGAAATTATCACTATGAATCTTGTGGTGAAGTGAAACATATACCCTTATATGTTGAGGATTTCTATCAGGTTTGATAGAAACAATATGAATAGATGAAATTTTATAAGCTACGTTTTAGTCACCTCAGATCTTATACATTTATGACTTTAGGAAACTCTTGAGAATATAAAAAAAATAAAATTAGATGCTTATCTAGTAGCTACATGCATATAAGAAGGATCCACTTATCTGATTAGTGTTCAATCCTATTTTATATCTATACAAGAGAGATAAGATACCCAAATTCATGAAATAATACATTATCTGAATGGATTGAACCATTTTGAAGCTTAAAAATATACTTGTTAGATAGCTATCATAAATCCTGATAGGTCAGGTGAACAGTATGAGTCTGGTTGAAAAGAAAAAATTAGCTCTTCCGTGAGATTTAGAATATGAATTTTCAAGTATAGATGGATAATTAATGACAATAAAGGAAAAATTGAGCTCATCGACACAAAATTTTAATAATACTTTGATTTAAGCTTTGGACCAAATCTTACTCTTTTTTCTATCTATTATTCCCTCATTGTCATATACCTATACTAATTCAATATAAGAGAAGTATATAACAGGTTTCTCACACTGTGAATATTCTATAGATTAATTGGTAAATATATTTACCTGAATTTATTTTATAAAACAAGGATTATTTAATAAACCATCATGCAAAAAATCAATTTCCCACTAGTTTTCAATGTGCCTACCTAGTCGTTGAATGAAATAAAAAGAGATGACACTAAATGGTCCTACAGTTGATGACAATGTGAATAGAGTGAACTGGGAATGATTGGGCATATATCATATGAAAATATTTTATTCCCTTTTATGTAAATAAAAAATAAATAAAATACTTCATTCCATGATTCATGTGGGAGGTATCAATTTATCATCATGCTCACTGGGACCTCTCTTTGAATTGAACCCTATCAATAATAGGATAGGGGTAATTGCTGAATAGATAAATTCCTTGACCATTTATTCTAATTATTCTATGTAGAATCTCTTGATGATGGTCATTCTAGAACCATGAAACTAAGATATGGTTAAATATATTTTGTGAGGAGAGTGGAATACTCTATCACAGTCATAAAAGTAAAATTAATATATCTATAGATCAAGGAAGATGATGAAGTGTCTAAAATATTTCATAGGTGGCCCAATTACCCACTTCAATTAGTATTAAATGAGAGATAGTCAAATGAGTAGATCCAGAACCAGTGGATCTAGTTTTGAGTTCAACCGTAATGTGAATTCACAAAAGCTAGAAAAATGGTAAAATGGGTCCTCTTATTGGTTCTCTATGTTCACTTCACTTTATCTTAACTGGGGTGAGTATGATATTTTTATAAAAAAAGTTAATCTAAATTAAATTAAATGATTGTAACATAATTATGTAGCTACCATAAATAGAATACCATGTCATTAAAACACTAAATGATCATTACATTAAGTATACTCCTTAGATCGTTAATGGATAATGTCACTATGTATGAAATCTCCCCATAATATATCTTCTCTATTATTATTACGTACTTAATAATGAAAAAAATTTAAATAAATGGTGGTTTCTTAGTGGGATCTCATCCTTTTATAGTCACATTTTCTAGTTGGGACCTATTAATACGGTAACCAGCTTAGAATCAGACATTCTCCCTGCACCAAGTCATTCATATTTATTAAATTGTCCTTTCACTAGGCACGAGACTGATCCTTTCCAACACTTCCCCAAATAAATTAGCTAATGTTATTCTTTCAGAATATTTAGAGCCATCCCCTGAACTTGCATCAATAATATTAGAGATTATTGATGCTTCTTCTATAGTGAGTTCCACATAGTAATATTTTCTCAGTCAACTGATAATTCAACTTTCCATTTGATGGTATATGAAAAATTATCCCCCCATGAAATATACTAATGAAAAAACCTTATGGATAATAGAGTAGTGTTTTTGGGTATAGTCCACCTGAGAGTTTTGATTATATTAATAGTTTTTCCTCAAGAGATCGTAATAGTATGGAGTTACTTACTTATATCAAACCTCGTATTTATTACACAATTAGACCTGCTTAATTACATACAATTTCATTTAATAAAACCTAGAAGATCAAGAGTTATACTTTATTTGGTCCTTAGAAACATTACATGACGACTTAATATAGAAAATACATCATATTTATTGAAAACTGGTTTTCCATTACCATAACATTCTTTTTTTACTTAGCATTTCATGGGAGAAGGACATACATAAGAAAAGTGCGAGCTATAAAGACTAGTGTGGGAGTAAACCCAACATAAAAATAATAATTCAATACACGTTATGAAATAGTAAAAACAAATGATCACTATAGGAACTTGAATAGAAAGTGTAACAACCAAATCTTCCACAGTACGTTTCCCTTTGAATTGTACAGTAGCTTGTGTTGTACGCAACTTTGAGTTCAAACACACCACAACCAATAAAACATGCCATTATGAATATTAATACCCTCTTTTTAAAATTTTAAAAAATTTATCTCACAAAATCAACTTCATTTTTGGATTCAAAATATAGAAATCAGCTTAGGGTAAAATTTTGGGATTTTTCAAAAAACTCTCAATTTTTTATGAATAGTGAAAAACACTAAGTTATTGTTTAAAACCGACTTTTTATTTAAATAATTACAGAATTTATTGAAATATATTTCTGTTCAAAATAGATACATAATACCAATATAAGTACAATTTAATTCATTGGAGTCGGTTTATAATAATTTAATATATATAAAAATTTTATGGAACTATTACCGTCTATTACCCACCTCTTAGTAGAATTTGAAAAATTTACATAAAAAATAATTGTACCACTTCTGTGAGTTGATTTTAAAAAATACTAAAGACACAGTTGATATCAGTAAGTAAAATTTCATTCAATGAGACAAAAATAATTTTTGGTGAGTAGTAACTTTTGACTTTTATTTACCACGGTTCAAAGTAAATTGGGTAATTAATGGTAAAAATGATATTATTATTACCCTAACACATTTAAAAATTTTATTTGATATGTGTAATTAGGCAAAAAACTACCTTAGGAAATATATATGATCCTTCAGGTCCACTTGGATTATATTAGGACATTTAGAATTATTTAATTCAAAGAAGAGTTACAAGTTTCAAATTGAATGTTTAATAACTAAGACATTTTTAATATAGGGTTACACAGAAGATAAATTAGTCTATAAATATTTTTTTGAAATATAAAAATATTTCATAGATAATTTTATTTTATTTATATTTTTTAGACATTAAATAATTTAATTTATTTATGACATAATGATGATGCAGTAATAACCTTATTAATAAAATATTAAAATAATTGATATAATAAATATCCAAATAAATGTTATATGAGACATTATAGGAATTAAAATAATTTTATATGTTAATATGACATGTTTGGGTTGATTAAATTAATTTTTTTCGAATTAATAATGCTGTTAGGAATTTAACAAAAACAAAATAGAAAATAGTGTCAAAAGGGACATAAAAGAGTTTTTAAATCTAATATTATATTAATAATTGATATAATTGTCCTAAAAATATATTTTTTAGCCAAAGGTCATAAATAATATTATATATGTCATTGATGAACAACTTGAGGTTCTCTTGGAAGTTTATTGTATGTTCATTAACCATATAATATAAAAATACAAAGAGAGGTGGTAAATTTCAAACTAATTAACTGAGTGTTAAATTTATAAGATATGGTTAATATGTTGACCCAAACCTATCTAAAACAATTTTGAGTGGTTTTAGACCCATACCCACCGTATCCTAGAAATGAATCATGTTAGAGCAATTAAAAACCTAAAATGATTTTATCTTTTCCTAAGGTTCCCCTCACCCATCTTATAAAAAGACACTACCCATTCTCTCAAATCCACACCATCAAAGCCATTTGGCTTGGACAAACCCTACCCAAATTACCTAAAAACTATCCTCCCCTAATCTTAGAGGCCTTCGTTTAGTTATAAATCCAATCTATGGATCCATTTTGATCAAATCAAAATGAATATCCCAAAGAAGTGGTAAATATTTCATCCACAATTTCAAGTTCTTTTCTTCTTCCACTTCCTATTTCTTTGTTATTACCATTATAAAATAATAACTCTAGTATCATCTATATAATGTGATGTTATTATAAAAATGGTACAACCATATTCATTATTTTACCCAACCTATGAATGAAAAGTCCCAATTCGTGCGTACGTACGGCTTGTCCTCTCCACATCGTGGTGTAGTTTGTTATTCAAACACTTAATTATTTGGATGGGAATAAAAATGATGTATAATTGATTTAAATAATCAATATAACATGATAATAATTCTGTATTGATGATATACTATCAACTTATTTATTATTTTATTATAAAAAGAATGATATTGTCGCTCGTGTGTAAGTACAGATTACCATCTCCATGAATGCGATGAGATTCATTCCCCATCGTATCCATTCAAGACTAATTTTCATTTTATGATTATATATAATTTTTAATGACATAATATCATTTTGAATATGAATAATATAAATCATATCCACAACAAATATTACATACGTAACAAAGCATATAAATGAAACAAAATCAGTTAACACCCAAAACGATGATACTATAGAAATATCATTAATAATGAAATGTTAGAAGATCATATATGATATAATATTAATGTATACAGTTCTTGTATAATATAATAACAATTATTTCACCATTATATATGAGGTTAACCTACCCTCGACCAAGTAATTTTACCTGGTAGGGTTAATTTCACAATCTCTTTATTATCCAAGGTTGTTTTTACGTAAATATCTAATTGGACCTCTTTATCATCATCATCCGTGTTTTCTAAAAATATATATTTCATAAATTTTTTACTATTTAATAGAATATGGGGTAATTTCATTTATAAACTTTTTTGACTTTTTATAATATGTTTATAATGTAAATATTCTGTGGTTTTCCAAACAAGGTACTTTATGACCTTTTCGACAAAATTAAGGTAAAATGTTTTTTTAACTTGTATAACGGGAGCATCAATTTTCCACCATTATATCATCATCAAAGCATATCCTACAACCTTATAAAAATATTTCCAAGATAAATGTTTTCTATTATAATTATTATAATTTTAAATGATTTCAAAATAGAAAGAGATATTTCACATAAAAAGGTTTTGATTTTGTCTTTGTCAACATCCTATTGAAGGATTTTATGCTTGTATGAAGTTGGATTGTTATAATAAAAATATTCCATATTGTATTAAAGGTTTTTCGATATGTTTGATTTTGGATGTGTTATTTTTATACCATTCATGTTTTATGGATAACCTATTGAAATTTCGTATGATAGTTTTAATACGAATGTTTATTTTAGGTTTAATCCTTTTAATATGAAGAATGCATTGGACATAGTAAGTGACTGGTGGTGCCTGCTATAGATCCTCAATGCATTGGTAGGACTAATGAGAAAAACTAGTGTCTTAGCATAAGGCCTTGAAAAAATATTATTTGTAGTCTTGGCACAAGGCCCTGACTATGTGTTAAGGAAGACTAGCATTATGCATTCCATCATTATGAAATTGGATATTGATATTGCATGTGATTATTCGACTAGTTTAATATTCATGTGAATAAGTAAATGGAATTATTTGATTTTATCTTTTTCATATTATGTTGAAGTTCATGTTTAGAAGGATTTTGTTTTAGTCGTATACATTTCCTTAAATATTTATACTTATTTATGAATGTTTCCGCTATATTGTTATCCTTACTAATAATCTTAGCTCACCCCTCTCTATGTTTTATTTTTTCCAGGATATGAAGAAGTATTTTATGTCTGACCTACAGGGATAGTCTAAGGGGATATGAGTGTGGTCTGTGGAAACAATGTTTTTGCAGTTTTTCATTTTATAATGTAATATAAAACTTATGTATGTATGTAGTATATAAAAGGATACTAAACTGATCGGTCTATCGGGACATGATTTCCTTGTATCATCCCAATGCTATGTAATAATTCATCGACTATGGGTAACTAGGTCAGGGCGTTAAAATTGGTATCAGAGGAAGTTTAGTACAACCCTTGGAATCTAGATTTAGATGAACTCTGATTTGATCTCATTACCCTATGATACTAATTGATGATTACTATAGAAGAACTTCCTAGAATTTTGGTATTGTATATATTTTGTGAGTTTTCAAGAAATACATCCTTTTCTGGATACGAGCAGGTAGAGTAAGATCTGTCACAGATGTACCTAGTGGTAAATCCTAAAAACACCACTTTGTGCTAGACTCGAACAAGAACTGGTGCACGACAACATGCCTTACTGCAGTTTTGGTAAAAAAACACCCTGGGGATATGCTTAGGAAAATTCTCATTTTCCTTAAAAACATATCTGAAGGGGTTATGAGTATATACTACTCAATGATAATTTTTTATGATTATGGATTATATCCATAAACTGTTCTGTTTATGTTAAGTGTATTACATGAAAGGAATTATGTATTTTGATTCCTAAACTAATCTTGTTTATGACAATGTTTAGAAATGGTGCCTAGTGGAAGGAATGAAAACTGTATCAACGCACGTAATCCATGTAGGGATTTCCCTCCTACTCATGATAATTATAGTGGAGCTGGTGAAGCAACTGGTGCTGATCAGCTTATCACCATACTGGGAAAACTCAATCAGGTTATGAATAATAACCTTGCCTGAATGGAGCACCCTGATCCACAACATGGAGGATCAATGTTAGATCGCTTCATGAGTAAATGGACAGAAATGATCAATGGGAGTACAAATCCATTAATAGTTGAGAAATGGATAAATTCCTTAGAGAAAATATTACACTAGATATGCTGATCAGTGGTAATGATTGATTCCAAACACAAAGGAAGATGATGAAGTGTCAAATATGGAATGGAGGGAGTTTAAAGAGCTTTTCATAGAAAAATACTTTCCTCATGACCATCAAGCAGATATGGAAAGGCAATTTCTGAGACTGAGGAAAAAGAAGGATGAGAATGTCTCATTGTAGGAAGTTGACTTTACATAGATAGTGAGGCATGGTGAAGAATATATTTGTATCCCAAGAAGTAAGATTGATCATTTCTTTGATGGGTTAAAACCATTTCTCCATTGAGCATTAGTCTCACAATCCTTCTCGTCTTATGAAGTCATTGTATCATGTGCTATCAAGATAGAAAAGGAATTCTCTAAGTCTTACGACTTTAAAGAAAAGCTAGAGAAGAAGTGATCTGCCAAACAATCTAGAAATGGAAATAAGGGGATGAAGGGAAAAGTTGAATATCCATCCTACAGTAAATGTGGGAAGAAACACCCCATTACTTTCCAAGAAGTAATGGGAGTCTGTTACATGTTTGGTGAAAAAGGCCACCAAGCTCGTGATTGTGAGGGGAAGAATGTTGCTGACAATTTTGAATGCTACAATTGTAGATAAAGGGGGAATTATGCAAATGAATGTCCTAAGCACCATGGAAACATACCTCAGAAAAGGCCAATGGATCATTGAAAATCATAAGCAATCACTACTACTGAGGATGAATCTCCAAAAGATGTGGTGGAAGGTAATTTAATGGTTTCTTCATGGTTAGAAAATGCTTTATTTGATTCTGGATCATCACATTCTTTCATATCATCAATTTTTTCTATGAAAACTAGATATTTCCAATTTGATTTAACAAGGGTGTTATCAGTCAAAACTCCTAAGGGAAGTATCATTGCCACAATGTTTTGTGAATTAGTCCACATTAGGGCATATAAATGTTCTTTACCTGCTGATCTCATCTTCATACACATGATTTAATTTGATATAATCCTCATAATGGATGGGATTTTGGACAATTACGGGTAAATTTAGTGTAAGAGAAAGGATGCTACAATTTTCAAGGATGATAAAGAGTACCTTATTTTTAGAGAAAAAACATCACCACCTGATTCGTATCTAGATCCACCCCTAGTATCTCAACTAAATTACATTATTATGGAGGACGAAAATGAAATAACTGTGGCTGAGGAAAATAATGTTCAAATAAAATATGAACCTATTGTGCAAGAATATGTTGATTTGTTTCGAGATGACTTACCTGGACATCCTCTAGAATGAGAAATTGTGTTTTCCATTTATGTAATTCCTGGTTCAGGACCCATATCGCAGACCCCTCAAAGAATGGCCACTGTGGAATTATTCGAACTAAAGAAACAACTAGAGGAATTGAGTAATGAGGGATTTCTTCGCCTTGGTGTTTCTCCATGGGTATCCCATATCCTTTTTGATAAGGATAAAGATGGATCTATGAGGTTTTGCATTGACTACAGGGTGATCAATGATATAACAATAAAGAACATGTATCCCCTACATCGCATTGATAATTTATTTGACCAACTGCATGGAGCTCAATATTTTTTAATGATTGAACTTCAGTCTGGATACCACCAGTTCTGCATAAAGAAGAAATACACTCCAATAGTAACATTTCAAACTAGGTATGGGATTTAAGAGTTTAATGTAATGCCTTTTTGATTGACTAATTCACCCTTTGTCTTCATGAATCTAATGAATAGGGTTTTCAAGGAATATCTTGATGAATTTTTAGTTGTATTTATTGATGACATATTGGTATACTCCAAAAGCTACGAAGATCAGGAACATCACTTGTGCATTATCTTGAAGACTCTTAGAATGTATGAATTATATGGAATGTTTAGCAAGTATGAGTTTTGGATTCAAGAGATTTATTTTCATGGTCATATCATCTCTAAGGATGGAATTTATGTTTGTCCATCAATGACCAAGGAAATACATGAATGTCCAGCACTGACAAGTATTACTAAGTTCGCAATTTTATTAGTTTAGCAGGTTATTATCGACGTTTTGTCCAAATTTTTTCCCAATTGGCAAACCCATTAACCAACCTCACACGTAAATGGGTGAATTTTTTTTGGACAAAATAGTGTGAAGAATGTTTTGAATAATTTAACATAAGATTAGTCAATTCTCTAATATTTACTCTACCATCATGGAATGAAGGTTTTGTTATTTATAGTGATGCTTCAATGAAAGGACTTGGTTGTGTCTTTATTGATAATGATAGGGTTATTTACTATGCATCACAACAGATAAAAATTTATGAAAAAAACTATCCTACTCATGATCTTGAGTTAGCAGCTGTAATCATTACATAGAAGAAATGAAGACATTATCCCTATGGTGAAAAATGTGATATTTATATAGATCACAAGTGTTTGAAGTGTATTATTTTCACAAGAAGAGCTCAACATGATGAAATGGTGATGGCTTGAACTACTCAAGGATTATGATTGCACTATACACTACCACTTGGGAAAAGAAAATAAGGTGGAAGATGCTTTGAGTAGAACAGATCATGGCGTTTTAAACAGGATGAGAGTTGAAAAGGATCCTCTATACATGGATCTAGTAAATATGGATATGGGAATAATCAGGGAAGGTGAAACATAAATTATTTTTCAAATAGTTTCCAAACCATCATTACTAGAAAGGAAAAATATTTCTAAGGCTGATGATGAGGATTTTCGAAAAAAGATTCAAGCTTTGAATGAGGGAGATTGAGTGACTTCATAAATAAAGATGTGATTCTGAAATTTGGGAAGAGACTTTCTGTTCCCGATATAACTGATCTAAAAAAATAATTGTCGGATGATGAACATAGCTCTAATTTCTCTGTACACCCTAGGACCACCAATATGTATATATATTTGAAGGGACCTTTTTGGTGGGACATCATGAAGAAGGAGTTTTCGGATTGTGCGTTATGATGTATGGATTGTCAACAACTGAAAGCTGGAAGGAAACCGCCTGGAGGAGTCATGAAACCTCTTCCCATACCTGAATGAAATTGAGAAAATATTACAATGGACTTTTTCATGGGGCTACCAATGTCACAAACCAACCCGAGTACCCTAGTAACCCAATAACTGATCCAGCCCTGACATAGCCTGAAGGGCGTTCCCAATCCCCACAGGTCGACGACTAGCACCTGGCATCACACAACATGCAAGTGGGAATGATTTTGCCACCAACAATGCAAAAGAAATGAAATAAGGTAGAATGAGAACAAAAGAAACTCTATCGGGAGTAATGTAAAAGAATACAATGAGGCATAAAAAGACCAATGTACTACAACCCAAGTACTAAAAATAAGAAAACAACCCCATGGTCCCTAAGGACACAACTCGCCGAGACCAAAGATCAACAACTAGATCCACCTCAAATAAATCCCTTCCCTTTTCTCGATCATGGAAGAAGAAAGTCTACAAACACCCGATGGCAAAATTTGGGTGTGAGCCTAATCCCCGAAGAATACCACCCAAGATTCAATAACATGTGCCAAATATAAATTATCCCAAGAAAAGATTTCAATTTACAAATAAACTGGTTTTGCAATTCAAAAGCATATTTTAACAGAACATGCTATACATTTTCAAACGATGGAAATAAATTTTTTGAAAAAAAGCTTTACAATTATGGAATATTTCTAAATCAATGGCTTAAGAAAACCATTTATATAAAATATTTTTTATAAATTCAGCAGGCATGTAAATTAGTTCAATATTATTTGCATACATTTATATCTCAAATATAAATAAACAAGCGAGAAACATGTTCATCTTCCAAAAGGTGCAATAGTATTAACCAGTTATAGGATTTCTCACTCTCTATGTAAAATCCTAATAATGTGTATACACACGTCCATATGACACTGGCCAAAAGAGACTTTTCACCAACCCGTCAGGGATGTGACCCGCAACAAGTATGTTCAAGAACATTGTCGTAGTGTAGATTGTATCCAAATAACTCACTAACTACCTAAAGCTTGAATTTTCTCCTATATGATGGGTGAACTATTTTAAGAATGCTTAACATATGATCAATCCCATTCTTCCATTTCAAAAATGTCAAATTCTTCCCACATAAAACCAAAACATGTTTTATTGAAAAACTTGCCTTTCCACGAAATAAAACCATTGGGTTTCTATCAAATCATTTAAATCCATTTTCATGAGATTAAAATCCATTCAAAACCAATTACATCATTACAAAATTTAGTTCCATAATTAAATTCAACGAATTCATTGAAAACATTTCCATCAAATCCAAAATTTAAATTAATAAATTTAAATCGCCCAAATTCCATAAATAAACCCAATTCAATAGAATTGGCAGTTTTCCAGATTTCCATGCCAAAACCATTTCAAATATATTGATTAACGGGAATCAGGGTTTTATAAATTTAATTGATAGAAAATTTGAGCAATTAAATTTAAATCAGCAATTGAAATATATCAAGAAATATGATGAAAATCAATTTGGATAATCGGAACAGAAGTACCTAGCTCGATGGTTTTGACCAAAACCACAACGGTAGATAATTATCAAGAATACCTTGTTGCTTCTTCAATAAACCACCCTAGATATATTCTCCTAGCATTATCAAGACCAAATCTCATCATATTTTATACCACACAATTAGATCTACCCATAACTGGTGTAAATCTTTGAATCCGAGAGAAGAGGATAAATATATCTATTTAGATCTAAGAAACAGATCAAGAACAATGAATAACGATCACATACCTCAAGAATCCAGCTTCGATTCACCAAGAGGAGTATTTAGATCACCTCTGGGACAATGGGAGAACCTTCTCTGACCTTAGGAGAAGACAAATACCATGTTAGAACTGCTTAGGAGGACAAACGAGGCACTTAGAGGCAAAACCAATTGACATGCACTATTTAAGGATCTAATATAAGTGGCCGCAAGGTTAGTTCGCATGGTTTGACAAACCGTGCGCTAGCCGTGCATTAGCTACTACCTCAAATACCAACTGTGCATGGTTTGGCCGCACTATTTAGACAACACGTGCTCTGCCCGTGCGACTTCCCCATTTTCCCCAAAACAATATTTAAAGTTCTCCCAATTCTTCCAAGTCACAACTACAAAAAAGAGGTACTTAGAAACATCCAAAGTACATGAAAATAAAATGTGATGTTACAAACTCACCACCATTAGATCTTTCTATCCCCAGAAAGCCTATGAAGAAACATCCATGTCAAAAAGATGAGGCCACATCCCTCTCATTAGTGCCTCCCTTTCCAATATATCATGAGAATAAGAACCATTCTACCAAAGTACACAGACCAGAGGTATCGTTCTCCCACGAAGTACCTAGGTCTTAGAATTAACAACCCTAACTGGTCATTCAGTAACAGATAAATCTCCTTCAATCTCAAGATCACTCCATCTCACAACATGAGATGGATCAGAGAGATAATTTCATAGCTATGATACATGGAACTCATTATGTATCGACGTCAACTTTGGTGGTAGAGCTAGACGGTTAGAAACTTACCCTAAAAGACCAACAACCTCAATGGGTCCCACAAAACTAGGATCAAGATTCCCTTTCCTTTCAAGCTGACAGTGACCTAATCGGGGTGAAACTGTCAAGAACACCTTGTCACCAACTGAGAACTCTAAAGGTTTATGGAGACGATCAGCATAAGACTTGTACTGACTCTGTGCTGTAAAAAATAACTGAAGAATCAACTAGATCGTAGTTGTCGTCTCTTGGACCAAACTTGGTCCTACCAAATAACATTCACCAATCTCCAACCAACATAAATGATATTTAAAACGATGGCCATACAATGCCTCAAAAGGAGCCATTTTGATCACAGACTGATAACTGTTGTTATAAGAAAACTCAACTATCCCTAGATGATCATCCCTTAACCCCCCAGAGTCGAGAACACATGCACGGAGTATATCATCAAAGATCTAAGTAGATCTCTTTGTCTAGCCATCTGTCTTTGGATGGTAGGTTGTGCTCAACCAGACCTGAGATCCTAGTGTCTGTTAAAGGCCGCTCCAAAAGTGAGAAGTAAACCGAGGATCCCTTTCAGAGAATATAAAATATGAAAATCTATGAAAATGAAAAAATTACTTCACATAGATATTTCCCAACTCCTCAACATTGGTTTTATCTCGAATAGGTATAATGTTAGCCAACTTGGTTAGTCTGTCGATCACAACCCATAACACGTTATTATTCCTCTGGGTTTGAGTTAACCCAACCACAAAGTCCATAGAAATTTCATCCCACATTCATTTAGGGACTAGAAGTGGTTGAAGCAAACCTGAAGGTTTCTGGTGCTTGGATGTCACCTTCTGGCATGAATAGAAACGAGATAAAAACTCAGCAATGTCTCATCTCTTACCTGGCCAGCAGAACTGTCACTGCATGTCATTGAACATCTTCTTGGTTCCTGGGTGTATAGCCCACTAAGAGTTTTGGAAATCCCCCATCAAATACTTACTGACCACTAAAATCACAAAGTAACGGTTTCGATTACACATAACACCCTCTTTGGAGAACCACCACTAGGTGTCGGTCTCCCCACCATAAATAGAGTCCCTAATGGAATGGAATTCTTCATCCAGTTGTTTTTTGTGAAGAATCAATTCGAGGAGAGAAGAATTTATCTAAAACTGGCTAAAGAAACATTATTCCCCTTCCACTGAACTCCAATATGCAACTGAGAAAAAAGATCCATCAAACTCCACTCATCTGATGATTCTTTCACAGCCTGTGATGGATGTTTCCGGCTTAACAAATCTACAACTAAATTCCTATTCCATGAGGTATAGGCAATGTCAAAGTCGAAAGATTGTAGGTACTCCACCCAACGCCTTTGGTGGAGATTCAAATCTTTTTTAGAGAAGATATAACTCATGATCTTTTGGTATGAAAACACAGTAAAACTTTCTCCATAAAGGTAATATATTCAACACTTATGTGCATGAATTAAATCTGGAAGTTCAAGTTCATGTGTAGGATAGATCTTCTCATGAGGTTTAAGTTTAAGAGATCTATAAGAAACAACATGATTAGCTTACATAAGGACACATCCCAAACCTAAACCTGATGCATCACAGAAGACCATGTAACATATCCTAGCATCAGGAAGAGTTAACATCGGTGCATTAGTCAAAAGATGATTTAGCTCAATAAAAGAACTCTAAAATTTATAATTTCAGGAAAATATCACTCCATTTTGAGTTAGAGTAGTCATTAGGGAAGCTAACCTTGAGAAGTCTTTATCAAACTGGCGATAATATCCTGTGAATCCCAAGAATCTCCGATTCTTGAAAATATTTCGTCATTGTTACAAAGTTATAATATCCTTCACCTTCTTAGGATCAAATGATATTCCTTGTTTTGACATGACATGTCCCATGAATTTCACTTCCCGAAACCAGAAATCGCACTTTGAATGCTTGGAATAAAGTCAGGGATTCCTCAAAAGACTCATAATTGTTCACAGATGATGCACATGATCCTCCTCATAATTGGAGTAGATAAGACTGTCATCCACAATGACTTCCACGAATGTATCTATATACTCATGGAAAACGTTGTTCATCAATTCCATGAAAACTGTAGGAGCATTTTTTTGGTCGAAGGTCATAACAAGGTACTCATAATGGTCATACCTACTCCGAAAAGCGGTCTTATGAATGTCAAATTCATTTGTCCTCAACTGATGGTAACCTGATCGAAGATCAATTTTTGAAAACCATTTTTCCCCTTTCAATAGATCAAAAAAATCATCAAATCATGGTAACTGATATTTGTTCTTTATCATAACTGAACTGAGCTTTTGATAATAAACAAATAAGCGAAGAGAACCATCAGACTTCTTTGTGAAGGGAACTAGTGATGCCCAAGGTGACACACTCGGGCATATAAAACATTTCTCAAGAAGATAGTCTAACTGAGACATCAATTTGTTAAGTTCTACTGGATCCATTTAGTAAGAGGTAATAGAAACTAGTTGATTACCAGGAATTAAGTCAATAGAGAAATCAACCTCCCTTACTGGTGGCAAAGTAGAGATGTCGGAAGGAAACATGTCAGGAATGTTAGTGAAAACTAGAGGATGATCACCACACAATGGATATCTCTCTATATCAAAAGAAAACACTAATATTACCTTCCCCAAATATGGATAAGAGGGTCCAGCTCTACCTGACCTTAGATCCCATTCTCATTGAAAAACAAGAAACACACCACTGGGTGTAGTAAGGTAGACCCGTCGAAGATAACAATCAAGTTGGGATTTATTGGAAATGAGCATATCCATCCCAAATATGACGTCAAAAGATTTCATGTCGAGAATAGAAAAACACCAAGAATAATCAACATATGATAGAGAGAAGACAAAAGCAGGAATACAATGACCCTTATATCTCATTGTACCATGGGGTGTAGTAATATCCATGGGTTAAGATAAAAGTTTCATAGGTAGATTAAGAAGATTAACAATATGGGTTGAAATAAACGAGTGAGATACACCAGTATCAAACAGCGATGTCACTAAAGATGAAGCTATAGTAATGTTACCTCTCACAGTTGTAGGACCAACATTAGCTACCTCTAGAAACTCTTCCACTTCGTGAAGAAGCTACATTCTAGATGCCTTTGGGTGGAAACATTTTGTACATGAGGCATTTGATTTCCACGTAGTTTCTCAAGGTGTTGATGATCATGTTCCACTACATGAAGTAGAGAAGTGATGGAATAATCTATGTAAGTGCCCTAAAGATTCGCAGGAGCTACAGTTCTTGGGTGCCTCAATGCAAACCCTCTTTGAATGTCCTGGCTCCCCACACTAATATCAAGTCAAAGAAGCCCTTTCTGGTGCTACCAGAGGTCTGGGATGACTCTGCTATCGAGAACTACCATGAGAAATGTCACACTTCTGTTTTCAGGTAATGGAACCCACACTGCCACTAGGAGGGAAAAGATCCTCCTTCAACCTTGAATTTACTGCCATGTCTATCTCAACCATCATCGCCCTATCCAGTACATCGACATAAGTTGGTAGATTCAATAGGAAAACTTGAGAACAGATATCTAATCTAAGTCCCAACTCGAAATGTCGAGCCTTCATCCTCTCATTAGATACAATCTCAGGAGCAAACTGTAATAACTTCGAAAAGCGATTTGAGTACTCAGTCACGGTTTTATTGGCCTGCTTAAGCTTGAAAAACTCAAAATCCTTGGCCAACACCATTGATTTAGGATAGAAATAGTTAGTGAAAAGAACACTAAAGTCTTTCCACTCCAAACCCTCATGTTTCCTAGACATCTCCATTGTGTCCCACCATCTCCTACTTGGTCCCTCCAGTACGAATGTTTCACACTTCACCTTGATCACATCATGTGTCTCCAAGAACCCAAACATGCATTAAATCTTACATAACCATTCCTCATCATGTTGAGGGTCAATGGAGTCTTTGAAAACCAGTGGCTTTTGGTATAGGAACTCTTGAGAACGACTTCGAATAATATCACTATGAGGATCCATAGCTAGAGCTTGAACATGAACTAGAGGTGGTGCGTGTCCTAGAGATTGTACAGTGTGAACAATCACCTCAACCAGACTCGGATCAACAATAGGACTCGCTTACTAAGATTCAGCAGCAGCCTCTTTTTGGACTTGATTCCAACGTCCTCTCAGAGGCATGATGCTACACAACATAAAAAGACATAGATTAACACTCAAACTGTCTAATAATGAAAAATATTCTTAAAATAAGGGATAACTAGATTTTGATTACACTCTATAAAAATCAAAATAGGAAAAATACTTGAACTAATCCACAAGTCGTATTTCCTTAACCAACCTTAGTGACTTAAGGTTTATTGTGGTGAGAGCTGGCCAAACACTCAATCACAACTACCTCCTATGTCCCGAAAAGAATACTCAAATGCATACTGTCATCAAGTAAAGATTCTTAACCTACCCTTTGATACCACATTGTCATGAAACTTCCCATGTACCCTGATAACCCGATAACTATGCTTGACCTGACATATCATGAAGGGTGTTCCTGATCCCCACAGGTCGGCGACTAGCACCTGTAATCACACAACGTGCAAGTGGGAACGATTTTTCCACCAACAATGCGAAAGAAAGGAAACAAGGCAGTATGCAAACAAAAGAAAATCCACCATGAGTAATGTACCAGAAGACAAAGACGAATAAAAAGCCCAATATACTACAACCCAAGTACTAAAAATGTGAAAACAACCCCAAGGTCCCTAAGGACACAACTCACCATGAACAGAGATCAACAACTAGATCCACCTCAAAGAAATCCCTTCCCTTTGATCGATCCTGGATGAAAAAAGTCTAAAAACACACGAAGGCAAAAGTAGGGTGTGAGCTTAAGCCCAGTAGGATACCACCAATGATTCCAAAACAGATACCAAATATATATTATCAAAAGAAAATCTTTGAATTTTCAAATAAATAGGTTTGGATATTCAAAAGAATATTTTAACAAAACATTCTATACATATTCAAATTATTGAAATAATCATGTTAAGAAAGGAATTACAATGATGGAATATTTCTAAAATAGTGGCTTAAGAAAAAAATTTATATAAAAAAATTTATCTAAATTCAGCAGGCATATAAACTAGCTAAAAAGTATTAGCATACATTTATATCTCATATATAAAAAAACAAGAGAGAAATATGGTCATCTTCCAAAAGGTACGATAGTATTAACTAGATATAGGATTCTGCACTCTCTATGTCAACTCAACAAAATGTGTATACACACTTCCCTATGAAAAATGACAAAGGAGACTCGTCACTAACATGTCGGGGATGTGACCCGCCACATGTATGTTTAAGAATATTTTCGTAGTGTAGAGTGTATCCAAATAACTCACTAACTACCTAAGGCTTTCATCTACTCTTAAAATATGGGAGAACTATTTTAATACTTCTTAGAATACGATCAATACCATTCATTCATTTCAAAAATGTTAATTCCTTTCCATTTAAAACCAAAACTGGTTTTATTCGAAAACATGCCTTTCCACATGATAAATCCATTGTCTTTCTATTAAATCATTTTAAACAATTTTCATGAGTTTGAAATACATTCAAAACCAATTCATCATTATACAATTTATTTCCACAATTAAATTAAAAAATTGAATTCAAATCATTTCCCTCAAATCCATAATTTAAATAAAAAAATTTAAATCACCCAATATTCATAAATGCACACAATTCAATAGAATTTGAGGGTTTCCAAATTTCAATGCCAAAATTATTTCAAATATCCTGATTAACTGGAATCAAGGTTTTAAAAATTTAATTGAATGAAAATTTGAGGAAATGAATTTAAATCAGAAATTGAAATAAATCAAGCAATATAAGGATAATCAATTTGGCTAATCAGAATGGAACCACCTACATTGAAGGGTTTAACCAAAACCACAATGGTCGAGAATGCTCATGAAAACTGGGTTGGTTCGTCAAGAAACCACCTTAGAACTCGTATCCTAACAATATCAAGACCAAATAAAATTATATTTGGTACTGCACACTTAGATATACCTATAACTTGTGTAGATATAAGAAACCAATAGAATATGATAAGTATATCTATGTAGATCTATGAAATTGATCAAGAACGTTGAAGAACGATCACATACCTCAAAAATCTAGCCTCGATTCACCAAGAGGAGCCTTTGGAATGCCTCCAGAATAATGGGAGAACCTTCTCTGACCTTAGGAGAAGAAAAATCCTGAGTTAGGTCCACTTAGGAGGGAAAAAAAGGCACATAGAGGAAAAACTGAGTGAGGTCCACAATTTAAGGATCTCAATTAAGTGGTTGCACGGTTAGTTCGCACGGTTTGACATACTGTGAAGTAGTCGTGCGTTAGCTACATCCACAACCACCCTTCATGCACAGTTTGGCCACATGGTTTGACAAACTGTGCGCTACCGGTGCAAAAGCTACTACCTCCAAGACCAACTACACACGGTTTGGCCGCACAGTTTAGACAACCCGTGCGCCGCCCATGCGACTTCCCATTTTTCCCCGAAATAACATTTAAAGTTCTCCCGACTCTCCCATGTCACAACACTCAAATAGAGGTACATAGAAACATAAAAAGTACCTCAAAACAAAACTTGATGTTACAACCAAGGACTCTTAGAAGGAATGATGAAATATGGGTCATTGTTTATCATCTTACCAAGTTAGCAGATTTTCTTGTATGAGAGAAGATTTACCACTTGAACGTTTATAATGTATGTATATTAAAGATGTTTTAATACTTCATGGAGTACACCTATCTATTTTTTTATCATGATCCCCAATTTACAAGAAGATTCTAGAAATGTTTTTAGAAAGCCCACGATACTGAACTTCATTTGAACACTGCGTACCACCCTCAAACTGATGGACAATCAGAACAGACTATTCAAACCATAGAGGGAATTTTGAGATCATTATCACCTGACATAAAAGGTATCTGGGATAAATATTTACCTCTATTAGGATTTTCCTATAACAATAGCTTCCATTCAAGTATTTAGATGGCCCCATATGAAGAATAATACGCAAAGTGATGTGACACACCAACTTATTGGGATGATTTTGGTTAAAGAAAACTCGTTGGCCTAGAACTTATTGAGGAAATGATAGAAAATGTGATGTTAATCAAATGTCTCATTATAGTTTCACAATTTAGGTAGAAGAGCTATGTCGATAACCGAAGGAAGGATTTGGAATTTCAGATTGGAGATCATGTTTTCATGAAGGTATCTCCATGGAAGGGTGTTATAAATTTTGATAAGAAGGGTAAATTGAGTGCCACGTACATATGAACTTTCTAAATCCTAGACCCAATTGGGGGTATAGCTTACCGTTAGGAAATGCCACCAGTTCTCTCCAAATTTCATTATGTGTTCCACGTATCACTGTTGAGAAACTACATGCCTAACCCAATACATGTAATTACTTATGAGGAATAAGAACAGGAACCCGATCTGTCTTATTTTGAAGAGCCTATCAAGTTTCTATATAAAAGAAAACAAGTGCTGATAAACTGGATGACTCATCTGGTAAAAGTTATATGGAGAAACCATACGATGGAAGAGGAAATGTGGGAGCCTCAGGAACTTTTGATGATGAACAACCTGAATCTTTTTATGCAGTAATATTTTAGAAATTTCTAGGAAGATATTTTTTGAAGGAGTGGAGAATTTATCACCCCAATCTTCCATGGTACGTTTGCCTTTGAATAATATAGTAGCTTGTGTTGTACACAAATTTGAGGTCAAACACACCACAACCAATCAAACTAGCCGTTATGAATAGTAATACCCACTTTTTTAAATTTCATAAATTTTATCATTCAAAATGAACTTCATTTATGGATTCAGAACATCGAAATTAGCTTAGGGTGAATTTTAGGTATTTTATTGAAAACATTCATTTTTTGATGAATAGTGAAAAACACAGAGTTATTGTTTAAAAACGAATTTTTATTTAAATAATTATTTAATTTATATAAATTTATTTTAGGTCATAATCTATACATAATACCTATATAATTTCAATGTAATTCATTAGAGTCGGTTTATAATATATATATATATATATATATTATTCAACTGTTACCGTCTTTTACTAACCTCCTAGGAGCATTTGAAAATTTAACTAAAACATAATTTTACTGCTTCTATGAGTTGAATGATGAAAATCTGATTGACACGATTGATATCAGTAAGTAAAATGTGGTTCAATTATTTGAAATTAATATTTGGTGAATAGTAACTTTTGAATTTTATTTACCACGGTTAAAAGTAAATAGGGTAATTAAAGGTAAAAATGATATTTATAATTATCTAACACATGTTCTCATTATATTGGATAAGTTTAATTCAACAAAAAAACCATTGGAACAAAATATGGTCATTTAAGTCCACTGGGATTAGATTAGGACATTTATTATTATTTAATTCAAATAAGTGTTAAAAGTGTGAAATTCAAAGTTTAATAACTAAACAATTTTAAATAATGGGTTACACAGAAGATAAATTTGACTATAAATATTAATTATACAGCTAAAAATATTCCATAAATGATGGTATTTTATTTTAATTTTTTACACATTAAATAATTTAATTTATTTATGACACAATGATGATGCAGTAATAACATTATTAATGAAATATTAAAATAATTGATATTATAAATATCCCAATAGATCTAATTTGATACTTTTTACAAATTAAAGTTATGTTTAAAGTTAATATGAAATGTTAGGGTTGATTAAATGAATTTTTTTGAATTAATAATGCTGTTATAAATTTAACAAAAAAAATAGCAAATAGTATAAAAATTGAAATAAAAGAGTTTTAAAACCTATATTATATTATTAATTGAAATTCCATTGCGAAAAATATAAGTTTCATAAACAGGTATTAATTAATATTATATATGTCATTAATTAACAACTTGAGGTTCATGTGGAAGGATGTATTATGTTTATTAACCATATAATTTAAAAATACAAAGAGACATAGTAAATGACCAACTAATTAACTAAGAGTTAAATATTTAAGATAATGATAATATAGTGACCCAAAAATATCTAAAACCTATTGGTTGAGTGTTTTTATACCCATACCCACCTTATACTATAATTAAATCATTTTTGATCCATTTGAAACCGAATATGATTTTATCTTTTCCTAAGGATCCCATCACTACTCTTATAAAAGGGTACTTCACCTTTTCTTGAATCAACACCTTCAAATCCATTTGTCCCAGCCAACCCCTACCCAAATATCCTCTAAATTTTCCTCCCTTCATACTATATTTCTTTTTAGTCATAAATCCATGCTAATTATCCCTTTTGATCAAATCAAAAGGAAGAACACGAAGAAGAGTTAAACATTTGTCCATGTCTTTCAAGTTAATTTCATTTTCCACTACCTCTTTCTATGTTGTTTCCATTCTAAAATAATAACTCCAATATATTATATATATTGTGATGTTATTTTAAAAATTGTACAACCATATTCATTATTTTATCTATCTTATTAATGACATGTCAACATACGTGCGTGCGTACGACTTACCGTCTCCACGTCAATGGTGTAGTTTGTTATCCAAACACTTCATTATTTGGATGGGAATAATAATGATTTATAATTGATTTAATTAATAAATATTACATGATAATTATTATGTATATATGATATACCATCCAATTATATATTATTTTAATATCAAAAGAATGATATTTTCGCTCATGCATACGTACGGATTACCTTCTCCCCGAACCATATGAGATTCATTCCCCATCCTATCCATTCAAGAATAATTTTAATTTTATGATTAAAAATAATGTTTAAAGACATAATATCATTCTGAATATTAATAAGATACATCATATCCACAACCAAAATTACTTATGTAACAAATCGTAAAAAATAAAATTAATCAGTTAACACCTGAAATGATGATACTACTGAAATATAATTAACAATGCAATATTAGAAAATCATATAAGATATCATATTAATGTATATAGTTCATGTATAATTTAAAAACAAAATTTTACCATTACAAATGAGATTAACCTACCCTAGACCAAATGAAAGTACACGATAAGGTTTAATTTCACAATCTCTTTATTATCCAAGGTTGTTTTTCCTTCAGTATCTACATAGACCTTTTTATCATCAAGATCAATGTTTTATTAAAAAATACATTTCAAACTTTTTTTCTATTTAATATACTATGGGATAAAGTTATTTATACCCTTGTTTTAGTTTTAATAATATTTTTATAAAGGAATATTTCTGTCATTTTTCAAACAAGATTCATTATGACCATTTTGAAAAAATTAATGTAAGAATATTTTTTATCTTATTCGGTGGGTACGGATAATTTCCTCCGTTATAGCTTCATCTACATTTTACCCTTAGAAAATTACAATAATATTTCCAAAATACATGTTTTCTTTTATAATTATATGAATTTTAAATGATTTCAAAATAGTAGTAGGCCTTTTCTCTAAAAAGTTTTTGATTTCATCTATGTCAATGTCCTTTTGATGGATTTTAAGAATGTTTGAAGATGAATTATTATAATAAAAATATTCCATATTGTATCGATGGTTTTTTATATGTTTGATTGTGGATGTGTTATTTTTATACCATTTATTGTTTATGGATAATGTATTGACATTTCATATTCGTGTTTTAATATGAATATTTATGTTTTGTTTAATCTTTTTCATATGAGGAATGCATTGGACTTAGTAAGTGAAGGGTGGAACCCGCTATAGATCCTTGATGCATCGGTAGGTCTCATGATACAAAATAGTTTATTGGCACAAGGTTTTGAAAAAATATTATTTATAGTCTTGTCACAAGGCCTTGACAATGTGGTTATTAAGTCTGGCATTATGCATTCCATCATAATGAAAGTGGCTATTGATATTGCATGTGATTATTCAACAAGTAGAATATCCGTGTGAATAATTAAATGGAATTATGGTATTTTATCATTTCTATATTATTCTAATGTTCATGTTTAAGGGGATTTTGTTTTAGTCTGATACAGTTCCTTAAATGTTTATGCTTATTTGTGAAAGTTTTCGCTATATTGTTATCTGTACTGAGCATCTGAGCTCACCCATCTCTATGTTTTATTTTTCCCAGGATGTGAAAAGTATTTTTTGACTGACCTATGGGGATAATTTGAGGGGATATGAGTATGTTATATGGAAACAATGTTGTTGTTGTTTTTCATTTTATAATGTGTTGTAAAACTTATGAAAGTATCTAGTATTTCCAAAGCTACTAAATTGATCAGTCTATCGGGATATTATTTCCAAGTATCATTCCAATTTTATGTAATAATGCACCGACTCTAGATAACTAGGGTCATGGTATCACATAAAAGCATGATACAACATGATTATCTTAACCTTGAAATGTGGCAACGACTTAAAAAACGACATCATTAACAAAAAAGAATTTAGTAAACCACTACCCCAACATGCGGGACAGATGCCCTAAATATAATATAGTAAACCCCTATCTTGATATGATGTAACATGATACTAAACATGACCAAAGGAATTGGAGTTCTATCAGGGCGTGCCCTTCATATTCATTTCAATATCATGCTTATGTGTGCCTCATAGATCATATAACAAAGATTTATTCAACATAATAATTTTTTCCATGATCATAGAATGTGGAATACATACATGTTAATACCATTCAATAAAAATATGTTCATAAAAGAGAACACCCTTAATATATAAATGGAAATGGTATTTACTAGATGATGATTTTGGTTTTGAAAATTGCAGAGCAAATTTGATAGCATAAAAGTGTTATATATGGATTAACAAATTCTGTTGATGAGAGAGAAAATGTAATATCATAAATTATACATTAAATAGATAGTAAAGGAATCATGGAACATAATATCCCAACATATGAAAAGTAATTTAGATGCATAATTTAAATGTAATGCTTGAATGGAAATAAGAATAGATAAACCCCATGTAGAATTTTGTCATGGTAATGGGTGTACACGGAAGGAATTAATGAGGGAGAAAGGGGTCTCTCACCAATAAAACATAACGAGGGAAGTATTGGGGAGGTGAGAAACCATAGCACAACATTTTAAATTGAATAAAAGGTCTACCAACATGAATAAACATAAATAAAAATGAAAAAGTAGGACTCCCTTACATGAATGTGTGATCACAAAGGATGGAAAGAGGCATGAAAGGGGCTTCATGGGAGAATGGTGTACCTTGGGGGATTCTAGAGAGGGTAGGAAAAAGTAGGGACAATCTAGAATTTTTTTATTGACGTGATGTGGTAGAATGGGTGGGTTTGTATAGGAAATGAGAGCAGAATTAAATAATATTTCACAAATTTACGTTTTGGAACCTACAAAATTAAATAACCAAAACCAAAAACTTCCCATGGTTTTTCCCATGGGGTTTTTAAAATATAAGTGGAAAAAATTATTTTATAATTCTAATGTATGATTGTATTAATATACTAGACTTGGTTATGTGAGGTGAGTCACATTATTAAAGAAATGAATTTAAAATAATAAAATATACTATAAACATTGAAGGATTCACTATGGATATATAATATAAATAAAACAAATCTAAAATCATATTTTATTAATGGGAAAACAAATAATGGACTGAGAATACCCATTATAGTATTTATTACATAATTTTGTGGTCATTATGATTTCATAAAACATATTTTTTTGTATTGAATTTTATTTTTACCCAAAAATTAAAATTTCATAGAAAATTATAAAAAATTCAGTATTAGATAACGTCAACATCCTGATTCCCAAAAAAATATATTCATTTTATCAAAATAATTTTCTAAATATTTGAATTTTCAGTTTAGAAAAACCTACATTTATTGAAAATTCATTGGTTTTGAAAAACAAAGTTTTCAATCCGTAATAAATATTACATTTGAATTCATAAATTATTTTTATTATTCATAAATGTACTTTTATAATAATATTTTTTTTTAAAATATTAATTATTTTACAAACTCAATAATTCCATTAAATAAATTCTTTAAAAATACAATTTTGGTTTTATTGTATAAAAAATATAAGTCATATAAAACTAATTACCTAATCATTTTCATATAAAAAAATTATATAATCATTATTTATAAGATTTTTTTAAAATATTATTAGTAAATAAAACTTATTTCAATATTATAATCCATATATTTCTCAAAATTACCATTTTTACCTGAAAACTCAATTTATCAAATTTATAAATATTTTAGGAAAGACTAATCACTTAATGAAATTTATTGAATATGTATTTTACTTATAAAAAGGGATTATAACATAAGTAACTAATACCTTGTTACATAACCCATTATAACACTCTCATAAGTCCTACGGTTAAGGTGTGTGATGAGGAATGACTCTTGGGGCGGCTCTGATAACATCGCCAGGGTGGTCATCTCTATTTTATTGAACTTCTCCCATAGGTGATTCTATTCAAGATTAAATTTTTGAATCTCAAATTGGGTTTTTACAATAGTGAAGCCCCGTGATCCGACTCATTCCCATGATCTGACAAATGAACTTCATACAGCCTGAGTCTCCTAGATGATACCATCTTGTCCTTTGTGTGTGTAAAAATTATTTTTTTAAACCTTATATTAATGTTACTTGTGTAATAAATGTTCAATGAAAATATTATCAATGATATTTTATACCCAAAAGTGCATGGGTTTTCTATATCCATTAGACATTAAAATAAAGAGAATTGTTTTTCATAAACAACTTGGTTGTTACAACATTCCCCATTATGAAATTTCACTCATGAAATTTGATTTTCCTAAAATAAAATAGATGTGGGAAACTCTACCTCATCCCTTCCTCTGTTCCCTTGTTACTTATTCAAACTTTTGGTTTCTCCACAACACCTTGACGACATGTATTGTCTTATATTGTAAAACTTTTTCCCTATGATCGATGATCTTCCCTGGATTCTCATCATAGTAAAGGTTATTCTTCAATGGTACCCCCGATGGATTGAGTTCATGAAATGGGTAAGGTATGAACTTACTCAAATGTGATACATGGAATAAATCATGTACTTGATATAGGTTCAGTGGGTGTGAAAGTCATTATACCACTTCTCCAATGCGATCCAGGATCTCAAAAGGGCCGATGTATCATGGACTAAGAATTCCCTTCTTCCAAAATCTCATAACTCTCTTCTATGGTGATATGCAAATGAATACCGTGTCTCCAATCTCAAACTCTAGGATTCATTAATGGTTTTCAGGGTAGCAATTTTGTCGACTCTGAGAAGATTTGATGTGCAACTGTAATGTCATAACCTTCTCCACCATTTCATCAACCATTTCTGGACCTTTAAATTTTGGCTCCCCAACATCATCCCAACAAGTTGGTGTTTTTCACCTCTTAACATAATGGTCTTCATAAGGAGACATTTTTATGCTTGAGTGGGAAATTTTGTTGTATGATAACTCAACGAGAGGAATATGTTGATCCCATAAACCTTTTATATCCATTGAGCATGCTATAAACATGTCCTCACGTGTTTGGATAGAATGCTTAGATTACCCATCATTTTTTGGATGGTAAATTGTAATTAAGTTTGTCTTAATATCCAAACCCTGTTGGATACGCTTCCAGAAAATGGAGGGGAATCTTGGATCTTGATTAGATATAGTCTATAGTGGTACACAACACATATTTACCACTTCTCTGATGTATATCTGTAATATTTTATCCAATGATAAATTTTCTCTAATTTCAATGAAGCGTACAATACTTGTAAGATGATCAACAACAGCCCAGATAGCATTGTTTCCTTGGGATGTATTTTGGAAATATGGTGATAAATTCTATGTTGATGTTCTCCCATATCCATGTTGGTATGAGTAATGTTTTAATCATACACTTCGACTTATTCCTATCAGAAATAACTTTTAAAAAACCCAAGAACATTGACATATATTCAGCAATATCCTTCTTTAGGTTATCCCACCAATAATGCTGTCAAAAACCCTAATAAATCCTTTTGTTTCCGGGTGGATAAAGAATTTTGAACTATATGAATCATCCAAAAGTTATTTCTTTTACTCTGGATTTGATGGATCACATAGACATGACACAAATATCACAATTCTTCCTTAATTGAAATTGAACATTGATGACTTACTATTTTTGATAGTTTCGACTTACTTATGAATTACCACCTCATCTTTTTGATCATCCAATAACCTTTCCAAAATAAATTGTTTCACAATAATTCGTAAAGGGATTGATGCTGTACACTTCTTTTTGATTCCAATGTTAATCTTCGTGAAATCTATGATGATTTGATGAATTTCAATTATACTCAATGATATAACTGATGGGTTCTATCTATATAGAGAATCCTATAACTTTTTTCATTTCCCAAGGTGGTAATGAATTGAGAAGTTATAATCCATGATGATCCCTATCCATCTTCATTGGCGCATGTTCGACTCTTTCTGTGTGAATACATATTTTAGAATTTTGTGATCCATAAATATTTCACACTTTTACCTAAAGAGATAATTCCACAATATGTTGATTAAAAAGATCATAGATACCAACTCTAGATAAAGTGTGGGATAGATTTGTTTATGAATTTTCAATTCTATTGAGGCATAGGTGAAGACATCTTCATTTTTTATCAACACACAGTTCGTTCCCTTCATTGAAGCATCACTGAAGATTATGAAATGCTCCCTACATGTGGGTAGTGTGAGAACATGGGTATTGACAATCCTCTTCTTCAACTCCATTAAAATTTATTCACATTCATCATTATAATAAATCATGACACCCATCCTAGTTATCTTGGTAAAAGGATTTCAAAATCAACAGAAACTACTCACAGATTGGAAATAATATCCAGCGAACCTGAGGAAGCTACAAATTTATGTCCATGGTGTTGGCTTCTCTCATCCCTAAATTTCAATTTTTGGAGAGATGCACATATATCCCAATTCTTATAATTATATTCCCAGAGAATGAGTTTCCTTCGACCAGAACTCACACTTTCCATATTTTTCATATAGCTTATCCTTTCGCAAGGCCAAAAATATCGTGCTTAGATGCTGTTCATGATCCTCCTTGAATTTGGAGTATATTAGAATATCATCAATAAATACTAACTATAATTTTTCATGGTAATATCTAAAGACTCTATTCATCAATCACATGATGACTTATAGAGCATTCGTGAGTTCAAAAGGAATTACTATGAGTTATAGTGCTCGTACCATGTACGAAAAGTAATATAGCTGATATCCTCCTTATTCATCCTTAGATGTCAATATCCGGACATAAAATTCACCTTAGAGGGGTATTTTGATCCATGTATCTGGTCAAACAAGTTATCAATTCAGTGTAATATATACATGTTCATTATTGTTATTTTTTTTATGTCAAGATAATTGATGATATGATGCATTAAACTATATATCTTCTTGACAAAGAGTACTAGTGAAACCCATTGTCAATCACTTTGTCATATAATCCATTTATCCATATTCTCTTTTAGTTGTTCATTTATCTCCTCAAGTTCCAAAAATTCTATTCTACATGGATTCTTATATATTTGGAAATTCCCCACGTCTAAGATAAATCGAGAATTCAACATCAATTCTTGTAGGCAGATAAGCCAATTCCTCAGGAAAAACATCAGAGAATTATCTAACAATATGAATTCCTTCGAGGATGGTTACTTCCATGGAATCAATCATTTGATAAAGATACATATTCTCACTGGGATGTAACATCTATACATGAGATGATGGTGATAAATAATATTCATCCTCCTCGTCACACTTTTATAGAAGTGGGTGTTGATTCACAATATGGAGAGTGATTTCCCTCTCGCGGTAATGTTGGCTCTATATAAGGAAAGTAATGCATGACAAGAATTGCCTCAAATTACACTAGAAGGAGTATGACATGGTTCAGTGGGAAGTTCAATCCACAAAATATGACATGGGAGGAGTTATATTCATGTGATGTGATAATTAGCCCATTTTTGGTTCTCACTGGCATCTCTACTTCCATGCTTTTTGGTGTTGTTTGGATTGTTCTAGTAATCATTCAGGATATAAAAGAATGTGTAGAAATATAATCTATAGCCGTACTCATTCACTTTTTGATTCTAGTTCAATCATTTACATCGTCCAAAACTATATTAGTAAAGATACTTTTAAATTATTAAACACTTAATGGGAAATCCCATGACAACAAGGGATAATATATAAATTCCATTTATTTTCTCAAATTATGAATTTATTGGTTTCAATATATGTTATCCATGATCTATTTCGTAATGTTTATTCTTTTGATATTTTTTATTACTCCATTAATAATTTTTCATACAAAGATTATGAATTTACCAATGCATATCCCTTATGAGTGTTGAACCAAGAGTGCAGCAAAGCCCATTTTCATGCACCACTTTCTATTCAAGTTTACCTCAAAGCAATTTTTAAATGTTTAACCCCTAGATACATGTGTGACAAAGACACCTCTACTTGTTCATATTTTTATAGGGTTATATTTTCTTGATAAACAATTTACTATATATTCACCAAAATTTTGGTATTATTTTTATATACTTAGTCTTATCCCTAAGGATTTCACTATAGATTTATTACCCTAATCCTAAAAAATAACAACACCTATACTTTGAATCAAACTATAACCATCATGGTTTTTATTAAAAAATTATACAATATTTAATACAAAAAATTCACTTAATATAGCCCAAAATATTGATAGGTCTACTGTATTTAGGTATTAAGAACATTAAAGGACATATTAAGACATAAAATAAAACATCTTTATTGAAAAATTCTTTTACATGACCACATAATTCCTTCATACGTAGAATTTCATGGGATAACTAGAGGATATACATAAGAAAATAGTGAGATTTAAATCATAAAAAGGGAGTAAAAATGCATGATAAGAAGAATATGATACATGTTAGAAAATAGGCATAAAAATTGACCAAAAAAGAAACTTGAACATAATGGGTTGACGTAGCGTGATTGTGATAACATGGAAATGTGGAAACAACATAAAAAACTACATAATTAACATAACGAAATCAGATATACCCCTATCGCAACATGGTTGGAAAATTACCTAAATGTAATTATGTAAACCCCTATTACCACAGGATGTATCATGATTCTAAACCATACCCAATGTATAGGAGAGCTATCAGGGCGCACCCTTCATATTTATTTCAATATAATGCTTAAGTGTGCCACATATATCATATAACATGGATTCATTGAACATCATCATTTTTTCCATGATAAAAGTATGTGGAATACATACATATAAGTATAATTCAATAATTATATGTGCACAAATCTTAATACCCTTCATAGATAAATGGGTATGTTATTCACTACACAATGATTTTGGATTGAAAAATAGATGTGCATCTTTGGAAGCATAACGACGTTATATGGAGATTCATAAATTGGGTTGATGATAGAGTAAATGGGACTACAATTAGTTATACATGAAATATATATTCAGGAATCATGAAACATAATATCCCAACATATGAAATTGAAATTAGATGCATAATTTATAAGAAAGGCTTGAATGGAAATAAGAAGAGTGAAATCCATTACGGAATTTCGACACTGTAACAGGTGTACACAAAAGGAATTAATGAGAGAGAAAGTTGTATGTAATCATTAAAAAATAAGTAGGTATGTGTGGCGTGGTGCGAAACCATAACCCGAAATTTTCAATTGATAATAAAATTGATTAAAAACATGAAGAAACTTGGATACAAATGAAAGAAAAAGAAGGAATCTCTTACATGGATGTTTAATGGCCCGGACCCACCTGGTCCATTACTCTGCCAAAACACGGCTCCACCGAAACAGTGACACTGATCACGGGAGCACCGGTTTCGGTGGTACCATGACGATCACACACCAATCACTGTGGCACCGTGAGGGTGACACTGTGACAGTGGCACTATGACGGTGGCACCATTACGGTGGCACCGTGTCTTCACCGAGCGGTCTTCATCCCTTTTTCTGGTATCCGACTTTTTCTTCTCCTGTAACATTTCTTTTAACGTAAAGCTGATTTAATGCCCCTTTCAAATCAATTTAAAGCCCATAAATAATATCGAAAATCCCCCAACAGTCAGGAAAGCCTTAATCTTACCAAAACGTGTGGTTTTACTTTGTGTTAAGCCTTTCCCCATACCTTCCAGTTCCGCCCCCATTGCTCGTTTTTCCTCTGTTTAAAAAGATACAGTTTAACATAAAACTATTATGCAACCACCCCAATGGGAATCATTAAATATGAATTAATCCCATCATCTGTAACCTCCAAACAGCAAAGGAAACCATGATCTGACTTTTTAGCCGTTCAAAATTATTTATCCCGTAACAATAAAATCTCGTCTTTATATCACACTAGAGTTTATTCCTTCCCCTTCATGGCTGGATTTAATTATTCTCCCTAGTGAGCTATGAGTCCCCCTTACCGAGGCTTGTGGTGTGCCTGTGCTGGAGTTATTCTGCTCGTTCTTCGAGTCCCCGACGTTCTTCCCCTATTAGTCGCAAATCTGCAGTTCTTGGAACATAGAAAAGAACTTTGATACTTGATCAACCATGTAGGGATTTTCCTTCATCTCTTCTTACTGTGTATCATGCGGGGTGGGTAAACTACTGTTTCTGTGGGAATGGACAAAACTAGACCTTAACAAATATAATAAACAGTTTATTAAAGAATGATGGGGTGTGTTTGACAATTCTATTGTACTCTTTTATAATTTCTATATGTTTTGAATTGTATTGGCCATGCTCACTTAAAATCATGACTATTGGTGGTCTTTCCTTGAGCACTAATGAACCCCTGTCTTCTGGGATAATTTAATGGCTCCAACATGTGAATTTGGTTAATTACGTAAACTCGTCTTATTAAATGAATGTTCAGTGAACAAAAAACCTTGTTTGGTCACTCCAGTTAAATTAACATAAAGATGAAAACTTAGTGAATGATGTGCTTGAACCTGGAGGTTTCCCTACTATGTGTTTGTATTCAGAGTGTTGTACTGTTTGATGCTTATTGGGTGATGAGGGTGGGGATGGGATCCTCTGTTGTGTTATAATTGTTGGTTGTGAATCTGAATCTATGTGGGGCTATATCTTGAGGCTTGTTTTGGTTCTAGTACATTGAGGGATCTCACTGAACCCTTTGTTGTTGTGGCTTTACAAGAGAATCAGATGTGAATACTTAAATTATTGTTGGATATTTCTATTTCTCTAGCTTGTGGTTATGCCTATTACTTGCCCAATAGTGCAAAATTTACATAAATTGGAACACATGAACATGAAACCAAGAAATGGGATAAATGGGGAGTTTGATTTGGGAATGAGTTGTGACTTGGATATGAGTGTTGTGCTATTCCATTATGAATGAATAGTAACAAGGGTGTTTTCTCTTTGGTTGGCTTTGGAAACACTAGGATGGGATGATTTCTTGTTACCTATACATATAACAATAGTTTTTTATTATTCTTATTCGCACCACACCCAAGTTAGGCACTTAGTGCCGAACACCCCCATTTCATCGGGGAGGGTGTTTTTTCCAACACTCCTATGAGTGGCTGGTTATTATCTCCATTTTTGCTCCCATTCTCGAATATCCCAAGACTCTTCGGGCAGGCTGTGATGGCCTGAGGTCCATTATAGGCCAAGATTCTTCTGGAAGGGTAATTATAGTGCTTGGCTCAGGTGTGTGCAGGCAGGTTGTTTCCCAAGAGTCTTCGGAATGACACCCAGGTGTCTTTGGACATGGTAGTAGTTGTTCTAACCCATGTGTTTGTGGGCGGGATTTGTGGTTGTGGCCCAGGTGTTTGCGGTAGGGATGTGTGGTTGCGGCCCAGGTGTGTGCGGGTAGGGTGTGGCAGTGGGACTGTAGTGAGAATTGAGGGATTGGTTGGATGCATAAGATGTCTTCAAAAAACAGTGGTAAAGTGGCGTGGGGTACCCAATTTATTCATGTGATATTATTATTATATATTACTTGACATAAGATTTTTGGGTAGTGTCCCTTGGTGAGGTTTGGGTGGATAGTTGTCCTTTCAAAGTTCGTTGGTTATCTCTTTTTTCAATGGGGCATTAGAATTCCTCCCCACTTGTGCATGAGAGTCTTTGGGTTTCCATACTGAGTATATTTTCATTCTCACCCTAAATATATAAAACTGCTTTCAGGCTTCCAGGAGGACATTAGGGATCATGCAGGGCCGTACTAGCTCGGATGATGGGATAGTTGTTGATGCTGTTTTTTTCTTTTCATTAGTACTTTAACTTTGTAGTCTCCTGGTACTTTTTGGCATTTACTTTTTTAACATGCATATGGGTATGGTTTTCATTGTCTTTACATTTATCTCCTGTTTTGGTGTTGTTGGGATTTACTATCTTATCTCACGATCATAATAAAGAAAAGGGGTAATGCCTCCAATATTGTGTGTGATTCTATACCCTTGGTGCTAGTCGCCACTCCGACACCTATTGAAGGCGGATCTAGGGTGTCATTATCTCTCCTTCAACATGAATAAGGAAGGGTATGGATATCTATTATCCCTTCTCTCATCATGGTGAATGCGGGTCGTGACAGGATGTGTGATCTCAAAGGATTGAGAGTGGTTTGAGAGAGGATTATATGGAGCTTGGGGTTCTTTGGGTGGATTCTAGAGAGAGGATAATATAGTAGGGACGTGATAAAATCATTTTTAGGGAATAAAAGTGGGATATTGGGAGGGTTTTGGTAGAAAATGAGAGGGTAATTCATTAATATATCAAAAACATAGGTTTTGGATCCTATATAATTAAATACTAAAAAACACAACCCTTATCATGTTTTTCCCATGGGTTTTTCCAAATTGGAGTGGAAAACATTAATTTTTATGTCCAATGTCTAAGAATATTAAAATAATTTCATTGCTTATGTGAGGTGAGTATCATTATTAATGAAATGAATTCAAAATCATAAAATATATTATACACTTTGGATGATTCACTAAGGATTTATAATATAGGGAAAAAATATTAAATCATATTTTTTTAATAGGAAAACATATATTGGGCCGAGAATACCCATTATAGTATTTTTTACATTATTTTATTGGTCATTATGATGACATAAAACACATATTTTATTTATATGTTATTTATTTTTTAGCACATAATTAGATTGTCGTAGAAAATTAGGAAAAATTCAACATTAGATAATTTTAAAATCATGATTCCAAAATTAATATTCATTTCAACTAAATAATTTTTTATATATGTGAATTTAAGCATTTAATATGAAAATTGACATTTTTTAAAAATTCACTAGTTTTGACAAAAACAATTATCAAACCTTAATAAAAATTAAATTTGACTTCATAAAAATTATATATTCATTTATTATTAATAAAATTAAATTAATAATAATATTTTATTAAAAGAAAAATTATTTATAATACACACAAATTCCTTAATATAAATTCTTCAAAAATACACTTTATATTTATCAAATAAAAATTACAAATCTTACCAGATTGATTACCTAATCATTTATAAATAAAGAAAATATATAATAATAATTTATAATAATGTATTTTATAATATTATAAATAAAAAAACATTAGTTTGATATAATAATCAATATATTTCTCAAAAAATTTCTATTTTTATCTGAAAACTCATTTTGTCAAATTTATCATTCTTCCAAGGAAGTCTATTATAATAATGGAATTAATGGAATATTAATTTTATTTATAAAATGGGATTATATAGTATGTAAATAATACTTTGTTACATAACCCCTTAAAACACCCACATAAGACATAATGGTAAGGTGTGTGATGGTGAAAGACTCGTATGGTGGCTCAGATAACATCTTCCGGGTAGTAATATCTATTAAGTTGAACTTATTTTGAAGATGATTCTGTTAAAGATTAACACGTGGAAGATCAAATTGGGCTTGGTGAAGAGAGAAGCCCTATGATGTTGTCGCCTTCCCAAGATCTAAAAACATTTCTTTGTATGGCCTGAGTCTTCTGGATGAGGCCATCATATTGTTTTCCGATGTTGAATGTATTATTTTAAAACCATATGTTTATATAAATTGTGTGATCAATATTAAATTTATATATTATCTACAGTAAAGATACTTAATGGTAACTTAAGCTCAAAAATTTCATGTGTTTTCTTTATCAATAAGACATTAAAATAAACTGAATTTTATTCATAAATGATGAGGTCTTTACAACATTCCCCCCTTATGAAATATTTCCATTAAAATTTTCTTTTTCCCACTCTAAAATAAATTAGGGTAACTCTGGATCATCACTTCATCTGGTTCCAATGTTGGTTCTTCAAACAACCTATTTCTCCACAACACATTGACGAGGGGAATTGAATTTTTTCTTAGAAAAAATTCAGTATTATCATTGATCGTCACTAACATATATTCATAGGAAATCTCATTCTCTAATTGTACAACATCTAGATTTAGTACATGTGATGGGTTAGGTATGTAGTTTTTCAAAAGTGATACATGGAATACATCATGTAGTCAAGATAGGTTCAGTGAGAGTGTTATTCGATAGTCCACTACTCTATTGTGATCAAGGATCTTAAAAGGACTAATTTACCTTGGACTAAGATTTCCCTTCATCCCAAATCTCATAACTCTCTTACATGGTGATATATGGAGGAATACCATGTATCCATTATCAAACTCTAGGTATCCACAATTGTTGTCAGCAAAGATCTCTTATTGACTCTGAGAGAAATTAATGTGCTACTGGATGGTCTTAGCCTTCTCCATAATTTCATTGACCAATTCTGGACCTAGAATTTTTCTGTCCCCAACATCATCACATCATTATGGTGTTCTGCACCTTTTGCTATTAAGGGATTCATATGAATCTGTTTTTATGATTGTGTACAGACTATTGTTGTAAGATAACTCAACCAAAGGAAGATGTTGATCCCATCATACATCGATAACCATTGAGCATGATCTCAAAATGTTCCCAAGTGATTTTATAGTCCCTTCATATTACACATTAGTTTGAGGATGATAAGTCGTACTGCTGTTTATATTAGTAATAAATGCTAGTTGTAGAATCTTCTAGAGAATAGATGTGAATCTTGTATCTCAATCGTATACAAATCGATAGTGGTACACAATGAATCATTACAACTTCTATGATGTATATTCATCCCAATTGATCAAATGAAAAATCATCTCAAATTGAAATGAAGTGTTCAGTCCTTATAAGATAATCCACAACAAACCAAATAGCATTGTTTCTTTTGGATGTCTTTGGGTGTTAGGGGACAAATTGAATAGTAATATTTTCCCATTACCATGTTGGTATGGGTAATGGTTTCATCATACTCCAAGACTTATATCTCTCAACCTTCACATACTGACATAACAAGCACCATGATGTATATTAAGTGATTTCCTTCTTCATGTTATCCCACCAATAATGCTCTCAAAGATCCCGATATATCTTTCTGTTTCCAAGGTGGATAGAGAAATTCTAACTATGTGAGTCATCCAAAAGTTATTTCATTTTCTCCTGAATTTTCGGAACAAGTATTCTTGAGTGAAATCATACAATTCATTCTTCATTATCACTAAACACAGATGATTTACATTTTCTGATAGTTTCCTCTTTCTTTTTAATTCCAAGAAAATATTTTTTTACATCCTTTAACCTTTAGAAAAGAGATGGTTGAAAAATAATTTACGAAAAGATGGATGACGTACCCTTATTTGTGATTGACAAGTACATGTTTTTCAAATTTAGGAAGATTGGATATTTTTCAATTATCATCAATGATATAATTGGTGGGTCCTTTCTACTAAGAGGATCTTCTACCTAGTTATATTTCCCCTGGTGGTTATTAATTGAGCTGTCATAATCCTTAATGAGCTCTAACCATCTTTGTCGGTTTATGTTCATCTCTTTCTATGTGAATATATATTTGAGACTTTTGTGATCTATATATATTTCACACATTTAATCAAATAGATAATGCCGCCATATTTTCAATACAAAGATCATATCTGCCTACTCCAGATCATTTGTGGGATTGTTTTTCTCATGAATTTTCATCTACCTTGAGTCATAAGTAAGGACTTTTCATTATGCATCAACACACAACCCACTCCCTTCTTTGAAGCATCCTCGAAGATTACGAAATTTTCCCCACTTGTTGGTAGTGTTAGAATAGGGGCAGTGATAAGAATCTTCTTCAACTCTAGGAATCCATATTAACATTAATAATTCCATGAAAACATGTCTCCATTCTGAGTTATATTGGTAAGAGGGTTTGATAATTGTGAAACATTTCTCACAAATCAGCGATAATATCTAGCTAACCGACAGAAGATATGGACATCTGTCACAAATGTTGGCCCCAACCATCCCACATTTTCATTTATCATGAAGGGATCCACAAAAATACCATTTCTTGTGTTGATATTCCCAAATAATGAGACTTCCATAAATTAGAACTCACACTTGTTGTACTTTGCATTTAGCTTCTCATTTCGCAAGGTCTCTAGTATGGTTCTTAGATGATCCTCATATTCCTCCTTGGTTTTGGAGTATATTAGAATATTATCAATAAATACTACCACAAATTTGTAGATGTAATCTTTCAAGACACTATTCATCAAGTACATAATGATTTCTAGATCATTAGTGAGTCTGAATGGCATTATTATGAATTATTAGTGCCCATACCTTGTATGAAAATCCGTGTTGGGGATATCATTAATCTCCACCATTACATGGTAATATCCTGACCATATAACCACATTGGAAAATTATATTTCCCCTATTAGCAGAACAAACAATTCATTAATTCATGGTAAATGATTCTTTTTCTTTATCATGATTTTGTTGATATTATGATAATTGATGAAAAGGTTCATTAACCCATATTTCTTCTTGTTTATGTGTACTGGTGAACCCCTTGGAAAAACACTTGGGCGTAAAAACCATTTATCCATTTTCTACTATAATTCCTTCTTTATCTACTCAAGATCCATAATAGCTATTCTATATGGATTCATTGATATTGGAAATTCCCAAAGTATACGATCATTCAATAATTCAACATCTCTTCTAGGAGTTAGACCAGGAAATTAAAAGGTAAAAACATCACCAAATTCATTTACAATAGGAATGACTTTGAGGATGATTTCTTCCTTAGACTCAATCATCTATGAAAGTTACACATTCTCATAAGGAACAAATATTCCTGTTTGTGATGATGGTGCTAAAGAAGATTCATACTCCTCAATTTACATTTACTGAATCATGGGTCTATTCACTATATGGGGAGTGATTTCCCTCTGACAATTATTTATGTTTTCTCTATATAGGGATATCCAATAATTTCTAAAAATGGAATCAAATTTACCTATATGGAGAATGAAGAGGTTCAAGGGAATTTTCAATCCAGAAATTGTGATAGGGGAGGAGTTATATTCATGTGATGCGATAATTTCCCAATTTTTCATTCTCAATGACATCTCTACATCCATGATTTGTCTTCATGTTTTGATTTTTCTACTAAACATTTATGATATACAATAATTTGTAGAACTACGGGATATAACCCTACCCTTTCACTTTTTGATTATGGTTATACTCATTTACATCATCCATAATAGTATTTGGGGAGATATTTTTAAAATATTAAAAACATAAATGTGTATCCAATGAAAAAAAGGGATAACATAAGAATAACATATATTTCATTAACTTACTAATTTATAGGATTCAATATAAATTTTCCACTATCTATTTTTTGAGGTATATTCTTATCGGATTTCAGTAACTCCTTTAAATATGGTACATACTATGCTTATGAATTTAAAAAAGCATACCCCCATAGTGTCGAACTGAGAGTGAAGCAAGGCAAGTTGTCGTGCACCAATTCTCATTTGAGTCTAGCTAAGAGATGTGTTTTTGGGCTTTACCCCTAGATACATATGTTTGAGATCCACCTTTACATGTTCTTATCTAGAAATGGATGTATTTTATTAATAAACCACATATTATATACACAACAAAATTTATTGATTATTTTCTTATACTCGGTCTTATACATAATGATTTCACTAGAGTTTAATAACCTTAATCCCAAAACATACTAAACTTATACGTTGATGAAAACTATAACAAATATGGTCATTATTACACAATTAGACATTATTTATTAAAATAGAATCGCTTAATATATCCAATAATATCGATAGGTCCAGTTCCATTAGGGATTAGGAACATTTAATGACAACTTAAGACATAAAATAAAACATCTTTACTGAAAACATCATTTACATGACCACAACATTCATCCATACTTTACATTGCAGGCCATAACCTGAGGACATACATAAAAAACGGTGATCGATAAAGACCATTAAGGGAGTAAAAAAGTAATAGCAAGAAGAATAAATTATATTTTAGGACAATTGCATAATAATGGAGCACAATAGAATCTTGATCATAAAGGCCTAATATAGCATTATTTTTTTAACATTGAATTGTGGGAAAAACATTAAAAACTACACCACTAACATAATGCAATCAGGTAAACCCCAGAACCAACATGGTGGAAAAATGACTTAATGTAATTAGGTAAACCCCTGTCCTAACATGACTTATCATGATACTAAACATTAACCAACACATTGGAGCGCTATCAGGGTGCACCATTTATATTAATTTCATTCTCATGCTTAAGTGTGCCACATAGATCATAAAACCTGGATTCCATCAAAATCATTATATTTTCTATGATCAAAGAATGTAGAATATATGAATGTATCTTCCATTCAATAAGTTTATTTTCATAAAGGTGGATACCCTTGATATTGAAATGGGTATGGTATTCCCAACTTGATGATTTTGGCTTGGAAAAGCTTGTGAAATTTCAGCAGCATAACAACGTTATATGGAGATTCATAAATAGGTTTGACGAGAGATAATTGGATCTCTATTAATTTATAAATTATCTAGATAGTAAGGGAATCCTGGAACACAATATTACCACATAGGAAAAATAATTTGTATTCATAATTTAGAAGAAATACTTGAATGGAAATAAGAATAGTGAAATCCCTTACAGAATTATGACCTCGTAAATGGTGTACAAAGAAGACATTAATGAGTGATAAAAGGGGTATCTATTCATTAAAAAATTAAGAGGGATGTATGGGGGAGGTGTGAAATAATACCCCAACATTTTTAATGGAGAATAATAGGGTATAACAACATGATGAAACATGGATAAAAATGAAAAATGAAGGTATCGCTTACTTTGATGTGTGATATTAACGGTTTTGGAGAGGATTGAGATATGCTTATTGGGAGCTTGGAGTGCCTTGGGGGGATTATAGGGAGAGGAGAATAGAGTGGGGATGTGCTAAATGTATTCTGAGTGAAGAAATGTGGGATATTGGTTGGGTTTATGTTGGAAATGAGAGGGGAATTCTTCAATATTACACAAATGTAGGTTTTTGAAACTATATAATTAAATACTCAAAAACAAAAACCTTCCCATGTTTTTTTCAAATGTTTTTTTGAAAAATAAAAGTATAAAAAATTAATTATATGTCCAATGAAAAACAATATTCAAATATTATCCTTTCATATGTAGAGGTGAGTCACATTATTAACGAAATGAATTTAAAATCATAAAATATATTATACACTTTGGAGGATACACTAAGGAATTATAAAATAAATAAAAAAAATCCTATATAATTTTATTTTAAGGTAGAAACATATATTTGGTTCGATAATATGCATTATAGTATTTTTTTACGTCGTTTTGTTGTTATTTTGATGTCATGAAACACATATTTTATTTATACGATATTTAATTTTTACCAAAAAATTCGTCCATCTTAGAAAATTATTAAAAAATAACAATCGGAAAAATTCATCATCATGATTCAAAAAATAATATTAATTTTATCTAAATAATTTTATAAATATATGATTTTTAACTTTTAAATTGAAACCCATCATTTATTAAAAATTTATAGGTTTTGAGAAAAAATTCTTTCAAATAATAATAAAAAATACATATGACTTCATAATAATAATACTAATTTCTTATTCATAAAATTAATTTCATAATAAATATTTATTAAAATATTAATTATTTCAAAAATTCATTAATTCTTAAAAATAATTTCTTTAAAAATACATTTTTTTATTTTATCGTATAAAAAATATAACTCTTAACAAAATGAATAACTAATCAATTACAGATATGGAAATAATATAACCATCATTTATCGAATTTTTTTATCTTATTATAAATAAAATAACCTTAGTTTAATATAATATTTTATATATTGCTCAAAATTACCATTTTTACATGAGAACTCAATTTATCAAATTTATCATTCTTATAAGAAAGACAATTCTCATAATGGGATTGATGGAATATGACTTTTGTTTATAAAAAGGTATTAAATTATATGTTATTAATACCATGTTACCTAACACATTTTAAAAAATGCATAAGACCTAAGTCTAAGGTGTGTGATGGTGAAGGACTCTTGGGGTGGCTCAGATTACATTGCCCAGGTGGTAATCTCAATTAACTTGAACTTCTCCCATTGACGATTCTAATCAATCATTACATGTTGATGCTTTTCTTGGGCTTGGTCAAGAGAGAAGTCTAGTGATGCTACCTCCCATGATATGAAAAAATGAGCTTTGTATACCCAGATTCTTCTAGATGGGTACATCTTCTCATTTGTCTATGTTGAAAGTATTTTTTACTCCTTATATTTATTTTAGTTTTTTGATCACTATTCAACGACTATATTTTCTACGGTAGCGTACATGATGGTAATTTAAACCCAAGACGTGCATGTGTTTCTATATCCATAATAATTTAAAATAAATATAGTTTTATTAATAAATGACCAGGTCATTACATTACTGACTCTCTAAATGATTATAAGGGATTGTTGGGTTATGTTGAAATAGAATCAATTAGGTCTCTTCAAATCACATAGCTATTATAAATTTTTTGAATAAAATTCCAATGAAATGGGTTATACTATAAGGTTTCATGTTCAAGGGAATGATTATTCACTGTTATGAGATCCTACGTGAACAACATCTAATTTTTTTTAATAAATTAAAAATAGAATACTCACCATTAGATGACATATGGAAGCTTTCCCAAATCAGTTTACCATATACATGATAAAAAAACTAAAATATGTTGGGATAAAACACCCTGATCCATCCCAAATCCGTCATATTTCCCTAGAACATCATAAGAGAGACTAAACATTCATGGATATATATTTCTAAGACCAACACTATAAATATGAAAGAAATATTTTTTCCACTTCGTCCAACCTTATGTGTAACCGATATATATTCAATTCTCAAATATCTAACCCCATCACACCCCATTAATTACATAAAGTCACTTGTATAAAATAATAATTTTATCAAGGAAATTATTTATGATATTTGAGCTCTATTAATTCCACCAAAATCAATACATTCTTCTTTTCAACCAAATTGAATTGGGATTTTCATAAATAGGAATTCAATAAACCAATTATATTGAGTAAAATATTTTTAAATAATAAATTTTTAGACACATAGGTACTGGGATTTCTTTTCTTATAAAATTAATAAATTTTACCAAATATTACTAGAGATAAAATTAGTATTTTACCTCTTATATTAACTACATTATGTTAAGAGTTACATTTATGGGACCATATAAAATCAAATGACCTTATAAAACAAAATGTTTTAAATGGTATTTCTCCTTGGGACATCTCATATAAATCAAAAGCTCTAAAATTAGGTTAAAACCACTTTTCAAATTGGACCCATGTAATCATTTCTAGTATATTTCTGAACCCAACAAGATCATTTTCATAATTTTATAATGATTATATAATTCTATAAAAATTGGTTAGAATCAAGAATCCAATTCATTACATTGGGCCATGAGATAACATTTTTTTAGAATTATTAAATTGAACTTCTAAGTAACCGTCTATAATCAATTGGTAGTGGAAATCATAGGAGACACCTTGAAGAAGAACCACCATTTACACTATTCTAGAACCCTTATTGAATGGTCTAGGATAGTAAAAATATTTTTGGGTGTCTTTCCCATGACTGGTTGCATATTATTAGTTAGTGCATCTATTTAGATTTCTATTAAAAAAATTAATGGTCAAACCTTTGGATATGAATTACCATATAATTTCAATTGAAGTTAGTTTACAGTTTAATGATGTCAATTTAATACGCTCTATTTTGATCATATTTTTACAATTATCAATCACAACTAATCGAATTAAACATTTGTTCAATATATCCACCATGGTCACACATGAATGGAGATATTTAATATGTATATGGGAACTCAAATAAGATATTTATCACATACTAACCTTTATTGTAGAATATTCATGAATCACACCCTGCCATTCAATATATACTCAATTAAATATTCCAACCATTCCTAGGTATTGAATCATAGAACTCTTACAACCACAATATGATAAATTCCATTCCAAAATCATAATATAGACTATGAAAATGTTCTTATGGATAATCAAATTTTCTATGGGTTGTCTAGTCATTAGAATCAATTAGAATTATACATAACATGCATAAAGTATATCAAAAATTTCTATGAGTTGTCTATAATTTCCTCTTGGAGTGTTTGACACATTCTAATGGTCACCAGGTATGTGAAATATCTCAAGTGTCTCTAATTATAAATTCTCCACCATCTTTATATAAGACTGAATCTTTTATACACCAATCGAAATAGAAATTAATAATTCATAAAATGGGATGGTATCAAAATTGATTAAAATTATATGATGTATGAGAATCATTGGACCAACTATACGATGGTTAAGAGATTTAGTTTCTAGAGGTTAGAAAGGTCATTCCACTTATCCAAGTGAAATGACACTATCCATACATATAAAAGATTCAGTAAACATTCACATTGAAATAGTCTACTTTCAAGATAAGTAAATACCCCTGATATGATATATTGTTATTGTGCAGTGTAATATTGTATTAACATAATGAATCAATCAGTTAAGTGAATAAAGATAACCACATTAGTTTTTATATGAAAGAAGATAAACATTTTAATTTAGAAGTATGATCATGGGGGAAAATGGAAGGTTGTGATATTGAAGATGAATTATTGGTATAGGGGACAAAGATAAGATAACAAGAATGATGACTACGAAAAGTGAATGATGGAATTGTCTTTCCCCTCCCTGAATGTCTTGACTAGGTACGTCTTAGATAGTAATTTTCTTAGGTTAGGCATAAGATTTCGGCATGATGATAAGATAACATTCAATAAGTCTCATGGATGGAAGATCTAAAACCATAAATCATTCCCCATATTTTTTTGTCAGAGTAGGATATGGGGATGGAAAAATGTTTTGTATTCTTATAAGAAAATGTGAATCCCCTCCATATGAAATAGGACATTAATAAAGTCATTATCTAACATATCTATATCGATATCCAACTATTCTCTCTCCTTAAGAAATTTTTCAGGGAATTCTTATTGGATAACCAACCATACCCATGTCACAAAGTGAATGAGTTTCTCCCCTAGGATGGTATACATACTTGAGTTTCTAAGAACATGAAGTACAACCTCACATAATCTAATGAATTCCCAACATTCATCTCTAAAGAATGATTGGAATCAAGAAATATTTAAGCCTAATACTGGATGACTAGGGATGGTGTATAAATACCCAGGACATACCAGGGTACCCATCTTTTTCAACACATAATCAATTGAATGAGTTCAACTGAAACTTATCAAACTTTGAACCGTTTCAATACCATTCCATGTCTAGTCCTCAAGGAAATTTTCATTCCACAATATCATCATTTTAACTTCCATGTTCCACATTTTTGTTATGTTCTTTATGAGGACTAACCATATATTAAATAATCATTTTTTTTAATTGACTATCTCACCACAGATAATGAAGTAAGAATACTATTGACATACTTTTCTTCACAAGGGTTATGATGGGAAAAAATACTATTTGGTGGTAGAGGCTCATGGAATTTGGGATATGAGGTTTTTCGTTATTGGTTCGGGGTAGGTGAGAGCTTCCATCATGTTGGGGTTCTCATTGAAAGCATCTAGTAAGATACATTATGTTGGGGAAACCACCAAGCTAAGCCCATTACCACTATAAAAATGGTATAATCCCATGATGCATGAATTTGGAAACCATTCCACAAGTTTTGTAATTTTCTTATCTAGTGTACATTTTTCCCATTCTATCCTCATTCAAATTAATGGGTCCACATAAAAAACCTACATGGGTGTGTGGGTACTCGAGATACCTTTCCAATCATACTATAATTACTGGAAATCTATATCCCTTGATCCAACATACACAATCATGATATCATACACTATCTCCCCATGTGGCTGTGTTATTCAAAAAAATGCATTCCATGTTAGCAATTTTTGTTGAATGAATCCCTATTAAATGATGGATCATCATGTGCTATCATCTTATGAACGTCTTAATCTTCACCAATATGCATATCTATTCATGATGAATTATCATAATGCTAGTGGTTGATGGTGTTTTCCTAGGAAATTGGTTCAAGTAATGTTATATGTTCTGAAACCTCATAGAGTAATGTCCTACACAAATAACTACCTATTTATTATAGTGGAACTAAAACTTCACACAACCAAAATAATAGGTTCATAGGTGTCCATGTATTCCATCATACAATTACTCACAATTAATGCAGAAGTACCACTAGAATAAAAAGTCAGGATGACATAGGGAACACATATATTAAATATTCTCATGAATACCATAGTAACCCCACTCCTAAAAAAGTAAATCTCATAGGGTTAGTTGATGGTTGGTTCTCAATTCATCTACTTTAAAAAACATAACATGTTCCAAACTATTTCTATTTATCTAGTATGGACAATACACATACACATGGAAACCTAAAGGGAAATAACTATAATGTATCTGGATTGAACCATTAGTCATCGAGGGTATTCCCATAACCACCTATAAGACCGTAGATAATTTTTCATCTGATTCAATTATACAACCATCATTCCATTTAGTACCCCACTATGACGAACTTTGTCTAATTATTGGCTTTGTTTTAGATCATACATATCATTTTTCATTCATACTGGCAGATCTCGACTAGAACACTATATCCCTAAACGACACCCAACTTGTTTTCTGACTCTTCATCTAGTTTCCAATCACCTGGACATTCCCACCATTTTATTACTAGAGATGAATTTTCAGTGGAACTAATTTCACACTTCTTTCTAATCATCCTGATAAACTACATGGACTCAAGATCAACCATGAAACCACATTATCATGGCATCGAGTTCCATATAGATATAAATATCTATCGCACCACAGTTTTTACACCATGTTCATTGTAATCATTATAATACTCTAAATAAAAAATATATGATAAACCATAGTATATATAAAAAATCCAACCCATGTCCCATAATTGATTTTTTCCCTCTGCTCTAGTTTTGTGTCCTTATGGTTGGCATGATCACTATCTGAATAATTAAATCAAGGCCATGTTAAAGAATTTATAAATGAACCCTATGATATTAGAGAAAATGAACCTTATAATTGACTTATGGGAACAAACCATGTTTTATTTTAATGGAAATGGATTTTGAACCACAATAACATTTGTTTTGTAAACTGATATGTGTTTCCGGTAGAAGTTTAATTTGGAAGGAAAATGATGTTGTAGAAATAGGAAATGAGTGTATTGAGAAAAAGATTGTAATTGATTCATTAGAGGGCCCATTGATAACATATATTCTGACACTTTAGTGTATAATTCATGTTTATAAAGGAATGGGTTTCATTGGAATCCACATGATTAATTACAGTCCAAATTGTGTGTTCCAGAACATAAAAAATTGTATTAGACATTGATGACTTCTTCAATCTCATGTCTAGTTAGTCTACATCTATAAAAAAACACAATTCTACACAAATGATCAAGTTAATTATGATATTAAAGTTGGTATGACCACATATAGATCTATAATAGAATAATATAATTGAATCTAGATCAACTACAAATAGAATGCCTGCCTATCTATCAAGATTACCTTACCCAACATCATGAAATATTACTTTTTTTCACTACAATCACACAATTTATTTATTTTATGAATGTTGCATCCACTCATATTAAAAAACATGCTGCGATATTACTTATACTACCTATTAATTTGTCCCATACTTTGTTCAATCTCATAAATTCATCATATCTAAGACATGCCCTTCGACCCACCTATATAGTATAATTGTTTTTATAGAAAGATATATGAAAAAACTAGATACTATATATACTATAGATATAAAATCAATTTTATTATATGATAATATGACCATATGATAGTCATTTTTCACTACCATTCTACTTATGAGGAGTTATACATTCTATGTATATGATTGAGAAATGATATCATACATGTGATAAATAAACAAAATATGACGCATCAATGAAGGGAAAATGAATTCCATGAAGAATCTCCACAAACGATATTAAAAAACCCCTACCAAATTCGGATAAATTTCTAATATTATAGAATGGTTCAATTTTTATTGTATATATTTATATTCACAGGACATATTCCCTTCCTCAAGAAACTAATTTAAAACATGACTAGTGAATCTTGATATTCTTGTAGCATTTGATTGGAATGGATGGAGGATCAAGGGATAGTGGTGACCAAGATTGAAAGAGTCTTATTGAAATGGGAAAGAGGTAGAGAATGATGATATGGGTTGGGTATGAAATTATATACTTCATCACCAACAAGGTAATCCCATATTGGTATAGATTTACAATATAATTACTTTATATGAAAATCATAAGATTCTTTCTCTGATATATATTATCCACTAGGATTGAGCATAATAATACCACCATACAAGAAGTGTGAGAGACATCTGATGACCTTGTAGCCACACTTACTAACTAAATGTTGATATTTCTAAAAAGGAAGGTCACAATTGGACATGGTATATATAGATTTATAAAATATTCGAAAAATTATACTTAATATCAATAATATTCACTAATTGTTTCAGTCGAATATTTTTATACAACTCTTTTTTTACCTAAATACATTATTTTGGTATTTTATTCTTGTCCAATAATGTTTTTTACATTTTCAAGGTTCTTACACTGTTGGAAAATTTCTCCTTAGAATTAATAAATATTTATGAAACTACAAGATACATTTATATATTTAACAACTCATTAGGAGAAATCATTCTATTCAAATAATATAATTATTCTGATTGGTTTTAATTTTTAGTGTTTATGACTCTCATATCTTATTTCATGATTTTAAAAATAATTTACTTTCATAGTTATTAACAAGGTCTATAAAAAAATATCAAACCTCTTTCTTTTGAATTTATATTATATTATATTAGTGCTTTTTTTGTCTATTCATAAAATAATTTCTATTATAATTTCATTGTTGGTGGAGTTTATGACTCATTATAACATAATTAATGACAATTTACTATTTATTATCATTTTTGTTATTGGTTTTGTATACTGTATCATGATGTTCTGCTGGATCATAATCATGTGTGTTTATGGTCCTTTTGGTCATGCCAGACTATTCCTATATATGATTGGAATCACATGGACATTACTATTGTCTGTTATTTGAAGCCAATTTTTTGGAACATGATTTTATGGCCATGTTTTGTATTTTTTTGATATTGGATTAAGGGGGATTTAAATTTTTTGAGAAGAATGTAGTTCCATCTTTTTCTTACACTTGGTTGACCCCTCGTAAAATGTTAATTGATATCTTGAAACACATCTTCTTTGTGATAGTATAGGGTGGTTCATGAAACATGATTCCCTTTAATTTCCTACTAAACACGTGATATAATATTATCATTTAAATTCAAACAACTATCTATACCCCCACTTCTTTGAACTCATTTCATGTCAGTCAATCATTGAGATTACCTTCCATGAGTTATTAGCATAGCGTAATCCAACTATAGAGAATTAGGCTAGCTTAGTAACACCAATGACCATACAATGAATGAGTGTAATAGAATTATAGTAAGAACCAGGGAACATCGATTAAAACTTATAAAACCAATCAAAACTATTTTATTATTGATTCTAAAGTAGTCACACTCATCTAAATTCAGGTAATGTTGTGTTGGTGAAAATTTCCAAGGTAGAGTGACTTTCAACAGTTGATTAAATCTTGGAATAAGCATGTGGCTGGAAAATATTTTTTAATATAATAAATCCTTATACTTATCAAACCTAGTTCTCTAGCCAAGAATATATGAAATATAATAGTGAGTAACTCTATATCATGATCAAGGGTACCATGGGGTTACACTACTGACCTTTTTTTCCAGTGGATTAGGATCGCTAGGTTTTTAGTAGACATACTCAGGTAATGGTGTTAGTTATCTCATTGAATGACCAATATAGTCAAGACCATCCAACAACCCTTTATTTTAAAATTTCTATTTTAAACATTAAAATTAATAAAATATAACATCATTTAATGTACTACCCATTGGGAATATTATTAGTGTGTTGATGAAAAACATATGGGTGAGTTTGTTCGTGTTGGAGTTCTGAAAGGACAATGGAAACTTAGTTATCTCATTTCTTATAGAGTATTTTTTCATCTCTATTATAAATTTTTAAACTCAATTTCCATTATACCAATTAAACTACTATCATGAATTCCTATCATTAAACATAACTCCTTGAAAAAATATTGAACATTTAAAAGAACTAGTACTCGCCCGTGCTATTGCACAACGCATTCGATTACTATATTTTAATTAAATAAGAGATTAATATATATAAAATTTGGGAAGAAAATGTATTTTTGACTAAATTATAATTAGAATGTAATGGTGTATGAAAATGGAATATGAGTTCATAGATTATGAATACAACATTCTAATAGTTGACAATGAAAAAGGATAGAGTAAAAGTATATGATTTTATAAATTTTGAGGAAGAATTTTTTAATTCATTTTCAATTTCGATCACAATAACTATAATTCATGCACAAAAATAAAAATTGAATGATAAATCAATGATAAGATAGTGAGTATAATAATAAAAATGAATAATGTGAAAATAAATGAAATAATAATAAATTAAATGAGTGGTTTTTTCAGGGGGAGAATTGAGTGAAACAATTCGTCATATATATGGAACAATCTGGAATGATGGACGTATAGATCAGAGACAAAGACGAATCAAACAATTAAATTGAATAAAATAAATAGATGAGTGCCATAGAATATAGAGACACTATTTAAACTGTTGACAAAGTAAATATATATATTGAAAGTATATCGATTTCTAAATATTGACGATGGAAATTTTAAAACATTTTTAACTTCCACAATCACAATAATAGTAATGCATGAACTGAAACAAAAAGTGAAATACAAATCAAAGATAAGACAGTGGTTGTGAAAATATAAATATGACATGTATAAAAAAATTGATTTAAAAATTAAATTTTATGATTGGGGTATTACTGGAAAAAGAAAACAGAGTGAAACTATTCATGTTGTATATAGAACAATATGGATTGGAGGTGGAAATTTATTCACAATTTCATGAGAGCATAATACTTACGATGCACTTGTGACCTCCATCTCAAGCCAAAAAATTATTTACAATAGAACATTAAATGGAAGAATTATTAATATTTTCCCCCCCGAGAAGCTACACAATAATGCACTATACCACCTGACACCTTTAACATCCCGATATCAAAAAATAACAAATTAAATCCTTTGGGAATTCAACCAAAACTAAAAGGACTGACCCAACCCAACCTACTGATAAATAAATCACTAGATCCAAGATGAGGGTAGGATTCTAGCCATCCTTATGTGTATATTTTCATTAATAACGATTTTATCATGTTGCATTTACACAGTGGTAATAGAATGGGATGTATCCATTGAAACTCCTTATTAACCCAAAATAATAAAAACTGAATAAAGAAATCACAAAATCCAAACCTAAAAAGCATCATACCCTGACATCTTGAACGGATCTTCAACAAAAGGTAGCTGTGACTGAAGATAAAATAAAATATATTGTTAAAATAGAATAAAATAATCCACTTATACATGAAAAAGAATATTATAACTGAAATAAAATAGAATAAAGTGATCTAGTTATACATGAAGATGCAAATGAATTTTTTCTAACATTCATCAATATGTCTTTGAAATTGCTGGCCAACTGGTACCTAAAAATGAAAAATCATTTATGCTCATAACAACTTCCACATGCATATAGATATGGACTCAAAACTGAGGAAAATCATGATTGTGACTTGTTTTGACCTATAAATAGTGATGTTATGATTCAACCGAACATCAACTGTACCACAAATCTTTATAACCAAATTTGTTTTCCCATGACTAGATTCCCTAAATAGAACCAAAAAGAATAGAAAACATACACATATAAGATTATAATTTTGTTAGCCACAGACAACTAGGTCTTAAAACAACCATTACTAAATTACCAAATTTTTTATAGAACATATATTATTTATCATGTAAAATTTCATGATCGCAACAATGGAAACTGCTATGTTGATAATTGCCTTTTCTTAAAGGATGTGAGGAAGTTCATCACCTGGAAGTAGTAGTTTTCGACATGAAATCATAGTTTAAATAAATGCCAGTGGCATTTTCAATATTAAAAATAGTAGCATCACCGATTTACATGATAAACCGAAGATATATATTCATTAATATACAAATAGTTAGGTATACCAATCATTAAATACAACATGAATGTCCATATATATGTGTGAATGGGGCATCATTTAGAATGACTTCTGTTTGTAGTAGAATAAATCTAATTCCATAAAAAGTCAGAAAAGTCTCCGTATTGAAATCCCTTACCATGCCATAACTGATATGTTTCATACCTGTGATGTGAGATTGTGTTCTCTTAGTAGCATAATTTTCCATAAGAAAATAATCATAGATCTCACAAAGATCCATTATTTTCTGTAGAGAAAGCATCATCACTATGTCAGTCTACGATTGTTGAATCAGCAATGTTTTGTCAAAAGTAAGTACCTACACCTTTCTCATGAGTGGAAATGATGCATCCTCTTTATCTGCTTCGTGATGTCAATATACTTGTTTTGGGAGTTTCTTGAATTTTTCTCTAGCACAGATAGCTATCCTTCCTTTTCAACTAATATTGGAGGAGGGGGCGTGACTTTAACTTCCAAAGCTAGGTGATTTAGCCCACGCCTGACTCTTCTGTTTGGAATCTGATCAGCAGAATATTTATGAACCTGTTAGAGAGAGTATATAAAGAAAATAGTTTCATTCTACTATTGATTCATACTAATAAAAAATGCGGGAAAATAAGTTATGAAACTGGATACTGAAATATCACATACTGTTGACTAAAATGTGGAAGGAATTTTGGAATCTGGATATGAATGTAATTGAAAAAAATAGTATAATATGTAGGTGTTTTTCTAATACAATAAATTCATTAAATCATTAAATGTTTAATGTTACTTTAACTTAAATATATTAAAAAATGTATGAATATTTATCAAAATCATTAATCCATTTTCCCACATATTCGACGCACATGACATTAAAACCATAACCTAAGATTAAATTTCAACTAAACAATATTTCCATAGCTTAACATATTAGTAAAAACACAACATATTAACAAGGTACTATTTGACATTAAAAACTATATTATTAATGTGATTATAAATAGAGTTATATTGTAATCATTTTTCAGTCAATGAGACATATTAGTAGTGGAAAAAACATATCATTACATCCTTGAAAATCTAGTGAAAATAAAATAGTTACATCAAACACATATACAGTGGATTCACTGGATGATGGAAACTGAATATAGGTTGACTAACCCCTACTAAAATTATTCACTACTACTATAGTAAATGCATGAGGTAAATGGTTTGCACTACTAAAAAACCTTTGTTGAAGACAATCGAATCACACCCTTGATGTATCGTATTAAGAGAGATGTCCATGGAAGACACAATATACACAATAGAAGAAGTAGGAATGGATAGGATTAAAGAATATTAATATCCTACCTCTAATAAATATTACTAAAAAATAAGCTATTAGAGCCACCCATAGGTTTGAGATGGATCCATATGATTTCTGGAGAGAGTTCCTTTCTGAGATTTTACTTCTACAAACCTAAAACTACTGTCCATAAATTAATTCAGGGGTATACATCTGTATGAAAAAAAACAATAGATAAAAACAGAATCTTATTAGTATAATTAGATTAGTATAATATATAAAAACCTTTTACCAATCAGGGGCATCATACGGTGAGTTAATTTTGGGATTGGAGGTAGATTTGGAGGGTTTGGGTGATGTGGTAACATGGGAAGGTGACACGTAAGCTGAAAAATGCCAAAATCAGTAAATATATTGATATAAATATGAAATATATGACATAATGACAATATTGAATTTTTGTATCACAAATATGCAAAACATCATTCAAAAAATGTAAGAATAAACAATTTGAGTATTTTTGTGTCATTTTGAAAAATACTAAATATGTATAATTCCCAAATCACAATGGTCTTTATTCTATTAATCAATGGTGTTTATTACATTTTCCAATACCTAAAACAGTAGTGTATAATGCATAAATCACATGAGTTTCATGATTTTATAGTATACAATGTTTCTATTCTGATATCTTGATTCAATAATAGAAATATATCAATATACTACTACAAAAAAGTGCTCCTATTGTAAATAATATTGATATAACAAAATATTGATGTGCCATTTCTTGTCCCAAACACATTATCATATTTAATATTAATTACATGAATATGATTTTCCACTTTTCACCAATAATCTATTATAGTCGGTATACCTTTTCATACTACACTATTGGAAAATAGGTCTATACACACAGTTTTGCAAAAAACCGTGGCTATAGGGTACCCCTATACCAACGGTTTTCCAAAACCATGGGTATAGGGTACCCCTGTACCCACGGTTTTCCAAAGCCCTGGTTATATGGATAGTAGGTGAACATATACCCACAGTTGTGCCAATAACTGTGGGTATAGTTTTCTTTTAAGTCCTATACCCATGGTTTTGGAGTGAACTGTGGGTATAGGGTATTTTCCGAAGACCTATACTGACGATTCTTGAAAACTGTAGGTATTGTGGGTTTTTTCGAAGACCTATACCCATGGTTCTCCAGAACCGTGGGTATAGCGTACCCGCGTAATGGCGCGGAAAAAAAGTTTGGTGGGACACGGAAAAAATTTGGCGGGTAGACTACTTTTCACGGTTTAGATTAATATATATATAAACATAAAAATATTAAATTTCAAAGGTCACGTAGCTCGGTTGGTCTGTCCGTGCTGCACGGATCTGAGTTTCTGCGTGAGTTGCGGGTTTGATTCCTTTCCAGTGCGATTTTTGAATTTAAATACAGAATATTAATATATATATATATATATATATAAGCAAAGATCTGCATGTTATACAAATAGAAAATCTTGATCGGTTGGTGGCACGGTTGCGATTAATAGCGCGTGTCCCAGGTTCGATACCCAGCGGCCGGTATTTTGAATTTAAATACGTAATATAAACATATATAAGCAGATATACGTATATACAGTAGATATAATTCCCAGCTAAGTTGGTGGCGCATTTTAGAGTGTGTGCGTGAGACCCGGGTTCGAAACCCCCACGTACAATTTTTAAATTTTAATAGTGGATATTAATATATAGAAGTAGTTAAATATATGTGTAACAGATAATGAGTCCATCTCGATTGGTGGATTTCTTGTGAGTGATATGTGGATTTGCGAGTTCGAATCCTACTGGGAATATTTTTTGAATTTAAACTCCCCATGGTTTTCAAATAGTGGGGTCTGTTGTGTGCCACGCTGGCACAACCTGTGTGCCACATGTGACACCCCTATACCAACGGTTCTCCATACCATTGGTATAGGCGGAGACCCCTCTACCGATGCCACTCTAGCCAAAAGTTCCCAAAACTGTGGGTATAGCCTATACCCACGGTTTTGGGGGCTTTACCCACGGTTTTGAACCGTGAGTATAGGCCGTTTTTTCAGTAGTGATACTCCTTTTTAGAGTGTTGTAATTTGAAAAAATCCACAAATGAAGGAGTAACACCCAACAGTTTATCAACACAATGGATAATTACTTGTACAAGAACTCGTATTTGTGCATAACCCATCATGAACATCGTATACATTATAGTTTCACGATCAATTCTTTGTTGAATAATAGTCTTCATGTTCCTGCAAACTTTATGCATCAATTAAAAATGCAGCAACAAAGTTTGTTTTTAAAGAATAACATAATTAAATATTATAATTAATCTTACCCATGATCACTTGAGGTAATTATTCTAGGAACTGTTTTCATATAATTACTGACTAAGATCAATGTATTTTCAAAACAGTCCTGTATTTGGAAATTTAAAATTAGAAAACGTCAATGCATGAAGAAATATATCGTACAATAACTCAATGGGAAATGTAGGTACTGAAGAATAATTAAATGAATTCTTCTATCTTTGATTCATGAATATCACCAAAGAAAATGAGTTTTTGAAAATTATAAAATTTCATAACCCAATGGGTAATGCAGTTACTGAGTGCTAGAATCTTCAAAGACAGTAGCAGATGTCTAGAAACTCATGTACTGAAAGCTGCAATCTGCATAGAGTAGTAACTGTCTAGAAACACAAATCATGTAGTTACTGATTAAGATAAAAAAATTATCAAAACAGTCAATTAATTGGAAATTTAAATTTACAAAACCACAATGAATGGAGAAGTACCTCTTACAATAATCACAAATTAAAAGGAGACTGTGAATTCTGATATTAGTGGATGTTTGAATTAATGCATCATGAGACGTTTGAGATCAATGCACATGAAATCTACTTTCAATGAGTTGCAAAAGCTCAAACTGTATACTTATTCATTGATAAACAAAAAATTATTGCATTGGTATTGTAATTAAATTAAATATTCTAGTATTTTATAGTATCTGGAACATGTCATGAAACATCTCATCATCCATATAAATAATTAATAGTGCTTAAATCAGTTGGGTATTTAAATTCAAGGACACACTACCTTTATGATGAGATGTTGCATGATGAATAATCAAATGCATACTGCTAGCTTTGAGGTACTAATATCACCAAAGAAAACTGGTTTTTTTTAAAATGAGCGAATCTAATAACCCATAGATCATTGCAATATCTTGTGACCCATTTAGTTATTTCACAGTATAAATAATATTAACCATTGGAACATGAAATTGAATTTTAAATGACTATTCTAGTATTGTACATAATTCCAAACATAGAATTGTAGGGTTCTTAGGACCTATTTCATCACACCACGACATAGAAAATAGTTATTATTCACACTTGGTGTTGAAAAAGAAATGGAAAATTCTAGGACTGAAAAGTATATAGAAAAAATAAATTTAATAATAAGAGGTAGAAAAATGGAAAAGTAAATTTATCAGTTATTTGATATGAAAATACTTGTCTAATCCATAAACATGCATGTAAAACAACTAAATTATGACAAGAATTGAATTTCAAATAAGGTATGCATTCTCTGCGTGATGTAATATACATTTTTATACATATATGAATTCATAAAATAGATACGAAAACAAAGTAAATAGTCATTATGTATTAATACAATACATGTATTAACATGTGATTGTGAATTCCACCCTTCTCAACATCACATCATTTAAAATTTCTCTCATATTTAGGTTGTAATATCATCTCCGTTGATATTAAAAGCCTCTTACATAAATAGTAAATAGATCTATAATTTCATAATAATAAGGAATTAATATGAATATAAAACCCACCACTACTATGTCAACTAAACAATTAATAGCTTTAGTAGTTTTATATGAGGAATTTAATGTATATGTTAGTTTAAGAATAATTGAAAAAGTTTCATTGAATGAAAAAAACCTAATATTGGGTAATAATTGTATTTTTATCAATGAAAATACATTGATGGATGGTAAAATTGAAGCCCTCAATCACTTTCCTTCAGGAACAAAAAATATAAGACATCTTGTACCTATGATGGATGGTAATATTGAAGGATGATTGAATTTACATAGCCCATCTATTCCACTGATATGATCAAAATCATTTCTTATTGACAATAGAAAAAAAGTAGTGCATCATGAGAAGAAAATGAATTTAAATAATTCAAAAGAAGAATTAAATAAAATGATTGAAAGGAAAATTATAAATTTGTTTTCTATCTTATAAAACAGTTTCATTTCATATATGCCACCTTTTTTCCATTAATGAAAAAATTTGGGACTCATGAAATGCATTTAAAAGAAATTATGGTACCTTTATAACCTTGTGATAGGTAGATATCAAGAAGTTGCGTGAAGATTTAGAATATGTATCAAGAGATGAAAAGGGATTGTAATTTTTTGTATCGTGTCAGCTATACTTTCGTTGTAAATCATGCTGCAATATCATAAACATGGAGATTCAAAACCTCTTCCATAATAAGCAAACAACTGAAAAATTTTGAAATCTCAATAAAATAATATGAATACAAATTCAACCATTAGGATATCACTATTGAAACAAAATAGAAAAATGAAAACATTAATCACTAATGAACGGAAAGGCTGAAAGTAGTGTACAAAATTTATAATTAACTAACAAATAGATGAGTCTTTAGTAATGAGTAATGTGAATCAATGGTTAAAAAAATAGTACCCTTCAGTAAATATATTATTCTCTATGAGGGAACACACATAAATATTCCAAAACCTACAAGAAAAAAATGTAAAATAATTAATCAATCTTAAACTATAGTAATAATGCCACTGTAATAGTATAGGAAAATATACAAAATTGTTACAATAATGTTATGGAGTGGTGATTGGGATGCCAATAACTGACCCTTGGACATAATCCTATCTTAAAAAAGCAGTAACATTTATACACACATAGACGATCTTGGTGAGAAATGGATCCAATGACATTTCCCTAAACAAATAACAAAAAATACGTTGAAAAAATTTATATAATACAAATAATATGATTCAAATAATAATACAGCAGAATTTGAAATAAAAAATGACATAATTCCATTAAAATCCATACATGACCGAGACTCAAAGGTGATTCTAATAGACTAAGTGACTATAATGGCACCAGAAGGATAAATAAAGTGAAATATGAAGTTGTCTTCGACCAATAATGAAAAGAACTCATTGAATGGATATGAGTCCAAGCCATGAATTCCCCTCTATACAGAGAGCCATCACAGTTCCCCAAAAATGAAAAGAATGACTAAATCAATAAAATTTCAAACAAATAAATAGGTAGATTAGATGAGCATGCATACAAAGTAGTCCAAGATTTCCAGTAACAACATCAACCAAGCCATCAATTTCTCATTCACTTCTCTTGATCATGTAAACCCTCTGTCATGAAATGAGTTCATGAAATGGCCATAATGGGCAGACCCAACTTGACCACTTACGAGGTGTCCTGGTGCAGTGCATATGGTTACCTCACACAGGAGGTCACCGGAGGCATCCGAGGCCACAGGTTGGGTGCGCACATTGGTGAAATATGGCTTTAGGAAGCAGAAACCAAAGATATCGGTGGTTTGTTGGTCGCCTCCACTATGGAGGAACATGGGTTACTAGTGCAAAAAAGGGAGGCTTCTTATTCGGTCTCCCATTGGCACACCTCGACCCACGACGATGTCTTATTAAGAGTACTAGGCCATACAGATCAAAGGTTAGTCGTGACAAAAGTGGTTGGATCTTGTTTGGTGACTCACCGGTCAGCCAGGTTCGAAGCGGAACCAGTAGTGAGGAAGGGCTACGCGCAGAGGGTTATTGGCCAGAGGAGGTCACACATATCGTCAGCTGAAGGAGGAGGGGAAGGGAATCCAAAAATGTTTTGGGTCTCATGATTGGCGGCACAGTGGTGGAGAAAACCACAGTGGGATGAAGACTGTCCATGGGTGGTCGACTCATAGTGGTCATGACCAGAAGGGAGGAGACCCACCATGTGGTGGGAGGGCTAGCGTAGTTGTTGCCTGGTCAGAGGTGGAGGTGAAGCACGGGTAGGTGGAGGAGCTGAAGGTGAAGCATGCAGAGGTGAAGGCAGAGCACACATAGGTGAAGGTGGGGAACACAGAGGTGATGGTGGGGAATGCAGAGGTGAAGGCGGAGCACCCGAAGGTGGAGAAGTAGACGACGAAGCATACGGAGGTGGAGTCCACGCTTAAGGATGTGGTCTGCGGGAACCCAAGGAGCAGCGGTGGAGGATAACATCTTTGTGGTATGAGTGGATGGGATTCAGTGAGGGGAATACATGGATTATAGGGTGTTGTGTAGCATTGAGGATTCTAGGAGGGGCACGTGGACAGAAGATATACCTATGATTAGTATATATATAGATTATAATCCAAATAAAGAATAAATTAGATAAACATGCTACCCATTTCAATATGTTGGGATGTAAGGAACACCAACCAAAAAGGGTGGATTAATTGAATAAATATAATAAGTAATTAAAATTTGAGAAAATGATTATTCATTTTTGACATAAATATAAAATGACTAGGTACCTTGAACTAATTCATGAATAGCCCACCAAAATCCAAGATTTATTCCCATAGTGTTAAATATCCAACATTTCTAAATAGCCAATTCCATCATTGACTATTATGAACCCACTTCTGTGAACTCCATGTATTCCCTCGAACTTATAGTACTACAAAATTTTTCATTGAGTTGGCCAATAATTATTTTTGGTCTCTCGAAAATGATTTGGTGTTTTGAAGTTAATGAGATGATATAAGGGCCTATTTTTTCCAATGGAACATTACAGGGTCTAACTACACTCGAATGGGATTTCTTCCTCTATGTCATGACCATGTTATCCCATGTAGGTCATGGTAATGAAATAGTGAGACTTCTAGACAATGTTGTCATTGTCTTTGGGGGTCACAATTTATGAACACCTGTACCTGAAATGGCTATGAATCACAATTTTGAATGTTGAATTAATGTTATTTGTAATCCTTCTTGGAATATGATATGGACGGTCCAAAGGCCTCATGTTCCCTTCCCTGTACCTAAGACCACACTGAATGACTAGGGATATCACTAAATAAATTCACCCTATCATTTTTTGGAACATACCAAGACATTCATTCTATTCCCATAGATTAGATATCATGAATGTAGCCATAAAAAACAAATGAGGTCACCCCAATAGATATTTGGAAGATGAATCACTAAGGCCAGATCAAGTGTCACTAGATTTTATTTCGATTTCTTCGAGTTTTGAGAAACAACTAATTTAGCTACTAAAATTTCAACCATTCAAGTAATCATGTGGGGGAACACAGACCAATCCATCCCTCAATCCCACTTTCGATAATCATATATATTGATAAGATATTTAAAATTACCTTTAATTTTTTCCAGAAATCCAATTGTATAACACTAGAAATTGAAAAATAATGAAAAATGGAATTCCCTCTACCATCTGCTCCAATGCCACAGGTTGATTACAAAATAATATATCTTGAAGTAAAATTTCAATACCCCAAGAGAAGTGATGGGAAACATATTGAAATACTAGCAATGGAACACTACTGATTTTTCCAACTACAAATGTAGTTAAACCACCTCATTCTCAAATATGTAAGATTGATGGTTTCACTATAACATTCAATAAGACAATTGAATAACAATAAAACAATAAAGTTGACCATAATAGCATAAAACCAAATAGTATACTACCATCGTCAGTCACCCATGTACCTGAGTGATGAATGGAATCAATGAATTCATAAATAAATGGAATAGATCAGTCAAATGATTTTGTGAATAATATAATTAATAAATTTAATTGATTAACATTGGGTCCAAAAAGCGTTAGTGTTTTTAATCTCATCTATTCGATTACTAAGAAATATAACATATAAAAATTATTAATGAAATCCTTACAACATGGTTGTACCATCAATGAATATGGGAGTTTTCATCAAAGGGTAGTTGAATTGAACCAACCAACCCTCATAGTAATAAAATTTCATCCACACAACATTTGACACTAAATTGGTTCTCCCAGGATAATCTTCAATCTTTTGACCATGATCAATCTCATTGTTGTTGAACCACATACATATGTTCCACCATTCGTAGGCCCCTTCCATTCCAATACATAGTTCTAGTTAAAAGATGGTACAAGGGGATAATATTTTCATACCTTATCCATAACCAAACCTAAGGATTTGTTTTGACTATTTGTAAGAGGTAAAAAATGTATCTCCAAATTTTTCAACATTAAAAGTTATAATTAACCCCTCCAGGTTCCATAGAGGAACTAATTGAACACATTCAATAATCCATGATGATTTCACTCGTTTTTTTCATGAACTTCAAAACTAGATAGATCCTACCAACTATATTACCATTATCCAAATAAAAATTTAATCATGTCAGGCCAGAATAGAAAATATTAAATTGGTGTTTTCCCACATGAACAACCTAAATATCATATTGATATTCAATGATTCTTTGTTACTCTCTAAATAGAAACCACAGTACTCAATTATTTTTTTATCCCACTTTAATTCAATTCAAATAACCTTTGATTGTTTTCCATAGGTTCCCATATGAACTATACACCCCTCATACAACTAGAATGTCATTTCCACCTAGTGATTAGGACATGGAAGGTGGGTACCATGATATGAGATTTCATACCAAATTTATAATCTCTCAATATCCCAACAATGAAAAAATAATATTTTTGAATATACTTGTAGATAACTTATACTGTTGTTCAATTTCCCCACATACCATCTCATATAAATATACACATATTGACCAATGAATCTAATTTTATTGGGAAAATTTTAATTCATAGAAGGTAAAAAATGGAACTCTTATATTTTTCATCATTCATGGGTTAGTACCATTATCTTTTCCTTAGTAATCTACTGTAATTGTATCATTATATTCTACACTATTCAATGTCATATTCCCAAACCAAATCATTTCTATTTTTGAATAATTGCTCAATTGAATTATTTACCACTTTAACCCTCACACCAATAATGTAAATTTCATAGTCTTGATGCAGCATTCCCAGTTAACACCTTAGTTATCTAGTATTGTCTATTTAAAAAGAAGTATAAAGACATTGAAAAATTACATAATCTTATCATTGTGTAATTTTCTTTATAAGAGTCACATGAATTTGGAATAATCTTCCACCCGTAAGAAGGTGTACTTAAATATTTTGTAATCGTAAGGATCTATGTAGTAGGATTCAGTCAAATACACATACTTTTTTGTGTTTCATGACTCTCTTCATTGACTACACACCTAACATCTCTTCATGTTGGAGGCTTCTTGCAGTATAGGTTGGTAAATTTTTATATATGGATGGATGTGTAAATTTATCTATTCCTCCAATCAGAAAAAATAATGTTCAATAGAAATTTGTTCATGAGATTTGGCTTACTACATCCATAAATGAATAGTAGAATACATCAATATTGATTGTATGAATACAAAACCTTTCCCTGCATAGATTATTTCTCCATGCACTAGAACCGTGACTCATAAATACAATCATAATAGCTACAATATCTCATCAACATCCATGGCCTATGTTCACCTTGATTACAATATGATATTTTAATACTAGTTGATGTAAGATTGGATTATTAAATTTACCTTTTGTATATCCCTAGTTATCGAACCATTGGGTGATTTTTTAACAACATACATAAGGGGGTGGGTAACCCCTTTATCTCAAGACATGAGCTAAGGGTGAATTCAGTAATATAAATCACATATCATGGTATGGTCTAGATTAAAAGCCTTTTTGTTACTAAATAAAATAAAGGAATATATCTATTCAGTGTCATATATCACTCACCTTTTATTTGGAATCATTAATTGATAAAATGAAAAAGTGATCAACAGAAGGGAGGTGGGTGGATAAGGAAGATAACGAGGGAAGGAAAACAATCTAGTTTATGGTCACAAAAAGTGTTCAACTATTCTAGAAGGGGTCTTAATGAATTCGTTTGATATGGAACAAGTGATATCATTGATTTCCCTTGCCTAGAACATTCAGTAGAAATACCTGACAAAAACATTACCTATTTTTTTTTGAATTTTCTATGATCTAATTTTTTTTATTTCATTCATTTAAAACTATTTTTATGCCCATATAATTCCCATCTAGTTAAAATAAGAAATATTTATATAGACACTTGGTCTATTTGACACGGTATCTTTTGAAGAATACTATATATTGTTTTACTTTCCCTATAGGGATTCTTTTTTGGTCAACAATAAAGTTGTTTTGACGAATGGAAAATACACAATTGTATGATACCAATACATGAATTAATTTAATTCATATATTATCTTTACTATATCTAAAGAATAATTTTTAATTCTAAGAACCTATTTACATTAGTACAGAGAGATATGTGGGGTTGTAATAGTTAATGTAAAGTAGCTTATATTCCATATTCACTAACTTTTTCAACTAAAAAACGTTAATCCAGTATCAATACCCTTGATCGTATTTGGAAAAGTCACTATAAATGATGTTTTCCTATTAATAACGGGTGTCCGCAATAGAGGACTACATCATAAAGTATTTTTCATCTACCACCTGTATTGAACGAAAAATCAAATTTTCTAATACCGGAGATGGAAGAGAATTTCCTTGGTAAATGGGTAAAAAATATCCATCATGAACTCTCAGTGATGGATCACAGTCATAAAAACCATATAATTTTTCTATTGATATAGTTATTTTTTATTCAAGATCAGATCATATCGATGGAATATCAAAAAAAGCTTCAAAAGTGAAGTTTTCAACTCTATATAATGTTTTTTCATGGGCCATGAAATTTATATAAATCATTTTAAGGTGAATCAATGATGTGATAATTCATGTTTTGATTAATAGTATTGGCCTATTAGTATATACAACAAACATGTAGGACTTTTAAATGTTGTGATGACTAAACAATTAGATATCATCATAACATTTAATACTGCTTATGAATAATCAAATATTGTATCACATACTATTATTTCAAAAATGTGGGGAATTATTCATATAAAATTATATAAAGTTATATTGAGATTGAATACATAAACCTATTTTTTCAAATGGGTTTATCCTTGAAAACCCCCCTTTTTATTCATTCATCCCATATATTATTTTCAGGGAAGGAATGATTTCCCATTATTTTACCAGATCATACATAGGCCAAGGATACAAATATTGATAAAACTATATAACGATCAGAGAATATTAGGTGATCTAGGAATCCAATTATAGAATAAATAACTCATAAATGTTCTCTTAATTCTTATACTTTTATTTTTTATCTTTAAAAGTACTTGAAATATATGTTCCTGAGTTCTTATAGTTAATAGGATCTTCTTAACTAAAAAAACATCTTCTTATTTTCACATGTTTTGTAAAATAATATAAAATAATGGAATCAAGAAATGAAATATTAATTATCTTTTTGGTTAGCACTAGAGATTGGAAAATATGAAGAATCATTGGATGTTGGTAATGGTGGTTCTATGAAGGGAATTATGTTTAAAGATTTTGTTCGACCATATTTCAACTTTATTACCATGGTAGTGGGACTTCTTTCACTTGTGACCTTGATAGTCAAATAGCTTACGTAATAATATTCCACCCCATCATTCCCATGAAATTATTTCTCAATCAATAATTGGTTTGAACTGATCTGTTGAATGAAATACCCTTACTGATCATAAGGTGTTTAGGTAACCTATTTATAATGGTCCAATGGTAGAAGAAATTCATTCGATGACAAGTAACTCTCATCCCATGTCCTTTAGAAAGGACCAGTCCTATTGCACAAGGTAGTGGAAGAGAAACTCAATTAATAAATAATGTAAACTAAGTCCAAATACATAAAATGAATCAATAATGAGATTGTAACTGAAGTCTATTCCATTAGCTAAGTGATTTTTCCAAATACTCTAGATTATTATATAACTTATAGGTTAACGACTCCAAGACATCATTTGGGATATTTGGAAGGTAGTTCACATCTATATAGTCTTGCAAACCAAATTCAGCTCCTGACCATGTAATGAAATTTCAAGAATGGGTGATCATAGAATAAATTTTTTTGAATCTCACCTTACTCTTATTGTAATATAAGATGACTCTTATACAATTCCATTAGAATAACATTTATAGGAAACTAGATTCTAACTGATCTATTTCAAGCATTGTTTAAAACAAAAATCTTATTCCTTGCATGATTACTATTTAAAAAAGGTATTGTCATCCATTTTAATGTATTTACATTGTTGTTATAAATCACCATTACTAAGATTCTTATCACACAAACACATTATTCTCCATTTGGAGTTGATATACAAACATTTATGACAACCCACTAGAGAGACTATAATTGTCTTGGGATTTTTGGTATCCTTATCAAAAAGAAGGAATGATTTTGTATTACTCATATAGTGGTTTACATCTCTAGATAGTAAAATCTAGATCCTAGTAGTATCCTCAATATCAATAAATGGTGTGTTGATTGATCCCGCATGGATTTATCCAATACTGATTTTCCACACCAGGGGTTCCCAAAAAACCAATAGTGGAATGAATACAGTCATATATAGATACTTAATTCTCTATAATAACTAGGAATTGAGGAATTTCATTTAATCTTTCCACCTTTCAACTATATTGAAAATTAAATAGGTTCCATGGTTTTTTAATAGAATAAAACCATAGTAGTGTGATTCTGAATGAGTTGATCGAGAGATTTGGAAATGAGTGTAACCTAATAGATGCTTATTCAAAACCACTAGTAGAGGCTTATCCAATATGATAATTTTACTTCTAGTGTGGAATTTATACCTCCTTAAATCCATCACACTATTCATCTAGGTTAAATGTGATGACTAATGGGTACTTTATTATCCAAGAAGTCATATTAGACTATAATGGGCACTGAAAGGAAAGGATCACCTGATGATTTCTAGGTGTTTCAAATCATACTCAAGGTGTTCCTCACCAAACCTTGGACATAGAGTCAAACTACTAATGTAATGGGTGTTCACATCTGGTTGGGAATAATCCTATTAGTGTAAGGAGTTGTGATAATGATTTTCTTACATGTCCTATAAGAACAAATGGTATATTACAACCTGAGTTTTCATATGTCATGTGGAATGGTGGAACTATAAAAGTATATTATTGACTAGGTACAACTATAAAATTGTTGATTCCTCTCAACGATACTATTTTGTGCACTATTATAGCTTTATGAGTCTGATGAGTTCCCCGACATGTCAAATGAGTGTATATGGTATACTGTTTCCCCAAATAACCTATAAGGGTTGATTAAAATATTTACGTGTCCCCACGAATCAATTTCAATTCATATTAATTTCATATATAACATTTAAATGTCTGAAATGGAACACAAGAATGTAGAAAACATAGTTTAAAAGATTGTCAATTCTATGAAAGGAAGATCGTAATGTTGAATTTTTTGTTTACTATAAATTTTCCTACTTGTAGTGAGTACAGTATATTTGTAGTTATTTCTCCCCTTGAATCATCAAAACCATGAATGGTTCCATGTCCATTGAAATTTTATGAATTATTAAGACCCATTAGGTATAATCAAAAGCTACACAAAAGGAGTGATACTAATAGTATACCCACCCATTTTAACTACACAGATAATTTCATGTGGTACTTAGGCTAGTAGTGGTATAATCAACATAGTAGGAATGTAGAACGGTGTTGTCTTCATATACATAAAAAACTAGGAACTAGGGTTACATTGGGTGATTTTGAAGATAACAGAATAGATGGGATCAAAATAAGGGTTTCTTACACATCCTCTTCAATGGTGGAGAGGTATTATTAAGTGAATCCTAAATGGAATACAACATTAAGTCTTGGGTTAGGGTTATGATATGTTTTGAATGGATTGTTTTATCACTCAAAATATTTTATATGAAATCGGGTTTGATGATCCTATCAATTTTTAAATTTTATTGATGATTTATAAATTACAACATTGTTTGTGTTTTGAAGAACATATTCTCACATTCATTCAAATTATTTTCATTTTTAGTAATGAACCTATGAAATTATTGATATTTTTCGATTGGTCGAATTAGTAATCTGCCTATTTTCATGTGGGTTTTACCATATTGGAGAACTATGTAGTGAGGAACACGTATCCACCCTTTGGAGGGATAGTGTAATGACTTACCATTACATACTACGAGGTTGTTCCCTTTATTTAATATCTTTGTTGAGGCCTGTGAAGAAGGTGCGAGAATTTTCTATCTATATAAAATTTATAGTCATTAAACTACCTATAATAATTCCCACCAACTATATCCTCTCATGGATATGTATCTTATTAGTCTAATTCCAATATAACTACTAATCTAAATGATATAGGTTTCAGTAGTCAAGAGATAAAATTCTTAGTGGAACAACCAGTTTTCATAGCTGGAAAGCCCAAGGGATTGAGAGGTTTCCCACCATTTCCTCATTTTAAGATTTGATACATGTATATCTTCAAATAAATTCGTATATCAACTCATGAACTATATTTGGGATGATGGTATGGTTCAAGATGTTTTCAACTAACAATGTTCCAATAAAATCATCTTAGGATGACTTCTTTTGGCCATCCAAAAATGAAGGAAAACCCAAATACATATCTAGAAATGGAATACCACATTGTATGGATTCGACACCATATCTTTCTATAAAAACACTTTATTTAACCTCTACGTATTTGGCACACCTATCCCTAACCTAGCTAAGAGCCATTAACCAACCTATGAGCATTAGTACAAGGATTGGTAAAAGTTTCTAGTGTCATATATGTTTGTCTAACTATTAAGTTAAATATAAAGTGTATTTGGTGATAGGTTAATTTAGAGAGTATAAGGGACATAGAGAATTTAATTAAGGGTTTATGGTTAGAGTATCCATGTGAGGTTATTTAAGAGTAGCTATGTGGTCATAAATGAGTGGGCATGATTTTATATTAGAAAAAATGATTCGTTCATGAACATGTGGTGATAAATTTCATTATATTTTATAGAAAAAAACTACAAACCAAACTTTTTAATTTAATACATCACTCACTATGGTATAAATTTTTACTCAGGGCTACCCAGAAAAGAGGTTTTCCCTGAGTGTACATTCATGATACAATTTATTCAAAATCATAGAAAAGAGATGTGTAATATTAATTTCATATCCATACCCACCTTGTGGATACATATTGGGAATTTTCATTCACCTAGACCATTGGCCAGTGGGTAACCCAATCCCATAGAAACAAATTTGTAGGAATATATGCTCATGGAAAATCATCACCAGTAAAATATTCCATTATGTTTTTTTATGATTCCAAACTAAACTATTCCATCATTGCTATTCAGATTTCAGAATTATCTACTTATTTGAGATCGATAGTTACCACTGTGAAAATTTCCACACATAAAATTTAATACAATGGATTTAATCTTATTTCCAATAATGATAAAAATCACATATATAGGATTAATGATCTCCAAATAGCTAAGGATATACACCCTGTATCCTCCTTGGTGAAATGGTCTTCATGTAATTTGAAATGGTTTATCATGTGATTTGAAGAGAGGTTATAAGAAATGTGGTGGAAATGATGGATATTTTGGCTGTTTGTGATAGTTTTAAAATATATTTCTACAAACAATATTATGCAAATGTTTTTTGATTTGGTCTATAGGTGATATATGTCAATATAAAATTTATTATTGAATCGTTAGCACCACCCATTGTCAGCGGGTTTGGCTTGGTCATCCAGGATACATCGGGTTGGCTGGGTCTCCAATGCAACAATATTAGAGAAGAGTACAAAGGCTATGAAAGTACATGACACAAGTGGTCATTTTGTAGTTAGAAATTATTCTATTTAGATTACGTACATTCGTGAATATAGAAATATAGTTCGTAATTCTAGTAAGAAACCAATAGGCTTAGAATATACATCTAACTCAACATAAAAAAAAATCAAACCTTACAATGAGAAGAGTGTTAGAACATACAACCCATAATAAAAGAGTAAGCACATGTTTTATTAAATATTTAATGATAAAATCTGAATTCATCAAATAGGAATATGATATTATTGAGGATGAGAAATCGAATGGAAGTGCTTTCTCAAAATATGGGGGTAGGGTAATGGAAAAAATAGACATGATATCATTCAAATATGAAGTGTGTGGCTGAATAGCGAATTAGGGGTAAAAATAAATTATATTAGCGTAATAAATTATTTATTTTAATGTATGGATGGACACAATTTTTAATAAAAATATGGTATGACAAAACATGGTAGTCGAATATTTAATTTGGTCTTTTAGAGGATAGTTATAGGGAAAAATTATTGATAATCCATCTCCATTATTCCAATTTGGAGAACACTATTTTCAAAAGGAGTTGATATAATGAAGAAATATATTGTTTTAGTATATACATTATTTGGAGACTCAAATATTTCCTTTTGGTAAAATGGGTGGTGGTTCCTAGTCCAAGTGCTCTATTTCCTAGTGTGTTCACTAACTAGGTTGTTATTACCAGGACATACCTAGCCATGAAATCCAATTCTTTGACGAAGTATGTCTTGGTGAAACAATCAATTTTCGATAAAGTAGGCTGGTCTAGTCATAGACCATTGGTATGAATAAAATATAGATATTTGGGTACATAGATGACACAAATAGATATTTTTTGTAATATATTGGTGGGGATAGGATATATAAGAACTAGAATGGTGGGTCCATGACTCAAGTTATAGCATTGGATTTTTGGGAAAATGAATGTACTCCAGGGGACCATTGGAACAATGATGTCAAAATGGGGCTAGGATAGTCATGAGAATATGGTAATGGAACAACGTACCAATGACATTCGAGTTTAGGATACCCTTAATCTTTTTAACTAGAGATGACGTAGTGATTTTCCACCAACCATGTTTCAATTACAATATACTATCCAAACCATTAAATATCCAATATTTAACAGTTTATAAACCTTTAGAATTTTATAAATTATTTTTACAAACCATTACCCTCCCCCCCTGGGCCTAATATAGCCTAGGTCATGACATGCCATTGAATAGTAATATTTTCCCATTGTCCAGTTGGAGGATCGAGTTCAACCACAGATTCTCATGGACCCATATGGGAAGCATGAAAACCAAGTATATATTAGGAATGGATAGTTGTTTAGAAGACATGATGTAATTGAGGAACTCCATATTTGGGTTTGGTCTGGGTCCGTGACATAGGATATAATATGTATCCCTAAAAAGAAAAATGTGAATAATACATCTAGAATGTATTCCATGAACCTCTTCCTTCAATCAATACTAAACCTAAAAAATAGTCCATTTTCATAAGGACTTGTTTACTACATTTGGACTATAAAAAATAGAGAGTGCATCCTGCTATGTGGACCATCAATTCCCAAAACACAATAACCTCTTAAGATGTTAGGCCATTCACTATGGTCCATCCATCATCCTATTACTATATGCAGTGGAAACCATCGTAAGTCCTCATATTTCTTTTGACTATTACATATTGAAGTTCAATCATATAGTTTTTTTCATGTTTAATAGTTTTCCCATACAATGGATTAGTAGTTTCCCTTAAATGGGAACCTAGTAGTAGTTTCCCTTATGACTCACCTGTTTGATATCACTATCTCCATATACAAGGGTTTTTTCATCGGTCTACTAGTTAATTTCTCTATCCATGCCTATTAAATATAGTTTCTAAATGAAAAAAATGTCTTTCAGACTCGTTATATAATAATATAAGATAAAAAATATATTACCATCTTCTCTATGTATGAACTAAACTCCCGAGAATTATCTCACACGAGAATGAAATTTACTACATTGAAAATTTCATAGGCTGAAGGAGTCCCCTTCACTATAAAAGATCATGAATAATGGAAATCTATAAATTTTGTCAATATATGGTACGTATCCTATTTCATGTGATATAGTAGGGTAAAATTGAAGTAAGATGTGTCATAAATATTAATTGGACCAGATGGTGGTGGTATATTAGTTCTTTTCCATACATATTAGTACAAGTTCTAAAAAGGGGTAAATGGGATTGTGGTTGTGATAAAGGACCCATTTACAATCAAAATTAATAGATTAGTCAAGGAATATGGAATATCCTTAATCTAGTTTTGAAGATATAAGAAATTCTCTATCCAAAGAGTCATATCTTTATGATCATTTTATAAGGACTAGTTACGATAACCAAGGAATCGCCATCTAAGCAATCCAAATATAAATTGAGTCCCAATATAACCTTAATTGAAAATAATTGGACCCATCATGTATGGGATTATGTAGGTGTTTAGTGTACCATACAAGATTAACACTCAAGAGGGTCAATAATTTCATGGGCCATATTAATCGGTTTAGTGTTTAAGAATGTTGTGTGAACATTGTGAGAGTGTGATGCGGGTTTAGGTTTTCGTAAAACATCATTTTGTAGATTGGAAGGCCTTTTTTACTTGGGGTCCTAGAAGGGGTGATCCTTGTCCTAGGAATTTATGAGAATATAATTATTGACTTTAATAAAAGAAATATTAATACGTTTATAGTGTCTTGGTCATATAAGATAATGTTGAATATCTTGTATTCAAGATCACATGTTTTTTATATTATTTTAATATATATATTTATGAAATTTTATATGAGGATAAAAACTGATGATACTCTAATTATCACTCTTACCCCCCATGATTGGTTTATATTAACCTATTATATTGATAGGGTCCACATAAAGGAAACTTCAATTTCAGTTAGTCTCCAATATCCAATTGAGTTCACTTCCTTCTAAGGATGGTAGAAATATTATTCAACATTGAATAATTGATGTAATGAGTGATGTTTTCAAGAGAAAATCCTTATATAATAAATTTAATAAACTCATCCTACTTGTTAGATAAATCAAATTGAGTATATTTCTCCTTCAAGAAAAATATATAACCATATATTGTATCAATATTGACATGTTAGAATGGACATAGTGATAGTTTATAGAAATTAAAATAGACTATTATTGTTAATTTATTTGTAGATAGTTTTAATGGAACCCCATAGTCTTTATTACAATGTATAGAACCATATAGGTGATAAAATATGATGAATATATCTTCCCTTTACTCCAACAAAGCACCCAAAGAAGCATTTTCTAATATGCATACTCTAGAGGTTCCAACAAAATGGGATAAACATATATATGGGTAGTAGATTCTTTTAAATGATTATTTACGGATTTATATTTTTTTAGATACACTAGCCTCATAGTATTTATAAAACCACTAAATTCGTATGAAATTTAACATTTCATGTACTAATTTTTATTGAATATTTGATTTTTAGGGTTATAAATGAAGGAAAATCAGCACATGTGATATTCAATACCTAGATATGTTAGGTCATAATCTACATTAAGACAATGTATGTATTCATATTTTTATAAAATATGAAATGATTTATCTTATCTATAGTGATTTGTGTATGAAAATGGTGTCACCGTCAATATTTCATGCTTGGTACCGACTCTTCCTTTAACCTTAGGATTGTTTCACCATGTCCGACTCTTGTTAATTATAATAAATTAAAAACAATAAATGCATATCCAAGGTATTTCACATTCCCTCAATAAATAATATTATCACTTGAAATATAATTTAATATAGAACATCATTTTTTGAAGGGAAAGAAAAGGATAAACCAATAGAATCATTAAAATAATGATTTTAGAATCAAATCAGATAAACAGATTAAGATACCATTAGGATATAGTATGGTTGGTTAATTTAAGTCACATTGTATTTTTTTTAAACCATTATTATTTATTAGTTGGATTGTGCAATTGATTCATGATGAAAAAAATGGATTTCAATCTTAATACCCTTCAATTTATCCCTCAAAAGGGTTATCTAATGAATTGTATGAATTTGTAAGACATTTTCAAGTATATCTATACATGAGGTAAAATATGTGTTGTCACCCCTTTAAATAAATAGGGTTTTTTGTATTAGAGAAAATTAGGCTTGATCACATGTGGTGCAAAAAACTCAGTCATGTGGGGGTGTTATGTGTTCCAATGGGTATCATGGGATCCCTCATAATGTTATTCATAATAGATAGTTCCTCATCACATGAATGAACCACTCATGGAGGCTCATTATAGATGGGATTTTCTGTCTACTATGATTATGAAAAGTGATAAGATATCAATAGTCTACTCATCAGTAATCAACTACTTATTATAATGGATTGAAATTTGTTCACCATTTTATTTAATGGATTGAGGGAAAGGGGAATATAGGATAGATTGTGTTAACACTAAACATATAATGAGAATCTATGACCTGGGATGATAAAGGATTAAATGAAGGAATGAGGAGCATGAAAAAAATGGGTTTGAGGATTTTATATTTTGATTTTTTATGGACGCATGGAATGGGATTATGAACTCACTAGTATAGATCACATTTTTAAGAGAGAATAAAAAGAAGACAAAAAATAGATATGAGGTTTGTGGAATGTAACATAGTAATGGTGATCCGTTATATGTTGATTTGATCAAAAGATTGGTGGTGGAGGAGTATAGGTATTTTGAATGAAAAACGCAATCGAGAGAGATATAGAAGCTAAAATAAAAACATATAGTGGTGGGTGAAATAAATATAATCAATCGTGTATTGCCTCCACAATTTCCTTTTTATGGTATAGAAAGAAAACTACCCGGCTTTTGATGGCTATTCCATGTAGCATTAGGTTGATGAATTTCACAAATGATAGAAAAATATGACTTGACTCGTAATTAAAATTCATGTGAGTAATTAATATAAACACTAATTTAAGTTCACATATCATGGGAGAATATCCCACAAGTTGGATCAAACTCCCATGTAGAAATTATCTTATTTACTATTGAAAATTTAGACCTCAATGATGATAAAAATTTGGGAAGAAATCCAAAAAATATGATAGATCAAAATACTTTAGACTCTTCATCAATTATCATTTAAATATTAATTTCTATATTGATTCACATGAAAAATCCCACCCTTGGAAATCATCACTACATAATGGAAACTGTAAAATCAAGCAATGATTGTTGTGATGCATGATATGAATAAGAATAGTATGATTTGGTTAATTATAAAGGTATATGTTCTTATATTCATTATACATAATGAAGATGGATGTGATTGAAATTCCACTCACATGGTACTAACCAGATTTAGATTGTGTAATTTCATTCATATAGAGATAAAAAATCATGTTGACTGAAATCATTTAATTTAAAAACATGAATGAATAAATATTTACATTGATATGATGCATATTATCCGAACCATTTCCATTTTCAGTCTCCTTTTCGGACATTGACACACTCAGTTTTGAAACCAATAATTTCACCCTTTGTTTTTTAGAAAAAATTAGAGGGTTTTATAAATATATCTACAACTAATTGATTAACATAGAAACAATGTCACATTATATACCTTCACTGATAATCGTCAACCCTAAAAGATCCCTTCATGAGATGAGTTAAAGACTATATCAGACCCTAATATCGAAAACAAATATGATATCATAGAGAAGGAAAATTACATCAGAGAACTCCAGCCATTCAAACAACTTATGATGCTATTTTTTCATTCCACCGGTTCTTAGAGAAGGTCAATGATCAAGATGTGTTTATTTTCTATCTCATAGTAGATGTGCATAAGTAGTATGTTTCTTTATGTAGATATTTCCACTCATTTTATTCCATATGTCATATTGTATGATCATATGCCTGCATAAACTCAATGAGATACTGAGGAAATCAATGAAAGAAACTACAACATACACATACACTAAAAAAATATTTAGGTTTTTGAAATGTGTCCCACTTATGAATATAACTAAAATGATGTAGTTGATAATTCCTTCTTCTCTATATTTCTATCAACATGTATGTGGGTGTGGAGTGTGTCTGATTAGATCATCCAACTAAGAGGAAGAGTCAGTATTTGCATATAGGAACGTGAAAAATAGATGTATTCTCTTTGACTGATTGAGTCATTAGCTGGTTTATGTCTTTCATGAGCCCTTAAACATCACTCAAATCAGATGTTTATATTATATTATAAGATTTATGGTCATACAGTCATTTTTATATTTCAATGTACAGACGTAATGATCATACAGTTGAATAAGGTGAGAAAGAGCATGACATAGAATCATTATTAAACGTGGTAGTATACTATAAAATAATAAATTTAAATCATCATCATCACCATCATTATACATTGTAGGCATTATACAACAATATTCACCCACTAGAGTACTCAAATTATCATTTTAGAAACACAAATTGCGCAATCTGAAAATTCAAATAAAAATTTAAGGTTTGTTTCCCAAACCTATCATGAACATCTATGATAATAAAAAAAGATTACTACTTCGTTCCACCATTAATATTACCATGACCTCACACCTTATGTGTTAGTACTATATGTTAAAACGTACATTCCATATTGGGTATTTGGTGTGATTTAATACATAGAACATTCTACTAAAACATAAAATGTTCTAAATATATGAATTTATGGATTGTATTGTATGAATACGTTATTTTTTCATATGAGTTTGGGGTAGCTACTATACTTAAACCATCAAAAAAAAATTATGACCACTACATTCAGTAGAGAAGTACAACTAATTCACCACCAATATCTAAAAAACAGTAATAAATTCATTTATATATCCCTAATTATTGTTAAAATATTGTATACATGAAAAAAAGGGAATAAAAAATCATATCATGTCATGAAACCCCCAAAAAATAATTTTATTCTTAGTTAACTACTGCTTCACTTGAATAATAAAGGAAGGGTCACAATTAGACTTCCTTCTTGTACTGTAATAAATAAAACAAACTAAATATTATTTTGAATTAATTCATGTGAAAGAAATAATGATGGATGACATAGGATTTTACATAGTATTGAATATCCACAACAAAAGTTTATTTTCAATAGGATCACTCTTATTCATAATGAGATCGTAGTTACTTTTCATACTGAAGGAACTAGTTTGCACACTGAATTAAATGTGGATACATTATCACTAATTATATATTTGATGTTCTATGATAGACACTTGTGAACTCCAATGGAATGGTACTCTAGATGAGTACATTTTTATTCAGAGGTGGATTTGGTCATATGCAATGGATAGTGTTCCACAAGTAAATGGAGTTGTATGATAACTATAATCGGTTGGGTGGAATATGGATGGTATGATCCTTAACTTTTGGATCAATAGATGAAGAACTCACATTACCATTCAGGCTAAATTAATGGCTCAATATCTCTTTTACATGGAAATTTATTTCACCATGTATCATCGACTTTGGTATTATATTTCAGAACCCTTAGGTGAAAGATTAAAAAATATAAAGAGAAATATCAAGAATTGATTTAAGTACTGGGTTGTTGGATGTTTTTCTTTGGTGGTATTTTATCCTCAAGGACCTCTCTCCCAATATCCCAAGTCTTCCCTTTTATGTTGGGTAATGCCACGACCATGAAACTTCTGCTAGACGGTCACTATTGTATGGTGCAATAGAGTTAATAGTGGGATTGAGTAGATAGGGGAATGTCATAGAATTTTTCTAGTACTACAAGTTTTGATAATTTACTTGTACAATACCTATAAATAAACATCATTTGTTCCTTCACGTAGTGGAACTGATTATCCCCCTTGATGATTGCCCCCATAAATGACATTCCAACCACTTTTCAACCAATACATTGCCTTGAACCACTTATTTAATAGACATTTAATGCCTTCTACTATTTCAATTTTTATATGGGTAGGGAAGAACCTCATACGTAGGCCATAGATATGACTATACAAAACATTCCATAAGAAAAGTCAGTTGTTAAGTATTTTGAATGACCACGGAAATCCTAGGCATGTTGGTTCAGATATTCCATGACCACTAGGATGATGGACCCCTTAGAAAACCATATTTTTACCTTTTATAGTTATAACCATTCCACCTTGAGAGTGATTGTGGGAAGTGGTTCCAAAGAGGCAGTATTCTGATCTTATGGAATCCATGGTAGGTGATGAGATGGACTAGATATAACCTATGAATATAGAATCATTCTATATATAGTGTGAAACTATTTCCATTATAGGTTATCCATAGTCGATAAATATTTTCTGGTATAGAAGGAAAGGATGGGAGACTCTATTTAGAACAATACCAACCCTATCATAGATAAATTTATTTCAATTTCAGAAAAATTTAGTACATGATCACACTAATTTGTAAAATTTATTTTTGTAGATGATGAAAATTATTTTTTATACTTATCATTGGAAATATATCAGTCATGTCTCCTATCACATCCTATACACAAAAAAAAATAAAACTCCAACTCCAACACATTTCACTGAAAGGAGGAATGATAGAAACTATCACTAGACCTCAAAATAGAGAAATGTGAAAACATAAGGACCAATAGTCTTATTTAAAAGGTTGTAACATGGTTTTTAAGGAATTAATTTCATATTATCAAAATGTTCCTCTTATATAATTATTTTTTTATGGTTTGGACCTTGGGAAAATATTCATCAATCTTCACACTATCCTGGGGGACATTCACAATGTTTTTATAACATTAATCCAAATCATGTTCTATTTGATCAACAAAACATTAATCCACTAATCTATCACATCAACTGACCTTCCAATATCATAAAATAGAGTATAATATAGAATATTATTATGATCTATAGGTGGTACTTCTCTTTTCATTCAGTACCCTCCATCGTTCACTATATAAAATGACATACCCTTTTATGTTATGAAGATATTGTGAGATGATGAATATGTGTTTAAGAAATATAACCGTTTAAATATTTTTATTCTATATGGTAATTATATTGAAACCAATACCATATAAATTTAATGATATGTCAATTTTATTCCAATGGTATCTATAACAATTTTTTGGTTGGGTGGAGTTATTGAAGAAGATATGACTGAGTAGATCATATTGTGATCATCACTATGGATTATACATTATAGGATTGACTAAGTAGATAATGTCATGAAACAAAATAGTTCAATATGAAAAAATAAATTGAAGATATGTATATCACCCCGTTTATATTATAATGAAATTAATTCAGTGAGTCCTCTTATAAACTCTCTCAATACATTTCTTCTAAGTTTGCATACCTTTATACCTTTGACATTTATCGTTTCCCTTCTACTCCTACCATGAACCTGATGATGTGGATAGAACTATCGCTGATGAATCACTGCATTTGTTTGAAAAATGGTATATGTTCATTCAAATTATTTTGGCTCAAATTTTTTCAGAAGGGATCAGACTAGGAGAAAGAGACACCCAATATTATTGATAGATTCCAGTCATTCAATGAAAAAAATACACTGGGTATTGAGTGATATCTGAATGATATATGATTCTTCATGAGGATGTTATGATTATATAAGTTATATGATAGGATCTTAGAGAACTATAATGATAATAAAGATGAAATGTCATTAAATTTATGACTATAAATTCTATAATAAAAAAATGTTCGATCTCATTTATATTTTCATTGTTTGGAAAGAGTGGGATGTTTCCTTTCATTCCCAAGGGATTGAGAGGGATCAATAGAAAGGGTTGGTTGATTTTATAGGATGATTTTAAATTAGTTAGATGGGATGGATATACATATAGAAAATTAATCTTGCATTTATAATTTTTTGTTGACTGGTCAGCTACGATTTTAATAACTAAATGAAGAAAATATAGAGCATATATCTTTTCCTATTCAAATATGGTGTCTTAGTCAGACCATTATGACGGAAAATGTATAGTGAATATCAAATAGAGATATTTTTGCATTAAAAATATATTTTTTATTCTTGAACGAGTTCTTGGTGGATATAAATGATACAGTTCTACAGGAAGGAGGGAAATGAGCTGGTTCTCTAATAGGAATTCATGTTCTCAAAGCCATTTTCCACCACTTTTAGAATAATAATATTCTAAATTATTGTAGTAGGATTTTATCTCAGACAAATTTCTATATAATAACCATAAATTTTAAGAATAAAATTCCTTTTTTTGAATGAATAAATTCTCTATTATGAAATGATGTTATAGAAAACTCTTCCACTACATGGGTTATTTTGAAGAATTATAAGTTATATAATGTGTAAGTTTAATATATGTTATTCATAAACATTCTATTAATAGTTTTTATAAAATGATATTATGATTATTATATATAAATAGTTATGATATAGTCTAATTTCCACAGATGAAAGTAGTGATGGAATTAAATATTAGGATCATGCCCTATGAAGCTCATTTTTCAAAGATTTAGAGGGAGATAGACTCTCTTTGATATCCTCGTGAACAATACCATGTCATTATTGAACAAATAAATAATGAGAGAAACTATTAATGAGATAAGTTTTGGTTCATCCAGATCACATTGCAAACCATGTACGCGACAAAATCACAAGAAAATATTACAGCCTCACACTATACCCTTTGATATTTCAGTAGTATAATAAAAGGATTTGTATATTGACCTTAATAGTATGAATTTTTATATATTTAGATTCAATAAGATAATGATTATTTTTATCCTTTTTATTATTACATTTCAAATGAATAAATAATCGATTTGAGAAAAAATAAATTTTTATATGATGAAAAACAAATTGTATTTTTGGGAAACATATTCATTAAATAAAGACACCATTTTGATGAATTCATGAATTTTTTAAATTAATGATATATTAATAAACTATTATTCATAAATTTTATCAATCAATAATAATTGATAATAAATTTTACAATGTCAGATGTAATTTTTGATAAGGGTAAAACAATTTTTATTGAAAAAAAATGTATTTTCCATTAAATGAAGATTTTTAATTAAAAAGTGTAAATTATCATATTTAGTGATATATAATGATACAGTAATCTTTTTTAAATCTTCCTATAAAAATTATCCTATAGTGATTTCTTCATAATTTTTAAAGGTAGTTTACATTTCTTTTCAATATAAAATATGGTAGAAATATATGATCTGTATTATGACATAATAAATTTAAAAATGTGATGTAATATATACTCTAAAAAGTATAAATGACTCAAATTATGTTTCCTATTGAAATTATTATGTTTTTAATGTTATTTTATTAATATTATAATCCCTATATGAATCCTACAGAAGATATATTATATTTTAAGGTTATAAAATCAATTATTTATCATCATGACTCACTTTCACATCACCACAAGGGTTATTTTTAGGTTTTCTATTCTTATCCATATAAAATAAAGAATCACACAACAATTTGGTAGAATCCATTGTAATAAAATATGATATGGTTTTTGTTTTTTTATTAAATTATCATATATTGTCCCAAAACAATGTTTGAAAATTAGTAATGATATATCGTCTACTATACTATATAAACCCACCATAATCCCATTAAACTTTCCTAAAAACCCTTTAAGGTTGAAATTACTCTTCCCGTACCATTCTAGGGCCCTCCTTGGTCCCCCCAATCTCTTAAGAATATCCTCCCAACCTTTTAGATGAATCCTCCAATGGTAAGGGATCCACTATAGATACCCATGCATAAAATACATGGATATTACATCTTTTTACATGAATATTCACAAGATTACAAAATATAATGCGTGAGGACCATAATAGTTTAGAGTATTTGGGAAGATAAAACCAAATATTCTAACTCAGTGAATGATATTTAATGATTCCCACAAATATCTCATCATTTTTTAATCCTATATAAAACCATTCTTCATAGCCTAAATAAAGGAGTAAAAAGAATTGGGAGATCATGAAATCATAGTAATGGAAAATAAAGGATATACTTATGTATAATAGGGGAAATGGTGTATGAAATCATGAACATAAAATTTGAATACCATACCTACATAACAATTTCATAATCATGTGTCATGTCATAAATATTGGGAGTTCATAAGACATGTTATTATAAGATAATCAAGAACATGAACAATTTGAGAATATCAAAGGCATAAGAAATATAATTTTTGGAATTCAAAGAAACATGTAACATCATTCCCTATAAGCCAAGTTGCATATCCAAAACATCACAAGGCACTTCATGGGGACTTCTCCTACTATGCGGGAAAAACCACCAACCCTTGTCATATTTCTTTCCTCGTAAGGGATTGAATTTCCGCATCTTCCCATAATAGATCAGGATTCTAGATCATATATAGTGGATAAATCTATGAATTGAATCCCATCATTATCTCATGAGATATAAATCTCCACCCAATTCATTGGATAGAGATATTGGTCCCACCATTCACATAATTAGATTATACATACATGTTCCACAAGATAAAAAACATGGATAATATCATGTCCCATAAAAAGAGTTATGATTCAAAAAACGCAATATCATAACCCATTAAACTAAATGGATATCATAAAAATTTCATCGTATCATTACATGTGGAAAAGAGATAGGTATCATAATTATTTAATCAAAGAAAACCTGTGAATGGATGTGGGATTCAAGAGCATATGATTCATGGAATAGAAATAGATTTGATAAACAACATACCATCAATACAGAAACAATTAAAAAATGAATATTTTTGGTATTTTTGGATCATATAACCAATAAATAATAAACTATATCAATATATGACATTTTTAATGGAGAATGATTTTGAAAGACCATATGAAATATTTATTAATGAAAATACCCATTTTTTTAAAATCCATTTTATATAATGATTTCAAAATCCATTTCTTATAAATAAATAATTAAAATTAAATTTAAAACAATGATTGAGGAAAATATCTTCTCCACTAGGAAAATATATTCTTATAATAGACACAATTCATAAAACATTTTTCATTTAAAATATCTTTGATAATCTATAAAGGACACTTAGAAATATTTTGAAATCCTTTTTATGGGATAAACACTGAAAACCTAAAAAGAAGGCTTGAAATAATTTTTAAATACCTTTTCTATAAAGATTCATTGAAAAATTATAAATACATATTGAAAACATTGAAATCCATTTCGTTGAAAATAACCTTATGAAAATATATAATGTAAACTTTGGAAATCATTTATGCCACTCCTTCAACATAAAACATTTATAAATCCCATTTTCATTGAAAACCATTTTAAATTCAGCTACTTTAAATAATATTAGGGAAACATGCACTAAAAAATATATGTGTAATAATACAAAGGTACATGGGAGAAAAAGATTGTCATGATGGTATGTAAGTATATTCTTGTCAAACATTCCCTTTTCACCATAAATGTTTAGGAAAACACCTTGATCAGAAAAGATTAAAAATATTCATTTTAAAAACACATTTTATGATGATAAAAAAGGGTATAAAATTCTTTTAAACATCATTGGATAATATTAATACATTATTGATTTTTTTTACAAAACACGGGATTGAAGAAACATAGATTTCTCAAGGAATTGAGAAATAATGTCAGTTTTTTATAAAAACATTTTATTGATTATTTTAATTAAAAAAGAGTGGAAACTAGTAGTAATAAATTAATATATTATGGATAACCAGTGGAGAATAAATTTAATTGAAATTCATGAGAGATGGATCATAATATTTCACTAATGGAAGCATGTGAATAAAGAATCTAGATAAATGATGGGATTCAATAGATAAAATGTTACGAATTTTGTATGAATGAATCATAACTATCATGAAAGAATAAAATTAAATGAAACATAAAATATCATTAAAATAAGGATATTAATGATATAACAAGTCAAATGGTAGTATATTCATCCCATATAAAAATATTGGTTTCAAACATGGGATGTATCTCAAAGGAGGAAAACTGAGACAAAATTACATTATTGAGTTGGTAACATTTGAAACATAAATCCCATGAATGAAAGTTCATAAAATGGATATTAAAATACCCATAAATATAATTATAATTATCACATAGTAAATTGAGGGTATGTATATACACCACACAAATAAAATGAGTTGGGAACATGGAATGAATCTCACAGATATAAAAATTGAGATGAGAAAACCCTTACCTTATGTATTGAATTTTTTTGTAAAAATTAAAACCTAATTTACAATAAATTGACGTTTATTTTAAATATAACATAGATATATACTCCTATATATCATACTATATACGATTCACTGATGAATTTATACTAGTAATTTATTAACAATTCCTTATTTTAGCGACATTTGAGGAAATCACTGCATTGTTTATCGAATGTGTTTTGACTTGTTTTCCATGATCATATTACAAAAGTAATGATTTAATTATTTAAAGATTTTTAATAAATTATTTATATATCATTTATATTTATTATAAAATTATATATAATAATTTATAATATATATATATATGAAATGGAATACACCATTCATGGAGGTGGTAGGCCACATGTATATGTGAACGATGTTTCAATTTTCTTGTCATATTGAAAGAAAATTAAATGAAATATATGTATATATATAATATCATTAATGTAATTATTTTTTCATTTTTATCATAAAGGTTCACTAAAACCATCCTTTAGGAATTTCTTATAGAGTGCGAATTAATCCCTTCGTTTTGAGGAGGCGGTCGTCCACATGTCCACAAATGATGCTATCATATTTACAAAAAATGGAAGGCATGCAGTTATGTTTTATTTAATAATTAAAGAATTATAGAGGAATAATAAATAAAATATATTTCATATAAAAACATTTTTCATCATAATAAACCACCATGAGAGGTGGTAAAGTTAAAATGTATAATCGTCATTTTGTGAGGCAACAATTCACCGTACAAAAATGGTATGTTTGTTACCCATTAGATTGAAGGGTGTAAAGGTTTTAGTCAATATATTAACATAATAACAACTAATTATATTTTGGATAATGGTGTTATTATGTAATCTCATATAATAATAATTTAACGGGTAGAGAAGTAAATGAAGAAAAAAATAACTGTTAAAGATTGTTACCTCATTTTAAGGTAATTCCTTTCGGTTTATACCAACATATATCCTTGTATAGAATTAGAAAAAATTGAATATTGTTGATTTAGGGAAGTTATTTTGGTAGAATAATTGTTCAGAGGCCTGGTGATCCAAATGGAATTAGAGGTGTGAATAAATAGGATGGGTGAGTGCCTTTTTATATTGGAGAAAAAGTTACATTCTTCGAAATTTTTGAAAAAGGAATTACACCCACGCTTTTGCTATGAAAAGTTGGTCCAAAACTGAAAAACTTCATTACCAGGGATTATAGGTTCTAAATATTAAAATAAATTTTTTTGGATATGTTTATATTTTATTTTGTCACTAAGTGTAAGGTTTAGTACCCTGTTGAGCTACTTTTCCTCTTAATCATTATAATTAATTTTAATTACATTCCCCAATAATTTTGGTCAAAAACTAAGTTGAAATTAGTTGAAATTATATATCATGATTTTTCAAAATATTTAATAAAATTTTCAAATTTTTTATCAGATAAGGAGAAGAAATTAATTCAAATTTAATCCCATGAATGAGACTACAAAACATGGTATTAAGTTAAAAAATTTCAATTTTTTTGGTGGTTTTAATAGCCTATTTAAAATTAAAATTGATACCAATGATCTATATTGGATAAATTGACATATATTTGGTGTAATTAAATTTTAAATCCAATCCAAAAAATAATTTAAAATTATAAATGAATTATATTAAAAAGTTTTTTTGATTTAAAATTCAGTATTATTCACTATTTATCACAAAATGAAACTTTACAGAAAAGTACCAAACATTCACCATAATATAATTATTTAGTTACTATTTGAAAAAATAATTTTTTTTCTATTTTTTATAAAATTGTCAAAAATCACATTTAAAATGGTTTTTCCATTAAAAAGCAGTAAAATTACATTTTTGGAGATTATATCTTTTTTTTGATAAAATGAGATTATTTTTATCTAATAACCGTAGAATCTATTAGATGTAGTATTAAAAAATATCTATTGAGTAAATAATATATAAGTGTTATAGAAAACATTATTCAAAAGTTGTTTGTGTATTTTATTGATATAAAATTGGGTCTTTACATTGAAAAATAACATTGTTAGAAAAGTGACATATTTATTTTAAAATAGTTATTACAATAACTTCTAATAAGTGATAACAAAAGAATTCATTTTACATACATGTTTAAATAATATCTTCAAAATTTATTTTATTATTTTTATATATTCCATTCTAATGGAATGGTGGTAGCTATTGAATGATTTAGAAAATAACATTAATAGTATCATGTAGTTTGGTAAAACTAAGCTTTCTTGGTAACCCAAACTACCGAAGGGACTCAGTATTTTCTGTAACATAATAAAAAGAGTGTGTTTCATGTTCTGAAAGATAAAATAACTTTTTTTGTGTAATAAAATCTAATATAATTATGGCATATTGTGAAATAATAACTTTATTTTTGTAATACATAGGCCAAATTTAGTTCTTTCATATAACAAAAGGTATGAAATGTGTTCTATGAAATGAAAAATATCAAAAATATTAATTTAATTTGAAAATATAATTGGAAAATTATCAGGGGTGGTACATTCTACCTCAATTTCAAATATTTATTCCATAAATATTCATTTTGGTTATCAAGGGTTTAATAATTGAATGTTTCATTCATAAAAACACACATCATAAAAATGAATACTAAAACTTCCTTTACAAAAAGAAATTTGGAAACTTAATGGTTATAAAAAGTAACACATAAGTAGGTTACCACTTTTTATAACATAGGTGGGAAGTAAAAAAATTTATAGGAATGAAATGAATAAATAATCATTGAGAATAATAATGATCACTAATCACAAGATAGTGGGTGATTCGGTGAATATTAACAATAATAAAACAATAAACTTAAGAAGCGTGAAAGAGATCATTGATATCATAAAAAATGATTGCAATAAGAAAAAAAATTTCTTCATGTCTTTTTTCTTAATGTTGAATAATTTTCATGAAGAGTTATACATACTTTATTTCTGAAAATTCTCGCCCTTTTGTGCCCTGATCCGTTTCCACATCATCTCTTCTTCCATGTAATAAATGTGAATTTTTCATTACTGATGTACTAAAAATCATTGGGTAGAATTATAATAAATTTAATATGTCTTTAGTTAAAATCATAGAAAAATGTTTATCACATGACCTCCAAAATGCATAAATCCTCTTATGGATAGATAATACATTAATCTCTAAAAACTCATCCTAAGATTTAATTAAAAAATTCCATAAATGGTTTACCACATAACCCTTTCAACATATAAATGTCAAATAATTTAGGAATCAGTTTACTAAATTTTCAAAAACTGGTTAGCATGATACCCCATATATCATAATGTAGCTCATGGTTGATGCATACCATGCATTGTAATAGATTTATCATGATTTCTCTTGAAACATGTTAATAACATGAATTACCAAAAATCATCATTGAAAACTTGAAACTTTCTAAGGGATATATTTCTTAAATCTAATATGTTATCAACTTCATCCATAATAACGTAGATAACTTTTTCAAAAAATTCATTATCCAGTTCCATGGTAATCATTACTATCCAATTTAATTTTTCATATACAACACATAATTTTCCAAATTCCATCATCTCAACATTACAAACATATTAATTTTTTTATTTCCCATAATATTGTATTTTCCATGAATAGAACCTTTCCATTAAATAACAACTCTATTCCATTGGAACTGTTCAACATATTCTTGTAAATACTTAGAAAAAATACGGAATAATACTTATATAATTCCCCATTCATAATTTTTGAATCCAAATACAAAAGAACATGAATCCTTAAACTTTAATTATTGGAATATAATTATACCTTCCTTGGTTTAGAAGTAGATTCTTACATCATGTCATTGAGTTGGGTAATGACCATGTTTGCAGATGATAAGACATTAAACTACATGAAAATTCATCACTCTATTACCCTTTTTCAAGAAAAGATAACATATTCCCCTCCACATGAGGTTTCTGTTATGGTTCTTCTTCCCATCTTCTTGACATATAGGAAGAAGAATCCCTTTTCTCTATTATTTTAATCATGTGAATATTTATAAAACCTTATCATTTTTTTATTTAATGTGTTAGGAAAATCACTAAATTCCACATTGTTAATCATATATTGTGATATCTGATTCTGAATAATATAAATATCTTTCTCTCTAGTCATTATTAGATTTCATTTATCATAATCACCCAATTTTCCATCAGATTCAATGTTAACTATGTTCATTATATTACATATCATTGACATAAGTTAGAAAATATAGTGTTAGTAACTCTTATAATAGAAAAAGGCCATCTAATCATGAAGAATTACTTTTAGGAGGAAAAAATATGAATCCATCCTTTAAAATGATAGTCTTATCATTAGATACATCCCAGAAATATCATTAAGTACCCCCAATTTTCGAAATTTAACCCTTATTTATGTCTTTTTATATATGTAAACTGGTTTGGTAATGTTTGCAATACATTTAATGGTTTTGCGACGGTTTGGAGGACTTCATAAGGGTACATGGTTTGAGAATGGGTAGGGGAAACCATGAAACAAACCTTGGTAACCATACACATAGAGGCAGAAGGATACATGATTAGGCATAGTTTAAAAACCATTAGGCCACAACATGTAAATCGTGCAACATGATACATTGGGATATTTCATGTTCGTTGATATTTTTTCTAACCATGTTGGACAACCATATGGGGAACCCTTTAGGATAATCGTCGTTGCACAACCAGTACACATTTTGTCTAACTGTGTGATCTTAACATAAAAAACATTAAAAATATGGTTTTAAAAATGTTTTTGTGCTAGATTTCCCCAAAAAAACTCATTTCTCCTCCCACTCGAACCCAACAAGGTATTTCTTAATCTATGGGATTATAGAGGCTCTCCCACTCATTTTAGAAGTAAATTAATGGGTTTTTAGACGTATAAATATCATTCTTAATTGGTAAGTCTCTCTCTTTGGTTGTTTTGTTGTTTTCTCTAGATCAAATTCTCTTTATCTTGGTTTCCTAGATGTACTTTTTTATCATATAGGTCATGGTTTGTTCTGTACTAAAATAATGAGAGATGGTATTTTTGATATTAATAAAAGATATCTATGGTGGTTTTGTGGAGATTTCACATAGATTTGTGGTGCAGTTTTGAGTAGGTCGGTTTCCTCGAAACCCATAGATAGGTGGAATCTCTCTCAACAACATTATTATTGAACATGTAGGGTTCAATTTAATATTTTTTTGTTTTTTCTTAAAATTTATATTGATTGTGATTTGGGAAACTTTTTTTAATCCCATATTATGATTATTTATGGGATTTAAGGAAAATGGTGTTTTTTGAGAGATGTTATTTTTGATGGATTTTAAAATGATCATTTTAAACACAGTGGGTAGGTTTTTTTATGGAAAATGAGTTTCAAAAATGGATTTCAATGAAATGTGGGTTTTATTTAAATGAAGATGGGAAAGATTGTGGCATAATGGGGTTTTCAATAAATCTTAATTTTATTGAATGGTTTTGGAATATTATTTAAATATTAGTTCTGTATTAAAGTGTTGTTTGGTTGGGAATTGTTGTCTTGGCATGTTTGTTGAAATTTGTTTATACGATGCTGTAAATTTTTTTTTGTAAGATGTTGTTATGTTTTGGGAAATTATAAATTTTCATTTTGTTGCATCTTAATGAATGTTTTTTGCATGGGGATTGGCTTACAAGGTTAAGCATGTTGGGGAAAGGATGGATATTGGGTGTGAAGGACCACCGTTAATGGGAAGTGGGTGATTAGTACCACTATAAAATTTGGAAAAGTCCATACATGAATTTCCACAATCAATGGTAACACCGAGATCAGGTGTGTTTATGTATAGAAATTGTAAATACGGTTAGAATATTCATGCGACCATGTGGGTTCGAATGGGATATACCAATATGTGTTTGTAAATGGATAATGACATATTTGGTTTCATTGGTTGCATGATTTAAAAAAACTATGGAGTTTTGTACAAAAGTGGTTTTGGTAAAGGGTTTTATTGGATTTCTAAAAATTTTGTCATTGTTTATTGGTTTTAGATCAATGATTTATATAAAATATTCCAATGATTTATGTCCTAGGGTCTAGTGTACGGAATTAATTTGGGGGGAAACTTACTATGTATTACTACTCACCCCTCCACATTGGTACTTTGGTTCTTTTGGAGATGTTGTATTTCAAGAAAAGTGAAAACTTATGAAATCTCGTTTCCTTAGTGGTGAATCATGATGCTCGGGAAGTATTTCAGTGTTTGGAGTATGGAACTTGGTGTCGTGCTGTAGAGTTGAGTTATTGGTCCTTTGAGTTATTTTGTTTATAGTCTTCCTCTTGGTATTAAGATTTGTATAGTCATGGGGTGGATTTTGGTTCCTGGTATTTTGATGATTTGTACTAAATTTTTTACATGAATCATCTAGTTGGTTTTGATAATGGTTCCATTGGTTGGATATTTTTATTTAAAGAGAAAATCATTCCCCAAATTTTGATGAAGCCCTCAGTGTCTAATTCCAAACTTTGGTAACTTTAAGAACAATGATTAAGTTCAATTAGATCTTCTACCTTGAATCAAGTAAATTATAAGGGGAGGGATATTCAGGTGGGACAAATTTGTTCTGTCATTATCTTTCAAGTTAAAGAAGTCTTGTTAAGTTCTTTTTATTGGTTATCGGTCATGGAGTTGACATTCATTCTTGGGGTATTATTTGAGTTAGAACGGTATCATGGTGTAAAACTGTCATACTATGAAATGTATTTTACAAAAGAACATTGATAACCTTCTTATATTTAACATCAAGTGTACCACCCTAGTCTTCCATGGTACGCTTCTCTTTGAATAATACAGTAGCATGTTTTGTACGCAACTTCAAGTTCTAACACACCACAACCAATCAAACTAGCCATTATGAATAGTAATACAAACTTTTTCAAATTTAATACATTTTATCTTTCAAAATGGACTTAATTTTCGGATTTGGATTATCGAAATTATCTTAGGATGAATTTCTAGTATTTTTCTGAAAACATTCAATTTTTGATGAACAGTGAAAGATACTAAATTTTAATTAAAAACAACTTTTTTAATCAAAGTAACATATAGTGAAAAATTATACTATTTAGTGGGTTTCAAGTATAATTAGATTATATTTTTACCATTTAATCCAATTTTTGTCAATTGACATAATTTCACATTAAAATTGGACATAAGCCAGTATCAATCATTTGATAGTTATTTGTTCTTAAAAACACACCTTTTGTTTTGACAACAGAAATTAATTTTAAATTAATTTCTCCCACTTCTATGTTTTGAATTTAGAAAAATTTATTCCATATTTATAATCATGAATCCAAATTTTGTAAATAGTTTACTTTTAGTTTTAGACATTTTGAAAAATTACTTCGGTAAATATTTTATTTACCATGGTTAAAGGGTAAATCCTGTAAATAAGGGTAAAAAAATAATATTATAATAATATTAAATTAGAATAACACGTGTTCTATTCCTATTTACTGATACATATCCGACCATGGGCATCCTTGGGTCATTTTTGAGACCACATGGAGCCACTTGTATGTGATAATGACACTTTATAATAATTACGATAAAGTAAATACAAAAATTACATAAGCACATATCTTATAGTAAAATTTTTTTTACATAGGGTTATATATGTTTTCTTAATATATTTATTCATTAGAAATATAAAAATATTTCCTACATAATGGTTTTATATTTATAATTTTAATACATGTAATAATTAAATTTATTTATGACACAATGATGATGCAATATTTTCCTTATTAATAAAAAAATGAAATAATGGTATTATAAATGATAAAATAAATACAATTTGAATGTTATGATTCCAAAGACGAATTTTCTAAGTTAATATGAAATTTTAGGGTTGTTTATATGAATTTGTTTTGATGTAATAATACTATTATGAATTTATAAAAAACAAAAATACTAAATACTGTCAAAATTGACATATAAGAGTTTTTAAAAAAACAATTATATTATTAATTTATATTCTGTTACTAAAAATCTAATGTTAAGAAAAAGACTTATATAATTATAGGTGTATCATTAATTAACCACTTGGGGTTCCCATGAAAGTATATAGTATGTTTATTAACCATAAAATATAAAAATACAAAGAGACATGTTAAATGTCAAACTATTTACCTAAGAGTTAAACCTAAAAGATAAAGTTAATATAGAGAACCAAAATTGTATAAAACCTATTGGATGAGTGTTTTTCGACCCATCCCCACATTAGCCTTTAAATAAATCATTTTTTAGCCAATAGAAACTGAAAATGATTTTATTATAAAATAATATTTCTAGCTTTTCCTAAGGTTCCCCTCACCCTTCTTACAAAAGGGAACTCACCCTTCTCTCTAATTAACACATTAAAAGCTATTTGGATCTGCCAAACCCTACCCGAATAACCTACCAACTAACCTATCATCATCCCAGAGGCCTTCCATTAGTCATAAAACCATCTAATAGAGCTGATTTGATCAAACCAAAAGAAATATTCTGAAGAAGAGGTAAACATTTAATCACCTCTTTCAAGTTCCGTTCTTTTTCCACTTCTTATTTATTTTTGGTTTACATTATAAAATAACAAATTCAGTATCTTCTATATACTGAGGTGTTATTATAAATATGGTACAACCATATTCATTATTATATCCATACATTGAATGACATGTCTCCATGCATGTGTACGTACGGCTTACCATCCCCACGTCTTGGTGTAATTGTTATTCAATACATTATTATTTTTATGGATATAAAAATGATGTTTAATTGATGTTAATATTAAATATAACATTATAATTATCAATTATATATTATATAACATCAAATTATATATTATTTTAATATCCAAAGAATGATATTGTCACTCGTGCGTACGTACAGATTACCATCTCCACGAACGTGATAAGATTCATTTCCCATCGTATCCATTAAAGACTAATTTTAATTAGATGATTATAAATAATGTTTAAAGAATTAATATGATTCTGAATATGTATAATATACATCATATCCATAACAAACATTACTTATGTAACAAAGCATATAAAGGAAAACGAATCAATTAACACCCGAAATGACTATAATACTAAGATATTATTAACAAAGAAATATTAAAAGATCATATATGATATCATATTAATGTATATGATTATTTTTAATTTAATAATAGGTATTTAACCATTATAAAAGAGGTTAACCAACACTCAACCAAGGAAAAGTACATGGTATGTGTTAATTTCACAATGACTTTATTATCCAAGGTTGTTTTTTTATGTAAGTATCTATTGTGACCTATTTATTATCCATATACACGTTTCATAAAAATGTATTCCAAATTATTTTATAATATTGGTTAATGTCAATTATACCATTTTTTTATTTGTATAAAATGGTTTCAAAGGAATATTTCATTCGTTTTCCAAACAATGTACTTTTTTCACTTTTCGACAAATTAAAGAAAAGGATGTTTTTTATCATATACGGCGAGTGTGACTATTTTCCACCATTATAACATCATCAAAGATTACCTTACAAGATTATAAGAATATTTCAGAAATAAATGTTTTCTATTATAATTAAATGAATTTTAAATTATTTCAAAACAGAAAGAGATATTCCGCAACAAATGGTTTTGATTTCATCTATGTGAGCATCCTTTGAAAAATTTTAAGCTTATTTGATGTTGATTTATTATGATACAAAGCTTCCATATTGTATTTAAGGTTTTGTGATATGTTTGACTATGGATGTGTTATTTTTACACAATTGATGGTTTATGGATAAACTATTGACATTTCATATGCTAGTTTTAATATGAATGTTTATGTTATGTTTAAACCTTTTCATATGAGGAATGCATTGGACTTAGTATGTGACGGGTGGATGGTGCAATATCTCCTCGATGTATTGATAGGTCTCATTAGACAAACTAGTGTCTTGGAACAAGGACTTGAAAAAATACTATTTGTAGTCTGGGGAAAAGGCCTTGACTATGTGGTTATGAAAGTATGACATTATGCATTCCAACATTATGAAATTTTTATTGTTATTTCATGTGATTATTTGACTACTATAATATCCATGTGAGTATGTAAATGGAATTATTTTGATTTATATTTTCCATATTATGGTGTTGTTTATGTTGAAAAGGCTTTTGTTTTATACATTACCTTAAATGTTTATTCTTATTTATGAATGTTTTCACTATATTCGTATCTTTAATGAGCATCTAAGATCACCCCTTGCTCTGTTATAATTTTCCCAAGATACGAAGAAGCATATTATGACTGACATATAGGGATAGTCTATGGGATATCAGTGTTTTCAATGGAAACAATGTTGTTGTAGTTTTCTATTTTATTATGTAATATAATCCAAATGAATGTATCTAGTACTTCCAAGGCTACTAAAGAAATTCGCCTTTATAGAATTGATCTTTTGTTACCATTCCAATGATATGTAATAATACACCGACTATGGGCTTCTGGGGTCAGGGCGTTACAGTCGGTATTAGAGAAAGTTTAGTACAAACCTTGGAATCTATATTTAGATAAATTCTGATTAGATCACATTACCATAAGATAGAATTTGAGGATTAGTATATAAGAACTTCCTAGAATTTTGTTATTGTATAGATTTTTGAGTTTTCCATGAAATACATCGCTATCTGAATATGTGTTGGTAGAGCCACCTATGGAACAGATTTACCTGGGGGTAATACCCGAAAACATTGCTTTGAGATAGAATCGAATGGGAACTAGTGTACGACAATGGGTGTTGCTGCACTCTTGGTTACAACACTCCTGGGGGATAGGCTTAGGATAATTCTCATGTTATTTTCAAACTATTATGAAGTGTTTATGAGTATATACTTCATCAATGAAAACATTTCTTATGATCATGGATTATATCCATAAACTTAAAATACTAATTAATTGTTTTAAATGATTGTATTTATGTATTATGATTTGTAAACTAATCTAGTTTATGCCATTGTTTAGAAATTGCACCTAGTGGAAAGAATGGAAATTATATCAATGCATGCACTCCATGTAGGGATTTCCCTACTTCTCAAGATAATTATAATAGAGCTTGTAAAAAAACTAGTGCTGATCAGCTTATCACCATACATGGACAGCTCACTGAGGGTATTAATAATAACCTTACCCATATGGAGCACCCTGATCCGCATCGTGTAAGATCAATGTCAGATCGCTTCATGAGCAAAAAACCACCAACATTCAATGGTGGTACAAATCCCCTATTATATGGGCAATGGATAAATTACTTATGGAAAATATTCCATGCCTTTGGGAGTAGCGAAAGGGAAAAACGTTTCATGGCGGTTTACCTCGTCACTGGAAATGATGATCAATGGTGGTTTTTCATTCAAAACACCAAGGAAGATGATGAAGTATCAAATGCGGAATGGAGGGAGTCTAAAGAAATTTTTTGGGAAAAATTATTTCCTCATGACCATCGAGTGGATATGGAAAGGAAATTTTGAGTCAGAGGAAAAAGGAGGATGAGAATGTTGCAAAGTATGAATATAACATTACAAGGCTAGTGAGTCATTCTACAGATTATATATGTAACCCAAGAAGTAAGTTTGATAATTTCATTGATGGGTTAAAACCATTTATCCATCGAGCATTATCTTCACAATTCTACTCGTCGTACGAAGATATTGTCTCATGTTCTATCTATACATAAAAAAAATTCTCTAAGTTTTACGACTTTAATGAAATTCAAGAGAAGAAAAGATCTGTTGAACACTCTAGAATTGGAAATAAGGGGAAAAAGGAAAAATTTAATATCTATCCTATAGTAAATGTGGGAAGAAACACCAACGTACTTTCCTGAAGGGAATGTGAGTTTGTTACAAGTGTCGTGAAAAATGGCACCAAGCTCGTGATTGCATGGGGAATAAAGAGGTTGTCGATGTTGAATGCTACAATTGTAGTGAAAGGGGGTATTATGCGAATGAATGTCATGTGCATCAGGAGAACTTACTTCGGAAAAGGATAAGGGATCAAGGCCATGTTTATGCTATCACTACTGTTGAGGATGATGTAGGGGTAGGTAATTTAATTGTTTTCTCAAGTTTAGAAAATGCTTTATTGGATTCTGGATCATCACATTGTTCCATATCTTCCTAGTTTGCTATGAAAATTAGATTTTTCCAATTTTATTTAAAAATGGAGTTGTTAGTCAAAACTCATAAGGTAAGTATCGTTGCTACAATGTTTTGTGAATTAGACCCCATTACGGCATATAAATGTTTTTATCTGCTGATATCATCATCATACCCATGATTGAATCTGATATATTCCTTGGAATGGATTGGATTTCGAACCATGATGTGAAATTTATTGTAATAATAAGGAGGTTAAATTTTTTGATAATTATAAGGAGTACCTTATATTTAGAGCAGAACCATCACCACCTAATTCTTATCTTGTTCCACCCCTTATAGATCAACTAAATTCAATTATTGAGAAGGAAGAGAATAAAAAAATTATGGGTGAGGAAAAGAATTTTCAAATAAAGTATGTACATATTGTGCAAGAGTACGTTGATGTATTTACAGAGGATTTACCTGGACATCCTCTAGAATGAGAAATTGTGTTTTACATTGATTTAATTTCTGGTTTAAGGCCCATATCAATGACCCCTTATAGAATGGACACCGTGGAATTAGTGGAACTAAAGAAACAACTAGAGGAATTTATTAATAAGGGATTTATTCTCCCGAATGTTTCTCAATGGGGAACCCTTTTCCTTTTTGTTAGGAAGAAAGATTGATCTTTGATGTTGTGCATTGACTACAGGGAGATCAATGCAACAAGAAAAAATAACAAGTATCCCATTCCTCACATTGATGATTTTTCTGACCAACTTCATGGATCCTAATACTTTTCTAAGATTGAACATCGATCTGGATACCATCAGTTGTGCGTGATGAAAGAAGACATTCTGAAGACAACATTTCGAACTAGTTATGGGCAATACGAGTTTACAATAATACCTTTTTTATTGACTAATACACCCTCTGTCTTCATGGATCTAATAAATAATGTTTTCAAAGAATATATTGATGAATTTGTAGTGGAATTTATTAATGATATATTGTTATACTCCAAAAGCTATGAAAATTAGGAAAATCACCTGCGCATTATCCTGAAGACTCTTAGAAGACATGAATTATATGGAATATTTAGCAAGTGTGAATTCCAGCTTCAGAAGACTTCCTTTCATGGATATATTGTGTCTAAGGATGGAATCTCTATTGATCCTTTTAAGACCATGTCAATCCAAGAATGGCCAAGGCCAACTAGTATAACCGAGGTACGTAGTTTTATTTGTTTAGTTGGTTATTATTGATGTTTCGTCCAGAATTTTTCCTGGTTGGCTAACCCATTAACAAAGCTTACAATAAAAGGGGTTAAATTTGATTGTACAAAATAGTGTGAAGAATGTTTTGAAGAACTAATGAAAATATTATTCAATGATCCTATATTGACTCTACCATCGGGGTATGATGGATTTGTTATTTATAGCGATGCTTCAAATAATGGTCTTGGTTGTGTCGTTACGTAGAATGATAGGGTTATTTCCTATGCATCACGACAGCTATAAATTAATTAGAAAAACTATCCTACACATGATGTTGAGTTAGTATCTATAATCTTCACTTTTATGATATGGAGAGATTATCTCTATGGTGAAAATGTGGGATATATACCATCCAAAAGAGTTTGAAGTATATTTTCTCACTAAATGAAATCAACATGTGGAAAAAGAGATGGCTTTAACTACTCACGGATTATGATTTCACTATAAAATACCACCCTAGGAAGGAAAATAAGGTGGAATATTCTTTGATCAAAAAAGATTATGGAGTTTTGAACATGATGAGAGTTGAAAAGGATCCTATTTTCATGGATATAATCAAGATTGATATAGGAATAACCAAGGATGGTGAAATATCAATACTTTTCCAAATAGGTTCCAAACTATATTTACTAGAAAGGATAAAAATTTCTCATGCTGGTGATGAGGAATTTCGAAAGAAGATAAAATCTGTGAATGATTGAAGATTGATCATCTTCGAATATGAAGATGGGATTTTGAAATTTCGGAAGAGAAGTTGTGTTCCAAATATAGCTAATCTGAAAAGGGAATTTTTAGATGATGCTAATAGCTCTAATTTCACTATACTACCTAGGAGAACAAAAATGTATAGATATTTGAAGGAGTCATGCAACCATTTCACATTCCTGAGTGGAAATGGGATAATATTAAGATGGACTTTGTCATGGGACTACCAAAGACACCTAGAAGGAATGATTCAATATGGGTAATTGTGGATCGTATTACCAAGTCAGCACATTTTCTTGCTATAAGAGAAGATTTGGAACTTGAATTATTAAAAATACTATATATTAATGAAGTTGTAAGACTTCATGGAGTACCACTATCGATTTTTTCAGATCATGATCCCCATTTTACATCATGATTCTAGAAAAGTCATCATAATTCCATTGATATTGAACATCGTTTGGCCACTGACTACCATACCCAAACTGATGGAAAATCAGAACGGAATATTCAAACCTTAGAAGAAATGTTGAGATCGTGAACACATGACATTCATGGTATATGGGATCAATATTTATATCTGGATGAATTTTCTTATAACAATAGCTTCCATTCAAGTATTCAGATGGAACCATATAAAGCGTTATATGAAAAGAGATGTCTCACACCAACGTGTTGGGATGATGTTGGTGAAAGAAAACTCATAGGCCAAGAACTTGTGGAGGAAATGGGGGAAAAGATGAAGGTAATCCCAACCAACATCAAGGAATCACAATGTATACAGAAGAGATATGTCGACAATTGAGGGAATGATTTGAAATTTCAAGTAGGAGATCATGTTTTCTTGAAGGTATCTCCAGAGAAGGGTGATATACGTTTCATTAAGAAGGGTAAATTGAGTCTCAGGTATATCAGACCTTTCGAAATTATAGAAAGAATTGGGGATGTTTCATACCATTTGGAAATGCCTCCAAGTCTCTCTATAGTCCATGATGTGTTCCACGTATCACTGTTGAAAAAATACATGCCTGACCCAATGTATTTACTCACCTATTAGAAATTAGAACTGTAACCTGATCTGTCTTATTGCGAAGATCTTTTCAGGGTTCTCTATATAAGAGAACAAGTGATGAGAAGCTGGATGAATCGTCTGGTAAATGTTCTATGGAGAATCCATAAGATGGAAGAGGCAATGTGGGAACACGAGGAACTTAGGATGAAGAACCACCCGAGTCATTTTATGCAGTAATATTCTAGAAATTTCGAGGATGGATTTTTTTGAAGGATAGGAGAATGTAATGCCCAAGATTTCATGGTACAATACTCTTTTAATAATATAGTAGTGTGTGTTGTACGTAACTTCGAGTTCTAACACACCACAACTAATCAAACTAGTCATTATGAATAGTAATAACCACTTTTTGAAAATTTATAAATTTTATCATTTAAAATGGACTACATTTTTTGATTCGGAATATTGAAATTATCTTAGGGTGAATATTTGGTATTTTTCTGAAAACTTGCAATTTTTGATGAATAGTGAATAATAATAAATTTTAATTAAAAACAATTTTTTTAATCAAAATAATTTATAGTTTTAAATTATACTATTGAGTGGTTCTAATGTATTATTATATTATATTTTTACAATTTATTCCAATGTTTGTCATTGGATGTAATTTCCCATTTATACTGGACAAAAGAAAGTTTAAATCTTTTGATAGTTATTATTTTTTTAAACAGCCGTTTTATATTGACAACGAGAATTAATTTTTAATTAATTTCATCCAATTCTATGTTTTGAATTTAGAAAAATGGATTCCATGTTTAGAATCAGGAGGTATAACATTTTTAATTTGGTAATTTTTATTTTTAGACATTTTGAATAATTATTTCAGAAAATATTTTATTAACCATGGTTAAAAGGTAAATCTGGTAAATAAGGGTAAAACAATAATATTATAATAAAATTAAATTACCTCAACATGTGTTCTAACATTATTTTTTGATACATTTATGACCATGGGAATCCTTGGGTCTATTTTGGGATCCCATAGAGCCACTTGTTAGTGATAATGACACTTTATAATAATTAAGTTAAAGTAAATACAAAAATGACATAAGCATATATATTTTAGTAAAACAAATTACATAGGATTATATATGTTATCTCTTTGAAAATAAATATTAATTAAAAATATAAAAATATTTCCTACATAATGAACTTTTATTTATAATTTTTATACATTTAATTATTAAATTTATTAATGACACAATGATGATGTAGTATTTTACTTATTAATGAATGAATAAGATAAATGGTATTATAAATGTCAAAATAAATATATTTTGAATGTTTTTATTCCATAAAATAGTTATATATGTTAATATGAGATTATAGGGTTGGTTAGATGTTTTATTTTCTACGTAATAATGCTTTTATGAATTTAGAAAAAACAAAATACCAAATAGTGTCAAAATTGAAAAAATAGAGTTTTTAAAAAAATATTATATTATTAATTTATATTATGTTGCTAAAAATATACGGTTTGGCAAAAATACATTAATAATGATAGGTGTATCATTAATTAATCACTTGGGGTTCTCATGGAGGTTTATAGTATGTGTATTAACCGTATAATATAAAAATACAAAGAGACATGGTAAATGTAAAACTATTTAACTAAGAGTTAAACCGAAACGATAAATTTAAAACAGTGACCCAAACCTGTATAAAACCTATTGGTTGAATTTATTTCAACCCATAACCATCTTATACTTTAAATAATTTATTTATGAGTCATTAGAAACCGAAAATTATTTTATTATAAAATAATATTTCTAACTTTTCTTAAGGTTCCCCTCACAACTCTTATAAAAGGGAACTCACCCTTCTCTATAATTCAAAACATCAATGCAATTTGGCTCATTCAAAACCTTCCCAAATACCCTCTAAAGTTCCCTCCCTTCATTATAGAGTCCTTTCTTTAGTCAGAAAACAATCCTAAAGAGCCATTTTGATCAAATCAACAGGAAGAACCCGAAGAAGAGGTAAACATTTCATCACATCATTCAAGTTCCTTTCTTCTTCCACATCCTCTTTATTTTGATGTATCCATTATGAAATAATAAATTTAGTATTTTCTGTATACTATTATGTTATTATAAATATGTTAAAACCATATTCAGTATTCTATCCATCCTTTGAATGACATGTCACCATGCGTGCGTACATACGACCTACCGTGTCCACGTCGTGGTGTAGTTGTTATTCAAAACATGATTATTTGTATGGGTATAACAATGTTGTTTAATTGATGTAAATAACAAATATAACATGATAATTATTCTTTATATATGATATAACATCTAATTATATATTATTTTAATATCAATGTAATGACATTGTCACTCATGCGTACGTACGGATTACCGTCTCCACGAACGCGATGAGTTTCATTCCTCATCGTGCCCATTCAAGAATAATTTTCATTAGATGATTAAAAATAATATTTAAAAACATAATATAATTCCAAATATGTATAATATACATTCTGTCCCTAACAAACATTACTTACATAACAAATCATATAAAGGAAAACAAATCAGTTAGCACCCGAAACGATGATAATACAGATATATTATTAAAAAATCAGTATTAAAAGATCATATATGATATAATATTAATGTATAATATTATTTTATATTTTAATAAAAATTATTTCATCATTATACAAGAGGTTAACCTACCCTTAACCAAGGAAAAGTATAAGGTAAGGGTAAATTTCACAATCTTTTTATTTTTCAATGTTGTTTTTTATGTAAGTATCTACTAGGACCACATTATCATCCACAACCATGTTTTTTAAAAATTTATTCCAAAACATTTTTTAGACTATGGTTTAATGCCATTCATACCCTTATTTTAATTTTTATAAAATGGATTAAAAGGAATCATTCCATCATTTTCCAAACAAGGTACTTTTTCACCTTTTCGACAAATTGAAGGTAATAATGTTTTTTAACTTATACGATGGGTGCGGATATTTTCTGCCATTATGACATCATCAATGCTACCCTTACAAGTTTATAAGAATATATCAAAAATAAATGTTTCTTATATAATTATATGAATTTTAAATGATTTCAAAACAGAAAAATATATACTTCTCAAAATGGTTTTGATTTCATCTATGTCAATATCCTTTGAGGGATTTTAAGATTATTTGAATTTTATTTACTATGATACAAAAATATCATATTTTATTGAAGGTTCTTTGATATGTTTGGCTATAGATGTGTTATTTTTACACCATTCATGGTTTATGGATAAAGTCTTGACATTTCAAATGCTAGTTTTAATATGAATGAATATGTTATGTTTAAACCTTTTCATATGTGGAATGCATTGGATTTAGTAAATGATAGGTGGAGCCTGCTATAGCTACTCGATGCATTGGTAGGTCTCATGAGAAAAACTAGTTACTTGGAACAAGGCCTAGACAAATATTATTTGTAGTCTTGGCACAAGGCCTTGACTATGTGGTTGTGAAAGTCTATCATTATTCATTCCATCATTATGAAATTGACATTTGATATTGCATGTGATTATTCGACTAGTAGAATATCCACGTGAGTAAGTAAATGGAATTATTTTTATTTTTATTTTCCATTTTATGATGATGTTTATGTTGAAAAGGTTTATGTTTTATACATTGCATTAATTGTTTATGCTTATTTATGAATGTTTCTGTTATATTGTTATCCTTACTAAGCATCTGAGGTCACCATTTTCTAGGTTTTATTTTTCCCAGGATGCGAAGAAGTATGTTATGACTGACCTATGGGGATAGTCTATGGGATCTCCGTGTTGTCTATGGAAACAATATTGTTGTATTTTTCCATTTTATGATGTAATGTAATCCTTATGAATTTATCTAGTACTTCCAAAGATAATAAACTAATCGGTCATTCGAGACATGATATTTTGTTACTATGCCCATGATATGTAATAATGCACCAACTCTATGCTTCTGGGGTTGGCGTGTTACGTCAAGTTACCAGATAGTTGCATATATAAGTGTTTTTGATACACTTATAGTATCAGGATCAAATTATCATCGGTGTAACCAATGAGGAGAGCATAAAATACACAATCGAAATGACTTCCCACTTGGATTTTATATATTATATGGTATAATAATTTATTTTATTGTATTAATGTGTGAATTTTTAAAAATATGTATTTATTTTCCTAAAGTGTAATTTTGGAAAAATAATTGTTGTAGTATTTGGTAAATGGGTTGATTTTCCAAACGTAGTGGATTTTTCAAAATTGTGTGAACATGGGAAATGTGGAATATTGGAATGAATTAAAATGACATTTACAAAGTGATTGAATTTGAGAATGGTAATCCTTCATTTTATAAAGAGTGATACTTAGGGTGGTTGTTTTGTTGAGGGAAATGGAATTAGGTAGAAATCACAAAGGCCAACTAGAGGATGTTTATATCATTCAACCTCAAGAGAGACATGAGATTTTGGTTGACCATTTTTCGAGTTCTCTTGGGTACGAGAGGCATATATGAATGTTTTATATTTATATAGGTGCTGGTATAGCCGAATGGTTTATGTTTTAAGTCCAATAGTTTTGAGAGATGCAACATGAGTTGTTCTTATGAGTTGATATTTTTGGGAAACATGATTGACCCATAGGAATGTTTTCTATATGTCATAGTTTCCTTGTAATATAATTCATATGAGATGCTTTGTACATGGAATCAGTGTGTTATGAGTACCAATGAGTTTGGGTAGATGGTATAGTTATATCTTAGACACTGTATGATGGAAACTGAATTCTTGTAGTTGTTTGTAATGATGGTTTTGAAGGGTGGAGTCATTTTGATGTATAACCATCTCTCTAAATGATGATTAATAAAAGAATATATGTTTATTTTGGGAGGAAAGTAAAATGGTAGATGATATGTGTATGGGTTCCTTTTTTGTGAGGGTGACACCTGAGGTGAGGATAGTCCCATGGTTAGAAAGATTGTAGGAATGCTTTGGTTGTTCTGTGAGATGTTGAGTTTTCTTTAAGGCCGATGAGGCAGAAAGACTAGGAGGCATGGTTAGGTGAGTAATTTGGAATTGGGATAGACCCTATGGAATCTTTTATTTTGTGGTCAATACTCCGTTCTAGTGTTAGGTCAGAGGAAAGTATGATATCTTGAAGTCCTTGATGAGGTCCATGAGTGGGAACACACTTTTATGGCACGTCACCAATAGGGAGGAGTGAATAGGTTGCTCAGTATAAGGTCCTATTATTTATAATGATTCAAATTCAGAAATTGCTTTCTATAGGAGAGACTGTTGGATTTTAATTAGTGAGGTTGACCATCATGTGGTGGTTGTTAACCACCAAGGGCTTCTCAGAGTTTCTCAGTGGTGTAGCAGCATTCATGCCAAAGGAATCATTTGTTCATTCCAGCTTTGTGAGGGGTCAAGAAGAGGTAGTTAGCCTCAGTTGGAAATCATATTGAAGCAACATTGGTTAACTATTGGAATGGTGCATGAAGGGAGGGAAACTTGAGAATTCCAGCAGGTCAAGTTGTCCCAATATTCAGAGGACTCATCAGCGATGGATAGTAGTGGTGTTGTTTGATGATGAAATCTTTGCTCGTCGGTAGCTAGTGACTATTAAAATCATTAAGTCATCCTAGTTATGATGAGAGAGCCATGGATTTATGCCTGGATAATTCATTATGTTTTTGGGATCTAGGACATCATAGAAGTAACACACATTGTGGTGGTATGTGTCGAGTTGGATGGTGGGATGTCTACCATTGATCATGTATGAGTGAGGTCCTTGGGAAAAACTGAAGGTTGATAAATGTCATGGGATCCATTCACAAAAACCAGGAATGGGTGATGAGTAATGGTTGTTTATTTTTCATTTCAGGAAAAACATGATGACCACATCCATGTTAGGGGGATCATCTTGTGTTTTAACTGTCAGTTGAAATGACCGATGTTACTTGAGGAGAGTTGTAAAAAGGACACTAAAAAGCTGGGGATTGGTAATGAGGTGAAACAAATATGGATAAAGCAGTGTGTTGGATGTGGTGGCATCGGTATTCCAAAGAAAACACGTGAGGTGCACATTTGGGTTCCTTGGGAAGGATCAGGCAGGCCATTTCGATGGTGGTTGATTGAGCCAAGCATGGGCATGGGGCATAGGGATGTTCTAAGAGAAATCTAAGATTCTTTTTTTAGAATTTATGGTGGGCTAGGAAGTGGAATTTTGGTGTTAAAACATTAATTGGAATTGTGCATGAGCCCTAGTAGGTGGTTCTGGGTTACTCTTTGATGTCAATCAAAGTAAAGGAGCCATCAATATGGTGTAATGGTGTTGTCCCAATAATGAATTTGGGTTTTACTAGAATGAGTTGGATGAGGGAAATGATAACTGATGTATTGTGAGTCACTGGTATTGAGGTTTGTAACGCCCTGAACCTAGTTACCCAGAGTCGGTGCATTACTACATAACATTGGCATGATCACAGAAGATCATGTCTCGAAAGAATGATTAGTTTAGTAGCCTTGGAATCACTAGATACATTCATATAGATTACATTGCATCATAAAATGAAAACTACAACTACCTAGTCTCTATAGTCCACACACATATCCCCTCATACTATCCTTGCAGGTCATTCATAAAATACTTCTTCTCATCCTGGGAAAAACAAAACATCGAAAGGGGTGATCTCAGATTCCTAGTGAGGATAACAATATAGCGGAAACTTTCATAAATAAGAATAAACATTTAAGGCAATACATAAATAAAAAAATCCTTTTAAACATGTACTTCATCATAATATGGCAGAAATAAAAGGAAATAATGCAATTTACTTATTCACATGGATATTCTACTAGTCGAATAATCACATGAAATATCAATAACCACTTTCATAATGATGGATTTCATAATCCAGACTATCATAACCACATAGTCAAGGCCTCGTGCCAAGACTACAAATGAGATTTTTTCAAGGCCTTGTGGAAAGACACTAGTTTGTCTCATGAGACCTACCGATGCATCGAGGAGCTATAGCGGGATCCACCTATCACTTACTATGTCCAATGCATTCCTCATATGAAAATTTGTAAACATAACATAAACATTCGTATTAAAACTAGCATATGAAATGTCAACACTCTATCCACAAACCATGAATGGTATAAAAATTGCACATCCACAGTCAAACATAACTCATTCAATACAATATGAAAGGTTGTATTATAACAGATTAACCTAAATCGATAATAATAAAGGATATCAACATAGATGAAAATAATCATCAAAACTATTAGGAGAAACATCCCCGTTTTTCTTGAAAACATTTAAAAGTCACATTATTTGTCAAGAAGCCGTTTAAAATAGATTTTTGAATCAAAGTGTCCCATACCACTATGATACATTTAAAAGGAATTTTGATTTGAGAAAATTAATGTCCATATAAATTAATCCTTAAAATCATTTGTACAACATGGAAATTAATGACAAATATTTATATTAATAAATCATTAAAATATTTAATATAATATTTTAGTTAGGTTTCCTAAAAAAAGAGAGACACATGAATACAAATAATTAAGGTAATAAAAACATTATAATATCATGAGAATAAAGGGATTCCTGATATACTATGTCAAAGTACAATATATACACCATATAAAAGTGAATTGGTGTATAACAACAAATAAGTCTCAATGGAATGTAAATTGAGATGAAATCTCTTATAAAGACGGTATCCTTATTTTAAGGATAAATCAAATACATAATCATGTGTGAAAAATAAAAATACAATCAATATGACTGGATATTCATTGTAAATAAATCAGAGGACATTCACACATATTCATGTAAAAACAACACCAATGAATCAATTGTTTTACCCAATAAATGGAAATTGAGTTAAAATTACACTTATCAAGGTCATATCGATGAATTGAGAATTTATAAATGGAGTGATTATGTGTATAAAAATTATATCCACCTAAAAGGGAGTGGAAATTATGATATAAGAAAATGAATAGTGATTCCAGACATAATCTTTGAGTAAAATAATCTATGAACTATGTGTTAAGCTGAATGAGTGGAAATTGAAATTTCAAATTTCCTTATCAATTTGGTAACTTACGAAACATACACCCATGAAAGAAGGATCATAAAATGATTATGTAAATATAAATAAATTTATGTATATTACAAAATTAATACAATCATGGGTAGTTCACACACCACATGCATTAAATAAGTGATAAATAATGGAAATCTTGTGGAAATAAAAGTGATATAAGAAACACCATTGTAATTTTTCCTTGGACGAGGGTCGATTTGACTCTTGTATAAAGGTGAAATAATTTTTATTGAAATATACAAGGATCTTATACATTATTATGATATCACATATGATCCTTTAACATTTCTTTGTTAATAATATCTTAGTATTATAGTCATTTCGGGTGTAAACTTACTCGTTTTATTTTATATGTTTTGTTACATAAGTCATTTTTTATGGGTAGTTTGTATCTTATTCGTATAAAAAATTATATCAAGTCCTTAAACATTATTATTACTCATAAAATGAGAATTAGGCTTGAATGGATATGATGGAGAATGAATCTCATCGCGTTCGTGGAGACGGTAGTCCGTACGTACGCATGAGCGATAATATCATTTTTTGGATATTAAAATAATATATAATTGGATGATATATCATATATATAGAATTATTATAATGTTATATTTATTATTTACATGAATTTCACATCATTATTACACATATCCAAATAATAATGTATTGAATAACAATTACACCATGACGTGGAGACGATAGGCCGTACGTATGCACGTATGATGACATGTTATTCAAAGGATGGATAGAATAATGAATGTCGTTTTACCATATTTATAATTAAATAAATGTGTATATAATATACTGGATTTATTATTTTATAATGTAAATAAAAAAGAACGAAGAAGTTAAAGAAGAATAGAACTTGAAAAAGGGTGGTGAAAACATTACCTCTTCTTCAAGTTCTCCTATTGATTTGATCAAAAGGGATACTTAGGTTTGATTTATAATCAAAATAAGGACGCTAGTATTAATTTAGGGGACTTGAGAGAATAATCGGGCCTTTATTGCCCGAACAAAATGGGTTTGAAGGTGTGAAAAATTGGTTATAAGTGTTGTCCTCTTATAAGGGGGAGGAGGGGCTCTTTAGGAAAAACTTAATGTACTATTTTATAATAAATTCATATTCAGTTTCTAATGGCTACAAAGTGTATTATTCGATGTATAAGGTGGGGATGGGTTGAAATAAATTCATCCAATATATTTTAGATAGGTTTGGTTCATTATATTAACCATATCTTTTAGTTTTAACTCTTAGTTAATTAGTTTGACATTTACCATATCACTTTGTATTTTTATATTATATAGTTAATAAACTTACTATATACATCCAAGCGACCCCCAAGTGGTCAATTAATGATACAAATATCATGATATAAATAATTTGGATAAGCCTTAGATTTTTAGTAATAGAATATCAATTAATAATATAATATTTGTTTTAAAAACTTATTTATGTCAATTTTGACACTATTCAATAAATTATTTTTGTTAAGGTATTAAAAAAATTATTAATTCTAATAAAATTCATTTAAGAAATAAATACAAGTAATATTAACCAATAAAATTTGTATATAGCATGTAAACTTTCAAATTATATTTATTTTAACTTCTATAAAACCAATTATTTGATTCTTTCATTAATAATGAAAATACTGCATCATTATTGTGTCATAAATAAATTTAATTATTAAATGTATAAAAATTATAAATAAAATACAATTAGATAAGAAATATTTTCAGATTTCTAATGAATATTTATAGTCTAAAATATAACATATATAACCCAATGAAAAAAAATTTCTGCTAAAAGATATATGCTTATGTCATTTTTGTATTTACTTTAACTTAATTAATATAATGTGTCCTTATCACCTACAAGTGCCTCCATGGGGTCCCAAAATCGACCTAAAGATGCCCATGGTCGAACATGTATCAAACAATAAGGTTATGACACGTTTTAAGGTAATTTATTATTATTATATCATTATTCTTTACCCTTATTTACCAGATTTACCTTTTAACCGTGGTAAATAAAATATTTACGGAAGTAATTATTCAAAATGTCTAAAAATAAAAGTTAACTTTTTACACAATTTTGAAATCCTAATTCAAAATATGGAATCCATTTTTCTAAATTCAAAACACAGTAGTGGCAGAAATTAATTTAAAATTAATTCCTGTTGTTAAAAGAAAAAGTGTGTTTTTAAGAGATAATAATATCAAAAGATTGACACTTGTTTATGTCCGGTTAAATGTGAAATTATGTCAAATGACCAAAATTTTATTAAATAGAAAAATATATTCTAAATAAACTTTAAAACCACTCAAATTCATTATTTATCACTATTAATTATTTTGATTAAAAAAGTTTTTTTAAATTAAAATATATTAATTTTCAGTATTCATCAAAATGTAAAAGTTATCAGAAAAGCACCAAAAACACCCTAAGATAAATTTGATATTCCGAATCCAAAAATGAAGTGCATTTTGAAATAAAAAATTTATAAAATTTCAAAAAGTGGTTATTACTATCCATAACGGCTAGTTTGATTGGTTGAGGTGTGTTAGAACTCAAAGTTGCGTACAACACATGCTACTGTATTAATCAAATAGAAGCGTACCATGGAAGATTGGGGTGTTACAATCTACCCTCCATCAATAAATTGCATCCTCACAATTTTTAAAATTGTGATTTAGAATATAATTGAAATTCCCACATCGGAAAAAGAGTCAATAAAAATATCACATTAAAATAAAGAGAAGTAAAAAAGGTCTCCCAATATAACCTATCCTAGGATTTAGTGTAGAAAAACAAGGATATGGATGAAAAAATAATTGACAAGTTCTGATGGAGAGGGATAGAAAGCATGAATAGGAGAAATTTAACATCATGAAAACCACAAACTTGTTATGGTACAAATGGTCATTATTTTACCAGTAGGAAAATTAAACAGAAATAATTTTTTTTTGTTTTAATTTACATTACATAAAGATGAGGAATTCATTTCTGATATTTACTAAAAAAATAAAGAGATATACTAACTTTTTAAGTAGTGTTTCAATATTTAATAAATTTCCACAACTAACTAATTTTTTTAAACGATGAGTATTCAAGAAGATTTGATCACATTGGAAGAGCTAGAATAAACTTCTATAGAATCACATGATCCATGAAGGATAAATTATATATTTACATTGTCTTTATAGATTAATCAAAACCAAAATGGTTAGTATAAGATCTGATGATCCCCCAAAAATTATATTCCTTTAGAGAAAGAAACACTAATCATAATTTCTAAAATGAATAACCCAAAGATAAATAAATACCATTCAATAAACTATTTTCCTTAAAAATCCTTCAATATAATCCAAAAAAATATTGAAACCCAAAACATAGAAGAATTTGGTTATGTAGTCTTCAATGTTAAATTGTATCTCCAAATGACAATAACTACTCTTAAAGTCAAATACTTAAAAGTAATTAACCTAATAACATATTCTATATTATAGGTTAATCATTTCCATAAATAACCCAAATCACTATAAATCCACAATAAAAACGTAGATAAAAATCCACCATTACTTCTCAAATGAAACCTCATAGTATTCTATTTTCCTCGGGCAAATAGTGTTCCTAAAAAAGCAAACATCTTCCAAAATAACATTTATCAGTTAATTACTAAATCATTTTCCATTACTAAGGGTATTCATTTGATATGACATAAGAACCCAAATCAACTTATTATTGATCTATAAAATCATTTAACTTAAAATAATTAGTCACACTTACTAGGGACTTCACGTAGTCCAGTGGTAGGCGATAAATCCGAATCACACTTTGGTTATGTGTTCGATTCCCACAGCTTTGTCCGACGCGATGGGTTTTCAAACGGTCTGAATGTTTTCCTTTTTCAAAAACTATATATTATAAAATTAACAAAATGAGATAAATTCCTCAAAATAACCAAAACATAATTCTGGCCCGAAATTTTATCTCATACCTTTCATTTTCATCCCAAAATATAATAACTTGTAATTGGCTCAAACCCAATGATCATATAAAACAAAATGGAAATTTATATCTATATAAACAAGGGAAAATATAAGACTTCCTCAAATATCATTCTCACATGGAAAACTACAGGGTTACAAATACAAGTGAAAATTATTCTAATGTAATCCCATCAATAAGGAGCACTAATACTTTTAAACATTTCTCCAACCATTTATTTCCTCATAGATTCTTCTTTGACCAAGAAAATATCCTATAGAATAGGTAATTCACTCGGATAATGGCCAGGTCCCCTACACTTACAGGAAATGAGTGTAAATGGATTCTTGGGACCACTTTTATTTTCTTCCATAGTAATCATCATTTTTTCTCAGCAATTCTTCACTTTATATCCTTATTTTCCCCACGTAAATAATTTATTAGTTCCATTGAAACACCATAATGGGTGTCTCTTTCCACATTTACTTCATGATGGAAATTTAGGATTCATTTCTCCATGTTCTCCAATGCTGGAGATCTTATAATTCATAACCATTCACTTCATTGTTGATTCCGGGCATTGGATAATAAATATATTGTTGATCATATTTTTGGAAAACTGATTTGGCATGAACACCATATGTTTTACGCCTAACAACATTCCATTTTGTTGTTCATTTCCACCACTGTTACAACCTTTTACATCATTCTCAAAGTTACTATGACTTCCTTGGACTCTACCAATTGTCTAAAACCTGAATGCATTGTGTGAGTAACAGTAGTCATATAATCATTAAGAGAATATCATGACACCATATTCTTAATTTGAAACACCCCTGGATTAACCAAGGTCATTTATTATCATCTTATATTAAAATACTTCAAATTGTTTTGTAATGAAAATTTAAATTATCCAAAGCATATCCCCCAGGAGTGTCATGACCAAGAGTGCAGCAAGACCCATTGTTGTTCACCAGATCCCATTCGAGTCTACCTCAAAGCGGTGTTTTCAGGTTTTACCATGAAGAACATCTATGCCAGAGCTACCTCTACCTTCTTGTATCCAGACAGGGATGTATTTCTTGGAAAACTCACAAAATCTATACAATACCAATATTCTAGGAAGTTCTTATATAATAATCCTCAAAGCCTATCTTACGGATACGTTCTCTAATCAGAGTTTATCTAAATGTAGTTTCCAAGGATTGTACTAAACATTCTTTGATACCAATTGTAATGCCCAGATCCTCGTTACCCAGAGTCGGTTCATTATTACATAACATTGGCATGATCCCAAAAGATCTAGTCTCGAAAGACGGACTAGTTTAGTAACCTTGGAATCACTAGATACATTCATAAAGTTTACATTACATCATAAAATGAAAACTACAGCAACATAGTCTCCATAGTCCACACTCATATTCCCTTATACTATCCCTACAGGTCATTCATAAAATACCTTTTCACATCTTGGAAAAAATAAAACATAGAAAAGGGTTAGCTCAGATGCCCAGTAAGGATAATAATAGAGCAGAAACATACATAAATAAGCATAAGCATTTAAGGAAATGTATAACTAAAACAAAATCCTTTTAGACGTGATCTTTAGCATAATATTGAAGAAATAAAATGAAATAATTCTATTTACTTATTCAAATGGATTTTTTTCTAGTCGAATAATCACATGAAATATCAATAACCACTTTAATAATGATGGAATTCATAATTCCATACTATCATAACCAAATATTCAAGGCCTAGTGCCAAGACTACAAATAATATTTTGTCAAGGATTTGTTACAAGACACTCGATTGTCTCACGAGAACTAATGATGCATCGAGGATCTATAGAGGGCTTCAACCATCACTTACTAAGTCCAATTCATTCCTCATATGAAAATTTTGAAACATAACATATACATTCTTATTAAAACAAGCATATAAAAATGTCAATACATTATCCCCAAACCATGAATGGTATAAAAATAGCACATCCATAGTCAAACATAACTCATTCAATACAATATAGAAAGTTGTATTGTAACAGATTAACCTCAATCGAGAATAATGAAGGATATCAACATAGATGAGGATAATCATCAAAACTATTCGAGAGAAATATCTCCATTTTTCTTGAAAACTTTTAAAGGTCACACTATTTTTCAAGAAGCCATTTAATGTATATTATTGAATCAAAGTGTCCCATACCACTTTGAATTTTTATTTGAAAACTTTAATATCCATATAAATAAATCCTTAACACCATTAGTACAACATGGACATTAATGACAAAGATTTAGAATAAAAAATCTTTAAAACATTTAAAATGATATTTTAGATAGGGTTCCTAACCAAAAGAGAGACACTAGAATAAAAATAATTGAGGTAATAAATATTTTATAATATCATGAGAATAAAGGGATTCATGATATACTATGTCAAAGTACATTATATACACCATAAAAAAGTGATTTGGTGTATAACAACAAATAAGTCCCAATGGAATGTAAATTGAGATGAAATATCTTATAGAGACTGTATCCTTAGTTTAAGGATAAATCAACGACATAATCATGTGTGAAAAATATAAATACACTCAATATGATTGGATATTCAGTGTAAATCAATCATAGGACAGTCACACATATTCTTGTAAAAACAACACCAATGAATTGGATTTTTAACCCAATAAATGGAGATTGAGTTAAAAATACTCTTATCAAGTTCATATCGATGAATTGAGAATTTATAAATGGAGTGAATATGTGTATCAAAATTATATTGACATAAAGGGGAGTGGAAATTATGACATAAGCAAATTAATAGTTATTCCACACATAATCTTGGAATTAAGTAATCAATGAATTATGCGTAAAGTTGAATGAGTGGAAATTGAAAATTCAAATTTCATTATCAATTTGGTAGCATACGAAACATACACCCATGAAAGAATGATCATACAATGATGATGTAAATATCCATAAATTAATTTATATTACACAATTAATACAATCATGGGTAGGGCACACACCACATGCATTAAATAAGTGATGAACAATGGAAATATCATGGAATTAAAAGTGTGATAAGAAACCCCTTACTTTGTAATTTTTCCTTGGTCGAGGGTCGGTTATTCACCTGTATAATGGTAAAAATAATGGTTATTGAATAAAAAAGGATCATATACATTAATATTATATCATATAAAATCTTTTAGAATTGATTTGTTGATAATATCTTAGTATTATCGTCGTTTTGGGTGCTAACTTACTCGTTTTCTTTTATATGTTTTGTAACATAAGTCGTGTTTATCATGGTTAGGTTGTATATTATTCATATAAAGAAATGATATAAATTCCTTAAACAGTATTTTTAATCATTAAATAATAATTATACATGAATGGATACGATGGAGAATGAATCTTGTCGCGTTCGTGGTGACGGTAGTCCGTACGTACACACGAGCGATAATATCATTTTTTTATGTTAAAATAATATATAATTGGATGGTATATCATATATAAAAAATCATTATAATGTTTTATATATTATTTAAATGAATTACAAATCATTATTATACCCATCCAAATAATAATTTATTGAATAACAATTGCACCACGACGTGGAGACGGTAGGCCGTACTTACACATGTATGGTGAAATGTCATTCAAAGGATGGATAGAATATATAATATAGTTGTACCATATTTATAATAACAATAATGTACATATAAGATACTGGAGTTATTATTTTAGAATCGAAATAACAAAGAAAGAAGAAGTTGAAGAATAAAGGAACTTGAAGAGGGTGGTGAAAACACTACCTCTTCTTCGGGTTCTTTTTTTTTTGATTTGATCAAAAGGGATCCATAGGTTAGATTTATGATCAAACTAAGGCCTCTAGGATGATTTGAGGGATGTTTAGAGAATAATTGGACAGGCTTTGGCCAAATCAAAAGGCTTTGAAGGTGTGAGGAATTGGTTAGAAGTGGTGTCCTTTTATAAGGGGGAGGAGGGACTCTTTAGGAAAAACATAAAGTATTATTTTATAATAAATTCATATTCGTTTTATAAGGGCTATGAAATGTATTATTAAAATTATAAGGTGGGTATGTATCTAAATCATTTCAACAAATATATTTTAGACTGGTTTGGGTCAATATATTAACCTTATCTTTTAGTTTTAACTATTATTTAATTAGATTGACATTTAGCACGTCACTTTGTATTTTTATATTATATAGATAATAAACATACTATATACATCCAAGATACCCAAAAGTGTTCAATTTATAATACAAATATCATGATATAAGTTCAGTAGAGGAACAATAGATTTTTAGGAATAGAATATCAATTAATAATATAATATTTGTTTTAAACACTCATTTTGGTCAATTTTGACACTATTCAATAATTGATTTTTTTAAGTATTAACAACTTTATTAATTAAAATATAATTCATTTATGAATCCTAACATGTAATATTATCCTATAATATTTTTTTATGGAATCAGAACTTGAAAATTATATTTATATTAACTTTTATAATACCAATTATTTTATTCTTTCATTAATAAGGAAAATACTGCTTCATTATTGTGTCATGAATAAATATAATTATTAAATTTCTATAAAAAATAAATAAAATTCCATTATGTAGGAAATATTTTTATCTTTATAATTAATATTTATAGTCTAAAATATAACCTATATAACACTATGTAAAAATTGTTTTTCTAAAATATATATGCTTATGTCGTTTTTGTATTTACTTTAACTTAATTAATATAATCTGTCCTTATCACCTAAAAGTGGAACCATGGGGTCCCAAAATCGACCCAATGATGCCCATGGTCGAACATGTATCAACAAATAAGTTTCAAAAACTTTTTAGGGTAATTATTTATTATTATAATATTACTTTATCCCTTTATTTACAGGATTAACCCTTTAACCATGGTAAATAAAATATTTACCGAAGTAATTATTCAAAATGTCTAAAAATAAAAGTTACCTATTTACACAATTTGGAAATCATGATTCCAATTATGGAATCCATTTTTCTAAATTCAAAACACAATCGTGGCATAAATAAATTTAAAATTAATTCCCGTTGCTAAAACAAAAAAGCATGTTTTTAATATATAATAACTATCAAAAGACTGACACTTGTTTATATCCAGTTTAAATGTGAAATTATGTACAATGACCAAAATTGTATTAAATGGTAAAAATATATTTTAAATATACTTTAAAACCACTCAAATTCATAATTTATCACTAGAAATTATTTTTTATTAATTTTTTTTTAATTTAAATATATTAATTTTCACTATTCATCAAAATGTAAAAGTTATCAGAAAAGCACAAAAAATTCACCCTACGCTAATTTCGATATTCCTAATCCAAAAATGAATTTCATTTTGAATGATGAAATTTATAAAATTTCAAAAAGTGGTTTTTACTATTCATAACAGCTACCTTGATTGGTTGATGTGTGTTAGAACTCGAAGTGGCGTACAACGCACGCTACTGTATTAATCAAAGAGAATCGTACTGTGGAAGCTTGGGGTATTACAAGGTTAGGGTGTGTTATCATGTGATATGATTTTGTAGTGGCATATGTCTCATAGTAGTTCATAGTGCATTAGAGGATTTACACAACAGAAAATTTGGGGCTGGAAACAGTGATTCATGCTTTGAAAATAGGGAATTACTATCTCATTGTTTAAAAATAAACAGGTTTATAACTACCATAAGATATTGAATTATATTTTATCATAGTGATAATATAATTTGAATAAAAATACATTTATGGATTATCCCTATGTGTTTTAATATAACATGATGTACACACCAGGTAAAAACAACTCAATAGTGGTTGGACGAAGTCAAAAGTCATATGCCCATGTGGAAAATAGGCTCTAGACATATGGTAGTTGATATAGGGAATAACTGACATGTGATTGTAATGTGAAGATAGGGGTGATGTAGTGGTTTTCTTTCCAGTTTCATTGGTCCTGGACATGTTTGGTTAGGTTTATGAGGCACAAATTTCTGATTCGGATTGTTGGACTTTTTGGTCAAAACTGAAAGGTATAGAGACCATTGTGGGGTGGAAACTGGATTGAAATTAAATTTTGTTTTTTTAAATGAGATGGTTGTACCGAATATTTATGAGGATTAGCTTCTCAATGCTTATCTTCATTCCATATGGGCTTTCCATTTTGGAATTCAAAAAACTTACAATGCATTAAAGAACTATTTTGGTGGGTTTGTATGAAAAAAAAGTATCTAAGTTTTTTTCTAGATGTTGGAATCGTCATCTCATAAAAGAATAGAATCAGCAGATGGTAGGTATGTCATTTTCCTAATCTATCCTTGTGTGGAAGTGGGAATATATAATACTGGATTTCTTTATTAATTCTCCAATGAATTGTTTGGAAGAATGATACAATATGGGTGATTGTGGATTAGCTAAAAACGATGGATCATTTCATCCCAATTAATAAATATCATATGGTGGAGAATCTGTCCAAAATTAATATCCATGAGGTGGTAATGATTTGTGTGGTACCATTTTAAATTGTATTATATAGAGATATGAGGTTCACAAATTCTATTAGGAAATCCTTATATCCATCTATTTGAAATCAACTGATAATGGGTACAACATATCATCCCTGACGTATGGGAAATCTGAGAGGAAAAGAAAAAAAATTGAATAAATGTTTGTTGATGGTGTCATGGATTTTGGTGGCTCGTGGGAGGTTTACTCTCCATTGGTGGAGTTATACTATAATAGCGGATTTTAGGCCTCCATATGTATGGATCTATTTGAAGAATTGTATGGGAATTCTTGTTAATATCAAGTATATTGTGTGGAAATAGGTGATACATTGATTGTTAGTCTGATCCTTACCCAAGAGACTATAGAAAAGATTATGTTGATAGTGAAGAGAATGGAGATGGCTCAGATTCATAATTAATCATATGAAGATCATCATCGATGACCATTTGCATTCAAGGTGGGTAATCTTTTGTTATTGATAATCTCTCCTAAGTTGGGATATCATTGTTTTTGAAAGGAGGTTAAGTTAAATATTAGGTATATTAGGCCTTTTGAGATACATAAGTGTGTTGGAGGGGTGGAATTTAGGTTGGCTTTCCATCATGGATTAGTGTGAGGCACAATGAATTTAATGTGTAATAGTTGAAGTAGTATCATCCAGACCATGACCATGTGTTTCATTGGGATCATGTTGAGATGGATACAGATGTTTCATTGGTGGACATGCCAGTTTAGATTGAGGATATGAAAGAGAAATAGATTCATGGTAAAAGTCATGATCTGGTTCTTGTTTCATAGAAACATGGTGATATTTAGGTGGAGAATTGAGAGTGGGACAATGATATGGTCGATAAATGGCCTAATCTATTTCTGCACAGTAGTGGTTATCAACAATTTGAGGATAGAAATTACAAGGGTGGAGATAGTTAAGTACCACCCATTGAATGTATGTAACCTTTTTTTATTTGTTTTTAAGTATATAAAGTTGTTGGATAATGACTTGGAGAGATTGGAAATGTTTTGTGAGGGTTGGGAGGATTTGTTAAGGGTGCACAATTTGGGAACAATTAATGGGAACTGTGAATCAATCTCACTTAACCGTGCATAGAAAGGAATAGGGATATGTGATGGTGGATGATTAAGGTGCACAGTTTACAAACTATGTAGCCACCCTAGCTAAAATGTGCAACTTGAGGTAGTGAGATTTCTCATGGTTGGTACCCAATTTGTCTAACCATGCATACCAACCATATGGGGCCCCCATTAGGAAAGTAGTAGTCTAATTTTTAATGCACCTTTTTTCTAATCATGAGATATAAATAGGAGAAACATTAAAAAGAGGGTTTTTAGCGATAGAGTGGCTTATGATTTCCTTTAATCATCCCATTTCTCCTCCCTCATGATCCCAAATCAATATTTATTCATTTCCTAGGTTAAAGAGGATATCCCACTAATTTTTGAAGAAAATAAAAGCATTTTCTTGGTGATTTGAAGGTAGTTATTCCTTGGTAAGTCTTTCTCCTTAGTTTGTTTGTGGTGTTCTCTATATATAGTTCTCCATATATCTAGATTTCTTAGATCTATATTTTTTTCTTGCAGATTAGTGGTTTTGGTTTCCAAAAATGAAGAGATTTGGGATTCTTAATGATTAACAATGATATCAAGGGTGGTTTTGTGGAGATTTCACCCGGAATGGTGGTGCGTTTGTGTGTTGGTTGATTTCGCCAACACCATAAGGTTAGTGTCTTTTCTATGAACTCCATTTTTATACAATTTTATGGTTGTAATTTTGAATTTATGGTTTTTGATTAAAATTTAAGATTCTTATGATGTGATAATCTTGATTGAATTTTTGTTATTAATAATTTGTCGAAGTTAAGGAAAATGGTGTTTTCTTCTACAATGTGATTTATGTTGTCATTTAATATGGGGATTTTAAAATCAGTGTTTTTGTTGTCTTATAGAATATAATTTTGAAAAATGGATTTCAATGAAATGTGGGTTTTATTAAATGTGGTTAGGCATGGATGTGGCATAATGGTGTTTTCAATAAACGGTAATTTTAACGAATAGTTTTGGCATAATAGTGAAATTTTAGATTTTTATTATGGGGTTTTTTGTTTGGAAATTTTTGTCTTGGAATGATTATTTATCGTTATTGGTTTATATGATGTCATAATTCTTGTTTCGAAAATGTTGTTATGTTTTTGGGAATTTTAAATTGGCATTTTTTTGTGTCTTGATAAATGTATTTGGGATTGGGGTTCACATATTGGGTTAGGCTTGGTAGGGAAATGATGGATAGTGGTCGTGAAGGAATATTATTAGAGGGAAGTGGGAATGAAGTGCCAATATAAAAATTTGATGAATTTAGATGTGATGTTCCACCATCAAAGGTAACACTGAGATCAGGTGTGTTTACATGTGGAACATACGAATATGGTTGTTATATGTGTGAGGCCACACATGGATGATTGGGAAATGCCAATAATTGTTTGGTAATGGTTAATGACGTGTTTGGTTTCATTGGTTGGATGATTTTTGAAGATTTTGTATTTTGTGAAAAAAATTTCGTAAGAGTGTGTTTGGATTTCTTAAAATTGTTGGATTATTTATTAGATTTTTATCATTGTTTTATATAAACATTGATATTGTGTTCCATTTTAGTGGAATATATAGGGAAGTCATTTTTGGGAAACCTACTGGGTATTATTAGTCACCCAAATACTTTGGAACATTGTTGCTTTTGCAGATCTTGTATTCTAAGAATTTTTTAATGGTATGGTATATCATTTCTTTAGTGGTGCATCATGATTTTTGGGTGGTATTATAGTTCTTGTTGCATGGATCTTTTTGTGAATAATTGGTGTTGGGTCATTGGTAATTTGGGTTATGTTGTTTCTTGTATTTCTCTTGGTATTATGATGAGTATTGGTATAGTTTTCATTGTGATTCACTGTTTATTGTTGAGTTATTATACATTAATTACATGAATCATGTAGTTGGTTTTTATAAAGGGCTATTCGGTTGGTTATTTTCATTTTATGGGAAAATCAATTCCCAAATGTTTTTGAAGTCATCATTATTTATTTCAAACTTTTGTGCCTTGGGATCATTGTTTAAGGCCATGTACCACTTCCGCATCGTCTCAATACAACTAGAAGGGGTGGGATGTTACATATACCTAGGAATATCCCTATGGATCTCCCTAATGATTTATCATCATAGATTCCAATGTTTGACTATAACATTCCTTTGATAAAAAAAATTTCCACCCAGACATAACATAAATATATATTACATTATTTTATATTAATGTTCATCACGTTACAGAAATACATTCCTGGGGACTATAATCTATTAGTGTATTTGAAAACATGGAACGAAATATTATAACTCCATAAAATATGATCAATTTTCCCACAAATTTGATATCCATTAATACTTTTACTTTAAACTATTATTCAAAACCTCAGGAGAGGAAACCTAATAAAGGGGAGATCTCGAATGATGATTACAGGTAAATAAAGGAAATATGTAAGAATAAAAATAAAATATGGGTATAAGAACATGACTAAAACACTTTAATATCACACCCTACATAGAAAGATCATTACCATTAGACATGTAATGAAGATAATAAAATTAAAAGATATGGAATTATAAGATAATCAAGAACATGAACCATGTGATCTTATTAAAAGAATAATACATAGAATTTTTAGCAGACATTAAATGATATAACAACATTCCCTATATGTCGCGTTGCATTGAAAAAAACATCAAAGTGAACTTCATGGGGACTACACCTACTGGGCGGGAAACACCACCATTCTCAATCACAATCCTCTCTTTATAAAGGATGAAGTTTCCCCGTCTTCCCATAGTGAATCGGGTTTCCCCATATTCCACAGTGGATCAAGGCCTTAGATTTTATTCCCATCATTATCTCATGGGATATAAATCGTGACCCAATAAATTGGATGGATATATAGGTCCCACACACCACATAGTAATATCATGCACACATATTTCACAAGATAATAAAATGAGCATCATATAATTTCCCATAAAAATAGAAGCGTTTCATAAAAATCATATCATAATCTTGGAAATGAAATTTGTATCAAACAAATTTATCATGTAATTACATTTTTAAAATATATATGAATCGTAATCATCTTATCACATCATCACTAGTGAAAATAACTAGTTTTCAATTTCATATTACCCATTGATGAGAAATGGGTTTCATAAAAATCATTCTATAAAATTATAAACCATTTTACAAAATACATTTATGTTATTCTAAGATTATATCCCTATTAAATCATAAACTATAACAATGTATTTCATCTTGGATGGATGATTATTTTGAAATATCACAAGAATCAATTGTGAATGAAATTATCTTGTCTTTGAAAATAATTTTTATAAAACCATTTCTTAATATTTTTCTTCTAATGAAATATTTTTAATTTCATTTAAAACATTTTTTGAGGAAAATATTTTTTTCATTTTGAGTAACAGTTTTCAAAACAAAAATAATTTTGAAAATATATTTCTTTTAAATCTTATTCGAAAACATATAATGGAATTATGAAAATATTTTGAAACATTTTTTCATTGAAAATAATTTGAAAACGTAAAAAGAAGGATACAAATTATTTTGAAAAACTTTTTATATAAAATAAATTTTAATATGTTTAATGAAATAATAAAATCCTTGAAATCTTCTTCATTGATAATAAACTTTTGAAAACATATACATGAAACATTGAAATTAATAAAAGTAACATTTTAAACATAATTAGTTTGAAAACAAATTTATTTGGAAACTATTTTAAATTAAAACATTCAAAAAATATGAGTAAATAATTTTCATTAAGAATATAACCTAGCAATGACATAATGGAAGATTTATGGAAATAATGATTATGACTGTGGGTATGTCGGCACATGCAGAACATTCCTCTTACACCTTAAACATTTTAAAAAGTTCCATGAATAAAAGACAAAATGATTTCCCTAAAAACCATTAACAAAGGAAATTCATTGTAGAAGTTCCCATTAAACATCACATAATAATAATAAAACATTAATTATTTTTTTTCAAAAAAACCTGGTTTTCAAGGAATTGATATTTTTGATAGAAAGAAATAATAATATTATATTTTAATGACATCATTTTTAATTATTTTTATTACCAAAGGTTGTAAAAATGGTATTGATAAATTAATATATCAATTATAACCAGAGTATAAGTAATTTAATGAGTTTTCTTGAGATATAGATCATAATATTTTATCAAAGAAATCATGATAATAAAAAATCCTGATAAACGATGAGATTGCAGCAACAAACTATTACCACTTTGGTAAATTTGAATCATAATCCCCATTATAGAATAAAATTGCATGAATCATAAAAATAATAAAATATGTATATTAATGATATAAAATTACCAATGGTTGTATATACACCCCATTGAAAATTATAGGTTCATAACGTGGAAACTATCTCAAAGAAAGAAAATTGATAGAAAATTACTTTATAGATTTGTTAAATTTTGATCCATAAAACCCTGATATAAATATCAAAAAATGGATATGTAAATAAAAATTATTTTACGTATATGTATCACAGAATAAATTAATTGGAAGTATATATGCCACAGAGAATAAATGACAGGTGAATATGGTATGTATCTCACAGATATAAAAAGTGAGATGAGAAAACCATTACCTAAATTATTGTGATTCTTTGTACACATTCAAACATATTTTATACCAATTTTTTTGTTTTTTATAAATCTAAAAATGAACCATAATACTATATTTAATACCATAAATTATTCACTTATAACTTTACATTAAGAGTTTATTATCAATTATATATTTTTGCAATGTATGTTGGTAAAAACCACTTTTCTTCTAATACATGTTCTGAATTGTTATTGTTGAACCACTGACATAGAACATGATTTACTTATTTTTTTTAAAAATTATTTATAAATAATTTATATTCAGTATATAAATATTTAAAATAATCTATAAAATATTGGTATTTGAAATAGATTACACTGTTCAAAGAGTTGGTAGGACGTATATACGCAGGAACAATATTTCTTTTTTTTCATATTTAAAGAAAATTAAATTGCATATAGATGTATATAATATAATTTTAGTATAATAATTAAGTCATATATATAAATTATGACTTCACTGAACCCATAGTTAATACATTCTGTGTATTGTGTTGATAAAAAACATCTCTTTGAGGAGCCGATTGTCAACATGTCCACAATGAATATTATCATATTTACACAAAATCGAATTATTGATGGTATGTTTTATAAAATAATTCCAGAAGAATAAATACAGAATAAATATAATAAATATATTTTAAAAACATATTTTTCATTATAATTACCAACCATCATAGGTGTTAAAGCGAAAGGGTACCATCAATATCTCACGAGGCAGTAGTTCACTATACACGAAAGTTAAGTATGTTACCCTTTAGTAAGAAGTGTGTGTAGGTGTAGGTCAAAATGTTAACCAAAAAATATAATAATATTTAGGATACTTGTGTTATTATATTAAAATTATATAAAAATAATTTATGTTGTGGGGAAGTTAATGAAATAACAGATGATTGTTGATGAATGTTAACTTATTTTGGGTTCGCTCCATTGGGATTATAGAAAAAGACACCCTGGTTGAATATTTTCACAAGGTGAGGCTCTTAGGTTGTGTTGAGGGAAGTTGGGAAATTATCCTCACAAATTTTGGGTGATCCAAAGTGCTTGAGAGTAATAAATGAATTTTAGGGGTGAGTTCTATATTAAGATGTAGGATGAGTGACATTCTTGTAAATTTTTGGGATGGAAATTTAACCAATGTTTTTTTACTTTGAAATGTGGATCCAATAAAGAATAAAATCATATAAAAGGGATAATATGGTCATAATATTGTTATCCAGTGTATTTCAGACATTTGTTTAGGTAATTTCCTCCCATTAGTGTATGGTTTAGTCCTTTTTTAAGAAAATTCTAATCTAAATCATTGTAATTATTTTTAATTACAATTAGTTATATTTTAAAAAAAAAATATTTTTATATTATTTGAAATTATATAATAATATTCTTCCAAATATGGATTTTAATTTTATATATAAGAATAACATATGTGTAAGAAATTAATTCAAATTTTATCCCACGGATGAGACGAAAAAACATGTTTTTAAAGTCAAAATGTTCAAAACTTTGGTATGTTATTATATCCACTTTCATAGTGAAAATGAATCAAATGACCTAAATTTGATTAATTTTTGTATAATTTATCTAATTTATCTTTAAAATAAATCAAAAACATAATTCACTATTATAAATTAATCATACAAAAATGTAGATTGAATTAAAGTTCATTATTTTTCATTATTCATCAAAAAAAAGATGCTTCATAGAAAAATATAAAAAATTCCCCATAATCTAGGATTTTAGGATACACTTCCCAATATTATGTTTATTTTAAAATAAAAAATTATAAATGTGTTGAAAATAATATTTAAAGAAAGTTCCTTTATTAAGAGGTGGAAAAATTACCTTTTGGAAGAATACATATTTTAATTCATAAATTTGGATTTATTCTTATTTTATACATATGGAATTTATTGGATGAGTATTAAATTTTTTTATTGGATATATAATATATAAATTTTATTAAAATAAATATTTTAATTTTTTTTGTTTAATATATTGAGATGAAATTATGATTGTACATAAAAAATTAGTTTTCATAGATAAGAAATTTCATAATTTTAAAATATCTCTTACAATTACTTATACAATTATATAAAAAATAGATTCACTATTTATACATGTGTAAATCATATTTTTTAATTCAGTTATTCTTATTCATAACATCCTTTTTTACGACTATAAGGTATCTATAATATTATTTAAATAATAATAGTAATAGTATGTTTTACTTTGGTAAAACCCAACCTTGAGTGTAGTAAATACTATATAAGGGACCTGGTATTGTGTGTAACAAAAGATAAACATCGTGTTGTGTATAGTTGAAGCTATATTAATTATTGTTTGTACCTAATGACATTCTTAGTGTTGCGTGTTGTACAAGACGGAATTGGTGTTTCATGTAATGCATGCCACACATAGAGATTTTGTATAATAAAATATATATTCAATGATTCATGATATGAAAAATATAAAAATATTAAATTAATTCATAAAAATATTCAAAAAATCTTAGGCTGCCAAATCATCTCATTAACCCCTTTATTCAGGAACCTTCTTTATATAATTCCATTTTATTACCAATTTTTCAATTTGGATGTTTTTTTAAATCCCTCTTACTATACATATGATTAAAAGTAATTATATACCTATTTTTCTCAAATTCACCTATTCTATAAATAATGTTTTTAAAAATGTTATAACGTAGAAATCATCAATCAATTTTCCATGACAACCCTTTGTATCGTGAATACACATATCCAATTTAACTAAAGGGTATTCACCTAGTTATACCTATACATTATTGATTGGTAATTGACATTTATGTAACCCACACTCCATAATAGTGCTGTTAAAAATAATTAAAGACATCCCTATGTTGTATAATCAATGTGACAAGTTTTCATGTAAAAGATATGAATGTGATGGCTGGTCCCCAAATTATATAGACGTCAAATGAATTGGGTAACATTTTTATATCCTAATATTTTATTTATGGTGCATGGGAGGTTATCCTAATCAAAATATGTTATGATTTCATGGAGATTATACTTGACATATGTTTATGATGTAGTGTTTAATGTTGTTTTCAAGGTCCAATATTTAATTTATGATATCATGGAATGTCATACCTCATTGTAAAATAATATGATTCTCACCTTTCCTCTATTATGATGATATGAATCAGGGATATCTTTTAGTATTTTACAATATTATATTCCTTTTTTAATCACTAACTAGGCTTTATATCTCACCCCATTATTATGAATGTCCCCTGTATATCCTAGGCCATTTTAGAAGATCCAAGAAATATAATGCGATGTTTTAATGGTTTTGAATAATTATTTTATACCCATGTTTCGTGTTAATGTGCTATGTACCTTTTTTACAATTACACTAGGCCTCAGGATATTCTTGGATATTATTACAAGTAATTTTATGTAATAAATCTTGAAATAAAGTGTAATAAAATATGTGTTCTCATCACTAGTATCAGAGTATATTATTGTTTTTTTGGTATTATAATTAGAAAATTCTAGTGAAATACATATGGATAAGTATAAAGATAGGGAAAAATTAATAAATTTTGATAATGTATACAGTATTTGGTTTCTATGAAAATAAAACCACATATAGAATATTCATGTGGATGTGTCTTTGGAATAAAGCTACCTAGGTGTAACATCCCAAAAATGGGAACATTGAGATAGACTAAGTCATCACCTGGATTAGGAAAATTGACAATGGGGCACACCTGGTTTGAAATTGTTGTGGGATATTCTTTAGTAAGTTCAAAATCACCTTACAAACTATTATAATGTGAATAAAATTATTGTACATTTTTATATTAACAAAAATATTGTGGATAACATAGATTGAAACCTATAAATTCTTATGTTGTGGAATAAATATCAATTAGTATTTATCCCTTTAATGGTCATAGTTTCCCTTTTATGTTTTTTTAATTTTCAAATTATCATCCCGAAATCTATTTTTCACAATCTAAATGATTAAAAAAGGATCAAATGTTGAAATATAGGATTATAATCATTCATGGAAATCAAATATTCTATATTATTATGGTTATAGAAATTATTTAATACCATGAATGTTTAGTACAACTATTAAAAAATCACCTCAAAACATGGAATTTGAGATATCCATAAAGGCAGTGAATGGGTTAATTATTTCATTCCTCTAATATAAGTCACCAGTAGCTATATCTTCCTGATAAACATACTAGAAAACCATATAATTATCCCTTTAGTAGTATTCTATTATTTTTGGGGTATGGATTGGTTTTCCTTTTATAAATTTGAAATAAACTGCCGAGAGAATGAAATCACCCTCTCTATCTACAATCCACCTCCGATTATATTCAAATAAAAGGAGAAAAATGACTCCTCTTTAGTATCACCAGTTCATCCATGTATAATTTTTCCTTATGATAATTTATATCTTTATGAAATTATTGATACTAAATAAATGATAATTCCTAATGAATAGGCCTTTAGAAAGCAATTTAATAATGTGTATTCTGAAAAATTATCTTGTCCTCCTCGTACAAGTAATGATTAGTTATCAATTGAGCTCATACCTAGAGCTTCTAAAATATCCAAGACTTTATATATAATTGACATTTTTGAACATATGATGTTTTAGAAACAATTATCAAAGAATCTGGAGAATGGTTTTATACACCCATGTGCCTCACCATGAGGTGCATGTTTCCTTTTATCAAGAAGAATTATCAGTCAATGATCGTATAAATTTATTTTCATGAGCTCAAAAAGACCATGAAAAATTTATATAACCATATAACATATAATTATGATTTCTTCAGTAGTCTTGGTGGATACCAACACTTTTCTACAGAGGATCTTCGATCAGGATATTATCAAGTGAAGGTGATGAAGGATGATATCCCTAAGACAATTTTTTATACATGGTATAGAAACTATTAGATCATAGTGATTACAATTGGAATCACTAATTCTCTATTTATATTCATATTCTTTATGAATATATTATTTATGGATTACCTTAAAAAATTTGTTGAATTAATAGATGATATCTTATCAAATCAAAACAAGGTGTAGGAACTTGGTGATAATTTGATTGTCACACTAATAAATTTTTGATAGGAAAATTTATTTTTGAACGATATTAAATGAATGTTTTGGATGGAAAAATTAACATTCATGGGTCATTTTATCACTAGGGAAGGGATATACATGTATTCTTCAAAAATAATATAGTTTGAGGACAAAAAATAACAACATATATGATGGATATCCATAGATTCCGTATATTAGATGTGTACTATTACCAATTTTTGTGAAATGTCTCCTGATGGAAAATCCCACTAACCAATCCATCTTAGAAGGGTGTCATGTTTGTCTGGAATGCTGGTTATAAGGAATCATAAAAAGAGATAAGGATGTCGATAATCACTACATGTTTGCTCATATAACCCACCAGTGGATATGGTTTTGTGATATAATGTGATGAGTGTACATAGGGATTCGGTTCTCCACTCACTAATGATGATAAAGTGATAGCCAATGCATTTTGAAAATTAAATATCCTTGAGAAAAAATAACCAACATATGATATAAAATTTGGTCCACTGATCATTGAATATAATATTTGGAGACATTATCTACATGGGTAGATGTGTAACATATATATAAACTATAAAAAGGCTAAAGTATATATTCACATCAAATGAAATTAATATGTTTGAATAGATGTGGTCAGATATAATCAAGGATTATGATTTCTCAATCTATTACCATCCTAGGAATTCAAACAAAGTGAAAGATTATCTATGTAGAAAAGACCTCGCACCCCTATCCCTAATGAGTATTACAAGGAATCTAATACTAGTAGACATAAAAATGTTATACATAATAATAATTAATGGATATTTATCTTAGGTTTCTAAAATAAATGATCAACCAACTATTCATATGAGTATCTAGAAAGCCCCAAAAATATGATGAGGTGCTAAAAAAAGAGGTAGTGAATATTCTTGAGTTTGTCATTCCATTATATAGTTATGTGTTATAGAACACGAATATGTATCCCATCAAACCAAAAAAATTAATGGGAAATTGAAGATAGTTTTCATATCCCATCATTCTCTATTCATCCAAGAAGAACTAATATGTATAGATATCTAGATAAAAAAATATAGTTGAATAACATGAAGGGAGATATTCTATAATTTCTATATTAACTAATGTAATGAAAAAATGACATTTTGGAATTTTAAATGTCCCTGGGTATGATGTAGCCCTTTCTCATACCATTATAAGAATAGGAAAATATAACCATGGATTCCGCTGTTGAACTCCCTAAGAAACCTAAATCTAATTACCTAATCTGGTTCGTCTTCAATCATCTTACAATGACAACATATTTCATTATGATCGAGGAAGATATATCTTTTTGATACATCTACATGATATAGATATGTTAAGTGGTTTTAATGCTTGCAATTCCACATTCTAATATACATGGTTGATATCTGAGGTATACACAATGTTTTTGGAGAAGCCTTTAATAAGAGACAGATATAGAACTAAGGTACAACACTAATTATCACCCTCTGATGGATATTTAGTCTGAAAGGACCATTATAACTATAGATTATATATTGAGACCATGTTCTATGAATTTCCATAGATCATGAGACCAACACCTTCCCCTTTTTGATTTCAAAAATAACAATAGTTTCTATTGTATAATTAAAATGAAACCTTACCAGGATATGTATGGGAAGAGGGGTCACACTCTCTATTTATTGGATGTTATTGGAGAGAATAAGATTATGGGACATGATATTATACAAGAGTTGATAGATATGTTTCAAACCATTCCGAATCATATGAAATCAGCACAATGTGCATAGTGAATATTGGAAGAAAATCTCCAACAAGACCTCTAATTTTTTTTCATAGATAAAGTGTTCCATTTTATATATTCATGGAATAAAATTATTATGTATTAAAATAAGGGAAAGATTAGTCCAAGATATTTCATCCCCTAGATATCGTTGATAACATCAATGATATTTCTAATATATTTGATCTCCCACTTGAGAGAAATCTTGTAAATAATGTGTTCTATGTATCTCTTTTAAGGATGTCCATACTAGAACACTAATATGTATTTAGTCTTGATATGGTAGCATTTTAAAAGGGTCAATAATATAAGGAGAATCCAGTGAAGATCATAATTCAAAGAGAAAACATTCTATGAAAAATGAACACTAACCAGATCAAAGTATTTTAAATGAACCACAAGTTTGAGGAAGTGAAATAGAAACTAGAAGTGGTGAAAAAACATAATTATTAATCGAATTTATTTTATTATATTAAATGAAAATTTTTAGGGAGGAATTTATAATGGGGGGGGGGAGAATGTAATGACCATATATTTTATCAATGAAATTCATTTTTTTAATGAATAAACTCACTATTATAAAATGATGTTACAGAAAAAATAGGCACTACATTGAATATTTTGGATCGTTATAATTTTTATCATGTAAGGTTTAAATGATCATTAAGAATCATATGAATTGATAGTATAGTAATTATTTAATAATTGATGGATTTATATATATTAAGGGTTATAATAAAGTCCAATTGACACAAAAAAAGAAGTATTGACCTCCACCAGTTGAATTATATCCTAAAAAGTCCATTTATTAGAGCCTCAAAGGGGGATAGAATAACTTGGATTTACCATTTAAAATATCCAAGTCAATATTTAACAACTAAATAATGATCAACACTATTTATGGGAGAAGTTAAAACTCATCGAGATCATGGACCAAACAATATAGTTTGAACCTCACTAGGATATTATTATAATCACAAACCATACCCTTAGGTCATTCACTTGTGTAATAAAGGTTTATTTATTTAGACACTAATAGTATGGTTTTTTATAAAAAAATAGATAAAATAATTATTATAATTATCAATTTATGTATTATTTTTAAATGAATAAAATTGGAGACTGATAAAAATAGATTTTTATACAATGAAACACAAATTTTAATTTATGAAAATATATATTTTTAATCTAGTCCCTATTTTAATAAATTATTAATATTTTAAAATAAATTATATTTTTATAAAATATTATTTATTAAATATTAACAATAATATAATTTTATTAATTCAAATGCAATTTTTTATAAGGCCAAGAAATAGTTATTGTCAAAACAATCATTTTTCAATAAATGAGGACTTTTAATTCAAATGAATAAATTATAATATTTAGTTATTTATTTTTATAAAATAAACATTGTTTTTTAATTCATAATATGTAGAATGTCTAACAGTGATTTTTTAATAATTTTCCAAGACAATAATTTTTTGGGGAAAAATTGATTACGATATAAATATATTGTTTGTATAATGACATCATAAATTCAGAAAAATGATGTAATAGATACTATAAATAGTATCCAAGACCAAAAATACGATTCCACTTTAATTTTAATTTTATTTACATTAATTTTTAAATTTTATAAATGCTTAATGAATCATCCAAAACATATATTTTATTTGAAGGTTTTAAAATAAATTAATCACAAACAAGAATAAATTTTCTTTCACCAAGTGTATTATTTAAATGTTTTTTTATCATAGTGTTATGAATTATAAAAATAAAATTATATTTGAAGGAAAACATTGTAAAAAAATATTGTGTGGTTTGTAATTTTTAATTCTCTATCATATAGAGTCCATAACCTAATTTTGGATATTAAAAGAGAACTAACCTCCCTTTACTATAGAAACCCACCAAACCTCCCAGTACAGATCTCTAAAAATAATTATCTCATGAAATTACTCAACAAATCCCTCACTAGAGCCCTACCAAAGTTAAATAAATCTTTTAAGAAAATCATCCAAATATTTTATAAGTTCCCTCTCAGTGTATGTGATCCTCTCCTTCTCCACATTATTCAAGAACATTCATTATGTCAGACATGTTTATTTTCAATTTTTTATTTTGGAATATGATTTTATATATCCCTCTTAGCTTAAATATGATTATACAGATATCAATGATCTATTAATATCTCATTCACCCCATCATTAATTCATTATGTTCACCTATTTTGATGTAAAAATTATTCAGTGACATCCATGCAAAACAATTGTGCAGTGAATAACTATATCTGTTTACAATTAAGGTTATTCACATAGTTTTACATTTACGTAATTTATTGGGTATTTAAATTAATGTAACATACACTCCATGATCACAGGGTTATAATTTATGGAATACATCTCTTTGTTTTATGATATATTTGTCACACATATGGATATACGAGATATGAATGTGAAGGGTGGGAATCAAATTATATAGTCCTATAATGAATTTGGTAATGTTTTTATTTCATGAGATATCATGTATGGTTCATTGGAGGTTATCCTATGCACACTATGTTATACTGTCACAATGGCCATCCATAACTTATGTTGATGATGTTGTGTGTTATGTTGAAACATTTTTTGGTGACCTATATGTTATCATGTGATATGATGCCTCATTATAAATTATTATCATTATCACCCAACATATGTTACATTGATATATCTCTTGGATATCATGTATTGATTTCCTTACTCAATAAATACATTACTTTTCTTTAGAGATCACCCCTTTCTTAGGAACATCTAAAGGTTATCCCTTTTAGTTTTAGAAGATCCAATGAATTTAATGTCACATTTTTAAATTTCTAATCAATTTTGTTGTACCCAAATATCATCTAGAAATTCTATGTTCATAATTTGAAAAATACGCTAGGGCTAAAAATATTTTGGTATTTTATTAAGTGTATCATTATATAATAAACCTGAAGTAATGTGCATCAAAATATCGGTTTTCTTACAAGATAACTCTATAATATCTAAACTCTATAAAATTTGTCACTATCTAAAGGAAATGAAAATAGAATATCCTCACAATAGAGATAATTGATCCTGCTTAATTATCTATCAGTGGAATTACATTTCAATTTCATCAGACTGTGATTCCCCAAATAAGGGGGCTCTATTTAATTAATGTTATCATAATTAAAAATCATACTCAAGACATAGAGGGATGTCAAGATATGTACTAAGGGTTATCTCATTCTTGTTTTTGAGAAGAACGAGGAATGAAGGAAATGACTTTAGAAAATGGAAACTGATACCAAAAACTAGATCAACAATATGTTCAGAGAGGACCTCAATTTTCTTTTTCTCATGTAGTACTTTGATGGAAGGTAATAGAAGTTATAAACTGATCAATGATTTTAGGAGTTCTTTTTCTTCCAATTTTGAGGATTCCAATTAGAAGGAATCAATATGGAGGTATTGATTACAGGTTAGTTGATCAAGGGTAAGGGGTATTGAATCAAATCATCTAATTAAATCCTATTTAGTTATCTATCATCCTTTGGTTCAATAAAAATAATTGATAAAAGGGAGGAATGGATTTTTTATCTTGGTATTCTATGGGATATTCACGGTATAATTTTATTTTCCTTCAACTGAATCAACAAAAGACATACGACGATATTAGTAAATTAACACTTTAGGTTTAAGTAATTTGTTGAATTTTTTATGGGATAAATATACGAATAAAATCATCAGAACCCAGTCTTGAATCATCACCAGACAGTGGATTGAGTTACAAATCATGCATTATGTCTAACTATAGTTGATGGTAGATGGTTGGTTCCAAGGAATATAAATAACAAAGGTTCCTTTCATCCATAAAGGGGATATCGGGGTAGTTCATCATTCCTTTCTCAAATTTACATTGATAATTTCTCTGTTCCCTGATATAGAAAAATTCATTCTATTCTCTATTGAGCTACATGATTACCTATCTTTTAACTCTAATAATTATTCTATTTCATTAGTAAACTATTAATCCATGTCATGATACTTGTACCAGTTGAATTAGAACCACCAAGAAGCAATAGTGGAACAGCGAGGCATGATATAACTACATACACAGACCATCACCCTATTATATAGTGTAAGGCCCTAGTATGTCCACCAGTACCACCCATGGACTATTAGTGTATAATTTCCAAATGAAGTAAAACACCATAAAGATTACATCATCGGTTCCTGATGTAGATAATCAGTGTATCCAATATTGGTAAATTGGGTTCCTTGTTTAAGTTATCAAGAGATTCCAAATTAGTAATAGATGAATTGATATCCTCTAATGAAAGAACAAAAATATATTTGAACTGGTTTCCAAAACATGTATATTCCGCACTACTCGAATCTTTTTTATTATATCATGAAACATCAATAAATGGTTCCCAATTAATGGTAAAAATTTCTCAAAACCCAAAACAAATCATCCCTATCAATTTTCTAACACCATATAAGGTTATCCAAACCATATATTCCCCTATTATTGTCAATCATTTAGTTAATGTGATATTGACCACTTTACTTTGGATAATAATTATATTGGTATATTATATTTACATTATTCATATCACTTATATACTAGGATTACATTCATAATTAAAAATATATTATTTTATGATTTCAATGAGTCAAATAACTTATGTACCCCGATAATACATTGCTCAAATAAAGTACCCATTTGATTATAGTCTATTCCAACACATTGGTATGGTATTTGTGGTAATAATACTCTTTGGAACTATTATTTATAAAAGGATATCATAACAGTGTATATTTGAATTTTTTTCATGAAATTGTAGTGGTATATGTATGTTCATCAATTCAAAAAGACCCAAAAACCCAACATAGTCGATAATGAGTGGCTTTTCAAAATATTTTATCATGATAGAGTTCATTTGGACACCAATTTTAGACCCCCCAAAAATCTTCACATTTTTATTGATGAAACCAGCTAAATATAAAATAATAATTCCAAAAAAACCATTTGGTTGAGTGTTTCCTCTAATATTATATTATATATAGATTGATAAACCATGAAGACCAACAATTCATCGATCGATACCCCATTAGTTGAGCTGAAATATATATTTTTTCTTCACTTGTGGATTTCCCTAGCCTACTGTTTTCTGTTAGATCAACCTCATATGTCTCTTTTTGATACTGTATTGATTTTTTGGATAGGTTCCAAACATACCTATTCTATTTTCCATGAATCTATAGTTTCAACCATTGTGTATATTTGTTTTTATTTCCTGATATCAACTCTACTAATAAATTGTGTGTCACCCATGTTTTGACATTTCATGATGTTCAAATCGGTCTTTGATCTAGTGGAATAACCTGTCCAATTGAGTTGTTTCAATCATAATAGATTTCCACTTCCACCCACATTATAAGATTTACATACCAACACTATTAACATGGGATGCTGGTATAGTAGACCAAGAAATGTACCATAGGAATTCCAATCCATATCATGTTATCCACTTCACATGCCTAAGAAGAGTCATATGACAGAAAAGTGAACTAAAATTCATCATCAAGATATTTCTACACTACACTAGTGCTCATTTTTTCAGAGTGTTTTAGAAACCACTAGATTTCTTTAAGACATAACTGAATTGTAATAAATCATCTACCTAACATGTTAGATTTCATTTCAATATACTTCCCATGGTTTTCATATTACATTTGATGGTTCTTGATCACTATTTTCACATACCTCTAATCATTCATATAATGTTTTATTCTGATATCCCTCATATAAATCAATGTTATAGTTCCTATGACTTTAGAAAAAAATAAAACTGTAGTTTTGAAGCATAGTTGGACCCCCCCCCATTTCAAATTTATATGAGGAATTGTAGTCCACAAAATATAGAGTAATGTTTTTATTATATTTTTTCTACTACCTAATGTGGATCATTTGGCCTTCCAATAAGAATTCATATCAATGATTTAATAAAAATAGAGTCTTGATTAAATTTTAACTCAAAATCATTCTATGCTTTTTGTGAGAAACCCTATTTCTACATCCATGACTATGATATTAATATCAGAACCTCATGTACCAAAACTCTAAAATGACCACTCATGACCCAAAAAAATTAAATTATAGAACACAAACACCGCTTCACATAATCCTCTAGAATGAAGGGAAATAGAATGTGACCCCACTATTATAATGATACCAAACCTCCACTCAACCTCACATGTAAGATCTCGGATTTATGGAGGTATTTTCTATTTAAATTTTGTTTTGAATAACTTAGGTTTTTTAACTAAATTTTAAATGGGTGTGTGAGGGGATTGAGGGTGTTCTGAGGGTTTGGGAAGTGAATGGATTTAAAACCTAGAAGATCTGTGCAAGGTGCACGATTAAGAAACAGGTGAGATATCCCCATGAAAACCATGTATTCATAGATAGTGGAATTCGGAATGGTTGGTTCAAGATTATTCCAAAAAAAAGGATCCATCAAGGAAATCATCATACCTCACTTCCCTTAGACAACATCTTGGGAACTGTTTTTGCACGGTTTGGAAAATTGTTCAGGTAAACCATGCACACCATTAATGTTGAATAATTTACCAGATTAACACTTTAGGATTCATAAGTTTCTATATTATTTCTCCCCCATTTCCTCATGTTCAGCCTTATGATGAATTTGGATGATAAAATATTCCCAAGGGCCATTATCGTTAAATTAAATAGCATTTGGAGTGTTGTTGGTTGCGGATCGAAGATCAGGGTCTGGCTAAGGAATCCCATGCCTCTTTTTTTGGATTAGGCTGTGTTGTTTCTCCCTTCTTCATATAAAGATCTAGAACCCAATTTTTCTAGTGGAACGGAATTTGGGACTTCAATTGGGATTTTTTTCTTGATCTAATACATTGATTAAGAGTGTATTCATGAATGGATTTGAGTTGTGAGGTCTATAAGTTATATCCTTTTGTTTTTTAGATTAATTATGAATATAAGATAGTGTTCCGGTTTCCACCTTATAGTTATTTTGGTTTCATTAATGATTTTTAATTAAATGGGTGTCTAAATGAAATATTGAACCCCTCATGATCTCTATGGGCTTCATTGTGATGATTTGATCAATTTTGGGCCACCAATGGGGTTCATCGACCTTCCTGAACTTTTTTATCATAAATTTTAATTACATAATTGAATTATTATTAGGTATAGCCCAAAATGACCATGATAGTTGGGTTATTTGAATAATGACTTGGGATATGGATTTTTGGTCCTATGATTGATATTGTATAAGCGATAATTTGGATTGGCATGAATATGTTTAAAATGAGATAAAACTGAATGTGCCAAATGGAATGTAAAATTGTACATGTGAGGAATCAGTGGGTTAATAAATGGGTAATGATGAGTAGGTTAAGTGAATTAACATGTGAGAAAGTGTTCAATATGTTAAATTAGTTAATGTCTGAGAATTAGGGAATACTCTTAGTGTGTAATGAATAAGAAGTTGTAAATGGGAAAAATTTCTATGTAATTAAAATGGAAAATGTGTTAATGGGTTATGGAATAATATTGATTCCCGTGTTTTTTGCTATGGATTATGATTTCTATTGGTTTTGGATGCATTGGTTGTGATATGATATGTGTATGGTAAATGGATAAATAATCTTGTGCACCATGCTTGGTGGAGTGGGGTATTGACATGAGGCTCTATGACCACTGGCTGAGTTAGAGTAAGTCTCTAAACTCCACCCATAATTCATAGATTAGGTAAGGGGATAAACTTATATTCCCCTAATGGTTGTATTCAATGAGACAATATGAACCAAGGCTCCATGGTGAGTGTGTTGTATATGTTGTAAAGTGACTAACTCTAGTGATTTTGGAAACTTTTCTTATTCCCCATTATTCCTTCTTTTCATTCAATATGCCTCACCCATTTTACACATTATAAGAAATAAATTAATTGATGAATATTGTACAATTGATGGAATTGGTCATAATTATAATAATGGATAATGTAAAGGATGTTAACTATGGAAAAAACCTTTCTTTCTTTATATAGTCTTTTATTTATAACGTGCATCCACTATTTATAAAACTGGATATTTTACAGAAACAGTCCATGGACTATTGAGTTATATTCATGCCATGGTGAGGTGTCATGGGGTACCCAAGAAGTCTTCATTCATGCTTATACATAATGGGGAAAAGCCTTATTCTTGGGAGTTGATTCAGGATTGGGATGCATGTGGATGAGATTTCAGACTTGGATTCATGTCAATTTTGGGGATTTAGTGTTTACCGTTATTTAGGGGATTCCTATACTTTTCGTACTATTAACATTACATGACATTATTTAATAATTTTTTTGGGGCATGTAAAATTTTGGGAGATTCTTGTCATGAATGTTTATTGGTTATTAATTTATTTTCCACTATTTTATTTATTATTTGTTGTGGATTACTCTCTTGTACATGGTATGTTCACCCCACATGACTAATTTAACCCCAACAACTAGTCAGAAACCTCTAGCACATGGGGAGGTGCGCCTAAGGTCATGTGGTGACCCGGATGGGAACATCAGATTAGTGGATACCATGCTGGGGGCATTAAAAATTTCGAGTACAACATGGTTTTATTTTCCTAGGATTGGTATATAAAAAATTAGTAAGTGTAGATCCTTGTTAATGAGTTTATTAATGGGAGTTTTTATCCTATTTATGATGGAAATATGAGGTCTCATAGGGTGGGAATTGTTATTCTTGTTCTTCATTGTCATGTTTGATGATATTACACCATGGGGTTATGCACCTGTTGGTTTATGTGACTATTTATTGATATTTATATCATGGATATAATGGCATGAGATTGTGGATCCACGAATCATTCTACTAACCTGGGGATATAGGTGAAACACATCACGTTAGGAACACACATGAGGGGTTTGTGGGGTACGAAATGTATAATTCATTTGACCTTCCACATGAATTTAAAGAAGATATTATCTAATAAAATTATCAAAATAGTTTAATGGTAAATATAAACATTGAACAATAGTTCAATAATTGTGTCTAACAAATGTTTGTGATTGAGTTATGATATTGTTCTTAAAAAAGCTATAAAATGGAAATGTTTCCTAGGAATAACCGATTGCATTGAGAGTATGAAAATAGATTTTAAATGGTTTACAATGAAGGAATTATATCGAAATTAGTTGTCTTACACAATGTTGATCATGAAATGTAGTTGTAATGGTTGAAAGTTTTATTAGAAATGCGAGCATGTTCATTGGGTTAGTGTATGTGGAGTGGGTTGATTTATATAGTAAGTGTGTTTTCCATTATGGTCTACACCAATTAGAATTTCAATGAAATGTTTGTTGATGAAGTGAGTTTTGAAGTCTTGATCAAAATGAAGAATGGATTCGTAAAATGTTTGGTAAATAGAGAATTCTAATGTCTAAAACATGGATGTTCAAAATGGTGGAATTAATTATGAATGAATGCGTAATGTTGTAACTTTAGTGAAGACTGATATCAAGTTTTCCATGTGTTGTTTTTTTCCAGTTTGGTATGGGTGGCTTGGGCAGTGAGAGTGACATACGATTGAGCATGGTTATATATCAGGAGACCTAGATGAATCATTATTTGTGGATAGAGGGGTGTTCCATGTTATTCATTATTTGGGTAAATGTCCATGATGTTTTGAGGTGTTTCCTAGTAATGTAAATGTTGTAATCCTTATGGGTTTTGTTTGTCTGAGTAGTACGTTGGATATGAGAATGAACATCTTTGTTGTGGTGTCATTAGTGATGGGGGTTTTTTGATGGGGTTGAGGACCCATGTGGGTTCATATATTGTGAGTTGTTTTTGAACTCTAGATGAATATTTAGGCTTGCGGTCATGATGTGTGTGTGAATGTATACCTAGTGTGAAACCAAGGGTGGATGACTGTTAGGGTTCTTTGTATCCACTATGTTTGAATGGGGGGTGGAGAGCCACCATTAGTGTATAATTATTGGAATTTTTATGTTTTTTTCACAAATCGAGGGAATAGTGACTCATTATCATAAACCATAGTTTAGAATGTGATATCATTTGATCCCCAATAGTGACCCGTGAGAGTGGTAGGCCATTTTGATAGGGCTCCCAGATGAGGGAGTTACATATTGATGTTTTGGTTTTGGATAGTGGTATTTTTTCATAGAGGGATATGTGGGAAGGTCAATTGTTTTAAGAGACCCAACTAGAGTCATGAGACTTAGTTTACCGCCTGGGGAAAATTCAATGGGGACCTCATGGTACATTATCCCAGTGATGCATGTTCTATGGAGTATGAATCATGGGAGATGCATTAGAGAAGGAATCAATGCATAATGAGTATCATCATGTTTCAGAATATGGTTTGGTAGTGGACAAGATCTTTTATAAGGTTTCCTAAATACTGGTAGATGGATATATGGATATTTTCAGGGGTTTTTATCACTTGGATGTCTGGCATGTCTACTCAAATGATGACTAATGGAGGCCTTGTAACACATAGAAATTCTGTGAAATATTTTTTTCAAATTAATTTAGTCTTTATTAATTTCACACTTCACCCAATAAATATATTTTATTTTATATTTTAGCACTATGTTTGGATTATTATATATGAATAACCACATTAATCGTGAACTGCACACATCATAAAATTTATATTTCTCAACAAGAAACAGTAGGGTCGTCTTGCTTTAGATGAAACAATTACATCACCAGATGGCTTGTGTAACAGGAAAGACCAAGTTTTACTAAATAACAATAGATTATTTAATATAAACTATCCATTAAATTGGTATTTATGAAAAGGATTAAATATCATATGAAAATATTTGTTTTACAAAAACTATAAAATGAATTGGATGGTTACAAATAAATTAGAAATGAATATGAAAATCGATTGAATATAATGAAAAATATAATTATACCCATAAATATGTTTTAACCTAAAATATTAAATTAATAATATTTATTGAGTTGTATTATTGTGATATATATATATATATATATATATATTACCTTAAATCAAATATTTTTTATATTCATCCAATCTATATGGCATACATTTGATATTAACAAACCCTATTTTATTTTAAACAACTAAAATTTTTATAAAGGTCGTTTTACCGACTTTTAATGGCCAACAAATTTTAAAACCAATTTTAGAAGATTTATAGATTGAATATGTCAAAATTAACTTCATATTTGAAATTTTAACAAAAAAAATTGGGTTAGGATATATTTTTTGTATTTTTCTGTATGGTTTCATTTTTTAATTAGTGTTTAAAAATATTGAATTACAATTAAAAAAATGATTTTTAATATATTTTGTTCGTAAAGATAAATTATATTTAAAATTGATCTTGATGATTAATAAAATCATATTTTTATCAATTAATCCAATTTATTTAATAATTATAAATTTAACATTGAAATTTTGTATGAAAACATAGCAATCTTTTGGATGTCTTTACATTGAAAACCCATTATGTCATCCAAAAATTGAGTTAAATTTAAATTAATATCTTCCCATTATTTGATTTGAGTATAGAAAAACATATTCCATAGTTGGAATCAGAATAATATATAATTTTTAATTTGTTTAACATAGTTTTTACCAAAAAGATTAGTTAATGCAGTTAATATTAATTACACCGATTAATGTAAAATTATGCTTTGTAAGGCAATAAACATGAAAGGTAATGGCCCAAATCCCCAACACACTAGTAAAAAACCAATTTTATGGAAATATTTCATCCAAAACCATACATTATATAGTTTGATTTGGGTTTTATTCCTTTTTAGGAAACAACGTGGGTACAACTAACTTGTTTTAAAAAATGAAATGTGTGCCCGTTTTCTTCCCTATAAAAGGTCGCCACGTATCCCTAAACTTCACACCTCCCAAACCACATAGGTTAAGAAAATATCTACCAAATACACTCCAAAAACTAACTCCATTTATCCTTGAATCATCTCTTTGGTCATAATAACTTCTAAGAAATCACATTGGTGAAAACCAAAATGAGTTACTCAATTTAGCGGTAACACCCACCCTTAAGCTCCTTTGATTAATTTCCACTATAGAGTCCATAAAATCTTTTTATTACAATATTTTTTCATCAAAACAAGTATCATAACTAAACGAGTACATTATTATTATATGGTGTTGACCTAAACATACACACACTTCAATATGATGGTTAACAAACAGACTATTTACGTGTATGATGAACTACCGCCTTACAAAATGATGAATTCTATTTTTTTCAATACGCCTCTCACTGTGGAAATTATGATGGGAAATATATTTAGGTATGGTATATATTATATTTATAAATTAATTATGATTTTTTAATTTTAATTTAGAACATTCCCTTATTCTTTCCATCTTGTTTAAATAAGATAATTTTGTTTGAGTATGTGTAAAATAATAATTATCATTCAATTATATTATACATATATATACATATTTATATATTTCATTTACATTAATTCTCTTAATATTTCTATAAAACATATGCATCATTCATTCATACCTCTAACTTATGACCTCAATAAACAATGTATTCTATTTCATACTTCTATATTATATATATTATTTTAATAAAAATATAGTGATTATTAAGGATATTTATAAAATGTTTAAATTAAAAAAAACATGATATAGGTATAGGGACCACTGATATATCAAATTAAGACACTTGTGCAATAACAAAGTAAATTTTACCTAAACTGTAAAATTAACATATAATTATTAACCAGTGGGTAATATAATGTCATGATCAAAAAATAAATAGAATTATATATATTAATATAATTTTTAACATTATGTATAATAAATAAATATTTTTTATACATGAGGTTCTTATGAACACAAAGAGAGTCGATACATAAAGTAAAAGGATTTTATCTCACATTTTATTTCTATGCGATACATGCCTCAATAACCAATCATTTAGTTTTCATAGCATGTGTAATGACCTTAGATATATTTTTGTATTATTATACTTATGTTTATGGGTATTTAAATATACATTTTATGATATTTAATTCATGGGGGTTAGGTTTCAAAATTTACTAAATTTGTAATGTAACTTGGTCTAAATTATTCTTCTTTGAGACACATGGCATGTTATGCACCTATATTTTTATATGTGATCTATATAAACCTTTTTCATGTAATATCATTAATAATTTTTTCCATTATAGTTTATTCTTCATGTAATTTTATACATTCCATCATGAGTTAAAGTTACCAAAATAGAAATGGGTTATTCTTAAAGTCTTATTGTTTATCGAGATTGTTTATAATTATCCTTCAATTGATGAAATATTATGATTTATATCTCAAAGAACTCTCATTAATTTAATTACCTATGTATAAGGGTATTATATACATGTAATGGGATTATTTTTACACTATTTGGTACATAATATTATTTATTAAATATTTTCAAGAAAAATATGACCTTATTTATCACTTCAAATTGAAATATATTTTATTTCCCTTACCATGTTTTCAATAATGTTTTAAAAAATGTTTTTAATAGTTATTTGATGATAATTTTCATGGAAAATAGTAATTTCAAAACGTTTTGGTGTTTTTAATGATTTATTTATTAGTTTTAAAAGTTATTTTCATTGAAATGGTTTTCAAAATGATTTTTAACTTTCCTAATAGTTTTATAAAGTGTTTTCAATGAAATGGTTTTTGAATATATTTCATTGTCATTTTATATGTTTTCATGTAAATTGGATTACAAAACGTTTTTATCCTCCTTTTATAAGATTGCATGTAAAATTGTTTTCAAAAAGTTTTAAATCTATCTTTCACTATTTATAAAGAAAACGGTTTTGAAAATGGTTTAAAATCATTATTTATATGATTTTATGTTTATTTTCAATAACTTGGATTTCAATGGTTTTATGTTTTATAGTGACTTTTCCGAAGAAAATATGAAATTTTCCTCTAGAAATTTTTTCAAAATATCCTTCCTTGTTATTTTCCATCTATGATGATATATATTGATGTTACTCATTCCATTCTATGAAATTATGCAAAGGTTCCATTAATATTAATTCTTGAATAGTTTATGTTTTTATAGAATGATTCTTATGAAACCTATTTGTTTTACACAAGTTATATTCTTTTGAAACTCACTTCTTTTCAACGTTTTCTCTATGATGAATTGAGAGTTGAACCTCTCCCTTTTCCATGGGTTATAATGTGATGAAATATTAGTGACAACCATTTGAATTTATGGGTTATTATTTAATGTCTATAGTTCCCAAATCTTGTCATGAGTTCTGATATGAAGAATTTTTTGTCAAACGTGCTTGTATGATGGTTGGGAACTATATCTTATTCTAATTAATTGTGTAATGATGTACAAATAATGCATATTAATGTTATGCATGAACATGATTTCATCTTCACAATGTTATGCATGGACTTGGTTACATGTCTACAAGTTTATGTGTGAACCTGATTATATGATCAAAATTTTATAAGTGAAAAACAGTAAGTTTTCATAATGATATTCATGAAACTAATTACATGTACAAAATGTTATTAATGAGCTTGTTTTTAGGTCCATTAATTTATATTTGAACTTAATTACATGTTCAAATTTTTATTCTTGAACCAGATTGCATGTTCACAATATTATACATGGACCTGGTTCCATGTATATATGTTTATGAGAGGGCATGATTTCATGTCCTTAAAAAAATCTGTGATCCTGTTTCTACTTATAAATATTCACTTTGTTATACATTGATGTATATTATAATATTCCATGTCTTATTCGTATGTTATGCTTTTATGGCTATTCTATTTGTTTCCTTATGATTCATGTCTTATGAATTGAAAATATTTTTCCATGATTCATGTTTATTATATTTGATACATATTGTATGATATTATATGGATAATGATCATGTTTATATACCCTTATATGTCTGATAAGCATACGAATCTCATTGTTTTACATCTACTAAAAAATTGACCTCACCACATTCTTATGTTTCTTTTCCCTAGGTTATGAAGAAATGTTTTTAATTAGAAATTATAAGGGGGAATATATTTTGGTGAAAAATTAATGATATTTCACTAAGAAATAATATTTTAATTTCGATGTTTCAAAATGCACTCAACTAATAGGATCTATGTGTGTCTGTTTTTGTAAGGTTTTAAGTATTCTTCAAAAGTGATGTAATGCCTATATACATTATGACTGGGTCATAAGAGAAAATTTTTAATAAACAATTGAATAAAATTATGAAAAAGTATTATTGAGTTCCATATGTATATTTCTAAGTTTATCTATAGTTATGTCTCTAAGGATAAGTCTATGAATGAGATAATATAAAAGAAAATTTTCTAGATTTTTGGAAAAGGATAGAGTGAGTGGTTTCCTATTATTACAACCATGTATAGATACAATGATTGGATGTGTATCTAGAAAAGATGTAACTGGGGTTAATAACTCATACATGGTGTGTCCGGCCTTACTCGGCATAACCTGGTACACGACAACATGCCTTGTTGCAAACCAGTTTTGACACTCCCAGGGAAAATGCATTTGGATTTTAGATAGTATTTATGATCCCTCGAGAAGAATTAAGGAAGAATAAGACTATAAATAACATATGATAGACCTAAGTTTTCATATACTAATGAAGTAGGACCCATGATTAAGGAATACTAGAAGTAATTTTCATCATTTTACAGTATCCCATTATGATAAATACTTATCATCCTATGCTCTTTGGTTTATTAAATGGAGATAACTATAAGTAACATACTTAAATTTGAATTTGTCAGATGTGGAAAGTATGGGAATTCTGAAAATCAATTTCCCTAATGGATATCTCATAAATACATCTATGAAGGTGGTATACAGATTTTTTATATTTCATAACATAAAGATAATGAAAATGACATGTGAAGTGTATGTCATTCTCTTCAAAAATTGTTAACATTAAATATAAGATCAATGATTATAATGAGGTTGAGGAAACATAAGATATGATTCATATTTCTTATTCTTGAAAATTGGTATTATAGAATTCATTGATGATGCATGAGTAATGGTTTAATAATAAAGTTGTATGGATGAATAATTAATGTTTAGGTATTGAACGATTATGTTATATCAATAAAGAAATATATATGTACATAATTATCGATTTCTCATCGAGGATAAAAAAGGATAAGTTGAATGGTGATGAAGAAATATAAATATGATATTTTTATTAAGATATTTTAACCCATAATGAGCTCAAGATATTGAGAGAAATGTATTTAGCTAGGATAAAAAAGTGATTGATCTGGATAAACAACACATGATAGTATCAATGACCTTAGAAACAAATTATGATTTTTTCAAATGGTGTTATATGTCATGATTGATGAAGTTTAAAACTTTTTGGAATCAATGAATATATATTGAAACCATTGGAATAAGGAAGAATACATGTCCTCAAAATGATTTTTTGTAATTCAGGTTATTACTGTGTTTTAATTTTATTAATGATGAAGGTATTCACATGTTTGGAATGTGAAAACCAAGATATATTTCCTAATATTTTGGGGATCAATGAAAATTTAATTTCGATAATTTTTTTGACATTATTTTTTATGTTTTGTATTTTCATAAATCTAATGGATTAGAAGGTTAACCTACAATAGAATGGTTATGTTAAACATTAGTAGAAGTTTGTGAGATTCAGGTAGTATCTTACAACTTGATGATTTATGAATTATGGATAACCTGTTAAAAAAATTTATTGATGATATATTATGAAATATGAGATTGAATATCATGGATATTTTTGAAATTTTAGTGCTTTAGGAATGAAAAAAGTCACCTTTCATTTTGGATAATGTTGTGAAGTGGAAATTGACCAAGGGATAATAAAGGGCGAGGTTGTACTAAATCAAGTTAAAATATTCCTAAAATAATTCCATAACTCATTGAAAAGGATTATGAAACAAAAATTTTTATCTAAAGAAAATTATTTACGATGAATCATATAGTCCTTTAGATCTCATATTTTATGGTTTTGTTAATGCCCACATATTCCGATAAATTTTCTATATAACTCTATATCAGAACATGGTGGTTTTATTTCCCTTCAATGTTTACATTTTCACATGCCACATATATTCTGGAACATAGAAACCCAGATATTTGTTACTCTGGGTAACCATTATGGTTCTAACATTGATTTTTAAAGAAGGTTTTAACATTCATTTATACAATGTGGGTTTTTATTTATAATACATAAAATTATTAAAACTTCGAAAACCTATATTAATTTCAATGGATAAATTCCTTTTAAGGGTGTTATATTGTAACACCCCAATTTGTTTTGGAAATATTTTCTTAGAATTAATTTTATCATTTTGATATTCCTCATTTCACAAAAAACAATAAATAGTTTATATTATATTAATTCACACAGTTTTCCTAGAGTTATAGGAAAAAATGGTAATCAAGCACTTCATGAAACATAAATTTTAACTTTCTCTACATGGAATAGTGAGGTTGGCTTGAATTACAAACACCAATGACTTTTCTCAAAGGATTGGGTAACACGCAAGACCGATTTATACCAAACAATGATATATTATGTGACATAACCTAGCTGTTAAATAATTATTTATGTTAAGGGTTAATCATATTTTTGAAATTTATGGTTTACACAAATATATATATAATCTATTCATTAAAAATTAATTTGAAATTAATATGAAAAAAATTTAATATAAAGGAAATATTAACATACCCAAAATAATATTTATCCCCAATTTATTAAATTAGTTACAATTAGGGAGTGGAAATAATGTGATATATATATATATATAAATTATTCAATCAAATGTTTTTTTATAAAAATATAATTGATTTTATAGTGTTTTGATAAGAAGAAACCCAATTTAATGCATAAATCCTATATTTTTATAATGGTAGTTTTACAGACTTTTAAATAGAGAATTGATTAAATATCCACTTTTGGAACTTTTATAGTTATAATATTTAAATTTAAACATTATATTTTAATGTTAAACATGAAAATTAAGATAAGATAATTTTTTGGTTTTTTTATGTAAGGTTTTATTTTTTAATGAATAATTAAAAATAATAAATATCAATTCAAAACCTCTTTTTAAATTAATTTATTTATTATAATAAAAAATATTTTAAATTTATTTAAAAGTTTAATTAGATAATATTTTTATCAATTATTCCAAATTTGGAAATTATATACAATTCTAAATGAAATTATAAATAAAAAATATATAACGTATGGATGTTTTTACATAAAAAACCAGTAGTATCATTCAGTTATTAATATTAAATTAAATTAAATTCAACCACCTATATGAAAGAAATTTGGAATAAAATATTACATATTTTTAATTAGAATAAAATTAATAAAATTAAAAATGAAAACACAGTTTTTACCAATAAAAATATTGAATATAGTTTAAATTAATTATAGTCATTAAGATAAAAATGCACATAAGGCTCATCCCAGTTGGTGAGGTATCCTTAAGTGCATCCACAAGTCCTAGGTTCAGAACCAGGTAGAGGCATATTTCTTGTACTGTAGTAGCACTATAGCAGGCACTGTAGAAGACACTGTAGCAGTACGGTAGCAGAAATGTACACTGTGCAGTACTGTAGTAGAGATTGTACAATGTACAGGTACTATAGCAGACTATACATTGTCCGACTACTATAGTAGGTACAGTTCAGTACTGTAGCAGCTGGAACTATTCACATTGGGCCATCGGTTTGGGCTTGTAGTCCTTAAGTATTTTGGGCCACCCAGGCCTTTGGGTCAGTAGGGATTTAAAGCCACCTTTAAGGCCCTCGGGCCACCTCAAGGCCTTCAGGCCACATCAGGTTCCCCAGACACACTACAAATAACGGTGTAGCACCAGAAGAAGAATAGTTATTAATGTAAAAGTAATTACTACAAAAGAGTAAATGTTGAACATAAATTCCCAAATGAAATAGTAACTAGAATAAACATATTTCATATCCATATTTCATCCATAAAAAATATATTATTAATTTTTTTAATGATTTTTTTTTTGTAAAAATGTCCAAGACGTATCTTTTTTTCAAAATTTCCAATTGTGTCCTTTCTCTTCCCTATAAAAGGCCACCACCTCTTCCTCTAATTTACTCCTCTCAATACACATAGGTTCTGAAAATTCATTCCCAATAAACTACCAAATGTCCCTACCTTACTACATATAGCATCACTTTGGGGATAATTTCTTATAATTAAACCTCAATGGCGCAAACCAAAAGGAGTTACCCGATTAAGAGGTGACACCATTTCTCAAGACCATTTCATTTATTTCAATTATCCACTCAATAAACTATTCTTAATAAATTATTTTATAAAAAGGTATCATAAATATAAAAGGATGTTCTTATTCTATGTTTTAGACATGGAATATGAAACACTTCTCTCAAATGGGAAACATATATACTCCTTAGGTGTACAACGAACGACCGCCACATAAAACGATGATTGTTTATTTTCCCATTACCCCCTCTCATGGTGAAAAATATAATGAAACACTTATTTATATTTTATATATTGGATATATATATATATATAATTTATTTTTTATTTTGTTATTTTTATAGGTAACATACTGTTATTATGTCCATCTTGTGTAAGTATGATAATTTTGTTTGAATAAATGTGGACCACCGCCCCCTCAAAGTGACGTGATTCGTCAATACAAAATATCGATTGTATTAAGGGAATGATTAGTGAAATAATATGATATATATGACATAGAAATTATAAAAATTTTATATTATATAAATATATACATATTATTATATATCATTTATGTTCATTCATTCTATATAACAATATAACGAAATTTGTGATGATGCATTCGTACGACCTATCATCTACATGAATGGTGTATATAATGTCATTGTTATATATTCTATAGATTATTATAATAGAAATATATTTAAAAATTAATTATATTTTTATCCTAGTTGACATTTTTGAAATCCATATATAACTATGAGGAATAATGATATAACAAATTAAGACACATGAAAAAAATCAAATTGAATATTACCAAAAGTATAACCTTAACACAGAATTTTTAACAAGAAGATAATATAAATTCATTATAAAACCATATATTTAATTAGATATAAATTTATTTTTGGTAAATATATATAATAGACTTATATTTATTATATAGTAGGTTCTAATGAGCATGAAGAGAGTCAATACATAAGGTAAGGGGATTTTATCTCAGTTATTATTTCCGTGAGATATATTCCTAAAAAACCACTCATTTTATTTGTGTGATGTTTATTCTTACAATTATTATTTTTCTATGATTTTATAATTATTTTTATTTTTACTTATATAACCATTTTATTATATTTATTTAATGGGGGTTATGTTTCAACAGTTACCAAATTGGTAATGAAAATTTATTTTAGTTTTACTTCTTTGCGAAACATGATATGTCATGTACCTATATTTTTATACGAGTTGTATATACTACATTTTAAAATTTTATATCATGAATATTATTATTTTCAGGATATTTTAACCTTCATGAAGTTTAATTCATTCCATAAATAACCAATGTTACTGAAATGGAAAGTGTTGGTTGCAATAATCTCATCTTTTATCAAGATTGTTTATTATTAGGATTCCATTGATGAAATATTATGATTAATCTATAAAGAACTATATTTACATTTATTACCCTCTATATATGCATGTTATATACATGTAATGGTAACTTTTTTCACTATTTTATAATTAATATAATTTATAATATAATTTAAAAAAATATTATTGTATTTCCCTCTTCAGTCATAAATCTATTGTATTTTGAAAACCATGTTATAAATAAATTAATTGATACTATAAGATAATATTCATGGGAAAGCGTATTTTAAATATATTTTTAGGGTTTTCAAATATTTCATTATATGTATTCAATGTTATTTTAAATTAAATGGTTTTTAAAATGTTTTCAAGCAATAATTATATATTTTAAAATGTGTTTTCTATAAAATAGTTTTCAAAAAAAATTCCGGCATCATTTATTATCATTTAGAAAAATAGGTTTTCAAAATGATTTCATGATCCTTGTATAAGTATTCAAGGAAAATATTTTTCAAAATGTTTTCAAGATCCATATCTATGTTAATAAAGAAAAAGGTTTCCAAAATTATTTTTAAATATTTTTTTAGAAGCATTAACAATTATTTTCAAGAAAATTGATATCCAATGTCTTATTTTTTAATGATAAATTTCTAAATAAAGAAGGATATTTTCCTCCAAAAATTTAATTAAAATATATTTCCATCTTACTTTCTATCTTAGTTGACATGCATTGATGCTACTCATTCCCTTTTAAGAAATAATCAAAAGCTTCCATTCAAATTCTTTTTTGAATGTTATATTTTTTCATGGAACTATGCTTGTGACAGATGTTTCATTTCCATGGGTTATATTCTTTCAAAATATAATTCTCTTCATGGTTTATTATTTGATGAAATTATTATTAAAACTAATCTATTTTCCATAGGATAGGATGTGATGAAATTTAAATGACTCTCATTTTACTTCATGGGTTGTGATTTAATGTTTAAATAACTCATCTCTTTTAATGAGTTATGATAAAATATGATTTTTGGTGGAACATTCCTATAAAATTTCATTATTTTATAGTAGGGACCTATATCTCCATCCAATTCATTAGGTATCAATTGATGAATCATGAGTATAAATGTTACCTGTAAACTTGATTACATGTTAAAAATTTTATGCATGGACCTGGTTGGATTTCCATATGTTTATACATGGACTTGATTACATTTTTACAATATTATTAGTGCCCATTATTATCTGTTCATAATATTATGAATGATCCTTATAACTAGTTAAAAATGTAATGAAAGGGTTTATTGTCTAAATTTTTGTGTGTGAACCTGATAACATGTTCAAAATGTAAAGCATGATCCAGATTTCATGTTCACATCATTATGCATTGAACTATTTTCATTTCCATAAGTCTATGAGAGGGCCTTATTTATTTTCATTAAAATAATGTGTGAACCTATTTGTAGTAATACATGTTCACTATGTTATACATTGATTCCTATGTCTCAATTCCAGGTCTTTTTACTATGTTAATTTTTCTGGAATTATGATCTTGATTACCTGATATTTATTTTCTTATTATCTACAAATATTTATTTCATGATTTATTTTTTTTGATATTTGTTATGAAGGGTGTGATATTCTAATGATATTTATCACATCATCATACCCTTATGATTATGATATACATACACATCTATTTTGTTTACCTTTACTCTGAATTTGAGCTCCCCCGTTTCATATTTTTTTTCCAAGGGATATTAAGAAAAGAATTTATATATAATTAATAAGGTATAATATCTCTGAGAGAATCATTAAAGGTCTTTAACAGCGACAGAGGATTTGTATTTTATGTTTCCAATGGGACTAATCTAATACAGATAGTGGGCATCCATTTTTATAATGATTCAAGTATTCCGCAATGGTGATGTAATGTTTATGTTCCTTAATATAGGTTCCTTATAGGACTCATTTTTTAATTTGGTTGTGCAATAAAAGGTTCACCCTAGATTGGTATGATTCTTTTGTAACAAAGGTGACACCTGAGGTAAGGGTGGTCACGTGGTTGGGATTTTTGTACAAATGGTTTGATTTATGGGTGTGATGTTTTTGGTGTATCGAAGATGATATTATTAATAGATCCCAATGCTTGGTTAGTTTAGAAAATGGGTGTGGACTTGTCCTAGGTGATGTTTGGTTTGTGCGGTCAAAATTTCGTTAATGTGTGTAGTCATTGGAATGTTAAAGACCTAGAGGGATCTGTTGAGAACTAGATTTAGACATGCAGTGGTAAGGAACAGGTTTGTATGGGATGGTTGAACTACTTACTCTGGATAAGATCCTGTTTACCTCTGTGAAACCAAAATTGGAAGTGTGGCTATGTGAGAGACCATAGTTATTTATTAGTGCAGAGTACTGCTATGATTCATCTATTACCAGTCAGGGAGGAACCATAGGAACTCGATTTGTGTGGTGGTAGTAGATTCAATGTAATGATTGATTCGTGACTACTTCATAAATAGACTCAATGTGGAGGTTTGTTGGTTGGTAACCCCACATGAGTTGTGGTGGTCAGGTTTCGGTGAGATGTTACATGTAGTGAAGCCCCATACTATACAGATAAGGTATCCTTGTAGTGGGAGGTGACATAATTTGTCGATATGTTGTGGTAGGGTTCTTTGAAAACTTATTCTCATAATTTTATCTAGTGGTGAGCATTCCCAATATCTTGACATCATCTCATGTACAGTATGAAAACTCAGGATTTGTTCCTAGAAACATTTATTTTTTTTGGTAGGGTATGGGACATCATGGATGTTATGCTCATGGGGTCATATATGTGGATCTAGATAGTGTGATTTCAACCATATATCGTTTATGGGAGAGCTCATAAGATGGGTTGGGTGTTGATGAAAGCTGTGAGTTCCATTCATAGCATATGGGGTTGAGTATCTAGTGATGTTTATTTTAGGGAATTTTGAAAATCTAGACAACCCAATTCATGTTTTGGGGTATAATATAAAACCTATGGGTGATCCATGGTGATTGAAATCACTTGTCAGCATCATTGATAATGGCACTCTTATTTTGGGGAATGATACATCAGTCCTGAAGGCATGGAGTATATTGCACAGTCAATTTCATGGAATTGTGATTCTATTGGACCAAATGTGTGGTTCATACTAGGTCTCCGAAAGGGGACATGTGGGCCATGATTGTTTTGGTTGATTCAGAAAAGCTTGACTTTGTGGATAGGGTGATTCTAAATGAAATTTTACATTCCCATGTTAAAGATATTGTATGGAGTATTAAGACATGAAAACTATTCATGTTGAAAGAGGATGAGTTCTAGAACCACTTTGGAGGTAGGGTATAAAATATTTTGGGTGTGATTGGGTGAACGTGGAGTGTCCATAGGTGTGATGTAATCTTTCATAGGTATGGTAAATGCATGACAACAGTGAATCCCAAAGTTTCTAGGATTTTTTAGCTGGGTATCACTCGACTTGACATGGAGAAAGGGAAGAATTTGGTGTGGTGTAGACCACCATCGGTTGGTGTGTTGGAGAAAAAAAAGCATGTTTTAAATTATAGGATGATTTTGAGTAAGGAATTACCCATCCTTAGTCAATGTTTGGATAGTAGGTCTACTTGTGTTAGGAATGTCGATGGGTGTGGTAGAGAAAATTGATTGTTTAGAGGATAGTAGATGTGTTGATGGTGGAGTTATAACAGATGTTTTGGAATGACAAAGGTAGATACATTGAATGTTAGTGATAATCCTTATGTTAGTAAGAACCTTGGGAAGAAAGAAAAATTAGTGTTCCAACAATGGAGGATATATGTTCTGGGAAAAGATAGTCGGGGGTGGTCCAACATGATATAGTGGGAAAGGGATGAATGTGGTATGTTGCGACCCACAAGTGATTTGATGATTGTGGTGAAAAGTGCAGTTTAGAAATGAAGTCTTGTAAGAACTCGAGATTTTTTTTGAATGGGTCAAAATCCCAACCCTGTTTTAGTTTTTGGCTTGTTCCTGAGAAAACAAGAGAAACTGTGTAGTTTCTAGAAATTTCCAGACTATACACCTTGTACATTCATTTACACGTCGTGTATGGATTGGGCGAGCACCGACCTTGTGCCACCGAGTACATGCCGTATAGAAAATTTCTTACTACACGGCGTGTACATATCGATATCTCATGTACCCGTGATCTTGTAGAGGCCATACAAGGTGTGTAGGCCTTTTGGTCAGGTATAATAATTTAATGAAGTACTTGTCGTGTCCTCCTTGGACACTTCATGTAGTCTAGCTATGTATGAGGGATATATATGGAGTGTGAGTAAGTCGGCATGGATGAGAAGAAAGACTATGTACAAGTCGTGTACCCATAGTTACACGTTGTGTACTCATGTTGGTAGGTTTTGGAATGTATGTTGGTGGACATTCAGCCTTCTTATGAACCTTAAACTGATACACCATGTGTAGTCCTAAAGTACACACCATGTAGTTTCTTTTTTTCACTAAAATGGGAAGTAGCATCATATTAAGGAAAAACATAATTTTTTCGTCTGGTCGAGTAGGGAGAGCCGGTCGGTATTTCAATCCCCTCTCCTTCCTTCTTTCGAAACCTGATTCTAACACTGATTGATCCTTTGGAACCCCCTCATTAAGTCCATGATTCATCTTGATCCATTTTTCTTGATTTTTGTTCTAGAATGAGTTATTGGGGTTTGACTGGTATTGATTCTATTGTAGATCTACCACATTTTATACTTATTTGAAGGCTGTTATCGGAGGAGTATCATCGTACGAGTCTCAGGTAGATGGTGAATATATCTTTTTGTGATTTCATTGTCATTTGGGTGGCACATCCTTCTATGCGTTATTGGGTTTTTTTAGCGGGACCCATTTTTATCTGATATTGCATATTTAATTGTTCCTTAGACTCATGGAATGCCTTTGAGTATGCCCTTTACATGTTTTTCTTGATCGGGGCCGGGTGAGGGTCCATTGCTAAATTTGGGCATTTTGGCCAGGGAAATCCACATTTTTATGATTTAACTATGATATTTTATCTGATAAGTATGGTTTATTAATCCTGATATGAATTGTTTGAGGCATTCAAGACCTCAGTGCCGGTATGGGACGACACCTTACTAGTGGAATTCAACTGTTTTGTTGTTTTTTCTTGTTATTGTGTTTTGTTTAAAGGTGAATATATGTAATTGCGGAATTTTATATGATGGAACCCATTTTGGTTGTTTTAGGCATGGACCGTATATTCTTGAGTGACATTCATAATAGGTTGGTCTTGGCCTAGGTTACGTTGTGTGGTTCTGACGACGATATTGGGCATCATGGGCATCGATTTGAGGCAGGATGAATGTCAGATTGGGCATGGCCCAGGTTACTGGGATGGAAAGGCCATCAAACATGAGGGGCATGGTCGTAGGGACACGAGGTTTCAGAGATGTTGTGTATTGGGTACTATTTTGGTTATTACCTGCCATGGCCCATCCTCAGGGCCCGTTCCGTGACTACCCCAAGCTCTCCTTCCATAGGCCAGGAGCTGGTGACTAGCACCAAGACATAATTCCCTATAAAAGGGGAAGGAATTTCCTTTGTAAAGTAAAAAAACACCACAGAGCAAGCAAGCAGTAGAAGTAAACACTAAGTAAAAAATGAGTACAACATTAAGTGCAGAAAAGTAAGTGGGCCAGAATACAAACCCAAACTGATAGTAAAGTACAACTAGAATGGAAAACAACAACTGAAAATTAAAGCCGCAACGTCGAGCTATCCACTGGAAATCACACCTGATGGGTGAGTACATATAGCCTCCACAGCTCCTCGGGTCCAGCCGTCCGCTCCGAGAACATCCCGCCCAGTGGTCCACCTCCAGGTACCGTCCTGCTCCACAAGCCTCAACCACGATCAGCGCTGTCCGTCGTCTGCAACCAACACAACGTAGTGCGGGCATAGCCCGTGCAGGGGTGAGTATAAGCTACTCAGTAGGGACCCCGAGAACCCCGAAGGTCTCCTAGAATCCACAAAGGAAATATACAATCACGAAGTATCATTCGATAATGCTTAGTTATATGCCCATACATATACCTAAGTCATCAAATCCATCATGCTCCAACATCCAAGTCTAAGTACAACCCAATACACATAGGAAAACACAACCCAGTCCACACAGGATATCAAAACGTAAATCCACACAGGACAGCACAACACAATCCACCTAGGAAAGCAAAACATGATTCAACTCACATGGGAATACTTCTTCGTATGACGATAGAGATGATCAGATTTATCCATTGATTCATCTAAGCCATCGGACCCACAAAGGATCGATAGGTACTATCTCCCTCAATTACCCACACAGGATCTGACCCACACAGGATCGATAGGTAACTAACCACCACAATGAACCACACATGATCAGACCCACATAGGATTTGTAGGCGCTGGCCCACACAGGACCATTGAGCATTGACCCACATAGGATCGGACCCACACATGATTTGTAGCACTGATCCACGTAGGATCTCTCAGTGCTGTAGTCATCGCCGTCGAATCCACTGAGGATCTCTGCACAGTCGTCGTCGTCGCAGTCGCAGCCAGCACTAGGGTTCCCGCACACAGCAAGCTCGTTCGGGAGGGTCCGCTCCACGAGCCGAGAGTCTGATACATCAATTGACACATATTCCAGAGTTTATGTATCCAATAGTTCTGTATCATCAACTGAAACTCAATGCCACAGACGGCGCGTCAATCGGACACCCGGTCTGAGAGTTATTGGCTTTTTCGTCCCAGGGGCCCGGTTGGTTTTTAAGTCATAACCAACTGGACCATACTCCACCTGCGTCCAAACCTTGGTCGGAGTAAGGAAAAAGATCCGTCTCACTTAGAGGAATCCATCAAAGTCGACGGGACGTCAATCGGACGTCCGGAGCTCAAGTTATGAGGGTTTCCGCTCCGAGGGCCCGGTTGGTTTCGTGTACAAACCAACCCGGCCAAACCCAAAGTATGCCAAAACTTTGAGTGTGATATACCTAAACGACCATCTCGATCCAAGGATCCCATCACCACTGACGGTGTGTCGATCAGAGGCCTTTAGATCATGTTATGAGCAAAAGATTGCAAAGGTTCGAAAACGGGGGGTATGGGCCCAGAACGACCCGGATGCCGTGACCCGACCCGGTCGCGGTGGCCCGGCCTAGCCTGGGCGCGACCCAGCCCGGCTGGCAGGTCGGCTCGACTGGTTATGGTCGAGCGGAGCGGTGGGCGTGCTTCCCCCGCATGATGGAGCCGCGACCCCGCGTGGGGCCACCCATGCCAGCGGATGCGGCTGGCTGTCGCGTCCCGTCCTTCGCCGGTCCCGCGCGGTCGTGGGACGACCGGCCTGCCACCACGACTTTAGCCGCGACGGTTCTCCCCAGCGGCGCGCCGGGCGCCGCCACCTTCTACCGTTGGGGGGTTTCTCCGCGGACCACCAGACGTGTTCCGGTGGTCAGAAAAACGCGCCGTCTTCGCCAATGGCCCTCCCGGGGCCCGTCCTTCACTGTGATGACCTCACCTCACTCGTGCGGCTTTTTTTGTCGTCGAACGCCGTTCCGCATACCAAGAATGAAAAGGGCGGTGGGTTCGGACTTGTTCGTTGGTCCGCACCCACCGCGTTAGCGGTTTTAAATGTCTCACAACAAATAATTAATCAAACTCCGCAGGTATATATCACAAAGATTTAAATAAATCAAAACCCTACCTCGTCGTAGTCGTCGAACATGAGTTTTTCGCGGAATTGACCGTCGCGAAAGAATAGGATCGTCGCATCAGGGAAGGGGCATCGCGTCGTCGCGGTACACGGACTCGCGTCGACGATCTCTGAGGGTTAAAGAAAACACATAGATTTAATTGCACCAATTAAACCCATGTTGAGGATAAAATACACAAAGGAAATTAAAAGGTCCATAATCCCCTACCTCAATCAGTTGATGATCGAAGGTTGTCATGGGGAAGGATCGTCGCGGAAGAAACATTGCGGAAGGAGGATCTTCGGCGTCGCGGTACACGACGTCCCGTCATTGATCTCCGAGGGTTCATCATTCTTCACGTTCTTCGTGTTCTTCGCGTTCTTCGCGTTCATCGCGTTCTTCGCGGAGGAGGATGAATAACTTAGAGTTTCTTCAAATCCTCTCAACAAGCCACCCACATGTTTTGGGATTATTTTATTATTATGCCAACAAACGAAAAACAAAGTTAAGAAACGAACCATTAATTCGATGATTTAATGGTAACGACTTAACTGCCCAATTAATAGGGGCGTTATGAATTTAAGAAAACGCACCGGTTGACTTTCATTTAAAAGAGGATTTCGCGGGTGCGTTACTTAGTGGAAAATAAACGGTGGGGCTTGTACGGGCCCCACCTCACTAATATCCTACCAAGAGGTTAGGATATTTTGGATTCCACCCTATCTACTTCAACTCAGATTAAGTGGATTTATGTGGCTTAAGTGAAATAAAATAAAGTTGTCTCACAACTTTAATTTATTTTTTAAATTAATCCCAAAATTAAAAAAAACCACACCCGAGAAAACGCAACTCCGGAAATGGTGTTTATAAGCAAATACTGGCGCTGTGATTCCATCGGTGCCCTCATAATTTGATTCTGAGCACCGGTTGAAAAGTAAGAAAAACCCGCTCGTTCGTTCACTGAAGGTACCCGAGCCAATCTTCGGAAAATGATTCCGTGCACACCGGGCCTCGGAATCAGGTGTCGTTAGAAACTGCATTCTTATAAAATTCCAAAGAATATTAAGGAAATAATTTCATTGAATTTTACGGGTCTTTACATCACTCCCACCTCAGGGATTTATGTCCCCGTAAAGATACATCATAAACTAGGGAAACAAATGTGCGTACTGAGCACGCAACTGAGCCTCCCGCTCCCAGGTGCTCTCCTGGAGGTTCCTGTGCTGCCATCTGATGTGCACTAGAGGAATCGACCATCCACGTAGGACCTTCTCCTGTCGATCCTCGATCTCCATGGGGACCTCCGAAAAAGTCGCCCCATCATCAACTTCTAGCTCCCCATGGTCAATGATATGCGACGGGTCATGCACGTATCTTCTCAACTAAGATACGTGGAAGATGTCGTGCACCCGGTGCAACTGAGGTGGTAGAGCCAGGTGATAAGCCACCTCGCCAATCATGCTGAGGACCTGGATTGGTCCGATAATGCATAGAGACTTCTTGACGCCTCAGCCAATTCTCTGTAATCCACATCGAGGTGAGACACGCAAGAAGACATGGTCACCATCCTCGAACTCTAGTGGCCTCTGCCTCCTGTCAGCATAATACTTCTACCGGATCTGAACTGTCCTCATCCACTCCTGGATGACCTAGACCTTCTCTTTCGTGTCCTGGACCATCTCCGATCCCACAAGTGCTGACTCCCCAGGGTCTGTCCAGCACAAACGGGATCTGCAAGGTCGGTCGTACATCGCCTTGTATGGTGCCATCCCGATGGTGGAGTGGTAGCTATTTTTGTACACAAACTTTACCAAGGGTAGCTGGTCCTCCCAACTGCGACCAAAGTCGAGGATACATGCACGGAGCATGTCCTCGAGAGTCTGAATGGTTCTCTCCGTCTGACCATCTGTCTGATGGTGAAAGGCAGTTCTCAGACATAGCTGCATCCCGAATGCCTCCTGCAACCCCTTCCAATGCCAGGAAGTAAAGCGTGCATATCGATCGTAGATAATAGAGGATGGAACACCGTGAAGCCATAAAATCTCCTGAACGTAGAGACGTCCCAATTTCTCCACTGAGCCCCGCTCTCTAATGGGTAAGAAGTGAGGAGACTTGGTGAGTCGGTCAACAATCACCCAAATAGAGTCGTGACCTCTAGAAGTGCGTGGAAGTCCAGTCACAAAGTCCATAGATATCCCGTCCCACTTCCACTCCGAGACCTCCAAGGGCTGTACCAATCCTGTTGGTACCGGATGCTCTGCCTTCACCTACTGGCAGGTGAGGCATCGAAAAACGAACTCTTCCACAACCTTCTTAATGCCCGGCCACCAGTGCTGTCGTCTGAGATCCTGGTACATCATTGCCACTCCAGGATGTACCGCCAAGGGAGAAGTGTGAAACTCCCTCAGCACCTCCTCCCGTAAAGAAACTGGTACCAAGGTACATCCTCTGAAAAGGACGTCGTTCTCTCCTCCAAAGGAGAAACCATCAGGTGTTTGTCCTGAGGATATCTGTGCACGCCGTGTCTCACAGTCAGCATCCCCACGCTGTGCCTCTCTGACCCACTGCAGTAGTGGAGGGGTGACTGTGAGAGACTGAGAAAAGGTTGCCCCATCTCTATCCACGAAGGATATCTACAAAGCAGCTAGCTGCTCTGTCGCCTACTCAAGTAGCTGAATGCCCATCCTCCTGTAGAGAGCATCGGCTACTACGTTTCCCTTCCCAGGAGTATAGACTATCTCAAAGTCATAGTCCTAGAGGAACTCCAGCCATCGCCGCTGTCTCAGGTTCAAGTCCTTCTGAAAGAATATGTACCTGAGACTCTGGTGGTCAGAAAAGACTGTAAAGCGCTCGCCCATTGCGTAATGTCTCTATGTCTTCAGAGCGAAGACCACTACTGCTAACTCCAGGTCATGGGTAGCGTTGTCCTGCTCATGCGTCCTCAACTGACGTGATCCATAGGCGATCACCACCCGATACTGCATCAGGACACATCTGAGTCCGGTCCCTGATGCATCGTAGTAGACTACGTACCCTACTCCCTCCTCCAGCAACCTCAAGATAGGGGTGTTGGTCAATCTCTGTCTCAGCTCCTAGAATCTCTGCTGACATATGTCTGACCACACAAAGGGTTTCCCCTTCTTCGTCAAAGTTGAGAGTGGTGCCGCAACTCTGGAGAAGTCTGGCACAAATCTCCGGTAGTATCTACCCAGTCTCAAAAAGCTCCGCACCTCCGTCTTGCACCTGTGTGGCTCCCAAGCTAGCACTGCCTCGATCTTCGCAGGATCCACCGCAACTCCCGCCTCAGTGATGACGTTTCCGAAGAAGTGGACCTCACGTATCCAGAACTGACACTTCGAGAGCTTTCCATAAAGCGTGTTCTCTCGAAGTGTGTCTAGTACAACCCGTAAGTGGTAGGCGTTCTCCTCCTCAGTCGTCGATTATATCAAAATGGCGTCGATGAAGACCACGACAAATCGATCGAGGTATAGCTGAAATATCCTGTTCATGAGGCCCATGAACACTGCTGAAGCGTTGGTTACGCCGAAATGCATAACCATGAACTCATAGTGGCCATACTGACATCTTAAGGTCGTCTTCTGCACGTCCTCGTCCCGAACTCTGAGGTGATGATAGCCTGACCTGAGGTCTATCTTTGAGAACCACCATGATCCCTTGAGCTGATTGAAGAGGTCATCAATCCTCGTTAGAGGAAACTAGTTCCTCACTGTCACCTGGTTCAGGCGACGATAGTCGACACAAAGTCGCATGCTCCCATCCGCCTTCTTGGCGAACAATATCGGGGAATCCCAGGGTGAAACACTGGGTCGAATGAATCCCTTTCCCTACAAGTCCTCCAAGTTTTACTGTAGCTCTCGAGCTCATAAGGGGCCATCCGAAATGCTAGGGTGGATATCGGGGATGTCCCGGGGTACAAATCAATAGAAAATTCTACCTCTCTGCGAGGAGGTAGTCCCAGAACTTCATCGGGGAAGACGTTCACATACTGATCCACCACTGCAGGAAAACTAGGACTCTGCACGTCAACTGCTCCTAGGATGAGGCTAGACAACTGATGAGTGATGGGTTGTCCTATCCTCTGCGGAAGTCCATCCTATGCTGTGAAGGCTCCTTTCTCGTCGATGAAGGTGAACCTGCTCCCGTCGGTGCGTACACATCGCACCTTGCGCCTAATACAGTCAATCTGAGCATGGACTGTAGATAACCAATCTATGCCCAAGATGATGTCATAAAGCCTCGATGCCGCTACAAGAAGATCCCAGCTGAAGCTCTCGCCTCCTAGAGTAATCTCACACTGCCGACACAAGTGTGTAATCGTCGAGTCTGCTCTCGTAGGTGTCTCTAGCCGTAAGGATCGAGCCAACGACTCTGTCGGAATCTACGAGCTCCGAACAAGGGTAACAGCTATGAAAGAGTGACTTGCTACTGTGTCTATAAGAACTGCAGCAAGGGTGGAATAGACACAGATAGTACCTATAATCATCTCAAGCGTGCCGTGGTCATAGGCCTCTGCTGCCTAGAGCTGTGCCTATCTCTGCCAGCCAGCTCCCTGTGGTCGGGGCGGACCTCCTTGTGGTGGTGGTGGTAGAGCCTCAAATCGTCTCCCACCACTTGCTGCTTGGCCAGCTCCTCCGCCTCGTCCTCATGCTCCCTGCGAACAGCCACGGTAGACCCTCTTCCTCTTCCTCGGTGGCTGCTCAACCATCTGCTGCTCCTCGGCACGGCGGGTCGGGCAGTCACGAGCCATGTGGCCCTGCCCGCCGCATACGTAGCACTATCTGCCTCTCGAAAGACTGGCTCCGCACTGTGTGCCCCGCACAGCTGAGCTAGTGTCCTAAGGTAGACTGCCTAAGGGTCTGGTCTACCTAGACCCGTGAGTCATCCGTCGACTGCCTGCTACGGAAGACTCTGCTACATGCCGCCCTGCAGTGGGTCTCGCCACTGATGAAGGCTCAACAAGAAAGCTATCAATAAAAAGGGCTCGCTCCCGTACTCCTACCTGAGTCAGAATGCTGAGGGAGATCAGTGATGCCCTGATCTCATGCCCCAATCCCTGCTCAAAAGTCCAGGCCCGTCAGAATGGGTCTCTTACCATGTCTGTCGAGTAGCGCGAGAGATCGGTAAATCTCGTCGAGTACTAGGATCCCATCAAGCTGCCCTGCCGCAGTTGTAGAAGCTCCTGGATGCGCACCGCACGGAGGGTGTCCGAGATGAACTATGAGCGGAAGAGTCTCTCAAATTCTATCCAGAGAATAGATGCCGCATTGTGCACCTAGAGTATCAAACTCCACCATCGTCCCACTGCTGCGTGCAGTAGGCTTGCTGTGAGGATCAGCATGAGGTCTGCTGGTGTCCTCACTAACCGGAAAACTCGTACCACTCCCTCCAGCCAGTCCTCGGCTGCCTGGGGGTCCGTCTCCCCGCAGAACCTAGGCAGTTGCTGCTGCTGAAACTCATGCAGTTCACTAAGGCGACGTGCATCGTCAGCGGGTGGGGCTAGAAGCATCGGTGGCTCGGCAGGTAGTGGTACCGTCGGTGCCTCTGCTGTCAAAGGGCCCTGTACCGAGGCCTCGTCGCTCGGCGGGCTGTTGTCACGTATGACTCTCGGAACCCTAGCTGGCTGCCGTCGTGGGGCCATCCTAAAAAGAGACAGGTGCGCCACGGTCAGAACAGTATACCTGGTGAGCTGACAAAAAGTAATCACAAATAAATCCTGAAACACACATGCAATCAATAATTTCGTGAATTAAGTCGGAAATCAGAAGTCAGTGTCTTGGTGTACGGATACGTTAGCCGCCGCACCAAAACTGGACTCCCTGGACTGATAACCACACCCAATATGCTTAACACTATTTCTTCATATAGAAAAAGATCAGAGTCCCATTTTATGTGGTAGAACCGAAATCCTCTGATACCAATTTGTCACAGCCCATCCTCGGGGCCCGTGACGTGACTACCCCAAGCCCGCCTTCCATAGGCCAGGGGCTGGAAACTAGCACCAAGTCATAATTCCCGATAAAAGGGGAAGGCTTTGCCTTTGTAAAGTAAACAGACACCACAGAGAAAGCAAGAAGTAGAAGTAAACACTAAGTAAAAACTGAGTACAACAGTAAGTGCGGAAAAGTAAGTAGGCCAGAATACAAACCCAAACTAAAAGTAAAGTACATCTGGAAGGGAAAACACGAACTGGAAAGTAAAGCCGCAATGTCGAGCTGTCCACTAGAAATCCCACCTGAAGGGTGAGTACAGATATCCTCCACAGCTCCTCTGGTCCAGCCGTCCGCTCCGAGAACGTCCCGCCCAGTGGTCCACCACCAGGTACCGTCCTGCTCCGCAAGCCTCAACCACGATCAGCGCAGTCTGTCATCTGCAACCAACACAACGTAGTGCGGGCATAGCCTGTGTAGGGGTGAGTATAAGCTACTCAGTAGGGACCCCGAGACCCCCGAAGGACTCCCAGAATCCACAAAGGAAAGATACAATCACGAAGTAACATTCGACACTGCTTAGGTATATTCCCGTACATATAACAAAGTCATCAAATCCAACACGCTTCAACATTAGAGTCCATGTAAAACCCAATCCACACAAGAAAAAACACAACCTAGTCAATACAAAAAAGCAAAACGTAAATCCACACAGGATAGCACAACCCAATTCACATAGGAATGAAAAACAGGATTTAGCTCACACATGAATACTTCTTCAGATGACGATAGAGATGATCAGATTTATCCACTGATTCATCTAAGCCATCGGACCCACAATGGATCGATAAGTACTAACCCCCGCAATGACCCACACAGGATCTGACCCACACAGGATCAATAGATAACTAACCCCTGCAATGACCCACCTAGGATCAAACCCACACAAAAATCTGTAGGCGCTGGCCCACACAGGACCGCTGAGCGCTAACCCACATAGGATCGGACCCACACAGGATCTGTAGCACTGATCCACATAGGATCGCTGAGTGCTGTAGTTATCTTCGTCGAATCCACTGAGGATCTCTGCACAGTCGTCGTTGTCGCAGTCGCAGCCAGCACAAGGGTTCCTGCACACAGGAAGCTCGTTCGAGAGGGTCCGCTCCACAAGCAGAGATGCTGATACATCAACTGACACATAGTCCAGAGTTTATGTATCCAAAAGTTCCGTATCGTCAACAGGAACTCAACGCCACAGACGACGCGTCAATCAGACGCCCGATATGAGACTTATTGGCTTTTTCGTCCTAGGGGCTCAGTTGGTTTTTAAGTCAAAACCAACCCGACCGTACTCCACCTGCGTCCAAACCTTGGGAAGAGAAATACAAAAGATCTTTCTCACTTAGAGGAATCCATCAAAGTTGACGACACATCAATCGGACGTCCGAATCTCAACTTATGAGTATTTCCGTTCTGAGGGCTCGGTTAGTTTCGTGTACGAACCAACCTGGCGAAACACAATGTACTCCGAAAACTTGAGTGCGATATACCGAAACGACCGTCTTGATTCAAGGATCCCATCGCCGCTGACGGTGCATCGGTCGGAGGCCCGTAGGTCACGTTATGAGCAAAAGACCCAATAAGGTCCAAAAACGGGGGGTCCGGGACCGGACCGACCTGGACCGGCCGGCCGGTCGGCTCGGACGGTTACGGCCGAGCGGAGCGGGGGGAATGCGGCCCCTGCGTGATGGAGCCGCGGCCTAGCGTGGGGCCACCCTTGCCAGCGGACGCGGCTGGCTGCCGCGTCCCGTCCTTCGCCGGTACCACGCAGTCACGGGACGGCCGGCATGTCGCCGACTTCTGCCGCCTGCGCCACCGTGCCGGCGAGAGGTGGCGGCGGGTTGCTCTACGGACCACCGGACGAGTTCCGGTTGTCGGAAAAATGTGCCATCTTTACCAATGTCCCTCCCGGGGCCCGTCATTCACTGCGAGGACCTCACCTCGGCTATGCGGCTTGTTTTGTCATCGACCGCCGTTCCGCACACCACGAACGAAATGGGCGGTGGGTTCGGACTTGTTCATTGGTCCACACCCACCGCGTAAGCAGTTTTAAATGTCTCACAACAAATAATTAATCAAATTCTGTAGGTATAAATCACAATGATTTAAATTAATCATACCTCTACCTCATCGTAGTTGTCGAATGTGAGTTCTTCGCGGAATTGACCGTCGCAGAAGAAGAGGATCGTCGCGTCGTGGAAGGGGTGTCGCGTCATGGCGGTAAATGGCATCGCGTCGACGATCTCTGAGGGTTAAAGAATACACACAGATTTAATTGCTCATATTAAACCCATGTTGAGGATAAAATCCACAAAGGAAATTAAATGGTCCGTAATCCCGTACCTCAATCGGTTGATGATCGAAGGTTGTTGCGGGGAAGGATCATCGGGGATGAAACGTCGCGGAAGGAGGATTGTCAGCGTCGCGGTACATGGCGTCACATCGTCGATCTCCGAGGGATCAGAATTCATCTCGTTCTTCGCATTCTTTGCATTCATCGCATTCTTTGTGGAGGAGGATGAAGAACATAGAGTTTCTCCAAATCCTCTCATCAAGCCACCCACATGTGTTGGTTTTATTTTATTTTTATGCCAACAAACGAAAAAAAGTTATGAAATGAACCATTAATTCGATGAATTAATGGTAATGTCTTAACTACCCAATTAATATGGGTGATAAGAATTTAAGAGAACACACAGGTTGACTTTCATTTAAAAGAGGTTTTCACAGGTGCGTTACTTAGTGGAAAAGAAATGGTGGGGATCATGCGGGCCCCACCTCACAAATATCCTACCAAGAGGGTAGGATATTTTGGATTCCACCCTATCCACTTCAACTCAGTTTAAGTGGATTTAAGTGGCTTAAGTGAAATAAAATAAAGTTGTCACACAACATTATTTTATTTCTTAACTTAACCCCAAAATTAAAAAAAAACACACATGAGAAAACGCAACTCCAGAAATGGCGTTTCTAAGCAAATACCGGCGCTGCGATTCCATCGGTGCCATCAGAATTCGATTCCGAGCACCGGTTGAAATGATAGAAAAAACCCCTCGTTCATTCACTGAACATACTCGAGCCAAACTTCGAAAAATGATTCCGGGCACACCGGGCCTCGGAATCAGGTTCCGTCAGAAACTACATTCTTGTAAAATTCCAAAGAAAATTAAGAAGAAAATTTCCTTGAATTTTACAGGTCTTTACATTACCGCTCTCCCATATACATTGAGTATTGTTCACATAGAGAGACTCTATGATGAGGTGGTTTTGACCACTCGTGTGGGTAGAGGCCCTCATTAGTTGCGGTTTTGGTACTATCAGTTCGGGGTTGAATGTCGTAGAAAGCCATGTGTAGGGTGAGGAGACTTCTGGGGATATAATTTAGGAAATTGGGTTGGGGAAGAGGTTTGATGTTATTTGATAGAAGATAATGTTGTCCCTCTGGATACTTTATTTTGACGGCAGACATCGCTGTCCCTCCGACAACTTATCTTGAGGGCAGACATCGATGTACCTCCGGTTACATATTGAGGACATGCATCACTGTTCCTGCGGGTTACTGTTTATTGGGAATTCCTTTGGGACATCGGTACTTGAGACATGTGATGTGTGGGGGCACATGGTTCCGGGTTGCATGACATAGATTCCAGAGTTGGACGAAGTAGATGACACTCCATGGTGGCTGTTGAGCACCAGTGGACTTTGTGTTTTTTTTGCTTAGTACTATTTACTGCTTTCATTTCAAATGCATTTATTCTTAATCACTTATATTAGGTACGCACTGTTGGGTGGTATCCTTTTGTGATTCGTCTCATAGCCTACACGGGCCCTTCGTGACCCGTGCAGACTTTATGGTTTTACATTAAAGAAAGAGGACCACATCAAGAGAAGGGCTACATTAGTAATTACATTGAGATCGTATGGACCTTGAGTTCTTTCCTAGTTGTAGATTACTATGTTTTTCATATATCCTTGTATCAACAATATTGTTTTTAGCTACAGTTGGTTAGACATTGGAACCCTTTTTTATATTCAGATATGTATGACCTGTTGTGCATGCATGTTTTATTATTTAGTAGTAGTTAAAAGTGATCGTCATGCTGTTGTGCTTATTTCTGCTATTGTGGTTTATATTTATTGCATCCGCTGTTTCTTGATATTTAAGGTTCTTCCACTCTGCGGGTCTGGTTCAAGTCTGTTGAGTCGTTTATTTCCGCTGCATGTTAAGTATTATTCCTCGTACTAGTACCCTTATTATCTTCCAAGAGTGTATAGCCTCCCCACTATACCTAGAAGACCATCGCTGCTATTTGGTAGCCTTTTTCATTCAGGGGGGTGAGCCTAAGGTAGTAACACCTGACTCATTTAGCACTATTCGGGTGGTTGTTCGGGTCCGGGTCATTACAATGTGCTTTCATAGGTGTTCTTGATTGGGATTTAGTAGCAGTATTTTGCAAGATACTAATAATATTGAGACTTCTCTTTTATTTTTTGCTGCTTTTACTATTTGGGATATAGTACATTAGAGATAGGTTGTAATTGTAACTAGGTTTTTAGCTTTGTGTGGGTGCCTACAGCCCCAGGAACAAGGGATGGACCAATTTTTCATGGGTGGGAATTGTCGTTTCGTATTATTCAGATTAAAGTTTCTGTGATTTCCACCTCAGTGGCTCACTTGTTGTGTGATGTTATTGATTGTAATATGTGACCCTTGTCCTGGAACGGTCAGGGAGAATTGGACATTGACCCAGTATGGAAAGGCTTGTTTGTTTTTCTTTTGTTAGGAACATTTTTACAGTATTTTAATTTCATAACTACAAGTATGCTTTGTGATCAAATAATTCCATGTGAATAATATAAAATTTCCGTACTTTTTTTCTTTGAAATGTGAATAGGTGAAATTCCTAAAAGAATTGATTGTTTATTTCAATGTGTTATGTCATGCCATATATATTTTTATAATTGAAGAGTATTAGGGTCTAGCTCTTATGATTGCAGGAATGTACAATCAGTTGAGGTGATTTTGATCACCAGGATTGGGAAACTCGGTCGTCAGTTTGAGACAACCTTGGTTGTCGGGATGTGCATGGCCTGAGGTACTTTTGATACTTGGATCTGTTAAGGGCGGGTAAGGAGGCCATGAGGCCAATATGTCATGGGGCATGGGTTGTGGTGGGGGAGAGTAAGGGTAGTATTTATGCACTACCTTTTACTTCTATCCTTATCTGCATTATATATGTATAAATTGTTATGTAATTGGGTTGTATGAACATTTATGGTATTTAGTGGGTTCCATTTAGACATCTCGGCGGAGTGTTAGGCGGGTGATGACACAGTTCTGCAGGTGCATGATCTGATATAGGCAGATTAGGAGCCACAAGTATATGCTGAGGGACATGATCTGTTCCTGATCTAGTGCAAGTAGGACAACAGCTGTGTTTGGCAGTTTTCGGACCATGGATCGACGAGAAGCTCTATGCTAGCCTAGTATGTGTCTTGCAGGGGATCGATAGGGAACGCAGGGTACAAAGACATCTATGAAATATCTGACGTGAGAGTTCTAGTCACAACACCTGCATCTTTTTCAAGGTGAGGGTGGTCTGCAGGCAGCTGAGAACTATATAGAGAGCATGCAAATGATCTTCGAGCATCTCGAGATGCCTCTAGGGTGGAGGGTCAAGCTTGATATGTATATGTTGTGAGTCCCAGCAAAGAATTGATAGGAAATGCAGGTTCAGGCTCGCAGGCTGGAGGGATAGGCATGGAAGGACTTCTAGGATAGGTTCTTTGAGCACTTTTACCCAGAAACACTGAGGGTCGAGAGAGCATGGGAGATCTTGAGTCTTCAGCAGGGAGACATGTCTGTCATGGAAATTGTAGCTACATTCATTGAGTTGTCTCGCTTTGCACCTAGTATATTAAGCGATGACACAGAAAGAGTGATAAGCTTCAAGGATGGCTTATGGAAGACCATTAAGATCCAGGTGAATATCATCAGAAATTTATTTTTCATAGGTGGTGAACTAGGCTCTCATAGGAGAGGGAAACCTGCGGGATTGGCCCCAGGTTGTCTGGGGAACTGTTTCGAGTGACGGTTCAGATAGCAGGTAGCGAGGAAGGGAGGAGTTCTAGTAGGGCAGTAAGGCCATGGAGATATCTTGACAACCCTTTAGTAGTACATCAATGATTTCATTCAGTGTAGACAACCATGACATGTTTAGACTCAGTGCGATAAGCCTCCAAAGGATTTTTAAGCATGTGGAAAGGTCCGACATCTTGGGAGGTTTCGAAGGAAGCCTTCTCAGACAGCCGGGAGGAAGGGACCCGGACAAATAGTGGAATATGGAGTTGGTTCATGTTCAGTACAAGGGGTGGGAAGTTGAGGTTATACTACAGGTGGAGGATGTGACAAGGACAACGAGATCCAGTTGAGGGGTCAGTGGCTGGGGGCTATAGAAGCACCGATGTGAGGTCTGTCCCCAGGAAGGTGTACATCAGGCCAGGTGCACGTCGTGGAGCTGCCAGAGACTGAGTAGACTGGTGAGCCGATGATGGATATAGTTAAACCATGGGTGTGGCCTTGATTTCCATGTTTTTCTATTTTTTCATGAACTATAGAGGCATGTTCTTTTTGAGTGCATAAGATTCACATGACCAATGGGGATTGACTAGATGCTAGTCAGTTTGATTGGCACCATATCGGGTGCGTGATATATTATATATATTTATGAGATGTGTAGTATCAGGGGAATTGAGGATGCAGGTTACTTTAAGTGTTGTGGGAATCAGGACATTGAGGATGCAAGTTATTTGAGGTTCCTTGGGAATCGGGACATTGAGGATGTGTGGTACTTGATGTTCTCGGAACTAGGTTTGTTTTTGAGCGTCCATGGGATGTAGGACCTCATGTAGGAAGACACCAATGTAGTGTGGGATATGTAGGGTGTCAGGAATGATGCATGAGCACCAATGAGACACTAAGATGACCATGTGTAATAGAAGGACTATGCCTCAAGGAAACAGGTTAGTGAACCTTTTTTTGGTTTTGGGTTTTGTCATGTTGAGTCTAATTTGGGAGATTCCTAAGGTGGGGATCCCCCTTGAGTAATTTATCAAGAACCTTCCAAACTAGGGTAGTCTGGGGTACTTTAATTGGGGTGGTATGTTCGGTGCCATCTCTGTGGTTTTGTTTGATAGCTCTGGGGCATGCTATGTTATGGTGGTGAGATTGTAAGAACCCGTGTTTTTAAAAGGGGTCAAAATCCCGTCCCTGTTTGAATTTTTTGCTTGTTCATAATAAAACTATGGAATCTGGGCTGTTTCTAGACATTTCTAGACCACACTCCGTGTAATTCCAAGTACATGGCGTGTATGGGCTCGACAACAATTGGTCATGTGCCACTGAGTACATGTTGTGTGATGACAGTGTTGAAATTTTCATCCTACACGGCGTGTAGTTATGAACGCGTCGTGTACCCGTGACCATGTGGAGTCCATACATGGAATGTAGGCCTGTTGGTCGGGTAGAATCGTTTAACAAAGTACATGTTGTGTCCTCCTTTGACACGCCATGTAGTCTAGCCATGTATGAGGGATATACATGGCATGTGGGTAAGTAAGCAAGGAAGAGAATTAAGACTAAGTACACGCCATGTACCCATAGGTATACGTTGTGTACTCATGTCGGCAGGTTCTGAAAGTAAGTCTGAGAAATTTTATCCGTCCTATGAATAGTAAAATTATTCACGACGTGTAGTCCTAAAGTACACGCCATGTAGTTTCTTTTTTCGCTTAAACGGGAAATAGCCTCTTTCTGAGGATGAACTGCATTTTTTTCATCGGGTTGAGTGGGGAGAGCCGGCCGGGATCTCAATCCCCTCCCATTCCTTCATCCGAGAAACGATTCGAACACTGATAGATCCGTTGAAACCCCCTCAGTAAGGCCTTGATTCCTCTTGATCAATTTTGCATGATTTCTATTCTAGACCATGTTAATGGAGTTTGACCGGTTTGGATTCATATGTAGATCTACTGTGTTTTAGATTTAATTGGAGGTTGTTATCTGAGGAGTAGAATCATACCAGTCTCAAGTAGGTGGTGCATTCCTCTTTTTATGTTTTTGTAGTCATTTAGATTATGTGGCCTTCGACGCATTTTTGGATATTTTGTGCGGGGCCCATTTTAAACCGATATTGCATATTTAACTATTCATTAGACCTGTGGGATGCCTTTGGGTATTCCCTTTACCAGTTTTGCGTGATCAGGGCTGAGCGAGGCGTCGTTTCTCAATGTGGGCATTTTGGTCGGGGAAATCCAAAATGGTTATGATTTAACAATGATGTTTTTTCAGATTAGTTTAGTTTACTAAGCCTGATATGAATGGTTTGAGGCTCGCAAGACCTTAGGGCTGGTATGGGATGACACCTTCCAAGTGAAATTCAACTGTTTCTTTTTTTACCTATTATTGTGTTTTGTTTAAAGGTGTATATATGTAATTGAGGAATTTCATATGGTGGAACCCTTTTTTTTTGATTTGGGCATGGCCCAGATATTCCTGAGTGATGTTGATCATAGATTTGGATTGGCCCGGGTTATGATGGGTGGTTCTGACCACGGGATTGGGCGTCATGGGCGTCCATTTTAGGGAGGATGACTTTCAGGTTGGGCATGTCCCGGGTTACTGGGATGGCAAGGCCATTAGACTTTAGTATCATGGTAACAGGGACACAAGGTATCAGTGATGTTGTGGATTGGGTACTATTTTGGTGATTACCACTCACCCAGAATATTTGAGTAGTGTGAACATAGAGAGACTCTGCGAGGAGGTGGTTTTGACCACTCGAGTTGGTAGAGGCCCCCATTAGTTGCGCTTATGTTATATCAGTTTGCCTATGCTTGTCGTAGGAAGCCACATGGAAGGTGAGGAACCATTAGGAGATAAAATTTAGGCTATAGGGTTGTGGGAAGAGGATAACCATTATTTGAGGGAAGATATTGTTGTCCCTATAGAAACGTTATTTCGGGGGCATACATCTTTGTACTTCTGGATACTTATTATGAGGGCATGCATCATTGTCCCAGTGATCACCTATTGAGGACATGCATAATTGTTCCTCCAGGTTACTGTTTCTCGAGTGTTCCTTCGGGACATCGGTACTTGAGACATGTGGTGTCAGGGGGCACATGGTGATGGGTTATATTTCAGAGATTCCAGCATTGGCCGAAGCAGGTGACACTCCATGGTGGCTGCTGAGCACTAGTGGACTTTGTGTTTATTTGTGCATCGTACTTTTTTCTTCTTTCCTTTCAGATGCATGTCTACTTAAACATTTATATTAGGTACACACGGTTGGGTGGTATCTTACTGAGATTCGTCTCACACCTGCATGGGCCATTCGAGACGCGTGTTGACATTATGGTTTTACATGTAGGAAAGAGGCCTACTTCTAGAGTTGGGTTTCCTTAGTTATTGCGTGGAGAAGGTATGGACCTTGTGGTCTTTCCTTGATGGAGTTTACTATGTTTTGCATACTTCCCTATATTAGAATGAATGTTTGTAGTTATAGTTGGTTAGCCATTGGTGCCCTTTTTATATTCCAATATGTATGACCTACTATGGATGCATGTTTTATTGTTTTGTAGTAGTTACAAGTGATCTACATGTTTTTGTGTTTATTTATGATGATGTTGTTTATATTTAATGCTTCTATTGTTTCATGATATTGAATGTGCATCTGCTCTTCGGGTCTAGTTTGAGTCTTCTGAGTCCTTTATTTCTGCTACATGTTAAATATTATTCCTTGAACAATTACCCTTATTATCTTTCGAGAGGGTATATACTCCCCACTATACATAAAAGACCCTCACTACATGTCGGGAGACTTTGGTATTCGAGAAGGTCCTCCTAAGGTGGTAACACCAGACCCGTTTAGTACTGTCCGGGTGGCTGTTCGGGTCCGTGTCATTACAAGTCCTACTTTAGAATGAGCAAGTAGTTCTTAGTCTGTGAATTTATGTTGTACGGGTGATATATTACATGGTTTCAATAGCATGGATGATTTCCCAAATGGGTGAGTCCCTTATAGATCTTCATGAGTTGTGAGTTGGGAAAGCACCATTTATATTTGAAGAGTAGGGTTGAGATTATAATGGTCATTTATGTGGGTTTAGGCGCCAATCACAGAAATATAGGGAGGGTGAGATAAATTCCGTAGAGGTATCACCCTATTGGAGAGTGGTCAATTGGTGATTTGACATGCATTTCTGGTTTAAGGGGCTTGATAATGTACAATTTTAATGTTCTTTTTAATTGTTAATGACTATTGTAATGGAATTTGAGAAGTTGTGTTCCTTGATTGTTTTGGTTTTGTTTTAAATTTTTTTTATTGAATGTGAATTTTGGATCTTTTTTTGTGGATCCATGTAGATCGGGAAGTATTGCAGGGAAACTGTGGGTTTCTTTGGGTGTCATAAATTTGGGGAACCGTTGGATTTTTGGAAGTAGGGTAAAATTGTAACAACTGATTTGGGCTGTGAGATGTGGGGAGGATCTTACAGAAGGGATATTAATTGGATCTCCCATGAGGGTATTATGCCGAGTGTGATGTTTCCTTATGTTGTGATTTAGGAACTGTTTCTTATGCATCATTGCGAGGTCGTAGTGGTTGATATTGATTCATCCTTTGAGAAGCATCTGGTTTGTCTTATTGTATTATAAGGAGATGATTTTTTAAGGAAATACCATTCCTTTAGTTTATGTTTTGTGGAATAATTGTAAATTTTGAGAGGAAAAATTAGAAATGGAGATGGATATATTGGAATAGTGACATGATCTCTTTCCTTGAATGTTTAATGATGTGTTGGAACAGAGGCTTGATGAAGAGCCATTATAAGGTGAGGAGGTTGTGAGATCTTGACATCATGGAGGTATATTCTATTTAATTTTTTTTTGAATCCCACAAGATTATTTAAATAAATGTCTGTTGATTGTATGAGGGGAATTTGGGGTATTTTGGGGTCATTGTATCTGAAATAAAGAAAACCATGCCAATCTGTTCAAGGCGCATGGTAATGAAAACTGTGTGGCATTCACAAAAAATCCATGTAACCTTGGAAAATGGAATTATGAATGGTTGGAACATGGTTAGTCAAATCATGTGGATCTCCCTAGGTTACGGTGTGACTTTACTTCCCTTATATAGTGTCTTTCAAATGGTTTTTACATGGTTTGGAAAATTGTACATGTAAAACATCCCCCATTAATGATGAACAATTTATAAAATTTCCCCACTAAGATTCTTATATTCCTACCCTATTATCTCTCCCATTTCCTCCTGTCAAAACCTAGTGATGAACATGTACTAACTAATCTTTCCAAGGGACATTATCATTCGATTTATACTATTCGGAGCACCATTGTTTGGGGATCAAAGATCTAGATATGTGTAAGAAATCCCTTTCATCTCTTTGTCGGATTATGGGGTGTAGTTTCTCCCATATTCTTCTGAATATGAAAAAACCTCATTTTTTTTTGTAAAACCTAGGTTAGGACTTCAATGGGATCTTTGAAATGGATTTAATGCTTCTATTAAGAGAATGGTCATCAATAGATTTGAGGTAGGCATTCTATAATTAATATCCCATAGTTTATTGAGCAGTATTGTTCTTATGATATGGTGTTCTTGTTTCCTCCTTATTGTGATTTTGGAAACATTTGTGATTCTCCAAGAAATTGGTGTGTGAATGATAAATTAAACCCCTCATGTTCCCCATGGTATTCATTGATAATGATTGTACCAATTTTTGACCTCTTATGGGGTTCACCAACCTTCAAGAACATGGGTAATCGAAATGTTACGTATAGAATTGTATTGTGCTTAGGTAGATCCCCAAATGAACATTATGGTTGGGTAATATGATGACTGATATGGGATATTGATATTTGGGCCTAGGAATGATAATTTAATAAGGGGGGTTTTTTTATTGGCATGAAAATAGGTGAAATGGGATTAATGTGAATGTGCCAAATGGAATGTGAAATTATAATTGGAAAGCACAAGTGTGTTTAGATAAGTGGAATTTTGAGTGGGTTAAGTGAATTAACATGTGAGAAATTTTTGAATATTTTGAGTGAGTCTATTTATTGGAATTAGTTAACATAAATATGTAGTTAGGCATAAGAATATGGAATTGTGATAAATGGAAATGTAATGTAAATGGAACACGTGTTAATTGATTATGGTTTAATAGTGATTCCCATGTTGTTTTCTTTGTGTTGTTATTCCTATTAGTATTTTTTGGGTTTGTTTGGATTTGGTATGTGTGTGGTGAATGGATAAATAATGGATTTCACATGTCTTGTTAGATTGGGGTATTAACATGAGAATCTACGCTAATGGGTTGAGTTATACTGAGGCTCTAAACAGCACCCCACAATGCATGGATTAGGGATGTGAATGGAGTTATATTGCCCAAATGGTGGAATGCAATGAGACAACGTGGACCAAGGACTAATGGTGAGAGTGTTGTATATGTAGTTAAATGACTATACCTAGTGAGTCAGAGAACATGTCTTATTCCCCTTATTCATTATCTTCATTGAATATACCAAATCAATTAAACCTGTACTGAGAAATGAATTATGTGATGAGTATGGTACAATTTATGGAATTGGTAATAATGATACTAATGGATAAAGTAAAAGTTGTAATTAATGGAAACCAAGTTTTATTTATTTTTAATATCTTTTCTTTAACAAATTCATTTACTTTTGAATAAACCAGATATCTTCTAGACACCATTAGTGGTGGACTACAGAGTTGAACTCACACTCTATTTGGGAACCATGGGGTACTTGAGTAGAATTCATTCTTTTAGGTAAGGATATAGGAAAAGGCCATTTTATTGGAATTTTAGTTGGGATTTGGATGCACGTGGATGAGTTCCAAATTTTTAGTCAAATCCTTTTCGAGATTTAACTATTTACTTTTTTTTTGGGTTTTCATGCACTTTTGTCACAATTTTTATGACATAACAGTAATTACTTTTTCCCTATTCGGAGATTCCTTGTTATGCATGGATATTGGTTATTAATTTTGTTTCAACTATTTTGTTTATTATATTTTGTGGCATACTATGGTAAATAGGATACAATATCCCCCCATGATTCATATGACCCTCACTACTAGTCGAAATACTCTAGTATACATGGAGGTGTTCCTAAGGTCATGTGGAAACTTAATTGGGAGCACCAATTTAGTGGGTATTGGGATGGGGATATTACATCACCCTTTTGTATCCTCTCAAGACACCCATAATTTGTAAAATAGAATGTGTATAAGGTGAACCATCACATCACAGCTGGAATTGGTGCCTAAAATTGAGACAAGTTATTCTATCATTTTATCACTGAATTATTTGATATTAGAGACATAGGAGGCACTATCCCTGGATCATCATAGTCTTTATTTCAATCCCATTTCAATTCCACTTTTGGTTCACCCCAAACCCCTATTTCAAAAACTAACCATTAGGTTATGGCCTCAAGAACATATATGGTCAGAAATCCATGTTATTCAACAAACCCAATCCCATGAGTCGTATGAAGTAACTGATCTTCTGAATTGACCAAAACAATCTCTATCCAATGTTATTTAATTTCCATGGGAGATTTCTAACTGGTGGCCCATTAATCCCAACTCTATTTGTTCCATACAATTTGGATCACAACCGGATTGTTTAAAATTATCCATTCCACCACCAATTATAATGTGATAATACCCACCCAGATCCACTTATCTTATGATACCTCTCAAAATTGGGATGAATATTTTTTATTCCCTCTTCACTATCCAATTTTCTGAAGGTGTAATCGGAAGGGACTTGAAATTTCCTAGATAAATCTTGGTGCTTCAATTCCTTTCACTTTGGGTTCAAGTATCCCGATTATATAACCCCAACTCAATCAATATTTTGAGTTCTTGTAAAGAAAATGAATATTCCTATAATATAGTGAGGATATTAAGTTGTTTCAGGAATAGAGAAAAATGATATGGTCAAAGATACCAACTTATTGGAACAACATACTCTATTCTATCACTGTAATCAGAAACCTATTGAACAAGAAACTCTAGCTTCATGAACTTTAGATACCACCCCATTGACAATTTATATTGTTGATACTGACTTCAAAACCATTATGTGACCCTTTATATATGAATAATATTGAAAAATACTAGTATGGATGTAGGTTGTGCTTGTTTGGCCACACCTATAATATCACTATTAGTTTATGGGGGATTCAAGAACTAAAAATATATGATTTGATATCATTAATTAGATAATTTTAGTTATTTTTATTTATCCTTAAAAATATATAGGAATTGTACAATTTATTCTCCCTTAGAACTATAGGGATTGTGGATAAAAATTGGGAATTAGTTAGAATTCTCATTTCAACCATCTATTTAACCTTTATCACTTCACAATTGAACCTATACTACCCTATCAAACCCGCAGGTTTATATAGGGATGCTTTCTGATTATTTTTTCCCAATTATTCAGAAAGGCCAATGAATATTGACACTAGTAATATACTATAATATTTATGTCATAGGGCAAGACTCATTTCTCATACAACACTTGAGAGTCCCATTTTTTTAGGAATAATCTTAATATCAAATGATGTACCCCGACTTCACAAATATGGAAAATGGGAGACTCCCATGGCTTATAACAAGAATATAGTGGATTAGAATATGATATATAACCACCTAATATGCATTAAATAGTAGATTCAGTGCGCAACCATAGATCCACATCCATTGGTTGGATGGTACACATAGATTTTCCCATGGGTTCCAATGCACACCATTTTTTATAAATTTTTTAGGATCAATTTCTCCCTCCATTCAGTCTATCACTCTCATTGTCATGTATTCATTGGTTATAAATTTCCCCACAATAATGAGCTTTCTTTCTAGAACATGATAACCAAATTAGTTCAATGACATTCCAATCTCGATTAACATGTCACTTCGTATCATATTCTATGAAGTGGGTCACCCCAATTCCTAAATTCTAGTGAACCCTTCCCTTTTGAGTACAAAAATCCACATCGATTTCCAATTTTATGAAGGAAACATGAAAACCCAATGGTATTAATCATTTCCTTTTGGTGAATCCAGTATAGTACTGACTATCCCAGAAGTATGGGGGTGTTATGGTATAGTAAAAATTCTTTGGAAAACTATATCAAAACAACAATGTTCTTGTAGGAGTGGGGATTAATGCCCATTAATAATGATTGATTGGTGATTCTTTGGAATTAGTTGAACTATAGAATGTTGTAGTGCTGCACCATCAAGTAGCCAGAGCAGAATGGAGAGTCGTAGAATTAATCACTCTGAGTAGTATGATAGGGAAGAGAAATTGAAGTCATGAAATCTCTCTTCGAGTTAATTAAATACCTCAAATAACTAATTTAATCTAGAAAAATGATACATCATTTTAGTCCACACCATCAACCCCAATAAATTACAATTCTCTATTAGAATAGAGTTATCACACATTTCCAGGTGAATTGAATTATATCCATTAAAATTATTTTATGTTTTCAGTTGGGTGATGACCAAACCATTAACCCAACCCTTCAATTATCTCCCATGTCACCCCATGAGAATTGTATTTATCTCTCCATTTTATGATTTTTCGACTAATCACCCTCTAATATCACCGTGATCACTACAATTCACAAGACACATAAATCAATAACCCTGATAGTAACAATAGCCCAATGACACAATACAGAACTATGATGAAGCTATATTTTTTATCGTCCATACAAATTATTTGAGAATATATTCATAAAAACATATCAAGGACCAATTAAACTATCCCATGATTGACTAATGGGAAATATAATGTCATATTAGACCCATTCCATTCCACAGTACAATGGGAGGTAGGATCCTGGAAGGATATTTTCATTGTTATTTCATCATAGTTCTGCCACGGGGGTTAATGTGGGTGAAGAGGTGGTTAATATTAGACATCCACGTTAATATATATTTCATATAATGTAATGCCTTTTTCAGTAATTCAACTATGACTATTTCATTCTGATCTAACTATAATGGGTTGGTGGAAAATGTCATATTCATTAAAAAAAGTGTGATGGTCCAAAAGCTATGGATCGATAAACTTATTTCTTCCATGGTATTAGAAGAACACTAGTTAGTGGAAAATTAATTTAAAAAATTACGTAATGGATATAAAACATTGGTTATTGATACATGTCCTTCTAGTGGAATCACAAATTCTAAAGGGAACCGTTTTATTTCATCATTTGGTGTCTCTCTTAATCCCCCTTTGAAAAGTTCATTTTATGTTACCGTCATTTTTATAGAACCCCCTTAATGAAGGTAGAACAAAGAAAATATCATGGATACTTATATTAATAAAAAAATTTCTCCATTACTCCATGTATCCCATAAACTCCTTACCCATTAGGTGGTAAGAACAATTCTGTGTGTTATTGAGTCAAAAAAAACTATAATTGTGCAACAACCAACCTAGTCGTTATAGTGGATCACCTAGTTATAAGATGAATAAAACTATTTTCCCCCCCATTCCCCCAATGATGTAATGGATCAGGTGGATGGAAAATACACTTTCATGACAATGGAGTTGAGATAGTATGACCTTCTATTAGAGTTGGGAGGTGGTGCATTAGATATATCATGATTGAATCCAACCAAATGAAATCAAAAAAAGATAATAGAAAATGGAGTAGAGTTTATTTATTCAGAATGTAATTCATGTCCCCCCAATGAGTTTCCGGTGGACTGGAAACCATGACCCTATTGGTGTGGTGTTTCTAAACAAGGATACTCAATGTTTTGAATCACAATGATTGTACCATGTATTATAATGAAAGGAATATGAATTAAAGGATGAATTAAAGAGAAAAAAAATTATGTGTTCTAAATATGAATAATTATTGATAAAATATTAGATTAAATATATCATTGTGAACCTTCTAATATGGTGTATATTGCATTAAAATTTATTCCCATATGAAAATTGTTGACAAGTAATAGTAGAGTGGATATATGATTAGAAATGTTCTAGTATTATTATATATTTATGATAGTATGGATTCCAAAGGAATAAAGAATAAGAAAAACTATTCTCTTTCCATTATCATATAAGAATAAATTCAGACTCAGTAATTGAAGAATTACCTCGTATCAAGAACAATGAAAAAAATTGCCCATTAGGGTGATTACCATATGCTTTTAGAATCTCAAATAGGTTAGGAGGGGAATTAATATATTCTAATATAATATATTATTGTAGTTAATAGGTATTTTATTGCACATGATTTTATCTAAATTGATTTTAAAATTAATGCATTTCATAATCCATGCATTCACATTTAACGATAATAACTCTTCCATTATTTACCTTCATTATTTCCTATTACATGTGATATTATATGCTCAATAAGTCAGTTTCATTCTTCATATATTTCTTCATAGTTGTCTTGATTTTTTACTCTATGTAAATAATGTATTAATCCATGTTTATTCATGTAAGGCTATAATGATATATCCTCTCAATTAGTCTCATTGTTAATATCGATTTCCCTTTAGCATCAAGAGTGTAACTAATTTAATTTGAGGTTTATTACATAAGTGTAAAGAAAAAATATTCTATTCATGTCAATGGTTTTATATAATGGTTATTTGGAAACATATCTCATTTCATTAAAATAGTTTTTCAATTTATTTACATATATTATAACATGACTTTTGTAATAAATATCTATTAAATTAAGCAAGCCAATTAAGAAGGGGAGTGTATTTGGAAAACATGTTTAACATATTTTCAAAGGGAAACAAAAATAATAACACTTTATTTTAGTCTCCCTGATTATATATAAGATCACATTGAGATCTTAAAACATAATAAGATAACCTAGGAAAAGAAAAAATGAATGAGGTCTCCTTAAAGTTATAAGAACTGAATAAACATGACAATGAATCAGAAAATGAAAGTAAAATAACATAAAATGATATCATGATAGATAAGGTTAATGAATAATAACAAGAGATCATAACAGAATTAAAATAGAATTATATGATTATAGAAACGTAGGAATTCGGAAAAAATATATATCAGGACATCAACATAAGTCAATGCTAAATTTCATTTCAACATCACATAGTGGACATAATCACATGATGGATTAGGATTACTCCGCAATTATTACCTTACATTTCATGGAGAAAAAAATATCAAATGTATTGGAACTCTATTTGGGAACACCCATGTTAACATTTACAAGATAATATTTTCCATACAATTAAATCCATGATAAGGCATAAACAAAAAATTAATCATGGATTGAAATGGGTTTCATTTAAGAAATAATCATATGGAATTTATTACACCATTAATTAAATGTATACGAAACTATGTGTATATGTGAGAAAGATATATACATTCTAAAAAAATTACCTTTGATTAAATAGAGATATAATGTAGGTTTTAGAGGTAATGGTCATATCCTAATGAAAAAGGGTTGTTCGGAGATAACTGTTACCTTATATCCAGATCCACAATGCTCTTGCACAAAGAATCCGTTATTATAAAATTAGATTAATTAATTATATAAATTAAACCTTTTTTAATATATAGTTTAATTGCTATAACTTTATTATGTTTATTTATAACAATTTTAATGATATGTAATGTTAAATTTTTTTGATCAAAGAGCGTTCATTTCACGGTTCCATTATTAAATAACATGTGAATAATTATTGATATTCTTGTAGAAAAGGAGTTAATATCAAAAAATTATATAAAATGGTATTAACAAACTTTTTTAAATTAAAATTTTCCAAATATCCTATATATATTTTATATATAGGTGGTTCTTTTATTAAAAAAGTTAAGATTAATTGGTCAGCTCATTTAGGATGTTTTACCGACAACCCCATTCGTATTTCATTATAATTAATATTATGTATATATATCAATTATATAATACAAAATAAGGTGAAATATACTTCTTCATATATTATGTATCAATAATTATATTTTTTGACCATCCTTGATGGTGGTGGATACAAATGATATGTTATTCTTGGCGGTAGCGAACCAACCATTTTGTAAACATCACTTTAATTTATGAAACAAAATAAGGGAGAGTATAAGATGAATATGAAACCCTAATAATAATTTATCAACACATTTATGACACTTATGGAATTATTTTTAGGTGGTTGGAGTTTAAATAAGGTGGTAGAAGAAGAATAAAATTAAAATAAATTTGTCCGGATTCTAACCTCTATATTTAGTCATCTCTTCTTATAATACCCCATAAGACTATTTTAAAGGAAATTTGGATTATACCAATACAACTAAGACCTAAGGTGTAGGTTTATGATGGTATTTTGGATGAAATTTCATTTTATGCAACCCATATGATTTATGAAGAGATTGAGTGGTGAGGGAGTATTAATATGGGGATGAGATGAGTGTTCGTAAATATTATGTCCATTATAGTTTTTTAATTCTGATTTATAATATCAATAGTATCATTTTTTGTTACTATATATATACTAAATAATGCTTCTGATTTTGAACTAGTTCGTTCTTTCATCATTCATGCCTTAAAAAGTAACATATTTAACTTATATTATTAAATATAATATTTAATCATATTTCTCAATACACAAAAAAATGAACTAATTTATAAAAATATATAATATTACCTAAATAATATAAGGAAATGTAGCTTCCCAAAATTAAATCCATTTTATAGTAATTTTTCCCAAAATATAATAAATTTAATTTTAAAATAAAATCATTTTTTTTTTGATAAATTACATTTATAATATGACGATCAATTTTCGGATCATTTGAAATATTATATTATGTCCAATAAAATTATCTTATAATTATAATAAAAGATAATAATAATAATTTATCAATCCATAATCTGAAAAAAAAAAGATTTCATTTAAGTTATTTTATTTATTATAAAAATGATAAAAATTTCAAAATTTTCAAACATTACAAACAATAATTTATCTATTTTTAAAACATTTATTTAATTGTATCTTGATTTAAGTACAATATATTATGATTTTATAAGATATATAAATATTATCTTAAATTTATCCATATAGTAATACTATTCTAATGTCCAATTTAATATTCCTAAATTTCATTTAATATTCTAACTATTAGGTTATTGTTTTAGTTGTTAGATTTCTATTCCAATAGTCAGAGTTGTAATAACTATATGGCTTCCATAATATCAATAAATAAATCAATTTTCATTAATTCCTTAGTCACGTTTTTTATATCAAGGTCATATATATTTTCATTTTTATGATGAAAACTAAATTACTAATATTCTTATTCATTTCATCATTTTTTTTTTCAATAGTGTGATTATTTTTTGGCATCAAACAGTTATAAATTTTCTTTTCTCATATTATCTTATTTTCTATTTTTTGACCCATATGAATAATTTAAATTCTTTTGGACATATTTTTTCTCTAAATGTTATTTTAAAATTAGTATGATAATTTTTTTTGGTTTTCATCATGTGTCATCTATTCGTTATATAATATTATCTTACTACATATGAAATAATTATTTATTTAGATAGAAAATTTCATTGATAAAACTAAGGGTTGTTAAATTATTCCCACATTACAAAATTTCTCCATTGATTTTTTTAAATTGTATGGTAAAAAAGGTCATGGTACTTCTGATTTATCAATTAAATTTGTCCCCATGTAACAAACTCTAACTTATGGCTTCATCATATTACTTTGACTATGTGAGTTACCTTTTTTGAGGGAAAATTTTCACCACGGTCAATTATCATCATCAATATATTTATAAAAGTGAGATAATTTTTCATCTGTACCTAAAATAAATTTATAACAAGTTAATTATCTTGTATATAATTTCTCATGAGGTACATGTTGAATACTTTATATACATGAGAGAGTGTTGGTGGGAGCTTTATTTATAAAGAATTAATCTGATATAATCAAGAATATTATACTATTTGATGTACCTAAGACATATGTTTACCTTCTTCCCAAGTATAATGATTCTATTAGATAGATATATTTGGAGTAATTCTTTATCCTCAAACTCAAACTATAAGTATCATCAATGATTGTCATCGTAGATCCTCTGTCGACTTTGTGGGCCTTGATGTGCTACCGAATTGTCTTAGCCTTTTCCACCATTTATTTGACACATTAAGATGACAAAATATTTTGTTCACACACTTCATTCAATCATGAAGGTGGTCTATATCTCTTCCCACAAAGGGCGTCATATAGATCCATTTTTATTCTTCAGAGGAAGATGTTATTGTATGAGAACATTTCCAGAGGAAGATATTGATCCCACATTCTTTGAAGTCCAAATTGAAATCTATAAAGATGTCTTAAAGTTTATGGATAGTTAATTTAGTTTGGATATCTGATTTTTTGTTATAAAAATTACTGATGTTCATTTTCTAGAACATAGAGGTAAATATGGGATCGAAATCTGATACAATAAATAGCAGTGTTCTATCCACCATCAAAACATTTCTAATTTATATCCTTGTATGTTGATAGAATGATAAATATTATCTATTTTTAATGAATTAATTAGTCATATTGTGATGATTTGTCACAACTAATATAGAATTATTTTTATTTATGTCCATTTAATACTAGTATAAAATTCCATGTTGACGTATTCAAATTTTCATATAGGTTTGGGTAATGGTTTTATCATCCACATAAACCCTAACCTCTTAGCCTTCATCTTCTTAAATACTTTGAATTTTGATGTATACTATTTGATATCATTATTGATGTTTTCCCTATAATAGTGAATTCATATATTTCGATACAATTTCATTCTTTTTGGTGCATGGATAAGGTAGTGGTAGGTGAATAATTCAACAAATCATTCTTTAAATTTGTATTTTATGGTACACATAGTCTGTACCCAACTCTTAAAAGTTCATTGATATCCATTTCTAACTATGAAGGTACCTATATACATATAGATTCCACATTATTCGTAATTTCCACATCATTTATTTGGGTATCTATTATCTTCTTCTACAGGGATGGTTCAGTAATCATTTGTGGAAGGTGTGATGATGTTCCCTACAATATGATTCCCATGTCCATCCTATAAGGTATAATAATATTGGATTCTTCTTGATTATAATCATTGAAATTGTTTGTTGATCCATTGCACATAGATCATTCAAAAAAAATCATTACTATGATGGTTGTGGATTTAGTAGTCGTAGTATGTGACCTCATCTGACCATCATTATTGGAACGTATTGACCTTCCCCTGTTTGAGTAAATACATAAGTATATTATGATCAATATATATTTCACCTATCTCTAAATCGTGATAATTTAGAATGATTTTCAAAATGAACATCACTGCATCCAAATAAAGAACATGTATTGGATAGTTCTTCCCATTAACATTCAACATGAATGAGGCGCATGTTACCATGTTACCATTTTCGATTATTACATATCCCAATAAATTCGTTGAGGATTCTATATATTCCATGAAAATATCCCTAATTAATGGGAGACTATATAATCTTGTATTAATAGGCCTATTTTTTTAATTACTTTATGCACACTTTTCATTCATTTGTCTATAACAACTACATCCCATTATTAGTCATCTTTCTTAGTGGGTTATTCAATCTTGAGTCATTTCTCGTAAATAATCAGTAGCACTGAACAAGTCAAAGTAAACTATAAATCATTGTTATAAAAGTTTTTTAGGAACTACTCATATTCCATTATCTTATAAGGGTCTATAGAAATTCCTTCTCAAGTGATATCATTCCCCATGAATTATAATTTCTCCGTCCATAACACATGCTTAAGGTACTTTTCATAAATATTATCCTTTCATAAATTTGTTTTAATAGTATTCAAATTATCCTCATGATGCTCCTTAGGTTTCAATAATATCATAATATCAACTATAAATACTACCACAAATTTTTTTAGTTGATCCCATTTGAAACTATTCATCAAATACATTATGTTTTTTACAGAATTAGTGAGCCCAAATGGGATCAAAATGAACTCATAACGCCCAAACCTCATTAGAAAGGTAGTTTTGGGATATCTTCATTCTACACCATTAATTGGTGATATGATAACCAAAGATCCAACATAGAGAAAAATTGTTCCCCATATAGATGATCAAATAAGTCATGAATCCATGCTAAGGTATAATTAATCGTTATCTTGATTTTTTTGAGATCATATTAATCAATAGAGAAATGAATTGGACTATCCTTCTCTTAATAAAGAATAACAACACACAACACAAAAATTCATTATAGCCTATAAAAACCTGGTCCATATTCACTTTTAACTACTTCATCTGTTATTCTAATTGAATGGTTTACATTATATAGGGAGGAATTCATATAGGGTGTTATATATAATTATACTCAAATTAGAGATCGAAATCATAGACAAGGGGAATACAAGGAAACTTTGGAGAGAATACATCAGTATAATCCCTCATAATGGGAATGTTTTTAGGAAAGAATCCCTATTTTGTCTCCATAATTTGATTTAGATATGATTTATCATCAGGTTATTATATCCACACATGGTATATATATTCCTAGAGAGATTTATCATCATCTTTACACATGTACAAAATTAGAGGATGACTTCAAATATGAAGGTTGATCTCCCAATCCTGATATTAAATGTTGTTTTTATTTTAGGATATTCAATCCATTACCAATCCAGTATCAAGCTCTAGAAAAGGAAGTTAGGAACGATTTTATATAAGGTAATTTCCACAAACAATTAATGGGGTGGATTTATATACTTTTGAATCAATAATTTTATTTTAGTATATTCTCATATATATTTCAACATCTATGTTTTGAGGTGGTGATTGAATAGTTCCATTAAAAATTCATGATATGAAAGAATATATTGAACTAAAATAATAATGATATTCTCTATTCATGATTGAATAACTAGTGCACCTATCCCCACATCATTGTTGGGATACACCATTGTAGTAGTGATGGCATATTCCCTTCCCTACATAACAAGCCATGGAGGTTTTAGTCTTTTATTTTATCTAATACCTCTTAGATTAGGGAATTATCTTGAATTATACAGGTGTTCGTTCAATTAAATCACTATACCACAAGCTTAGTGTTGATCTGAATGATCATTTCTAGTTCTGGTTTAGTGGGTTTTTTCATTTCCCTTTTTTTATTATTATCCAAGTGATCCTCTTTTCAATGATTGAAACACCACCTAGTACCCTCTAGAAAAATTATGGGAGGCTTATTCCCACAATTTAGGAACCAGGGATGTGGGGTTCTCTTGCTTCAAAGTGAATTATCCATTGATCCTCCAAAATTAAACACTATTTTCTAGTTTTTAGCTCTAGGACCATGATACCAATGAGAGTCTCTAATATCTATATAAACCATATGGATAGAATTGAAATTACTGTCAAAGATACAAAAATTTTTAGATGCCAAATATTCTCATATACCGCACACTAAACGACTAATGAAGTGGTCCTGCTTTCTTTCACTTTTCATGAAAACGATACATGAATACTAGGAATCCCTTGTGTTGTTTTACAAAATTTCTTATAATAGACTCATATTCATTTTTCTTCAGTATTAGTAACTCTATCATAATTTTATGATGGAGAGTTTGGTGAAAATATCTATTCGAAAATATTATATTGAATCATTAATACTCTATGGAATCATTATCATATTTGGACATTGTTTTCTTGATAAATGTACACAACTAATCATCTTACCCTTATAGGTAGTAGATATCAAACATATATTTATCTTGTTTCCAGTATTGGATAATAGAAAATTAGTTTTCAATAAAATTAATCAATTTCATTATGATGAGGGAATCAAAGGATCCACTAATTTGTGGAGACCTTTGTCTCATAATTGACTTTACTTTAATGTGTCCTTTCTTAGTAGAAGTAGGTAAATAATTTTTATTCATGCTATTATTCAAAGAATGAGTCAGTTTATCATGTACTACAATGATGTTTCCATCTTCCACTCCCATAATATTATATATATAATTAGTGAAATCATCAAATTTCCTATAACATTGGTTTTTTTCATGATTTCTTCTATTTCTAGCTATTATCTAAAATAAATGAATATTTAGATGATAAGCCTTGAAATAATAAACAAAAAAGGGATAATTTTAACATATAAGTAATAACATAGAAATGAAAAGTATATACTAAATTTTGATTCTCTATGTTTAAATTGTGGTTATCTATATTAATGTTATTATTAGTTTTCCAATCCTAACATTTTGTTCAAATCCTTCATAATGGTTTATATTGATTTTGTAAGTTTCCAAAACATATACACTGGTACTACCAAAATCGATGTGAAAACAATTCCTTATTGTCATGAATGAGGTGAAGATCAAGTAAAATATCAGTGGTCCCTTTTATAGGATAACCCTTATGTATAACAATCATCGATCCACATCCAATTATTTTACACATAAAGTGATGTAATTTCTAAGAAACCACACACTCTATAATTCATTAAAATTCCATGTTATTTTACTATACTAAGACATATCCCTTGGCTTATCACTAGTGTATTCTAATATTAATCCCAGAAAATAACAATACCATTATCTGATACTAACTATAGATAAGTAAACATAATACACAGATTTTTACATGATTTTTATCTCAAATATCCATTAAATTCAACCAATTGATTGAAAATATAAGATTTTTTGGAAGAAGAGGTTTATAATACATAATAGGAAACGAAAATAAAATTAATGTATTTAAATAACTATAATAAGTTCCTAAAACCATTTGATATCCAAAATCTATGTTGTATTTCTAAGGGGAATATATAAAATAAAGGCATTATCTTAAAATCCTGGTAAAGAAATAAACATGATAATAAATTATTATGTCATAATCAAATGACATAAAATAATATCATGAAAGAGATGGAGCTTGAATAATCACATGGGGAATAAAATAATTAACATGGTATCATAGGATCATGTAATCATATTAATGTTGCATATTCATAAAACGTGACCTAAACAAAAGTCAAGGATAACTACAATGAAAACTTCACATGGTGGAATGATTCCAACAACAGATTAGGATTATTTCATAATCACACTCATAAGTTATCATGAGGAAAAACAAAACCAATGAATTGTATCACTATATGGGTTCACCCATCAAAACATGTACATGATTATATGTTCAATAAAATGAAATCAAATTTAAAGAAGAATCATAAAAATTTGTCATAGAATGAAATGGGTTATATTTGAGAAAAGAATATATGGTTGTATTTCCTCAAAAAACCAAAAGATAATAATATATGTATATATACGGACAACACACACATACATATATATATATAAACACCCTGAGACTTTATGATATATCCCTTTCTGTAAAATTTCAATCTCTTAGATAACTTTCAATATAGACAAACCTGAGTCTGAAAGAACCATAAAAGTCTATACTGTTAAAGCCTCGAAATTTAATCGGAAGTTATTTTTAGTAATAACCATGGTAATAAAGTTATATTTTTTATACAATAATAATTAAATTTATTGGTTATAAATTTATGAGAAAAATAATAGTAATTATTTTAAAGGGAAAATCAATTTTTGAAAACCTGTTTTTTTTATAAAAGTAGTTTGTTCAGGTTTTCCACACATATTTGAAAATAATTTTTTTAGTATTATAAAATATATGCTAAAAAATGAACATAATTTTCATAAATAATCATTAGATATTTAACATTGATGGAATATTAATAAATATTATTTATTTATTTAATGGTGAATATTATTTTTTTATTGAAAGCTTCCTTTTTAATTTAGGTAATTTACATGATCCATTGAAAAAAAATATTTATAAGAATATTTAGTTAAATTATATTATAATTAATTAAAGTTTTATATTTTTTAAGTAATTATATGATAAATTTTGAAATAAAAACATTTACACTAAAGAAAATGTATTAATTTGGAAAACTTTTTTTCAGTGTGTTTTTAGGTTTGAATTTATAAACTATTCTACTCTTATGTGGTTTTAATTAGAAAATTTTTATTATATATTTTACGTAATAATAAATAATATTATTTATTCATATCAAATTAATTTTTTTTTCATAATGAAAAGTGAGAATAGTAAAAACATATTATTATGGTTAAGGTTTAAATCTGTTTACCATGGGTCAAACCAAAATATGAGGGTAAATTTCAAATTATAATTGTTACAATTTTTTTGGATGAAAATATTTAGACCATATTATATAGAAAATTTTAATTTATGTCAATCTAGAAAAAAAAATTCGAAATTTATTGAGCATTTTTTTAATTTTTTGGTAAATTTTAAAGTAATTCCCACGAAGGTTCCCTCCACCACCTATAATAGGGAACCCCATATCCTCTCCATCACACACTTAAAGATCCAATTATCTTTGAGAGAACTAGTAAAATAAGTTTACATACATCCCTCATGATATCCTAGAGTCCCTTTTTTGATCAAAAAACCATTATAGAGGGGATTCATATACAAGCCTGAAGAGGTTCTCTGAAGAAGAGGTATAGTTCATAACCATACATCATTATTTAGTTTATTATTATAATTATTTTATATAGTTTCAAAATATGATAAGTTTATAAAAAATATATTTTATATGTACTATGATTTTGTTATGTTAATTAAGTAACCTGTATCTATCTACACATATATAAAATGTAAATAAAAACAGTAGATCGTGGGTTCAGAAGATGTTTTCCTCACAATCCAATGTAAATCGTTTTCCATAACCAAATATCATTGATGGATGAAATTAATGATTTAAGGTATGTAGATTAGATCTATGATATAATTTTATATCTCTAATCTTAATATCACAAATACATTATTCCATTCCATTACATTGGAAAATGATTACATCAATCATGTGTATGTGTCTACTACTACCTCTACGAAGCAATGTGAAACATTTTTCTTTTAATTGTGACATGTATTGAAATAAGGATATATTTGATGATAATATATGATATATTTCTAATATAAAAATTATTTTTTAGAGGAGAATTTTTATCCTTTTATTCATTCCATCAATGGAAAAATGAAAACAACGTTCAAGCATACATGTGGCATTCCATATCCATGAAAGATGTAGCTCATTTTCCAATTAATAAATTTTATGGATGATAGTAAATAAATATAAAATGAATGTATATTATATCTATATATTGACTAAAATTAAAAAATTTATCTATCTAGGATTAAAATATATGGTCCATAACTAACAATCCAAAACATACATGATAAATGAAGTAGTTATCACATCGAATTGAGATTTCAATAGAGAGATGTAAACTAAAAGGTAATAAAATTCAAATGAAAATTATTTATGGAATGATATATATATATATATGGGTAAAGGTGGTTACTTAATATATTTATAATATATATATATATATATTATACTGGAGGTATAGACATAGATGAAGGGTATCATACCTGATATAAGAGAATCTCGTATAACTTATACTTATGTGATACATATGTCATTTTCACCACTTATTTCTTTTTTATGTCATATAAAATTTATTTTTGAAATATTATATAATAAATATACTTATCTTCATGGTATTTTATATTTTTATTTGTTGTTATTCCTTTCATGGAGATTATAATCCAAATGTTACCAATTTTGTAATGATTTATTTCACAATCTCAACATCATTGGAGAAAGTTTACATTTTAGTATTTTGGGGGAATTACTTGTTATTTATATAATAAACCAAATATATTTTCTTTTAATATATTAATTAATGCAATTTTCTAGTAATATTGACATTTATTTTTCTTTTGTTCTTAAAATTGATGAGATATTTTTTTCGGAAAACCTGAATTTATTTCACTCTTCAGTAGAAAATAGTTTTTTTTCACATCCATGTATTCTAAATATACAAATAATAATAGTTTAACAATATACACAAAAATTAATAATGTAATTTGGAGAAATTCATTACTTTTTTACAGTATTGGTTGAAAAGAATATTCTTATCATTTTATGAACAAGGTACTTTCTATATTTTTTTTATAATAGTGTGAAAAGAATGTTTTTAACTTATATGACATGTAAGAAATTAGAATTTTTCATTGTATTGAAGTTATTATTTTAATATTACCTTGGTTGTTCTAAATAATTATTTTTCAAATATTCTAGAAATTTATAGTGTTAAAAAGTTATTTTAAAAGTGAAAATGGTATTTTCATAAATATTGTTTTAAAGAAACTTTAATGTTTTTTTATATTCATTAATTAAAATAACGCTAATTTAAATTTGTTCTATATAGTATATATTTTAATTATACCACACACCATATTTATTGGGATGGTTTAGGATCAATTTTAATTATAGTATGCTACTTTTATACTGTTCACCGTATTACAATATGTTTTTTATGATTAAGAAAATAATTAGCATTTATTTTGATAATTTTTAATAATATTGTTTACATTAATATGTTTTTACCTTAACATATTTGGAATTATTTGAGCTTAATAAGTGATGTTTATGTCCTTCAATATCCCATTAATGTTTCCTTAGGTATCATGAGAAAGGACGTATTTTGTATTTGGACATAGCCTTACCAGTTTATATAATATGTCCTTGAAAGAGGAATTGATGGTATTTTTATGATATATGATATTATCATTTCCTTTATTGTGTGAATATTCATTGATTTACATGTAATTATATTATTATTTGATATATATGGAAGATTTCTAGATCATGTGATTAATTATATGGAATTATTTTATCAAAATTTATTCCGACCATATTATTCTCCATGCTCATGTTATTTATTTAATGACATGTGTTTTAAAATATTTACCATTCAATTTAGATTATTTATTTTTTATCCATAATAATTTCAATTGTACACATACCATTAATAAATATTATATATCACCCGTTTCTATTTTTTTTGTTACAATGATTCCATGAAGTGTATTATGATTGATATAAATGGGTGTTCTAAAGTTAATAATGGTGTTTTAAATGATAATTATATGTTGTATTTTATATTTTCAATTGTAATATGAGATTGAATAATATATGTAGTTTACTTATACTACTAAACTACTCATTCCTATTTTATGTGATTACTTATATTTTGTGGTAATTAAGTAAATTTACCACTGGATCTGGGCCATTGGGGTTAGTGTATATATAGTTGGATATATATAATGTTTAGTAGAAACATTGGGAACTAGATTTAAGAAATCATATATTAGAGAATATAACTCCATAACTAGATTTTTGGATAAGACTAAGTATAATATAACATCCTAAGTTTTGATAATGTTTAGATTATATATATTTCGTAAAAATAAATACATGCATGTATTCAGCATGTGGATTTGTATCAAGAATAATTATACCTAGGTGTAATATCTCTAAAAATATTTCATTTTACATTGAGTTAATCACAACCTGGTGCACAAGTGTGGGCCTTGTGGCATAACTAGTTTGACACTCCTGGGGGATATGCTTTGGTGAATTATATTTTTCATTACAAACCATAATAAATTATTTGAAAATATTTTTATGATTCGATAATGTTCCCAAAGAAACCATGTTTATGATTCTGAGTTTAGTTACACATAGTTTTTTTAATTTATGTTAAGTGTTCCAGTAGATGTGAAATTATACATTATTATTAATAATGTTATTATCTAATATAGTGTATACCATTTATTAAAAATGAATCTTAGTGGATGTAATGGAAATTATATCAATTTTCATAATAAATTTTGGGATTTACCTACTAGTAAATATAATGAATATGGAGATAGTGTTGCAGGTGGATTTGAACAAAATATAACAATAATTTGTAGCTGGATCAATTTTTGTCAAATAAATGTTCCATTATATAAAATTATACTTATCTAAAATGTGGTGTAACAATTATAGACTTCTTCATGAAACAACAAAAAACATAATTTAATGGGAAAATGAATCAATTTTTAGCTGAGCAACATATAAGTTCTATTGAAATGATATTTCATTATTCAAGAAGGAATAAAAGGGGGAAGGCGTTCATGGAATCTTATCATATCTTAGGAAATGAATATCAATAGTGGTAATTGATTCAAAATTAAATGTATAAAGAGAATATAGAATACATAGAGTGGGATGATTTTAAAGTAATTCTCAAGAAAAAAATTTCTTCATGACCACTGAGAAAATATAGAGAGACAATTCGTGAGTTTGAGAAAAAAAGAAAAGAAAAGTGTTGCTAAGTATGAATATAAATTTACATGGGTAGAAAGGCATTGTGTAGAGAAATTATATACTCTAAATACAAATATTTACCATTTCTTTTATATTTAAAATATAATCCTTCAAATGGTACTTTTCTCCCAAACCTTCTCATCATATGAGTATATTGTATCATTTTATATCTAGATTGAGAATGAAATTTCCATGTCATATTATTGTAAAGGATATCAAAAAAAGAAGAAGGTGAATAATAATAATATAAATGGAATTAGTAAAAATTGATGTAGTGAAGTGTGTAATTTACAACATTTAATAAATATGGAATGAGATATTATGGAACATGCTTGATGTGAATGGGAGATTGAAATAATTCTTGAGAGAAAGTTCTCCAGGATATTGATTGAAATGGATTGAAAGATGATACTAATTTGTAATTATTCAATAATAATGATATGGAATACTTTTAAAATAATTTTCCCATGCGTCAAGGTAAATTTCCCCTAAAAAGTACAAGTGAGAAAGTAAAATATTGTGAAATTATAAAATGGAATTCTAAAATTATTACAGATCATATATGAAGATGGAATTATAATGTTTTCGAAGAGGCTATGTGTCCCATCAACAACGAACATGAAGAGGAAATTTTTGGATGATTCTAATAGCTCGAGTTTCAATATACAACATGTTTACAAAATGTGTACTATTATTTAATGGAATGTTTTTTTGTTGGATAATTTGAGGTTGAAAATTAAAAACATCGTAACATGATGATTGGTTTTTCAATAGGTGAATCCTGATATACAAAACCCTAGAGGAATTATTTAACATCTACATATACCTATTTGTAAATAATATGACATAACAATTTAATTTCTTACTAGATTTCCATGTACACTAAGATAGAATGATGAAATATGCGTTATTGTTGTCTTCCACAGCAAATTTGAACATTAATTCGCTATAAGAGAAGACAAAAATCATGATAACCTTTCACACCTATATATTAATGATGTTTTAAGGCTTCATGGAGAACCACATTCAACTATGATTTATCATGATCACAAATTTACATAAAAATTCATCAAAATTATTCAATATGATCTTGATTATAAGTTTTATTTGAGCACCGCTTATCACCCTCAAACTGATGGAGATTATGAAAGGAATATTAAAACATTTTAATACATGTTGAGGTAATTTTCACATAACATTCAAGGTATTTGGTTTCATTATTTACATATTTAGAGTTTTCCTATATCAATATCTTCTATTCAAGTATTCAAGTAATAAATTATGAATAATTATAATGAAATAGATTAAATACTCCAACTTGTTGTAATAAAGTTGGAGGAAAAAATATTTTAGGCCCATAAAATTTGTATGAGACAACACCAAAGGATAATAATATTCAAACCCATATCAATGTAGTACAAATTAATAAAAAATAGATCTATTGAAAACTAAAGAAAATAATATAATTTCATGTGTGAGGTCACCATTTAAAGAAATCAACACAATTGAAGGGTGTTATAATGTTTTTTAAGAAACAGAAACTGATCCCCAGAAACATCATATCTTTTGAAATCTTAAAATGGAATAGAGTTATGTATTTACATTTTAAAATTACACCAAGAAACTCCAAAGTACATTTGGTGTTCCATATATCACAGTTAAGGATGTATATTCCGGAACAAATGCATTCTCTCAGTTATAAGGAAATAGAATTTTAGGTTAATATCTATTATTTTGAATATCATATCTAGATTTTGTACACTAGATAATACGTTTTTTGGGAATCATGTGGATCATCTCATAATGTTACTTTAGATAAATTATAATATAGAAGTGGAAATGTGGGAACCTGAGGAAAATCTGATGAATAATTATGAAAATATTTCCATAAGGTGACATCATAGTCATTTCCAAGGAGAGATTTTTTTAACGACAGAAAAATTTGACTCACAAAGACATTATTTTATATCCATTTTTATATAAATTCAATATCATTAATATATTTCAATACATGAAACCCCATTTCAAGAAAGACTATAAAATAGTATACTATTATAACCTAGCAATTAAATATGGGGGGGTATGAATATGAAGAAATAAACTATCAAAAGTGTATGGATTAAAAAATTATAAATAAATATATTGGTTATCATTTAATTATAATTAAAAATATTAACCATTTAATGAAAACAACTTTTTCGGAAGACTATATGTTTTTCTCTTAATGTTGTTTTGTCAGGTTTTCGACACAAATTTTAAAAGTAGTTTTTTATTAAAAATTTAAATATTTATTGGAAATAAAAATAAATTTTTTAAAACAGTCATGTAATCATTATATTATTGTCAATTTTTTGGAAATAACATTTGATCAATAAATATTGATATATACTAATGTTTTTTGAAAACTGCTTTTTTATTTAAGGAATTTAATTGTTACATTTTGTTTTAATTTTTTTTATATGTAAACACTGATCTAATATATAAAATTTAATCTAATTTAATTTATTATTTTAATTAATATGTTGAATTTTGATATGATAATGGTAATATAAATGAAAACAATTTCATTGGAAAACCACTTTTTCTTAATGTATATGAGTTTAATATTAAACTAAATTATACATATATGGGGTTTGAATTTTAAAAAATGGATCATATATTTTGAATTAGTATGATAATTATTAGTTGAAAATATAATATTTTTTTCATAATTGTATTTTAAAACCATAAAATTTAATTTCTATGGCTAAGGTGAAACGAGATTACATGGGGATCAAACTAAAATATAAGATCATGTTTTCTTATTTAAATGAAAAAAAACAACTGGATTGAAAATTTTCATCTATATCCTATCCCAAATTATTATATAATGTTTTTTTGATTCATTTTTTCATGGGAGTGAGTTTATCATTTTGTATTCTTTTGGGAAATTTGAATGATATTTAGAAGAATGTCCCCTACCCTGCTTATAAAAGGACACCCCTCCCCTATGATCTCTACACTACAAGAGATATTTAGTTCATTTAAAATAATTCCAAATAATTTACCAATATTTATAAACACATAAAAATAATCTATAATTTTTGTAAAACCATTCATGGAAGCCTTTAGGTATAAAACATGAGAGGTTCTCCGAAAAGGCATCATTTTTCTTAACCATACGAATTAATTTCTTTCATCCTCTAGCTCCTTAAAATATATAAAAATAAGATTAAATAATAAATACTGGTATGTTCAATATCCTATTTTATTATTTCTATAACATTATAACCTATGTCATTCTCACCTACATCAAATTGGAAACAATACTACTGATCGTCTGTATGACGGAATACCACCTTGTGAACTGATGTAATTAATTTCCCATAACCACCTATCACATATGGATTTCATAATCAATATATGGTATATTTATTATATTAATAACATAATTATACTTTGGAAAATATAATATCACATATACCTTCTTACCATCAAATAAATTGGGAAATGATAATTTTGCTAATGTGTACGTGTGGACCACCGCCTCCATGAAATGATCTGATTTTTTTTTGCTTGATTTTCGTTTGGTGGGTAATAACAAAATATTTAATGGATATATATGAGATGAAAATTATTTTTGAGAGGTATATTAATTTTTGTCCTTTTTTTCATTCTACCTATCAAATAATGAATATAATGTTCATGTGTAGGTACAAAATACCATCTAGATGAATAGTGTAGCACATTTTTAAAAATAAAACTATTATAGTTTACTATAAATAAAATTATAATAAATTTATTTAATTTTTAAAATTATATATTTTATAGAACAATGATAAATATATGAAGACCAAAACTACCAAAACAAAAGACTCATGAAAAATTAATCAGTTGTCACAAAAAATTGTGTTTTAATGATGAATTGTTAATAAAGAGGGGATAATAATTTATAAGAAAATAATATATGGAATTATATCTATGATTATTTTTATTTTATAGATACATAATATTTATATATTTATTATACAAGTTGTTCAGACACGTGAATGGGGAATTAGACCTACGGTAATTGTTTCTAATTTTATTTCCATTTCATGAGTCATATTCCATATTCAACACTAATATATATTGTTTGGAATATATACTAACCCATTTATATGTTTTATGATTAATATTTTTACCTTCATAGTATTCAATGTATCCATTAATTTTACTCCTTTCATAGGGATTACGATCCCAAAGATTCCAAAATAGTGAGGGTTAACATCAAAATCTCTTCATCATTGTGGATTGTTTAGGTTAAAGTGTCACGTGGATTAATAATTTGGAATTTCTATCTAAAAACCAATATAGTTTAATATACTATAGTTATCCATGAACTATTAATGTTAGAGTACCATTTAATTAAATTTAGTTCTGATATTTATTGAGAAATTAGTTTTAATAAAATATTAATTCATTTATCACTTTGGTGAGAAATCAACTTCCTTTCATTTATATGTTTTATAAAAAAATGAGAATGTTTTTATCATTCCCCCATTTATTTATTGAATTAAATTTTACCAGTGTTTTCTTTTTATAAAATGGGTTTCAAGCAATATTCTTGTTATTTTATAAGCAATACACCTTTTAACCATTTTTTCGATAGACTGAGAAAAATGTCCTAACTAATACAGAATATAATAAATTACCAGCCATATTTTTTTGAAGGTAACATTAAAAGTTTACAAGCTTCTTGTTTAAATTTTTTCTCCCTAATATTAATGAAAATATTAGTTTTCTTAATTTATTTTTAATGTGAAGATGGTATTTTCCTCAACAATGTTTATAACGAAGTTATTATGATATTTTCATTAAACATAAAGCAAAAACAATTGTTTATATATGTTATATTGGGGATATGTTGTAATGATATCATCCTTATTATTTTATTGGATGGTTTGTTATCATTTTGATTGGGGATATTCCTTTTTGATACCATTGTCCATATTACTAGGGTTTCTTTTATGGTTATAGATACTATTGATATTTTATATATTAGTTTTTTGATATGATTTTTTTATGTTTATTAGGTTTCTTATCTTTAATATATGGAATTCATTTTACTTAGTAAGTAATGGGTGGGGCATTCTATACCCCCTAAATGAATTGGTTGGTTTCATGAGACTATCTATCTTGGGTAGCTCAATGAGGACATACCTATATATAGAATATTTATCGACATGAGGCCTTAAAGGTATGTTTGTTATGAATATCATTATGTTTTCCCTCTTTATGTGAGTATTTAATGATTTCAATGTAATTTATGGATTAGTTATGATATCCTTATATATGATTCAATACCATGTGATTATTCATTTGGAATTATTTGTCTATTATTTTTTCTATACATATTACTTTTCATTCTAAATGTATTGATTAAATGGAATTTTTTTTCAAAATCGTACTATTACATATTTATTATGAATTTTTTATTAATGATAACATCCATTTTATACATACCATTATTGGCCATTTGATTTCACCCATTTATTATGTTTCCATTCACATGGTTTCTTTGAATGGTATTCTGATTTATTTTTTGGGATATTCTAAAGGGAAAATTAATGTTACTAAATAAATTTTTTTTGTTTTATTTTCAATTATCAATTGTAATATGATATTAAAGTATGTATTTGGGTCACCGTGACTACTAAAGTATCCATTCATTAGGAATGAAATTCATGGTATCTTGTGCCTACGTTATAAAGTATCATCCAAATATAGGATACATGGTTTGTGGTATTTAAATAGATAATTATGAATCATTAAAAAACATTAAATAGAAAGATAATATGAGTTAGAGAGATAATGGTTATAACCCAATGAAAAATAGTTTCTTATAGATATCCCTTACCTTATTTCTTGATCTCTTATAAACATAGACATGGCATCCTAGATAATTATATTAGATTAATTAATTACATTCTATAGGGCCTTTTAAAACTATAATTGATATATTATAATTGTTTTATTCATTTATAATCATTTTAAGGAGATATAAATATTTTTTTCTTCTTCCAAGGAAGTTTGTTTCATAGTTACAAGGTCGAATCACTTGTGGATAATTATTAATATTCTATTCAAATGTGACTAAAAATCAATTTCTCCTGCGAAATTGAATTCACATACTTCAATAAAATATTATTTTCATGAATACCATCTTATGTTCTAACATTGAGATGATTCAATTAGTATTAAAGTTAACATTAAATGGTTTTTTCATTTAGGTGGTTTTAACAACCTTCAAAAAATAGATTCATTTTATTTAATTGTATAGATATATGTTCATTAAAAATGTAAAATAATTTTAAATATACTTATTTTCATCTTATTTAGCAACAAAGATATTTTTATGAAATGCCTTGAAAGTTGTGGAAAAAATGAAGTATGTTGTTCCTAGTAGTGGTGGACCAACTAGTTTTAAAACAACACATTCTTTTATGAAAACCATTAATAGAGGGTAGAAGACTAATATTACACTCGAATAATATTATATCATTATATTTAGTGTTTTGATGTTACTATGATTATGGAAATAGTGCTCATATTGGGTGGTAGAAGAAGTTGAAAGAGATTAGTCAATAATTTTGTATTCATATTTCAGTAACCTCCTCCAATGCTACCCCTTAAGGATACATGAAATGGTATTTGGATGATAAGGGAAGAACAATAATGTAGGGGAGAGGTTTAATTAGAGAGGAGGTAAAATTTGGAAGGATATAAGGTGTAGAAGTTATGAGGAAAGGAGGTATTGTGTGGAGGTATTTATAAACGGAAGAAAAGGGTTCTTTGAAAAATAGTATTTACTATTTTACTATTTTGGATGAATACTATCAATGATACTATTTCGGGTGGAAATATATATTAACTATGGAATTTTAATTCAATCTAGTGAATGATTACATAAACTTTGGTGTAATTAAATTATGTATTTAGCTTATAATATTAAATTTCGTATTTTATACTATTTTACTATTCAGTAATAATTCAACTATTTTTGAAAAATATCATAAATTCCCCCAAACCATTTTTCGAAATTTAGAATCTGAAAAAAATAAATCCTTTTTTAGAATATATTTTAAAAAATATGATAGATTTAATTTTTAAATTAAATCATTAATTTTTTTAAAATAAAAACATTTAATATTATGAGCAATTTTATAATCGTTTGAAAAATTTCGTAATATTTCATAAAAACAAATCTTATCAATATAATAAAACATAAAATTTATATATAAATCCATTTAATGAAAATATTTTTTCTTTTCAATAATTATATTTATGATAAAAAAGATAATTAAACATAAATTTATTAAAAAGAATAGAATGATTTAATTTATCATTTTTTTATAATTTATTTATTTACATATTCATATAAATATGTTATATTTTTATTTTATAAGATTACTAAATATTATATAAAATCTACATTACTAGGGATACTATTATAATGACCATTTTACTATTCCAGATGTTCATATTACAATTTCAATGGTTTGATTTTTAATAGCCACCTGTGTTCCCTAAATTATATAAAAAGCTTATATTTCATTCATTATTAATTTAATTCTATTTTATCTCATTGTTAAATATTTTTTACCTTTCATGATCTATATTGAATTGCTAATATTTTCCATTATTTAAAATGTGTGTATCATTACAGTGATTATTCTGGGGACCAAGAATGTAAAAATTTTCATATTCTTATTGTCTTATGTTATATTTTTTTGTCTCAATATAATAATTTAAATTACTATATCCATATATTTTCTTTAAATTTAATGTTAAAATTTTTGTATTAAAATTTATTTGGTTTAATAATGTGAAATTTTTCCATTATTTAAGATTCTATTACTAATTATGACATAATTATATATTTAGATGGGAAATTCAATTAATAATATTATGGGTTGTTACAATTAATCTCTTGAACATCAGTTTGAAGAAGTTCAAACATACCTACCTTGTCAAGGAAACAAATCAAATCCATCCACTAGCATCACATGTTTTATGGCATCATGATGAGTATTGTAGTGAGGTATTAGAATTCAATAATATTGATTAGTTCTCTTTGTGGTAGATTTTAGAATATATTTGAGTGGTAAAATGGAGTTAATTAATCCACTTATTAGTCATTGATGGTCTATCCAATGAAATGGGCATGTCACCAAAACCATTAGGCAAATGTGTTAGAAAATATCCAAATGATTACATTGCCCCTACCTTTAATTATGTATTTATGGTTCACAATACCAAATGTTATTTACAAGGGGGTTCGAATCACACCCATTTTATTTTCTTTTCTCCTCATTTACATGATTGATTCTACATTGGGGTAAGTACAACCATAATAAATTTGGGCATCAAACCATTTTTTAATTCCTACCACTGACTTAACATGTATATTTGGGTTTTATATATATGTGTGTGACTAATTATATTAGTCAAAGCCTATGAATTCACTGGTCTTGATGAATAATATAGGGTAAGGATCAATGGCCTCCAAACCTAGTGATATAGAAATTTTATTTTGGGGATTGGTTGGGGGGAATTATTTTTTGATCATCCATAATTCTCTGATGAAGAAATGAATCATATATACTGGATTTAACCTCATCTTGTTGATTTGTGTATTATTTGTCCAGATTAGGTTATTCAACTAAACCCTCAACCACTCATTCTAGAATCTAAAAAAATACTACCTAGGGATTCATTGATTGGATAAGGATTTTTTTAAATAATTGGTGATATTTTCAATTATTCATGATAATTATTATAAGAGGTGAAATTTAATTTGTCACTATGTCTGATATATTTTCCTCATCATAAAGGGAAAATGTGTGTTTTATTGTCATTCATCTTTATCGGTGGACCACCCTTTATATTGACTAAATGGAATAACACATACATGTCCATATTATTAATAAACTGATATTAGGGATTAGATGATCCATTTCTCTAACTAGAATGACTTCTGTAATGACTAACACCAACCCACCATGTTACTATTGTTTATATAATTTGATTCAACATCACATTTATATATGATAAAATTTCTATTTTAGTTGGGGGTTCCTCTCCAGCATAAGAAACTACTTGATGGTGTCAGAACCATCGTTCCACTATAAACTATATGATGGAATTTATTCTAGCCCAATATAGTGATTCAGAAAGACTTCATTGACAAGAGATTATCAATATCTATGTCATTAAAACATCATATTAGTGGTTCGGTGCTTGAACTAGTCAATATAGGATTGAGGTATTGGAAATCTATTGAATAAAAGACCGCCATCATGTCAATTGGGTTGATAGAGATTTTCATTTATATTTTGGGTCAGACCATTCTTATGGGTGTATTGGATCACCATGGGTGATATTTTATTGATTCATATGGCTGAATTTTGTATTTATTTCCCATAAATCCAAATTGGAACTCCATAAATTTTCTTAAATTTTTTAGAGTATCATATTGGAGTACCTTCATGCATTACAAGAGTTCTCCAAAGACCTGCGTTGTATTGACTCTCACAATTGAGATTATGTTCCTCCTGAACCACTCCATCTAATGAACTAGTGAACTAAATTACACAAGAAGCTATTTCATTGACAGCCATAGCTAACCTCTATGTTTCTTATTAGTTATCTAATGTTAGGTAAATTCTATTGAATTGGGTTAATTTTTTTTTATATTGATTAAAAAATTGTTATTTTATTCTTTTATCCATTCCAATAAAATTTGATTTTGTGGGAGTATTTTTTCAAATTAGACACTCTAGTTGAAAAATGGGTGAGTTGGGTGGAAACCGCGGTCTCTAGTGGTCTCGAGAAATCAAATTCATCCAATAGATTTTTACTATAAATGTTCTTCTACCATAAGTTCAACCTTAAATTCAGTGAAAATGGGGGAGGTGTTTTATGAATTCTCTAAACAATTTTTTATATATTATTGGAATCAATACTATTTATAAGGCGCCCCTCTATGTTTTCAATGACGATCAGGCCCAATGTAATCATAGATCATTTGGTTTACCATATCAATCGAATGATGGGATCAATTTGGCATCACATTTTAGATTATAATGGGATCCCCAAATGTTGGGGACCATTTTGAAAACATCACACCCTTTATATCAATACCATAAATTATTGAGGGTGGGTGAGGATTTAATGAATATAAATAGATATTTCACATTAGTTTTATTAATATTGGAAATTTTTGTTCTCATATTCTAAACAATAACATGATACAATGCTACTGACCCCTTTTCATCACCATTACGAAAATAGTGTCTCATTTAAGTCTCATTTCCTTAAAAAATTAAATTCTCTATGATAACCATTTAGAGTGAGACATCATAGCCATAGGATCAGAAAAATTAAATCACTTCAAGTTATAGACTGATAGTTATAATATAGATGACACACCATTTTTGTATTATAAATTTTGAATAGTGACCTTTTCCTGGGACACCTACAATAGAATGTGACTTCTTTTCATAAAAAATAATAGATGTGGGACTTTTTCATGTGATCCCTCCCTTCTTAACCTCAATCATGGTGTAAAAACATATACTTATCCCATGATATTTATCACTTTTAAATTGATATTTTCATTTTAGGAAAATATAATATGCATTTGGAGAAAAGAGTTCCATATCTTTTTTCTTTTAATGGACATGCTGACATCAAATTTTTTTATTCCTTAGTGATCTATATAAACTAAAACTAACTCCAAAAGTCTCTCATGGGGATAACTGATATATTTCTAGGGTTATTATACCCTTTTATATTACTTTAACCATCTTGATTCTCTATAACATACAATGGGGACACATTTTGGATATGTTTTCAGTGATAATTTCCCAGTGATTAGATGAATGTATGATGGAATATAGTAATTGGAACATGTTCTTCCTAGACTAGGATATATAAAGTAAAAAAGTATTAAAATAACTTAATTTAATGAAATTTAGGGAACTAAAAATGTAATTGTATATTAAAACATGTAAATGTAATGGAAATTGGAGGTTGACATACTATCTACTTAATACCTATATTCGGATAACATGATTTATATTAAATTACTTAAACTATTTTTTTACCTCTGTTTTGGTGTTATGGAAAGGTAAAAATCACTACAAATCACAATTAAAATAACTACTCAATATATTCTGCTACGTAGAAAAAAATATTGTGTTAAAGTATTATTTATTTCTATTCATACTTATGGAATTTTTTGGATTCAATGATCAACACAACAATTCATATTATAGAAAATAACTACTATGTATAATTTTTAATATGCATATCATGGAGTATATGATACTAATTTTTTATAACCCTAGTGTGACATCCAATTAAGCCCAAGCATAAACACTTGATATTTTTGCTGAAAATAATTTTCAATCTTACAACATTAGGATATATAATTTCTCAAATGAATCCATACAAGAGGAGAGGTTGATGAAGTATATATAAGAACATCAATTAATTAAATTATGATCCCAAATTCTCAGTGAAGTAAGTTCGAAAACATTGACACATTAGGGCCTATATTAACTCCACACCTGCAACCCCAACATGCCCCAATGATTTTATTCATCCAATCGTAGGTAAACAACCTTCCATGATTTTAATAGTCATTTTTAATGGGAGTGGTAGTTTTTTTAGGAATTCAATATGAATATTTAAAAAAATTAGTTGAAAAATTAAAATGGATGTATAAATCTCAGAAGTTAATTCGAAACTAGTTTAGATCCTTGTGGATGTTGAATATGTTGTTATCCCTTTGGTTATAGAATTTTTTATAGTGAAAATTATTCCACTATTGAAGATGTATAATTAAATTTAGGGATATTTCTTCTTTCTAGGTTGTTCTAAAATTCCTCAACCAATTTTGAAGGGAATGCACTCTAGTGGGAATAATTGAACTCCCCTAAACATAACATACTTAACAAGACATGCCACTGATTTACCTAATACACTAGGCTTATCCATCGCATTTATAATATAATTCCCCACACACTATTAAATATAATGTTTTAAAAGGATCTTCCATGTACCTATAAAATTGAAAATTAAAAAGTTGAGGAAAGACCCCATATCATAGGGAAATGGGACGGTCATACTCGAATAATGCGGTAAACTACACAAAATCCATATATCTCATGTTGGATGAAAATTATTTTGGGTTGGGTCAATAAACCATTATTAAGTGACTTGTTTTTTAATAGAATATACTTTTTATGAACAAGGTAGTTGAATGAATAGAGGAATTTATTATCATAGAGGAAAAATCACTCAAAGGGAAGGTTCAGATTTCAATTTTGAAAACAACCCACGATGGTTGAGAATCTCCAAATTCTATTAAGAATCAATTTTTTGATGGGTTACTTATACCACCAGTGGGTTCACCATCTTGACAACATTAAACCAACCCAATTTGGATATGTTATTTAAACCTTCCAAGATGTCCCAGGTCATTATATCATAATCATCCATGGTCTTGGATAGATGTTGTATACCAATAAATACTTGGAATTAAAGTTACCCATATCTTATTTGGGTGGCTTCGGATGATGATAAAACATATGAAATTGGTGACCAAAATCCCAATAATTTTCCCTACTATTGGTACTTATTGATATTTAAACTTCTTACATGAATATCCTCCATGTTTCCAATTGAGATAATTGTTCGAGTGGTTGTGTAAAACATGATGGAATTATTTTTTCAATGTTTTAGAGCACCCCTATGAACTATGATTTGTGGATATGGATATGACCATTTTAATCCCTGGAAATTCATTATTGAGTGGATTAGTGGATCATGAATATTTTGGAATCATGTTCGAATAAAATCTCAATTTTCAATGTAGAAAGCATAGTCACTCTGAAAGCATCATGAATCAGTTCATTCCAAATAATGAATTTCCTGTTTTTCACTTGGAAAATGTTGGTTCAAATACAAAAAAATTGCTTCAATTTTCAATTAATAGGAAAATGAATCCACAACTATATGTATAAATATATTGAAAAAGTCTACCTTCTATAACTATCATGGGACTAGATTCTGTTGTCAACACATTCCCATTTCTAATGATTCCAATTACAAATCATGATGGTGTTGGTGGTGTTACATTAATTGTTTTCTATTTTCATCATATCTAGTAAGAATGATTATTGATTCGGTATTCAACTAGTAAAATCATTTGATGGAAAAATGATTTCCGTCTTTTGGATTGATTGGTGTTAGGGTTACTATATTTTCAGTGATATTTATGAATGGTTAGATGTGGGTATCATGAGAATAACATTCAACCATTGGTTTATGTTGGAAACTGTAATTCCATCCCCTTGGATGTGCTAGACAGTCATGTTAATGAGGAAAAATGAATGTCAAGCGTTTGAATCAATTGTGATAGTAGCACGAAAATTTCAACATGTATTATTCCAATACCCTCAACACTGAATTGTGAAGATATTTGATCTCTCTCAATTGCATTTACCTTTTTCAACCTAATTGAAAATGATTATTAGTTACTAGATAGTAATGGTCAAACCCCCATGATTCACAAGATGCAAGATCATTATTTGAATATGTTTATAATGTTTTGTTGGTATTTTTCCAATAAGGAATTGGGGGTTTAATATAGGAGACTCAGATCAACCAATCAATATGTTGATGTGGGCCATATGAATTGTTCAACATCTACCTTAATGATAGAGAAAGAGGTTCATTTCGACTATATCCCTGATAGTGTATCTGTTATGTCATGGTTGGCATATGGTTAGTGGTAGAACTGAAAGGATAACTCAATTGCATCCACTAAGAAATCCTAGTGTTTACTATTATTTATTTATTTTAGTAATAATATAATTTTTAATATCTACTATAATTTAATTATAAATAATAGAAAAGATCCAATAAAAACACAATTTACAATGTATAATGTTTTGATTCCTAGAGTAACACTTCACTTGGTTAGCATGAGTCTTTGGGCCTCAACTAATGATACGAGGATTAGGGTGCCTTTCTGAATAGGTTCGGAATAGAGAATCCTCAACTGTTACCATAGGAAAGGGTCTTATGATAGATGAGACCAATATATTGTAGCGTATAATAGTGTTAGGGGGTTTGTGAAGGTTTTATATATTTAAATAGTTGATAGACCAGTGTGGAACATGGACACTATGATCAATCATGCATGCATCACCAAATGACATAGATATTGACAATATATAAAGTTATTTGACGTTGTACAATTGAGGCAAGGATATTAAATAAGTATCCTTCATCCATTTTTATTTATCTAGATTAATAAGATCCTTATTCTTGTGGTTAATTTATGTTATTGGTCAAAGTTATCCATTTCACACTATGGTCACTCACCCGGACAAGAGGAGGTATTTGAACTGGGCGAAAAGACTCACCAGGTCTAAAGGAAAACCAAAAATAGTCAGTCATAGATTTCATGATCATGATTATCTTGGTGGGACCAAGTAGAAGAATGGTGGAAATTATAATTGTTGATATATACCAGTGTCACATGATTTAACATATCATATATATGTAATCTCAATACATTTTTAATCAATATTATTTATTCCTATCAAAATTATTTTTATAAGTGACCAATGAACTTCTACACTTCATTTCAACCTCCTGTTTTGATATCACCTTTTACCTAGATCGTCCCCAAATTTTATGATCCAAAATTCATCAAAAATCATTCTGGTCTGATGGATTTGTTATTGATAAACCCATTTTATCTTCATCAAATTGAACTCTCTCATATTCTAAATGTTAATTTTCCCCCAACTAAGATAGGCCAAGGGGGTCTATTATCCAAATCCCTCTTGGTTTTTTATTTTTCGTTATGAAATATCAATTGTTTGTGTTATCATCAAAATTTTGTAATATATTGATTGATTATTATATGGGGTTAGTCCTAGTTACTCGTTAGTTTTAGGGTTTCGTTTTGAAATTGAATGTATCCTATTTGAATTTTGGTTTATATATGACAACTATTTTTCTACCAATACCTATTTTTAAGGGATCACTACTTCATTAAAATATACATGTCACACTAGGCCATTTTTTACTACTATATTGAATGAACGATATCTCAATACACACTTATTTAAAAAAAATGGAATACATACCATTAAACAATTATCATGAGAATATCTAGTAATAAAAAAATGACTCAATGAACAACCCCATCTATTTGAATGTTTCCCTTTCCACTTATGCTAAAATTTTATTACTAATTCTTGAAATATTACTTACGATTCCATTGTTTTCTAATGAGTGAATGGGGATAGTATTCGTTTGGGGGTTGATATTATATTTACAATATCCTTCAGGTTTATTGTCCTTTTGTATTTTTGATACTATAAAGAAAGTATACTAAAATAGTACTACCTAATAAACCAACGATACAGGTGGGGCTTTTAAAATGAAGGATAAATAGTAGGTGGAAATAGGGGATCTATTCGAATGTAGTTGGGGGTGATGACCATTAATGGAAGGTGAGATGGAATGAATTTGAATTGGTGGTGTTTTGGTATTTTTGGACTGCTGGGAAGTCAATATTATTTTCTACATTGCAATACCAATCATGTCACTAATTATTCAATGTTTGACAGTAGAATTTAAATAGTATTTGGGTTATATATATAATTCTAATAAAATGAAGGGACACTCAAACCCTTTGAATGTTTGGTGTTTCTATGAATTCAATGTTTTTATGGGAGTGGGGGACACCATCTCTTCGTTTACACTATTGTAATGAAAAAGTTAGTTAGTTTGTTATACCACATCACACCAAAGGGACCCATAGTTCCTCTAATTCCCTATAGAATTAATGTTCTTATATGTGTTATTTTTAATCCCCAACCTCCATTAATCGATGCATTAAATCTATATTCTTTGATAATTTCAAAAAATACACTAAAATGTCATTCATATAGAGGAAGGTGTCATGTAATGAATATCTTGACCATATTTAATTCTACCCCTTCCTATTGATCCCATCCCACACCTCCCTCGATTCACATCAGATCCCCGAAAATAACATACATTATCAGACACAATTAAAAATAAAAAAATGTAACATCATCATAAATTATGAATGAAAATCCAATAACCCTCGAATCTCAACATTCATTCCTTTACACAATTATGTTATATTAGACAACATTTAACTCTTAAAATTTATAAATTTTGATCAGGAAATCACTTTTCATTTTCCCATCTTTCTATTCCTCCCCATTTTTTTTATATAATAAAATTTTCTTTTCTCGTCCTTTCATTCCAAAGGGACAAAATCTATATAAGTGACTTATAAAACCCTTAATAATTTTCACCTCACTATGTTCACATAGCCTAGCTTTGAATCCTAACATATTATTATTACTAACCATTCGCTGAATCACTTCTCTATATTCTTCACCCTATTTATTGTTTATGGTAACTCAAAACACTTTTGAATCCTATATCTCTTAAAAAGGAAATCTTTTACACGATTACTTAAATCTAATTGACCATTTTTATTCTTCAAATCTCTGTCCCTATAAAATATTTCTACACATACCGTGACTCATTGGGTACTCAAGAATTCCTCACTTAGGATGAGTTTTTAAAACTCGGTTCCTCTCATCATGTTTACTATGGACTAGCTTACTTCATGATTTACTGAGATAAAGATCCTCTATCACCACGTTAGCTAATTTTCATGATGAAGAACATGGTAATTTCCAAATATTAATCATAATGTGATATAAAAACATAGAATCTTTGAGTGAGTAGGCATGAGGTATTTCTTATGATCACCTTCAATAGTTTAGTAGGGTATCTGTGGAATGAGATGCAAAAATTAAACTCCAACTATTCTCAATCATTTCATGTGCTTATGGGAGTTGGGGTAAGAGAAATGATTGTGTTTAGTATAGCTGGTTTAGCTGTTTGAGTTGTTATAAAAACTATATTTTACCCACATTTGATTTATTTTGGAATCACATGGTTTGGGGAGTTCCATGGTTTGATCATATGGTTGAACATGAATGGAATTATTTATTGTAATGGTTTTTTCCTTTGGGATAGTATTAGGGTAGTGAAATTTTTTCTCAGAATGGCAGTATTGCACATGAATCCATGGGATGTGATATATATAGTGAAAGATAGTGTGTGGAAAAACATTAATGGGGTATCTTAGTGGCTACTATGCTGGGAAACAATGTGATTGAGATTATTGGATGGTCCAAATAGATCCCATTCATGGACACACTTCTAAAGTTGATATTTTTTGTGGAATAATTAGATATATGGTATTTTTAGTAGATTTTTCTGATGATGGTAAAAATGAACTTATTAATTTGAGATGTTTATGGTGTGAGAGTGGGGATTGGTGAAATTGTATTTTGGTTTAAAAATTGTTGGAAAATGGATGGATGACTGTAAATGGAGGTGTAAAATAGATTTTATGTTCATAAGTAGAGTTAAAAATAATATTATTTCAACGATTATTAAATTGAGAAAACAGTTTACTATCTTTTGATAGATAAGCTATAAGAGTGGTAGATGGGAACATGAACCCAAAAGGTAGGGGAATTAGAGGTAAACTCTAGGCTACCAAGTGAACAAAAAATTCCACGAACTAGACTGATCTTGGACATTAATCACAAGAGCAGCCAACATGAGTTCAAATATATTAAACACTATCTAGGAAAAAAAGGAAAGAAGTGGATAGATAAAGAATTATTATTTCTATTCTATGAACATATCTCAGTGGTTGGGGTAGGAAGGTATTTGGAAATAGAATTTATAAGGTGGAAATATAATTTTATAACATTGGGTGTCTATTTATCATCAATCTTCCTATAATAACATTACGACATAACTTCAAATATCATATACCAGATAATTTTTTGTAGCGAAACTAACTCATCATCCTATTTTAATCGTCCCACTTCAGATGGGATGGAAGACCTGAAGTTTATTTGGAATCATTCTAAAGAGTATGTTGTGAAATATATAGGAATGGAATTGATGAAGGTCATGTGGGAGTAAAACTAGAATATATTATAGTGGATTTGATATATTAAATTTAGTATTTGAATAGATGGACCATAAAATGTGGAATGGATTTGGGTGATGATTAAATATGAAATAATGATATGAAATGATCTATATTAGTGGGAGAGGTATCTTATTGAAACTGAGGTCTACTGTTATAATTAATTTTCTAGTTGAATATATTGGAATGACAGATCAATTTAACACCCTTGTATTTCCACCAAAATGGGTAAATTGTAAAATTAATATTAATATATATTTTTTACAACCACATATTTTTCTATGTATGTCTCTTGGAACCATTAGGGTGGTTATATAGTGTCGTAAAACATTTCCATAATTTTCAATAAAGGAGTAATATTAAAGTAGAGTTCTCTAATTTCACCTATCCTTTCCACTTGAGGCCTACTTTCCAAGACAACTGAGGAGAACAGCATCACGAGGATGAGAGTAGCGGTGAAAAAATATAAAATTACCTTGTTTGACTAAAGAATGCATATCATAGCAGGAAAAAAGGACTAACCTAGTACTAAATTTAAGTGAATAAAAGGAAACTAGTACATTCCAATGAAAAACATCATCTCAAATAAATTAGGAATGTAGATCTTATCCAAACCAATTCATGTCAGACCACTAATAATGATATGTACACAGAGGTACCCTAATGGTGAATGGGGTGTATGAAATTCCAATGAGAATGTGAGTGGGATATCCAATAATATATAGATTTAATAATCAATGGGGGTCCAATAACACAACAACCCCTAATACCTTTCGAAAAAATCTTCATCTTTTTGGTAGGTTTCTTTTAATTTCATATGGAGGTCACCATTGGATTTAAATTGGTCATCAGTGAGAGAATCAAAATAAAATCATGCCTTGTGTAATGTGGTCAAGGTGACGATTATTGCATTCTTAAGTCAAGGGTGGTTAAGGACTAAGGGGATACTATTATAAACTCAATAAAAGAGGGGTGGGGTATCCTACTGGATAATATGGATCATGAGCTATATTAATTGATTGAAGTAAAAAAAATAAAATCTTTATTTAATAGATTGTGGTTGACTAATACCACTATATAGTACATAGATTTAATATTTAAATAGTACTGATACTTGTTCAACTGTTTTCAACACAAATAAAACCAAACATGTAGATTTTATTATCACATTTCCCCTTAATAAATAATCCTTATAGACAATACTATTCCTGATACCCAATAACTATATATAAATTCTGATATACTATAGATTAATATATTTACACCAGCATTGGATTATTGGGAGCTGATGCGTTGGAATTTTATGGGTGATTTATATCGTGGGAGAACTAAATTTGGGGAAATCACAAAATCAATTGATTCATTCCCACATGAAGAATCTGATTGATGGTAGTTCTTGGGACATGAAATTTCATCAAATGAACCACAATTCCATAGGGTTAAGTGGTTAAAAAATGGCCAATGATTTTGAATATATACCTTATTTTTATGGTTATGTCATATTTCTATATGTTATTTGGATATCCTAGGTGGATTTGATATGAAATTTTGTTGGTTTTTATCGAGTTATATTGATGACACTCAAATATACCAAAAATACGATGATTCTTTAAATGTTTCCCTAAAAACATTATGACTCACTCAACCTTATTCAATTGAAAGGAAATATAATCACTCATATGATGGTTCTATAAAACATGGTAGAACATTAGAATACAACATAATTCTTATGATTTTCTTTAACTGTCATTTGGTCTAGGGGAAAAGATATTTTTAAAATGATTCCTCACAGGGAACATTAGATATTGGAATACAAATACTCGAGCCTATATGGAATCCATGTAGTTTGATGTCAGATGTAAATGCCACTATGTTTGGGTTGGTTCAATCACAATCAAACATATCATTTCCAAATTTTCACCTCTATGTCTTATGTATCTCATCAAACAGACCAATAATTGATTAGGTAGAAAACCCCAATATTAGTGACAGGAACCCAACAATCCATTAGTCTATATTTTTTTGTCTTTAAGTACATATTGAATATGAGCAAAAACCTATTTCTTGTCACCCCTGCTACTATGATGGAACTAAATATTGAACCGTGACTAATAGTAGTGATGGAACTTCCATTGCACTTAAATGAAAATAGGGAATATCAATGTGCATATTGGGTCGAATCGATATTGGAGTAGAATGCATTCTATCTGTTGAATAGGAGGTACTACTAAATGGGTGGAATAACCTAAAAATACACTCTATGTGACTGGGAACATAAATAAAATATTAGTTTTAAAACCTCATTTCATTTCATTGGAATACATCCATGATGACCCCACCATAGTAGCATGGGGTTTAATAAATATAAATGCTAAAAAGACTCAGGGAAATGAATATTGTTTTGTAATTACTAATTTAATGCAATGTTCGATTTAGTTTTACTAAACTATTGACATTGGTAATAGAACATCCATTGAGCATATTGATGATAATATTGAAACACTAAACCCATTAAGGAACTAATATAATATGAGGATCTTATTATCTATGATAATATACATAGTTTCACTACTAGACATAGTCATGCCCTAATTAGTGTATCAAAGTACAATATTCAACCCACAACATGTCTCCCATATCCATTGATAGAAAAAATAAATCTATTCATTATATCACTACTCACATCCCTTATTACCCCTTGTGTAGGAATTTACCAGTGAGGATCATGTGGCTCTATCTCTGAAGTTCTAGTCAATTTCATGTTCAATCCATAGATATAAATAAATTGATCATAGTGGGAAAATAAAGAATATGGTTTCTCAAGTACCATGTGAATTTTGATTATGTTGGTGTAGAGACGTGATATGGAATCTCTAGTGTGGATGTGAAATTTGATGGCTTCCTCGTCGTTTTCTCCTACCCTTCCACCCGAGGCTCCTCCACCATCTGGTGTCCCTTATTATTCATTGTTGGGAAACTCTCCACCTATAATGGTGATAGGTTTTTGAGATTCGGATGGGGCGCATCTCAGGGGCTCTTTCATGGATGCTCTCTATCACACCCCAGCTCTCGAATACTCGGAGCCAATTCCATACAGAGGATCTATTCGGTTCAGGTTCTACGAAACAAGGTACTTCTGAAATGTTTCTTTTGCAAAAAAATGATACCTGAAAAAATTATTTAAAACGTAGGGTGAGTATACAAATACCCAGTAAGGGGTTTAAAAATAACACACTATACTAAAAATAACGTTTTAAATCAATCTTTAAAATATCCATAAGAAATTTTCTTGAAAGAGTTGTATCACATTTAACAAACCATGTCAATTGTCTAAGGGATATAAGTGACCAATTTAAAACATACTAAAAGTATCATGATTTAATTATGGGAATGTTCATTCAGAATAATTTGTAAAATATATTTCATGTTAAAACACATGTTCAAAATTAATAACTAAGTGTAATGCATGATCTGAGGTGCACATAAAATAATAACTTTAATTTCATCCATTACTATTGTGATACATTAACTGGCCATAAAATCTATAAATTTTTCATAAATAATAAATCATACTTATACTTATTCTGATTCTCGTAATCATATTCTATTTTACAAGGAGGATTCTACTAGTCAAAAAGTCATATCATTAATTAATTTACGTAGTCATAATGAGGAAAGTGCATATACCATACTGTGGCAAGGACTACTAGAAAGACCTAGGGACTAATTGTAACTGGACCCCAACCTAGAGAGCCTCTATAATCAGACTCCACCCTGGAGAGCCTCTAGTAACCGGACTCTAACCCGGAGGGTCTGCTGTAACCAGACCCCAACCCAGAGGGCTTACATTTACCAGTCCCCAATCTGAAATATAATAGTTCCATTGAATTCCTCATATATCTTAAACAAAGTTCACATATCACTTTGATTTATTAAATTACTTTTTAAATATCACACCAATTGTACAAATTAATTGGTTTCTTATTTCACTTTTCATTTTATTCGAGGTGTCCCACACCACCTTGAACAATTAAATCCATATTCCCCAGAAAGGGTATAATAGTTTAAATTACAAACACTAAAATTTATGAATATCTAGTGAGTATAGAACAAGACTATGGACAATGTGGTCAAGTAAATAAATGGTACGTAAGTTAAGAGTACTTGTGGTGAAAACTAATAAACAAAAGAAATAAAAACCTGATCACATATAATGACAAATATAAAAAAATATTAATCAATTACGTAAGGAATTTCTCATTTTATCTAGGTGAATAATAAATCAATATGTAAACATAAAAATTCATATGGGGTAATAAACTCACATTATCTCAAACAGTTGTTATAAATAAGCTTTTGTTGACTACGTTAAATGTTAAAACATGAAAGTATAAAACACAACCATAAATATTATTATTACATATAAAGAGTGGAGAGTAATTAATACATATGATTATGATGTTTCAAGCCTCCAATATTTATACTCATGATCTAAGAACATAAAATGTAATATTTTTTAAAATTATGCTTAGTGTTTCATGTTGTGTAAAAAATTCATTCAATGGGGCATGCATAAGAAGTATTGTTTAGTTAATCCAAAAACAGTTGAATACACATGTTTTTTACTTTCTTCGCAAACCTTATAAAGTTATAAATTTAAATTGGGATCAATATCTACATTTAAACACACATTCCCACTTACCCGATTATTCATTATGAGTATACGTAATGTTCTCATACTACGATAATTTGACACTTATAAATTTATCAATAGGGTGGATTTATTCACTAGGGTAAAATTGTTGAATTTTTTTTTAAAACCAAATTTTATTAATGTATATTCATATTTAAGAACATACATGATTATGTATAAATGTTTTCATATGCAAAATGACTCCACACATTTTAGTTCTTCATTAACATGAAACTCAAACATAGAAATTATTAATCTGGAATATGAAATTTATGCCAATATGAGGGATCTGTATATTATACATATATATTTTCATATAAATATGTATATATATGACTGATTATGTGTTTACGGAATAAAATAAATTTTCTGGGGGTGTCCATACATAGGGTCTATTAATACCCTGTAACTGAAAATCTTGAAACTCTTAATTGAGAAAATAAATAATTAACCTCAATCCCTAAGATTATGTATATTTATATTACAAGTTTACATATATATATACATCTTAAAACCCAATAAGAAAGAAAAATATTAATCCCCTACCTTATCTTGAGGAGGAAGAGGGGATCAGGGGATGCTGAAAAACTAAAAGGACTCGTTGTGGTTTGCTGGTTGCATTTGGGCAAGGAACAGAGAGGTTCTTTGGTTTCCACGGGGTGGTTTTTTATAAATTTTACCTATAATGGTAATTTTAATGCACAATGGAAGGGATATGAGGCCATCATAACTTATAAAAATTCCAGGTAATGAGATCTCTGTGGAAACTAGGTGAGAGGAGTGTTCGACAGCTGTAAGGGTGAAGATAAAATAGGGAAAAAAGGGTGGTAGGGTACTGGTGCATGACACATTGAAGGGAAGAAGACAATGCTTTGAGTAGAAAAATGGGAGTAACATGGTTAGCCTGGATCAGGTCTGGCTTGGATTCAGGGGTCGCGATGCATTTGTGGTTTATAATGGTAATGATCGGCTCAGATAAAATCTGAGTCTGATCGGACGGACAGAGACTGAAGCAACATTGTTTTTTTAAATCCTTGAACAGTCACGAAAACTGTGGAGACACGCGGTTGCTGAGATTTGAGTGTGGGGTCGAGATCAACGGCCCAGCTTGTGTGCTATGACATCTGACAGTCCATATCTCGTTTCGACCAGGAACACGCATCCCACATCCAAACGAGGGAATATTTTCACCCCCTTTATAAGACTCATCCTCCAGTCTATGTTTTAGAAAACACACATCACACACACAACACACACATGGGGAGCCTTACACATGGGCCCCCACCCCAACCTATAGTCCTTAACCTACCCATGCCCCACCGTGGCCTTGCGCCCGTGCTACATGCTCATGCGCGCCTACTCCCGTGTGTCCTTCAGGAAACATATGCCCACGTTCGAGTTGGCCCAGACATGGGCTGAGGGATATCCTCAGACACCTAGTGTGAGATTCCTCCCTTGGCCTAGCCATAATAGGCTGGCCCTAGTGGGTCCATTTTTTTTAAAAAAACTAACCAAAAAAGTATGATGTCTTATTGAATAATACTATATAAAAATTATTCTTTTTTGACATAACCTTTATAAATGATGTTTAATGAATACCTAAATATACATTATTTAAATATATTATTTCTCATGTTTTTTAAAAAAACTAAATCATTCACATTCAAGGTTATATATTGAAATTTTTCTATACCAACATACAATCTTTTTTAGTAATATTATAGTAGTCAAAATTATGTTAATAAAAAAACATAGTTTGGTTAAATGTATTGGAACATAGTTTAAAACACTTTTCATAAGAGATGATGATCATTATGTTGTATTTTTGAAATATTTTCATAGTATTTTTAATTCCATAATTATTTTCAAAATTATGTAATTCAAAAATGTTCACCATAACCAGAAGTGATATTATAATCTCTAATTCTTAAATTTTGGAAAACTAAGTTGTACTCAAATATTTTTAGTTAATTACCCTCAAATCCAATGAATATAATAATAGCCATTGGAATACAATGATAACCCAAGGAAATAGTTTAGTTGTTGCCTTTAATATAACTATTCCTTAGGGTGTCCAAAATTAAATGAAATTTATGAAGATGGTTCACGGCATACCTTTGGTGCTTAGTGTTGTCCAAGTAGATTTGGTCGTTCTTATGTTCATTATGACAGATTCTAATGAACATTATTAGTTTCATAGGATTCTCATTGTTTTATGTGGTCTCCCTGTAATCATGATGGGATTTTTAATATGCATCGTTGTTCAGTATGTTTTCCACTTTTGGTAATGGTTTATTGTAAAGACTTTTTTTGTTCATATTTATAAGAAAAGCCTTATATCAGTTTGTAATTTTTATTCCATTGCCTAAATTAAAATAATATTATTACTCTTCTATAAGAATCTAGTTTTTTCGGTTAATAAATAACATAAACTTATAAAATTTATCATTATACTAAACACATGTTTTTGGGGTGTTACATTATCCCCCCTACAAAGAATTGTTTCCTTGAATTCATTTTAAATAACCTCAAAATGAAAGATATCTGATGTTCTTACCACATACCCCATCGTAGAGGATCCTCAGGTGTGTTAAGCAGTAAACCCAAATGAATTCTCATATCCTCATATTCTCTAACCTAGACACACCTCAGACCGAAGGGGTTGAACTCTTTCATCGAACATTCAGGCTTCTACAGGGAAGCTCGAATAGTAGAAAGCTTGGAAATATCTGAATGGACCAACTCACGAAGAACTCGCCAAACTATGTCCTGATCGAGATCATCTATGTCATAGATGTTGTTCTAAAGTCCAAAACTGAGAAGTTGGTACATATTGTCCACATGATGTTTTACCTCCAAAGTTGTCTCTCGAAAACATACCTAGGCCATGTAGTTCCGACCAATGGTGAAACATACGAAAATCCCTTCATGTAATTTTACACTTCTCCAATACTCGACTTGATGGGCCGTGGCTATGCGGCAGTAAATGGAATCATTCCCATGATAGGTGAAGAGAATTTCCAGACTATTTTTCACTTTATATAGTTGTTTGCTTGTTTTCCGCAAGTTTGTGAGAGGTAGGTACTCTTATTCACAGGTTTTGATCGTAATAATATTCAGTACCTAAACAGGAAAAGATCACATGTGATTTAATCAATCCATATGAAAATTTATTATGAAATTTCACTAAGTGATACTCATTCAATAAGTTTAACTGATTGAAGGATAGTAAAAAGAATAGAAAAAAGATATATTCTTATTAGCCACTGGAATATAATGTAAAACATGGCTAGTAATTTCCCCAATTCCCTAATACATGAATTCCCAAAACCAGTTCAAAACGTTCTATTTCTCTGAACCATATGCAACCAGAGCAGTCAGGCCTGATATCATGGGTGCAATTGTGTTGTCTCTAGAGTCTGGCTTGTGGGGTGTATATCTGAGAGACATCAGTATGCACTTGATGTCTGTACACCGAACAAGAAAATTTATATTCAAGGATGTCAAAATCCATTACCTGTCTGTAATGGCCATAAGGAATGACTTGACACATATACACTTCATGGAGGTCTCCAGCTGCAGTGGCTTCATGGAAGGTAGTGAGGGATGGGATGCCTTCTGCAAAGATGAATCATATACAAAGTCCCTCGTAATATTTTCCCCATTGTATGTAGGATGGAAATTGGGCTTGCATCATAATGATGTAGTCCATAACCACTCTTAATTGGAGTTTCAGTACTCGGGGAGAGTTGGATACGTCTTAGATGCGTCTACATGTCATTCAGATATGCGTATAGATTAAAAAAACTTCATGTCTATCTATGGAAATAATGGTCTTCAGGGCCCTATTGGGATGTGACAGAAGATTAGTACCCTTGTTTTCCATCTAAATATTAGGAAAAATCTCATATTTATTAACACATAAATACAATTTTCTTGTTTTATGTTCTTGTTTTCCATATTTAAATAACTGAATCCTCTAATACCAATTGTCATGCCCCATATCTCGAATACTCTAAGTTGGTGACATGTAAAGGATTGATTCTTTTCATGTTCTCAGAAACCAGCTACTTCTGAGATGTTGCTTCTGCTAAAAACTAATAACCAAAATAACTATTGAAAACATTCTTTACAATTTCCATAAGAAATTCTCTTAAAATATTTGTATCATATTTAACAAACCATGACAATTTCATAAGTTATATAAGTATACAACATAAAACATACTAACATTATCATAATTAAATAATGAGAATGCTCATTCAGAATAATAAGTAAAAGACATTTCATGTTAAAATTCATGTAAAAAATAATTAACAATGTTAAATGCATGATCAGAGTTACTCTTATGATAATAACATCAATTTCATCATTTACTATTGTGAAACATACACTGGCCATAAAATCTATGAATATTTCATAAATAATATATCATAATCATACTTTTTCTGATTATAATAATCATATGCTCTTTAACAAGGAATATTATACTATTCGAATATTCCTTTTGTTAATTACATTACATAGTCATAATGAGGAATGTGAATATACCATACTGTGTCATGTCCTCGTGCCACGACCTAGGGGATAATTGTAACCGAACCCCAACCCATAGAGCCCCTATAACTGGACTCCACCACGTAGAGCCTCTAGTAATCGTACTCTAACCCGGATGGTCTGTTGTAGCATGACCCCAATCCGAAGGACCTACTTTTACCAGTCCCCAACCCAGAACATACCAGGTCCAATGCATTCCTCATATCTCTAAATAAATGTTCACATACCACATTGATATATTAAATTACATATTAAATATCATACCTAGTGTACAAATTACTTGGTTTCTTATATCACTTTTCATTTTATTCAAGGTGTCTCACACCACCTTGAACAATTAAATTCATAATCCCAGGAAAGGGCATAAAAGATTAAATTACAAAAATTCTCATTTATAAATATGGTGTGAGTCTGGCACAAGTCTATGAACTATGTGGTGAGGTCATTAAAAGTTATGTAAGTTAAGAGTACTTGTGATGAAAACTAATAAAATAAATAAATACAAACATGATCACATAAAATGAAAAATCTGAAAACCATATTAGTAAATTATTTAATAGAATTTCTCATTTTTTTGGGTGTATAATAAATAAAGAGGTAAAATTATCATTTCATGTGGGGTAATAAAATCACATTATCTCATAAAAAATTATAAATAATCTTTTTATTACTATGTTTAATGGTAAAACATGAAATTATAAAACTCAACCATAAACATTATCATTTAAAATAAAGTGTTGAGAGTAATTAATACATATGAATATAAAGTTTCATGACACTAATATTTATACTCATGAACGAAGCATATAAAATGTAAGCATTTGGAAACCTAGGCTTAGGGTTTCATGTTGTGTAAATCATTCATTCAACGAGGCATGCATATGACGAAGTGTTTAGTCAAGCCAAATACATTTGAATACACTTGTTTTGTAATTTCATCAAAAACCATGGAGATTTATAAATAAAAATGGTGATCAATGTCTTCATTTATACACACGTACCCACATAACTGATTATACATTATGAGTATATGCAAGGTTCTCATACTAAGTTAATTTGATACTTGTAAATTTATCAAAAGAATGGATTTAATCACTAGGGTACAATTGTTGAAATATTTTTTTAAACATGATTTATATAATTTATATTCATATATAAAAACATACATGATTAGGTATATATGTTTTCCTATGAAAAATGGCTCCACACATTTTAGTTATTCATTTACATGAAACTCAAACATAGAAACCTTTATTCTAACATATGAATTTTCTGCAAATCTGAGGGATGGGTATATTATACATATATATTTTCATAAACATATTTATATATATAACTGATTACGTATTGATGGAAAAAAATACAATTTCATGGGGTTTCTATACTTAGGGTCTATTAATAACCTATAAATTAAGATCATTCAACTCGTAATTGAGAAAAGAAAGAATTAACATCAAACCATAAGATGATAAATATTTTTATTACAAGTGTATTTATAAATATACAACATAAACCCCAATAATAACATCAATGATTAATCCCTTACATTAGTGTGAGGACGAATAGGGTCTCGGGAGATTCTAGGAAACTAAAACAACTCGTTGAGGTTCACTGGAGTCTTGTGTTCTAGTAACCGAGAGGTTCTTTGAATGCCTCAGTGTGGTTTTTTATAAACTATACCAATAATGGTTATTTTAATGCACGATGAATGGGATCTAAGGACAATATAGCTTATAAAAATTCTAGGGAATGAGATCTCTTTGAAAACCGTGTGAGATGTGGGTCTATCAGCTGTAAGGGTGAAGAAAAAATGGTGCAAAAAGAGAGGTTGGGTAATTGTACATGGAACACCATGGGGAAGAAGACATTACTTCGAGTAAAAAACCGGGAGGAACGTGGGTGGACAGGATCAGTTTCATCTGGGATTCAAGGCCTGGGATGCGCTTGCATTTTATGAAGGTAATGATCGGATCAGATTAAATCCTAGTCTAATTGGTCATCCAGTGATTGAAGCGGTGTTGTTTTTTTAAATCTCGAATAGTCACAAGGACCGTGGAGACACACATTTGCTGAGCTTTGAGTTCGGGGTCGAGATGAACGTCCCAGATCGCGCGCTATGAGATCTGACAGTCTAGATCTCATTTCGACCGGGAACACGCATCCCACATCGAAACACATGGCACACACACATGGATCCTTACACATGGGCTCCTGCCCCCCACCCACAGGCCTCAGCCTACCCATTCCCCACCGCAGCCTTGTACCCACGCTACGCCCTCATGCGCTCTTGATCTCGTGTGGCCTTCGTGAAACCAATGCATGTGATCAGGCTGGCCCAGACATGGGAGGAGGGATAGGCTCATCCACCTAGCATGAGATGCCTCCCATGGCCCATCCATAAAGGGCTGGAACTAGCGGTTCAATTTTTTTTATAAAAACTAACCTAAAATAGTATGAATTCTTAAGGAATAATACTATATAAAAATTATCCTTTTTAGACACAACCATTATAAAAAAAGCTTATTGAATACCTAAATATAAATTATCTAAATATATTATTACTAAAGTTATTTATAAAAACTAAATCTTTAATATTCAAGGTTATAAATTTAATTTTTGGTATACCCACATGAAATAATTCATACTAATATTATATTATTCACAAATAAGTTAATCAAAAGAACATAGATTGGGTAGAAGAATTTGAATATAGTTTAAAACACTTTTTTTATGTGATAATTAACATTACATTGTATTTTTGGATTATTTTCATAGTTTTTTGAATTCATTAATACATTTCAAAATTGTGTAATTCAATATTTTTTACAATAACATGTAATTATCGTATAATCTCAAATTTGTAAATTTTGGAAAGATAATTGTACTCGAATATTTTTAGTTAATTCAAGTCAAGGCCAACAACTATAGTTATAGCCATTGGAATCAAACGGCCACCCAAGGCAATGGTCTAGTTGTTTCCTAATATAAAACTATGCCTTAGGGTGTCCTAAATTTTTGGCAATTAAAGAAGATGGTTCACGTCACACCAATGGTTCTTAGTGTGGCCACAGTGGATTTTCCATTCTATTGTTCATTATGTCAGATTATAAATACCCATATTACGTTCTTGGGGTTCTTATAATTTTATGTATTCTCTCAGTAATATTAATGGGTTTTTTAATAGGCATATTTTGTTAGCATGTTTTCAACTTTTGGTCATAGTGTGTTGTAAACACTTTAGTGTTCTTATTTATATAAAATGCCTTGTCTATGTTTTTATGTTTTATTCTATTTCATAAATTTAAATAGCATTATTACTCTTCCAGATGAAACATGTTGTGTTCGGTAAATAAATAACATAAACATTTAAAACTTATCATTATATGAAACACATGTTTTTGGGGTGTTACACAACCTGTTTAGAAAAAATTCCTTCTCGCGATGGGGGGTAGATTTGTCCTCCTCGGTGGGCCTTCCGGGTATCCCTCATGTTGTGGCAGTTCTCAGGGATCCTCGGCAGAAGGAGGGGTTATTCTTGGTAGATCATTTAGCTCATGATATCATGGAGGTGAGTTCCTTTCATGGACTCTCTCTGGTGGCATTTTATGGATTAATGAAGCCCTCCATGGGTTTCTTCAGGAGTTTTGTGGATTCATGGGGTCTTCTTCAACCCACGACGGTCTCTATGCTCTCAAGGGTGTCCTACTATATTCATTTTTCTTCCAGAGAGGAATTTGTGATGGCTTTGGAATGTGAGGATCGAAGGTTTGGATCCTAGGACTTCTCTCTATAATGGTGGTCATGGGATTGTTATTTTGGTTGCAAGTCATCATCAGATGTTGACTGGATCTCCCTATTGGGTCTTACCCATCATTTCCACAACTTTCTTATCCTGTAGGCTTTGTGAGACTCGTTAGGGTTGTTTCTTTGCATGGATGAGAACACTAGGTGTCTCTAGGCAGTAGCCAATCATCCATTTTTGTGGAGTTGGATCTCCCGGTGAAATGGGACACTCAGGTTCTACTAATGTTGAGTGGGGGTTTCTGTCAGTGGAAATGGATCTTCATTCTTTAGCTTCCTTGGTTTTCTGTTCATTGCATTTTGAATGGCCACATGGAGGCATAATTTCAGAGAAGGCAGGGGGAGGTACGTCCTTCTCATTCTGGTTCCCAAGGAAATTCGGGTCTGGGCCCACCAATCATAGTGGGTATTTTGGCAGGTGTTGTTGTTGTCATCACTTCAAATTTAAATATGACTTTGGTTGGTCATGTGTCAGTGTATGAGAATCAGTGGGTCTCCCTAACATCATCAACGATGTGCTGGCTCCCTCAGAGGACCCTATAGATCTGATTGTCTGGTCATCTGATCCAGAATACTCAGGAAACGATTTCTCAGTCGGGCCCTAGCTTGTGGAAGGATCAACGTCTCTTCCAGATCTAATCATCTTTATGATCTGTTCATTAATGATCCCTATCAAAGTGTTGTCTCCACTCCGATAGAAATTTTGTTTCCTATTACAGCTTTCTCCAGATCTTCTCTGATGGTCCTTGGTAAGTAATATGACCCAGTCTGTGGAAGAATTATTGAATCCAGGTATTCCCTATGACGGTTTCGAGAAAGAGATGCATGCTTCTTGACTATCCCACAAGCGACTCCTCTTGGTCTCCTTGATGTATGGCGATCTAGAGACATGATCACCTTGCTTTCACTTGAATAGAGGGGGGATTCTATTGACAGGCTTAGATGGAATGTTCATGAAGAATGTGAAAACACCAATATAGGACATCTGAGTTTCTATATTGTTGAGGCCAATCGCCCATTCCAAATCAAGGGAGACATGTTTTTTCTCACCACTCCGTCTCTCGCTATTTTAGAATATAAAAGTTCTAAATGAATTATTTTGATGATTTATCTTATCTTCTGGAACACATGAGGCATGGGTTCCCCAACCATGCTTACTTTTGTTGCCTCACAATATAGGAGAGACAACTCTTATTTTGTATCTATTCTCTTTCCTAAACAGGATCCAAGAAATGATTCATTGTTTTCCAAGAAAATGGGTTTCTCTAATGCCTTTCATAGAGGTTCTGATAATTAAAAGATTTGGATATGTTAGAAGAAGAACATTTAGATAGATTTTGTGATCCTCACATAATAGTGCATCAATATGAAGATCTCTTATAGAGGATTTAAGATACTTGTTAACTTCCTCTATGGAAGTACATATTCACACTGGAGGATGGACCTATAGAAACATCTAAAGGCTTTCAAAAATTTCTCTATCCCATGGATTGATGGTGGAAACATGAATGAAATTTCTGATTTATCAGAGAAAAATGAGGCTCTATCTCTAGTCAAGGATTCATGAAAGAGTTCTGGAGCTTCATTGATGTGAGATGGCTTCTAGACATGGGATTTTTTTGATCCATGTGCACAAAGTGTAACAATCAAAATTTATTGAGCAGTATCTTGAGCCATATTTTTATATGTATCATGTAAATTTAAGGGTTGAACATATTCATTAAGACATCTATTACTCACCTAGCACGTTCCCTCTCAGACCATGTGCCGCTTCATGTGGAGATCAACCATGATCTGGTAGAAGGCCCAGTCATTATCTACTCTAGCACGTGGCATCGAGATTCTTCGTTTCTAAAGTTGCTGAAAGAATCCTAGAAGCGGGAGGATGGTGGAATTTTCTGCGGAGGCTTGGTGAATTGCGCCAAAGATCTCAAGAAGGACATTTGAAGATGGTTTCTTAACTATCTAGATAATTCATCGAGGGTGGACACCATTCAGTCAGAGGTATATAGGATGGAGGAATAAATCAAGAATGATTGGGATTATAACACCTTTTTATCCTACGTGATAAGCGAGTTGTTCGGGCCAAAAATCTTCTTGAAATTGATAGAATTTATAAGAAATGATCACGGATAAAATGTCTAAGATATGGAGATTGAAACACAATGTTAATTCATGCATGAATAAAGTAGAAGAGGAGCATGATGATTAATCATATCCTTTGTTATGGGACCTTCACATTAGATATGGTTGTTGTTGAAAAATTGATTTGTATCACTTCGATGGTCTCCTATCAGGGGATTCGTCCTCCTACTTTGTGTGGGATGCAATGGATGGAGAATAATTCATGAGTATTATTTCACATCCCATGAGGGAGGTCGACAATACCATCCTTATCATTTTAACAATAGAGAATGAGGTCAAGGATACTGTTATGGAAATGCCTAAGGACAGTGAACCCAGACCAGATGGCTTTCTGGACTCCTTTTACATGGAATCATGGTATGAGGTTGGTCCTCAAGTGGCGGAAGTAGTGAAGTATTTCTATGGAGGTGGCACACTTAATAGGTGAATTTTCTCCTCAAGGGGGGGTACTTAATCCAAATATAAAGAACCCATGTCTTATTAATCAATACTGGCCTATTTTCCTCTACAATTTATCCTATAAGAATCTAGCCATGTTTATTTCAAGAAGGCTAAGTGGACTCATACAAAATATGGTTTCCATGAAAAAAAACAGGTTCATATATGGTTGAAGAATCCAAGGGGTGGTCGACATCACTAGTGAGCTTCTGAATATCCTCTACTGGTGTTCAGTGGGATACAATGTCGTCTTCCAAGTTGATATAAACAAATCTTATGAAAATTTTGAATGGTGTTTCATCATAAATTATATGAGGAGATTTGGATTCCAAGAGAGGTTATGTGACATATGTTTCAAGGGTTATTCCACTCCTTGGTAATCTGTCTCTTTGATGGGGAAGTGTTTCAGCTACTTTAAATCGGTTTGGTGGGTCCACCAAGGGGATTTGTTGTCCCCAATAAACTTTATCAAGGCCCATGATGCTCTATCACAGAACCTAAATTACATTTTGAAGGAGGTAAGGATAAAACCTCTATGTGGTAGAAAGTTATGGAGAGTATTTCACACAATATATTTACTGATGATGTGATGATCTTCATCTATGGCAGGCACATGTCAGAACTTCATCTTATTGTCACTTTTTATGTACGGTCTACTGAGAAGCTAGTGTATCAACCCCATGAAATGTCATGTGTTTATTTTGAACAAATGATCTAGTAAAAGATATAGAGTTATCCATGATATCCTAGGATTTCAATAAAAGAGGTTACCTCTACTTTATCTTGGCATTCTTTTTTCTGGCTACTGCATCAAGAAGCGGCATATCAATAATATCCTCGACCAACTACTGGGTAGGATCTTAAACTAGATGAACTGGTTGCTATCATTTGGAGGACTGGTTATAGTGATAAAAAATATCCTAACCTCTATACTGATGTATATTTTCCCGAAATTTAATCCCATGAAAGGAGTGGTCCATGAAATGGAAATAATTCTCAATGATTTCATATGGGATGCGATGCAGGTTGGGCAGAGCCACTTGGCATCTTGGAATTTCTTAAAGAAACCAGTCCCCGAAGGGGATGTAGGCCATTATGATATTATCGAAACCATCTTATTCTTTCATGGTTGGTTATCTTGGGATATTATTGCTGGAGAGTGTCTGTGGGAAATATTTTTCTAGGTGTGTTATGTTGTCCACTCGGAAGTGACTTGTTATCGCGGTGCTTCTGGTTTGGTGCACTACATGTCTTCTCATCATGAGGATTTGTGTGGTTATACTAGGTGGATTATTGGAAAAGGTGATATAAAATTCTAAAAAGTCAACTGTTCTGGGGAATTACTAGCTTACCCAGGCTGTCCCACTCCAAAAATTTCATTTAGTGATGCTACTTCTCAATATGACGTCATCCAAATGACATTTAATTCTAACCAGAGGATTGTCTTAATTAATATGGACATGAGTGAAGAACCGAACAAATGTTGCTTCACCAAGTCGAGTATGTGAAGGTTCCACATTCGGGCTAACATGAGTATCTCCCATGATGATGGTGTTTCAGATATGTGGCCACCAATGGTTTAGTGCATGGATATTACTACGAGAATGAACTTCTTGGTTTGGATGATCAAAAATAAGGCTATCTTAACTGAGGTTAACATTCAAAAAAGATAAACTCCATTTATTATTTCTACTAATATTGTGAGAATATGATGGCAGAGTCAACTGTCCATATGTTCCTTCAGAGCCAATGGGACCCTTATCTATGGTCCCTCTTCATCCACTATCCAAACATAGAGATCAAATAATTGTCTTTACAAGGATTCTTGTTTGCGTGGTTCCACATCTCTGATAACTGGACCATGAAGCATACCGCCCAGAGCATCGTTTTTGTGTCCACATGTTGGACCATCTTGGAGGATCTTAATAATGTTAATCTAGGATCCATGAACTCTCAGTTATTCATGAAAATGCGATTATGATCACTCATCACCATGTTGGCTTCATTATCTGTGCGGAGGATTCAGTTATTATCTCCAACCTCATCAATTGGTCATGCAACCCAAACAAGATGAGTAGTCATTGGTTTATATGACAGCCTCTCAGTAGTTGCCTTAATTGGAACATGGTCTTTTCAATCATGGAGGGGGTTATGAGGGGTGGGGGGTTCTCTGAGACTCATGTGGCTTGGTCCATCTTGACATTAGTTCTTTTTATGGTCCGAGAAACTCTTTCGATGTAAAAGTGCATGCCCTTCTCTCCATCCTGATGGTTTATAGGAGGGAATGATTTTAGGTGGCTGAGCCTGAATCTAACTCTGAAGTCCATGTATGGGATTTAGAATGATGTCATACGGTACAATGGTATTTGACTTATCTTTTTCATAGATGCATGAAAGTGACCAATCGAGGGAAGATGGTCTATCATAGTCGAAGGGAGGATAACTTCACAACTGATTCAATAGATTGTATAGGTAGGTAGGATTAAGTGCATATTATTTAAGCTAGTTTTGATTCTATTCCTATTGAGTGCAACAGTGTAGAACAAGAGTATTCCCTAGGTCTACACCACTTTCCCCGTCCTTGAAGGGTTGGTGAAATGCACCTTCAATTAATCAGCAAAAAAAATTTTAGTCAGTCAGTCTAGCATGAATGACTGAATTGTATTCAACTTGAATCCACTGAATTTATATTCATAGTCAACCTACTTACCATATTAATAACTATGACTATAAATTAGTAATTTAAAATGTATTAGAACAAGTAATGAAGTGACCAATAAAAAGCAATTTATTATAGCAGATACGACCCTACTACAAGTTTTTCTCATATATCATTTTTTACGTTGGATGAATATAAGTATTCTCTAAGAAACATCTTCCCAACAAGTTGGTATGTGACATATCATTCCATATAATGATTCTTATGGTGACATTAGAATACCTGAATGGAAGATGATGTTATAGGAAAGTTTTACCAGAGGTTAATATTGATCCAATATACCTTTAAATTAAAGTGTGAAACATCTCAATATGTCTTCTAATATTTTAGTAGTCCATTATAAATGTCTATCATTTTGAGGGTGGTAGGAAGTGCTAGAATGAAGAATAGTTTCTAGGGATTTTTGATGAATTTTCTAGAATATTGATTTGAAATGGGGATCATGATCAGAAATAATCAATAGGGGTTCTCCCTGAAGTCTTATTACAACATTAATATATAGTCTTGATAAACATTCAGGTGTTAAATATTCTCTTATAGCATGAAAATGTGCATACATGGTAAGATGATCAACGATGACTCATATTGCATCATTCTTTCTTGGATTCTGGTGTATCCCAATGAAATAGCCCATAGAAATATCTTCTCATTTCCACTCAAGTATGGAAGTGGTTTCATAACTCATCTGTTGTGTACTCTTCCAACCTTTTCTTATTGACAACCCATATGTATTGACAAATAATCTGCAATATCCCTCTTCTAGTTGTCCAACAAAAAAATTTCCTTCAAATATATACACATCTTAGTGCCACCATGGTGTATATAGATATTGAATCTATTATAATCATCCAAAAATTCCCTTCTTAGATCAGGTATATCGGGAACACAAAACCTCCCACCAAATTTAAAAATTCCATCATCATATACGAAGTCAATCAATATCCCATCATTTATAGATTAAATTTTCTTTTGAAACACCTCATCATTTGTCTGAGAACATTCTATCCTTTCCAATAAAGATGGTTTTGAAACCATTTGAAAAATTATCAATGTTTAACCTTCCATGATTACACCCATATCAACATTTACTAGATTCAAGAACATATGATTCCTTTAAAATCTTATTTTTTTCATAACTCCATGATCTTTTCTTCTCAAATAATCTTCCACCTTCTTTTCGTACCCCAGAAGGTAGTGTATTATGCAATTATAATCCTTGAGTAGTTCAAGCCATCATCTTTCCCCCATGTTTTGTTATTTTGTGAGAAAATATACTTCAAACTCATGTGATTTGTATATATCTCAAATATTCACTATAGAGATACTGTCTTAATATCATCAAAGAAAAGATTACAACGGCTAACACAAGATCATGAGTAAGATATTTTTGTTCATGATTTTTTAGCTACCGTGATTAATAGACAATAACACTATCATTATGCATAAAGACAAAACCGAATCATTTCTTTGAAGCATCACTATAAATAACAAACCAATCATTCCCTGATGGTAGAGTCAAAAAGGAGAATTGACTAATCTTTTCATTATGTCTTCCAAACAATCCACAAAATCTTTTGTTTCAAAAATGTAACCCCTTTACATGTGATATTATTTAATGGGTTGGCCAAATGGGAAAAATCTGGACGAAATGCCGATAATAACCTGCAAAACCAATAAAATTGCATTCCTCAATTATATTCTTCAGAGCTGGACATTCATGGATTTCCCTAGTGTTTGAATGGTAAATAGAGATTCCATCCATAAAAACATTATGGTATGGAAAAGAAATCCCCTGATGCTAGAATTCGCACTTTATAAACTTCCCATATAATTCATTTCAGCTTTGAGTTTTCAGAATAGTGTGCAAGTAATTTTCCCGATATTTGTAGCACTTGGAGTATACCAAGATATTATTTTTACATACCACCAAAAATTCATCAAGATATTCCATGAAAACATTATTCATTAGATCCATAAAAATAGAGCGAGTAATAGTTAGTCCAAAAGGAAATTCTTTTAACACGTAATGCCCATACCCGGTACAAAATGTTGTCATTGGAATGTCTTCCTTCTTCACGCACAACATATGATATCCAATTCAAAGTCAATATTTGAAATATATTGAGCTCCATGATGTATATAAAATAAATCAACAATGAGAGGTACAAGATACTATTTCTTTATTGATATAGCATTGGTCTCCATGTAGTCGATGCACAACCTCAAAGATCCATCTTTATTCAAAAAAAAAATAACAAGGGCTCTCCATGGTTAAAACCAAGGTTGAATAAATCCTTTATTACTAAATTCCATTAGTTGTTTCTTTAGTTCCACTAATTCCTCAATGGTAATCCTATAAGGGGTGTTAATTATCGTCCTTATACTAGGAATTATGTTAATGGAAAACTCAATTTTTCATTTTGGAGGATGTCAAGATATATCATATGGAACACATCCACATATTCGTTCACAATAGGTACATCATCTGTTTGAAAATTCCTTTCCTCTCCCATAGTTATTTCACTCTCTTCCTCACCAACTGTTTAATTTAGTAGACCTACTGCGGGGTGGATCTAAATGAGAATCAGATGGTGATGTTTCTGCTCTAAATATAAGGGATTATTTATTAGTATCAAAAATTGATCCCTCCGTCTTCTTACCATAAATGATCGCATCATGGTATGAATGCCAATCCATATCGAGGATTATATCAAATTCAATCATGGGTATGATAATGAGATCAGCAGATAAAGCAAATTTATATTCCATAATGGAAACTGATTCACAAAACATTGATACAATGATACTTTACATAGTAGTTTGGACATAAAAATCCTTTGTTAAGACTAATTGTAAATATCTAATTTTCAGGGAAAACTAAGAAGGTTCTAAATAATATGATGATCCAGAATCTAATAAAGCATTAACTAAATTTGAGGAAATGATTAATGTACCTTCCACCACATCATTCGGAACATCAACCTATACAGTTGTGATCGAATAAGAGTGGCCTTGATTTCTTAGCCTTTTATGATATAAGTTTCCTTGACACTTAGGAAAATCAGAGTCATAATGCCCCATTTCATTACAAATATATCATTCAACATTGACAACTTATTTCTTCTCCTTTTAATCACAAGTTTGGTGGATTTTTTCTCTATACTTGTAACAAGATCACATTCCTTTCAGGAAATTACATGGGTGTTTTGTCCCACATTTAATAAATATGGAAATTAAATTTATCCTTTTTCCACTTATTTCAATTTCCAATGTTTTCAACAGATCTCTCATTCTTCTTCTATATTTTAAAGTCATAAGACTTAGAGAATTACTTTTCTGTCATGATAGGACATGAGATAATATCTTCGTATAATTAGAAGGATTGTAAGACTAATGGTCAATGGAGAAATGGTTTTCACTCATAAATGAATCGATCAATATTACTTTTTGGGTCATATATATAATCTATAGTATGACTTTATAACCTAGTAAAATTCCCTCATACTTTGGGACATTCCCATCCTCCTTTTTCCTATGACTCCTAAATTTCTATTCCGTATCCACTTGTTGTTCACGAGGAAATTATTTTCTTAAGAAAAGATCTTTAAACTAATTTCATTAAATATTTTATACTTCTTCATATTCCTTTTTGTTTCAAATTAATGAACACCATTGATCAGCATCTTCTGTGAGGTGATAAACTGCCACGAAAACTATTTCTTTTTCCCTACTCCCAAAAGCACAAAATATTTTCCCTAAGAAACATTTCCATTTCCCAGCTACAAATGGATTTTTAGTCCCATTTAATGTTGGTGGTTGTTTCCTCAATAAGAGGTCTAAAATTTATCCTCTAGGTTTGGGATCATCGATCTCTATATGGGTAAAGTTATTATTTATAACCTGAGTGAGTTTTTCTAGTATGGTTATAAGATGTTCAGTACCATTCACACCACCAGATCAACTATAATTATGTTTTGTAACGGGGGAATCCCTATAATGATTATGTAAGCTAATAGAGTTTTCACCCCTTCCACTATGCTCCATTTCAAAACAATGGAATAAACTTGATTTGTTTATAAATCACACTAAATAATTCCAAACTAGTAAAATACCTAACATAAATTCAACAGTTTATGCATATAATCCATAATCATAAAAATGTTTTCGTTGAGTAATTATTTACTCATAAATCCTTCATAATAGTTTATAAAGTATATCTAAATTATCCTAAGAATATCGCCTCATAGTGTCAATATGAAGAGTGCAGTATGGACCATTGTCATGTGTGAGGATACCCCGGGTCAAGCCCAAAACTCATTGTCAGTGTTTTAACTCCTAGATACATCTGTGCTAGAACCACCTTAACCTGTCTGTATCCAGACAGCGATTTATTTTCTCAAAAAACCCTCATAATATTTACACTACCAAATGTTTTGGAAGTTCTTCTATCCAAATTCTCAGAGTTTATCTTAGGGAATTTTTCTTTAATCAGAGTTTTTCTAAATCTAGTTTCATCATTTTTTATAAAATATTCCCTGGTCCCTACTATAATGCCCCGAAACCAGTTACCTAGAATTGGTGAATTATTACATAACATTGGAATGATCACAAGAGATGAAGTCTCTCAAGACTGATTAGTTTTTTATCCATTTAAGTACTAGATACATACATAAGTTTTACATTACATCACAAAAGAGAAGAAAAAAATAGTGTGTCCCTTTGAACACACTCAAATCATTTGGCCTATCCCTATAGTTTAATCATAATATATTTCTTAAATTCCTAGAATAAATAAATCATAAGAAATGTTCAAGCACAAATGCTCAGTAATGATAATAAATATAGAGAAAACTATCATAAATAATTAAAAACATTAAAGATAATGTTTAAGACTAAAACACAATCACGATAAACATAATATTGCACATGATAGGGAAAAGAAAAATCAAAAAATTATATTTACTTATTCACATGAATATTCTACTAGTCGAATAATCACATGAAATATCAATAGTTAATTCCATAATGATGGAACACATAATGTTATGCATCATAACCACATGGTCACGACCTCATGGCAAGACTACAAATAATATTCTGTCATCTAATTGTGCCAAGACACTATTTTGTCTCATGAGACATACCGATTCATCTAGGATCTATAGTGGGCTCTACCCATCAATTACTAAGTCCAATGCATTCCTCATATGAAAAGGATGAATCCTAACAAAACTATTAGAATTAAAACTAGCATAAAAAATGTTAATACACTAATCCTAAACACTAAATGGTATAAAAATAAAACATCCATAGTCAAACATATAAAAAAAACTTAAATACAATATGGAAGATTGTATCATAATAAAAAAACATCAAACAAGTGTAAAATCCATCAAAGGATGTTGACATAGATAAAATCAAAACTATTTGATAGAAATATGCACTTCTAAGATGAAATCATTTAAAAGGCACATAATTATAATATATATCATTTATATTAAAAATATTCTTATAATCTTCAATGTGAATCTTTGAAGGTGTTATAATGACGAAAAATTGCAGCACCTGTTGTATAAGTTAAGAAAATATTCTAAACTTAATTAGTGGAAAAGGACATAAAGTAACTTGTTTGGAAAATGATGGAAATATTCATTTGAAACAAAATTTTCAAACGTCAAAAAAGGTATAAATGTATTTAACCATTATTCTAGGGATATTATAAAAATATTTTGATGTTCATTTTTATGAAATGAGGTTGTGGATGATTAATAATTCTCAGAAGAAACTTACGTATAAACAACCTCAGATAAGTAAAGGGACTGTAAAATTAACCATTACCTTGTACTTTTCCTTAGCCGAGTGTATGTTAATATCCTATATAAAATATTAATCATTTTTATTAAATTATAAAAGGAAAACTTACATAATTATGATATTATATATGCTCTTCTAATACTGCTTTGTTAGTAATATTTCAGTAGTATCATTGTTTCATGTGTTTACTGATTCGTTTTCATTTATATGTTTTGTTACAAAAGTCATGTTTGTTATGGATATGATATATTTGACTCATATATCGATTTACATTAGGTTTTTAAATATTATTTAAAATCATTAAATGAAAATTAATCTTCAATAGAAATGATGGGGACTGAATCTCATAGTGTTCGTGGAGACGGTAATCCGTACGTACGCATAAGCGAACATATGATTCTATTGATGGTAAAATCATATTTAATTTCATGGTATATTATATATATAGAATCATTAACATGCAATATTAATTATTAACATAAATTATACTTATTATTATACCCAATAAAATGATGGTGTGTTGAATAACTAACTGCACCGTGACGTGGAGACTGTAAGTTGTACGTACGCATGTATGGTGACATTTTCATTCATAGGATGGATAGAATAATGAATATTGTTGTACTATATTTATAATAAAATCATAGTATTTACAAGGTACTGGAGTTATTTTTTTTGGTATGAAAAAAAAACAATAAAATTGGAAGTGGGAGAAGAAAAGTACTTTGAAATTGGTGATTAAATTATTTCCTCTTATTCGGGTGATTCCTTTTTTGATTTGATCAAAAGGGATCCATAGGTTGTCATTCTGATCATAGTAAGTCCTCGATGAAAAAGTGAGGTTTTTTTGGGTGGATATTTGAGTAGGTTTTGTCCGAGCCAAATGGATTTCGATGGGTGAATTTTATAGAAGGGAAAGTTCATTTTTATATGAGAGGTCAGGGTCACTTTAGGAAATGCTTAAAACATTATTTTATTATAAAATAATTTTCGGTTCCTAATGGATCTAAATGGATTTACATCGCGGATACGGTGGGTATGGGTCTAAACCATCTCAACCAATAGGTTTAGACATTTTTAGGTCACCATATTACCCTTATATTTTAGATTTAACTCCTAGTTAAATATTTTAACTTTTACGATGTCTTCTTATATTTTTTTATTAACTGGTTAATAAACATACTATAAATTTTTATGTAAACCTCAAGTTGTATTGTAATGACATATCTATCATTATATAAGTCCTTTGGATGCACCATATATTTTTTTGATTATTATATCATTTAATAATATATTATTTGTTTTAAAATCTCATTTATGTCAATCATTACATTATTTAATATTTGGTTTCTGTGAATGTCAAAAAAAATGATTATGTTGAAACAAATTCGTTAAATCTGTCCTAAAATGTCATATTAACCTAGAAAATTCATATAATGCTTCAAAATTCCCATCTTAGAGTTATTTTAATTTTTATAACATCAAATATTCTAATCATTCATTAATAAGGTATTTACTGCATCATCATTGTGTTGTAGATAAATTTGCTTATTTAATGTCTAAAAATTATAAATATAAAATCAGGATGTAGGAAATATCTTTATATTTCTAATAAATATTTATAGTGAAATTTATATTATTTATATCCCTATATTTAAAATGTTTTAGTTATTAAAATTTCAATTTAACAGTATTAACTCTTCTTTAAATAAAATATAATTAATGTCCTTATCTAATTCAAGTGGATAAAAAGAATTATATTTTTTTTACTATGGTGGATTTTGGTCTAAATAAAGATATCTAATAGAATTATGACATGTTTTTGTGTAATTATAATACAATTTTTACCTTTTATTACCTTATTTACATTTGAAAGTGGAAAATAAAATTAAGACACTATTCACCAAATTTTATTTTCATCATATATAACTACATTTTACATAATGTGACCAACTATGTTTCTCATATTTTTGAAATTTATTTCACATAATTTGTAAAATTAGGTTTTATGCAAATTTACAAATGTGCCTAGAATGTCGGTAAAATGCGTTAAATAGTGCCACAAAATATTATCTATCTAATATTATTATAAAATGATTCCAGTGAATTAAATTGTACTAATAGAGGTATTATGTATCTATTTTGGAATTAAAATTAATTTCAATAATTTTTATAATTACTTATATAAAATTCGGTTTTAAACATTTATTTAGTGTTTTTCACAATTCATCAAAAATTGACTGTTTTCAAAAAAGTTACAAAATTCATCCTAAGCTAATTTTGATATTTAAAATCCAAAAAATGAAGTCCATTTTGGAAAATAAAATTTATAAAATTTAAAAAAATGGTTATTACTATTCATAATGGCTAATTTTATTGGTCGTGGTGTACTCCAACTCGAAGTTGTGTGCAATAGAAGCTATTGTATTATTCAAAGAGAAACGTACTGTCAAAGCATGGAGTGTTAGAACATTGACAATAAATATATGACAAATACCATATATTTGTTTACTATATTTAATCTGCAATCCATGTTCTGAGGAAACAAACCTTCCCCCACATCCATGATTCCCTCTATGATCCATAATAATAGTTGATTACCACTTCCCATGAATTGATTCGATAGTTTCTAGTATTTGACTATTCCAAAACATTCACTCCATCATATCTAAAGGGTACCATGAGTTTTTGGATAGTGCACTAGGAAATAATCACTGGTATATGTTGATCCATACGATAGTCATGTTTGGTCAATCAATTATTTAGATATAACTTTCTCCATTTACATAAAAATATATTTTATTATTTATGCCTATCTCAACTATAATCAACCTATAATATCAATGAGTACCTCTCTCTGAGACCCTATGTAAGCTCCATTGATCATTAAAAGTTTTAAGTCAATGTAATTGAGATATAATTCATACATGGTCTCCTCTATGAGTAGTGGAACATCATACATAAATATGAAGGTCTCTAATTCCAAGAAGTGATACATGGATCTATTGAAAAATGAATCTTTTTCCGAATGCATTCCTTATTCAGCCTTATATTTTTATTTTACACATTATTTATAATGTTTGTTATTTTATTGTTTTACTTGTTATAGTTTTTGATGTATTGAAATAATAAAAGGGATAATCAAGCTCTTTCTACATAACTAAATTGTAAAATGTTAAAACTCTTATTTCATTTACCTTTGGTCAGGCCTACAAAAACAACGCTAGATTGTTCAGTGGATCAGAATATTACTAGACATATAATATTATAATTCATGACTCAACAAAATATCTATAATGTGATTTATCATGTAATAAGGCACCATGTATGTTTGAATTCACATATAAAAAAATATATTTATTTTTGGTCTCTATCTAGTACTTATTCTATTGAATTTGATTCCACATTCAGATGAAAATCATTCATTGAATAATTATAGAAAAATAAATAAACCACAAATCACTTCATTCATTCGAAATATAGACTATATCAAAGAAAATCCAAAATAGGAAAAATATTGTTTATTAATTAGAACTATTTTTTCCTCCAACTTGATCTGGTGGATCCAATGGCTTCTATATCAAAACTGCTGAAAGAATAACCAACACCATATTATTATTTTCGACAACATCATTTCTCCTTTGGATCTAAATATCACCAAAAAATTGATTATTCTTTAATCAAAAGTGAAAAACCCATCATTCTTATATTTAAAAACATGTGATCCATATATCCTTGATTGATGAATAGAGGGAAATGGGGAAAGGACATAAACAAGTACCTTTTAATTTTTAAGGCCCTTCACCATGAACATTCTATAAAACAATTAATTATATTATTAGAAAAAATACAAAGATTACAACAAAAAAACACAAGACAACAGCCTCAATAATATAAGGTTTTAAATTCATTCAAATCCTTAGGTTAAGGAATTAAGGATATAAGCCCACTCCACACCTCATTGAATTATTATAACTATAGACCCTCAACCATATATCATTTTATACCATGATTTTTAATATTTGTATAATATAGTAATCCCTAAGGAGATATTATTTCAATATTATTATAACCAAGATAATTTCTTTCTCTAAGACTATATAAAGTAACATGGAATTATGTTCAAAGAAGCCCCAAGGAAAGAATGTTCAAGACCTGTGACTGTGTAAGTATATTATTCATAAGAGAATGATTAACAGAACAATATTAAAGGAATTAAAATTTTTCCACATCACCAATAATGTTGGATAAAATGAAAAAATTGTATTAATTTTAGTGGATTTAATGGAACTCATATCTCTTAAAAACCAATTTTCCTAAGAGAATGAAACTAGAATGCATGTGAATTTATGAATATTAGGAGGGGACTGAAGAGGTTGGATATTCATTAATTTAATGACTATCACCTGTAGCCTTGATTAAATGTAATGGAAATAATATTGTATTCTTATTTATAGAATTGTTTCTAGAAATCCAATATTGGGAATTTTTATTCTTTCTACTTCAATCATAGGGAAATATTTTGAATTTTGTTGGGATCAGGTTAAAATATCATTAATTATATAGGTTTTTCTTCCTGGTTTTGGAAAAAATAGATTTAGTAAGGAATCCATGAGCCATCTAATAGTGAGTTTTCTTCTTTTAATGACATCTTAATAACTAATGTTAGTTCACATAGGCACTCATAAGAGAGTATTAGATTATCCATGAAGTTGGAACCTTACCCTCTAATACTAGGGAAATATTCTAAATAAATTGTACTAGAAATGAGTTTTGAGAAAATTATATATCTTATCTTTGGTCATCACCTAGATTCAATTTTATTTCTAGGGAGAGTAACTATGTAAGGCTTGTTTATTATGTTTTATGGAAGAAATAGTGCTAATTGAATCAAAAATATATTGGGGAATATAGCACACAATACAACTCTTTTTTTCTTATTATAATTTCAACTATCTTTCTCTAGATGGGGTTTTTTTCATATCCCAACAATGATAATATGAAATTACTAGTTGAATAATTCAACATTCCATATCATAACTTTCTATATAATAAGTAAGATTTTCTATAATGATTCTAATTTAACATCAATAATAATATCTACAATTACCGAATGAATAATAATATCTATTTCATATCATGCAAGGGTGGATGGTTTAAATATAGAAACAAAATAATATCATAAATATATATTATATCATATTATATGAATATTCATTACATAATATTATGATCCATTCCAAGAACAGAGTTGAGCAATGTGTTTAGAAACATGTATAAATAAAAAAATGTTCTATACTGGTTCTATATCATCTCCCCTTTAGTTCATCATAACATACACCTTTCTTAGAACCATTATACAGAAAAGTTTTTTCATAACATTGGGAAATGATAACATTATAAACAGTGATCTTACATGATATGTAATAGTAATAAAAGATATTTCAATGATAACTATAAAATACCATTATTAAAAGAAAAACACCCTAAAATTTTAATAAGAAACCATTAATTTATTGCATAGGCTACATGCAATAATGATCCCACATGAACCATGGAATATTGTCTTAAAAATATGATCATTATAACCTAGCTAGTAAATTAGTGGGTATGAATAGAATAAAATATTTTATGAAATATAAATAAAAATTATAATCAATCATAATATAGTGATAATTTATTAGGAAATAAAATGTCAGTTTTTAATGAATACATTTTATACTTCCAAAACAAATTATTTCATTGAAATTCAATTTTATTTATTTTTAGATAAATTATTACGACTAATTTCCTAAAATTTGAGTAATTTTATATTATAAAATGAAAATTATTCCCTTAATAATAATATTTTAATTGATTTAGTGTGAAATTTTTGGTATTTTTTTTAAATTGATTGATCATTTAATCAATAGTGAAAATTTCAGATTTTTCAAATACTTTAATTTATTTTCATTAAATAAATTAATTTCAAAGTCCCATTATTTTCTATATTTGGTATTAATTTTTTATAAAATAAATTTTATTTATAATATAAACATATGTTTCATTTTAATCAATAATTTTCATGATTTTGGTGTATATTTATTTTTATTCTTAAAAACACAGTTTTCTATGACCGATTTTTAAGTGCATAAGTTATTTCCATTTTTATTAATTAAATTAACCCCCAATAAAGATCGATTTTAATTATATATATAATGTCATGTTATATGGGTTTAAATTCCTATAATATTTAGTACTATTAATATTGTTAATTTAATTTCATCATGTGTTAGAAAAATTAATTTCTTGAAAAAAACTATTTTTAGACTGGTTTTGTGAGTTTATTTTTTTTCAATTAAATTATTCCTATTATATTAAATTTAATTGTATAAAATGAAAAAATATTTCTAATCAGAATTATTAGTTTCAAATAATATTATCCATGTAATTTAAGTTCATAATTATTAAAGAAACATAATTACCATGGTTAATGATAAAATAGGGGTTTCAATGTTATATGCACTTGTGTTAAAATTAATATCCAAATGTCATTTTGTTTTTTTGGATAAATTTGATTTCATATTTATTATAATTGGTATAAATTTTTTCATATGGATTATTTTATTTTTATGATTAATAGATATATTCCAATGGTAAAAAACTTATTACCATGGTGAATAACTAAAATGATAAAACTCAGTAACCTACTTGGTAAAGGTAATATCATGTTTATTTTTTTTAATGGAATAGTTTTTTATCAATCATACCTTTCAACTAGTAAATTGATTATTAATTTTGGTTTCACTTTGATTGATAGTGAATTCCTTTTATTGAATAGTTTTGGAAAAAAAGTCACTTCTTCTCAATTATAAAGGTGAACCACCTATCCTATTTTATTCACAAGTAAAATCAATTTTTTTTCAAAAAATAACATCCCTAATATATTAATTAAGTCCATTAAAATTAACTTATATCCTCTGTTTGATTATAAAACACTCATAAGAAGGATTTTAGATGAATTACAAATCGGGTGTCTAAAGAGGAGGGGAAATTATTGACCATATGTTTTCATTTTACTTTTTCTGACTCCTTCAAATTTTTTTTATGAATTGATAATATAATAGTATCAAGATGTAATATATAAATATATTTTTCACTATTAATGTAATAACCTACATCCATCTCCACTTTCATAAAATTGAAAAATAAACAATCATTCGTAGGTACGGTGGAAAACCTCCTAACAAAGCGATTAAATTTGTTTTTCATCATCACCTCTCATGAGTATTCATAAGGATAAATTTAATATATATATATATGATATTAATGACATATTTACCATTACATAAGAGTAATATTTCATATATGTTCTATATTTTCCATTAATTTAACGATTTTAATGTCATTTGTGCTCACGTGAGGATTAAAACCTCCATGAAGTGATGTGATTGATTTTTCATTACAACATCATAGAGATGGTATATATATAAGGGTATTTAATGAAATAATATGTTATTTTTCATATGATGATTATTCTATAAATTTAAAATAACACCAAACTTCTTTCCATCATGTTCATTGATAAATGGAAACATTAATAATCTGTACACATGTCCAACCATCACTATGATAGTAGTGTAGTTCATTTTTTAAACCATCCTTACTGGTTCATTTTAAAAGTATAATTGATTTATATAAGTTATAATTATGTAATCATTATTATTATTTAAATAAAAAAATATTGAACCTTAGAGTCCCCAAACCTGACGTATATGGACATTACATAACTTTTGTGGAATACATAATACATAACAAAAACAGACACCAAAGGACCGTAATATTTTAGTGTCTTCGGAAACTCAGAACATAATCTCCTAATCATGGTGAAAGATCTTCCCCATCACCCATAAAGATCATCCCCTTTTTTTTCTTACCTAAAACCTTTCTTTATATCCTGGGAAAAAGAAAACATATAAAGGGTGAGCTCAAATGCTCATTAAGGGTAAGCATGGATAAAATAATATAGACCATATACATTTGAACAGAAAAACATGATCATAATGTTTAAACATCAAAATCATGAGCAATGACATAAATCATGGAAGTACGTAAGGAATATATCATAATAGAACATCAACCATGATAAAATAGCTCAGAAATAAAACATTTAATTGGGGAAAAACATTAACCACATGATTTGATTTCCATAGTAGCCAAGGAATTGCTGCCAAGACCATCTTAGTGGACAAAGTCCCTTTCTGAATCAAGTTCACTCCTCGTTCTGGTCCTCTATCACTGAACCGGATTTACATTCCATTCCATCCTTGTTTATCTCATGTGATACAAATCTTTACTCAATGCATTGTGGAGAGATATAGGTCCCACTCATCTCTTAATGAAATCATTCTTATTTGTGCCACAAAATAAACGTAAAACATTCATCATAACCCAATGAATAAAATGGGTTTCATAAACATCATACCATCATCACATAATACATATAAAACAAATGGATATTTAATCATAAGAAAAGTGAAACCATGAAAATCATAAAAACGTTATGTTAGAAACATACACATATGAAATAATGTCATCTTGGATGGAAAATTGTTTTGACAAAACACTTGAAATGAATTCTTGAGGAAAATAACCTTTCTTCTTCAAAATCATTTTCTTTTCACAAAATTCCATGAAATTTTTTAAAATAGTATTTTTTTTAAAATATTAATAATATCATGTAGAGTAAGCTTCATTAAAATGAGGCATTATGAAACCGTAAAAATTCATTCACACCGTATAAGTTAAAAATAACATTTTTCTTGTACTTTTGTCAGAAAAGTTAAAAAGTACCTAGTATGGTAATCAAAAGATAGATTCCTTATATACCATGTAGTAAAAGTCAAAAATGGGTAAAAAAGAATTTAAACATACATGAAACCATTTTTAGAAAATAGGGACATGTATGACAAATATTACCCTAGTAAATACTTACGAATAACAATCTCGGATAAGAACGAGATTGGAATAGTTATCCCTTACTATAGGTCCAATATGCTTCGTATATATCCGAACATCATGTATAATGATTTAAATAAGGTCATTTAATTATTAAAGAATCATATTAATTGTTATGATATCATATGTGGTTCACTTATGACTTTATATTACCTGTTATTTTGTAAATTCCATGTTAAATCCGCGTTTTGGGGAAAATCATTTCATTTATCGTATGTGTTTCGACTTGTTGTTCTTGATATTATTAATTATATCCTGATTTACATAATTACAGAATGTAAAACATGATTTATATATAATATATATTCATAATATACATATATATATATATGATATATTGATAAATTTAAGGAAATACATCGTTCATGGAGACGGTAGGCTGTAGGTACGCATGAACGCTGTTTTGGTTTCCTTATTGAATTGAATGGAATTAAGTAGATGACATGCATATATATATACATAAATTCAGTATCATTATTATGTCATATATTTCATTATTATTCATTATATATACATTATAATCATTCATGAATGGTTAACATGGAGAATGAATCTCATCACGTCGTGGAGACGGTAGTCCGTACGTACACACGAGCGATAATATCATTTTCATGATCGTGGAATTGTATTAAAGTGTATGTATAATATTTAAGAATCAATATAACTTGACAATAATCATATATAGTTATTCATTTACACCATTATACCAATCCAATTAAGGTGGTAGTCGAATATAGATTACACCACGGCGTGGAGACGATATTCTGTACGTTCACACGCGCAATGATTTCATTTTCCGTAGGATGGATAGAAGGTGAAATAGGGTTGTTTCATATTTATAATAATATATCAGTATATAATTAATACTGATGTTATTAGTTTAAAATTATACAACTAAAGAAGAATAACTATAAAAATAAATAAATTTGAAAGAATCGGTAAAGGATATTACCTCTTCTTTGATGTGCCTCTTCTTAACCTCCGCTTAAGGCACTAGGGTTGGACTTTTGAGGATACCAGAACCTATATAATGTTTTTATGGAAGATGATAAGGGGTTGGCCATGCTTCAAGGCTCAAAAGGGTGTGAGTAGAAGAGGGAAGGGGTGCCCTTTTTATAAGGGAGGAGAGGGGCACCTTTGGAAAAACAAAAAATATTATTTTATAATAAAGTCATATTCATTTTATAATAGCTCAAAATTTATTTATTTCGAAGATAAAGTGGGGATGTGTTGAAATACTCTCAACCAATAGGTTTTAGACAAGTTTAGATTACTATTTTAACCTTATCTTTTAGATATAATTCTAAATAAAATAATTTAACTTTTATCGTGTCTTCTTGTTTTCTTACACTATATGGTTAATAAACATACTATAAACAGACAAAAGAACCCCAAGTGGTTCATTATTAACATATATAACTTTATCTAAGACATTTTTCCGAACCTTATATTTTTAGGAATATAATAACAATTAATAAAATAATATTTGTTTTAAAAACTATTTTAGGTCAATTTTGACACTATTTGGTAATTGAATTTTTTGAAAATCATAACAGAATGATTAGTTCAAACAATGTATATTAAATCAATACTAACATGTCATATTAATCTATAAAATTAGTTTAATTGATAAAAAGTCTCAAATTACATTTATTTGAGTATTTATAATAGCAATTATTTTAATATTTTATTATTTAGGTAATTACTACATCACCATTATGTCATAAATAACATAAATTATATAATGTCTAAAAATTAAAATAAAATAAAATTATGTAAGAAATACTTTTATATTTCTAATTAATATTTATAGTCTAATTTATTATATTTAAAACACTATATTAAAAATGTTTTAGTTATTAAACATTGATTTTAACTATTTTAACTCATTTTTAAATAAAATAATAATAAATGTCCTAATCTAATCCAAGTGGACCTAAAAGACAATATTTTATTCCTAAGGTTGTTTTTTTTCGAATTACACTTATCTAATATAATTAGGACATGTGTTAGGGTAATTATAATATAAGTTTCCCTCTTAATTACCCTATTTACTTTTAACCGTGGTAAATAAAAGTAAAAAGTTACTATTCACAAAAAAATTATTTTTATCTTATTGAACAAAATTTTACTCCTTGATATTAACTGTGTCTCTTGGATTTTCGAAATTCCACTCCCAGAAGTGGTAAAATTATGTTTTATGTAAATTTTCAAATTCTCCTAGGAAGTGGGTAAAAGACGGTGAAAAGTTCAATATAATTTTTATATATCTATAATGATTATAAAATAACTCCAATTAATTACATTGAACTCATATAATTATTATGTATCAATTTTTGACGTAAAATATATTTAAATAAAATAAATAATTATTTAAATAAAAAGTCAGTTTTAACCAATAACTCAGTGTTTTTAACTATTACTCAAAAATTGAAAGTTTTCAGAAAAATACAAAAAATTCACCCTAGGCTAATTTCGATACTCCGAAACCAAAAATTATGACCATTTTGAAAGATAAAATTTATATAATTTCAAAAATTGGGTATTACTATTCATAACGGCTAGTTTATATAACATATCGTTGTATAGCGAAACTCAGTATTGAGTACAACACACGTTATCGTGGAAGGTCACAATTGCGTGTAATGCAAACCAAGTCAAGGATGCGTGTAGTGAATTCTCCTTTTGGAGTAGCGTACAACACAAGACATCAATGAAATTAGAATAAATATATTTCATAAAATCTTGCGGTGTTACATTCTACCCCCCTTAAAATGAATTTCACCCTAAAAATTCGTCGGGGTTATAAATTGTTTACTACTTGAATGTTTCTTTCATAGAAACCCACATCGTAAAAAGGAATACAAACACTAATCATTAAAAACAAATTTTTGATATGTAACAATTATCTATATTAACTAATCACTAGGTTTCCACGTAGGATAACATAGGTGAATGTATAGATATGGAAGAGAAATCTAACCATCATGTTCTGAAGGAGGGTAGTAGAGAACATTGATATGAAAAATGAAAAATTAAAAATCCATAAATTTGTGATGATATAAGGTACCATCTGATTCATATGATATATGTACACAAGGACAACATTTTATGTTTTCAAGATCATTTACCTAAAGTTGAAGAAATTTGAATTAGAAGAAATACTTTCTTGATTTTGATACAATCTCATTGTTGGTAATTTCTTGGAAAATTTACACTTCATCTCTTAATGAAATGAAGTTGAATTTGTCATTCATGAAGTGTTAGCAGATCATGTGATTGAATGATAATTCATTCCATCTGTCTCAAACAAAAGGTTAGAAAACCTTATCAAAAATACATAAGTCCATCTTTAATGAGATTAATCATATATGGTTCCTAAAATTGACTTATACTTCATATATCATACTTCTTAATATAATTAAACTATTTTTAACTAACCAGGGACTTCCTATAGGCCAGTGGTAGGCGATAAAGGCATGTCACACTTCGGTTGTGGGTTCGATTCCCATAGCCTTGTCAGACGCAACAGGTTGTCGCTCTTCCTGCAGGTTTTCCTTTTTCTAAAACTTATACTATTATAACATTCCAAGAATAATATCGAAAAACAAGTTCTATCCTTAAATAATACTAACTTATGTCCAAAATAAGCCATTCTAATATTTAGGCTTATCCAAAATACATCTGTACAATAGTATAAAGAAATTGATTACTAGAGAGGTCATATATCATGAATTTGAATACCATAATTTTTCTCCCATATATCATAATATATAACTTGTTGGTTATATTAAAAACATGTGAATACCTTAATCATTTATTCTTTTGAAACATGAATTTCTATAGAAGAGTTGAGAATACATGAATGCTGTCAAAATATTACACATTCCACATACCAAAATCCCAAAATTTCTATATAATCAAACCATGATATCACTTTGTCCTTCTATCAGTCATGAGCTCATGAATATTATCAAAATTTCATTTTCTGTTTATCCCTTCATTATACGCATATCATCTTCCTTCCAAAGATATATGAATAACCTTTCATGGTTACCAGTACCAATCAACATATACTTTGAAATACTTAATGAAAAAAATAGTGTAACAATCCTTAGATGTTTCTTTATTCCATAGTACCATTAAATTACATATACAACATAACTCTTCATAAACATAAAATCATTCCACTACCTTCTTAAACCATTGACCTTGCTTCAACACTTTTTCTATCTCATATATCATTTGTAGTCTCCACATCATCATCAACGTAAATACTACCCATATGACCATGCTGATTCACTTCATGAGATTTCCCTTAGGGAATTGGTTTTCATAATGCCCATACATTTCACATTTAAAACATCTAATTATTGTTGATGTCTTAGAAATACCATTATCCTTCTCCATGGGGTGAAATAAACCTTTTACTTTTCACTTAATGGATTTCTGTCCTTCTTTTCCACACCCAAATCATCTTCTAGTTCCTTTGAAACATTCACCTTGATGCCTCTTCCCACATGATTTACATTAGAGAAATTAAACTTTATTTCCTCTATGATCTTCCTAAAACTCCATCTTTCTCTTATTAGCTGAGTTGGGAAACTTACCAAAGTTGAGATTATTGATCATATTATGAGATTGCTGATTAGGCATAATAACGATGTTTGGAATTCCAAATATCGTTTCATTTGGTTTCTCATGAAGAATATAATTCCATTGTCCATCATATCCTCCATTATTGTGAATCTTCCTCTTTCCAGCCATTTTTTAAAATCAAAAAAGAATAGTGTGAGAGTTAAAAATCATGCTAGGGAAAACAATATAAAAAAGGGGGATTACCATCAATATCTATCATCATAGGTTAAATTATAAGATTATTACCGTAATTCTAGGACTATAACCTATACATATACTTTACCTTAGACACATCCATGGACATACCTCAAAAATATCTATAGGGATTTCACTAAATTTTTCACATCCTACTTTCCAATGTTTAACTAAACCGTTCCTCTAATACCAACTGTAGAGACCCCATACCTGACGAACATGGACATACATTAATTTTTCAGAATAAAAAATACATAACAAAAACAGACACTAAAGGACCATAATAGTTTAGTGTATTTGGAAACTCGGAACATAATCTTCTAATCCTAGTGAAAGATCTTTAGCATCTACCATAGAGATCTTCCCCTTTTGTTTTCTTACCTAAAAACATTCATTATATCCTATAGAAAAGAAAACATATAAAGGGTGAGCACAAATTCTCAGTAAGGGTATGCATGGAGAAAATAAAACAAACGAAGTACATTTGAACATAAAAACATGAACATAATGTTTAAACATCAAAATATTGACCAATGATAGAAAACATGGTAGTTTGTAAGGCATATAACATAATGGAAAATCAATCATGATAAAATAGCTTGTAAATAAAAACTTTTAATTGTGGTAAAACATTAAGCACATGATATGATTTCCATTGTAGCCAATGCATTGCTGCCAAGACCATCATAGTGGACAAAGTCCCTTTATGAATCGAGTTCACTCCTCGTTCCAGTGCTATATCACTGAACCGGATTAACATGTCATTCCAGCCATGTCAATCTCATGAGATATAAATCTTCACCCAATTAATTGGAGGGAGATATAGGTCCCACCCATCTCATAATGAAATAATTTTACTTGTGCCACAAAATAAACTTAAAACATTCATCATAACCCAAAGAATAAAATGGGTTTCATAAACATCATCTCATCATCACATAATCCATATAAAACAAATGAATATTTCATCATAAGAAAAGTGAAACCATGTAAATCATAGAGACATTATACTTGAAACATACACATATAAAAAATGTCATCATAGATGGAAAATGGTTTTGATAAAACACATGAAATGAATTCCTGAGGAAAATATACATTCTTTTTCAAAATAATTTATTTTCACAAAATTCCATGAAATTTTAGAAATATATTTTTTTGAAAATATTCATAAAATCTTGTAGAGTACGCTTCATTAAAATGAGGCGTTATGAAACCGTAAAAATTTGTTCACGCCGTATAAGTTAAAAATAACATTCTTCTCGTACTTTTGTCGGAAATGTAAAAAAGTACCTTGAATGGTAATCAAAAGAATGATTCATTACATACCATGCACTAAAATTAAAAAATGGGTAAAAAAGGATTAAAACATAAATGAAACAATTTTTAGAAAATAGGGACATGGATGATAAATATAACCCCAGAAAATAATTACAAATAACAATCTCGGATAAGAACAAGATTGGAATAGTTATCACTTACCTTAGGTCTCATATGCTTCATACGTATCCAAACCCCCTGTATAATGATTTAAATAATGTCATTGACTTATTAATTTATCATATACATTGTTATGATATCATATATGGTTAAACAATGACTTTATATTACCCATTCGTTTGTAAATTTCATGCTAAAGCAACGTTTTGGGTAAAATCGTTTCATTTATCGTAAGTGTTTCTATTTTTTGTTCTTGATATTATTACTTATTTCCTTATTTACTTAATTCCATAATTTTAAACATGATGTATATATAATATATATTCAGAATATACATGTATATATGATAGATCGATAAATTGAATGAAATACACCGTCTATGGAGACGGTAGGCCGTACGTACGCATGAATGTTGTTTTCGTTTCCTTATTGAATAAAATGGAATTAAGTAGATGACATAAAAATATATATACATAAATTCAGTATCATTATTATGTAATATAAGTCATTATTATTCAAAATATATATTTTATAATCATTCATTAATTGTTATCATGGAGAATGAATCTCATCGCGTCGTGGAAACGGTAGTCCGTACGTATGCACGAGTGAGGATATAATTCCCATGATCGTGGAATTGTATTAAATTGTATGTATAATATTTAAGAATAAATATCACTTTACAGGAATCATATATAGTTATTTACATACACCATTATACCCATCTAAGTAATGTGGTGGTCGAAAACAGATTACACCACGGCGTGGAGACGTTATTCCGTACGTATGCACGTACAATGATTTCATTTTTTTAGGATGGATATAATGGGAAATAAGGTTGTTTAATATTTATAATAACATATCATTATATTATTAATTCTGATATTAGTACTTTATAATGAGAAACCTAATGAAGAATAAGTAGAAGAAGAAATTAATTGGAAAGAATTGGTAAAGGATATTACCTATTCTTTGACGCGCCTCTTCTTAACCTCCCCTTAAGGCACTATGGTTGGTCATTTCAGCTGACCAGAACCACTATAATTCCTATAGGGAAGATTGTAAGGGAAATGGAAAGGTTTTGTCTGAGCATCCAGGCTCAAAATTGTGTGAAGAGAAGAGGGAAGGGGTGCCCTTTTTATAAGGGAGGAGAGGGGCACCTTTGAAAAAAATTAAAATATTATTTTATAATAAAGTCATATTTGGTTTATAATAGCTCCAAATTGATTTATTTTGATACAAAAGTGGGTATGGGTCGACGTCCTCTCATCCAATTTGTTTTAGACAAGTTTAGGTTAATATTTTAGCCTTATCTTTTAGATTTAACTCTAAGTTAAATAATTTAACTTTTACAGTGCCTTCTTGTTTTCTTAAACTATTTGGTTTATAAACTTACTATAACCAGAAAAAACAATCCCAAGTGGTTAATTATTAATATATAAAACCTTATCTAAGTCATTTTTTCGAACCTTATAGTTTTTTTGGTATATAATAACAATTAATAATATAATATTTGTTTTAAAAACTATTTTATGTCAAATATGACACTATTTGGAAATTGATTTTTGTGAAAATCATAATAGCATGATTAGTTCAAAAAAAGTTAAATTAAATAAATACTAACATATCATATTAAAATATAAAATTAGTGGAATTCATAAAAAGTATCAAATTAACTTTATTTGAGTATTTATAATATCAATTATTTTAATATTTCATTATTTAGGTAATTACAGCATCACCATTGTGTCATAAATAACTTAAATTATATAATGTCAACAAATTATAAATAAAATACCATTAGGTAGGAAATATTTATATATTTATAATTAATATTTATAGTCAAATTTATCTTTTGTATAACCCTATCGTAATATTTTTTTAGTTATTAAACTTTGATTTTAACTATTTTTACTCTTTTTTAAATAAAATAATAATAATTGTCCTCATCTAATCTAAGTGGACATAAAAGGAAATATTTTATTTAAAATGTTGTTTTTGGTCGAATTACACTTATCCAATAGAATTAGGACATGTTTTAGGGTAATAATAATAGCATTTTAACCCTTAATTACATTATTTACTTTTAACCGTGGTAAATAAAAGTAAAAAGTTACTATTCAAAAAATTTTATATTTATCTTATTGAACCATATTTTACTCTTTGATATTAACTGTGTCTCCTAGATTTTCTAAATTCCACTCACATAAGTGTTAAAATTATGTATAATGTAAGTTTTCAAATTCTCTTACGAGGTGGGTAAACGACGGTGAAAAGTTCAATAAATTTTTTATATATCTAAAATTATTATAACAAGACTCGAATGAATTAAATTGAAATAATATAGGTATTATGTATCAATTTTTGACCAAAAATAAATTTAATTAAAATAAATAATTATGTAAATAAAAAGTTGGATTTAACCAATAACTCATTGTTTATCACTATTCATCAAAAATTGAATGTTTTCAGAAAAATACCAAAAATTCACCCTAGGATAATTTTGATATTCCGAATCAAAAAATGAATTCCATTTTGAAAGATAAAATTTATAAAATTTAAAAAAGTGGGTATTACTATTCGTAACGGCTAGTTTATATAACATATCGTTGTTTAGTGAAACTCAATATTGCGTAGAACACACGCTGTCGTGGAAGGTCGTGATTGCGTGTAATGCAAGCCAAGTCAAGGATGCGTGTAGTGAAAGATCCTTTTGGTGTAGCGTACAACACAAGAAATCAATGAAATTAAAAGGAATATTTTTCATAAAATCTCAGGTTGTTACATGAATAATTTTACTATATTAAACATATTGAATTCATTTTGGACATATAATCTAAATATTGTCAAAATGAAGTATTTTAGTTTAATTTCTTATGTAAAAAAATTTAAAATTATAATAAAGAAAATAAAATAAAAAATTTAATTTAAAAATTTTAGAAAGGAATAAAATTGTTAAAAATTAAATATTATTAAATAATATAATGTACATACATGATGAGTCATGCTCGAGGTAAGGGATTTCTTAACTCAACTTATAATTTATTGGGTTATGCTTCCACATATTTTTATATGTTAACACCTGATTATTTTTCTATCAATTATAATTTTATTATGTATTATTTTCATTTTTATTTTATTTGGGTTTACATTTTATACACATAATCTCTTTATTGATTAATTCACAGTTTAACATAATTATCATATAAGGGATTCCAAAAAAATTGACATTCATTGAGGAATATATTAATTTTATGAAACAATTTCATTTATATGGTGTATCTAATTCACTAGTCATATATTTAATCATAAATATTTTATACTTCATAGAATTTTATACTATAATACATTTTACTTCATTCAATGTAATTTGATTCAAAAGTTTCGAAATCGGTAAAGCCATTATGTTATAATCTTCTATTTCTTCAAGATTGTTTAGGTTAAATGTTCATTTGGGGGAAATCATATACACACATTCATTAAAAACATATATTTTATTCTCAAATGGCCATGAAGGTTTTTTCCATGTTTTTTTCATTTCAACCCTTACTAAAGAATGAGTCATAAATAATGTGTTTTGTAAGTAATATCAATCTTTTATCCTGTTTTAGATCAGGTATCATCTACCTATATATCGATATTTTCCATAACATATATTAAATTATTCATTTAATCTTATCTTAAACTTGTTAAAGAAAGTTTTCCCATGTTTTATTTTTAATCAAAATTATTAAAATGGAATATTTATGTTTTTTTCGAAACAAGGAATTTTTTTACATTTTTAAAAAACATTGAAAAGAATATTTTTTACCAAATAAATAATTAATAAAATCTCTAACCATTGTGAGTTCTCAATGATTTTAATATTCATTAAAATATTACACGATTCCTATCAAATACAAAAATTACAATATTTTTGGTCATTTTTAGATAATAAAAAATTTACTTCTAATGAAAAAGGGTATTTTCCCCATGAAATATTTCAGATGATATTTTAAAGGTGATTTTTCAATGATAAAAAAATTGATGTTATGGATTATTGATAAATTTTATATAAATTTATCTTAAATATATAATGACTTTATTCACCCATCCCTATAAGATGTTACTCATACCGTATATTCATTTCTCAAATTCCGTTATTGTGGAATTTCCTATGATATTTATATGAGGGAAGATTATGGAACCCTTTTTCATTCTATGGATAATTATTATTTTTATTCTATATGATTGATTTAAATTTTATCAGAAACATAATATTGAACATGTTATGATTAGTGCACTATGAAAGTGCTCTAATGCATTTGGGTATGTTGTTCTCCTCATGAGACATTATATAAGGGATTTTGGAGTAAAAAAAATCCATTTTATCACGTTTTCCACCATTATATATTGTTTAGGAAAATATCCTTGAATCATGATTATTCAATTTTATATGCTACGACCACATTTCCTAAATTTTTTTGATCATATTATATTGTGGTATTCATAATTTTTTCCACGTTATTACTCATGAGACATATCTTTTATGATATCATGTTATACCTTGGATTCACACATTATGTTTCCTTTCCATTTTTATTCCCTTACTGCATTTTGGAGCTCACACTATTATCTTCTAAACTCCCAAAGTTATCCTATGTAGTTTTAAGACCATTAATGGATTTATGTTTTCATTTTTTGAAATAAAATAAGGATTTCATGTTTTAGTTTCCATTAAATATATCATAAACCTAGTATTACAAAGACTCCAGGCCATAATATCTCTGGATTAAAATTAGTGGATATTTAATTTAAAAAAATATTGTCATAATATTTGTAAAAGGAATCACTTACTATAGTTGGTATCAGATCTTGGTATAGTTATTTTTATGGATTTTTACAAAAATAGTTTAGTTATAATCATATGTATAACTATAAATATAAAAAAATATCCTAGAATTTTTATAATGGTTAGAGGTAGTAGTTTCCATGAACTTTCATCCTTATTAAGATACTATTTGTGGATATTGCTCTAGTATAGTTGTAAATTATAATAATAACCCTGAAAATGGGGAATTTGTCTTGAATCGATCGTCGCCTAGTGAATGACCAAGGGATTTATGGCCCACCTAGAATGAAACTCCTAAAGTATATATTTTTTATATTCACTAATACATTATAAACCATCATAAACGATTAGAATTGATGATTAAAATGAAAGGCATAGGTCAAACCTATGGGTTCGTATATTTAATATGATTCTTCATGATTTAGTCATCATATAAATGATTTTTTTATTTTGATTATTGTTATTTTCACTATAATTTTCTTTTTTAGTCAACATGTTGAACCATGAGTAATAATGATAAATCTAAATATCACAGTCCATTACGTTATTTTGGGAAACTAAATGGGATGTTGGCTGAAGTGAAATATAATATGATTATTCCAAATTAGTTATTGTTATATATAGTTAATAACTTCTTCATTAAAAAACTCATAGACTCACTAAATAATATAAGAAAAGAGTCCCTTATGAGATCAATTAGTGGAGAACATAGATTAATAAATTATCAATTTCTATCATGTCCAAAATGTTGGAGGAATCTCTACATAGAATGAATAAAATTAAAAAAATATATTTTTATTTGTAGAAAATTATGGAATACATAAACAAATTATTAAAGATAAGTGGCGAGTTTCATGGAGTGAAGATATTTTATCCTAGAGATCCATTTAGAGATTTTTTTCATAAATATGGAGAATAGAGGAATTATCCATGTCATTACCCTCTTCTAATGTTTATCTCATACAAAAATAAATAACATATGTTATACCAATCATTGAGGTGGAAATATTTACAGATTTCTATTTGATAATTATGTTGTAAAAGTAATTTTTTCAAATGTAGTTTGGTTATTATAATCATGAAACATACATGGATTGCATTAATTTGTGGAATCATAAATGATTTTCTTACGTATTTAGTGTGATTATAATTATTGATAAAAATGATTAAAATATATTATTAGGGAATATACATTTTTGTATGAGAGTTTAAGAGTTTTTTATTTTATTAACTAATAAATGTTAAATTTTACTTTGATGAATATGGGATCAAACCATTCAAATCTTCAACCATCGACTATATTTATGACTATCTTGATTAATTTTAAGGTTTTTTATTTTTAAACTAATCTATGATCAAATTTTGGGTGTTATTATTGATTCATTAGTTATGAATGATTTAATCCTATGGTCGTCAACTCATATTAGTAACTATCTTACTATTTTCAGACCATTTCGTTTTTGGATAATTCTTAATGATAGGAGGAATAATCTTTAACATTTTGTGCATTATTAAAATTTTCAGAATATTATTTTAGTTCATTTGGAAAAAAAATCTTTTAAACTCAGCGTTTTTAAAAAAAGTTAGGTTGTTGTAAAAAAATTCAAATGATGAAATTCTAATTATTATGTAAGTATATACCATTGTATTATAATTCTATATTAAAAAATAATTCCTCAAATGTAATAGAATGATCTTGAAAAACTTATATCCAATTAAAATAAATTATGATGAATTGATGGTTTTTTTCAATCCCCATTGTATTATAGTTTTGTAGTTGTTAACATTCTCGTTATAATTCACTTAATTTTGACTAATTATCATATTCATTATCTATCATTATTTGGGTATTATTGTTTTATTCCATTTCTGTATTCACATATCCCAATGATGTTTTCCTACACATAAACATGGTATTGTATTATTCTAGATGACCATTGCACATCCCTTTATATCGTACCAAGAGGAAATTTCATTAAAACTTTTTACAATGGGGAATTTCAACAATTGGTTTTTCAGACGGATAACAATTGATTACCAATAAGAATTTAAAATTTTTTGGATGAAATTTTGTAAAGGGGTAATAATGTAACACCTGAAATATTTTAAAAATAAATCTCTGTTTTGTAGCCTATACACATTGTAAGGTCGAGCTTAAATGAAACTTGAAATATTATAATCTAAATATTACCTTCATAACATATCCAATAAAGTAGAGGTTATAAAAATGATTAATTAATTTATGAAAAATATAAAGATCCTACTCAATACAAATGCACTTATTAATTATAGTGAAATAACAACTGAATTTTCAATGAATACATTTTATTCTTTAAAAAATTTATTTTCTTTAAAAATGATCTTTTATTAATTTTTGACAGAAATATTAAAATTAATTTCATAAATTTTAGAAATATTATTTTAGAATATGACTTTAATTTTAGATAAATAAACACATCATAATTGAATTAGGGTGAAATTTTGTTTTTTTTTTCAAAATTAATTGATTTTTCATTCAATAGTGAAAAATGCATATTATCCAATTGCTATAATTTATTTCAGTTAAATAACGTTAATTTAAATCCTTCTAATATTTTTAATTTGATATTAAATTGAAAATAAATAAAACTTGATTTATAATAATTTTATTAATTTAGCTTCAATCAAAACTTTTTTTTTTGTTTTTTCTTATGCTAATTCTTATGCATATAAATGCAGTTTCCGATAATGATTTTTTAGGTGTATAAAGTGTAACCATTTTAGTTAATTAATATGACACATAATAAATAGATATTAAAATGAAATTTGTTGATTATATATCATTGTGTATAAATTTAAATTCATATAATTATGATTAATAGTTATAAAGTTAATGTATGATCATCTTGGGCTTGAAATCATAATTTCTTGATAAAACATTTCTTTTTGACATGTGTTGCAAGTTCATTTTTTAAATTAAATTATTTCAATTTGGTGATTTTATTTTCATCCAATGGATTCCATATTTTGAAGCATAATTATTTATAATATTCATTATGTCCAACTAATTTTTTCAAAATAATTATTAAAATTTTATTACTGTGGTTAAATTTAATGTATGGTTTTCCTTGTTACATGCAATTATGTAAAAATTCATTTTCCTTACATAAATGATTTGTAACACCTTGAGATTTTAATAGAGTAATATCACATTTTATAGAATACATGATAGGAAAAAAGATTATAAGAGTGTGTAACACCCTGAGACATTATATTATATTTGTTTTTAAATAAATTCAGTCTATTTGATATGTTGCAAAGTATACAACATAATGTTTAAATGAAATTAGAAACTCAATGAAAATATAATTATTTAATCAAGACTATTAAAACCTAGATGTTATGTTAGTGGGAACAAATAGTGATAAGTTAATTATGAAATCATATATGGTTTAAAAATGAAAAAAATAAATTGAATGTATATCTACTGATTAGAAATAAAAGAAGAATCAGTTAATAAAATTTGTTTTCTGATAATGAATATTTTTCTAAAATATGGAATTGTAATTATTTAAAAAAATTATGAGTTTAAAAAAAATATTTGAATAAAAAACATTTTTTTTAAATCTACATGTCAAAATTATCTTTGGGTGGTTTTTATAGAATTTTATGAGTGGATAATTTTTTTAGATGAACAGTGAAAACTAATTATTTTAATTGATAAAGACATATTTGATTTAATTTTTTACATAGTTAAATTAAATTTTAAATTTATTTTTATGTTAAATTAGATCATTTTTATTAAAATGTTACTAATTTAACTTATTTCATGCAATTTGATAATCAATTTTGATATCAAAACATTCTATAATTTTGAGAATTTTCTCTTTGGAAAACAGCTCCTTTCTAACGTCACCAGTTTAATTTTAAACTGAATTCTAACAGATATATGAATTATATTTGTTAAAATGGATTTCATATACTGGTTAAAAATAATATATATTCCCTAATTACTATAAATAAATATCTGACCATAAGTACTATTATAAAAATAAAAAAATATATTATCATGGTTATGGTAAAAATGGTAATACAAGGTTTTAATCTTACAAAATTATAAGAAAAAAAGGAACTAAATTTTTCCCAAATTAATTTTAATTGCTATATATTAGCATTATAATATTTAAGGTTCAGGAATAAATAATTTTTTTCCTTGGATAATGATAAAAATATGAGTATCACTTTTTCTTTTCAAAATTTGAAATTGTGTCCTCTCCCCCACTAATAAAAGGCCACCCCAATCTTCCATTACAGACTTCAAAAAAGAAGTGGTATGAAAAATAACTACAAAAATATATAACTTAATCTCTTACCAATATCATATATTAATTTTAATTTCATAAATTTCTTATATAAATGCTTCAGGTTAATCTTAAAGGGGCTTCCCAAAGATGAGGTAATGTTTTAAAATATAATTGTTTTACAAATTATTCCTACTATTTCTAATGTTAAAAAATATTATCATATAATAAACCCATAAATATACATATTTTGATATTTTAATATTCTAATGGAATGAATTATATTATTCTCCTCTCTCATAGAATGGGGTTTTAAATCCTCAATATGTACAATGGATTACAGCCTCACGAGATGCTGTTATTAACTTTCCATCAAAAAAATTAAATTATATATGTAATTATATATTTAACATATATTTATGATATTTATGAAATTATATTAATTCCTGAAGTATGATAACACATATACCTTCTTATATTCAATTCTGTGGGAGATACGATAGTGTCGCTCGTGTGTACGGTGGACTACCGGCTCGCGAAGCGAAGTGATTTGTTTTTATCATACATGTTATATGAAATGTAGTAAGGTTAAAATTATTGAATTTATGTGATATTTATTACCTGATAAAATAATGGTAAGATAATATGAAATATAACTATATACATTCCAATCAGCTACTAAATAATAACGTCTCTTGTGCGTACGTGTGGACTATGCCACCATATAAAAATGTGAAATGTTTTTCCTTTTATTTTTTACATGGATGGTAATAATATTATATTGTATTATTATAAAAAATATACATGAATTATTAATGATTATATAAAGGTAAATTTATTTTATTTGTTCCATCCATCGAGGTAAAAATGGAAACATCATTCATCTGTACGTACAATCTACCATCTCTACAAAAGATGTAATCCATTTTCAACATATAAATTTGGAATATCACTAAAAATACATATATAATGATTTTATATTATATTTATATTATCATCAACATTCTGTAAATGATGTAACTATGATCGATGTTAAACTACTAAAATTACCAATCAAAAACATACATTAAAAATGAAGTAATGATCACCCAAAACATTAATTTTAACAAGGAATTGTTATTATTCTGGTAATAAAAGAAAATAAATAAATCATATATGGTCTAAGATATAATATTAATTTTTAATAATATATTTATTATTGAGATGTATTTATAATATAGTAATTTTAAAATCACATGTATGATTTTCAACATAAGGTAATGGTTTCTCATCTCACTTTTACTTCTGTAAGATAAATACCATTTTCAAAACATATTCATTTTATGTATATATACTACCTGTTTTATGTTATATCATAACCCAATTTCTATTCATTTTATATAATGATAAATTTTATGTTATTTCATTCATGGCACTCAAAATTATAATGTTTCCAAAGTGGGAACAGTTTATTTCACAATCTCATAATTTTTCAGGATTGTTTATGATTATGTATCCGTTGGGGGAATTATTTGATATTTTCATCATAAAAAAATTATATTTCTATATAACACTATTATTTATGAGTTTTTCAAATTATACTTCAATTTTCAATATTTTTTACATAAATTGATAGATATTTTTTTAGTAATATCCAATATCATTTCTATCATTGGTCGGAAATATTTTTTCTTCCAAAACAATTTTTTCAAACTAAAATTAAAAATTATGTCTAAAATTATAATAATGAATTATAAAATTTATTTTTACCCATGATTTTATTTTTTTCGAATTTTTTGAATGTAATTATAATGTTATTTTCCTAAAAATTCTTATTTGCCTTTTATATAAAATGAAAAGTAGAATATTTGTTTTATCATATAAAGTAAGAACATAATTTTATTTATTCATGACCATAAAATTATTTAAATACAATATTACATGTTTTTAAAAAATAATTTGAAGGATATGTTTTTTGAAAATATTTTTCAAACTTTTAAATTAAAAAATATTTTTAAATTAAAAATTTTATTTTCCTTAAATTATGTTTTAATGAAATTTTAGTGAATTTATTTTCATCAATGAACTAAAACCATTTTTTTTGATACACAAGTTAAATTTTTAATTGAGATAACTAATCTAATTTTATTTGATGGTTTATGGAAAAATTTATTGAGGGTTGAAAATTATTTTACCATTTAGAATATTACTCTAAATGGTTTAAATTATATTTATTTGATTTTAGTATGTATTGAGATTTCATATGATAGGTTTTCAACAAAAATGTCTTTTTATTATGTTTTTTTCCATTCATATTATTAATGCGCAAGATTTAGTATATAATAGGTGGGACCGGGTTATAGATTTCCCCTTGATGTATCATTTTGTCTCATGAGATTAATCAATTAGAAAATTAATTGAATTTCTAGTCATATTTTTAAACTATATTTTGAAAGGTATTGAAAATGTTAAATGTATATAATTATGAATTCCATCCTTATTAAATATGATATTGATATAAATGGGATTATTCAATTAGATAGAATATCGAACGAAAATTTTCAAGATTATTTTAGTATTTATATGCCATTTTCATCATTTATTTCTACCAATTTATGTCTAGTTTATTAATAAAATGAAATTTTTTTCAACTATTAAACTTTTCACATTGACTATGATTATTAATTCACAATATATTCTTCTGTATACTTACCCTTAATGAGAATATGATCTCACCACGTTCTAGTGTTTTATTTTCACCCAGATACCATGATGTTTATTGTGATTTATATATAGGGATAAGATATGTAAAATTTAACACCCCAAGATTTTATGTTATTCCAATTTTAAATTTAATATATTAGATAGTTTATGATTCATGTGACACTAAGTTTAAATAGTAATATACAATTAAATATGATAGTTGTAATAATAATTTGAGAATTAAGAATAGTATTTGGACCAATTTAATAGTAACGTAACCAATGATTGTTTAAATTAAATATATTTATCTTACTAGTGAATATATGGTATATTTATTTCATAAAATAAGTAAATAAATATTTTCAAAATGATAAATTTTGAGTTGGTAATTATGTAAATCCAAATGTTTATTTACAATATTATAAATAATATAATAATTTAAAATAAGATTTATTTTCATAAAATAGTTAATATATTATTATTATTTTTTTATTATTATAATATTAATTTATGAGACCATAATTGGCATTTTTAAGTTTCATAAAAATATTTATAATACTAAAATCAGTAATTTTTATGAAAATGATTTTTTTATTTTAATATTAAATTTCTCAAAATTAGAAAATTATTATCATAATATTATGTCCTTTTTTAAAATTCTACATATTGAAAAAAATTTGGGGGTAATTTTTCGTATTTCTATAAAATCGTCAATTTTTTTATTGAATAGTGAAATACCATAATTTATGGTATGAGCTAAATACATGAATTATTATGTCACGGTTGATGTATGGATGATGTATGCATAATTAGTTCAAATCCACGTGTAATATTTACTATATATAGTTATAATAATGAAAACTATTTATTTTCTTGATCTAAAATAATAAGAAAATGAATAAAATATTTAAAAAACACACCCACCTACACTATAAATACCACACCACACCACTCATTTTCTTCACACCTTAAAATACATGAATCGTTCTTATATACTACCCAATTAATCTCCATAATATCTCCCCCATGTTCTAGTTGTTAGAGTTGGTGGCATAGAACCGAGTACTTTGTATTTTATTCATTAATAAAAGCCTTATCACATCTTGATTGTTCTTCTTCATGACAATGCATGTGATAATGTCCTAAGGACAACTGTTTCATTAATGGTTCATAGTGGATCCCTGCTATGATAAGAACCTAGAAGTTCCATGACACTATTCTTAAATATATGTTCTGTTTTTGGATGATGTTATTTGAGGGACACAAATAATAATGGTTATTAGGTGTGAGGACTCATAAATCATTGAGGAACCTTCTCTATGTGTGCTCCCTTAGTAGTATCCAAGAGGATATTATGAGAATGAGACCCACCAGTAGGAAATCCACATTTCATAGTGTCATTGGATTTTCAAATATGCGGACGTGTGTATTTGTCCTTAGACTTTAATATTATTATTAATGGGTATTACAACTCGTGCACTTCGATGTATTAACGAAAACTGTGATGACACACTGTTCGCGATGAGGTAGGATACGTTGGGTGCATCACGAGTAATACTGCATTAATAGATAATGTAAGAAATGATTTTTCCCTTCTGTTCCATAATGGAAGTAGATATCTTAGGCCCTTTGATGGAATTGATATAGCCTATATAAATCCATGGTCACGGTAAGGTATGGGCGAGTTCAATTCCAGAAAGTCAAAGAAAGAATAATCGAGCACCTAGGATGAAGGCACTAGCATGCAACCCGCTTGATTAGAGATATCGAGGCAAAGGGATTATATTACACAGTAAGCGGTCATATGAGGAGACACGTCATTGCAGTATTAACTTCTTTATCGATGGTTGCCTTGGCATATTGCTAGACTCTAACCTTGAACTTTATGCAGACTCCACCTAATGCCACTGAGAAAGGGGCCTAGAGGGGCACACACTATGTGTGTCCATGAATCTCAGTTAAATATTAATTTAACAAGTAAAATAAATATTATTCCCGACTGTGGTTTAATAATTATTTTAGGATTCCTGATCGCATTTATTTCGACACTAGTTAATCGAGATAATATATTGTGGGCGCAATAATATATTTATTAGGGAGTAATGTAGTTAAATTTATTTAAGAAATAAATATCCATTACTAAAGGTCTAATAAATGTGGTGGAGGAAATAAAGGAATGTGGAAAATAAAAGTACACACCATGTATATTAAATATACACGCCCAATAGTTTTATGGAAAACAAGTACAAGCCATGTATTAATTATTACACACTGGGTGGTTTTTCCAGTCAGGATTTTGAGGATTTAATATTGTTTTCTTAAATGATATTTATTATAATCAGCATGGGTGCATGTCAAGGAATTAATAATTTGACATGGGGGTTTTCATTAAGAGTTAATGAAATAAATAAAACACATAACATGTTTATTTATTGTCATAACTCTATAACCTCATACCCAATTATAAATATCGTCAGAACCATTACACTTTTCCTCAATCATTGTCCACAAAAATTCTGGAGAATTTTTTCAAGGCCGAAAGAACTCCTTTCCGCAAGAACTCTCTCAAGACTGATAGACCAAGGTGATCGAAGGCGGACATCGCAAGAAAAGTTTGTTCCATTCTAGAACCAAGAGATCACTTTGGCGATATCTTGAGATACGTGGCACACGTGTGGATCACCGCTTGAGGAATCCTACACTAGGATTCCATGACACAACGACATATCACATGATCATGACCAGAGACAACAACAAATAAATAATTCCACTAAGGTAATTCTTGTAAATTAATTAAATTAATTATTACCAATAGATGATGATCCTATCTATGTGGTTCCACGATTCCCTCTTAAGTTTTTCGTTCTTCGTTCCATTCCAAAGATTCTGTGTTTTACATCATGACGGATCTCGGATTGAACATTGTTTAAACGTTAAAATTAATGTCGGGAAAACCCACCAACATGCTTCAGCTATTCCCGAAACCTACAAGTAGTATCAGAGGGGTCATATCGTTGATCATAATTATTTAGTTTTTCATTGGTGATGAAATCATTAAAGAATTTAGTTGTTTCAATTCAAGATAATCTTTTTTTAAATCTGAATCACAAGATCTATTCCTCCTCTATCATTTCTCATTCATCATACATAAATAACCTTTTCTTATAATATTTTATTAAAATAAAATAGAGGAACTCATCCAGAGGAGCCAAATGTTTCTGGCCGTACAACACCAGAATACACTGCGTGTATTCGGAAGTACACGCTGTGTAGTCTAGGTTCATTCATTGGACTGGTCTGCCAAATCAGGTCGTGTATTGATCCTATCTATGTCATTTATGACACTGTTTGTTGACTAGGAACAGGTGGCACATAGTTTCCAGATTACATGCCATGTGGTCCAATATAACACGGTGTGTAGTCCCTTCGGTTTAGGGTTGGACCGTGTACCCCGTACATGGTTAGACCATCTGGAAACCGTGTAACACGGAAACTACATGGCTCGTGTCCCACTGGACACGTTATGTACTCCGAAAATTTCAGAAGTACATTAACAGACCATGTCCTCTGGTGTGTACTTCGGATGGACGGTGAAGAAAAAGTACACGTCGTGTAGTCAGAACTACACACCGTGTAATCACCCAAATTATGAAGATTTATTAAAATTTATTATTATATTATTCCAACACTTGAGACGTGTACCATAGTGCAGGAGTAAAGCAGAGGCACAACACGTGATAGGTTTTATATATATGGTTTTTTAATTTAACATCTGCGTAATAAATGGGAATTCACCAGGTTTCCTCCAAGGTGTATGTTACGTACAAGGATAATATTAAATGAATTAATTTGTTTAAAATTATGATGGATGCGAATCTCAAGGAAATTCAAAAAAGGATTTATGCTAAATGGATTTATTAATTAAAGATTATTTATTGATTCGAGTTTGATTTATCTTAAGAAAGAACGATTAATGAATTGAATTGTTGTTTTATTTATGTGGAAATATCGTTGCATGTATGGATGATCATGAGCTAGAACAAGACTTTTGTATGTGAATTCTTTCTTTTAATTTGTTTATTTAAATTAAATTTGTTGGCCTGCGAGACTTCTCTTCATTAATATGTAGGGCATGCACGCCCAAGGAATATTTTATGTAAAACACCCTTTTTACCCCTCACCTACGTGTGAGATAAATGCATATATAATGGATGGATCTCCCAACCTAGTGTAGGCAGCTCATGTCAGGAGAAAAGGTGAAACCAATCCAAGGAGATACAAAGGTGGACAGGTGGAAAGCTGTAAATATGTACCCGAAAGGTTAAAGGAGTTTCTCCCCTAGGTCTTGGGATAGTTTATAAACCACTAGATAAGTTAACCAATAGAAAATCTCATGATCATACGATTTATTTTATTTCTTGTCAGTTTTATGGTTTATTTATTCTTGGAATGTTGTCATGATCACATAATTAATGAATTAAAAAATCATGCAAGATGAAAAAAAAATAAAAAAAACATCTTATGTGTAAATATTATCATAGACATGGTTAATCACATAAGAATATCCCACTTGGTATTAACAAGCATGTAATCAAATATAATAAAATCGAAATTTACATATATGGGAAAAATCCCTCAAAAAAATTATTAAGTCGGTATAACCTTCCATAATCCTAGTTGGAATTGAACCATAGTTCAAAGTTCTTAACCAACACTAGTTGGGGTGATTTCAATTATCGAGGAATTATAATTCATTGTTTTGGGTTAACTTGACTTGGTTCGCATAAAGGGATGACATCCACAACATGACATGGTATTACCAAGAGGCAAAGGTTGTGAAAATCCAAAATAAAAGGATTTCGGGATTGGGGAGTCCACTCATCGTATGAAGGAGCTGCGATTTATTGCAGTTGGCATTTGGAATGTTTACCTAAAACCTTTCATGTTGCATGAACAACCCTAGTTGGGGTAATGTGAAGGGAAATATGGATCCTTGACACTATAATATTAAGGTAATAGAATATTCTGAAGTCAATGGTGAGGGCTATTTGATTTCGATAAAATAGTGGGAGACTAATAAGTATTAATTTATTTATTTTTTGCAGTTTTGTAAAAATGTACTAAAAATTTTCCAATTTTAATTTGTATAAATGGAATGAAAATGAATTCAAACATATTATTGGGAACCATACCCGAGAAGGAAAACCTTCACACCGACACCAATTTCCAAGAGTGGTAGCGGATTTTACCCGTCATCCTTCGCCACGAAAGGAAATTGTATGTGCTAGAAGAGCCTATTCCAGTTGTGCCTGCGAAAGAGGCCAGTGATGTGGAATTATATCTCTATATGAAACACATGGATGATTCCACAGATGTACAGTGTTTCATTTATAGCATCCCGCCATTTTATAACATAAACATTCATTACATTACACAAAACTGAGGATCTTTAAGGTCTAGTGTCTTGGAAACCAGGAACATAATACATGAAAACAACATAAAACATTCTTCTTAAAAACTTGAAAGGCGTCTCCTTAAGTTCATTCTAGGTTCATTACTGCATCTCATAACCTGGGGACATACATCAAAAGAAAGGGTGAGCAGAAGGCCCAGTAAGGGAAACAAGAGGAACATTTTACATGAGAACTTGAGATACTTCAATAAGGACATGAAAAGAACTTTAAGGCATGAGAGAGAAATCATGAGGCATTTCATAATAAAAATAACATTTTCCATAACTTGAAGATGTGGCTACATCATTTAACATAGAAAATCATGAACATATCACCAAGGTCCATCCCCAAGGTGTCATTTGAAAATTACCAAGGTTATTCACCAAGGTATCGTGAAAATTGTAATCTCTAGTGGTTACATCATTACCCAATGCATTGGAGCGCTATCAGGGCGCACCATTATATTTGTCTTTATTATCATGTGAGCCACATATATAATCATCAAACATTTCATAAATAACCCACATATCATAAAATAAATGGGTTTCTTTTCATAATCATAACGTTTTAAAAACTGCTTTAAAGACATGATCTTTACGTCACTTTAAACCCACGGAAAGGGAAAGCGGGTCTCATGTATGTAAATCCCAGAATTTAAAATGGAAAATTTTGATATATATGTGAATACCCTTGTAGAAATAATATCTTTGAGTATTCACTTTATAACATAAAATAATTTTTGAGAAAAGAGAGAGGCATTTTGAGGGGAAAATTCTGCAGCATAACGGCTAAGTTTCGGGGTTTTAGAAAACTTTGAAATGAGAGGGGACATGGGTCACCCACTCATAAATTATCCATAAAATAGTAGGTTGAAAAAATAAGAAGGAAATATGGACATGGTAATGAAATTTGAGGGACATACAATTTGAAATGAAAAACATGGAAGGAAAAAAAATTAGATTTCTCTTATGAAAATTCGGCAGCTTTACGGCATCACTTAACTTCAAAAGAAAATGATTTGAAAAGATCAAATATGGTCCCTCATCATATGATCATAATAGATCAGTATGATAGATATAGAGATTATAACCCAACATAATAAAAAGGAATTTGAAAGACTTGACATGAAAATCGAACTTGAAAAATGAGAAGGCTGAAAGAATCCCTTAAAAATTTGGCAGCTTAACGGCGTCACTTAAACTTTCATAAAACGAAATGATGAGAGTAAGAAGGGATCTCTCATCATATAAACATTAAAGGGCAGTAAGAGGAATATAAGAGAACATCCTATCACATAAAAACATGGAGCATAATAGCAATGACATAAAAGAGATTACATGAAAAGAAAGAGAGGGGTCAGATCCCTTACCTTAAAACGTGACTCTTGAAACTCAAAGGATTGGACCTTGAGGGCTTGGGGGAACCTTGGGAGGACTCTTTGGAAGGTAAGTGGACCAGAACGTCATTGGGGGAGAGTTGGGAGTGAAAAATAAACGAGGAAAGGGTGGGTATTTATAGAGAAAGTGAGGGGACAAGGCATTAATGGCCAAGGGACACCTCACATGTGCTTTTCTCAAACCCATGTGCTCTCCCTTGGCATTTATCATGGAGTTAGGCCACATGGGCCCCCCAAAACAATAATTCATCACCCTTCTCCGGCCAACCCTTAAAAGATCTCATGAAATCATCATGACACAGTTATGATGTCATTAAACATACCGAAACCCTAAAATTGTATTTTTACTATTCACTGAAAATTCAACTTTCTCAGAATAATCCCAAAATTTCACCTTAACCAAATATCAATTCTCTGATTTCAAAAATGAAATCCATTTTATAAAAATAATTTTCTAAATATTTTTAATTTAATTTTTAAATAAAAACACTATTCATCGAAAATTCATTTTTTTCAGAAAAATCCCCAAAAATTACCTTAACATAATATCGATGCTCTGAGTTCAAAAATAAAGTCCTTTTTATAAAAATAATTTTCTAATTATTTTTAATTAAAATTTTAATTAAAAAACACTATTCATCCGAAAAAACTAATACTTGACTAATAATTTATGAAACCATTATTTACCCATTTTATTGAATCACATTACTTAATCTAGGTGTCTAAATTATATTAAAACTTTCTTTGAGTGAAATTACTAATCCATTTGGTCATATTACTAATCCTAAGCGTAAAATCACTATTCATAATTTACTATTCATCAAAAATTATGTTGATCTTATTAGACTCCAAATTCCTTACTGAACACTTTTTTAGAAGACCATTTTTTGAAAATCATTACACATCATTACTAATTTTGGGTTTACATAAATGTTTTAAAATATCCTTTTTTCAAAAATTCATCAATAAAATACATTCTAAAATTATCTGGACATTTGAAATTTCACAACCATCACTAAAGAAAGAAATCTCATTTTATTCTCCCGAAAGGATTACACAAGGAAGCTAGTGTCTCGTCACATAGCCCCTTATAACACCAGCATAAGACCTAAGTGTAAGGTGTGCTATGGTGAGAGAATCTGAGGGAGGCTCAGATAACATTTCCCTAGTAGTAATCTCTACTAACTTGAACTTCTCCCGTAGGCGTTTCCGTTCAAGCCTGACACGCTGGAGTTCGGCTTGGGCTTGGTCCAAAGCGAAGCCCACAGATGCTACCTCCTTCCCAAGCTCTGATAAGTGGGCTTCATAAGGGTCGAGTCTACTGGATGAATCCATCACCTCCTCTTTCTTCATTGACCATTAACATCTTATTAAATCATTAAGAGTAAGTTAATATACTACTCAAAAAGATTGGGTCGTTACATTCTTCCCCCCTTAAGAAATTTCGTCCCCGAAATTTATACTTGAGGCCTAGTCGAAAAGGTGATGGTACTTTTCCTTCATCGTTTCCTCAGATTCCCAAGTTGCTTCTTTATACTTATGATTCCTCCACAACACTTTCACAAGGTGGGTAGTCTTGTTTCGTAGAACCTTGTCTCTACGGTCCAAGATCTCCACTGGCTTCTCCTCATAAGAGAGGTCATGTTCAAGTTGTACCACCTCTGGGTTCAGTACATGCGAAGGGTCGGGTATGTACTTCCTCAAGAGTGATACATGGAAGACATCATGAACTTGATCTAGGTTCGGTGGAAGTGTTAGACGATAGACCACTGCTCCTATGCAATCAAGTATTTCATTGGGCCAATGTACCTAGGGATGAGCTTCCCTTTCTTCCCAAACCGCATGACTCTCATCCATGGAGAAATTCGAAGGAAGACTTTGTCACCAACACCAAACTCCAAGTCCCTTCGACGATTGTCAGCATAGCTCTTCTGCCGACTCTGAGCAGCCTTTATGTGTTGTTGGATGGAATGAACATGTTCTGTCATCTCTTGCACGAGATCAGGCTCAAGAAGCTTCCTCTCACCAGTTTCATCCCAAGAAGTAGGAGTTCTACACCGCTTTCCATACAGAGCTTCTTAGGGTGCCATCTGGATACTCTCATGGAAGCTATTGTTATAGGAGAACTCCACTAATGGGAGGTGTTGATCCCAACCACCTTTAAATTCCATTGAGCATAATCTCAACATGTCTTCGAGTGTCTGAATATTCCTTTCAGATTGGCCATCAGTTTGAGGATGATAGGCCGTACTAAAATTCAATTCAGTATTCAGATCATGTTCAAGACTTCTCCAGAATTTTGATGTGAATCTTGGGTCACGGTCAGATACGATGGATAGTGGTGCCCCATGCAGCCTTACCACTTCCTTCACGTATATCTTAGCAAGCTGATCCAGAGAGAAATCTTCCCGAATAGAGATAAAATGGGCTGTCTTGGTGAGACGGTCCACAATAACCCATATCGCATTGTTTCCTTTGGATGTTTTTGGGAGACCAGTTACAAAGTCCATGGTGATATTATCCCACTTCCATACTGGTATGGGTAGCAGTTGTAATACCCCCTTAGGAAGTTGTCTTTCTGCCTTTACTTGCTGACACACCAGCCACCTTGTAGTGTAATCAGCAATCTCCCTCTTCATGTTATCCCACCAATAATGATCACGAAGGTCTCTATACATCTTAGTGCTTCCCGGATGTATAGAGAAAGTAGAGCTATGAGCTTCATCCATCAGTTCTTTCTTTATCTCCGGAATAGATGGGACACATAGTCTTTTATGAAATATCAATACACCTTCTTGATCAATATTGAAATCAGGGAGCTTCCCATCCTTTACAGCCTCGAACTTCTCCTACAGCAAAGGATCTTCTTTTTGAGCCTTCTTGATCTTCTCTAGTAATGAAGGTTGAGAAATCATTTGGGATATGGTTGATGATGTCCCATTCCTTATAATTCCCATGTCCAGTTTTACTAGATCTTTAATCAAGGGATCTCCCAGGATCCTCATTGTTTCCAGAACAACAGGATCTTTCCTGCTTAACGCATCCGCGACTTTGTTTGCTCTTCCAGGGTGATAATGAATTGAATAATCATAGTCTTTAATAAGCTCCAACCATCTCCTTTGTCTCATGTTCAATTCCTTCTGTGTGAAAATATACTTTAGACTTTGGTGGTCAGTGTATATATCACATTTCTCCCCATAAAGATAGTGCCTCCATATCTTTAGAGCAAAAACAACTGCCGCCAGCTCTAGATCATGCATAGGATAATTCTGCTCATGAATCTTCAACTGTCGAGATGCATAAGCAATTACCTTGTCATTTTGCATGAGGACGCACCCAAGCCCTTTCAGATATGCATCGCTAAAAATAACGAATCCTTCTCCGATAGAGGTTAGTGTTAACACAGGTGCAGTAACCAATCTCTTCTTCAGCTCTTGGAAACTTTCCTCACATTCTTTTGTCCAGATGAACTTAACCCCTTTTCGAGTCAACTTGGTTAGTGGATTAGAAAGCCGTGAAAGTTTTTCTCAAACCTCCTATAATATCCCGCTAAACCAAGGAAACTACGAATCTCAGTTACTGTTGTGGGTTGAGGCCACTCCTCCACAACCATTGTCTTTGCAGGGTCAACCGAGATTCCTTCATTGGTTACGATGTGCCCCAAGAAAGCCACTTGTTGTAACCAAAACTCACACTTTCTGAACTTCCCAAAGAGCCTCTCCTTCCGTAGTGTTTTCAAAACAACCCTCAGATGATCTTCATGCTCCTCACGACATTTTGAATATATCAAAATATCATCAATAAAAACTACCACAAAGTTATCAAGGTAGTCCTTAAAACCTCTATTCATCAAATCCATGAAAATAGCAGGAGCATTAGTCAAGCCAAAGGGCATAACAGTAAACTCATAATGCCCATACCTTGATCAGAAGGCAGTCTTTGGAATATCTTCCTTCTTCACCCTCAGTTGATGATAACCAGATCGAAGGTCAATCATAGAGAAGAATTTAGCCCCACGAAGTTGGTCAAATAAATCATCAATTCTTGGAAGAGGATATCTGTTCTTCACTGTGATCCCGTTCAGTTCTCTATAATCAATTCATAGCCGCATTGATCCATCCTTCTTCTTCACAAAGAGAACTGGTGCTCCCCAAGGAGACACACTCGGTCGGATAAACCCCTTCTCCAACAAGTCTTGGAGTTGTTTCTTTAGCTCTTCTAGCTCCACATTTTCCATTCCATACGGAGTCATTGATATCGGTTGAGACCCAGGTATGAGTTCAATGGAGAACTCTACCTCTCTTTATAGGGGAGGTCCAGGTAACTCCTCACGAAATACATCCATGTATTCCTGAACAATCGGAACATCTTCAATTTGTATGCTCCCTTTCCCTTCTTCCTCATCACCGATTAACTCCGTAAAGAAAGCTATACGAGGTGCTTCTAGAGAGGGATCAGTTCGGGATACCTCTCCTCGGAAGATAACTGTAGGCCGTTCATTCAATACTACTGAGATTTTCTTTCTTCTGCATTTGATCTTAGCATTATACTTTGAGAGCCAGTCCATCCCTAGTATAACGTCGAATTCCAACATGGGAATGACTACTAGATTTGCTATAAGATTGTGCTCACTAAAGTAAACACTAGAGTCTCTAAACATTGTTGATGCATGGATAATCCCACTTGGAGTCATGACTGAAAACTCTACCTCAAGCAATTCGGGGACTGATTCTATATTCCTTGCATACTTGGAGGAAATAAAGGAATGCGTAGAACCAGAATCAAATAAAGTACTTTCTAGTTTTGAGAGGAAAACAAGAGTACCTGCTACCACATCGTTCGGGACTTCAACTTCAGCTGTTGTGATAGCGAAAGCACGACCTTGCTCCCTTGGCCTTTGCTGAGGTTGGTGGTGATTCCCCTCCACCGCCCTCGGATTTGGACATTGATTAGCAAAGTGCCCAAGCTGTCCACACTTGAAGCATGCGACTTCGGGTAGGGCCAGAACCATCATTCCTCTGTCGTTAGTGTTGGGATGTTGAGGATTCATATCACTATGACAATTCCGAGAAATATGGCCATCTTTTCCACACCTATAGCACTTACCACTTCCGATCAAGCAGTTCCCCGAATGCTTCTTCCCACATTTATTGCATGTGGCATGTTGCATATGCTTTCCACCTCTTTCCTGATCAAAACTTCTTCCCAGGCTTGGTTCTAGAGTTCTCTTCGTTTCATTAGATTTGTGAGACCACTGTGTCTCCCCAAACTCTAGTTCAACTTTCATAGCACTTCGAACTATTTCTTCATAGCTATCATAGTCCCTGTTGGCTAGATTCTTCCGTAGATGAGGTCGTAATCCACCAAAGAATCTATCAACCTTCCCATTAGGGTCCATGACAAAGCTTGAGGTATAATGGGAAATCCTTGTGAAGTTCATCTCATAGCTTCCGACAGATTCGTTCTCCTTCTGCTTCAGCTCGAGAAACTCTTTCTCCATTCTCGTTCTCATGGAACGAGGGAAATACTTGTTAAAGAAAATTCCCCGAAATTCTTCCCACTCCATAGCTTCCATCTCTCCTCGTGGATTTGTGTTTTTGATCAGTGACCACCACTGATCAGCTTCTCCCTCTAGGCGGTAAACAGCAAAGTTGACTTTTTCTTGTTCCGAACAATGAAGTACAGAAAAGATCTTTTCAATGGAGCTTATCCATTGTTCCGCAACCAATGGGTCAGTAGATCCACTGAATGTTGGTGGTCATTGACGCATTAAGGACTCAACAGAAAGTTGTTCCCTTCATGGTGAGGTCGGTCTATCAGCTTGATTCAAGTTATTACTCATAACTTGAGTCAGTTGGTTCATCATTCGCATTAATGTTTCCATTCCGGCTTCCATCGGAGGGCCGTCAGCACATGGTGCATTGCGATCACCATCGGCACGGTTCCTCCTATTGCCCGCCATTTTCTAAAAGAATAAAACCTTAGTGAGAAACTTATTTCATTTATGGATCTTTTAACTAAGACTTCATGCTTATACAATTAAACTTTTCTATAATTCCTTCATAATGATTCATAAAAAGCTTGTGATTAACCAAACATATCCCCCGGGAGTATCGTAACCAAGAGTGCAGCAAGGCCCGTTATCGTGCACCAGTTCCAGTTCGAGTCTAGCTCAAAGCGGTGTTTTCGGGTTTTACCCCTATGTACATCTGTGCCAGAGCCGCCTCTACCTGATTGTATCCAGACATGGATGTATTTGTTTGATAAACCACTTACTCAATACTTACCAAAATACCAGGAAGTTTTCCTATATTTATACTTTTCTATAGGGTTCTTCCTAAAGTTTTTATATCCTAATTTCCACAAATAACTAAACCATCCTTTGACACCAACTATAGCATCCCGCCATTTTATAACATAAACTATCATTACATTACACAAAACTGAGGATCTTTAAGGTCTAGTGTCTTGGAAACCAGGAACATAATACATGAAAACAACATAAAAAATTCTTCTTAAACACTTGAAAGGCGTATCCTTAAGTTCATTCTAGGTTCATTACTGCATCTCATAACCTGGGGACATACATCAAAAGAAAGGGTGAGCAGAAGGCCCAGTAAGGGAAACAAGAGGAACATTTTACATGGGAACTTGAGATACTTCAATAAGGACATGAAAAGAACTTTAAGGCATGAGAAAGAAATCATGAGGAATTTCATAATAAAAATAACATTTTCCATAACTTGAAGATGTGGCAACATCATTTAACATAGAAAATCATGAACATATCACCAAGGTCCATCCCCAAGGTGTCATTTGAAAATTACCAAGGTTATTCAACAAGGTATCGTGAAAATTGTAATCTCTAGTGGGTACATCATTACCCAATGCATTGGAGCGCTATCAGGGCGCACCCTTAAATTTGCCTTTATTATCATGTGAGCCACATATATCATCATCAAACATTTCATAAATAACCCACATAGCATAAAATAAATGGGTTTCATTTCATAATCATAACGTTTTAAAAACTGTTTTAAAGACATGATCTTTACGTCACTTTAAACCCACGGAAAGGGAAAGTGGGTCTCATGTATGTAAATCCAAGAATTTAAAATGGAACATTTTGATATATATGTGAATACCCTTGTAGATATAGGAGCATTTAGTATTCACTTTATAACATAAAATAATTTTTGAGAAAAGAGAGAGGCATTTTGAGGGGAAAATTCTGCAGCATAACGGCTAAGTTTCTGGGTTTTAGAAAACATTGAAATGAGAGGGGACATGGGTCACCCACTCATAAATGATCCATAAAACAGTAGGGTGAAAGAATAAGAAGGAAATATGGACATGGTAATGAAATTTTAGGGACATACCATTTGAAATGAAAAACATGGAAGGAAAAAAAATTAGATTTCTCTTATGAAAATTCGGCAGCCTTACGGCGTCACTTAACTTCAAAAGAAAATGATTTGACAAGATCAAATAGGGTCCCTCATCATATGATCAAAAGAGATCAGTATGATAGATATAGAGATCATACCCCAACATAATAAAAATGAACTTGAAAGACTTGACATGAAAATCGAACTTGAAAAATGAGAATGGTGAAAGAATCCCTTAAAAATTCGGCAGCCTAACGGCGTCACTTAAACTTTCATAAAACGAAATGATGAGAGTAAGAGGGGATATATCATCATATAAACATTAAAGGGCTGTAAGAGGAATATAAAAGAACATCCTCTCACATAAAAACATGGAGCATAATAGCAATGACATAAAAGAGATTACATGAAAAGAAAGAGAGGGGTCAGATCCCTTACCATAAAACGTGACTCTTGAAACTCAAAGGATTGGACCTTGAGGGATTGGGGGCACCTTGGGAGGACTCCTTGGAAGGTAAGAAGACCAGAAATTCGTTGGGGGAGAGTTGGGAGTGAAAACTAAACGAGGAAAGGGTGGGTATTTATAGGGAAAGTGAGGGGACATGGCATTAATGGCCAAGGGACACCTCACATGTGCGTTTCTCAAACCCATGTGCTCTCCCTTGGCATTTATCATGGAGTTAGGCCACATGGGGCCCCCAAAACAATAGTTCATCACCCTTGGCCGGCCAACCCTTAAAAGATCTCATGACATCATCATGACACAGTTATGATGTCATTAAACATACCGAAACCCTAAAATTGTATTTTTACTATTCATTGAAAATTCAACTTTTTTAGAATAATCCCAAAATTTCACCTTAACCAAATATCAATGCTATGATTTCAAAAATGAAATCCATTTTATAAAAATAATTTTCTAAATATTTTTAATTTAATTTTTAAATAAAAACACTATTCATCGAAAATTCATTTTTTTTCAGAAAAATCCCAAAAAATTACCTTAACATAATATCGATGCTCTGAGTTCAAAAATAAAGTCCTTTTTATAAAAATAATTTTCTAATTATTTTTAATTAAATTTTTAATTAAAAAACACTATTCATCCGAAACAACTAATACTTGACTAATAATTTATGAAACTGTTATTTACCCATTTTATTGAATCACATTACTTAATCTAGGTGTCTAAATTATATTAAAACTTTCTTTGAGTGAAATTACTAATCCATTTGGTCATATTACTAATCCTAAGCGTAAAATCACTATTCATAATTTACTATTCATCAAAAATTAAGTTGATCTTATTAGACTCCAAATTCCTTACTGAACACTTTTGTAGAAGACCATTTTTTGAAAATCATTACACATCATTAGTTATTTAGGGTTTACATAAATGTTTTAAAATATCCCTTTTTCAAAAATTCATCAATAAAATACATTCTAAAATTATCTGGAAATTTGAAATTTCACAACCATCACTAAAGGAAGAAATGTCATTTTATTCACCCGAAAGGATTACACAAGGAAGCTAGGGTCTCGTCACATAGCCCCTTATAACACTGGCATAAGACCTAAGTGTAAGGTGTGCTATGGTGAGATAATCTGAGGGAGTCTCAGATAACATTGCCCTAGTAGTAATCTCTACTAACTTGAACTTCTCCCGTAGGCGTTTCCGTTCAAGCTTGACACGCTGGAGTTCGGCTTGGGCTTGGTCCAAAGCGAAGCCCACAGATGCTACCTCCTTCCCAAGCTCTGATAAGTGGGATTCATAAGGGTCGAGTCTACTGGATGAAGCCATCGCCTCCTCTTTCTACATTGACCATTAACATCTTATTAAATCATTAGGAGTAAGTTAATATACTACTCAAAAAGATTGGGTCATTACATCATGTTATCGGCCATGTCCAATGAGCTCTTGAATCAACATGAAAACATGGACGCGTATAGCATGATGTCTCACATTAAGGATCTCTACCAAGAGAAGGCGAGACAAGAGATACATGGGATCTCCAATGCTTTGTTTACAACTATGCATGAAGTGTATGCACCAGGTGGGCCTCATTATGTCAAGCTTATTGGCTACATTGAATGCCTGGACATCATAGGGATTAAATTCCCAGATGAGTTGCATACAGATCTCATCCTATAATCACTGCCCAAGACCTTCTCTATCTTTATGGTCAACTATAACATGAGAAACAATGAGAATAGTCAATCAGAACTTCTGACCATGATTCTCCAGGTAGATAAGGACATGAGGAGTGACAAACCAACATTCCTTATGGTGAATAGGAAAAGGAAGGACAAGGAAAAGGGGCCAAAAACTTATAAACGGTCTGAAGCCCCTAAGAACCATCCTTCTAAGAAGGGGAAGATCCAGAGGTAGGTCAAGGAATGGGAGGCAGTGTGTTTTTCATGTGTAAATAAGGGCCAGAGGAAGAGGAACTGCACCTAGAAGTGCGGGGATGCTAAAGGTGCGTTCTTTATCGAGTGTAATATTTCCATTTCCACACATTGGGTATTAGATACAACTTGTGGGGATTACATCTGTATTCAAATTCAGGAACCAAGTAGATTTAGAAATATTGACAGAGGAGAGGTGGATCTTCAAGCAACCAATGTCGCAAGGCTGGTTGTTTTGGCTATTACTGATTACCACCTCTTATTGCCGACTGGAATGACTTTGGTTTTACATAACTGTTATTATGTGCCTAGTGTTACTATGAACATATTTTTTTGTATCTTGATTGGATATGGATGGATTTATTTTCATGTTGGGAAATAAGGGTTGTCCCTTATATAAGAACAATATAAGTTATGGTATGTCACATTTAAATAATGGTTTGTATGTATTAAATTAAGAAAACCATGTGTCGACAATAGATAACGAAACAAACTCACATGACTCATACATCACCCAGTTGTGGCATCATTGTCTCGGTCATGTAAACAAGAAGCGCTTGACAAAGCTCTACCAAGATGGATATTCAGACTCCACTGACCTAAAACCACTTGATAGATGTCAAACTTGTTTACAAGGAAAAATGACCAAGCTGCCTTTTGGTGGACAAGGTGAAAGGGCCCCAGAGCTTCTGGGAATGGTACACATGGATGTGTGTTGACCATTTCCAGTAGAATCTAGAGGTGGATATTATTACTTCATTACATTTACTGATGATTTTAGTAGATATGAAAATGTTTACTAAATGGGGTATAAGTCAGAGTCCTTAGAGAAATTTAAGGAATTCAATACTGTAGTAGAGAATCCGCTTGGAAAGAAGATAAAGAAGCTTCAATTGGATCGAGGTAGAGAATATATAAACCAAGAGTTCACCGATCTTCTACTTGAGTCTGAGATTCTGTCTCAGCTCACTCCCCCTTATACATCGCAGTGGAATGGGGTTAGTGAAAGGAGGAACCGAACCATGTTAGACTTGGTGAGGTCGATGATGAGTCATGAAGATCATCCATTATCCAATTGGGGATATCAATAAAAAAATGTAGCATACACATTAAACCAAGTACCAAATAAGGCCGAAAATTAAATTTCATCTGAGTTATGGAATAGAAGGAAACCCACATTGTGGCACACACATTTATGGGGATGCAAGGCGTTTGTTAAGGCCTTCTCACGAAACAAACTAGCACCCCGTGGCATGAGGTGCATCATTATAGGATATCCCAAGGAAACGAAACGATATTACCAATATAACCCTTCAGAAAAGAAAGTAACTGTCTCTAGACAAGCCATCCTTATTGAGAGAGAGCAAATCATCAAGAAGGATAGTAGGATCAATATTGACTTCGACGAATTTGATGCTCAAGATACATAGGATTTGGTACAGGAAAAATTTCCACAGGTCCTCGTGTTAGAGGTTCTAGAAACACAAGTACTGCATAATAGTTCAAGAGAGGTAAGGGAACCAGAGAGATTTCATTTCCTAGTATCCAAGGATGGTGAATCATTATTGTTGGACAATGATGAACCTCTCTCCTACAAGGAAGAAGATGAAATCTCAGAAGCTGCATGATGGCTAGAAGCTATGAATTCTGATATGGATTCCATGTATCAGAACCAATTCTGGGTTCTAGTCTATGATCCAGTTGATGTTAAGCCTATGGGTTGAAAATGGGTATTCAAGAGAAAGATGGACTTGGGAGGTCATGTTAGAACCAATAAATCTAGGCTAGTTTCTAAAGTGTTCAGACAACGTTAAGGAATTGACAATGATGAAACCTTGTCTCCAGTTTCCATGCTTAAATCCATAAGAATCATACTTTCCAATGCAGTTTACCAATTCTACGAGATTTGGATGATGGATGTAAAAACATCATTCATTAACGGGAACCTTCGGGAAGATGTCTATATGACACAACCAAAATGTATTGTGACACTCGGTGAAGGTAAACAGGTTTGCATGTTGCAGAAATCCATTTATGGAATAAATAAAGCATTAAGGTCATGGAAAATTCGATTTGATGAAGACATAAAATAATTTGTGTTCATTAAGAATGAATGTGACTCATGTGTATATAAGTGGTTTAATGGTAATGCGATCGTTATCCGAGTAGTATATGTTGACTCCATATTGCTTATTTGAAATGATGTACCAGTCTTACAACCATTTAAGGATGGTTTGAACAAGTGTTTCTCCATGAAGGACATGGGTGAAACAGCCTTCATTATATGGATCAAGATCATTCGTGATAGATCCAAGAGGCTGCTTGGACTATGTCAGGGTACATACATTGACCATATACTAAAGTTATTAAGTATGGAACAATCCAAGAGGGGATTTGTTCCAGTATCACATAGCCTATATATTTTTATGAAAATGTGTCTTCAGACAGAATAAGAGAAAGATAGAATGAGTAAGATCACATACACTTCGGTTATAGGATCCATTTTGTATGCCTTGTTATGTACCAGGCTTGATGTTTCCTATGCACTATGCATGGTAGGAAGATATCGAGAAGATGCAGGAGAACAACACTGGAATTCTGTTAAGACTATCCATAAGTATCTGAGATGAACTAAGGATACGTTACTGGTGTATGGAGGATATGAGGAGCTTGTCATCAGACGATATGCTTATGCTAGTTTTTAGAAAGATCATAATGATCTGAAGTCACAATCTGGATTTGTTTTCGGTCTCAATAGAGGATCTGTGAGTTGGAAGAGTTCAAAGAATCCAGTTGTTGCCGTTGTATAGTGGATTCCAAATATATAGAGAATTTTGATGCAGCCAAACAAGCCGTATGGATTCCGAACTTTGTCTTGGAGCTTGACGTGGTCCCTAGAAGTAAAGACCCCATTAAATTGTATTGTGATAATACTGCATCAGTGGATCATGCGAAAGAACCAAGGTCACATCAACAGACAAAGAATATACTCCAAAAGTATCACCTCTTGAGGTAGTTTTATCAAATGGGTGATGTTGCAGTGAGTTGTGTGCCCATGGAAGAGAACGTAGAGAACCCCATGGCTAAAGGCCTATCTCAGCAAAAGAATGAATATCATATGAGAGCTAGCTGGTTAAAGGTTGTTAACAGTTGGATCTAGTTCTATTGAGAGTCTATTAGAGTTAGTGGCATATAACCAACCACTTTGTACTTTATTCATTAATAAAATCCTTATCACATCTTGATTGTTCTTCTACGTGACAATGCATGTGATAATGTCCTAAGGACAGCTGCTACATTAATGGGTCATAGCAGACCCCTGCTTTTATGAGAACCTGAAAGTGCCATAACACTGTTCTTGAATATATGTTCTATGTCCGGATGATGTAATTTGAGGGACACAAAAAATACAAGCCATTAGGGGTGAGGACTCATAAAACATTGAGGCACCATCTCATGGTGTGCGCCCTTGGTAGTATCCAGGAAAATATTATTAGAAAGAGATCCGCCATTAGAAAATCCCAATTTCATAGTGTCATTGAATGTATCTATCTACGGACATGTGTATTGGTCCTTAGAATTTAGGATTATTATTAATGGGTATTACAACTCACGCAGTTAGATGTATTGACAAGAACTGTGACGACACACTGTTCGCAGCTAGGTTGGATACGTTGGTTGCATCACAAGTAATACTGCATTAATAGATAATGTGAGACATGATTTTTCCCTTCTATTCCATAACGGAAGTAGATATCTCAAGCCCTTTTATGGAATTAATATAGCCTAAATAAATAGATGTACATGGTTTGGTATGGGAGAGTTCAATTCCATAAAGTCAAATTAAAAATAATCGAACACATGGGTTGATGGCACTAGCATGCAATCCGCTTGATTAGAGATATTGAGACAAAGGTATTATATTACACGGTAAGTGTTAGTATGAGGTGACACGTCAATGAAGCATTAACTTCTTTCTCTATGGGTGCCATGGCGTGTTTCTAGACGCTATCCATGGACGTTAGGTAGGATTTTCCTAATGCCACTGAGAAAGGGGCGTAGAGGGTCTTATAGTACATGTTTCCATGTATCTCAGTTAAATATTAATTGAACAAATTAAATAAATATTATTCCTGGCTGTGGTTTAATAATTATTTTAAGATTCCTGATCGCATTTATTTAGACAGTAGTTATTTGAGATAATATATTGTGTGCGAAATAATATATTTATTAGCGAGTAATGCAGTTACATTTTATTATGAAATAAATATTCGATACTCAAGGTATAATAAATGTGGTGGAGGAAATAAAGGAATGTGGAAAATAAAACTATACACTGTGTATATTAAATATGCACGCCATGTAGTTTTATGGAAAACAAGTACAAGCCATGTATTAATGATTACACACCGAATAGTTTTTCCAGTTGGGATTTTGAGGATATAATATTTTTTTATTAAATGATATTTATTATAATCAGCATGGTTGAATGTCAAGGAATTAATAATTCGACATGGGGGTTTTCTATAAAAGTTAATGAAATAATCAAAATGAATAATGCATTTATATATTATCATAACTCTATAACCTCAAACCCGATTATAAATATTCTCACAACCCCGGCACTTTTCCTCAATCGTTGTTCACAAAAATTATGGAGAATTCTTTCATGGATGAAAGAACTCCTTCCTCCAAGAATGCTCTAAAGACCGAGAGACCAAGGCGATCGAAGGCGGACATTGCAAGTGAAGGTTCTTCCACGCTAGCACCCGAAGATCCCTTCGGTGACATCCAGAGATACGTGGCACACGTGTGGATCACCACTAGATGAATCTTACACTTGGATTCTATGACTCAACGACGGATCATAGGATCATGACCAGAGACATAAACAATGAAAGAATTCCACTAAGGTAATTCTTGTGAATTACGTAAATTAATTATAGCCAACACATGATGATCCTATAATTATTTTTCTAGGATTAAATCTTAGGTTTTTTGTTCTTCGTTCCATTCTAATGATTCAGCGTTTTACATCTTGACAGATCTCGGATTGATCGTTGTTTAAATGTTAAAATTAATGTTGGGAAAACCCACTAGCGTGCTTCCACTGCGCCCGAAACCTACACTAGTCTCTCTGGTATTACCAACATACCATTTCACAATCACTTAAAGATGTTCTCAATGATATTATTTTAAGAGGTAAAGTCCTCTTTCATTATTTTAATTTTATTTGAATATTATTTATTTTGTTTCATTTACTTACACACCCTATTCAAAAATTCGTAGTCACTCCAATATATTATATATACTATAATTTTTTATTGATAATTAGATGTACACCATCAATTCATTTCTCTTCCCCTATTTGTTCAAAAAATGAAAACCACTTCTGTGAGGTGTCATTTAACCACCTTTGTAGAGAAGGATTCATTCGTTGTCAATTTTTGAAGTCAAGGATATTCAAAAAGCAATTTTATTTTAAAAAAAACTGTTATAATCTATACAGTATAACTTATTTAGGGTTTTATATCTTATATAAATACATAATGTTAACATACAAAACAAAACTAGTTCGTGTTGGTCAGAAAAAGTTCCAAAATTAGTCAAATGGTTATCAATAATGATTTATCGGATGAATCATCATCATATAGAAAAATTAATATACATGAACTATTATTCTACTTCAAATTCATTAGTAACAAATATTTTTTATTCTATATAACTATTCCCACTTCACATGATCTTTGGTACATCTGTACAAGTGATCCATTCATTGAAACCAAGAAAAAAAACACTTCAGAACTACAAAATTGAATCATATAACTCATTAAAAAGACAATAAATGAACATAATAAAATTATTCTAAATAAATTACTCCATCAATATGTTCTTAATATATTTATTAATGAATCTAATTTCATTATCATGTAATTTATGTACAAGTTAAAAATGATTTTGAACATAACGTAAGGGATTCACCCCAAAAACCTTTTTTCCATTATGGTTACACTTTATCTCTCATTTCCCTAATGAAATTATTCATTATTTTTAAACAAAAATTAAAAATTGTGTTTATATTTTCTAAACTCATGTATCCATATAATTTAATCTTTATTTTTTGGGTTAGTATATGTTTTATGAGGTTCCCTTTTCTATTTAACCCGATATAGAAGCCATATTAAACTATACCTCTATATTTTATATCCATTTTAAATTATAATTGATAATCTATTATAAGACACCAAAATTTTTCTAAAATCTCTATTTTTATCATATAAACCTGTCTTATCTCTTTTCTGGTTTTATGCATACAATTTATCCACTTTCTTCTTTCAATACTCATTTATATTTTCCCTCAAACCACACTGATGTGGCCAATTTATAATGATTATCAAAAACGCCTTTAACATGTTTTTACATCATTTATAGATAATTTATGTATAAGAAATAATATAATTTTCCTTACCTTTTCTTTTCCTGGAATACATGATTTTATTCTAGTTTCATGAAAAAAAACAAAATGATTTTCCAAAAGAACTCTTCTTTCTATAAGAAAAATGGTATTTCTCTCATGAAATTCTCCTTGATTTTATTAGTGTATTTACATCTATTAAAAAATCCTATATTTGATTTTATTATTATTGAAATTTATATCTTATATTACTATATACCACAATTTTTTTTAATGTTTTATGATTATTTTTATTCGGGATGTACTATCATGATACAATTAAACATATTACTCTAGATGATTTATGATTATGATTAATTTTTGGGGAATTTTATCAACATTTCATATTATATCTCAAGAAAAATGAATATATTGATTATGATTCTTCATTTTTATATGAAGAATTAATTTGATGTATTATGTGAAGGGTGGAGCCTAATATAGCCCCTCAAGGCATTGGTTTCTCTCATTAGACAAACTAAATTGTGTTTTTACCCATTTATGTATGGTGTCTTCACTATAGCCCCTATAGTAAGTTTTTAATGAATGAAATTATATTTTTCCTCATTATGATACTATTAATTGATAGTGTATGTGATTATTTGACTATTAGAAATCCATGGTTAAGTTACCTTCTCATGTAATAATTTATGGAATAATTTATTCAGTTTTCATTATATCTGTATTATGCTCAAGATTATGTTTTAATGGATTTTTTTATAATAACTATGAATTAATTTTTACATTTATTTATGATAGCTTCTGCTGTATTGGTTACCCTTACTGAGCATCTGATCACCAATTTCATATGTTTTATTTTTAACCAATAATAGAAGATGAATATTATGAATTAATTTTATGGATAATCAAGGGGTTTTTTGACATTTCCAAGGGGTTTTCTATGTTATTTATCATTTCATATTTAAATACAAAAAAATATGTTTGTATTAGGATTTTTAAATCTATAAAACTACTCAGTAATTTAGAATGCGAATTTCTTGTTTATTATAAAAATTTAATAAAGTATGGAACTATCTTTGGGATAGTGGAATCAAGGTTTTAACAATTAGTATAAGAGAAATTTAATTTGAATCATTGGAATCTCGATTAAGAAATCCATGATTTGGGAACATATTCCTAAGGTAGAAATTGATGATAATAATATAATAACATCATATAATTTTGTTAATTTAGATATTATATGAGTATTTTAAGAAATACATCCTTATTTAGATAATACCACTATACATGTATCTAGAAGAAGATTAACTAGGGTTAACTATTCTAACTTGGTTCCTCGATTATGGCTTTATATGACCTAGTACATGAAAACAGGCCTTATAGGGCACCTGGTTTGCACTCATGGGGAATATTTTTTATGATAATTCCCATTTTCTATAAAAACCATAATGAAGGATTTAAAAATAATAAATTGCCAAAGAAACCATTTTTTAAATTATGATATTATCTATACATGTATTTTTCAAATTATGTAACATTTTAATAGTTTGAAATTATGAATTGTGATTAATAATCATATTTCGGGTATTCCATTTTATTAAAATTTTGCATAGTTGAAGAAATGTACACATTATCAATCAAAATATTCCATATAGTTATTTCCCTCTTATAAATGATAATGATGTTGGAGCAGGAGATGAAACTAGAGATGAGAAAACAATTACTGTTCTATGGTAGCTAACTCAGGTTAGGAATAATAACAATTTCTATATGGAGAATCCTGATCCTAAATTTGAAGGAACAATGTTAGAACCCATCATGAAACCAAAAACGCCACCATTATATTGTACTAAAAACTGATTTCTAGCTGAGAAGTAAAAAATTTCAATAGAGAAGATATTTATCACCATGGGAAGTAATGAAAAAGAGATTATTATTATGGAATTTTATCATCTATGAGGATATAAAAATAAATATTTTTTGTTAGTTAAACAAAAAATTGATGAGGAATGAATTAAACATATAGAATTTATGTATTATAAAGAAAATTTGTTATAAAAATAAGTCCCCTTTTAATAGTGTGCAGATATAGAGAAAACATTCATAAATCTAAGGAAAAAAGGGGATGAGAATTTTTATATGTATGAATCCAACATTACAAGCATATAAATTCATGTTTCAGATTATGTACACAATACGATGAGAAATATTGATTGATTCTTGGATTGGGTAAAACCATTCCACTAAAAGGAACTGGTCTCTCATGAATTCTCATCATATAAAGATATATTCTTGGGTGCTATCACGATAGAGAATCAATTCTCTCTATATTATGAATTTTATGTATAGTAAGAGAATAATAGGTATACTTAAAATTATAAAAAAATAAATAAGTAAAAGGGGATGATGGGATGATTTAATGTTTAATCCAATAAATAATGTTGAAATAAGTATCATGGAACATTCCTACTATGAATGGGATTTTGTTACACATGTTGTGAAAAGGACACCAATCCCAAGAGTGTAATGAAAATAAATAATATAGTAATATTTAGGGATACAAAATTTATGATATGGGATATTATGAAAAAGATTTTCCTTAGCTCCAAATAAAAATTCACCCGAAAAGGAAAAGGGAACATTTCATTGCTTATGAAGCCACAACAATTGAGGATGATGTTCTTAATGATGCGGTGGAAGGTACTTTTAATATCTCAAAAAAATTATCTAAAATTTTTTTACTCTTTATCTTCACATTCCTTTATATAATCTAATTATTCTTAAAAAAATATATTCTTTCAATTCACCTTAAAATGGTTTTTTAGTAATGGCTCCTAGTGGAAACCTTTTTACAAAAAATGTGAGTTAATTATTTCTTAATATGACACATAAATTTCTATAATAGCTTATTTTATCCTCATACCTATAGATGATTTTTATATAATACTTGGTATGGATTGGATTTTGATATAAAATGAATTTATTTTGAAAAGAATAGGAAATTATGATTTGTGATGAAGGTATGGAATTTATCATCCTTAGAGGTGAGACATCATCATATGATTCATATATGGATCCACCTACAGTAGATATTCTAAAGGAAATTATTTAGGAAGAAGAGAAAATATAATTTATGGATGAAGAAATCTATCTTCAAATTGAAAATGTAACAATTATACAGAAATTCATTGATGTATTTCCAGATTATTTACTCGGGCATCCTCTAGAGCAGGAAGTGGAGTCTTTTTATGGATTTAATCAGTAATGCAACAACAATATCAAATAATCCCTATATAATTTTTTAAATTGAGTAAATAGAGTTAATTAAAATACTAGAGAAATTTAGTCAAAAGGTATATATACACCACAATATTTCACAATGGGGAGATCCTGTTATTTTTGTTTTGAGGAAAGATAGATCTAAGAGGGTGTTCATTGACTACAAGGAGGTTAATGCTATTACAATAAATTACAAGTAAATGTGGCCTCATATTGGCAACTTTTTGAATGAAATTCATGAAGGTCAATATTTTTAAAAGATTTTAATTCATGATAGATATCATATATTTCATGTGAAGAAATAAAATATTCAAAACAAATAATTTAAAACCAGATATAGAAATTATGTGTTTATAGTAACTCTATTTTGAATAACTAATGAACCTTTCTTGTTGTGGACCTAATAAACAACATGATCATGGAATATCTGAAATATTTTTCTGTAGAATTTATTGATGATATATTGATATATTCAAAAAGTTATGAGGACCCCGAGATTCACTTTAATATTTTTTTAGATACTCGTAAAAAAATGATTTATATGGGATATTTAGGATGTGTGGATTGTGGTTTGAAATAGTTCCTTTTCCTGGACCTATTTTTTCTATGGATGGAATCTCAGTTGATCCTATGAAGAAAAAATTATCTTAAGAAATGCCCACACCAACTAACATATCATAGGTATGTAGTTTTATTGGTTTAGTATGTTACTCTATGTGTTTCATTCATAATTTTTCAATATTATCTAAATCAATATCAAAGATTACATATAATGGTATTAATTTCATAAGGTAAAGTGGAGAATGGATTTATTGTTTGAATATTATATTAGTGAAATGTACGATATTGACCATACAATCAGGAAATGTTGGATTTTTTATTTATAGAGACACATTAAAGGAATTAATTGGATGTTTCCTAATAAAATATGATAGAGTTATATCCTAGGCGCCAGAGAAGTTAAAAAATCATGAATAGAACTATAAAACATAAGATATTGGGTTAGTATTCGTACTCTTTTTTCTCTAAATATATGGAGATACTATCTCTATTGTAAAATATGTGAGATATATAGTAATCACAAGAGTTTGAAATATATCTTCTCACATAATGAACTAAACCTGAGAAAAAAGTAGTTGTTCGAACTACTCAATGTTTATGATTGTTCAATAAACTATCACACTATGAAAAAAAATATTGTAGAAGATGCATTGACCAAGAATTATTGTGGAGTTCAAAAAATACTGATTAACTAAGATAAGTTTTGTATGTATATAGTAAACATGGATATATAAATTTTCAAGGAAGGTGAAACAAAATAATTTTCATAGAATTTTTTCAAATGACATTGATTGAAAAGGATTTGTTCTTCTCAGTGTGATGATGATAATTTTTATAAATAAAATTTATAATGTGAATGATTATTAATTTGTAGACTTAGTAAATGATGATGGAATCTTGAAATTTGGGAAGATGGTTTGTGTTCTCACGATACAGTAGATAAAATGGGAATTATTGGATTATGCATATAGGTAAAATTTATCTATACACCATGGTAGCACTAAAATAAATAGGGATTCTAAAGATCATTTTTTGTGGGATAAAATGAAGCATGGAATTACTTATTATGTATCATTATGTTTAGCATGTCAATCAGAAACGACTAAAAGAAAACCTCCTAGAGGATTAAAGAAACCTATAGATATGCATACATTGAAATTAGATGGCATTAATATGGAGTTTTCCCAGTATGACCATGGAATATAAGAAATAATGATGAAATATGGGTAATTGTTGATCCACATACAAAATAACCAGATTTCCTCACAATGAGGGAAGATTTTCCACTGGAGATCATTGCATAAATCTATATTAATGATGTTTTAAGACAATATGATGCATGATATATACTTGTCTCTAATCTATATCCACAATATACATTGAAATTAAGAAAACCTCATTAGAAATAATTGAATACAGAGATTCATTTGAGCACTACATATCACCGCCAAATGAAATAGTCTTAAAAAACCATTCAAACAATATAAGACATGTTGAGATCTTGTTAACTTTACGTCCAAGATATGTAGGATCAAAATTTTCCTTTGTTATAGTTTTACAACAATAATAGTTTCTTTTATATTATTCAAATAGAACCAAATAAAGCATTTTATGGAAACAGATTTCATACACCCACTTGTATGGATGATGTTGGTGAAAGAAAGCTTCTAGGACTAGATAATCTTGAGGAAATCATAGTGAAGGTAAAGAATATTTAAACAAATATCAATTAAGATAAATTTAATAAAAATTTCATTGCTGATAATTAAAGGATGGATTTAGACTTTCAAGAGGGATATCATTTTTTCATTATGGCTTCTCTATGGAAGGGTGTTATAATATTTTATATAAAATTGAAACTGAGCCCTTGTTACATTAAAACTTCTAAAATTATGGATATAATTGGTTATATAGATTATCATTTGGTGATGACATAGCCTTTCCATGAACACAATGTATTCAACATTTCTTTATTAAACAAGTACCTGCTAGACCCAATGAATGCCCACACTTATAAAGGAATAGAATTAGAACCTGATTTATCTTATAATGAAGGAACTATCAATATTTTGGAAAAGAAGGGATGGTGTTGATGAATCAGATGATTCAACTAGAATTGGTATGTTGAAGAAATCATAAAATTGAAGAGGTGATGTGGGGACCAAATGGATTTCTATGAAAGAACTACTGAAATCATTTTTTGTGGTGAAATTAAAGAAATTTTGAGGCCGAATTTTTGAATGATTGTAAAATGTAACACCCCATGATTTTATGATAAGCCTTTTTAAAATATAAAATCTTCAATAGTTTATGCTTCATTCCACACCCATTTTATAACAATAATAAACTACTAAATATGAATTTTGGAATAGTAATGTGACTATTAGGTATAGTAATATGACCAAAAAGTATAAATTTCACCTATGAAAGTATAATTATAATATTTTTATCTTATAAATCAAAATAAATTATATTTATACATGGGGATAAGTAAATAACTGTTTTATAAATGATAAATCAAGTGTTGCTATTTCATCAAAACACAAATGATTATTTACGTCATTATTATTAATAGAATGCTTTAAAATAAAATTAGTTTTCATAAATTATTTTCATAAATAAAAAATTTTTGTCTGTGTTATGATTATAAATTAATTTTATGATACATTGATTAAAATTTCAATGTGTCATTAAAACATTTATACTATTAATGTCAGTTTTTCTTGAGTAAAAGAAGATTTTATTTAAAAATTATATTTATTATAATTAGAAAATTATTTTTATAAAATTGAGTATAGTATTTAATTCTAAACATAGAGTATTTTTATGTGATGTTTTTGGTATTTTTCTAAAATAGATGAATATTTTGTGAATAATGAAATACTCTAATTTACGGTATTAGTAAAATACATGAATTATTGAGTCCTGGATGATGTATGGATGATTTAGGGACCATTATTTCAAAATAAAATGAACTATTTAGTATATTTAGTCACAATAATCAATTTTATTTCTGGTATTGATCCAAAATAATAAAAAAATTAATAAAATATTCAAAAAACAGCCCTCTCCTGATCTATAAATAGCACCCCTCAACTCCTCATCTCATCACCGCTAAAAAATGATGATTACATAAATTATATTAACTTCCACTCCCAACCCTCTACCGCAAGTTATGGTATTTCTATTATTAACAAAATAGGATTTCAATGTTTTTTATTGAGGTTCTCAAGGGGAGGAATTGAAGTTGTAAAATCCCATTTTGTTCTTTTAATTTTCATTCAATATATTTTCTTTTTTATCCATTTTTTAATTACTCTATACAAACATTAATGATAAATATATGATCTTATATATATATATATAATTTTATTATGATAATGGTATATCTATCAGGAATTTTGTTCTCTTACCCGTATTGTTCTAAAAATTAAAATGTTGCTTGTGAGGTGTCGATCCACCTCTTTCATGGATGATGATTATTTCGTTTTCTAATACATCCTTCAAATATGATCAAAAAATCAATTTTATGTATAAAAATGAAGATAAAATTTATATTACTACTTATTTAGAATTAAATAATGAGTATATATACCTAGTATTAATTAATAAAACAAAAACTAGTGTGTGATGATAGAAAAAATGAACCAAATACTTTAAATAGTTATCATTAGCATTTTTAAAAATAAATATTCATCATATTTAAAAATAATAATATATAATACCAGTAAATAAAATTTAATTTAATTAATAACTTATAATTTAGAATCTCGATAACTATTTCCAATTCGCATGATCTTTCATACATGTATACAAGTCAACCAATCCTCAAAACCATAGAAACAGACACTTACAAACGATGAAATTGAATCTTATTACTCATATAACAAGAATATAAATGAACTTATTAAAATTGTACTAAATCAATTTAATTTCTAATAGGATCTGAATTAAAATTCTAAAAAATCAAATTTTATTCTCCTGGATGTTAATTACAAGTTCATAATATTTTCTTACAATTTGTAATGGATTTTCCCCAAACCGCTATTTTTCATTCGGTTTACACGTTCTCTATCATTACCCCAATGTGATTATTCATTATTTTTCAACAATTATTTTTAATTATATGTATATAATACATATTCATGTATTTAGATCAGTTCATATATATATATTTTGGAATTATATTTTTTGAGATAGTCCCATTTCGATTCATCCTCTTTTGTAAACCCAAATAAAGGGTACTTCTCAATTTAATACCCATTATAAAGTACTCGTCATAATATATTTTAAGGAACTAAAATTTTTCTATAATCACACATTTTATCCTAAAAACTATTTTATATCCTTTTTTTATGTCAAAATTTTTTCTTTTTTCTATTTTAAAGGCTCTTTTATATTTTACCTCAAACCGAACTAAATTTTCCCATTTATAAAGTTTCTTAATTACTCATTTTATATGTTTCACTTTAGTTGGACATCATTTATGCCTAATGAAAATTGTATTGTCCATACCATTTCATTTCTATGATATGCATATTTATATCCTGATTTTATGACAAATATAAAATGTTTTTCAAAAAGAATCTGTCATTCCAATAGTAAAAGGGTATTTCTCTAATTAATTCCTTAGATATTTTAGTAGTGTATTTACATCTATCTCAAAACCCTATATTGGAAATTGTTCTTATTTAAATTTATCTGTTATTTTACCATATACCATAATTTATTGAATGGTTTATGATTATTTTTAATGGTGATGTACAATCATGACATTGTTCTCCATATATCTCTTTATGGTTTATGATTATGTTTATTGTTTGGAGACAGTTATTAACAAATAATATTCTATTATTAATATAAATTTATATGTTTATTATGTTTTATAATTTTTATTTTATTAATGAATTGGACTTAGTAAGTTGTAGGTGGGACATTTCGTATCCCCTTGTTGCATCAGTAGTTCTAATAAGACACATTAGACTAGTCATTTACCCACTTATGTATGGTGTCTTGGTTGTATTCTTGATGACAAGTTTTTGATAGATAGAATTATTAATTCCCGAATTATTATACTAGTAATTTTTAGTCCATATGAATTTTTCACTAGTAGTGTATACATGGTCAGGTTTATTTCTCAAGGGATCATTTGGGTCATTATTTAATCATTTTTTATTTCTGACATATTATGATATTGATTTAGTGTCAGTGGAAGGTTTTATTACTTGAGCATCATGCCTTACTCTTTATGTTTATTAATGTTATAATCAACTATATTTCATACCATTACTGAGAGGCTATGATCACAACTTTCTTATTTTTTATTTTTACCCATGGTGCGAAGATATATATTATGAATGAATTATATGGATAAAATAGTTTTTTATAGATATTTTCAATTGAGTTGCTATGTTGTTTTTCCATTCATGTTGTTATTTAAAAATTATTTTTTTATCTTGTTTTACTGTTCTTATAAACCACTCAGTCTATAAGGATATGACTTCCTGTTTTCTAATAAAAATATAATAAAGTATGGAACTGACTCTAGGCTAGTAGGGTTATGGTATTTTCAAATAATAATGGTGTTCTCAAATAAAATAATTTTTTTATATTACATTATTAAGTATAATTTGAAATAAAATTATATTCCATGTTTACCAATAATATTAATCTATTTAGTCATTCGGTGTTCAATTCCTTATAACTTATAATAATTTAATAAAATACACAATATGTTTGGGCTACTAGATCTGGGACATTACAGATTATTTCAAGGGATTTTTAGTAGGATCCTTGGGAACTAGATTTAAGAAAAAACAAATTACGTCACATACAAGTATGATATATAATAAGGATATGTATATAATAACTTTATAATATTTTTAAGGGATAAATTATATAGGTTTTCATAGAAATATATCCCACAATAAATACTATAAGTAGACATGGTTCTATAAAATATTTAACTATGGGTGATAACTAAAAAAAGGAACATCCGGATTGACTCGAACATTATGCAGTAGATGAAACTATGCCTTACATGAAAGATGTTATGGTACCACCATGGTATATTATTTAATTATGTTTCATTTTATTTTTGGACCATCAGGAAGAATTTAATTAAATGGTGACCATGACTAACATTGGTTAAACCTAATGTGAAATCTATTTAAAAGAAGTTGTCATTATATATACATATTATAAATTATTCCTTGTGACTATGTGAAAAGCCATTATGATCAGTGTTTATCACACTATGTTTTTTTGGTTATAGTCAATCAATGGAACTAGATGGAACTAGAGTAACATTGAATGCAATAGACAATGAGTCGATGAGAAACCAAATGGGATTATGACTATGGTGATGTATATTGTTACTATGCCGAATCATTTATCATGATATATGAAAAACACGTGAATATTAAAAAATTCAAAGACTCACCAAAGAAGATAATATAGGTTTATATAAAGTCCATGAATAATGGATACCATGGAAGAATGATTTTCTATTTACATAATGCTAGAAATGACGAAATATATATCCTAGGGAACTTATTAAAGGTATAAGAAAATGTTTTATTAGTGGAAGAGAAGGGAGGAAGTCAAGTAACATCAATGATAAATGAAAATTAAACTAAACACAATGGATACGAATAACAGTCTCTGTAATGTATTATCAATTGTTAGGGGTTTTAATGAAAAAATTAATGGGAATTATACAAATCTATATCCTTGTTGGAAATATCATAAAGATAATTAATACATTTTTATGAGTAATGGTTATATTGATGATGATAAAGCGGCTACACATTAAATATGTAAGGAAGGACATATTACAAAAAAAAGATAAATTATATTTAATAGTTTATGAATGGATTTTAAGGATAAATTTTATTGTATTATGATTTAATAATTCTGTTATAAAAGTAATTTATTTATAAAATTCGGGTTATTAGTTTTATGAAATGTAATAGTATTTCAATATGTTAGTTTTTCATTATGGATTTTAGATCATATTTTGAATGGTACATATGACCATGAAATCTGATTTAGTGGAAAGTTGATCATTTTTAAAAACACATGAGTTAGGCAAGATACATTATTATATGTACTCAATGATTCAAGAATTATGAAAATGTTATTTTTTTGGATTGTATTTGTGAGCATGAAATTGGTTACTGATTATATGGTTTATGATATATATTTTGGAGTTTATTACATGTTAAGATTAATGGACTATATTAAACCACCTGAGGGGTAAATTTTGATTTATTTATGTTTATAATATGGTTTTACGGTGATCATTGTTTTCACATATTTATAAGGTGACGCAATGATGTATTTTATATGGTTTTGGAGACTAATGTTTATTTTTTTTTGATATATTGTGACATTCCTTCTATATATTTTTTAATTTATACATACATATTATAGATTAGTATTGAGGATAAATATCTATGGAATTTATTATGTTGAAATTTGTGTGTTATTGGAAGACGTGTGTTAATAATTTTGGTCTTGGAAGACATCTAGAGAGGGGAAGAATGAATTTTCATTCTTTTATTTGTCTATTTATATTTTTAATGTTAATCTCAATGCTCCAGGGTAAAAATAACTATTTAATAATCATTTATTATAGTAACATATGAATTAGGAATTTATAAAATCACATCAAGTTGATGAAATTATACATATGAAACATTGATATATCAAGTAACTATATTTACTTATGTTCATAATCTAAATGGTGTAAGAATACCTAAAATATAGAAAAATGATCTCGAAATAAAAATAATATCCTATTATCATCATATTTGATGAATAAATAGTCATTAGAATCATCACAGATTTATTGTTTTTTGGTTTTTTGACTTTCTCTTGATCATTCACTTTCCTGTGATCAAAGACCTATACCACCAACCATTATTGTTTGGTCATTACACCTTTTTCCCATGTCTATATCTTCTCTTCCAACCTATTTTATCTTACATGGAAACCGAATTATGTAATTTTTATAAATAAATTATGTAATTTTATTTATATCTTATCTATAGTTGTTATTATTGACCATTTTTAGAATATGGTATTTCAATAATATTACTTATGAATTTCAGTCACATGATTATTGAGATCAATATTAAATTATGAGGACACAATTTATATATATGGGGTATAATGTTAAACCCCAAGATTTTGAAAGTAGAAAATCATATTTGATATCCTATAGGAAATGAAACATCAATCATAGAAGATAATGGAACACCCAAGGAATTTTTGGTACCTTTATATTTGAATAAATTCTACCTCTTTGATACCTTGTGATGCAGAGAACATAGAGATGAAATGATGCTTTATACTATATTAAAATATTATAATTTAAAAATAACAACAATAACCAAGGAATTATGTTACTGGGTATGAATTATAATAAATAAATTATGAAAAATTACATAGATATAAAATAAATTCGGTCAATATATATTAAATAGATATAAAATATGAATCAATTTAAATAAAAATAAAATTTTTCATCAAAATTGTATTTTTCTAAAAAGAGGATTAGTCCCACATTGTTAAAATAAAAAAATTTAATATTTCCACTATTGAAAAAGATATTTAAAAAAACATGAATTTTAAAATCTTTTTGTAAAAATTATACTTTGGTTATGTTTTTTGGTCTTTTATTAAAATATTTATTTTTTGATGAATGTTAAAAAAATATTGTTTTTTATTAAAAACTATCATTTAAATTAAAATATTTACAAAGATAAATTATATTTTAAATCAATTATAAAGAAATATTAATTCAATTATATTACAATTTTAATAATTTTGTTCATTTTATAAAATTTAATGTTGTATATTTAAATTAACACATTCTATAATTTAGAATGTTTTCTCTTTGTTAAATCTATCTTTCATTGACTCTGGTGTTTAATTTTAAATTGAATTCGACCACCTATATAAATTGAATTTAAAAAAATGGATTCCATATTTTGAATCAAAATAATTTATTATATATAATAATGTTTAATTAATTAATGGCCATAATGAATACTATAAGTAGAAACAGTAAAAATTAATTATATCCTTTTTATTAAAAATTGGTTTACTATGGGGTCAAACTAAGCAGATACATGTTTAAAATCAATATAAAATATTTCAATGAATATTTAATGGACATAATTAAACATTAAAATCTATATGGTAATATAATATTTCATTTTTGATTCTTGGGTTATTATAAAAAAGTGTATCTATATTTCTTTTCAAAAATACCAATTTTGTCCTCTACCCAACTAATAAAAGGATACCCCCTATCATCCCGAATTCACACATCAAAAACACTTTGTATCCTTAAATAACTACTCAAATTTATTCCTTACATACCAAAACACATCTTATAGTCATTTCATATATCATAAATTCAATAATGAATGGATTTAGGTTGAACTTAAAGAGGTTTTCTGAAGAAGAGGTAATATTTTAATCTATGCATTTTTTTACTTCTTCTTTCAACTCCTTCAAATATTTTGAAATTATGATGATATAATAACACCATTATATATAATATTTTTATATGAATAAATTTTAATATCATAATATATATCTATATTCTCTTCCATCAAATGGGATATGAAATCATCATTCGTCTATACGGTGGACCACCACCTCGGGAATAGATATAATTAATTTTCCATCACAACAATTAAAGGTAGAATATAATGATTTATTTCCCATATGTGTATGATATTTATATGATTATTGTACTTATTGAATAATTATATGAAATGTTCTTTCTTACATTCCATTTGATAAGAGATATGACAATATTTCTCATGTGTATGAAGAACCATTGCTTCACGAAATGATGCGGTTTTTGTTTCATTAACACATTACCTATAATTTATTATAGTTAAAATTAGAAATATATGTTATATTTATGTCCATAAAATATGTTTGGATATTTATTATGACATATAAATTCTTACATTTCAATCAATTGGAAGGAAAACATCGCTCGTGCGTACATGTGGTATACCATCTCCGCATAGTACTGTAAAATTGTTCTCAATTTATTTTTAAATGGATGAAAATGAAGATGTATATTATATATAAATGATATATATTAAAATATAATTATAATATAAAAGGTAATTAGTATTTATTTTCCTTTCCATTCATTTATTGTTGAAGAAGTTTAATATTTGTTCTTATAAACAAACAACCTACCATCTCCATGAACTATGTAATCCATTTTCTATCCCAAACTATTATAGATTACTCTAAAAAATATATAATTAATTTATATTATATTTATATCATATATAAAAATCTAGAGAATATTTAACCATGGTCTATGTCAATGGACTAAAATTACTTTACCATAACATACTTTCAAAACGAAGTAATTATCACCTGACAAATTATTTAAACAATGAATTATTATAAAATTGGTGATAAAATAATTTAATTGAATCATATATGTTATGATATATATTAATATTATTCTTTAATATATTTATATATAATCTATATTTATTATACATGAGGTTCATATTCAAATTAATGATGTCACACCAGAGCTAATGGATTCTCATCTCACCATTACTTCTGTGAGAGATACAACATATTCACCAAATATTCCATTGTCAGATATATATAGTATCCATTTTGATATGTTATTTATTGAATAGATTTATCTACAATGAATTTAAATTTTCAATTCATGTTGTTTTTTCAATTGACATATGATTCAAATGTTATGAATGTGATAAAGGTTTATGTCACAATCTCATCATAATTGTAGATTGTTTATGTTTACACATCCCTTAAGATAAATATTTGATTTTTATCCTAAAATAAATATATTTACTTATAATATGGTAAATGATGATATTGATAATTAATTTTACAATTCTTTAACCACATTTAATTATTTACAATGATTAGGAAAATGATTTTAAGAAAATACGACTTCATTTTTTTCCCTGGTCAAAATTATTTTTTTAATCAAAAACCATGTTTTCCAAAAAAATGTTTATTTTTTTAACATTATAAATATAATTTATTAATTAATTGATAATACATACATGATTTTTTACCAATTTGTTTTAAGGAAACTTCATTTCATTTTTTATAAAATTCTTGTTCTTCTTTTATGAAAAATAAGACCGTAATATTTGTTTAAACATGTATGGAATGACTTAAATTTTATAATTTCATAACCACCAAATGATTGAAATATTATTTTATAGGTTTTTAATTCTTCTTTTGAATGATAAATTTTTTATAAATATATTCTTAATTATTTTTAAAAATATTTTTTTAAAGTGAAAAGGTAATTTTCCCCAAAAATGTATTTAATGAAATTTGTATGGAATTATTTTTCATCAATGAAATTGTCCATTTATTATTCTTATGAACCATTGGGGATATTGTGTTGTGATATCATCCTTATTCTCTCATTGGATGCTGATAATGTCTATAGTGGATGTTCAATTTTTCTACAATTCATCATATTACTCATGATTGTTTATGATTATGTTTTTTTTATTTGGGTATGTATTAACATTTCCTACATAAAATTTTTAATATGAATGTTTATATTGAATATGTTTCAAACCATTAATATTATGATTTTATTGTAATTTTTAATTTATGGGTGGAGCTTGTTTATTGATATCCCCTCGATGTATGGATCGGTCTCCTTAGATAAATTAGTTGGGAAAATTATATAGGTTTTTAATGATATATTTAACCTATATTATAAAATTTATTAACCGTTGTAGATTTTTTATGTTAATAATTTACTAATTATATTCCATTTTATTGATTATAATTGGATTATAAGATTATTTATAATATCCATGGAATGGTTCAAGATTATTTGATTATTTATATGGATTTGTTTGATCATAATTTATTTGTACTATATTATACTACGTTAACTTATTAAATGGAATGTGTTTCAGTTAGTTAAAATTAAATTATTATTATTATTATTATTTATTCATGATATATACCACAGTATTCTAAACCTTACTGAGAAACTGAGAACACCAATTTCTTATGTCTTATTTTCCCTAAGATACTAGGATGTGTTTTGTCATTGATATATATGGATATTCTATGAGACATAATGGTATTGTAAAAAAAATTATTTATTTGTTCTAATTGTAAGGAAAATTTCATGTACATATCTATTTTACCAAAACTGCTAAATAATTCAGTACTTCGGGATGTGATTCCTTGTAACATATTCAAATTAATTATTTAAACACTAGTTTTAGGATACTAGGGTCAGGGTATTTATGTGGTTGTTATTTTATAAATCCGATTTCAGGTTTAAAATTATTAGGTTTACATTCTATAAAATGGATCGTTTTAATTTTAGTCTTTAAAGATCAATTACGAAGGTAAATACTCATTATGTGGGGAAACCATAAATGGTAAAACCAAGTTACCTTAGAGGTAAGGTGAATAAAATTTTTAAAATATGTTTCATTTTTAAAAATTTATCTCTTTAGAAACCCTATATTCCATCCACTACATTATTCATATATATTTTAGGAATTTGACTAGAGAGTGGCTTTCTATTATTGAATAAATTTTGGTATTTAGTTTTTTTTACTCTTTATCACTTATAAAAGATCACATAAAATACTATGTTTTTAAACAGTAAAACCCCTTTTGAATTTGGAAATACCTTCCAAAATACCCTCCTTAATTAGCTCAACATTTCATAGATCCATTTTATTTATTATAACTCCCCCGTAAGAAGTATTTTGGTGAAAACCCAACGATGGTTTCTAAAAAAGATGTATAATTTTTGCCCATGTGTTTTCTTTTTATTTCTTCATCCACCTCCTTAAAATAATATTAATCTAAGTTATTATAATAGAATATAAATATCACAATTAATAATATGTTATTATGTTAATGTAAATATGAACTACAATTTTTTATATAATTAAATGGGAAACAGAACAATCATTTATGTGTATGGATGACTACCACCTAAAAAATGATTCTAATTCAACTTTTTTCTTCAAATCCTATAGATATTTATAAAGATTTATTTAAGGTATATATGTGATATTAATGAAATATTTATCATTCATTAATGTTAATATATCACCTATTTTCATACAATTCAATTCATTGGATGATGATAACATAGTTCATGTGTACGTGTGGATTGTCAACTCCACAATGCGATCTGATTGATTTTTTATTATATAATTATATGGATGTTATATATATGTGTATTTATAAAAATAATTTTCTATTTAAGATATAATAATCATTATATAATATTAAAATAAAAAATAAATTGTTTCCAACATGATCATTGAAAAATGAATGTGTTACTTATTTGAATGTATGATCTATTGTCTCTATGAATGTAACATAGTTCATATTTAAAAACGATCATTAATGGTTCGTTTTAAATGTACATTTTTTGTATAATGATGATAATTATGTCCTAAAATTATTATTTATATGATTTAACTATTACTAGTATAACCATTGTCAACCGAATGAAGTCGTTTCGGAAAAATGAACAAAATATCATCAAACCATCTAACGTGATCTTAATTGATAATATAAATAAATATAACTTGTTAATAAATAAAATAAAAGGAATATTAAAGATAAATTTTTTATTAATAATATAAATAATATATATCTTTATTATTTTAATATATACTATGGACATGATGAGTCGAACCCGAGATAATTGGTTTCATAACTCAATTTCCAATTGATTGGGTTATAAATTTGTTTCAATTCCAATGTTAAGCACTGATTTTTGTATTAGATTAATTACTATTTTTTAATGTTTTATTTACAATTATAATTTTATGGGTTTCCAATTGATAAACATAGTTAATCATTGATTAATTCTCAGCTTAATGTTATTAGAATTGTAAGGGAATTTTTCTGAATTTCCTTTCATCAAAGAATATTAATATATTATGAACAAATTTTTTTTATCTATTTTTTTAAAAACCATTTTACAAATTAAATAATGAATAATTCATAAATCATGGAATTTTAAGATATATTTTATTTCACATCTTCCAAATGGATTTTATTTGAGAGCTACCAAAACATAAAACGAATTATTTTACAATCTCCAATATTTTTGAGATTCTTTATGTCCACGGTTCCTTTGGGAGAAATAGAATGATTATTTTCTTTTACTGATTCTATTTTTTCTCCATTGTTCATGAATTGTTTATATTTTTTATATATATTTCTACACAAATAAAATAAAGAAACATTGAGAAAGTTGTGTTTATGTAATACTGCTCTCATATCCTCATTAAGATCTAGAATCATTTATTACATGTCCAAATTTTCCATGATCTATTTTGATTAATTTTTACTATTATGAAATTATTTTTTAATTACATTATTACTCTATTTTAAATTTTATTTGTATGAAATTTTTCAAAGTTAATCTACCTATAATATCATGAATAAGGTTTTTTTACCATTTCAACAAAATTGTGGAAGGAGTAATATATTTTAACATATATTGAATAAATAAAATATTTTATCAACATGTGTAGTTAATGATTTTAATCTTCCACTACTAGTATTAATTTTAATTTTCAAATAAATTGTTTTATTAAATTTTTTTTGAAAACAATATATTTTAAGGAGTTTATTTCAATATTAAAAGATTATCTTCATCAATAAATAATCCATGTATTATTTTAAATATGATTTTATTAACAATGAAAAGCTCAATTATTATGAATTGCTTCTAAATTCTGTATTAATGTTATTTGCACATATACCATCCTCATTATCACTTCAATTGATAATGTAATAAAAAAATTATTTAAATTTCTAAAATTAATTCATCATTAGATTATCATTGATTATACTTTGTGGAAATATTATGAATTTTTTTTCTATGGGTTGCACCTATGTTTATGTTATATTATTGATTCCTTTTTAATTAATATTCAAGAACATGTTTTTATGGTTGTTACTAGATATTTCTCCAATGGGTTGGGATTTTCATTTATCTCATGATATCTATTGTATGGTATTAGTGAGTAATCATATTCCAATATAGGACATTATCCACCTTATGATATTGTCTAGGTGGTTATACTTGACTCAAGATTATGTCATGTTATATTTTTCTATTATATTTTCTCTATTGTTATGATCTTATGATACAATGTTATTTATTTGAGATTTTTATTTTATTAATCACCATCCTTCCCTTTTATGATATCATGATATACCATTGAATCAAGCTTTATATTTAATTATCATGTTTATTCCCTTAATGGGATATTTATCTCAAACATATATTTTATGTACTTTCTATATTATACTTTGTATTTTTAAAAGATTAAATGGATTTAGGATATCATTATGGAGTATAAAATTAGGATATCATGTTTTAGAATCCTTTTGGTTTATTATGAACCTTATCTTCTAAAGACATTATGACTCATGATCTACGGGTTGTACGTAATGAATATTAATATATAAATTTCATGTTACAATATTCATAAAAGACTTGGGTTGAAATAATAATCAAATAAGACCAGGCACTAAATATTTTAAAACATAACCCAAAATATCATAAATCATAAACATTATTCATTGAATAAATCATGGATGTTCATAATTCACGAATAGTATATTAATTAAAGAAAATGGCCCATGAGATAATGAAATTGAAATAATTCATAACGTTATCCATTACAAAAAAGAGTAGAAAATAATTTCCTTGGTATCCATGGATTACTTCCAATACTATATTAGTCTATTGGGTTTACTACATATTATATAAAATTAGCTATCTTTCACTCCCAAGACTGTCATGGAAGACAGAGGCCCTCACTTAATTGTGTTCCATACAAATTTCATTTCTTTTTATCTCAAGCGATATCTATATTTACCCAATGCATTAAAGTGATATAAAATTATGGTAGCATTTTTCACATTAACCATCTTTCATTAATTCGTGTTCTACAAGATGATATAAAATTCATCATAGTATAACCCTTACAAAGAATAAAATTAGTAATAAATATTTATTCATATATCATTCTAGGAAAATGAAATGGGTTTCATTAATATTTCATCATTTTATGATAACATAACCCAGGGATGGTAAATGCTTATCATAGACATATCATCATAATGATAATAAACCATCTAGAGGAAGAATAAGAATCTTATCATCAGATCCTATACATAGTAATGTTAAAATATCTTAAATGTATGTCATTATGGATGAAAAAGAATAATAATATGACTTCAAATATTTTTAAAGAAAATACCCTTTTCATTTTTAAATCAATTCATTAAAATATACGAACTTATAAAATAATATAGAAAATAATTTCATCAATAAGAACCTTTTAAATGTGTCAAATAAGATATTATTATTGATTTACCATGTTTTTTGGAATTTATTTTCATTCCATTTATGTTAAAATAAATATTTCATTAACATTTTCATTAAATAGAAAAAAGTAAATCATTCATAAAAAGAGATGAATTGTCCCTTTAAACCAATTTTAAAGAATTACAACAAGGGTAAAAAAATACTTTAATTTATCATTGGGGAATATGAAAACATTTTTAGAAAACACGGACATTGAATAAAATTGATTTTTGACTGAAGAGTGAATTATTTTCATATTTCCATAAATATATTATTTTGATCTCATGAGCTCTTTAGGAGAGGAAAACGAAATGAAATAATGTAAAATCACAAAATATAATTAACAGAAGATATTTCGTGTTATTCATGAGTTGTTTCTTTTGACTTTCCATCATTGGAATCCTAATTATAATCAATTCCCGTAAACATGGACACTGTAATAGAAAACCCTTACCACTTTAGTATCTCCTGAACCATAATACCCATGAAATAAATATCTTTAGATAGATATTTATATCCAACTATAATTATGATAATAGCCATAAAATAAATTATTGCTTCATATATAGAAAACATAATAGATATAATTAGTGAATATGGAACATGACTCATTGAAATTAATGTAAAATGAAAATGCATTACCTTTATTTAGAAATGCATCAAAAATGCTTTAATATATTCTATAATAATTATGAAATTATTAAAAATATATATAAGATTTATATAAATTATTATAATATCATATATGGTCCACTTATTTAATTTTAATGCTCATTTATTAATAATCCATTATTAAAATCTTACTTTCTTGGATCTTAATATTTTCTATTTCAAGAGATTTTTTGTTTTATAGTATTTTTATACGTACATTTATCATTGTTAGATAATCTAAAAATTTTAATATTGGCATAAATAACATTATATATAAATATATATTTAGAGTCATCAATAATGGATAGATACTTAAGAATGAAATACATCATTCATGGCGATGATAAGTTGTACATATGCATCAATATGGTTTTAAAATTTAGAAAAATGTAATGAATGAAATATAAAAAATAATTTACCTCTATAAATATATATTATATCAAATATAACATGTATATTAATTAAATATATATTTATTTCCAACACTCTAATGAGGAAATTAAAAATAAATCACATCGTTCCATGGTGTAGGTATTCCACACACACACAGGTGATGTTATCATTTTATAATGGATTGTAAGTTAAGATGATAGATGTAGTATAATATAAAAAAATTAATTATTAATTCATAAAATATATATTTAAATTTTTAATTGAACATAATGACATTCAATGAAATATGGTGATGTAAAATTTATTGTATAAAAATTTGGTGGCAGTAGTCTATACATACACCTGAGCTACAATTTAACTACACATTTGATATAATAGGGTGTGGATAATGGTTTTCATAAAATAATAATAACATTTAAATACATTTATAATAATAAATTTATTATTTTATTATGAATACCAAATATTTAGACATGTTAGTAGAAGAAATAAATTGTAAGAGATTGAGTAAAGTGATTGCATCTTCTTCAACGTGGCTCCTTCGATCCCTTATTATATAACCTTGGATAAGTTTTTTTTTGAATTCCAACAAATATAATTCATTTATAGAATGGTTTAATATAAAATTGGTTAGGGTTGTGACTATCAAGATGACTGATTTATGTCTAAAGAATGGAGAGAAGGGTAATAATTTTATTAGAAAGGGAAATGACAGACTTGGAATTGAAATAAAGATTTAAATATAATGAAGTTATTCTATATAAAAATATATCCTTATGGGTATATATTATAATAAAAATTTTGTATTGATGAAATATCAGTATCCAACGAAATTTATAATAGTTTTTTTTCATTTAAAAAAATACTATTTTTATTAACCCCTTCATCAATGATATTTAACATCAATGGAGTAACAACTATTATAAAATTAACAGTTATAATTTAACCTCTAAGATAAAAATAGAATCATAAATGGAAAATTGATGAAATATTTGAACATATATAATTTTCCTCACATTATTTTATGATATTTATTATTTTGATATAATTTTATAAAATATTATATTCATAAAATATAATTAATATTTTTTTGACAATATATATTATATTTGACCTTAGAGACAACAATAAAATTACCATTAAAAAAGAATGTCAAATTACAAATAAAAATTTATATTTGAAAATATCAACATTTTTTCTTTATATAGATATTAATGTTATGATGGTGAAATATAAGAATTTTGATTACATAAAATAATGAAAATGTCATTACTAAGGAAGAATGGTAGTAAAATTCCATATATTAATAATTTTGATGAATAGATTATAATTTAACCCATATAACTAAATTAAGGTGGTCATTGGTTATATTTGGAAACCCTACATCACTGTTTTAACACGTTTTACATATTTTACCCTTAACATGGTGACAAATACATACCAGAGTTACTATTAATAATGACCAAAAAATAAAACAATCCAATTTACCAAAGTTTTAACTCATGATTCGAAATATGGAATCCTTTTTTCATGATTTAATCTCGATATTTTGGATAAATTATTCTATGATAAAAACTTAAAACATAATGGAAACAATTTTTTATGAAAAATTTTACTTTTAGTATAAAAATATTTTTATGGAAAATTAAAATATTAAATTCATTCCAATGAATTAAGTTGGATTAATATCATATAATAAAACTAATTTTAGTTTGAAACCGATTTAAAACCATATTTCACATTATTAATTCTTTAATAAAAAATACTATTTACAATAAAAATATGTTTTTTTCAATATTCAGTAAACATTTTTCAAAATTTAAAAAATTTAACTCAATGAATATTTTTACATTTTTCATTCAAAAAATATTACTCATTTAGTAAAATAATTTTTCTAAATTTTTATATTAACTATTTTAATTTATTAACGAAAATGAAATACATTTTCTAATAAAATGAATTTTTATGAATAATATGACTTTACAAAAAATTGAGGGATCATTTCCAAAGAATTTATAAAAACAAATTTAATTATATTTTCATTTATATAAGTTTTATAATGAGTTTAATCATATTAATATAATCTAATTCCATCTAATTTGTAATAAACGTCATAAAATAGCATGTTATAGTTCTTATGCTCAATGTTTCATATTATACACGCTATCAAATATAGTGTTATTTTAAATTTGCAGGGTGCTATATTCTCTGCCCTCTAATAAATGGATCCTCACAATCTGAACATTATCTATGTAATATGGAGTTTTATATGTGATATTTTCTATGGAAAACCCTATTGGAAAAAGAAAAAAAGAAACATCATTTTTAAAATAGGGAAAGGGAAATATAAGGTAGTATAGACTAACATAGAAATCAGTTTACAAATTAGAGAACATTATTGGAAAGTTGAAATAAAGATATGGAGGGAAAACATAATGTCTGAAGAGTTTTGGAAAGTGACACATTTCATTTATCACAATAAAGTGAATGATAACAAGATAGATAACAACCACTAATCAATAAATCAACAATGTGTGAAAAGACCATTTATTCATTAGAAATGGTCATTATAGGATAACATATTTTTTATATTGTTTTTTCCTATAGATGATAAATTAATTTACTATTAAGATAGATAACATGAACAAACACAATTACTTTAGTTATTTACATATCATAAGAATAATTTCATGGTTGTCCTTCAATCAATGTCTACTCCATCTCTAACTCATGGAAAGGAATATTCAAGAGGATTATTTAATTGATGAATCCCTAATACTAACTATTAACATATAATATGATCTATAAAATAACGGAGTTTTATTCCAGCTACGTTAAAATATTTAAAAAACCAAAATTATTAACACATGTTATTAAATATGATAAATGTTATAAATTAATCTCTAAAATGTCAACAAAAACACACAGAATTCAACATAATCCATTCCATAAATAGATAAACATAATACTCCACCAAAATATATATAACGATATTCAAAACCCTATTATCTAAAATAAATAGTCACATATTTTATTTATTGAATTTAAAAATTAACATCTATCCCCCAAAAAACATGTAGTATCACATAATATAACATTCCAAATATGTGAATACCTTAATTCGATTATAATATTTTAAATATAAAAATAACTATAAACCCTAAATGAAAACATATATGCTTCCACAAATTAGCACTATCTTCAAACATTAATTAAAATCATCGACTGTTGACTATATTCCATAAATCCAAAAAATGAAATATATATTATAAAATATTACATAAATTAATTTTTTATAGAATCAATAAAAAATGTAATGCATAGAAATACTATAGTATTTAATTATTTAGTTTTAGTCATATCATTATCCCAACAAAATATTATTAACTCAACGTCAAACACATATTAATGGTTTTATTTCCCTAAATAAGTTGTTCTCCCTAAAGTATCAAATTACCACTAACTTAATTTTAGTGTTTATCAATTCCATTCAACATATGGTTTCAATTAATTAATGATATATAATGGTGGAACAATCATTAAAAATTTAATGAATCTTAAAAGAAAAATACCAATTATATAAAACTTTTACAAAAAATATTCTTGATTTCAGATATATACACAATTCAATACATTCAAATAACTGATCAAAAGAGTATAGGTCATTCCATGGCTTAAGGGTTAATCATTGGATTAGGGAATTTACTCGCATAATTCCCATGTTCCTCAACTATATGAAACTGAATTCTCTGTCAATCTGTTACACATTGAACCTCATTTCCAAAATGAAATCAACTTCCCCTTCCCTTGAGACATTCTCCTTATATCTTTTTCCAACATTCTTTATGTGAATAAAAGTTATCTTTATTTATTCAATGGTGATTACCATATAAAAATTAAAAAAATTCCATCTTACTTTTTCTAATGAAGTATGAAACTCAACAAACATGAAATTTTATATCATATATAATGATATATGATTAGGAATAATCACAATATTTCTCCTTCTACATCGTATTTCATTTAGATTTTTCATCGGTTACATCATTATATTTTCAATGAAATTCACAAGTAGCATGAATCCAACTATATCAATCCATTGTATATTACTAAAAACGTAGTGTGATAATCAATATTAATAATGAGAGATCATGAATAATCATTAATATAATTTATAAACAATAACACCTTATATAGAATATATGATACCGTTTATTTATACAAGGGAATCAGGGGTTATCATCTATTAAAATCCATTATAATTTTTCATAAAGAAAATTTAAATTAACCCAACCATGTCCCTCAATATTATCAAACTAGTTGCATAGTAATGGTAGATATTATTTGCACTAGAATATTGATTGAGATAAAATTATCCCACATTTTTATGGTTATTACCCATAAATGAATCTATTCCAAAAACATATCCACTTGTAGTATCTTGAAAACTATATTTCCTTATATGGGAAACCACACTCAATTTTTTACCATAACATAGGATTACATCATATAAAAAGTATTATTATAAGGATTCTTAATAATTTTTTCACATCTTAGTTTCTAAAGGTAACTAAACCATGCTCTGATACAAACTATAACAGCATAATATTTTCATACATATATATTACATATTTATATAATAATATTTATTGCATGACATTATGATATACATGAGAACCGTAAAGGTTCATTGGCTTTTGAAACATGGATTCATAAGAAACTGGTTAATATAAGATCTAAATCATTTCCAAAAAGATCTTAATAATTATAACCCTTCAATAATAGATCATACATAAAAGTTTTATTTTTATTTTGGGGAGAAAATTAATAAAAAGCGATATCAGATGCTTAATAAGTGTAAACAAGGGATATATAAATGTTAATTTAAACATAACTTGATATTATGGTAATGAGATCTTACATAAAACATTTAAAAACATACCATGTATATCATATACTATAACCTTTAATCATTAAATAAATATTGTAAGTTCATTGGACATGAATCATAATGGAGTTAAAAAAATATTATCTATGAGATTATAACATTGACATATGATACAAGTTTGAGTAATACACATATGTATAGAATACAATTTCATTTTTATCCATAGATAACTTCCAATAACATCATTGTATATTTTCACCACTAAATATTCTATCGTACCTATCATGGCCCACTCCCAAGACCATCAAATTTCAAAAAATTATGTTATTGAATGCAGTTCACTCCCCATTCCAATTGTTATTGTCTCTTGATATATACATCTTTACCCAATTAATTAGTGGTCAATATAATTCATGGCCTACCAATCACCAATATCTGTATCCATTCAAATTTTTTCCATGTTATCATAAAATATATATTTCTTCCAAAGTTTGTAGAATATAAATAGGTTTAATAAAAATTTCATCATATTGTAACCCATGGAGAATAAATAGGTTTCATAAAAATTTCAAATATCATCATAACACAACCCATATAAAATAAATGTCTTTATTAAAAATCTTTTCATTATAATCATTACATATCTAGAGAATGAATAAGAATGGTATAATTATATATCATCCACGGTAATGTATAATTATTATCAATGGATTCCGTATTAGATGAAAATTCCTTAAAATATCACTTGGAATGTTTTTGGAATAGAATAAAATTTTCAGTTTTAAATAAATTCATTTAAGTGAAGTAATTTATTCAATAATATTGATATCATTATCATTGAAAATAATCATGAGAATATATATTTGAATCCCAAAATCATTGAGGAGTCATAATGATTAGAAATTATATTCAATCCATATAAGTTAAAATAATGATTCTTTTCTCATTGATTGTAAGAAGCGAAAAGTACCTCATTTGGAAAATGGGAAGAAGTTTGTTTTGAAAAAAATTAAACATTAAAAATGTTTAAAATGACTTCGAAAAATCATTGGATAATAATAAAAACATTATTTAAAATTTATTTATAATATATGGTATTGGAATAAAAAATATTTATGACTCATGATAAATATAAAGTCATATTTCATTAAAACTATTTATTACCCCTCTTGATTACTAGAAGATATGAGTAAATATGAACAATGTAATCTCTATAAATAAAATGATGAGTATTAATTTAATGCTATTATTTAGTTGTAAAAAATGAAATTTCTTTATGATAAACATATATAAAAACAATCCTAGTAAATAAAGTTATTGTAACTTAAAATCGTTACCACTTTTGTACATTTTAAATCATAAGCCCAATTAAATAAAGTACCTTTTAAGGATATTAATATAATAATATTTTCATAATAATAATAACTAAATTAAATTTTGGGATGTATATACACCACTTAAAATATTCAAGTGATTATTGAATGTGTATCACCAAAATAAAAGTTAAAAAAATCAATTTCCTTGAGTTTGAATTCCTTAAAAAAATAACCTCTTATATAATTATTTTTAAATTTATTAAAATTCTATATAAAATTCATTTATAAACTTATAATATCATATATGATATCATTAAATCATTTAAACTTATAATTATTTGTAATCCCTTTTTAATGTCATCATTTTTTGGTGTTGACTATTTTATTTTTCAACAGAATTACAGTTATCTAATTTTTCTTATTATACATTTATCATAGTTAAATAATCAATATAATTTTGATAATGATATAAATTAATTTTTTGTTCAATATATATGTATATCGTGTTATCCATAAAGGACATTGATAAAAAAATCAAATAGTCCATTCTTGGAAATAGTCAGTCATACGAACACATGAACATTGTTTTCACTTTGAAACAGATAAGTCAAAATAATGATAAATAATAATTTAACATAAATAAATTCTAAATATATTATTTATATCATATATATATTTTTAAATATATTCCTATTACCATACATTTAAATTGTTAATGGAAAACAAATAACATCACTTTGAGGAGGTGGTAGTTCACATGAACACCCATGCGATGTTATTGTTTCCAAAAGATTGAATGGTAAGATGGTATATTTGATATTTTGATTACAGGTGAATAATTATTTCATAAATATTGAATATAAAATTTAAACCCATCATAATTACTATCCATGAATTGTTGTTTTGGAAAATTAATTGCATCACTATGTGAAGGTAGTAGTCCACATGTACACATGAGTGATACTTTTTGTTCCCATTTGATGGAATATGGAGTTGATATTGTCAGAAAAATATACATAATAAAATTTAAAAAAATTTATTTTATGGAATTTATTATTTTATGATGAATATTAATTTTTAATATAGGGTGGAATAAGAAATTAATTGAAATAGGTTAAGTATAACGATAACCTCTTCTTAGGTAGGCCTCAATTAGATCCTATAATAAGGATCATTTTAATAATATTTTAAGAAGAATTAAACAAAAAATTATCTATTATGAATTCTTTAATAGATATTTTGAAGTGTTTATCGATCTAGATTAGTCAATTAATTATTATGAAAATAAAGAAGGGATGTATTTTTGTAAGGGACAGAATTGACACACTTGCAATTATCAAAAACATTAAAATACTATTAAGCCATTCACAAGAAAAATTATTCTAAATAGACATATATTATAATAAAAATAGGATAAGGCTTAACTATCCTTATGAAAATAAATTTATATTGGTTTTGTGTCATTTAAAAACTTATCCTTTTTATTAACCCCTTTGTTAACCATTTTTAACATTTACAGTAGTAAAAACTTTTTCAATCATAAAGTGTTATAATTTAACTTATATAGTGAAAATTTCATCATTAATGGAAAATGGTTAAAAAAATCCCCATATTAACAAACATTACCAAATTCAAAAATTTTAGGATTTTTAAATAAATCAATAAATAATATTTTTTCTAAAATACAATTAATGAAATTTTTACACTATTCATATCTTTTGACATTAAAGACATAAAGAATATGATCGAATTAAAATAAAATATTTTCACACAATCAAAATATGTCATATTTATCTGAAAAAATTATTTAACTAAATAATTCACCAATATTATATTTATTTTAATACTATTAAAATCATTTATTATTTTTCTATTATTTGAATAAATACAATTTTATAGTTCTATAAGAATATATGGTAATTATTTTATTACAAATAATTAAATATAAACTACCCTGATAAAAAAATAATTAATATTTAAAATCCTTTTTATAACCTAAATTATTATCTTTATGTCGATTTGAAGAATTTTAAGAAACATTAAGGTCAATATAGTTTGATATTTGAATTTTCATTACATACAATAACTTAAATGTCATTATAAAGGGAAAATGTCACCAAAATTCAACATATTAGTATTAATATGAATATGGATGAAATTATAAAATACAAAAAAAAGGCATATATTGGATTGATTTTGTGACATTTCATTATTCTTTTAACCACATTTTACACATTTTACCCATACCGATATAACCAAAATTTACAACGATTACATTTCTTAATGAATAAAATAATGTGGAACTATTAACCATATTTGGACCTAGTGATTCAAAATATTGAATCCATTTTTAAATATTAAATATGTAGAATTTGAAGTATATAATTTATGATAAAAACAAAAATTATAACAAAAATAGTTTTTCAAAAAGTTTTCTATTAATTGTTAAAAAGTATTTATACCATATTAGACAAAAAAACTTATTTCAATGAATTTAATTATATTATTAGTATTATAATAAAAAAATCTTACCTTCAAATAATTTTAAAACAAAAGGCCACAATACAAATTAATGACTTAATAACAATGTTTCCAATAACAAATATATACATTTTACTACTCGTAAAACTTTTTTGGAATATTATAAATGGTTTACACAACGAATATTTTTAAATTTTTATTTAAAAATTGAATATTTTTATTAAATTTGTTGAATGTGGAAAAATCTATTTATTTTTTTCTCACAAAAGGCCATAAAAACCATTTTTTAAGAAAGTGTATTTTTAATAATAAAATTATTTTACAAAAAACCCAATGCCTATTTGATAAGAATTAATCAATAAATTATTATTTATTATTTATATTATATATATTAAATAATGTGCTTACTCATATTAATTCTCTTCAATTAAATCATTTATGTTGTTACTGTCATAATATAAAATTATTTTGTGGTTCATTTAATGTCAATGTTAAAGGTATTATACACTATCAAACATAATGTTATTTTAAAATACAAGGTTGATAAAATGTATCTCAAATCTTGTGAATGAGCCGGATATAAATATTAATTAACTAGAAAAAGAAAAAAAATTATCATCCTACATGTTTACCTTAATAATAGAACATGAATTGTTAAATTCCCTAAAAAAGGCTGACATAACTCCATGAAACCTATTATTATTTTATAAAATTCATGAGTAATTAACTGAAAAATATTAGATAAGACAAGGTGGGTAACACTAAAATATACAGTGAAATTATATTTCATCAATCATGATATAATTCTTAAAATAATTATATAGTCTTGTAAATAACCTTACCCTAGTATCCCAGAGGCTACAATTACTTTATTTTAGTTGAATATGATATGAGGAATCATATCCCATACAAATAAATATTATAGTAGTAATGGTATACTAGATAAATACTTAATAATCATATTAAAATTGGTAACATAAAATAAAACAAGTTTTCTCATTGAGATCGCCATTTTTTCCATTTTCATATCAGTACATATCAATAATTAAACACTTCCTAATATCTAAGGTAAAATAAAAAATAAAGGGGTTGGATCAGATTCTCTGTTAGGGTATGCATACCATGTAATATATCAACATCAAATAAGAATAATCTATATTTAAAGGTAAATAAGTAAAAAAATGAAGTGTTATAAATTAGATGAGTTTAATATGGATGGAATTAATTATGATAAAATAATTCCATATAAATAATTACATTATAATCCAAAATAACGATGTATATTCCTACTAATTGAATAATCACATAGAACATAAAAAACTAATTTCATAATGATGAAATGTATAATTTTTGAAACAATGACAATACTATAAAGGAGTTATTCCAATTCTTATTACATAAATGTGTGAGTTCTCGACCGAAAAACCCAAGATAGTTTGTCTCATGAATGAAACCATTGAATATAAGGGATATATAAGGCCCTACCCATCATGTACAAAGTCCAATTATATAATTATATGAAAAGGGTAAAAAAAATTAATTTAAACATTCATATTTTCATAACTATCATATAAAATTCTAATACATTTTTTAATAAATAAATATAATCATAAATCACTCAGATTAGTATTGAAAATGGTTTCAAAATAATACATCCCAATCAAATGAACAGAAAACATCCATATAAATTTAAATGATAAGTAGTGTATCATTATAAAATATTCAAAATGGATCATTAAAAAATGAGGGTTTATTTCTTTAATGAATAGAAATAACATAACAGTTTCCTTAGAATAACTCTTGAGGAAAATATTGTTTTTGTTTTTAAAATCACATTTCATTAATAATGGTTCATAAAAAGGTTTGAAAATTATTATTATTGAAAATAATATTAGAAACATGTAAAATAATATTAAATAAATTGAGTGCTTATGATTATGTGAAATTTCATACATTTTTTATATGTTTGAAAACTTTTCCACTCAATTTTTCAGAAAAACCTAAATGGTCCATGTTTAGAAAACAACATGCAGATTCCATTTATAATATTTTTTAAAAAATGTCTAGCATGGGATGAAATTTATTTCATAATTAATTTATTGAAAATGAGAATAATTTCAATATTTTTTACAAAACATGTATTTTGAAGAACAATTCTTACAAAATAATGTGAGAAATAAAGTTGAAATTTATTAAAAATAATTCCTCAATCATTTTTAGTACCAAATAGAAGAAAATTTTATAATTAATTAAAAAATACATAAGTAGAAATATGAGAAAATTATTATTTAATTTCTTGAAAAATATATCAAAATATTAAATAATTTTATATTTAATCCTAAAAAATCCTAAAAAAGGTGAGATTTAAAAACAATCCCTTACAACAATGGTAAATTTTGAATCTTAAGAGCCTTGAATTTAGTAACATCATGTAAAGAATTAAATACCATTATGTTAAATGGATTTATAATATAATATATCATTGGGGTAGTGTATAAATCCAAAAACATAACTATGTGTTTAATATGGCATAAATCTTATATAAATGAATCTGATATCAGAAAACCTTACCTCATGTTCGACATCCATCATATGTGTCTAAAAAAATTTAATAATAAATATACTTTTATTATAAATTCATTTTATAACCATAATCTTATTTCTCATACCATATATGGTTTAATTGGGGACTTTTATTTCTCATTCAATAATAATTATTTGTTAAAATCACTATTTCGAGTAATGACAACATTGTTTTTATTTTATGTTTTCATTTGGAATTATCATTCCTCTTACATTTAACATGTTTCAATAATCTAAATAATGTAAATCCAGATATAAATATAACATATAGTAATTATAAATTTATTTTGAGTAGTGTAATACATATCGAGATAAAAAATTTATTACACCGTTCATGGAGACAGTAGGTTATACATTCGCATGAATGTTGTTTCTATTTGTTTCGAAAGAAGGAATGAATTGAAAATAAATATTAATTAATCTTTAAAAAACCACTATTAGGTCATATATATCATTTATATTAATCATTTACATCCCTATTACCATCCATTCAAAAAATAAAAACAATCATTTCACCCCATTACGTGGATGTGGTACTCCACACAAACACACATATAATGTTATTTGATTGTAATGGATTTGAAGGAAATAATGAATATGTTATATAATGATTATATACATATTTTTAAGTTATAAATTTTATATATATTTTTTAATTCTAAATTTATATCATTCCATATAAAGATTAACTGGAAAATAAATCTCATCATTTTATGAGGTGGTAGTCAATATTATATAGGAGAGAAATTAGCATATCCCCCGGGGAATGGAATGTGAGAATAAATATGTAATGTATTAATTCCATATGAATAATAATTGGCTAGATATCATTTACATATGTTTAATCCATCAACATGTCCAAAATTTAATGGTGTTGATGGAAATAAAGATCGGTCTGGGTCATTCCATTAATTTAATAACATTTAAGTATATAGGGGATACTGTAATTATTATATTACCACATATGAATATGATTTTAATGAGGTGAAATAAGAAATAAAAAAAATATTCATATTAAATAATTTTATAAGTGGGGGAGATGACATACATGGAATTTTTGAAAATATGATGTCATTCCCATGGTTTTATTTTTCCAAAAGCATCCAAAATGGTTCAATATCGAACATTGCATGTTATATGGTCAAAATATGTCTATCTAATGTGCCTTGGATAGGTTTTATGTCATTTTTAACCCTAATATTAGTAGTTTAACCCCAAGTAAACACTTTTTACCTTAACTGTGGTAATTATTTTCTATTGTTTTCCACATCATTTTGGAAACAATTAAGTTGAAAATATTAGATAATGATAATTATTCTGATTCCAAATATTAAATATTTAAAATTTTAATTAATAGATATTACAGTATTAATATTAAAATGAAACTTCTAGACGAGATGGAAAATTGATTTTGATGAAATTCCCTTTTTCATGTTAAATATGATCATATATTTACTATATTAATAGAAATAAAAATTATATTTATTCATACATATAATGGTATATGTATAATATATATGTTTTATTTAAATCAATTTTCATTATATATTTTTTATTAATTAAAATGGGGAATCACTGTAAAATTTTAAATAGTTTTTCGAAAACATATTTTAAGACCAAACAAAAAATTATTTAAATTTAGTATAAGTGTCCTTAGTGTGTAATTAATTTGATTATATATAATAATAAAACAGGTATTAATTTAAAGAATATTATAAATCAAAATATTCTTTTTATTATTAATTAAATGAAACCTTTCAATAAATCGATATTTTTTACTATACATTGACAAATCAAAATTTTTGGAAAAATACCTAAATTTCACCCAATGTAAATTTTGATATAATTATTTAATTTTTTTCTAATATTTTAAAATTAATTTCATAAAATTGAAAAAAAAAAATTCTGAATTACTTGAACCATGTGTGACTAAACTGCCCTTAAAAATTACAATTTTTTAGAGGACATAAATTTTTCTATAAAATAATTCTTATTTTATCTCTAATAAATAACTTACCATTAAAATTATTATATACAAGTATAGAAGATATATTTTTAAAATTTATATATTCTTATTCATACCCACTTACTTAATGGTTTTGTTATAATTTCTATGTTTAAATAATAATATTTAAATAAAGTATCATGTTTCATTTAAACCTAGTGTTGCATGAATCATTACCCATCCAAGAGATTTAAATTATTTTAAAAATATATATTATTATTTCTTTTTTGGTTAAATTCTCTTATAATATTTTTTTTCAAGTCATATATATAACATTTTATTATGATTCTCTTGTAAAATATTAGGGCCTTACATTTTACCCCTTAAATAAATTGAATCCTCACAATTTAATCACTATCTCAAAAATTAAGGGTATGAAATTTGAATATAACATTGATGGAAACCCAAATACTATGATGGGTAAAAAATTAATCTTATTAATAAAAGATATATTCATCTATAGTGGACTTCTATATCAGAACACAACACTAATTCCAAATAGGACACTAGTGGAAGGTGATGATATAGACATGGGAGATAAGTGTAAATATTTATAATGTGTTATAAAGATAATTTTCAAAATATATTTAATGATCAACTTATTGTTATAAAACATAAATAAATAAATCTATGTTCACTTTAAAGACAATTAGATTAATCAGATAAAGAAGTAATACTATAGAATTTTGGTTTCATGATCTTTTCCTAAATAGGAGGAATTTTTTTCCAGTTTATAATATAAATAATCATACTTATTTGATATATTTATATTTAATTATAATAATTTCATTAATTGGTTGTGCTTTTATAAAATTCCACGTCATCTCTTACTCTGTGAAATCAATATCGATAATTGATTTTTTTATTACCAAAACACTTAAATTATCATTTAATGGATCATAAGATCCATAAAATAATGATAATAAATTCATTCTTTCTCTAGATATTTTTCAAAACAAAAATATTTTCAACAGTTATCCAATATAATACATTAATCTCTATTTCTTAATAGTAAAATCATTGGATGAAAGTTAATATTTAATTTTCAAATAAATTATATAAAAACTAAGTTCATTTAAACTAGAACATCACACAGGTCCCAGGTAAGTGTATCATCCTTTTCACTCTTTGGATATAGGATCATTCCCGATAGACATTCTTTATATAATGGGTTGTCACCCACTATGTGGGATTCCTTCTTAAAAAAAATATTATTAATATAATTCCTATAATGGTCCCATATGTTAATAACCTTTAATTAAATTACCATAAATGGTAATATAAACCCTAAAAGTTACTAATAACTTTATAAACACCATTATATCATTATTATCACAACAACATGCACATATTAAGGGTTATCATCCCTCAATATTATTTATTATAATAATTTCAACATGACACTAAATATCATTTTCAAGTCATTTATACCATTCAACATATGATCTCAAATACTAATATAAAAATAATGATTGACAATAATTATACATTTAATAATTATTATAACCAGAATATCAATGATTAAATACTCATATAACATATTTTTGAATATAAAAACAAGAACATTAATCATTCCACTTCATTTGTAATGACATCAAAATCTTGACAATGATCACTTCTCTTATTTTGAGGTTTAATCCCTTGATGCTTGGGTAATTAGTTTATGTAGTTTCCCATCTCCATATTGTAGAATTATTGAACATTAGAATATATTTTCTTACTCTTAAAATTATTATCATGGATGAATCTCCCACCAAACTTGTAGATTTGCCATTGTATTCATGTAATTACAATTGTGTTATTTTCTACAACTATAACATGGGGTAAATACCATATTTCTTTTATTCCCATTAATGTTTTGATATAGTATAAAATTATAATCATCCTTACCTTTTCAGTAATAATACTAGGAAAATTAATTCTCCATCTTTATACCATAAGATTCTATGTCATTATATAATAAGAATCATTTGCAGACTAGTTCCCTTCAAATAATTTCCTTAATACAATTAATGAATATGTAAATCATTCAATTTTAAGTACTAATATAGTCTAAAAATTTAATTTTTAACCTTATAAAATTGTCTTAATTTTTAGAAATGTTTGAAACTTTCTTTTGTTTTAGATGCACATATTTTTCCTCTATATCCGGTCATTTATCATGAGGAAAATAGTTTTCCATGAATAATACCTTAAAATCTAAACATTCCATGTTTTCTATTTCTTATCCATCTGTTGTGTTTTTAATAGATGAATAACATTGATATACATCTCAGGATAGATGATAAAATACCATTAAAACTTTACAACTTTCATTTCATCACAAAGAGATATATTTATTATCTTTGAAAATTATCTATTTATCAGTTGCAAATTGATTTTTATTCCCCTTAAAAAATGGATGGTTCTGATGTATAAAGTGGTATAACTTTTTTACATCACATATTGGATCAAGAGGAAGCTCCATATAGTAATTTTTTTGATAATAACATTTGTTTGTTTCCCCAATATTGATATAACATGATCAGTTCTCAGTGTCGGTCCAGATCTAGATACCTTATCATTTATAAGAAAAAATTCCATACATGGTTACATGGTTTGAAACAGTTTCCATTCCATCCTCTAGGACCCACTTATAAGTAATGGTATACATGGGATTATATTATAAAATTATAAAACATAATTTAAAATCCAAAAACTGCAGAAAAACTAATCATTAATTGATAATTTTATTATTAGATAATCTCCTAATCATAATGATTAATTCTTTTAGAATGGTTTCAAATCATAACTATATTATTAATTCAACTATAAGGGTTTGTAATGAAAACAAAATTATCCTATGTATATCCAAATTGAGTTCAAATATAGTTTCCCAATAAGAACCCTTTTTATGTAGCAGGGAATGCTCGGGTCGATCATTCTATGCCATTTTTAGGGTTATTAACCCAAGGATGGTCTTTTCTAGAACCATGTACAATTGTAGTTTCTAAATAAGGATTTATTTATAGAAAAATCCAAATATTCTTTTGGTATATAAAATCTGATAATGTTCCTATATAACTATCCTAAATGTATTTCATATGGTTATGTTCAAAAATTTATATATTCCTTTGTTTAGGTCTCATGGTTTCTATTAAATTTCCAATGATTCCAACTATAATATCCCCAGTCGAAATACACTAGAGTTAGTGGTCACATTATTAAATTACCCTAAGATACATGTACCACCATAGAATGATAAATGGTTAAATAACTATATTATTTGACAATGTTAATAAGGTGAACCTTCATTTTCGGGGGCCAGTCTAATTAGAATTCCACAGTTAAGAGTTCTTGGGATTGAGTAGTGATCATCATGGCTAAACTTTTAGGATGTCTCTCAGGGTGTGTGTGAGTGAGGATAAAGAACAATGGAATGGAAAAATATTGTACTGTGGGGAAAATAATTAGACATATAACTTATTCAAGCACATATGTGGGAACCTTGCTGGGGACCACATGTCTGTAGGGAAACTGGTGGTATCTGGCGAGCCAGGACACGATGTCCATGTTAAGGCAGGGAGGTTGTGCTATCTGCGGGGCCCATTTCTTACATTTGGTATCATAGATGGTACCCATCCTTGTGTGTAGTACATTACATGGGTTGACATTTGGGCTCACAATGAGGATGTTTTGCTCTGAAGGGGTTGTGAATATAGCACCCAAAATAATAATGAGTTAATTAACAATATGATACGAATCATTTAAATAGGATGTATCTTTCTTTTCCAGACCATAACTAATTAGAACTTCAATGTTAAGCCTGATAGGGTAGGATTAGTGATAAGGATAGTTGACCTTCTCAGAATTTTCTCAGGATGGGTGTATGTGAGGACAAATTGCACTAGAAAGAAAATGTGTTAGAATGTGGGGACAATAATTTTTCATATGACCCATTCAGGAATGTGGTAGGGCCCCAGGGAGGGGACCACTTGTCTATGGGGAAAATGGTGGTACCTAGAATTCTAGGACACGATGACCATGTTAAGGTGGGGTGGTTGTGCTGTTAGTGGGGCCAAGTTTTTCCAATACAATGAATCACATCCAAATGAAATTAATAGTTTAGTATTATTTCTAATATAGATACATACTTGAAATTTTTATTATAATTGAATACATAAAATATAAAAATTATTTTTCTTTAAGAAAAAAATATTTATCATTTACATATCCCTATATATCAACCACAAAGCACATCATATTATCTCATGGATAACAAATGATATGAAATGGGTGATCTCAGATACTCAATATGGATATGCATATAATAGAATCAATCATGAATAAATACGAAAATTCAATATGATAATGTAAATAAATAAAAAAAATTATCATTCAATCAATTACATGATAATAATATAGATGGAATAAGTGATTATAAAATAATTCTTCATATCTAATCACTTGATCATGAAAATTAACAATGGAAATTATAACTAATAAAAAAATTAGGTGTAACATAAAATTTATCATCATATTGAGGGATTGGGAAATTAAAAACATCATAACCATGTCATCAAGGCCTCATTCAAAGACACAATATATAAATTGGAGAGGCCTAGGAAAAAAAAGCTAACGTAGTTTTTCTTACGAGACCTACTGATGCATCGAGGGGAAATAGCAAGCCCCTCCCATAACATACTAAGAACAATTAATTCATCATATTAATGGGTTATAAATAATAAAAATAAACAATTTTATTTTAAAAAGGATAATATCATATGATAATACTATTTCCAATCAATTTTCATAATCATAAACCATTCAGAGTAACATGTAGATTTTTTTTCAAAATAGTACATCCAAATAAATAGATCTTATACCATCTAGGAAAATAATAAGGATGGACCAATTAAATCATATTCAAAATGGATCATAAGTTAATATGAGGTTTTTCACTTTTATTAATATAAATACACAAAAAATTCCATTAAAATAATCTTGAGGAAAATATCTTATTAATTTTGACAACAAAATTTTAAAACAAAATGTAAGAAAACATGAAAATATATTTCATTTAAAAATAAATAGGAATTTTTTTAAAAAAAATCTTCAAACAATTCATTGTTCATGATAGTGTAAGATTATATACACATAGTATAAATTAAAAACAGTATTTCACCATTTCTGTAAAATCCAATTAGGCTATGTTTGGGAAACCAAATGAATATTCCATGATTTTTTAAAATATGTCAGGAATTGTTAAAAAAATATTTAATAAAATATTTTTGTAATATTAAAAATAATTTTTATTTTTATAGAAATATATTATTTTTAAGAAAAATGATTTCTGATCGAATAGAGAAATAACTTCATATTTTCATGAAAACATTTTCCCAATCATTTTAATAAAAAAATAATACAAATAGTATTATTACCTTAAAATTTCATGAATAACCATACGCGGACAAAATTTATGAGTTTAATGATATATATATATATATATATATATATAATATAATCATTGAAATTTTAATCAGAAACAATACCGATAAATTATGAGAGTTAAAAAAACCTTTACCAATTTTGTAACTATTAAATCATACACCCCATGATTGAAAAAAAAATTAAAAATTAAATACCATGATTTTAAATGGATTAATGATATAAAATATAATATGGGTATTTTATGCACCTCACAAAACAACAAATTCTGAGACATAGAATACGTCCCAAAGAAGTAAATGTGAGACGAGAAACTCTTACCGCGGGTTTTTATTCTTTCATATGTGTCTTATCCTTTAATATAATAAATATAGGTTAACTATAAATCTATTAAAGAACCATAATCATATATCATGTACCATATATTATTCACTTATGGTCTTTTATATCCAGTACATTATTAATTCTTTCCTAAAATCATTATTTTGTAAAATAATTTCTTTGTTTATCAAAATGTTTTGATTTGAAATTTTTCGGTCATTTTACCTTGATAATGGTTCTATCATCTCTACTATTTTAAAAATGATAAAAATATATTATATATTATTTATATATCTATTTATGGTATTCTATAAAATTGAGATATAGAAAATGGATTGTATCATTCAAGGAGATGATAGGTTGTACGTACACATGAACAATGTTTCCATTTTTTCTTGAATGAAGGAACAAAATGAAAATAAATTTTAATTCACATTTCAAAATTTATTATTATGTCATATATATCAACTATATTAATAAAATACATATTTATTACAATCCATGTAAAAATAAAATGAAAAAAAATTCACATCACAACGTGGATGTGGTAGTGCACATATATGAAAGAAAAATGTAATTGTTTTCTAATTAATTGTAAGGAAATAATTTAGATACGACATTATATTTATAAATTTGTTTAGGGCATAAATATATATTATATTCATTAATTTAAACCATACTACATCAATGTAAAGTGTATGAAAAAATTATTTATATTGCTTCGTGAGGTGGTAGTCCACCGTACACACGAGCGATGTTATCATATCCCCAATGGAATGGATATTGAAATGTGTTATGTGATATAATAATCACAGATGTATAATAATGTCATAAAAATCAAACGAATATATTAAATAAATCATTATATCTTTCATTTAAATGGTGTTATGGAAGGAGATATTGATATGGGTTATTCCATTAACATAATAACAACTCATTATATATGGTATACTAGTGTTATTATACTATTATATTTGATGATGAAATGAAGAAGGTATGTGAATAAATTAATCATATATGCATGTTAAATAATTGTACCTCTTCTGTATAGACCCTTTTTATTCATATACCTAAACCTTTCATAGGAGGGATTTCAAATCAATATATGGTATCAAGGAAGTTAGGAGGGAAGTAAGAATGATATTTGGGTATTATTTGTGCAAACTAATGGGTTTTGGATGTTTAAAGATGAGAGGGGGGGGTGATCATTTATAAGTCGTGGAGAAGAGACATATTAAACTTTTAAAAAAAAATCTAATAAAAACATTTTTCACATACCTCAAGCACTTAAAATAGGACATTATAGACCCTTGGAATTGATATGGTCGAAATATGGACTTCCAATAGGTTTTTCATTTTTTTTGATTTATTTTTACAAATACATTCTTAATTTACCCCTAGTTAAAATTATATCTACCGCAACTCTGAAAATATAGTTTTACTATTATGACTGTTAATTATAGACATAAATTATGTTATAATTTTTAGACAATATTAATTTTTTTATTGTAAATATCCACCCCATTTATATAAATTCAATCAAAAAAATAGGTATAATTCAATTTAAAATATATCCCACAAATACCATGAAAAAACTGGTTTCAAAAAAATGTATTTTTTAGTAAAAAGGTGATAAAATATTAGCTGTATTAATATAAATAATGATTTTTTAAACTAAAAATTAAAAATAAAAATGTTATGTATAGATTTTATATTAATAAATTCTCATTAGGGGTTATTATGATTAATAAACATGCGGAAACATTATATACTTTAGACCACTATTCAGAAAAATGTTGTGTTAATCGCTATAAAAAAATTTAAAATAAAATAACTTATAAAGGTAATTAAAATTTAACTACCTTCCACAATTATTAAAAAATAACCCATATTTTACAATAAATAATTTTACAATTATGTTGGCATTTTAAAATTTATTAATATATTATAATAAAATGATAGTTTTTTAAAATTTTATATTTTCCAGTATTCAGTAAAAAATAAATAAATTATGAAAAAAAAGCACTCTAAGTAAATTATAATATTCCAATATAAAATTGGAATTATATTTTTAAAAAAATTTCCCCAAATTTGTTAAAAATTATATTTAAATTATGTACACAAATCATTTTTAAACTGCCATTTTGAAAAATATTGTTTCGTAAAAAAATTCGTTTTCTATAAAATTATTTTTATTTTATATATAATAAATATGTAAACATAGAATATATTTTATACATGTGTAAACCAAATAATTTTCACAATTTAGAAACTAATATTCTCATCCTCCCACTTAATAGACATGTTATAATTTTTATGTTTAATTAATTATACTTAAATAAAGTATCAAATTTTGTTGAAACCCAGTATTGTGTGCATCGTATGATGTCAAATAGTTTAAATGTATTTATAAATTAATATATCTCAAAATATTTATGGGTTATATTGTCCTATAATATTGGTGTTTTGTGCCATATATTCTATCTAATATGATGTTTCTATTCTAAAATCAAAAGGCGTTGCACCTGGAATCCAAATTTTGGGGATCTTATCCTCATGGGAGATACTAAGTGGATTTATAATCATTGAATTGAATTAGAAGTTCCATTTTTATAAACATCTCAAATTCACACCATTTTAGATAAATTTATGTACACAAAGAGGAAAAAAAGACGACACTTCTTACCACTTACCAAGAATTTTATAATTCAAAGTATGTATGAACTTGATACTTGATCCACATGCATTGAAATGACTTATTGGTATATCTATGACATAGAAATAGATGAATTAAGAATTAACCCCCTAAAAAGGTTCGTATGAACATCGTCGACATCATTGATATATAGTACCACTAATTTCACACTTGTTCTCTTGACAATGTTCCCTTATCAATTCATATAATAGATTTAACCACCTCATTGTTTCACAGTGGTGGTATTATCATCAATCAAGAAGTTCTCCATGGAAGATGGATAAGTAAGGAGTGATTCCTTTATCTTTTCAAGAATGATTCCCTCTCCTATTTTTACAGGGTTCTATACCATGCGATATCCTAATGGGATTGATTAAAATGTAAGGCTGACCCAATAAATATATTATTGAAGGATTATATATATTTAGACTTTATAAAACATGTAATCTTACATAATATTTCATTATAAACATAATTATGACTTGTAAACATTCTTCATGTCAGACTCTCCTTTAGAAAAATTAAGAGTGCACACATCCTTTATCATTCAATATTCATAAAGGCCCATAGACATCTAATGATAAAGGGATTTTGGGTAAGTGGTTCTATAAAAGAATCCCTGATGAATCAATGAGATTAAGGTAAATAGATGTCACAAATAAGATATAGATTTTTCATTATATAATTCATCTATTATAGAATTCATTATTATTGAATCATTGTATGAATATATCTATTTGGTTTAAATAGATTAGGAAAATATTCATCTTTTCTTTAAATCATAAATTTGAATACTATTATTTCTCTAAATCAATGAACTAAATCCATCCATCTGTATCTTCAGATTTCATTATATATCTAAAAAATCATAATCAACATTAATTCATTTGTTTTTAATCTGAATCTCACTGTTCAACGACCTATCAATATTTCTAATAGTTTTTTTTGTTGTGTGGATTAAAACTTTAGAAGGTTTTAATTGTTCTAGACCGTGCATCTTTTGATTGATTGGTGAATCTTGTTACATGAGTTTAGATATCAACTGAGGTTTAAACTGTAATAATATCGCTGAATCCTTTCAATATTCCTATATCTACTACCGGAGGCTCTTATTTTTTTCATATATTCAGATGTGTTGGATGAATCCATTTGATTGAAGGAAGTGGGATAGTGAAACGTTTTCTGGGATAATGAAATCTCTACATATTTAATCTATATTTTCATATTTAAATCCGTAATATTTAGTGGTCGAGGATTAATATGAATGTTATAAAAATAGGGATAAATTATGGTATATGTATATATACAGTTCTTCTGGCATTCTTCTACTAAAACTATGCCTCTTATTCTGCAGGTATTCTAGAATATTATGTCTCTGGAATATTTTTTTTGGGGAAGTTTTCAATAATTTTTTTTTTCAGTTTTATTATTAATAACATTCCAGTGTAATGTTTTTTCCTCCATTTCTCTAAATTACTTATTTTAATGTTCCATTTTCTCATGATTATAAAAATCAAACTATAATCAACAAAGGGGAATTAAAATAAAATTACATTATTAAACTCCTTAATATGAAAATTATTACTATGAATATTTTTATAATATATTCTATGGGTCACCCATCTAGTGTAATCAATCATAAAAAAATGTAATGTGGATAGAATCTCATGTTAGAATAAATTTATAAAGGGAATTATTTTTCATAAAAATTTTCATCTTCATAATGAGATAGAAATATGATGAATTTTTTTATTAGTTCAGCCTTAGATATAATGATTCAATTTATGTGGAACAACTCAACATCACTATATATATTTATTTCTGTATTTTAGTAGTAGATTTGTTGGATACAAAGATTTTATTGGCTATGTATTGGATATGGTCAATACATATTCTTATATTTTTTGTTAGTAAACACTATACAATTAATGGTTGTGGTTTTTAAGCATGAAATTTTAGAATAACTATTTTTTCCTTCCATTCTCCATTAAATAAGGTTACTCAGGTCCATTCATAACAAAAATAAAGAGGATTATAAAATCAAAAATGAACAAGTCCTAAACTCAGTTATTTAGGCATATGTATTTCAATCTAATTTCATATAAAGGATTTAATGAATTTTTATAAAGATCCATCCTTATAAAATTATATAATCTTGAATTTTAGTCCAGAACTCACATCCACTCATAATGAGGGAATTTTTATATTTATTGTTTTAAATAATTGTTATATAATATATACATAACATTTTACTTTAATATAGAGCATATACCACAAAAACATTATCCATTTTTCTAAAATTTAAGTCTTCTAATACATATACTAATGTTGGATTCTAGCTACAATGTGGAAATCTCACGATCCACCACATCCACTATCTGGTACATGCCCTTACTCCATTACACCATGTCTCCCCTCCACTCCATTTCTCTTCCAATCTCAGCCTCCCTCTCACACTCGGGGTCAAGAACTCCCGCCGAGGGTTTCTCACTTGGCGACTTATACTCCCCTCAATCCCCAACCTCTGTCGTACTGTATCTCCCAATCAACAAGAACTCCATAGAACTCCATCTCCATCATCCTCCGTCTCTCGGTTGAAAATAAAATCTCTATGGTGCACTTTCTCCTACTCGGGTTTAACATATCATGACCTAGGGTTCCTAAAAACCCCCATCATCGTCGTCCTCCATCACCCCGTTACCTCCACTCATCCAAGACTTTCTACAGAGTAATGGAGGCTATACACTACCACAAAACTCCGTCACATCATTCCCCTTTCATTCCATCCCAATACCATTTTCCTCCTTCTACCGCTCATGATTTATATTAGATTTTCTCCGGCTCGTGACATACTTTAGAGCCGCTTTGCTCACAATTTCACACTCGCGATTTCATGTTACCGATTTCAAAGTACCTTTGTGATCCTTTTCTATAGATTTCATTCCTAACATCTCCCTCTACCGCTCCATCTTTTGATTTAATTCTCACAAATTCCCATCAACAATTTCTACTCGCGATAGCTGTTCTTTGTGATCTCCATCCTTCGCATCATTCCTCTTTCAATCCAGTATGAATTCATCACTTCATACCACCTACTTCTAGGGATTTCAGTGGGTGGTTCAATGTTTCACCCTATATTTTTAAATTATGATTCATTCACTCCCATCCATAGGTTTAACGGAAATGATGAAAACTGTGCTGGCGGTCATAGTTCTCTATCATCGACTATTCACAGCTTCGGTTTTCGAAGCACATTTCAACTTCCCCTTCACATTTCTCCTCCCTATATCATCGTTGTTGGGTTTCCCATTGAAAATAAATTCCTTCATCATCGTTTAAAACTAATATTATTTTTTATAATTATATTTTTTCTCCCGCGATGCCAAGTTATCCATGAATATCAACTCTTTTGACCACTCCACTGAATTATGGAATGAATGTATTCGATTTACATGAATTGAGTAGGAGAAACACAAGAGAGTCATATCATTTATGGATCAAGGAGGTTTCATCCTAATCTTTTTTTAGAAACAATTAATTCATTTGGATTTTATTTATTGTTAATAACTCATCAATTATATATTATGTAGAACTCAAGGTGTTCATGATACTACGATAATCGTGTTCTTCATCAGTTATATTGAAAACACATGAATTTGACTTCAATGTGTTCAGATTTGTGATTATTGACAATACAAATTATTATTTATTGTTAATGACCCATAAATTTTATATTGTGTAGAACTCAAGGGGATAATGATACTGCAATAATCATGTTCTTCTTGAGTTAGATTTGAATAAACTTGAATTTGACTTCAATGTGTTCAAATTTATGATTACTGACAATATGAATTTGTACAATACACAAAATTCATTTTAGCCCATTTTTTTGATTATTTAAATCATTAAGTATTCAATTTTTCATTAATGGTTCAGGATTTATTACATTAATGTCAGAAAGGCAAGTAAAGCATGAAGTTGTTGATTGTAATATCACAACATTTTTAATACTTCTGGTCATGTTTTTTTATTCTTTCCATTATTTATCATTTTTCATTTAATATCATGTAATTTACTGTATTTCAATGTATTTTTGGATCATTAGTGAACACCTCATAATCTATATGTTTTAGAATTTTTTATACTGTCATAAATCATTGAATGGATTTATTGTTTAGAGGGAATTCAAATTTTTGTTGCAGGTTATTGTGGTCCATGAAGATGTTGAACTGGTGAGAAGTGGATATGCATCTTATATATCTTTTAATCACTAATTACTCAAAACAACTGCCTTGTTCATTAAATTTCGATATGTATTTATATAGTCATATTTTATTACACTCTTTATATTTTTATTTATTTTAGAAGGCCAAATACCCATATGTGCAATAATTCATTTTTATTTCCATGTTTTCAAAACATAATCTACTATGTTACAAGGAATATTTCAACTTTCATGTTTCAATGATTTTATAGCCATTTTTTTAAATGTATGTTACTTCGTGTTTACTATTTCAATTTTTTACGAATACATTTTAATTCCACTTCATATATAAATATATGCTTACTGCTACATTGATCAATTATGAGAACTGTGGGAGGACATGTTTCAAAGATCTTTAGAGGAGATGAGGTAGAATTTGAACATTTCTTATATTTTGATACTACAAGAATAGAGTGTTAATTATGTATTTTTTTCAATTTCTTTTGAGTTGGGATCAGATATATGTTGATGTAGATTCAAGCAGTTTTTACATATGGGTTGAGGTTGTTGGGACCATCTATATTATTCGAAACTAAAAATTTATTTTCATTCATAGCTCACAAATATAGGTTGGGATTTCCCCATTTTGCAGCCTCAACCCGTTACCAAATGCATAAGAGAGTCATATCATCCATGGTTGAAAAGAAACATAACAGAGTCATAAATTTTATTGCTCAATATGGTTTGATCCTTTTCCTTTTTTGCAATAATTTAATCAATTCCATTTTATTAATTGATAAAGACTCATCAATTATATATTGTGTAAAACTCAAGGGGTAAATGATACTTCGATAATCATGTTATTCTTTATCTAGACTAGCCAACACCTGAATTTGACTTCAATGTGTTCAAATTTGTGCTTACTCACAGTACAAATTTTTAGGTTCCCCAATATTCATTTTATCCCATTATTTCATTTATTTAAATCTTTACATTTTAAAATTTTCATTAATGGTTGAGGATATATTACATTAATGTCACAAAGGCATGTAAAGCATGAAGTTGTTGAAGCTAATATCACTAATTTTTTAATACTTCTGGGCATGATTTTTTTATTCTGGAAATTATTTTACAATTTTCGTTTTATATCATATTTTTTATTGTATTTCTAGGAATTTTTGGATCATTGTTTAACTCCTCATAATCTATATGAATGAGAATTTCTTAAACTGTCATAAATATTTGAATGAATCTATTGTTTAGAGGGTATTCATGTTTTTGAGGCAGGTTATTGTGGTCCATGAACATGTTGAACTGTTGAGAAATGGATATGTGTCTTATATATATTTTAATGAATACATGCTCAGAAATACTACCATGTTGGTTAAATTTCGATATGTAATTATGTAGTCATATTTTTTTAATGTTTATATTTTGATTAATTTTAGAAGAACGGATACCCATATGTGAAATCATTCATTTCTGTTTCCATGTTTTCAAAACATAATCTACTATGTTATAATGGATATTTGAACTTGCATGTTTCATTGATTATATAGCCTTTTCCTATATAATATGTATGTTACTTCATTTTTACTATTTCAAATTTTTATAATAAATTTTAATTTCCATTCATATATAATTTATTATTACTACTACATTGATGAATTCTGATAACTGTGGGAATACATGTTTCAGAGATCATTGTAGGAGATGAGGTAGATATTGAATATTCTTTATATTTTGAGACTACAATAGTATGGAGTTATGCATGTATTTTTTTTCTATCCCTTTAAAGTTGGGATCTGATTCATGTAGATGTAGATTCAAGCGGTTATTAATTACGGGTTGAGCTAGATGGGACCTTCTATATTATTCGAAACTATAAATTTCTTTTCCTTCACAGCTCACAAATATAGTTCGGGATTTCACTGTTTCTCAACTTCAACCCATTACCAAATGCATAACTCATTTAGTAATATTTTCTACCAATCTACTCATTAAGAATTTCCGTCACTTTTCATCTTTTAATTTGACTATATTTATAAAAATTTATTGTGATTTTTTACAATCCATTTGAAATTCATCTTTCCTGATTCAGAAATTACGGAACCACTAAATCTTGTCGTGCAACATTTATTTACTACATTAACTATTGATATAGCCATGTGTATTGATACAACTTCTAAATAAATACAGGGATGTTACATAAATGAAATGACATCCTTAAAGAATATGGTCTACTTATAGCCCTTATTTTTGTATAGATATTTTGGACTATATTAGACAATCTTGAAGGTGAAGATTCAGTAAAAAGCTACAAAGTGATTATTCTTTCTGTATTCTACTATTTTTTGTGTTTTTATGTATTATCTACTTTTATTTTAATATTTTGTACCACTAATTTATGCTTTAAATAGATTCAATATAATTAATTTTAATTCAAGGTTTTCAACCTACATACAAAGGGACAAGGTGAAGTGACACTAGAATATGGAGGAATACAACATCATGGAAGGTACAATGTAAATATCTTTTAAAAAATAAATCTTTTTTACCTCACACACCCTTATTTTCAAAATTAAATGCTTCTATGAAAATTTTTTGTAACATTTTGTTGGATTCAAGAATATCTCCAATATGTTGAAATTCACATGTACAATGTTCATGTTGCAATGTTCATTAACATTAATTCTATTTTGAATCATTTGTTACTTCATATATATTATTTCTAAATGGTACAAATAAATTTATATCCCTTTTTAGATAAAATTTATTTTTACTAAAATTTTGATGATGTCTTAGAAACATCTACAAATATTACTTATAATTTGAATAGTTTGTTACTTCATTTATATGTAAATTTTTTAGATACAAATTTTGAATTTGAACATATGAAATGCACATTACAACTGTTGTAGAGTGAGATAGGATGATAAATAATTAGTAAACATTACCAGTGTTGGGATGGTCTTGGTCTAATAGGCTATGTCACATGGTGGAGTTAGTCTACAAATTGGAGAAATAACCCATCATGGAAAGGAGAGTATAGACACATTTTGGATCTGTGGATATTTAAAAATTATATGAAGTATGGACGATGACATAGTTTTTATTATTTGACCATGTTACATGAATTCGATGTCAAAACTGACCATTACAAAACAAATCTTACCAATGAACATATCTAGAATGACCTGTTTACCTGTATGGGTGTGTTTGTCCTCATTTTACAGCATATTGTCAGATTTTCCAACACCTTTTCACTTAATTTAGTTTTATTATATAGATGCACTTCATTGAAAACATGTTACATGAAACCAAACATAACCATTTGTTAATAAACACACCCAATGTTATCAAAGCCAATGAATGATAAATATAGGTATAATGGCTTTTAACATAAATTGTTCTATGTTGCAGATTACATGTATTGATGTGTTTGTGATCAATTTTCACCATATAATAAGATTTTTCAAAATCATTTCACTTAATTATTATTATTATTTATAGGTACTTCTATGAAAACGGATCACATGAAACCAAATAGAAGACTATATTTACAAACTCACCCCAATGTTATAAAATCCAATAAATGAAATATATAGGTAATCATGCCTTTAAATATAGAGTTTTTTGTTGTAGATTACCTGCATGGGTGTTTCTGTAATCAGTTTCTAGAATATAGATAGATTTCCCAACACTATTTCAATTCAATTTTTTATTTCGTTTAGGTACTTATGTTAAATAATGGGTGATGAATACAAACATAACATTTTGCTAACAAACACACACCAATTCTATAAAATACAATGAATTCAAAATATAGGAAAAATGTTAGTTAAAACTTCATGTTTTTTATGTAACAGATTAGTTGTATGGGTGGGTTTGTTATCATTTTCTAGGTTATGGGTAAGATTTTTTTGAAAGTAAAAAGTGGTTTTTTATAGATTATTTCTCATTTATTTGGAAGATCTGAGACACTATGATGGATGTTGAAGAAGTTGAGGAATTAATTTGAATAATCAGTTACATGATATAGTACATGACCATCTATTTTCAGCACTGATGTTTGATGGGGTGCTAGTTTATGAGAAAATAGTTTAATCCATAGAGTAATTTGAATCCAAATACTATATTGAAATGTGATGCCATATAGTCATTTACAGAGCTAACTTGTGGAGAAATCATGTTGATGAAGCAAGGGAACATAACTAGGAAAAAATGGCGATTCTGGTCAATGATATTTCACATGCGTTAAATTGCCTGAATCATGATTTCATGTGTGATGTCATTCAAAACAAATTAGTATACAAGATACTGAAATATTACAGTATGTTGTATACTAATGTGATCAACTGTGTACTTGCACATTTAGTATATTGCATACAAATTTTTTCTTCCTCCAATTACATGTGTTATGTCATTGAATTTAATAAAAAAAATTATTACATTTTATAAAGTAGTTATTTGAATATGGTGTTTTCTATTTTTCACATTCTTTTTCCAATTTATCTTGACTTTTACTACGAAAACCATGGAATGTTTATAGTAAGTAGTAATTTCTTAGTTCTTCAATTTATTCCATCACTTGTGTCTATTATAATGTGAATTTATACACAAGAACATTGAATAATATATCATTGTATTCTGTTTAATCAATGGTATGAAAACATGTTCATAATACATTAATAATTTTACACATCTCTATATTATTTTATCTAATTACATTTATTCAGTTCTTATTCACATATAATATTGTAAATAATTTTATGTTGCATGCAAACCATGTTGAATTCTCAAGGATTTGTGATCATAAAGATGCTAATGAAGACTGAGTTGGATATTCCATTGCTTTTTGTGGAGGAGTTTATGAATCCACTGGAAGCCTAAATGTGTTCTTGCAGCATATAGATTCTGATGAAGATGCATATCAGAATTTTGAACCAGCAGCCCCTCAAATAGTGGGTAAAAAATAGGGGATACAACTAAAATAAGTATCAAGGATGCACAAGCATCTCGAGCCAGTCTGGTGAATATTGATGAATTAAGAGCCTCAATATCAAAACAATGAAAGAAATCCATTTTCATACCTCACCACAAATCAGATGAACAATACAAAGGGTTAACTAAATAAAATATAAGGAACTACAAATGATGTCAGCTCTTCTCATTCATTTTAACTTCTTTTAAAGACTGAAATAAAAATTTTAGATTTTCAATTTATATTATTTTAAAATAAAAATCAATTTTTTTTATTTTACTTGAGGGAAGCAATATCATTTATGGGATTGATTTGTTAAAATTGACTTTCAATCAATATAAACATTTCCCTTTAATGATATTATTTTAAAATACGAATGTTTTTTTATTTTATCTCTTCTTTGTATGAAGGATCATACAATGTCTCATGGTTACAATAGAAGCCTGAAATGTATTGTAGTGACCACTACATTGATATTGCCTTTCTGTGCTAAGTTAATGCTTCGTATAACAACTATATTGATTATTATGATGGTTTTTACAGGGGAAAAAACTCAATAGTTGAGCCTTGATTTATTCATTACGGTGTATTTAAAAAATTCATTACAATGGATTTATCTTACTAAAAGGTGACAAGTTGAATACTCTTGGAGTAATGGAGTCTTTACTGTAGTATTGTTTTGTGTTAGTATTGTAGTTTAGTCCAGTTGTGGATTAGTCCATACAATGAAGATTCATAATAAGTAGTTATAGAGTTGTTTTGATTGAAATAGAGGTAGATTACTTTATTTTCATTCTTTTCAGATTCTTTTCTTTACTCTGTGAAAAAATATATCTATCTTTTGATGTCTTCTGTACAAAACTAGATGTTTTCTAAGTGGTCAATATCCTCTTTAGGAATTTAATGTCATTCTGATAATCCCCACCCCATATGTATCCTCCTCATGAGCCTCCACCTCCTCTTTAGCATTGGCCTTTAACTCTACCTATACCTCCACCTCTTCCTCCACTTACACCTCTGTCTCTGCCTTCACCACTCCCCCAACATAGTTCTGAGGACACAATTCATCAATTCATTTACATTTTCCAGTCATATCTTTTTTATTTCTTTTTTTCCTTCCAATTTCATCCTCCTCTCCAATCATAAACTGACCTTTACATATGAAGACGACATATTGAAAATTTGAACTTCCTACTAAAATACCTTCTACAGACACCACATCGAATTCTTAATGATATGTCATGTTTTTATGTATCTTTTTACATCATTTTATTTCATTTTCATTCATTTTCACATATATTTTTGAATACATGTTTTTATTCATCATTTATTTTAATTATTATCTATTAGTAAATCTTTATTTTTATCGTATTTTAGGTTATTTTCATTATTAACTATTCAAATTATTAAATCAAATTGAGAAAATAGATTTTAATAATAGCGTTGTGTATATGCACGGGCGAGGTACTAGTTTTAAATAAAATGTGCTTTCCTTGAAAAATCATCAAAACATTTAACGTGGTTTTTTTATTTGTCAAAAACATCCTTATAACATGTGAAAATAATTTAATAAGATGGGATGAGCACTAAAACCACATTAAATTATATTAAATGAAATAAAGAACACATTAGTCCATGAATACTTGTAATGTATGAAACATACTTGTCTCACACATATACTTACTTTTTTGAAATATGATATTTTGACAATAATAATAAATAAACATAAATAGAACTATAATGTTATATTTGGTCAATACATAAATAATCTGGAAACCCTATTGGCTAACTTGAATTTTGTAACCCTCTCAACTACCTTCTAATTTGTATAAACATCGCAGTTACACTTGGTGTGACCATAGAGACGACCTCTAACATACACATACTCAATAAATTGGAGGGAGATATTGGTCCCACCCATCATCATAATAAAATTTCCATTAACCAAAACATAATAATAGAACAAGAATAATTTCATTAAAACGTTTCTTTTGAATTTTGTAAAATATAATTTTAAAAAATGTTTTGAAAAGGAAAGTCCTTTATAAATATCATATAATATAGGTGTGACATAATAGAGTGGAGGTAAGTTTTATATACATAGTAAATACACATAATTCCACATAATATAAACAAAATTAATCTCACCAAAAAATTCAATTCCACATAAATTATGAAGTATCAGGTTAACCAAAATAATGGAAACCGGGTTACAAATTTTCTAACCTCGGGGTTGTATTACTTAAAACCATTTTGAACGTCATGTATAATGGTTAAATGAGTATTATAAAAATCTTAATGAAACATATTCATGTTCATAAAACCTTATATAATCATTTCATAACATAATTTCTCCTTTTAATTTTTAGTATTTTTTCCTTCCATTATTTTGGGTGTGTTCTTCACATGATTTCAATGGTAAGTTTGTATTTTATTTTGTTGTTGTATGATGTTGAAATTACAAAAGTTGAATTCAATGGAATAAATATGTTTTAAGAATATATAATGATACCAAAAATCATTTTTTATCATATATGATATTGGATAATTATATTAAACGTTAATTATATTTGTCTAGATCATTTTAACTGTTCCTTGATAATCACGAACTTGTTTCATTATATAATATAATGTCATGAATTTAATTTCAATCCAGATCATATGACACGTTAAAAAATAAAAAGTTAATTCCTTTTCAACCATTAAACGTTTTTATGATTTGTTTTGAAAGATGTAATGGATATTGAAAACACATCGTCCATGATTTTGGAAAATCGACACATCGTGGACAATGTTTTTATTTTTAGAAAAAGAGTGAGAGGGAAAAAGAGGGTTGATGATGAAATATTCCATTCAAAAATTATAATCCCATTTATCGTAAGGTAAAATAATTATATTAGCATTTGTATTGGGGTATATGAGGAATGAAAAATAAAATAATGGAGCTTGAAATAAAAGAAAAGTGGATAAATCCATTTCGAGAATTCAGCAGCCTAACGACGTCACATAAAAATTCATAAAATAATTGGATGAGATAAAAAGGGTATATCATAATTTTTAAATAATATTTATATTAAGGGGTATATATAATTACATATAAAAACATAATAAAATCTAAATTAATGGATAGTAAAATTATAAGAGTGTTCGGAAAAGAAAGATATTTTGACAAGAATATTATTGAGCATAATGGTGATGCATCATGGTTTTAGAAAACATTTAAAAAAGAGGGGAAAGGGGTAAAACATCCATTAATTATTCATAATTAATTATTATTATATAATAAAATGTATATAAGAACATGGTATGGAAACTGGAATGTTATAACACATAAAAGAGAACTTTAAAGGAAAAAAGAAAAGTTGAGAATTCTCTAACATTATAGAGTAATTACTAAGATTTGAAGATGGGACCTTGTGAGCTTGAGGACACCTTAGGGGGAAAAGTTGAGAGGTAAAAATACAATATATTATTTGAGGAGGAATTTGGAATTAATGGAATGATGTAATTGGTTAATATTTATATCAATAGTGATAAAATATTTTATTGATTTCCAAGGGACACCATATTAGTCGAATTTGAAAAAAATGGGCTTTACCATGGATCTATCCCATGGTATTAGAAAATTGGGACAAATCATATTATATTTTACTACACAAAACTTGATTAGAATTTTATTTTACTTATTATATCATTATTATGTCCTTAAACGTACACAAAATTTAATATTGTATTTTCACTATTCAAAAAAAAATCGTTTTTTTAGAAAAATAACAGAAATTTAACCTAACCAATTTCAAATGTGTAGAATTAAAAAATGAACTCCATTTCTTGAAAATAAATTTTTAAATATTGTTAATTTATTTTTTAAAATAAAATCAAAATTTATTCAAAATTAAAAATTTTAAATCATTAACACATTTTTTTACACCGTAAAAATTTATTCAAGTTTTTCTTATCTTTAATACATAAGAAAATAATATAATAATACAATTTACTATTCATTCGGGTCATATTAATATTCATAAGGGTATGTTACTATTCATCAAAAATCAATTTGGTTCCATCGGATTCCAAATTATTTACTAATCATAATTACAGATGACTACATTAAAAATTTAAATCATATAAGAGGAAGAAATATGGTTAAAGTATATTTATTACTATCTACTTAAACATGGTTTGAACCATTTCAATTTATTTTCAAAACCTTGGGGTGTTACATTATACACACCTTTTGGAAATTACATCTACACAATTTTATTTACTTATTAAACAAGTGAGGATATATTTCACTCATAGCATTTTAAGACACCCATGTTACTTCTTCAGCCATGTGGTTTTTCCCCAATTACTTTTCATAATGGATTACCTTATTTTGCAATACTGGTTCCCTTTGTTGAAGTATTTCAACTAGTTTCTCTTCACAAGAAAGGTTTTTTTAGAGCTAAACTACATCTAGGATCAAGATATGAGACGAATTTGGCACATACTTTCTGAACAAAAAAACATGAAAAACGTTATTTAACTGCGATAAACTCAGAGGAAAATCTACTAGATAGTCAATTGATCCAACATTCTCCTGGATTTCTTATGGTCCAATGAATTGGGAACATAGCTTTACTTTCTTACCAAAATTTATTACACTTTTCCATGGAGATATTCTAAAAAAAACATGATCACCTACCACATAAGAATGTCAATCCCCATTATGTCTGCATAACTTTAGGGTTTTCTCTGAGCTGTCCTCATGTGTTGTTGGAACATCATCACCTTCTCAGCCACTTCCTTTACCAATTCTGGTACCATTGAATTCCTTTCCCCATCATCATCCCAAAAATCTAGAGTTCGACACTACTTCCCATGCCATTCCTCGAATGGATCCATATGTATACTGGAATGAAAACTGTTATTATAAGATTAGACAACTAAATAATTATATCCATCCCAACTTCTGTAGTAGTCCATTGAAAAAGCTCGAATCATATTCTCAAAATATTGAATCATTCAATCTGACTTCCCATATGATTGAGGATGAAAATCAGTATTGAAATTTAATTCTGTTCCCAATGACTTCTTAAGGCCCTTTTAAAATATTGAAGTGATCCTGGGATCCCGATCAGATAAATTGGAAATAGGAACTCCATGTAACAATACAATATCTTTTATTTACAATCATGAAAGTTGATCCCAAGACATTATACCTCAAATGATGAAAAAATGTGAAGATTTTGTTAGTCAATAAACCCAATCCCAAATAACATTATTAATTCAATAATTCTTAGGTTGTCCCAACACATTGTCCATAGATAGATTCTTCCATTACCACTATAGCATAGAAAAAGTCTTAACCACCCCCTTCAGTAACTTATTCAGTTATTTAACCTGTTGACATGTAAAACATTTCGTGATAAAATTATAAATATCTCTTCTAATTCCATCCAATAAATAATACTCCCTATAGTCTCTGTACATCATAATATTACCAGGATAAACAGAAAAAGGAGAACTATGAGCTTCACACAAAAAATATTTCACCAAATGAAAATCACAATCCATACACAACCTTTTTTTCAAATCAAAAAACATAGTCTTTATCAAGGATAACGTTTGGAAACATACCCATTTTAACCAATTCTATCGTTTTCTATTGCTTGCGGTCTTCCTTCTGTGATTGCTTAATTAAATCAGATAATGATGACTGAACAAAAACCTGAAACAAAACATATGTAGTTTCTACCGAACAACATCCAAGCCAAAATTCATCTAATAATTATTTAATAGATCATGTTCCAAATGTAACATGGTTAATGATGCATGATGTTTTCCACTCAAGGAATCTTCCATATTGTTTATTTTCCTGGATGAAACTTGATTGCGAAATCATAATATTTTATCAGTTCAATCCATCTTCTATAACAAATGTTTAATTACTTTTGAGTTATTATATATGTCAATCTTTTATGGTCAGTATATATTTGAAATTTGGTTCTGTATAAATGATGCCTTCAAAATTTCAAAGAAAAAACTACAAATTATAATTCCCAATCATTTGTGGGATAATTTTACTCATGGGGTTTTAGTTGCCTTGAATCATAAGAAATTACATGATCATTCTGCATCAGAACACAACCAAGTCACATCAATGAAGAATCACTTTATATGACAATATCACCATTTTGGGAAGGCATTTCCTATACTAGAGCATTCGCCAATCTCTTCTTTAGCTCCTAAAAAAATCATCACATTCTTCTGTCTAAAAAAATGTAACAGTATTTCACATTAACTTATTTTATGGGTTAGATAACCATTCATAGTGTGTAACAAAATGTTGACAATAACCCAATAATCCAATAAAACTATAAATCTCTATAACAACTGTGTACATGGGCATTCATTTACCACACCTATTTTTGAATGATCAACTATTATTCAATTTATATTTACAATGTTCTCAAGAAAGGAAATATCTTTCAACCAAAAATCTCACTTTCTAAATTTTCAATAATGTTTATTTTTCTTTATGGTTTTAAAAACATCCCTTGAATGTTTTTAATGATTCTCTTTACTCTTCTAAAATACAATAATGTCATAAATAAACACAACAATAAAAATCTCCATGAACACCTGAAATATTCTATTGACAAGATCATTGAATACAACAGGAGAATTAGTAATCCCAAATGACATAACAAAAAAAATTTAATTACCATATCTATTATGAAAATTGTTTTTGGTATGTCATATTCCTTTAACTTTAGCTGATGATATCTGAATCTCATTTTTGTCTAAGAAAAGTGATGATCTCCCTAGATCTGATCAAACAAGTCATCAATGTGACGAAATAATACTTGTTTTTAATAGTGATGTTATCAGGGATCTATAATCAACGCAAATTCTCATTGAATTTTCATTCTTTTTAATGAAAATGAGCACCCCATGGTGAATTTAAATGACGAATAAATCCTTTATCAAGCAAATCCTACAATGAATTTTTTAATTAAATGAGTTCTATTTGATCCTTTTTATGTGGGGGTTTTGAAAATGCATCAACATTATTAACTAAGTCAAATTTTGAATTCGACTTCCTGATTCAGTATGACACCAGGTAACTCATCGAAAAACAAATAAAGGTATTCATCTAACACGGGAACATCATTAATCTAAACAATTATTTTCTTTTCTAAAATATTATCTAGAAATATTTCATTTTCATCATTCAATAGTTTCTCAGTTTTTTGATATGTTATTAATTTTATGGGTTTGTTCCTGTATACTAGTTGAAACTATTTCTGAAAAACAACTTCTTTAGTTCTAAAATCAATCTTTTTAGGATTTACAGAAATCCAATCCATTCCATGAATGAAATCAAACTCTATTAAGGAAATAACAACAAGTATTGTTGGTAAAGACATTCCACATACCAGAATATAAATATTCGTATAATTCCTATTTTCTATAATATTTCCCCTAATTTTATAACAATAATTTCCAGTCTCATTTACTTAGGTGACATTTCAAATTTACCAGAAACGTTATCTGATATAAAAGAATGTGTAGACCCTATATCAAAAAAAACATTATCAAAACTTCAGTAAAAATATAGGATACCTGATATAACTTCATTGGATGTCTCTATGTCTACTGATGTGGTGTCAAAGAATATTATTACACCTTTCTGCTTATTAACTAGCTTCTTTGCATCATTCAAATATCTCTTTTTGAAATAATTTTCATAATGACCCATCTCACCACATTTAAAAAACCTAATATTTTTCTTATCATGATTTTTCTGAGGATCATTTTTATTACAATCTTGGACAATGTGTCCAAAAATACCATATCAAAAACACTTCCTAGTTTTGGTAAGGCATTACCTAGGGTCATTCTTGACACATTTTTGACAAACTAGAAACTAGATTCTCTTACCATCAGATTTATATGATTTATTCATAAACATTTCTTTCCATATGGTACTCCTATTTTACTTTTTTTCAAAGTGCATGTGATCATCATCAAACTCTATATCAACCCTATCAACTCATCAGATATGTTTGTCATAACTTTTGAATTCATTGGAGGCCAATTCCCTTTGATACCTTGGCTTCAATCCTGAGTAAAATACGTAGATTTTTCTATCAAGATCCCGAATATGATTTAGATGATACCTCACTAGTCTGGTGAAGTTTCCTTCATACATAGCCACTTAATCATCCTAGATTTTCATCACTTTTAGAAATTACTTATCCCTTCTATGTCTCAACACATTAGGAAAATATTTTTCAAAGAAAATACTTTTATATTCATCTCACTCTAAGGCATCAACATCCTCTCTATCCCTGATATTCTATTCCATTTACCACAACTAATCAACTTCACATTCAAAATGATAAATGGAAATACTTACCATTTGATTTTATGAACGTCCCATGACATTGAATATCTTTTCAAGGGCATTAATATACCCATCAACTGCTACTGGGTCCAAATATCCAGTGAATGCTGGTTGGTGTTGTCTCATAAAATGATCCACTATTGTAATTTTTTATTATGGTGCATCCGGTTGTTCCCTTGAATGGATTTGAAAAACATTTTTTGCCTACATTAGCTTGCCCATTACCATCACAATCTTCTTGTATCCAATACCTACCATTTCAAGAAGCACATTCGAATGTATATCGTTTTTTTGGTGCATCTCCTCTTTAGCTTCCCTATTTCTTATGCGGACAACAATTCAAAAAAAACATATCTTAGTCAAAAAAACATGGAAATTGTTAAATTATATTAGATTTCAAATTAAAAAAGTGTAAAAATTGTATATTGTATTATATTAACATCACACTAACCCTTAAAGTTATCTAATCCATAATCTAATATGAATAGTATGGAACCGACCTTATTATATTACATAATATTGAATTTTTGTCAAGAACTCACATCCATTCATAATGAGTATCATTTCACGATTAGGTTTTTAGAGAATTGGGATATAATAAATGAATAACATTCTACAATAATATAGAGATGAGACCACAAAAACAGTTTCTATTTCATCAAAAATGTATGACATTTTAAATAAAAAAGTTTTCTTCGAAAAACCTTCATAACATTTAAATTTGCATCCTTCATTGTCTAAAAAATCCTTATAACCTGTATAAATCCTAAAAAAATATTGGATGATCAAAAAAATCATAGTAAGGGATATGAAAATAAGTAAAGAACTCATTATTCTTTGAATACATGTAACATATGACCTAATTTTAAAAAGACATACTTTTTGACAATATATACTTTCTTTTTGAAATGTGAGATTTATACATGATTATCACAAAACATAAGAACATAAATATTGAAATAAATTTATCTTAGTGATTTAATTAAATAGTCTTGTAACCCTCTTGACTACCTTATAACTAGTAACCCTCTCCACTAACATATAATTTTTGTAATAATCACAGTTACACATTGAGTAAACATACATCCAAAATACAACAGACACATACCTAATGAATTGGATGGATATATAGGTCAAAAAATTCATCATAAAAAATTCACAATAACTATATCATAATCATACTATATGAATAATTTTAATTTTTTTTATTTCATAAAAAAAAATTTTAAAAGATATTTTTAAATGGAAATTCCCTTTAAAATATAATATATTTGATGTGAGAATTAATAGAGTGGTTGGAATATGTATATTCATAGTAAATACACATAATTCAACATAATAAAAACAAAATCAATCTAATAAACAATTTTAATACAACATGAATAATGAATAAGAATGTTAACCCAAAGAATGGAAATCAGTTTAGGAATTCCCTTACCTCAAGTTTTTATTACATAAAAAATGTTGAAAACTCCTGTATCATGATAAAAATAGTGTTATTAATAACTTTAGGAAACATATTCATATTTATAACACCTTATATTATCATTTCGTACAGTTATTTCAAATTTTAATTATTAGTATTTTGTTCCATCCAATGTTTTGGGTGTGTTCCTTACATGATTTCCATGGTCGGTTTGTATTTGATTTTATTATCGTATGGAAATGAAAATATAGAAGTGAGATGAAATGGTATTAATATGTTTACATCATATATAGTTATAACATAAATCATTTTTTATCATATATTTTGATGGATTATTAGATTAAACATTAACAATATTTGATTAGATCATTTTTGGCTATTCCTCGATAGTCATGAACTTTCTTCATTAAATAATTTAATGTATTGAATGGAAAATAATTCTAGAATATAAAATATGATAAAACATAATCGTTAAATTATTTTTTCCACAACTAGAATGGTTTTATGATGATTTATGATTGCTGTAATTGATATTGCAAACATATCATCCACGATATTTTGGTAAGTCGACAAATTGTTGACGATGTTTTTATTCTTATATCAAGAGGGAGAGGGAAAAAGAGATTGATGATGAAATATTACATTAGTAAAGTTAAATTATAGTTCATGTATGTTAATATAATTATCATATCACTAGGATTAGGGGATATTTAGAAAGAAAATGAAAATAATGGAACTCAAATTAAAATAATAGTTGAGAAATCACAAACGAAAATTCAGCAGCCCAACGACGTCACTTAAAAATTAATAAAATAATTTGAAGAGAAAAAGGGGGTATCTCATAATTATTAAATAATATGGATAATAAAAGATATATTTAATGACATATCCCAAAACAATAAAATTTAAATTAAAAGATAATAACATAATAAGAGTAGTGGAGAGAAATTTTGAGACGAAAATTTTGTAGCATAAAGGCTATGCAACAAGGTTTCTAAAAACATTAAAAATAGAGAAATATATTATCAACCATACATAAATGATTCATAATAAAGAACATGGATATAATAAAATGGAAACAATAACATCTAATGGAAAATGTAATGTTATACCACCAAAATTTGAACATGAATGGAAAAAGGGACGTTGAAAAATCTTTTACCTTGTAGAGTAACTACAAATACTTGAAAGTTGAGACATATTGTGATTGAGGACACATTGGGAAGAAAGAAAGGGAGGTAAAAATACCACACATTAATTGAGGAGAAACATGAAATAAATTTAATGAAGGAATCAGTTGATATTTATAGAAAAAGTGAGGGATTATTTTATTAACATCCAAGGGACACCTCATTAGTGGTATTTGCAAAACCGTGGTCTTTACCATGGTATTTTCCTATGGTATTATCCACATTGTACACCTTATATCACATTTTAATGTAATAAATTCTACAGGTATTTAATATTACTAATTACATCATTATGATTTCATTAAACCTACAGAAAACTCAAAAATATATTTTTTACTATTCACAAAAATTCAATTAATTTAGAAAAATACAAAAAAATTACTCTATACATTTTTTGACATGTAGATTTCAAAAATAAATTCCATTTCATGATTATAATTTTCTATGTATTATTAAAAAAAAATTTAAATAAAATAATAATTTATTCACATATGAAAATTTTATATCAATAACTCCTTTTTTTAACTCCTTGAAAAATTAATCATGCTTTCATTATCGTAAATAAATAATAATATAAAATAATAATTCAATTTACTATTCATGAGGGTAATATAAATATTCAAACAACTACTAATAAATGAATGTTACTATTCACCAAAAATCAAATTGGATCCATTATACTCCAAATTACATTCTGATCATAATTGTAGATAACCATTTTAAAAATTAAAGACATATAAGGGGAAGAAATATGTTTAATTTCTAGTTATTACTATCTACATACAACAAGGTTTCAAGAATTTCAATTTTTTTAAAACAACATGTGTTATAAAATTTTAATATCCATTTATTTCCAACATTGATTTATGAATCCATTCGAAATAAAATTTAATGGATCCTATACCTTAAAACTCTCCATGCATACTTGACTCAAAATCATTCGGCCAAGCTTTCTACCATATCTTCTCTGGTAGTTCATTCCTTATATTCATAGAGGAATAATTATTTTTTCCAAACCAAGTCAAATATTTCAACTCCTATCTCTATATTCCCTAGGGAATGATATTTTATTTATTATAAACCAGATTGACTTTAATTTACAGAAATTTCTATTGAAACATTTTTTTTATTTAAGGATGTAATGAAAATCATTCATTGAAGGATTCTGGATATAATGAAGCTTAAGGGATCTTAGATATATATTTTATGATTAAATGAGTTTCCCTATAGTAATTTATAATATATTGTGGTGTTTTCCAACAAATTAAAAGATTTTTTATCATTATTGTCAGTGATTTAGATTCATGAAATTATGGATACATGTTATCAGTTATTTCCATTTAGTCATCCTGATAGTTTACAATTTATGATATAACAAAATATAAGTGAAGAACATACCATCAAGTTGTTAGGGTTACTTATTATTGAATATTTTAATTATAGTTTTCCCATTCCATATTCTTTAAAGATGAGATCTTAGTGATGAGTTAGTCCATGTCTAACAAGTCATACATTTTTATATTGGTCCTTAAAACAAATTCTTAGTAAGAATCCTTTTAACAGTAAAAACTCTCCTCCCAAATTCATTCCTTACACTAAATCTAAAAATTCATTATTGAAGGAGTTATAACAAAGAAATCAAAATGTTGTATTGACTGAGGCTAATGAAAGTCAATTAAAATCCAAATGATAGAGTTCAACACCGATAGAGACTATATTACCCATTAATTATGAATTCTTGGATTTTTTAATGTAATTACCTATTCAATGATAACAGCACCCAAAATAATTTTTTTTACTAATTCCTCCTTAGATTAAATAAACTCCAACTGTCTTAGTATATAAAATTTTATCTATAGTGAAATGCTTCAATTCATCCGATATCTTATCATTCATTCTTCTGGCAATATGGATTGACGTGTATTCTATTTTGGTTACTGTCTACAAAGAGTATGAGATTTTATTTTATAGATTAGGAAAGTGAGAAAACATGAAAATATATAAGGAAATGATAGAATAAAAATATGATATTGGGATAGGGTATTTATTGTTATGGGATATTACATAGTTAGGTCAACCAATTATGTTACATATTTTTTTAGTCTCAAAAATAACAATCTAGTTGTGTGATACTTTTCTACACATTACCAATCTATGGTGCACCCGTGATTTGTTCCATATCAATTTTATTTGTGTTTTTTTCTTTATTATAATATTATTATATACTAATATATGCCTGGTTGATTATATAATTCCACTTAATTTATCAATGCAGTTCTACTAATGAAATAGGGGTAGTGAAACCAATCTTTCCAGTCCATGTCAATTAGTAAATTCGGGTTGAAAATAACTATTAAATGATATTATATTTGATATTAACTCTTAATTTCAAGTCAATAGAGTTGTTTCAACCCCATTTCCTTCTCCTATCTAGCTCATATTATTCCAATACATGAATTCTACTCTTCCCACATAATTTCAATTGTCTATGAAAAATATTGATTAATGGAATTCCCTCAAGTCCATTGCATAAAGGATTTGAGTATATAGAAAATTATAGCGGGATCCAAAATAAGGATAAATGGATGATTCTTGATTCAAGAGCCTATATTCCATTCTTTTTCAATGCTATTCTGTGAGTTTTCCACCAAACTCCTGACTATTTGTACATTACTGAAACCCTTAAATATTCTTTTTAGATTTTTATCTTCATATAAAATTAAATATTCTTGACTAAAAATGATCAATTTTTCTTTCCATTAATTTGGACTGAAGAATGAGTGATTTGAAGGGTTATCTGGCCTTTTCATCCATGATAGTAGTGATAATATAATCCTATGTGGCATCCGATGAAGTGTAGTCAATAGATAGTTTCCACAAAGTACGACAGGAACTAGTGAACCAATAACATGAGACCGGATCTTTTCCCAACCAAACGATTGATTCTCATTGGTATGTTATTGATTTTTTGGTGAAAAATGTCAGTTATTGGGTTCATAAACCAATTATTTCATGGAATTGAATCAGTGATAACTTATGAATCATTAGGATGCATCTTGTGAGAAAACAAATCCGCTAATTTATTTGTGTTAATGTTCCTAGGGAAATTTTAAAAATTATAATTAATAAATATTGATATATTGGATGAATAATTTTAATTAACTTCTCCAATCTAAATTTTATCAATGAATTATTATTTAGGATACATGTATTTAGAGTGGTAGTGGAAAACATTGTACCTTTCCATATCTATGGATAACTGAAACCTATGTATTGATGTCTCACATACATTATTTTGTTTGAATAGGTTACCTTAGATGCGTTCACATCCTAAAAATATCTTTTTATATCCCACTTGAAGAAATCCATATTCCAAATAACATATAGACACTCTAGTCATTATTTGAGGTCCCAACAATGACAATGGAATGGGTGTGAGAGTTACAAAAGTCCATGTTTGACTTTGTTCTAGGGTTAACTACATCAGGTTTAATTCATGGGTCGATCCCAAATGTTAATGATAAAATTATTCTATTTCACCCAGTTCATTTTTTTTAAACACCACAGTGATCAATCAAACACCAAGGATTACATTATAGGATATTTTTTTAGTTCCTGAAGAGAGTGACTACATTTATTGTATACTCTGATAATTTCATATTTCATACTATATTGTATATTTCTTCCATTAGTATAATATCTTATACTATGATATAAAATAATACTACATGACTAGAGTAGATAAATTACCATACAACTATTAGATTTCTTTGGTTTGATGTACTTAAAGGGGGATGAATTAATTTTTTATTTACTATTTATAACTTTACAAGTGATGTACTTCACTCACCTGATTATTTCCTTTAGAACTGAAACTCAACAAATTTGGGTTTGAAATTAAACCTCAATGGTTGGATTGACAAAAAATAAACCAAGTCACTTTATCTAACCAATATTACACAGAGTACTTCACTCAACTCTCCCTTTCTCCCTGAATCTATGTCTATAATGTACAAATACATTTTTAATGATTAAAATAAAGAAAATGGAATGGATAGATATGTAAAAAATCAAATATATCCATTAACCCATTTATTCCCTAGGGATTACTCCATTCCCAATTCATGAAAAGAATGTATTACTGACTATTATACTGTGTATATACATTTTTTCCCTCCATAAAATTATTATATATTTTCCTGTTATCAACTATTGATATTTAATGGTTGTTATTACTATAATTTTTATAGTTATTTATATATGTATTTATAGATAATCATGAAATGAAAATATTAAGGGATTCAAAATTTCATTAAAGAATATGAACATTGAGTTAAATCTATTTTCATTGTTCTCATAAAAAAACATGTTCATTGAATGAAAAGAATAGTTATTATAGACTAATCATGATATATAATTGTTAAGACGTAATATAAAAAGATAATCTCTCACTATACATATACTATTTAGTAAATTATTTTTCTAGAAATATTAATCATTAAATTGAATACATCTTATTATATTTTAATATTCCCCAAATTAATTTATGGTTTAGATACTTTTTATCAATAAATTTCTATTATCTATAAGAAAGGATGATGAAATATTGTAGTTTCGTTAGCTGATCCCATCCTCTTTTTTTATATTTTCATAACTAATAATACACAGGGATATCAAATGACTTATGTGACGAGAACCTATGAAAACTCATCTGAATTAGTGTCACTCCATATATTTGATTTTACATGGAATGGGACTACCTAACACATGACCTTAGGTTGTAACTCATCATCGTAGTGGTATAGAACTCTAAATAGTGTAATCAAATGGTACATAAATAATAGTCAATATGTTACTAACTCATCCATTTAAAATCCATCTCCGATAGTGTTAATATTTTCTTGTAGTGATGTCAAATAGACCGATGAGAAACCAAAAAAATCTTGTAGAGAATGAAGAAACAAATCCATGGGGTGATGGAGTCTCTTAGATGATTTTCCAATTATCTATAATCCCCCCTCACATGATGAACCCCGCTTTGCTAGAATCACCTTTCCATGAATATATTACAATTAGAAATGATAGGTGGTAATTTATATTTTCACTCAACATTCTTTAATTTTATTCCATGTAATCCTTTTCTATTTAGTACCATATTTCCATTCATATCCCTTTCGTTACAAACCTCTTAATAACAATATAATTGATGATATGGAAAGAAATTAACTACTTGTTAAAAATTCACGTAACATATACAATTACTAAATATTCCAAAAAGAAATAAAAAAACCTATTCATAGATATTTGATAAAGTCGTTACATATCTAGTCTTATAATTAATATTTTCTATATTAATTATATCTACTCCATAGAAAGCATTTTCAAATAAATATTAGTGAGAGTTGCAACACTTTTTGACCAAAAATACTTTTCATGGGATTGGTTCCATTCAAACAGACTTTAAACCCTATATTGTATAAATATAATCCATTTGGTAGACATCACAAGAACCAAAATTCAATTAAAATTATAAGTTATTGTCAACCTAGGTAGCCTTATGTTATATCGATCATTGGAGCTTGTCTAGTCTACTAATTATCTTATGAAATTGACTGTTTAAATGTCGTATGTTTCTTTGTAATGTCTTGGAAGGATTTTCAACCTTATAGGAGATAGGATACCATAATAGTTAGATTGATACCATCATGAATATATATTTTTGAAAAGATAAGGTACTTGTCTACGTTTTTTAGATTTATTAAACTGTAAGAATGATGTTGAATAAGATTCATCAATAGAAAATTGTTGTATATTATCTTTATTTACTATTGATCATTCTTATATAATTTATTTAATTTCATTCTTTTCCATAAGACTTTATTATTTTATAGGATTCCCATATTTAAAGTTTTTATTGTAATGGATAAATAAGATCATCTCCTATTGGTGTAATGAATACAATTTTGTTTAGGATTGTTAGTTGAATATGAACTATATCTGACCTATTCCTTCTTCATATATTAGATGAGGAGGATAAATGGAGAAATAAACAAGTTGGAGGGGTGGAGTAAGGGGGGATGAACTATATAGAGAATGTATAACAAGATTTTTATGTTTTATATATTTTAATTCTCTTTAGATATGATATGATAAACCAGGGTCTCCAGAGATCGGTTTTCCATTAGAATATAAAATAAAACCACCATAATCATTATGAAGATTATCTCTACTTGAAATTTCCCTATAAAAGATATCATATTCATGAAAACTAACCATTTTATTTTTTTCAATGAAATACCTCACCTTGGGATACCAGAGAACCCCCGAAAGACCTGCTTTCCTTTATTATAACGAAAAAAAACCTCAAGGTACCATAAATTTATTTTTTATCTATATTTACAATGAATAAAAGGACATTCTTTTTCTATGCCGTACTCTATGGGGAAACAACATCTAATTATTAATGTTCACTCATCACATCTGAAATTGATCTTGTTATTATAATACTTCAATAAAATGTGTTATTATTTGAAAAAATATATGAAACTCTTAAAAATAGAAGAATAACCATAGATAGAACATGAAATACCATATGGAAACACATTTATCTTTTCAACCACTTGATATCACTCGATACTAGTAAAGAGATCCTTTGCTACTAGGGAACTAATAATATAACTAAGTTCATTTTTTGATTTTATAAGTCCATTAATAAGATATTTTATGATGGAATCATGTTACATATAACTAAAAGTAAGAATAAAACAATAATAATAAGATCTAAAATAGAGATGATCTAAAAAATGGATTATTAAACATTCCATTTTTTCATGTAGCTGTTAATTCAATTAGCATTGATTCAATGTTTATTAGAATAATATTAAATAAATTTTAAAAAAATCACCAATTATAGAATAGTTGAGTATATCCATGAAAATGATTGACTAATAAAATCGTATAAAATTTCTATTAAATCCACACACTCATTAATCCATAGAAAAAAATGATTTAGGTTTTAATTAACAAGACCAATATGGAATCAAAAAGAAATATTGAGAGAAATAAGGTAAAAAACATTACCTTACCATATTCTCCTTATCATGGTTTCATTAGTTCTAAAAGCCTTCTGATATTAAGGATCTATAAATGTTAGGATTTTACTCATTGTGGTTGGAAGAGAGTCATTAGACCAGACACAAATGTCGATAGTGTACCCAATGACATCCCGTATAGGGATTCCTGGGAATATTTTCTTTTAGAATGTGATTTTTTAATTGATTATCCTCCATTTTAAAAATAAAAGTTATCCATACTTTCCATTTATCAAAATGGATAACCAAATATATATTCTCACAATATTATTTGTATAAAATCGATGGTAGAAGGAAAAACTCGTCACCATCACGTAGTCACGAAGGAATTTTTAATCCTGATTGAGTCAAAAAAACATAGAGAATACTCATACATACTTCAAATAAGTAAAATATTATATTCCATAACCAAAATATAAGATATTGGTCAAATAATTTCAATGTTCTTGTAAAATATGAATTTTATAAGATGGAAATTACTCAATTACAGAAAGGGTGTTGGAAATAGGAATGTTGGGATGGAAATAATATTGGTAGTGAAAAAAGGAAATATAGAGTGATATAACCCTTTTATATATTATTGAAAACCATTATAATGTATTATAATCAAATTAACAATAAAACTATAATTTTCTCTTGAAATGCAAATTCATGATATTTTTTATGCTTCCCCTACAACTGTTCCAAGCTAATCTATTAGTGGAACTTCTGTGATTTGAATTAAAATAATGAAATTAATTTTTTATAATAAATGATATAATATATCATATACCTAAAAAAATGTGTAAACACTGGATCCATGTCAAAGGATCATTATCTCAGTAGTTACAACAATTTACGGGGTACTATAACTGGTTTGTCGCAAAATTAGTATTGGGAACTAAAAACACATGAATATAAATTTTATAGCTCAATAACTAGAAACCACCATAGTAGAGAACTATTTATTTTTTTGGATATAAGGTCTATCAATTTGTATAGATCTTGGCATTAACATGATGATCTCATGAGTATGCTAGCATTTATTACAAGGGTTTAGTTGTTCGAGAGTTCTCTCAGTTGTGGAAAAACGGGGTCTAACCACAAGGATGGTTAGAAAATTCCATTTTTAAAGTATGATACTTGTTGTGTAAAAATATATATGGTAAATACTTCTCTCATAATATAAACTCATATAATAAAATAATTATTTTTAGAAACTCTTTGTCTATATCGTACATAATTTATCATGTCTTCCTTCATATTTTTTATCTTCTATAAGTCAATGGCTCAGAATAAAAGAAATCAAGACTGATTTCATTGTTAATTTTTTAAATATTATAATGATTATTGGGATTATTATTCCTTTATATTTGTATAAATACACGATAAATTGAGCATCCTAATATTAAATACCTTGATTAAGGGATTCATATCGTTGGTAGTTGAGATCCAACTCAGATAATGACTATGTGCTTGAGATTTATAAGAGAGATGGGATAAATTCTCTACACATTAATTGTTTTTAAATTAAAATATCATAAGAGTTATGTTCCATATATTCTTTCATTTACGTTCTATCAAATTCAAGTGGTGAATTATGATTCTAATGGTTTCAACCTAATTCATTATGAAAATTGGGTTCTAATAGTTCTTTTGATGGCTTTAGTATAAATGAAAAAATATATCCCAATATCTAAAATATGTATTTGATATCACTTATAACCCTCTATATTAATCATTCTAAAATAATAATGGAATTTGAGATGTATAAATTATATCCAATAAAAAAGTGAATCTACAATCAATATTTATAGGTATTGATTCGGGAATGAAATTCAAGGGTGGGGGACGAAAAAAAAAGATACCCTTTTTGATACGTGATGATAGGGAAATCTAGAATAATATGTTTCCTTTAATCATAAAAAATCCTAAATAATAAACAATCATAATATAGATAACCTATCTTTAACCCATGGACCTGTAAACCATCTTCTATTGGTCATTTTTTTGTTACTCTTATCCCTTGGTCTCCCATAGTCGAAGTGGGTAATCATGATTTCTTTCACCCAATATTATATTCCTAACCTATTTTTATTGTTAAATATACATGCAATAATATAATTTTTTACCTTTTATATGGTAATTTATTCTTTCTTTAACCCTAACAGTGGTGCAATACACTCTATAAAAATATAGGAAATATGAAAACGGTTGATCATCTTACATATTCCCCTTTTTTAGTTTTATTGGTGATTAATGTTTTTAATCTATTTGAAAAAAATATAAAAATAAGGTCTTGGGAAAATAGTTAATGGGTTAAAAAATAATAACTCTATTCGGGTTTTCATAAAAAGGTATTTTCCTTCCTAAAACACTGAACATTTTAGAAATCCATTTTTGGTATATTATATTTGTGGATGGATTTTAGATTGAATGGTGTGACACTAATTACAAGAATGTGGGTCCTTTTTTTGAACCTCTGTCTTGTAAAAGTGATCATCAATGTTTTTTGATTTTATTGTGTTCTAAATAACTTAACAATAAGGAAATGAAACCTCTATTTTCTAACTTACTATAGGTGAATCTAACCAGATTATAGTAATGATAAGTCATTTGATCGATATAATAAAACAAATGATATTATTAGCTAGAGAAAGGGATGTTCATATATCAACAATATTGAAAACCCATCGTCCATATTATAATATTCATTAGACTAAATGAATCCAAATTTCTATCACTGAGACCAATTTAGTGCCCAAAATAGAACAAATTATAGTTTGATAATAGAAAATTTTGAGAATGCAATAGTCCAGTATAAATTAACGTAGACTTATTCATATGGAATCATTTATTAATTAATATATAACCCCAATTTCCTTCATAAGTGATAAAAACCAATTCTCTAAAGCAATTACGTTTTGTTGATAATGCTTATTACCTTTCTATCATATGAATCTCTTCTCCTGTAAAGGCCAAAAATGTGAACTTATTTTCAATAGAAAAATAAAATCCTTAATCTATGTATTTTATAATAAATAATATTATTAATTGTTGATTCTCTTCTTCTATAGAAAAAATGATTGATTTGTAGATTTTACATGTTGGGGAAATATTTTCATGTGGTTGGTCGTCAGATTCCACTAGTTTATCATTTTGATATATGCGCGATATAGGATCAAATTTCATCCTATATACAATTTGTTTTCCTCATAGAAATTATATTACTAAGGAAATAGTTGGGAGGATTATGAGGGTTTCATTGCATTATATTAGCCATCGGAGAGGTGTTTCCATACATTGTAAGAAAAAATCCATTCAAGAATCTATTAGGAGATCAATTCCTTATGTTAGAAGGCTTAGAGCTAAGGTAGGATTAAAAAACACTTTTATAATTTTTGAGTCGTATCAGGAAAAATGTTTAGAGGTGATGTTCAAAAATTTTATTATACAAGTATTGGTATAGTTTCTCATTCATTAAAACTATTTATTATACCTCAGTAACTAAGAGATTATTTTTCGAATAATTAATTGATATTAATTCTACTCATGGATGATTGACTATAGTTGTTTAATTAGCTGAGACACCATATTTTAAATCTATATAAACTCTGTGTGAATAATGGAAAACATTAACATTTCTCAAGAATGATTCCCATTAGGTATTATGTTTACTAGGATATTCCATATTTCCCCGTGAAATGGTTTAATTATACAGTACCATATAATTGAATCCATAACTCTCAGCTCACATTCCTCTTATCTATGTTAATTGAAAATAAATTTCAATGCAAGATAGAAGAATAATTGGTCTTAGTGTAATGGAATAAATGAAGGGAATGGAGTTCAGTCCATTGAACTTTATCCAGTTGTGTGAGTAATTTTATTTTGAAAATTACCCATGCCTATCAAAACACGTTATCAATAAAAGAAAACTACTATTGATCTCACTACAAGGATCATTTCATGACTCATGATGTATAAAACATTTTTCATAAAAATAATTTATCATATTTACTAGAGTTCAATTATAATGAGTTCTTTATGATCAATCTATCTCCTTATGAAAAATTATTCTTCTTATCCCACATTCTATGAAAATATTAGTGGTTTCCAAACTAAATCATTTTTAAACAATTTAACACATTAAAACATAAACTGACAGAAATTTATCTACCTAAGATAACACAATGTCTTGGAGAATATTTATACACTTAGACTATTTCATGCTATTCTAGATTTCATCCATATTGAATCTATTTGGATAAATTCCATTATTTACAAGAAAAATAATCCAATTATCCTAAATTTAATGGACATAATGTATCAAATTATATCTATAGGTTGTTCAATATTTAAATTGGATGAATATCCATTTGACTGACATGAATTGATTCATTATCGTTCACTATCCCCTCAATATATTGGATAAATATTCTAGTTCGCAAATAGATATCTTTTTTCTTTACCATTTGGAATTCAACCCCATAAAATTATATTTAAATGGTCAAAGATATTCACTATAAACACACAATAATAATACATGACCATTCAAGAAGAATTATTGTTTTTTCTAGCTTCACCCGAAAAATTTATACTTCTGGTGCGCTACTCATTAGATTTCATTTCAAATATTCAACCTACTTCCAGTTTTATAAGAATATAGTACGGTGTTTGTAGTGAATAAAGACAATAAAAAAGACCTAATTGAATGATCATACCTAGAAAGTGATATGGTTAAATTCTACAATGTCCATACCTGTTTTACTTCATTGATTAATAAAAAATTGGCCTTACCAATCATGTCATTGAATTGATTGATAATAACTTCTTCATGTGATTTAAGAAGAGTATTATCTTCACTATACTCATTTGGTTCAAAACAATCCAATGAATGTGTTTTATAGAGTTGGAAAGATGAGTAATATATAAAATCCCCCACCCATTTTTTGTATAATTCATTCCACTTTACGTCCTTTGAATTTTCATTCCGTACATGTACATGGGTACTAATGGAATAGAAACATTATGAGCCACGATTCTAAAATAACATTAATCCCATAACCATTAGATCTGATTAATATGGGATCTATAGAATATAATGGATTTTTAAATGATTGATGTTGGGAAAATATGGGTCGAAAATAAATCCCAACACAACATAAAAAAGAAAAAGTAATCATGGAGAATATTTAAATTTTAATAATGACATGGGAATGTGTTAGACTCTTTAGTATTTATTTTTTCTATATAAAAGATTTAGAAAAAATATAAATCATTTTTGGTCTTACCAAATGATCTTATTTGAGAAGACTATATCAATAATTAGATATTCAAAAAAGATCACATGATATAAAAGAAAGGATTCACAGTTCCATTCCTTGATTTATATAAGATAAAATGTATTTTTATTTAACATGTAATTATTTTACATAGTCCCTATATTATTTCTATATACACTTTATTACATCCATGGGTACCTCTAGTCTAATAGTGACTATTTGAGTGATCAAAGGGACCATAATCTATGTTTCTCTATATGTAGGATGGTTTAGTGATGAAGAAATTTTTTTAACCGGTAATATATTTCATCATGTATATAGAATACTCTCTATTTTGAATGAATTTTATGATATTTCATTAAATTCCTGCTGCTGAATCTTTTTTATAAATGTATAACTAATCTCTTATAAGTTATACTATTCCATCAATGATTGTGTTGCAGTATAAGTGAAAGAAGCACTATTTACTATGTTTTTAAAGGCATTTCAACAATTCTCATCATTTTATTGGTCTTAATGATATTCCATTATTTTATTACCCCTTCACTGTAAGGAATAAGTATATAATATTTAATTTTTAATAGTGAAAATATTCTTTATATGTTTCCCACTTTGACCTAGATTCTTAGCTATTGATGGGATTAAAGAACCCTTTTATGGTTATATTGATCACAATGGTATGGAATATAATATCAAGGATGCATTTTCCACATGTTTAAGACCAATGTGTGATCTCTTTCCTACAGCCTAAATAGAATATTAGTTGTAAAAGAGAGAACGTTGAGAACACTGAATGAAGGTAACATCAAATAATTTACCACATTTATGGGAGACAGTATTGTAGGAATTTCCATTAGGATTCCCCCACAATTATATCTATTCATTTTCAATCATATAATGAAGATTTAAAATTGCCGAAATATGTTAGAGGAATCACATTGATGTTGGAAATATCAATTTGTTTATTACAAATTCATTTATAAAAATGTTCTTTGTCCATTTTATTTCTATAATAAATTCAATTCTTTGGTTGATGATTGAAATAACATGTTAGACAGAAGTAATAGATTCATCTATCAATATGTTCCAATTAAAATAAGTTATAATGAACTATTATTTTGTAACCATGACTTATATAATATTTGTGATATTACATGGTGAATTAAATTAGGTAGAAATGATATATATCAAGATATAAAGTATGGATATAGTGACATGATTTGAAGGACTTGATATAGTTATGGGTAATATTGTCATTTCTGATGAGGGGAGAAAGAAATTATTTTATTTATCATATTTAAATACAACACTTTTAATTATATATTTAAATCCATGTTTGATGATAATTATTTTCTTAAAAAGACAACAAATTAAATTTTTGGTTTTCCTTAACCTAGATAAATAAACTAAAATAGCCTAGATGAGGTAGAAAATTATTTTACATAGAACAGTAATGATAGAATCGCATAATTTATTTCATGTAACAAGGTTTCTCTTCAACTAATGTAATTTAATCATTTTATTATTCAGTTTATCAAACTATAGATATGGTTAATTCATTAAAGTGACTCTAAAAATAAAAAGAAACATGTCTTTTTCAGTGATCGATATGTATGCATTGAGGTGCTAAAAGGTAGTCCCTATTGATTAATTATGCTTTAGGAGTCCCTAGAAATATAAGAACCTCTGTAGTTCTCTAGGATTCGATCGTAATTCAAAGAGATATACCCTTTTACAATATTTGGTTATTTCAAAACATAGGACTCCAATTTCTATTACCTTAAATTGCCTTGATGTCATTTAACTACATTTAGAGTAGAGAGGAAAATTATTTTTTCTATGGCTTATATAATTGAGGATAAATCTCATTATTATTTATTCACATCCATAAACCCATCTGAATTCAACTATTGATGTGATAATGTAGTTATAATTATTGTTCATCTAGTACATTATAAATGAATGTATTTTATATAATGTATCAAAATGGTGCTTGTAGTAGGGACTAAGAGAATGATTGGATGATATTTCAATAGTACACTAGGTTTGATATGAGTCAGTTACACTCCTCCTATAGAAATAAAATTCAAATATCCTTCCATTATATTATTATTATTAATATAAAAATGGCTAAAAACCAGTGACAATGCATAACTATTGAGGGTCTTGATCCAAGCCAGTGAGAAGTAGTTTAGTTTAAGAATGTTTGATAATAAAAATAATTAGTTCGAGGATATCTAGATATATAAAATTTCCTCATATTAGAACAAATAATCAAATTTTATTATTTCAATTTCTCATATCACCCTTTGTCTATTTTTCTCGTGCTTCTGCTAAACATCATATTCATCATATTATTGAAATTGAGATTCAATTAAACTTGTGATTCCATTGAGTTAAATAAAAATTATTTTTCTATATTACTCAATTCAAAGATAAAATTCAATATATATATCTTATTAATATGTTTTTCAGATGGAATAAATTAAAAACGTTAGCCTTAAATATTAACCAATTGTACGTGCCTATCATACTCACATGAGGTAAATAATTCAGTTCCTCATCCCCCCCTAAATGTAAACTAGATGACATGGGCATATAGATTAAATTACATTCATGGTAGGAGTTGCAACACATTAAATACTTTACTGATTAATTCTCCTCCATATTCTTAATCTTAATTTTAGGAATAGATCCATATAACTCTTATAAAAACCCTAACTAGAAAAAATCCACCCCTTATTGGTTTCATTGACTAGAAACTAAGGATCTCATAGGATGATGTTATCTCAACTCAGTATAGAATGCGATTTTAATTTATAGAATTTCCTCAGGTCCATAATCAAGAATAAGTAGAAACAAATTTGTAAATACGTCCATTTTTATGGGTTGTAATGAATATGAAAGAATCATAAAGAATCCATTCATGTAGGTTAATGACATTCATTCCACCCAAATTCATATTCAAGGAGATCAAGATTTATAAAAGATATATCTCTGTTTATTTCATATTTCAATTGATGAGGAATTGATTCATCACAATTTATTACTAATTCCATTTAGAGAGTGTGATATTACACCCTTATACATGAGTATAGAATCTTTTCATGGTTTTTAAATCTATCAACAATGCTTGAAAAAGAGACCATTGGATAATTTAATGAGACTATCAATTGGAATCCAAATATGGTCACCAAGAGAAGCTATGGGATTGATAGAAAGACAATAAAAGAGTGAATAGTAGAGTCCATATTCTATATTAAATTAAACCTTTTATATTTTTTATAAAATCACATTCTAAACAATGAAGAGTAATTTGATGGTAAAAACCAAACTGGCATACCATGCTCAATAGGGATGTTTTTCATCCCATCACTTAGGCTTGGTGATCAGTCATGATACTAAATGTAATATTAAGGAATACATTGTTCCATGGATGTAACAAAAAAATGTGATGGTTGAGACCACTTTATGAGTTAGATTATACGTTATGTTATTTAGTAGGCACACCTTATATAAATAAAATTGAAATGGGAGAGTGAAGATAAATGGATTTTCATATCCTTGAAAAACTATAAATTAATCGAATTAAATATATTGGACTGATTATTTAAAAAATAATTACCAAAGAAATAGATATAGAGAGTTTCTTTAACAGAGGGAAGAGAAACATTACTATGTATACCCCAAAAATACTCTCTTATAATATAGAGTTACAAAGTCTCCAATATTAAATAGTGAAATATATAAATTTATTTATTTACTATTTTATGATTTCCCCTTCATCATAAAAATAATTTACTCTCCTTTTTCTTTATTTCATTTGGAAATTGAATCACATCAAAGGATATTACCGAATTTTTTTAACTCCTCCCTATTCGTTCCATATAAGGACACCCAAGATCAATCAGAGAAGTTAGATTATAGTTGTCCTTGCTGAATTCCATATATTTAAGTTAAATTATATTTATGTTATTTTTTTTATTATATTACATATCCCATAAATTATATACTGAGAAACAAGGAAAACTATAATAGACACCAATGATAAATAAGCAATTCAACAGAAAACTCACAACCCTTAGGCGTACTATTTAAAACTAACATTTCTATTTAGATAAATATATAAGGAGAGGATGATGGCTATTTTTTTATCTTTAGTTCTATAACAATATAAATAATAAATTTACATGAATATTGGTGATGTTTTTTCATTCAGATGTTTCATGAACATTAAATATAAAAAATTTACCATTGATCATCATCTTGATAAATAAAATTAGACACACAAGTTGTTCTTCAAGTAACATCATTCTCATACTCTCCCTCTTAGTGTGATTTTATTGTTCATTAGTCTAAATTTTCTTCATAATTATTCTCATGAGTCTAAAAAAATTTAATAACATAAAATACATAGTGGGACTCAATCTTATTTTTGGTTAATGAGTCCATTGAAAAATATATTTTCTAGTAGGTGAGAGATTGGTCTCATAATTGGAATATCCAATAAAAAATTAGGAAATGGGACTCTGTTCTATTCATTATTAAGGTATCACATTATCAACTTATCATATCTATTTCTAGAATATCATAACCACTCCCTCCTAAAAAAGGTGTTTACTATGATATATTATGTATCATAAGCAGGGAGGACCTAGAAGTAAAAATATGGGATGTCTAATGGATCATATACTATTTAATCTCTCTAGATATTTGACATCACTCACACAACAAGATTTATATAGAATTTAACATTTTGGTATTATTTCTTGTTTATATCACAAGTAAATCTCATTGAAAATCCCTAATATCTCTTCCATTGGTCAATGTAACATATTATATTTATCATATAAGTTGATTCACAATGATATTAGATTACTCAAATCACTATTTTTTCCACTGAACTTGGACAATATCATGGGAATCAGACCTGAACAGGAAAGGGTATGAGATCTAGGAATCATCAAACATGGGATATATTTTCTCTAAAATCAATCCTTACATTTACCTTTCACATTAACTGACCCAAATTCTGTTGGAAATATAAAATGGAATTTAAATCAACCCATGGTCTAATCTACTTCATAATAGAGATTATTATTTCTAGAATATAATGCATATAATCATGAATATGTGAATATTTTCTACCACTTCATATATTTAGTAGAGTGGTACTTAGTGACCAAGTTGTGTTAGAGAGATAGGAAGGATCACCATAAACCCATGACTACATTTACATCCCAAGGCTTACATAAGTTAAATACCCTCCTATATTAGTAATAGTTTTTTCTTATTGAAATACACATTCACTAGTATTTGTGATTTGTAATGTAGGTGAAAATTATTCTGTAACTCAGACTCGAAAATTGAACTAGATAAGAAAAGATTGAATAAATATAAGAAGGTGGTGGATCGAAGTAAATATTTTCCCCTCTAGGAAATGGGGAATATGATATCATATATATATACCACTACATCCTAAGTACAAGGCTACTATAGACAACATTAATTCCAATTTTTTATTTCCCTTTATTTTTTTAAGAAATCTCATTCATGGGATAAATTTGGGTGTGGGGGTTCTTTCTAACTAGAATCCAACCATATAAACCTTTATTACTCCATTATTAACCTTTGATCAGCTACTGGGATGACCTCTTGAACCCCAAAGGGACATATATTTGAGTAGTCCATCAAATTATCCAAGAGACATCACAATATATTCCTTTCATTTACTCATGTCAGCAAGGTAGAACCATCCCCATAGGCATGCTAGATTAGTGGTGTCATACCAACAAACCGTTAAAAAATAACATTATGTCCAGACCAATTGTTTCAATTGAATCTAAATCTCATCCCATTGTTGATTATCTATCTTTGAGAATTCTAGTGAATTATCAATATCTCTTCTTTTAGTTGATGAATTATACTAACACATTATCAATTGTCATTGTAATAAAAATAGAGGATATGGATTTTATGAATGGCTATTTTACAACATGATCAATCAATATTACCAATCACCATTTAAATTCCCATGGCCATTCCAAAACAATGAGTAAAAAATACCATTTGGTCGTGACCAATTGTTTCCATTGAATCTAAATCTCAACCCATTGTAGATTATCCATCGCTGATCATTCTAGTGAATAAACTATATCTCTTATATTAGTTGATGAATTAGACTAACAAATTATCAATTTTCATTATAATAAAAATAGGGGATAGGGATTTTATGAATGGATATTTTACAACATGATCAATCAATATTACCAATCACCATTTAAATTCCCAGGGCCATTCCAAAACAATGAGATTTGTATGATTTCCAATCAGCCAATCCCTTCTTTCATCAATTTATAGATCATCCAATATCTCATTACACCCAGATAATATTCCATTATACATTAATGATATAAACTAATACCTTTACTAAATCATTTTTCTATGGTTTGATCATAAGAACCCCACTATATCTAGTCAATGTGAATGGAACAATCACGTTTCCCACAAGAAAATCAAGTGAAAAGACAATCGTTTCACACCCATATCCTTGATGTATCAATGTTTTCCATTATTCTTTTCCAGACCATCCCGCCAATCAGTTCATGGCCTTGGGTACTTTGAAATGGGGCTTTGGGATTAAGGTTGTAGGATAAAATAGATGATCATGTTTTGATGGACCAAATTAGAGTCGGTAGATTGGTTAGGGGAATTGGATTTCAATAGTTTGGTGTTTGGGGGATATATAGTAGTGATATATTTTGGGTTCTGTTGATATGAGGGATATTCATTTTTTAGGAGACTCTATACATCTAAATAAATGGTCTCTTTTCTTCTCATGGATCTTATGGTGGAAACTGACTCGACCATCATATATCATTGAAAATTTTAGTATATAAGGGCCATAATTCTCATTAGGATGTCAAAACAAGTACACATGGAATTCAAAGATACTACATCCCAGTGGGAAAACCAATAGTGCCCTGAGGAAGCAGTTTAGAGGAAATATTATATAACATTCTTCTATAAATTTATAGGTTATCCAAAGGGGGCTAGTCTGAGAACATACAGTTATAAAAAAATAGAAATTCACCATGAACAACTCTCCTTTTGAGTTATTACAGATTCTACATGATTTCATGTCATGGTGAAAAAGGACATCATTGAAGAAGGACCAGAAATGAAAGAGGCTACTGAACCTTTTCTCATTTTATTTCTATTCTTCTATTACATGTTAGAGAAGCCTAGAATTCGATGGATCCCTATATATTATGAATGGGTTATGTTATTATTTAAGGTCCACATCTCTCTTCATGGTCATGATAAATGGACTTGAGCCCTATATGGTACGTAATATAAATTATTTTTATCAAAACAACTAGTAATTTAAAAAAAAAAATACAAAATGAACACTGAGTGATTCAGTCAGTAATTAAGAAAACAAATTCCAATAAAACATGGAAAAGATAGTCATAATTCATAAACATTATCTATAGAAATGAACTGATAAAGAATGGTCATGATCTATATTTAAGTAATGATATGATTTAAACCCCATGTTGATGAAAAGAGTGTTTTCTACATAAACTATAATCTAACTTCATTCAAGAGGTCTTACTGAAGATATTATTTGAGTCAATATTGTTCATTCAAAGGTATTGATGTTTACCAGATATAGGCATTGTTTAAAAATTATTCTCATGATCCCTGATTTTAACAGACAGATTATATTGGTGGATTTAGTGAGAAATTATTCTTTTTTTTCATCATATTCAGTCTCATACTATATTCTATTATTAATATGAGAACCCAAGGGAATCACCTTGGAGGATAAATTAATTGAACTTAATACTGATAATTTTCAACCTGTGGTTCCTTTATCATCATAACATGTTGGAATGCCTCAATTTTTTTTTGTGCATGACTTTTTGGACTATTTTATAAGCGATAGAAAATACCATATTTCAAAATTGGTTTATACAATAATGAAATGTTAATGAGAGGTGTCTTTAGTATATGGGGGTAGGATAATACCCATCCTTGTAAACCAATAAATTAATATATACTACTCTCCCTTCAAATGGACACCCAAATTTAGATAGTCCCTTACTTTCTTTTATTTTTTGTACTTATGAATTTACCTTTCAAAATATCCCCTCTTTTCATAGAGGTATATTCAGTCCCTACTACTCTATGTACAATATCTAGAGCTAGATAATGGTGAATTTTATTGGGAATTAAAAGTGATAGATAAAATATATTGATATGTTCAAATCTCAAATGGTTGTAGTTATTTAATCTTCATCTGTTCTTAATTGATTGAGTTTAATCATCTAAGATCAATAGAAGATAAATCCAAGAGTAATACATTTTAGACTACTTAATTTTTAGTTATGCGAAAAATTTGATTCAAAGACCAATGTATACAAACATGACACATGTAATCATGCATGAATATAAAGAGATATAAAATTATAGTCAAATATGTCTGACTAAAATATCTATAACTGTAAACAAATAATGATTAACATCTCTATATCTATTCATGTTCAGGTGTGATCCTTTCATGATATAGTGATCAATGATTATAATCCTTATTCTTTCTCATATTTATTCTCATTTACATAAACAATTTCATGGAAGAATCAATAACTCCATCACATGGCTTGTGTATCCTATGTGGTATAAAGAGGCTTGTAAAACACCTATTCATATGAACAATGACTAAAAAATGAATAGTTATCTACACACTACATTTCATCATAATGAAAATGTTCTTGTAGTAGTTTTAACCCAAAATTAAGATAATGAGAGAATTGTACCAAAATAAAGAGTGTTATGTATTGCTCGTTTTCTATTCAATGGTACAGTTTCCACAAAAGAGGCACCATGATTTCCCAAAAGGATTTTCAAATTAAATATTCTAAGAATGTAATAAAACAAAAATTTCATCTATCAATTATATTATAATGTACATCTACTCATATAGTCTTTCTCTGATATTTCATTTTTCCCAACCTCATGTCGCTTGTTTGTTCATTCCATGACATCAAAACTAGTTTTTTCTTCTCATCCACCACCTCTGTTATCATCCAAACACACTTCAATGTAATATCAAGTGCCTCTCCCTAGAAATAAAGTGATTGTTCTCTAAAAAGTCACTCAGTTCTTCTATCATAGGAGAATAAAATAAATGTTCATCATTTATCTATTAGGTCATCATTTAGAATAAGGTATTGCCCATCATTTTTATTGATCCACTCTCAAAGATAGAGGAATATTGTAACACCCAAAGCATTCACGGTACGCTTCTCTTTGAATAATATTGTAGCGTTTGTTGTACGCAACTTCGAGTTCTAACACACACCACAACTAATCGAACTAGCTGTTATGAATATTAATACCCACTTTTTAAAATTTTATAAATTTTATCGTTCAAAATGGACTTCATTTTTGGATTCTAAATATCGAAATTATCTTAGGGTGAATTTTTGGTAATTTTCTGAAAATATTCAATTTTTTATGAATAGGGAAAAACACAGAGTTATAGTTTAAAACCAAATTTTTCTTTAAATAATTATTTATTTTACTTAAATATAATGAAGGTAAAAATATATACATAATAACTATATAAGTATAATGTAATTCATTGGAGTTTGTTTAGAATAATTTTAGATATATAAAAATTTTATTGAACTTTTCACCGTCTTTTAACCATATCCTAGGAGAATTTGGAAATTCACATAAAATATTATTTTACCAATTCTATGAGTGGAATTTTGAAAATATGAAAGACATGTTTAGTATTAAAGAGTAAAATTTGGTTCAATGGGATGAATATAATTCTTGGTGAATAGTAAATTTTTACTTTTATTTACCACTGTTAAACGTAAATAGGGAAATTAAGGATAAAAATGATATTAATATTACCCTAAAACATATCCTAATTCTATTGGGAAAGTGTATCTCGACCAAAAACAACCTTAGGAATAAAATCATATCATTTATGTCCACTTGGATTAGATTAGAACATTTATTATTATTTAATTGAACGAAGAGTTAAAGGAGTTAAAATCGAAGTATAATCACAAAAAAAATTTTAATATAAGGTTATACATAAAATAAATTCGAATATAAACATTTATGATAAAGATAAAAATATATTCTACATAATTGTATTTTATTTATAATTTGTAGACATTATATAAGTTAATTTATTTATGACACAATGGGTGTGCAGTAATTACCGTATTAATGAAAGATTAAGATTACTAAAAATATAAATAACCAAATAAATGTGAATTGAAAATTTTTATGAATTAAACTAATTTTATAGGTTGCTATGACATATTAGTATTTCTTATTTGAATTTTATTTGATGTAATAATGTTTTTGTGAATTTATCAAAAACCAAAATACCCAATACTGTAAAAATTGGCATAAAAGTGTTTTTAAAACAAATATTATATTATTAATTGATATTCTATTCCTAGAAATCTAAGGTTCAGCCAAAAGACATATATCATGATAGTTGTATCATTAATAGACCACTTTTGGTTCTATTGGAAGTTTATAGTATGTTTATTTACCATATAATATAAAAATACAATGAGACATGGTAAATGTCAAACTAATTAACTAAGAGTTAAAACTATACGATAAGGTTAATATATTGACCAATACATGTCTAAAATCTATTGGATGAAAGTATTTCGACCCATACCCAAATTAGACTTTAAATAATTTACTTTTGATCCATTATAAACCGAATATGAATTTATTATAAAATAATATTTCTAGCTTTTCCAAAGGTGCCCCTCAAACCTCTTATAAGAGGGCACTCCCCCTACTCTCTAATTCATACCTTAAATTCCATTTGTATCCACCAAACCCTACCCAAATATTCTCTCAACTTCCCTCACTTCAACCTAGAGGCCTTAGATTGATCATAAATCCAACCTATTGATCCCTTTTGATGAAATCAAAAGGAAGAACCTAAAGAAGAGGTAATGTTTTCACCACCCTTTCTGAAGTTCCTTTCTTCTTCCACTTATTATTTATTTGATATTTCCATTATAAAACAGTAAATACAGTATCATATATATAATTTTATGTTATTATAAATATGGTACAACCATATTACGTATTCTATCAATCCATTGAATGACATGTCACCATACGTGCATACGTATGACTTACCGTCTCCACGTCGTGATGTAATTGTTATTCAAAACATTATTATTTGGATAGGTATGCTATTGATGTGTAATTGAAGAAAATAATAAATATAACGTTATAATGATTCTTTATATATGATATAAAATCCAATTATATATTTTTATAATATCGAAAAAATGATATTGTCGCTCGTGCGTACGTACGGACTACCATCTCCAGGAACACGATGAGATTCATTCCCCATCGTATCCATTCAAGTCTAATTCTCATTTTATGATTAAAAATAATGTTAATGGACTTGATATCACTCTGGATATGAATAATATACAACCTATCCACAATAAACATGGCTTATGTTACAAAACATGTTAAAGAAAATAAGTAAGTTAACACCCGAAACTACGATAATACTAAGATATTATTAACAATGCAATGTTAAAGGATCATATATGATATCATTTTAATTTAAATTATTCTTTTATAATTTCATAACAATTATTTCACCAATATATTGGAGATTAACCTACCCACAGTCAAGGAAATGTATAAGTTAAGGGTTTATTTCACAATCTCTTAATTATCCGAGGTTGTTTATATGTAATTATCTACTGGGAACTCTTTATCATCCACATCCATGTTTCTCTATGGGTTAAAGTTCATTTGTACACTTGTTGATTTTTTATAAGATTTTTATAGTGGAATCATTCCGTTGGTTTCCAAACAAGTTCCTTTTTAACATTTTCGACAAAATTAATGTAAGAATGTCTTTTTTAACTTATACGGCGGGTGCGGCTATTTTACAGCATTATAAAATCATCGATGCTTCCCATACAAACTTATAAGAATATTTTCAATGTAAATTTTTTATTTTATAATTATGTAACATTTAAATGATTTAAAAAAAGTGATATTTCACTCAAATAGTTTTGATTTCATCTATGTCAACATCCATTGATGAATTTTAAGATTATTTAAAGTTGATTTATTATGATACGAAAATTCCATATTGTATTGAAGGTTTAGTGATATGTTTGACTATGGTTGTGTTATTTTTATACCATTCATGGTTTATGGAGAAGGTATTGACATTTCATATTCTAGTTTTAACACAAATGATTATGTTATATTTAAATATATTCATATGAGGAATGCATTAGACTTAATAAGTGATAAGTGGAACCCGCTATAGATCCTCGATGAATCTGTAGGTATCATGAGACAAACTAGTGTCTTTGAACAAGGCATTGACAAAATAATATTTGTAGTTTTGGAACAAGGCTTTGACTATGTGGTTATGATAGTATGGCATTATGCATTCCATCATTATGAAAGTGGTTATTGATATAACATGTGATTATTCGATTAGTAGAATATCCATGTGAATAAGTAAATGACGTTATTTCATTTTATTTCTGTCATATTATACTTATGTTCTAATTTAAAAGGCTTATATTTTAGTTATATGTTGTCCTAAATGTTTATGGTTATTTATGAATGTTTCCACTATATTGTTATCTTTACAAGGCATCTGAGCTCACCCCTTTCTATGTTTTAATTATCCCAGGATGTGAAGAATTATTTTATGAATGGCCTAATGGGATAATATAAGGGGAGATGAGTGTGGAGACAAGATGTTGTTGTGGTTTTCACTTTATGATTTAATGTAACCATTATGAATGTATCTAGTGATTCCAAGGCTACTAAACTAATCAGTATTTCGAGACCTGTTCTTTTGTGATCATGTTAATGTTATGTAATAATGCACTGACTCTGGGTTACTGGGGTCGAGGCATTACAGTTGGTATCAGAGAATTTTTATTACAAACCTTGGAAACTAGATTTAGATACACTCTAAATTGAGCACAAAGACCTAAGATGGACTTTGAGGATTAGTATAGAAGAACCTCCTAGAAAATTGGTATTGTAGATATTTTGTGAGTTTTATTAGCAATACATCCCTGTCTGGATACGATATGGTAGAGGCAGTTGTGGCATAGATGTACCTAGGGGTAAAACCTGAAAACACCGCTTTGAGCTAGACTCGAACGGGAACTGGTGCACGACAATGGAAATTGTTGTACTCTTGGTTACGACACTCTCGGGGGATATGATTAGGATAATTCACATTTTCTTTAAAAACCATTATGAAGGGTTTATGAGTATATACTTCCTCCAAGAAATCGTTTTTATTATTATGGATTATATCCATAAACTGTTCAATTTATGTTAAGTGTTTTACAAGTTCAGAATTATGTATGTTGTCTCATAAACTAATGTAGTTTATTCCATTATTTATAAATGGATTCTAGTGGAATGAATGGGAACGATATCAATGAATGCACTCTATGTAGAAATTTCCCTTCTGATCTATATATTTATAGTGTAGATGGGGATGCAACTGGTGCTGATCAGCTAATCACCATACTGGGACAACTCACTTAGGTTATGAATAATAACATTACCTGTATTGAGAAACCCGATCCACAATGTGGATGATCAATGATAGATCTTTTCATGAGGAAAAAACCAACAAAATTCAATGGGGGTACAAATACATTAGTATTTGAGCAATGGATAAGTTTCCTAGAGAAAATATTTCAGGCTTTAGAGAGTAGTGAAAGGTAAAAGGTTGTCATGGCAGCTTATCGCCTCACTGGAGATGCTGATCAACGGTGGTCATTGATAAAAAACACAACAGAAGATGATGAAGTATCAAATATGGAATGGAGGGAGTTCAATGTGATTTTCTTGTAAAAATACTTTCCTCGTGACCATTAACCAGATATCAAAAGGCAATTTTTCAGTCTGAGAAAATAGGAGGATGATAATGTATGAGGATAACATTACAGGGTTAGCGACGCATGCAGAATATTATATACGTAACCCAAGGAGTAATATAGGTCATTTTTTAATGGGTAAAAACCATTTCTTCGTAGATCATTAGTGTCACAATCCTTCCTACCATGCGAAGATATTGTCTCATGTGCTATCAAGATAAAAAAATAATTCTCTAAGTCATACGACTTTAAAGAAAAGTAAGAGAAGAAGAGATCTGTTGATCACTCTGGAAATGGAAATGAATGGAATAAGGGAAAAGATAATTATCCATCCTCCTATAAATGTTGGAATAAAAACCCCAGTACTTGCGTGAAAGGAATGGGAGTCTGTTAAAAGTGTGTTGAAAAAGGCCACCAAGCTCGTGATATCAAGGGGAAGAAATAAGCTACCGATGTTCAAATCAATAATTTCAGGGATATGGGACATTATGAAAATGAATTTTCTAAGCGCCAGGGGACTTACCACATAAAATTACAAGGGATCAAGGCCAATCCTATGCTATCACTACTGCTGAGGTTGAAGCTCCAAAAGATGTGATGAATGGTAATTTAATGGTTCCCTCAAGTTTAATCAATGATTAATTTGATTCTAGATCATTAAAATGTTTCATATCTTTCAGTTTGCTAACAGAATTATATATTTCCAATTTTATTTAACAACGGTGTTGTCAGTTAAAACTCTTAATGGATGTATCATTGCTACAAATTTCTATGTATCTATTCTCATTAGGGAATATAAATGTTCTTTATCTACTGATCTAATCATCATAACCATGATTAAATTTGATATAATCCTCATTACTGATTGGATTTCTGACCATGATGAAAATATTTAATGTAAGAAAAAGGAGGTTAAGATTTTTGATGATTATGATAAAGAACACCTAATATTTAGAGCAGAATCGTCACCACCTGATTCATACCTTGACCCACCCCTAGTATCTCAACAAAATTCAAATATTGTGGAGGAAGATAATGAAATAACTATGGGTAAGGAAAGGAATGTTCAAATTGAGGATGTTCCTATTTTTAATGAATATGTAGATGTGTTTTCAGAAGATTTACCTGGACATCCTCCAGAACGAGAAATTGAGTTTTACATTGATTTAATTCCTAGTTGAAGGCTTATATCGAGGACCCCTTATAGAATGGCCTTTGTGGAATTAGTTGAAATAAAGAAACAACTAGAGGAATTGAGTAATAAGGGATTTATTCACCCTAGTGTTTCTCCATGGGGAGCCCCTATCCTTTTTGTTAAGAAGAACGATGGATCTATGAGGTTATTTATCGACTACATGGAAATCAATGATATAACAATAAATAACAAGTATCCCCTACCTTGAATAATTGATTAATTTGACCAACTGAATAGAGCTCAATACTTTTCAAAGATTGAACTTCGATCTGGATACCATCAGTTTTGTGTGAGGAAGGGAGACATTCCATGGACAATATTTCGAACCAGGTACATGCAAGATGAGTTTGTAGTAATGCCTTTTGGATTGACTAATTCACCCTCTATGTTCATGGATCTAATGAATAGAGTTTTCAATGAATATCTCAATGATTTTGTGGTGGTATTTATTAATGATATCTTGGTATACTCCAAAATCTAAGAATATCATGAAAATCACTTGCGCATTATCCTGAAGACTCTTAGAAGACATGAATTATATGGGATGGTTAGAAAGTGTGAATTCTATTTTTAGGAGATTTCATTTCGTGGCCATATTGTCTCTAAGGATTCAATATTTGTTGATCCTTCTAAGACAAAGGCAATCCAAGAATGGCCAGCACCAACAAGTAAAACCGAGGTATGTAATTTTATTGGTTTAGCAGGTTATTATCGACATTTCGTCCATAATTTCGCCTGATTGGGAAACCCATTAACAAAGCTCACACATAAAGCGGTTAAATTTGTTTGGAAAAAAGAGTTTGAAGAATGTTTTGGAGAACTAAAGAGAAGATTAGTCAATCCTCTTATATTGAATCTACCATTGGGGAATGATGGGATCGTTATTTATAGTGATGTGTTGAATAAAGGACTTGGTTGTGTCCTTATGCAGAATGATAGGGTTATTTCCTATGCATCACGACAACTAAAAATTCATAATAAAAACTATCGTACCCATGATCCTGAGTTAGTAGTTATAATATTTACTTTGAAGATTTGGAGAAACTATCTCTATGGTGAAAAATGTTAGATTTATACTGATCAGAAGAGTTTTAAGTATATATTCTCACAGAAAGAACTCAACATGAGGCAAAGGATATGGCTTGAACAACTCAAGGATTATGATTGCATGATACACTACCTCTCGGGGACGGAAATTAAGGTGGAAGATGCCTTGAGTAGAAAGGATCATGGTGTTTTGAACAAGATGAGAATTGAAAGGGATCCTATTATCATAGATCTAGTTAAGATGAACATGGGAATAACCATATAAGGTGAAACATAAATGCTTTTACAATTATTGATAAACCATATTTACTAGAAAGGATAAAGAGTTATCAGACCAATGATGAAGAGTTTATAAAGATGATTAAAGCTGTGAATGATGGGAGATTGAGTGACATTGTGTACGATGATGGAATTTTGAAATTTTGGAAGCGACTTTGTGGTCCCGATATACCTGATCTAAAAAGGGAATTGTTGAATGATTCTCATAATTCCAATTTCTCTATACACCATGGGAGCATAAAAAATGTATAGAGATTTGATGGAACATTTTGGGTGGGACAACACGAAAAAGGGAGATTTATGATTTTGTGTCAAAATATATGGTTTGACAACAAGTGAAAGCTGGAAGGCAACAGCCTGGAGGAGTCATGCAACCTCTTCCCATACTGGAGTGGAAATGATATAATATTACCATGGGCTTTTCATGGGACTACCAATGACACCTAGAATGAACAATTCAATATGGATAATTGTTGATCATCTTACCAAATCAGCACATTTTCTTGCTATAAGAGATTATCTACCACTTGAACATCTAGGAAGGATATATAATAATGAAGTTCTGAGACTTCACGGAGTACCCCTATCGATTGTTTCTGATCGTGATCCCCATTTTACTTCCAGATTCTGGATGAATCTTCAGAAGGCCTTGGATACTGAACTTCGTTTGAGCACTACCTACCACCCTCAAATAGATGGACAATCAGAATGGACTATTAAAACCTTAGAAGACATGTTATGATCTTTCTCACATTAATTTAACGGTATTTAGGATCAATATTTACCTCTGGTAGAATTTTCCTATATCAATAGCTTCTATTCATGTTTCCAGATGGCACCATATGAAGCGTTATACAGAAAGAGATGTCGTACACCAACCTGTTGGGATGATTTTGGATAATGAAAACTTGTAGGACCAGAACTTGTGAAGGAAACGATGGAGATGGTGAAGGTAATCCAAAACCACATCAAAGTAGCTAAAAGTAGGCAGAAGAGCTATGCTGAAAACCAAAGGAAGGATTTGGAATTTTGGGTATAAGATCATGTTTTTTAAGGCATCTCTATGGAAGGAGTTATACATTTTAGTATGAAAGGTAAATTGAGTCCTAGGTACATCAGACCCTTCGATATTCTTGACCAAATTGTGGTTTTACCTTACCAATTAGAAATTCTGCCAAGTCTCTCTAAAGTTCACGATGTGTTCCATGTATCACAGTTGAAAAAATACATGCCTTGCCCAATGCATGTCCTCACTTATGAGGAATTATAACTGCAACCCGATCTGTCTTATTGCGAAGAGCCCTTCAAAATTCTTGATAGAAGATAACAAGTGTTGAGAAACCGGAGGTCTCATCTGGTAAAATTTCTATGGAGAATCCAAAAAATGGAAGAGGCAATGAAAGATCCCGAGGAACTTATAATGAAGAATCACCTGAGTCTTTTCATGAGGTATTATTCTAGAAGTTTTGAGGATGAAATTATTTAAAGGAGGGGAGAATGTAACACCCCAAGCTACCATGGTACGCTTCTCTTTAAATAATACAGTAGCGTGTGTTGTACGCAACTTCGAGTTCTAACACACACTATAACCAATAAAACTAGCAATTATGAATAGTAATACCCACTTTCTGAAATTTTATAAATTTTATCTTTCAAAATGGACTTCATCATTTTATTCTGAATATCTAAATTATCTTAGGATGAATTTTTGGTATTTTTTTGAAAACATTCTATTTTTGGTGAATAGAGAAAAAAATGAGTTATAGTTTAAAACCAATTTTTTATTTTAATAATTATTTATTTTATTTAAATTTAATTATGGTCAAAATAGATACATAATACCTATATATGTTCAATGTAATTAATTGGAGGTAGTTTAGAATAATTTTAGATATATAAAAATTTATTTTAACTTTTCACCGTCTTTTACCCATCTCTTATGAGAATTTGGAAATTCACATAAAACATATTTTTACCGCTTCAGTGAGTGGAATTTCAAAAATCCGAGAGACATGGTTAATATCAATGAGTAAAATGTGGTTCAATGAGATGAAAATAATTTTTGGTGAATAGTATCTTTTTAATTTTATTTACCACGATTAAAAGTAAATAAGGTAATTAAGGGTATAAATGATATTAATATTACCCAAACACATGTCATAATTCTATTGGACAAGTGTATCTCGGCCAAAAATAACCTTAGGAATAAAATATTATCATTTAGGTCTACTTGGATTAGATTAGGCCATTTATTATTATTTAAATCAAAGAAGGGTTAAAAGTGTTAAAATCAATGTTTAAACACTCAAAAATTTTTAATGTAGGGTTATACATTAGATTTATCCGATTATAATTATTAATTAGAAAGAAAAAATTATTTCCTACATAATGGTATTTTATTTATAATTTTTAGAAATTACATAAGTTAATTTATTTTTGACACAATGATGATGCAACAATTACCGTATTAATGAAAGATTAAGATAATTGATATCATAAATACCCAAATAAATGTAATTTGAAACTTTTTATGAATTCCAATTATTTTCTAGGTTAATATGACATATTATAATTTTTTATTTGATTTTTTTTCGAAGTAATGATGTTGTTGTGAATTTATAAAAAAACAAAATACCCAATAGTGTCTAAATTGACATAAAAGGGTTTTTAAAACTAATAGTATATTATTAATTGATATTCTTTTCCTAAAAATCTATGGTTCAGCCAATGAACTTATATAATGATAGGTTTATCATTAATGGGCCACTTGGGGGTCGATTGGAAGTTTATAGTATGTTTATTAACCATTTAATATAAAAATACTTAGAGACAGGGTAAATGTCTATCTAATTAACTAAGAGTTAAAACCAAAACATAAGGTTAATATAGTTACCCAAACCAATCTAAAATATATTTGTTGAAAATATTTCGACCCATCCCCACATTAAACTTTAAATAATCTACTTTGAAGCCCTTAGAAACTGAATATGAATTTATTATAAAATAATATTTCTAGCTTTTCCAAAGGTAACCCTCACCCCTCTTATAAAAGGGCACTCCCCCTTTTCCCTAATTCATACCTTCAACGCCATCTGGCTCGGCCAAACCCTTCCCAAATATTCTCTCAACTTCCCTAAATTCAACCTAGAGGCCTTATTTTGAACAGAAATCCATCATAAGGATCCCTTTTGATCAAATCAAAAGGAAGAATCCAAAGAAGAGGTAATGTTTTCACCACCATCATTCATGTTCCTTTCTTCTTCCACTTCTTCTATTAATGTTTTTTCCATTCTAAACCAATAACTCTAGTATATTCTATATAATGTGATGTTATTATAAATATTGTACAAGCATATTAAACATTATATCTATCCTTTAAATGAAATTTCACCATACGTGCGTACATAAGACTTACCGTCTCTACGTCGTGTTGTAATTGTTATTCAAAACATTATTATTTCGATGGGTATAATATAGATTTGTAATTTAAGTAAATAATAAATATAACAATTTTATTATTCTTTATATATGATATACCATCTAATTATATATTATTATAATATCAAAAGAATGATATTGTCGCTCGTGTGTACGTACGGACTACCGTCTCCACAAACACGTTGAGATTAATTCCCCATCATATCAATTCAAGTCTATTTATCATATGATGATTAAAAATAATGTTTAAGGACTTCATATCATTTTGGATATGAATAAGATACAACCTATCCACAACAAACACGGCTTATGAAACAGAACTTATTAAAGAAAATGAGTAAGTTATCACCCGAAACCACGATAATACTATGATATTCACTACGGCCAAAAAGGCATTTAGGGGTGGTTTTTCAAAACCGCCGCTAAATTGTGCATCGGGAAACTATTTCGTGGAGGTTTTCAAAACCATCGTAGAACGTTTCGCGGTGGTTTTTTAGCGGTGTTTTTTTTATGTTTTTATTTTTTTTATTTTAATTGTTAATTTTATAAATTTATTTCTTTATTTATTTATTTATTTATCTATTTATTTATTTTATGTATTTATTTTATTTACTTTATTTATCCATGCATGCACATCCCATGACATGCTCATGCCCATGCCCATGCCCATGCCCATGCCCATGCGCATGCCCATGCCCATGCCCATGCCCATGCCCATGCCCATGCCCATGCCCATGCCCATGCCCATGCCCATGCCCATGCCCATGCCCATGCCCATGCCCATGCCAATGCCCATGCCCATGCCCATGCCCATGCCCATGCAAATTTCCATGACCATGCCCATGCACATGCCCATGCATACCCATGCAATATAAATAAATTCTGTGTTTGGTGAGATTTGTACCCCTAATCTCTTGCATATTTTCCAAAAACTTTACCACTCCAGCAAGCTCGCCATGTGTTTAATAAACAGAATTTAATATACTTATATATATTAATTGAAAAAACAAATAATACATAAATAATAAATATAAACTCAATAATAATAAATAATAAATAATAAATAATAAATAATAAATAATAAATAATAAATAAGGAAAAATAAAAATAAATAATAAATAATAAATAAATATAAATAATAAATAATAAAAAAATATAAATAATAAATAATAAATAATAAAGAATAAAGAATAAAGAATAAATAATAAATAAATATAAATAATAAATAATAAATAAATATAAATAATAAATAATAAATAAATATAAATAATAAATAATAAATAAATAATAAATATAAATAATAAATAATAAATAATAAATAATAACTAATAGCTAATAAATAATAACTAAGAAATAAATATAAATAATAAATAATAAATAATAAACAATAAACAATAAATAATAAATAAATATAAATAATAAATAATAAATAAAAAATAAAAAATAAAAAATAAATATAAATAATAAATAAAAAATAAAAAATAAATATAAATAATAAATAATAAATAAATATAAATAATAAATAATAAATATAAATAATAAATAAATATAAATAATAAATAATAACTAATAAATAAATATAAATAATAAATAATAAATAACAAATAAATATAAATAATAAATAATAAATATAAATAATAAATAAATATAAATAATAAATAAATATAAATAATAAATAATAAATAAATATAAATAATAAATAATAAATAAATATAAATAATAAATAATAAATAATAAATAAATATAAATAATAAAAAATATATATATATATATAATAAATAATAAATAATAAATAAATATAAATAATAAATAAAAAATAAAAAATAATAAATATAAATAATAAATAATAAATAATAAATATAAATAATAAATAAATATAAATAATAAATAAATATAAATAATAAATAAATATAAATATAAATAATAAATAATAAATAATAAATAATAAATAATAATTAATAAATAAATATAAATAATAAATAATAAATAATAAATAAATATAAATAATAAATAATAAATAATAAATAAATATAAATAATAAATATAAATAAATAATAAATAAATATAAATAATAAATAATAAATAAATATAAATATAAATATAAATAATAAATAAATATAAATAATGAATAATAAATAATAAATAATAAATAATAACTAATAACTAATAACTAATAAATAATAACTAATTAATAAATATAAATAATAAATAATAAATAGTATATATTAAATATTAAATATTAAATAATAAATAAATATAAATAATAAATAATAAATAGAAAATAATATATAATAAATAAATATAAATAATAAATAAAAAATATATATAATAAATAAATATAAATAATAAATAATAAATAAATATAAATAATAAATAAATATAAATAATAAATAATAAATAAATAATAAATAATAAATAATAAATAAATATAAATAATAAATAATAAACAAATATAAATAAATATAAATAATAATTAAATATAAATAATAAATAATTAATAAATATAAATAAATATAAATAATAAATAAATATAAATAATAAATAAATATAAATAATAAATAATAAATAATAAATAAATATAAATAATAATAATAAATAAATAAATATAAATATAAATATAAATAATAAATAATAAATAAATATAAATAATAAATAATAATAAATAATAAATAAATATAAATTATAAATAAATATAAATAATAAATAATAAATACATATAAATAATAACTAATAACTAATAAATAAATATAAATAATAAATAATAAATAATAAATTACCAGTTACAAATAATAGATAATAAATTAATTAATGTATATTATAAATAATAAATAATAAATAATAAAGGAAACACATGAAAAAGTATGAAAACACGTGATAAGGGATGAAAAATCATGAAAACGCATGAAAAAGGATGTAGAATCATATGAAGAATGAGGCATTTGAAAAAATGAGAACGCATGAAAACTCGTGGCAACTCTGGAAAACTCCTTAATAATTCAACATAATCATCATAATAACCCATAAAAAACCATCGATAAAGATAAAAAGTCATGGAAACCCAAATAAACAGTAATAAATGGAGCTACCGTTAAAACCCGTCAAAACGGCCATAAAGAGACAAAAACATTAGACTCACATTAACGGAGATAACTTATGATCCGAGAGTCCGTTTTAGATCAGTGACCTGTCAAATCAAAGATCCTGAAACACTCTTCAACATGAAAGGTGAAAGATTCTTAATGGACAGACAGATCAGATGTTATGACCATTTAAAAAAAGGTGATGGAGAATGGGTGCTAGAAACGAGACATTGAAAAACATAACAAACCTGATACCCACTAAAAAGGCCATAACATATGATCTAGGAGTTCATGTGGGTGCCACGACCAGTCAAATTGAATCTCATGGAATGAGCTATGATCTGGCATGTGGAGGAGAGCAAACTGACACACGGATCGAAAGTAAAGTCTGTTTGAAGACAAGTTCGACAGGACACCGGTGACGGAAACGGGGTTTTGGAGGCCTTCTTAGGGGTTTTTGGGGTCGAAAAACATGATAGAAGCATTCTATGGTCGAATTGGAGCGTAGCTCTTTTCGCTGGCTTCGATTTGATATGTGGTAGAGCCCAAACAGACACCCGGAGCGAAAGTTATAGCTGTTTGATGTTGGGGAACTTTTTTCAACTTTTTTATAACTCTAATATCTTCCACACCTCAGACCGTCTCACGGTTTTGATTATATGTGCCTTTAGATCTCTTCATTAGCTTCGATTTGACTAGTCGTGGCGCTTTAACGGACGCCCAGATCAATAGTTATGGTCGTTTTAGTGATTTCAGGGTTTCTCACGTTTTTTTATTTTTTTCATTTCATTTAGCGGCGGTTTTACCGAAATCGCCGCTATTTCACGACGGTTTTTTAAAAAACCTCCTCTAATTTCGAATAAAAATTAAAAAAATTAAAAAAAAAATTAAAAATAAAATACTATTTTTTTTGTCGTTTAGCGGCGGTTTTTTCGCGGTAGTTCTTTAAACTGCCGTGAAATGGCAGCCCGAAAACACGTTTTGCGGCAGTTTTAAAAACCGCCGCGAAAAAACCGCCGCTAACCGGCGGTTTTCTTGTAGTGATAATAAGTTAGTGATCATGTTGGGTGAGATGCAATACTAGTGTGTTATTTGATGAATGTTTTGGTTATTGTTATCAAGTTAGTTAATGGATTCTAGTGGGGGTAATGGATCATGATACTTCGATCCCCTATAAGTGAGATATCACTGGCTGTATTTTCATGATGAGATTGATTCCTCATTATGTATGATTTTTGGGTCGACCAAGAGTGGGATAGTATTGCTTGAGACCATTTGTCTTCTCCATGACTCAGATCGGATGGTTGGGACTAACCATTATTTAGATAGTTATAGTGAAACCTCCCTAAGTTAAATTAGTTCAAGGATGTGATTTAATGTGATTAGATGATGGATTTCCCTTAGTAAGAAAGAGATTGGGATGAGATTTGATATTATACTAGATGATGAGGCCACCATGAGTGACATAGGTTAAAACATAAAATTTTATGTGGGATATAGATGGAACCTAAAATGAGTGAGAAGTTTGAGGTAAATCCTTGGATATAAATCATGTAATATTGTAAGGTTTTGTTGGGATACTTGATATAAGAACCTACTTTTATGGAGTAACATTCAGGACAAGTATGGTATCCTAATACGATTCTCTGTGGGTGGGTCAATATTTGTGGCATTAGATGAATAGATTATAGAATGTAATTGAAAAAGAGATGTTTGATACTCATATTGGGCTAGTTAAAACATGTTTTCTAGAGTGGAATGTGTATCTTGATATGTGTCATTGTTGCCTGGTTAACACATGATGACTTGGTAAGAATGATTATTTATATAGATATATATATATATATATATATATTCATCATTTGTAAAAATGAATTTAAAATCATATATTATGGTTTCTTAGTGAGACACTAATGATTTATATTCTCTCAAACTACATGAGAATGTTGGTCCACATGTATACCATATGTTTTAGTATGTCTGAGTGAATGATGTGTAGTGGATCATGCTAGGGTGGCATCAAAGTTATGTGTAGGTTGGGTGGTATTATGGTGAGGGGATATATGTTTTTACATAGTGTGTATTTTGATTATTTATTTATTTTTTATACGGGATTATATTAGTTGGAATACATTTTTTGTTTTTTTATGATGGTAACATATTTTTAATTGGACGCATATATTCATTATTCAAACCCCTATGTGGATGTTATTGGTTATTTATCATTATTAATAACTAAAATATTCAGGGAATAAACTCACCAATTCATTTTTTTAACCTCATTGTTAGTAATAACCCTCTAGGATATGGGGAGGTATTCCTTTGGTTATGTGGATGCATCGACCAGAAATTTTATGACTAGGAAATTCTCAAGGAATTAAAGAGATACATTTCCATAAAAAAGATATTATTTTATCAATGAATATGGGGAAGGAGATGAATATGTTTACATTATTTTCATGATTATATCTAGTGTTTCAAAGATGGTAGGGAAGAAGAAGGAGAATCTTCTATATAAACAATATATTTTGATATATTTTGTTTCATTAGTATTGAGAAAGAAAGACAAAGAATAGTTGATATAAAGGACAACGTTAATAGAAATTTAATGAATAATCATTGACTTTCTATGACCATGAAGTTTGAGTAGAGTAAATCCAACAAGATGTTCTGAATATGATATGGGAGGATAGAAAATTACAAAGATCAATTTTCATGATGTTTCTCAAATCATATATCAGAATTCAAAGACTCTAATTTTAGATGATAGATATAATATTGTTTTTTAAATTAAATACTATGTTGATGGAATCTCTAGATAATGAATTTCACAATTTGTTGATGATTGGTTTTATTCCAGTATAATGAACCCAGAAAAATGATATTTTTTTTCTAATGTCATTCAGTGAACACTCAACTATATAATATAGAGATATGAAAATGGAAAATCCTTATCCAAATAAATTTTTGTTGATGAAATATTTTTCTGTGTAGAATATAGAACTCAGTGAATCTAGATCTCAATAAAGATTTTGTTTACCTCATCAGATACAAATTATGTAAAAATACTACGCACTTCTCTATCCTTATAATTTTCATTGCATGTTATGTGTGTGAATAGGCTGAAAACAATGTCCAAAATTTTGATAACCATAAAAATAGGCACAAATACAAAATGGGGTAAATATATTTAAATTGAAATTACAAATTTCATAATGGATTTATACACATCTGATTGTCTTTCCTCTCATGTGTTTGAGCTCTGCCTTAAGGGAAATGTCACCCAAAAACTTGTAAACTTTTTAACCATTTCTCAAAAATGATTTTTTGTTTTCGAACGGAATTTTAATAATTTATATATGAAATAGAATCAATTAAAACATAAAATATAGGGATCTATTTCTCATAAAAACCATTAACTTTTCTACAGTAAACTATAGAACTTTGTGTACCTCACAATAGTCATGATGTGGTCTCTCTATATTTATTATATGATCTTGATAATGATCCTAAAATATGTATCCTAAACATATCACTCTAATATAGTGTATCTATGGTCCATGGAAAATCAACAAAAATGGTTTTGTAAAAACTCTTCTTCTTTTACAATATGCTAGTAGCTCGTATTATATCACAGGGGAGATGGAGAGAGCTATGGGAATATGAGATAAATTTTTTAGTTGAATTCCAGAGTAATGAACGCATCAAATTTATAATTATTTTTTAAAATAAGTAATGATATAACTCTAAATTCATTGATTTTATTTTCTCATAAATTATAACACCTGGGTAAATGACAAAAAAAATCATGAATTAATCACATTACTAAAATGATTCATGATGTGTTTTATATTATGAAATGTGTGGTAAATGATATCATGTGAAACCGATATTATGATTAAACAATTTAATGTTCTACTACATATTTATAATATCTTATACCATGGAAGTTATTGTGTTATCACTTGTATCATAGTAAATAATATTCTAAAATAGGGATATTTTAAATATCATGAAAAAATAGATATCATATAATATATATATATATATATATATATATTAAACCCTAGGATATATGTAATTTTGTATCCCATATATACAAGTATATGAGGAATATATTCTTTAATTGTTTTTTCATGATTCCTTGGATGTTCTCAAGGTTGCAGGAAATTGTAAATAATCATTTGTCTCTATGTTGAAGAAACGTTTCTATTAAATTTACCAAATATAAAATATTCCATGTTAATATAGTTAATTGGAAGGTTATTATAACTTTTTATGAACATATATTTCATATATAAAAGGATATGACACCTCCATACATATTGAATATTAATATGGATTAACATGAAGTTACAATGATCAGTATATGATTAAAAATAAGGTGTTTTGGTGACTATTGTTAATTAAAAGAATATTTTTATTTATATCCATTATTGATATTAAATTATTTCTTTAATTTAGAGAAAAATATTCAATTCAAATATGATTAATTTAGGAAATGAATTTTTATAAAAGTTGATAAAAATATATGTGTAAATATCAAAGTGAATGAATAATAATTATAGATTTGGATTTATAAAAATTGAGATATATTATCAATGGATGATGAATATGATGATAAATTGTTTACTATATACAATTAACTAATGATTACAATTTAGATTTCAATGAGAATCTTGAATATTTCATTATGGATAAAAATATATTTTATATACTACTAAATATTAATGATATAAAGGTACCCACTATTGAATATTGTGAGATAAAAATATTTTTATTTGGTGATTTTCATAGTATTTTGATATGTGCTGAATTTTTACATATTGATTTCAAGTGATGAAATTATACACATTTATTATTACCATATTTAGTTTTTAACCATTCTATGGTTATTTCAAGTGTTTATATGTTTTTGGAGGTTTTTATTTATCTACATTGTTGGCACATATTTAGGCCAGAGCATGAAACATTCCTAGAAAATGTTGATGTATGATTTGGAGCCCTAGTGGAGGGAATATGGTTAGATAAAATCAAGTGTCCATATCTTCCAACCATTCATCATATAATATAACATCCTCTATTGTTGCTTCATTATTTACCAAACCATGACTCCATATCTTGTGGCTCAATCCGTTGGATTTAAGAAGGTAGATGTTTTTTTAAACAATGTGGAAAAACCTTGTAACATGAAATAACTAAACTGAAAATATATTTTATACGAAAAATACCCCATGTTTATCTCATTACAATTTCTAAATTGAAGAATCTCACCACTAAGGATTACTCTTAGATATTTTGGATATCCCATCAATTTTATTGATATATTTTTATGAATCAAGTGGTATTAGATACTAGAAATAAATTTCATGGATCCATTATTAATTATTATTCATTATTTTACTATATCTACTCCCATTTCATGAAATGATTCCTATATTGAGGATTTTTTCACCAAATATATGTTTTCTCTTATTATTTAATGTGAATTCTTTTATATCATTTGTAGGGATGAAATAAAGGGACCAAATCATAGTTTTTTAATGAGATATTTTGAATACGGAAATAAAATAAATAATTAAATAATTAAATAAAATAAATACGAAATAAAAAATAATAATAAATAAAATAAAAAGGAAATAAAAATAATAATAAATACGGAATTAAATAAATAAATAAATAAATAAAATAAAATAAATACGAAATAAAATAAATAAATAAAATAAATACAAAATAAAATAAATAAATACGAAAAATAAATAAATAAAATAAAATAAATAAAATAAATAAAATAAATAAATAAAATATATAAAATATATAAAATAAATAAATAAAATTAATTAATTAATAAATTAATAAATAAATAAATAAATACAATAAATAAATAAATAAATCAATAAATATATAAAATAAATAAATCAATAAAATACATAAATCAATAAAATAAAATAAATACATAAAATAAATAAATAGATAAATAAATAAATAAATAAATAAATAAATATATAAATAAATACGAAAAATAAATATATTAATAAATATATAAATAAATAAATATATAAAATTAAAATTAAAAAAAATTAAAAAAAATAACAAAAATAAAAAAAATAAAAAAATAAAAAAATAAAAAAAATAAAAATAAAAAAAACGGTCGCTACATCATTTAGCGGCGGTTTAAAATGCCGCTAAAAAACCGCCGCGAAACGGTCTGTGACGGTTTTGAAAACCACCGCGAAATAGTTTCCCTACGTACGATTTAGCGGCGGTTTTAAAAAACCGCCGCTAAATGCCTTTTTTGCCGAATTGTATGTCACTATCCCTTGGTTAGCCCCTTATTCAACAATACATCACGTATAAATTATCAAAAAAATACTCAAGGTCCTATAGACCCATCCTATAATATAATCATCAAGACTATCCCATTTTTACTACCCCTAGGTGACCTCATAGTCAATATTGTTGTTCCAACCTTCTCCTTATCAGTTAGGGTATAATTCCAAACCAAAACCTCCTTGGTATCCAAATTCCAAGACCATAAATAAAAACATTGATTGAAACTAGGTTCTTATCTTTCATCCTGTATGGTACACCTCCATTCCCATCATAGTGAATCCCAATATCTATAATCATATAGAATGTCTTAAATTAATCCACCTACTATAAGGGAACATCAACATTCTCATCTATCCTCATGAGGGAGTTCCTCATCACTCACAAGGCACACGAATCTCTTGCCACATAAAAATCTTCACCATGTTTCTCAAAAAATCCTACTACCTCTCAGTACATTCTTGGTATACCTCACACTTCATCTCAAACATCAATACCTATATAAGGCCAAATTTAAACTCACTCATTACCATCTCTCTTTGGAAACATAGTTATCGGGTGATCCTAATTTACCAAACGTGTTAAAGAGAACTTTCTCCATGTCTAACGAACCAAATCCACCATGTAATCTATTTTATGTACACTTTTAGTCCTTACACCCTATTCCAAAACCCATGAAGTATGTAGGAAATGAAAAATGAAGAATAATCATTCATATGAAATTGTATCATAAAGGAGACCTTACCTAAATATGGATTTTACCACTCCACAAACTCTATCTAGCCCCACACAATAACTTTCAAGCTTTATAGAACCTATATCACAACAATAGACAATAATAATTATTTATTAATAATTAAAATATATTATTAAAATTAAATTAATCAGAAAATTTCACCAAAATAATCACTACACATATGTTTCACATTAAAACCACTTCTGACAGTTCATGGTTAGCCTTAGGGATGTCCTATAGAAAATATTCATCAAAATCCCATCAATTATTGGTTATTTCACCATTAAATAGTGTTATCATCAACAATAAAGGCAAAAATCAAACAAAATATTTGGGCTATGAAGGTAAATTCAAACAAAGGAAATAAATATAGAACTTATATCAAATATATCAGAAGAAAGGACTAGGAATCACCCCCATTCAAGGGGGGTAAAAGGAGGAAAATATAGGGAAAAATTATTCTCAAATGGACTCCTCATAATTAAAATTCCCCATGAATCCCCAAATATCCATGACACAAAAGAGATATAACTACCCCTAAATAATTAATTACCATCCAAGTATAATTAAGGGTGTTAATAGAGGGTTCACAATAAAACTTTGTAATCACTTAAACCATTCACATCCTTAAATATGATTCACGAACCAATGTGATCAATGAAGAGGGACCCCTCCTCAAAAAAAATAAATTTATAACATAAATAAATATATAATGGTATAATTAATTATTTTAATTCCCATTAATGTTACGAATAAGATATAAAATTTCCTTGACACTACACATATGGGATCTGTTCTTAGCATGAATGCTTCATTAATAGTGTAAATTTCTTATGTTTGGGTCTTAGACCTATAACGATCCATTCAATGTGAAAAAATCAATTATATAATCATTCACAATGGCAAGCATGTATCCTGAAATTAACTATAGATTGATTATAAAATTATACTATTGGGTCACCTAACCTTTCCCCAAACATCCACCTAGGCACATATACCCTAACATATCCTTATTTCATGTCTAAAAACATATTCTTGAGATGTTTTAATGTATAGATTCTAAAAATAAAACAATTTTCCTTGATTAGTTCTTACTATTGATAAAAAATAAAATTCCCTCTCAAAATCACCACCCAATAATATAAGTGTCACTATAAACACTTCACCATAGAGCTTCTCATCCCCATGTAGGATTGGTAGTCTTCTAACCACATTCTCATCCATCCTCAGTCAAGGAAACCCCAAGAAAACATTATATCTCATCACTTAATTTCATACACACAATCTTTTTGAATCTCTAACCACCTAGGTGAACTCATAATCAAATGTCGGTCAATCAGATCATCATCAACAATACTCAAAGATTGAACCCATTGAACCCATTTATCATTGCACACAACGGTGTCATTAACCAAATAATTATGAGGATTATTTGGGTATCCACCCTAATTTTTAACTTAAATAGAGTCTGACCCCAAACCATTGTTCTCCCTATAATATGAATATATAACTTGAAATAGAATTATATTGGAACACTTAACCCTTAACTACATTCCAAACAAATCCCATGACCTGTTTCCCATCGAATTGCATCATATTCCACCAAAAACATTGTTAGACTACCTTAAAATAATTTTACCCAATAGTGTATAGTTTTACATGTCAATACATCACTACCCCCACACGATGGTGATTTCTTATGTCTTAAAGAATTCATGATATTCTAGAAATATACATCAATGCTAAAATCCCAACTGTTATTGTAACTCTCTGGTTTGATCACTAACCCTATGATCTAGAAATTATACTCTCACCATATTCTTTAGTACAATGCCATTCCATATCACAATTATATCACACTAAAAGCACCCCATCTTAATTATAACACCCCAACTCTAGTCAACACTCCATTCGAAAACTGCCTCTAGAATTACCAATGAACTAGATAAAATAGATCAAGTCCCAAAATTAGTATCCTAGTTTCAGCTAAAAAATCAATTCATCCAGTCTCACCATATGGCATACCACCTTTTTATTACATAACTTTTAATTACATTTTCCAAACAGAGGATCTTTAAAGTATAGTGTTTTGGAAATCTGGAATAGTATACATGAAAACAACATAAAATTTTATTCTAAACCACTCTCAAGGATTCATAAAAGGTTCATTATATGTAAAATTACTACATCTAATATCTGGGATAAATCCAATAAATAAAGTTTGTGTAGAAGGATCGGTAAGGAAAACAAGTGAAACAATTGACACATGATCTTTTTCAATATTAATAAGAACATGAAAAAAATCATAAAGACATGAGAAATGAAAGAATAGGAATATCATGATAAAAAAATGAATATTAACATGAATATGTCTCTAAAACATTAAAATTATATATTCATGAACATATCAACAATTTTTATCCCTGAGGTGTCATAACAATTACCACGGTTATTCACCAAGGTATCGTGAAACTTCTCATTTCTAGAGATTAATTCTTACCCAATGCATTGGATCACTCTCTGGGAGCACCCTCAATATGTATTTATTTTCATGTCATCCTCATAGATCATAATCATAAATTTCATAAATAACCCAAAGAGGGTAAATGAAATAGGTTTTACTTAAAAATAGTGACATTTTAAAAGTTCTTAAAAATAAGATCGTTATGTCATTTATAACCCATGGAAAGGGAGTCAGGGTTATATGTATGTCAATCCAAGAATAAAATAAATAAATTATATGTATTGATGAATATACCTAGAAATGAAAATAGATTTGGGTATTCACAAAAATAATACAAGAGAGTTTCTCGAGAAAAAGAGAGAGAAATTTTGAGATGAAACTTCCGCAGTATAATGGAAATATAACATCATTTTAGAAAACATTAAAAAGAGAGGGTAAAAGGTTAAACCACTCATAAATATCTCATAAAATAATATTAATCCAAAATAACATGGAGGTATGAACATGGTATGGATATATTAATGACATACCACATGAAAATGAAACTCTAAAGGAAAAAGAATATACAGTTTCTTTTAAAAAAATCATCAACCTAATGGTGTCATGTAAAAATTCAAGAAAATCAACTAATGAGAGTGGAAAAGGACTCTCATAATTTGGAAATGAAATGGACAGTAGTAAGGATATATAATAACATACCCCAAAATAATAAGATGGAAACTAGAAGGCATAACATTATTGATGTCATGACTTAAAGGAGGATGGGGAAAGAATCCCTTACCTTGAAGAGTAACATCAAAATCTTGAAGGTTGGGACCTTTTGAGGATTGAGGGAACCATGGAAGGAGTCCTTGGGACGTAAGGAGACCATAAAATTGTTTAGGAGGAATATGGAGTGAAATTACTGAGGGAAATGTCTTGGTATATATAGGAAAAGTGAGTTAATAAATTATTAATTTTCATGGGACACCTCATCGGTGGTGTTTGCAAAACCATGGGCTTGCCCTTGTAATTTTCCCATGGTCTTGTACACTAGGGAAACCTAATAGCATATCTCACTATTCATAAGTCTACCAGAAATCATAAATCATTAATACATCATTAATTATGTCATTAAATACTCGAATCTCAAAACTATATTTCTACTATTCAACAAAAATTCAATTGTTTCAGAAAAATCCCAAAAATTCACCCTAACCAAGCATCGATGTTCTGAATTCAAAAATGAACTCCATTTTATGAAAATAATTTTCATTTAATTTCTAAATGAAATCATTATTTAATCCAAAAATACAACTTTAAAAAAATTACTCATTTTGTAACACCATAAAAAAGTAATCAAGGTCAATAAAATTATCTTTTAACCATAATACAATAAATTAATAATTTATGATTACATTTTATGAAAATATATTTCAATTATAAATTATTCAATTAATTATAGAATTGTAAATAAAATATTTACTACATACATAAATACCAAAACTTATAATATGATCGTTTTTTCAATTTTAAGATTTTTAAATTGTATTTATACATTCATGGGTGAAGTTTTTATTTTTTTGGCCAATTTACTATTCATTACTATTCGTAGGGGAAGGTTACTATTCATACATTACTATTTACTAAAAATCATGTTGATATTGATTGAATTTAATATTTTACCTGATCACAACTGAAGAACACAATATTTTTAAAATCAGTTCACATTATTAATTATTTAAAGAATACAAAAATATTTTAAAATACCCCTTTTTCATAAATTCATCAATAATACACAAGAAACAATTATCAAGATATTTGAAATTCACAAAATTTTTCATAAAAAGAAATAACAATTTTATTTATATAAAAGTATTACAGAAAGTAACTAAGGTCTCATTACATAGCCTCTTATAACACCTGCATAGGACCTAAGTGTAAGGTGTGCTACGGTGATAGAATCTTGGGGTGGCTCAGACAACATTTCCTGAGTGGTGATTTCTATCAGCATGAACTTCTCCCTTAAGGGATTCTGTTCAGGCTTCGTATATTGAAGTTTGACTGGGGCTTGGTCTAGAGAAAAGACCAAGGATGCTACCTTCTTCCCAAGCTCGGACAGATGGACTTCATATAGCCCGATCCTACTCGATGAGGCCATTCAATATTCTTTCTCTATTAATTAACCAAGATAACTGTATTTATAAAAACACAACTTTATGATTATAGTTTCCAATGGTCATATTGACCAACCATCATATAACTGTCAAAACCCAACAGAACCATTTTAATTATAACGAATTCATTATTTAAAGGATATATTTTTGTTGAGTATAAAATAAAATAACACACAAATTTAGGAAACAAATACAGTAAAATTTTTGGGTAATTACATTCTTCCGCCCTTAAGAAATTTGATCCCCAAAATTTTATCTCATAGTCTCTGATGAGAAAAAGGGTGGTTACTTCTATCTTGTAGACTCCTTCGGTTCCCACGTGGCTACTTCACATTTGTGGTTCCTCCACAACACCTTAACAAGGTGGGTTGTCTTATTGCATAGAACATTCTCTCTATGATCCACGATGCGCACCAGCGACTCCCCATAAGAGAGGTCAAGTTCCAGCTGTACAACATCTAGATTCAGTATATCTGAAGGGTCATTTATATACTTCCTCAAGAAGGATACGTGGAAGACATCATGAAATTGTGCAGGATTTGGAAGAAGTGTAATCTGATAGGCCACTACTACATCATGATAAATGATTTCATAGAGGACAATGTTTCTAGGGATGAGCTTCCGTTTTTCCCAAACCTCATGACTCTCTTCCATGGTGAAATATGACGAAATAATTTGTCTCCAACAACAAATCCATGCCCCTTCAATGGTTTTTGGAATAGATAATTTTCCGACTCTGAGAAGCCTTAATGCTTTTCTAGATGCCATGGACCTTTTATGTCATCTCTTGCACAAGATTAGTCCCAAGAAGCTTTTTCTCACCATCTTTATACCTTAAAGTAGGAGTTTTATATTGCTTCCAATATTGATCTTCATAGGGTGCCATTTGAATGCTCGAGCGGAAGCTGTTGTTGTAAGAGAACTACACTAAAGGGAGATATTGATCCCATCCACCTATAAATTTCATTTAGCATGCTCATAGTAAGTCCTCATGTGTTTGAATAGTCCATTAATATTGGCCATCATTTTGGGGTTGATAGGCCATAATGAAATTCAATTCAATGCTTAGATCTTGTTGAAGACTTCTCCAGAAATCTTACGTGAACCATGGATCACGATCAGATACCATAGAAAGTGGAACTCCATGTATCCTTACCAATTCTTTCACGTAAATACTGGCAAGTTTATCAATAGAGAGATCATCCTGAATGGATATAAAAGGGATATTCTTGTGAGATGGTCCACAGTTACCCATATCTCATTGTTTCATTTGGAAGTTATCGGGAGACCATTGACAAATTATATAGTTATATTGTCCCACTACAATGCTGCTATGTGTAGTGGATGCAATACCCCTTTAGATATTTGAGCTCCACCTTCACTTTCTAACATACTAGGAACATGGACGTGTATTCAGCAATCCCCCTTTTCATATTATCCCACCAATAATGACCACAATGTTCCCTATACATTTTCGTGCTACCAGGACGTATAGAGAAAGTAGATATATGAGCTTCATCCATCATCTCCTTCTTTATTTACTGAATAAATGGATCACATAGTCTTGTAAAAAATTTCAATAGACCTTCTTTATTAGTTTTTAACTTAGGAAACATCACATCCTTCACAACCTCAATATTCTTTCGTAACAAAGGATCTTCTTTCTGAGCATTCATGATCATCTCTTTTAATGACGGTTGATAAATAATTTGGGTTATGGTTGACGATGTCCCTTACTTTAATAATATCATGTCCAATTTTACTAGGACATTGACCAAAGGATCTCTTTGAATCCTCACAATGGAAAGAACAACTAGGTCTTTCCTCCTTAATGCATCATATATATTTTTGGATCTTTTGGGATGATAATGAATTGAACAATCATAGTTATTAAGATGATCCAACCATCTCCATTGTCTCATGTTCAACTCCTTTTGTGTGAAAATATACTTCAAATATTGGTGGTCTATGTATATATCTCATTTCACCCCATAAAGATAGTGCCTCCATATCTTTAGAGAAAAAAACACAGAAACCAACTCCAAATTATGTGTAGTACAGTTTTGCCCAAGAGTCTTCAACTGTCGAGATGCATAACCAATGACCTTTTCATTTTGCATGAGGATGAACCCAATCCCTTTAAGAGATGCATCACTAAAAATAACGAATCCTCCTCCACTTGAGGTCAGAGTTAACATAGGTGCAATTACTAATCTCTTCTTCACCTCTTAGAAACGTTCCTCACACTCCATTTTCCAGATGATCTGGACCCCTTTTCAAGTAAACATGTTTAATGGAGTAGAATTTCATGAATTTTGTTTTCAAAAATATATTATAATATACTGGTAATCCAAGATAACTATGAATCTCAGTTATTGTTGTAGGTTGCGACCACTCCACTACAACTTTTGTCTTTTTAGGTAAAACTTTGATTCCTTCATTGGTAACAATGTGCCCCAAGAAAGAAACATGATTTAATAAGAATACCCATCTACTAAACATTCCAAAAATCATATCCTTCCATAATGTTTGAAAAATAAATCTTAGATGATCCTCATGCTCCTCACGACTTTTGGAATATATCATAAAATCATCAATAAAAACTACCACAATGTAACCAAGGAAGTACTTAAAGAATCTATTCATCAAATCTATAAAAATAGAAGGTGCATTAGTCAGTCCAAAAGGCATAACAATAAACTCATAATGCCAATATCTTGATCGGAAGGTAGTTTTATGAATATATTTTTTCGTCACTCTGAATTGATGATATCGAGATTGAAGTTCAATATTAGAGAAGAATTGAGCCCCCACAAAGATGGTCAAATAAGTCCTCAATTCATGGAAGAGGGTATTTTTTATATACTGTGATCCCGTTCAGTTCTATATAATCAATGCATAGCCTCATCGATCAATCCTTCTTCTTCACAAAGAGAACAGGTGCTTCCCAAGGAGACACACTATATTGGACAATCCCACTCTCCAAAATATATTGGATTTTCTTCTTTAATTCCTCCAGCTCCACATTTTTTACCCTATACGGGGTCCTAGATATTGTGTAAGATCCAGGTATGCGATCATTAAAGAACTCTAAATATTTTATTGGGGGAGGTCTAGGAAACTCCTCAGGAAATACGTCAATGTATTCTTGGATGATGGGGACATTTTACATCCCCAAACTCTCATTTCCTTATTCTTTTTCACTAATCAATTATATAAAGAAGGATGTTGTAGGTAATTCTAGACCAAGATCAGGTTGAGAAATCTCTCCATGGAAGATAAATGTAGGTTTTCCATTCAATACTACCAAGATTTCCTTAGTTCTGCATTTGATCTTTGCATTATACTTTGAGAGCCAGTCTATCCCAAGTATAATGTTGAATTATAGCATTGGAATCACTACTAGATTTTCAATAAGATTGTGCTCACCAATGTAAATACTAGAGTTTCAAAATAATAACGATTCTCGGATAATCCCACCATGAGTCTGGAATGATAACTCTAATTTTAGAAAGTTCGTGTTTGATTCTAAATTTGTTGCAAACTTGGAGGAAATAAAGGAATGAATAGAATGTTAATAAAAAAATGTACTTGAATGCTTTAAGGGAACAACAAGAGTACCTGCTACCACATCATTGGTAGCTTCAAATTAAGCTGCCATGATAGGAAAAGAACGACCTTACTCCCTTGGCCTTTTTTGTGGCTGACCGTGGTTCCCCTCAACTACCCTCATATTTGGATGATGATGGAAATTTTCTCAAGTTTTCTATACTTAAATCAATAGACATCGGGTAGGTTATGCACCATCTTCCCCTTGTCGTTAGTGTCTAGAAGCTGATGTTTCACCTAACTATGACAATTACTTGCAATATGCTCATCTCTTCCACACTTTTAGCATTTCCCACTCCTGGGTAGGCAGTTCCCCAAATGCTTCTTCCCACATTTATTACACATGGTACATTGCACGTACATTCCTACTCTTCCCTAATCAAAGGTCCTCCCTAAGCCTGGCTACACAGATCACTTTTTCTCATTTGATTTATGAGTCCACTGCATCTTACTGAACTCCAGTTCAACTTTATTTGCACTCCATATGATCTCCTCATAGTTGTCATAGTCTTAGTTGGCTAGATTATTCAGCAGATGAGGTCTCTGTCCACCGAAGAATCTTTCAACCTTACCATTAGGATCCCGGACAAATATTGACATATAATCTAAATGTCTTGTAAATTTCTTCTCGTAGCTTCCCAGAAATTCATTCCCCTTTTTCTTCATCTTGAGAAACTCCTACATTCTTGTTCTCATGGAACAACAGAAATACTTACTGAAGAATATCCCTCTGAACTCTTGCCACTCCATAGCTGCACCACCACTATTTGCCTTGTGTTTTCAATCAGTTCCCCCCACTAATTTTCTTCTCACACGAAGCAATAGAAATCTAGTGTGACCTTATCTTTCTCTGAACCGTGCAGCACAGAAAAGATCTTCTCTATAGAGCAGATCCACTATTCAGTAATCAATGGGTTGGTCGATCCATTAAATGCTGGTGGTCGTTGATGCATAAAATACTCAACAGAATGTTGTTCCCTTCACGGTGAGATCATTCTCTCAGCTTGATTCATGTTATTTCCCATAAAATGAGTTTTTTGGTCCATTATTCGCATGAATGGTTCCATTCTATCTTCAAACGGAGGGTCGTCAGCACATGGTCTATTACGGTAAACATTTGAATAGTTCCTCCTATTTCCCACCATTTCTAAAAGAATATATCCTTAATGAAAATCTTATTTCATTTATTAATCTTTTAACAATAAAGTATTTTATGTCTCAAAACTTCTTTAAAAAATTACATTTCTCTATAAATTTTGCATAATGATTCCTAAAAAGCGTATGATTTACGAAACATATCCACTGAGAGTGACAAAACTAAGAGTACAACAAGCCCTTTTGTTGTGTACCAAGATACACCATGTCAAGCATGAAACTCCTTTTAAGAGTTTACACTCCTAGATACCCTTGTGCCAGAGCTGCCTCTAAATGCTCGTATCCAGACATGGATGTATTTTCTTGATAAACCACTTACTCAATACTCACAAAAATACCAGGAAGTTTTCTTATATTTAAAAATTTATATAGGATTCCTCCTAATGTTTTGATAGCTTAAATTCCATAAATAATTATACTATCTTTTGATACCAACTATGGAAACCCACATTGTTATTACATAACAATTCATTACATTTTACAATTAGTGGATATTTAAGGTTTTGTGTCTTAGAAATCGGGAACATAATTAATGTAAAAAACATGAAAAATTCATCTAAACCACTTGTAGGGATCAATAAATGGTTAATCCTTTGTACAATTAAATAATCTCATATCCTGGTGACATTCATTAAACAAAAGGGTGAGTAGAATGCCCAGTAAGGAAAACAAGTGAAACAGTTGACATGTGATGTTGAGAAATATTAATAAGAACATGATAATATTCATAAAGACATGACCAATGGAAAAAAGTAATATCATGATAAAAAGAACATGAATAATAACATGAACATATGGCTACAATATTTAATTTAGAAATTCATGATCATATCACCACGGTTCATCCCTGAGGTGTCTTAAATATAACCATGGTTATTCACCAAGGAATCATGAAACTAGTCATCCCTAGATATTACTTCTTTATCCAATGCATTGGAGCACTATTATGGCTCACCATTAATATGTATTTATTTTTAGGTGATCTACATTGATCATAATGAAACATTTCAAAAATAACAAATAGTGAGTAAATGAAATGGGTTTCACCTCAAAATCATGTAGTTTTAAAAGTGCTTAAAAATAAGATCATTATGCCATTTATAACCCATGGAAAGGGAGTGAGGGTTATATGTAAGACAATTCCAGAATGAAATATATATATTTTATATATTGATGCATACCCCAAGAAATGAAAATTTAATTGGTAATCACATAAATAATACAAGAATATATCTTGAGAAAACGTAAGGGAAATTTTATGATGAAAATTCCGCAGCATAACGGCTACATAACATCCTTTTAGAAAACATTAAAAAGAGAGGGTAGAAGGGTAACCCACTTCTAAATAACTCATAATAAAGTATAAATCCGTAATAAAATAGAGATAACAAAATTGTATGGATATTTTAATGACATACCATGTGAAAAGGAAACTCGAAAGGAAAGAGAAGATGCAATTTCATGTACAAAATATCTTAGTAGCCTAATAGTGTCACATAAAAATTAAAAAACTCAATTGATGAGAGAAGATAGGGTATATCATCTTTTGGAAATGAAATGGACAGTAATATGTATATATAATAACATTCCCAAACATTATAAGATGGGAACTAGAATCCATAACATAAATGAAGTCATGACTTAAATGAGGAGGGTGAAAGAATCTCTTACCTTAAAGAGTAACATCGAAATCATAAAAGTAGGGACCTTGGTAGGGTTGAGGGAACCATGGGAGGACTTATTGGGAGGTAACAAGACCAGAACATTGCTGAGGATGGTTTTGGAATGTAATTAATGAGGGAAATGGCTTGGTATTTATACTAAAAGTGAGGGAATATATTATTAATTTCCAAGGGACACCTCATCTGTGGTATTTACAAAACCATGGGCTTTCCCAAGTTATTTTCCCATGCTATGGGCACTTGGGACACCACATAGCATATATCCCTATTCATAAGTCGAATAGAATACTTTCATCATTATTACATCAATAATGATGTTATTAAACATCCGAAACTCAAAACTGTATTTTTACTATTCACCAAAAATTCAACTGTTTCAGATAAATCCAAAAAGATAAACAAAACCTATAATCGATTATCAGAATTCAAAAATGAACTCCATTTTAAGAAAATAATTTTCTTAATATATTCAACTTAATTTTCAAATAAAATCATTATTTATTGCAAAAATACAACTTTAAAACTATAACTCATTTTGTAACACCTTAAAAAAGTAATCCAGTTCACATAAAACTATCGTATAACCATAATATAATAAAGTAACAATTTATGATTACATTTTATGAAAATATATTTTCATTATTAGTAAATAAATTAATTTTAAATTTGACATTACAATATTTATGACATACCAAAATACCAAAACTTATACAATGATCATTTTTTCACATTTAAGATGTTTAAATTTTATTTATACAATCACGAGTGATGTTTATATTTTTTTGGCCACTTTACTATTCATTCTTATTCATACAGGTATGCTACTATTCATAATTTAAAATTCACTAAAAATTGGGGTTATCTTATTATACTCTTAAATTTTCACTGATCAGAACTGTTAAAGACCATTTGTTGAAAATAAGTTCACATTTTTTATTATTTAAACAATACAAAAATATTTTAAAATGACACATTTTTTCCTATATTAATTAAGAATACACATCTTATATTTATCCAGTTATTTTAAATTCACTAACATTATCATAATAAGAAATAATAATTTTATTTATATAAAATGATTACACAAAGAAGTCGAGGTCTCGTTTCATAACCCCTTAAAACACCAGCATATGACCTAAGTGTAAGGTGTGCTATGGTGATAGAATCTTGGGGTGGCTCTGAAAACATTACTGGACAGGTAATTTCTACGAGCTTGAACTTCTCCCTTAAGAGATTCTGTTCAAGCTTCATATATTGATGTTCGACTCGGGCTTGGTCCAGAGAAAATCCCAATGATGCTACCTCCCTCCAATGCTCTGACAGATGGGCTTAATATTGATTGATTCCACTCAATGAGTCCATTCAATCTTCTTTCAATATTATTGTTCTATGATAATTGTATTTATAAAAACACATGTAAAGATTATATTTTCTAATGGTCATATTGACCAATGGTCATATAACAGTAGAAACCCAATGGTATCATTTTAATTATACTCACTTCATTAATTAATGGATATATTGTTATTGATTAAAAAAATAACACCCAAATTCAGGAAACAAATATAATTAAAAATTTCAGGTTGTTACACACCACACCAATGACCCATCCATTAGCCAAAGAGAAGATGAAATGCCATTTTCCTACTCATACACATGTTCTAGAAAAAATAAGTAAGAAACACATTTTGAGAACACCTTTCATTCCATTATCATCCTTCAACAATCCAATCAAAATGGGGATCATGGACTCCCATAGAAAATTGTGCACTACACGGCATATGGATTCCGTGAACACCAATCCTCGAGAACAACCCAAACATGTCTAATATAAATTCGTCCCTAACTGTTTGTATTAAGGGGGACACTATGGTTATGTGTGATATGAGACCCAAGTCCTATTTCAACATCACCTCCTATCAACGATTTATGTATCATTGATCATTCTACTTGAAAGGACACTATTTCCATGAGTATATCACCTCTACACTACCATTGAATCACCAGTCAGGATAATTTACAATAGGATCCATTCTCACTGGGCCCAAAAATATCTCACACATCAATCTGAAACCTAAAGAACACAATACATAATAGCTTTTCACATTCCATATCAAGGTATTACTTTTCTCATTTTCTACAGCAACAATCACTCTCCACCCCATGGTAGAGTGATCAATGGGGAACCATATGATAGATTCTTTCTCGTTATCATAACCTCATATCACCAGAATACATTAGTTTATATGTCCTTTAAAAACCAATCACACACCCCCAATCATGCTCCGATGAGTCACATATCATCTACCCTTGGTGCATGTGCCATACTGCTTACTATTCTCCACACACAAGTCAATCTAACCTATAACACGAGGCATCTCAATCAATCCATGTCTAATTGAATGATCCTTTAGAAAATTATATTAGTTAAAAAATGACAAGAATCTAAAAAAACTATAACCACAATACATAAAATTTCATCTAGAATGAATAGGCATAATAATCAAATAGATCTGACTATTGAAATCCATACTTGATACTAGTAGTCCTCTATTACACACACATAAAAAAAGAAAAATTAATTTCACATAACATTATAAACTTCATAATTCCACTATGTTATGGGCCTCCAGAAATATATATATATATAAGAAATAACAATATGGATTATTCATGACATGTAATGTGACCAAAATCACATCCTCAAGGAAACCCATACTTATACATAGATCATTACTCAAGTATTTAATACCTATATTAAACCACAATTGGACACTATAAATCCTTCACATATGGGAATTAAAACACACAAAATATGAATATATGACCATATAATCAATAGTACGATTCATTTGAAGAAATATCATGATTCAGTTAGGTAGAATTCCACCAAAACATTATATAGAAAAATTTCATATACATTTATGTGCACACATAAACAATTGAACTTCTCATTAACAAAATTAATGACTTACAAGTATATGAATTTCATGTGAATAATAATTGTAAACTATGATATGTATATATCATACCTATTTACTTCTTTTATATGATCCAAACCACAATATTCTCTCCACATAGCCATAATATTTGAATAAATATATGAACTGTAAAATCAACAAAATACACTAAAATTATAACTATTAATTGAATATTATTTTGTATTTGAGATGTAAAAATTCATTTTCAATCACAATATTCAACTAATTAATAAATAACATTTCTACCATGTCCCCAAATAGATATATGAACAAATTATTTGAAAAAATTGTTTATCCTCTCAGACCTGGGCCACTCAGCAGGTCCAGGGTGGATGTTTCATCATGACCTCATGTATGCATCCTCATATTTCTGAGGCTACCAAATATCATTGAGGTCCTAAGACATGAAATGGGGAGACTATTAACCAAATATAAATGTGATTAATAATTTTAAATGTCTATGATATTCCTCATCATAGTATGTATAATGAATAAATACATTCAATAACATACATGATGTAGGCATACAAAAAAACATTGATCATCAATTGGTTCAATCGAATGGAAAAAATTAAAAAAGGAAAAAATACAAAAATATGACCTAATTCAATCATAGTGAAACATTAAAACACACAAAATATGCATCAATATTCTCAACCTCTATCATTTACATTTTAGGTGCCTTGAAAAAAATTCAATTTATAGTCTACATGTGGACTACGATTCTTATACAGTGTTTAAGCATATAAATATGTAGGTCCTCACTAGAAACCCCTAATATATTCTTTCATATTTATTTGTGTTATCTAGGAATTGAAATTCATAAATAAACATGCTATGTAAGTTATCATTCTCATACATGGATTCCCTGACACTCGATGACATACACACACCTATTAAGACACAATATGTTAACTAGAAAATCATGATGCCAAAACAAATCTATTTAAGATTCATTATAAAATCTGTGTAATTAATTTCGTAGATATAATTCCATGCCTAAAGGCTCAAAGCATGTATTCATCCAAGTCTCACCCTCTTCTCCCTCAGATTAGGGTAATATAACAAACACCGTGGAAACCCCTATCACTGAGAAGTTTTTATATCCAATTCATTAACTATACATTCTCAATCCATGTAAGGATTGTCCATATCTAGTGTCACATTACAAAAAAATCCCATACCATTCTTGGTTCTCCTTTCATCCAGTCCCATATCATATATAAAATTGTGAACCATCTCACTCATGAAGGACTATCCAATGAACCCTTAACATGAAATCCTATATACTATCTCCTTCATGCAAGTCGGAACACTACCATCTCACTCATATTAGGGTCTCACTTGACCATATCATTGATAGTGATTCCAACAAGTCTCAATATGTAAATTCTCACCAGAGGATGGCCCCAACTTCATTCACAATGAGGACTTCAACTCACTCATCGAATTCTAGAATGTGTTATCTCACTTATTGAAGTCAAGGATTTAAGAACCATCACCCCTAAAAGAATATTTCTATTAACATGATAAAAAACAAAAAATAAATATAACTACAAAAATTTAACTTATTCCACCACACAATCTCACCATCTCATCATATCCCTTTTACATACATAAATAATTCCCTAATTATATGACACATCTCATCTCACACCTCATGGAATCCTATAAGATCCATCAGATATATTCCATTCCCTTATCATCAGGATCATCACACATTTTTCATCCCACATTGATATTTTCATCCACAGTCTCATTCCAATCATGGAATCATCGTGCACATATAATTACACATCAAAGTCCCTAGGGAATCCCAATTTCACTTTCTTGAAAAAAACAGTTAAGCCAAACATGTGTTTCATTTCACAAACTATAAGGGGTACCAATCAAAAAATCATTGATTAAAGTCCTCTATAAAATTCTTCAGAACAATTTTAAGGACTGACCCACTCTAATAGGACAAAAAGAGTCACCTCAAAAAATGGGATGGAGTTCCTCATCAATCATGTGACACCAGATTGTAATAGGCGTCAGCACTAGGCCCCATCTCCCAATGTGTTCCTCCCAACTCTAGGAACATTTCTAGGATAACTTTCCTTTTCTCTTGCACCCTAATAGGGATCCAATTACAAATTTAGAATCAATCTACACCATTTAACATTGGATACATTATCTTTTATGATCTTAATTTACCCAAATTGTGGAAGATAACTTTCTACAAGTCATGGTAACCAAATCCACCCCTCTATCTAATTGATGGACTCTCACTGTTCGTATTCAATTTAAAATAATCCTTATAATATACATGAAATACAATATATTTTAAAAAATTCATATAAAATTGATTCATTAGGGTTCACTTACCTCAAATTATAATTTGACACTTTTTGATTCTCTTTTTGATCCCCTTCAATGACCATTCATGCTTCTCAGAACCTATCTCATGCCATGTGACAGAAAAAATTAATTATAGCTAAATATAATTTATTAATAAATATATGTTAAACATGATATTTAACATAAAATATCACACTACATGTCTTCCACACTGAAACATCTTCCATCTACATGTCATCATCCTTTCAGGATTTCCACATCCATTGCACAATAAATCCCCAAAAATAATAAATTATTTCACCATTATCTTGTGAAATAATCAATCAAAATGTTGCCAGAAATTAACAAATATATTTGGAATATGATGGTAGAAGGAAAAGAAGGTACAAAAACATTTAATGTTTCTTGAATATCCTATTGTAATTCATCTGGAATTGTCTCCTTTCAAAGGGAATCATTTGATACTAAATGAGGGGATGACAATCCAAAAATTCCTCTTCTAAAAATCATAATTCCACTAAACCCTAGATGAACTTCAAATAAAAATAGATATAATTTCCCCCAATTAAAAATAACTGCCTAGGAACCATTCATATCATAAAAATGGGGTTGTCGGTGTTAATTCCTTATCACCTAAACATTTAAATACTAGAACCTACTTCGTGGATAAAAGTTATTGACAAAGAGGAACCCATCCAAAGACAAGCCACATTCATGGGGTAAACCATGTTTTATAGAAAGAATTTAACTACAAGGTTTATATTCATGATGTGAATTCCCATTTATAGAGTGTACCACCTATGTAAATGTCATTCAACCCACATGTAAGGATCCCATTCATGACTTGAATTCCTAATAAATGGTGTGAACGCACCACATATTGGTTTAGACCCCATGCAGATCCATTAAATTGGTGAACAACCCCTCACTATAAGAATTCATTTTGTGCTCCATTTTTTATTGTGGAACTCCAATAGTAAATTGAAATTCCACATCCCGGTTACCCAGCCTTTCTCTGACATCCACCCAAGAATTAAAAACCCTAAATATTCTTCATTAAATTTCAAAAGACATTTTCAATAAATTTTATAGTGCTCAGATTACTAATCCAAATACCAATTATTGGAAAAAACTATGCACCAGATCCAGAAAAATTTATTCCCTCACGAAATAATGACATATAAATATGTTTTTTTATTAATTTCATCCTTCTATCTTTTCATTGATTGAGATTTTATAATATCTCAGATTCAATCTATTGTATCTTGATATTTCATTTTTTCTATAAGAGATCTCACTTTTAATTCCTAATAGTTTTCCAAATAGTTTTTATGTAGAAAATATCCATTTTCATATTTGTGTTCCTTTAATACTTTTAATAAATATAAATATCTCAATAGTTTTTGCGAAATATATAAAAAATACATATGAAACATCATTCACCCAAAAATCCTCTATATATTTTTTCATTATGTTCATTACATGGGTGTGTTCCCATGTTCTCCTTCTGTTTTCCATCTACCACTTTCTCTAGGGATATTTAATAAATACATGTTTCCTCATTTTCTTCCCATTTTCTCCCAGCCAAAAATATCAATTATTTTGTTCTTCACCAAGGTCAAAATATTTGTAATCAAAAATATGTCTACAACATTCTTTGATAACAAATATTTCAAGATAAAATTAGAATCAGACATGTGTATAATTTATTTGTGTATTATAAATATTTTAATAATGATAGGTTCAAAAGGACTACTGTAGAATCATTCTTGAGTATGTACACTCTAGATAGAAACTTATCCCTCTTGTTGAATCATTAATCAATATTATCAAAATATTTTATATATTTTAATCTTTGGATAATGATATGTATATTATCAAAATTAATTATCTATTTTTATCAAAAAAAATTATTTTCAAATATTCTCATTTGGAAATAACAATATAATGGAACAATGATGAACTCATCTTATCCTCCTTCCAACTTCCTCATATCAGGTTTGGTTAATGTATTTAACAAGAATAATAATATTAGATAGATGAAATACCAATATAAGAATCATCTCATTTCATTCTTCGTTATGATATATAATTCATTAAATATTTATTGATATTTTATTTTGTATAATTATCAAATTTATCATTTTCAATCCATAATAAATTCACAAGGATCAATATGGTTCTCAATTTTTCCTTATCTTGATAAACATTATGTTTTTTGAAAAGGACTTGTATAGTCTCAGAAGTCACCCATAAAAATAACATTAAATAATCCTTTTGAATTACCAATATGAGGTTAAATGATCCTTACATTCACGTAATTATCCTTACAATATCTATAATGATCATTTAAAACTTTGATATCTTCCTTTTGAATTATACATTTAACCTTTTATAGTGATGGATGATTCTTATGAATTGGATAATCATGTGTATATAGATTGGAATGATTCTTAGACAGACTGTAGTTCATAGATGCTCACTAATAATAGATGTCTATATGAATTTTACATTGTCATCCATTCAAAAAATATTAGTACTTATTAAAATGAAACCTATATGGATCCTGGATGATTTCATCAATTGGACAATTTTTTGTACTCCTAGAGAATTAATAACACAAATGAGATTCACAATGACTTTTATATTGGTTAAGATGACTCATAAATATTATTTATAACTATGAAATAAATCATACATTTTAGTTAACGAGTCTAATATAGCATAGAGAAATGAATCAACCATATTTCCAAATTTATCTAAATTTTCAATTCCAGTATATGAATTCTCAAATTCATTATTAAAGATCATCGTCACTCCAAATCATTTCAATCGTTTTCAAAACACATTAAATAGAATATTAATTACAAAATCCTATTTCAGGGATTATTATAATAATCCAAAACATATTTATCAAGATCCCATGAAAAGTGGAAGTATATTAAATACTCATGTTAGATTATGTCATGTATCTCACTATATTCTCCATCTAGATTCGTATTTGGCCATGAAAAAACTTCATCCAAGTGTACTTCATCACTAATTTTAGAATTATTTAGCTCAATAACAAAAGGGCGGATTCTAAAATATTAATTTTGATCTTATTTATTTATTATATATCATAAATATCCAATAGATACTGCTTCTTCACATATTTTGAAACTAATATTATAACAATTTTCACACTTTTTTACCTTGGACATTGAATTTTAGATCATCTCAATAATCATATAATTTTAGTTATAATCACCAAGAAACTTCTCAATACATTATAGATTATTATTGATAATATAATGTATTTTAGAAATGAATTAATGGTTAGAACCATCATCTTCATTGGTTGTAATCTCTCTTTATCTACTATATTCTACACACATCGAATTTCCTCTAGAAGCTACATTGAAAAAAATACATCCAATATTTAATTGTTTCTTAAATCTATTCATTTCAATTTTTTTCAATAACAAATACATTCCTAAATTGAAGATCATTCCTATACCCGTTTTTTTAATAAAATCAATGGTTATTAAAATGTATTCTCTATCTTAGTTAGATTCTATGCATATTATAGATCAAATTTCATGGAAAAATATTCTCCCCTTACACATATAAATTTAAGAATAAAATTTTCACCCAATTTATTCTTTCTCCATAATTCAATAAAATAAAATTTAACTTTAAAGGATGAGAACAAAAATTTCATAGTAATTTTCATTTAATATATGAACTATTTGTATCATTATAATAACTTAGTGTAAAAAATAATAGTGACTAAACTGAAAAAAGGTGTAAATAAATTATTAAGAATGTTTGGAAGAAAATAAAAAGTCACTTGTTTTTATTAGGGGATTTAAAAACAAGATTTCATAAAATTTTATAATCATTCACTCAATATATATTTATCAGCAAAAAAACTGATGTGAAGTGTTTTTCTCTATTTTTTTTAGATTGGCACTCCTACTTTGATATGAAAATTAAACCTGATCAAAAATATGATTGGAAATTGAAAATAATAAATCATTGTTAAAAATTTATGGGGATATATTGAATTTAATATTTGATAAGAAAAATAGTAATCATATAGAGGCTTTCTCTTATATATCTCGATCTCAAGGGATGATCTTAATAAACCTACATCATGACTAGTCTTTTTTCATGAAATAAACATCAAATTATTTTGGTACTAATTTATATATATGATTCCAATTGATATTTTAATAATAAATTTTTATTAGAGAAAACAATGATACCAATTTAAATTTATCTACGATTCAATGGTGTTCTAGATTTTTATATATTACATAATTAAATCTTTCATCCTTTAATGAATCACCTTAAATTTCAACTATAAGAATTAAAAAACCAAATGATGGGGGTATGTTGAGTCTATGTGTGCTCTTTAATGATAGAAACATGATTGATACATTTTTTAGTCCTAAAAGCACTCTACTATAAATCTGTTATTTATTGAGAATAATTCATTATTATTCAATTCATAAAATTTCCAATCCATTCATTTTTGAGAATATTGGATTCTTTCCAATTCAACATTATTAATTTTTGGGACAATCTTATAAACATTATCAATAATGTAGGATTCATTATATTTTACCGCTTCCATATAATTATAAATTTAGAACTAGGATAGCCATATTTTCCTAAACACCTTTGTAGTATGGTTGTCCTTCTTTAATGTGAAATCTTTTCAAATAACAACATATTTAGTAGTAGAAAGAACTAGTTAATTCTCTATATATTTCTATAACATCCATTAATATATCAATATTTTCAAATAGTTTATGTTAATGTGTCCGTACTAATTTAACCATTCACAATATTCACTAAATGTATTTGGTTAACCCGTTATTAACATCCTCTCATTAAATTTTCAATATTCATCTTGGATAATAAGCACAAAACCAATCCTCTTATTACTTCCTGGAATTGATTACCTTTTCTATTATAATGTACTCATTTATCATTCGTGATCTTAATGACCATTTTTCAATGATCCGTGATATATAATTTAATACCATAGTAAAATAATCTATATTTTATCGGTATTAGTTTCAAATTTCATCAATGAATTATTTGGAGTGGATTTCTCCACATTATATTACACTTTTCTCCTCAAAGAAGACTTGTATATTTTAAAAACATTATTCTTGGAATATTGTGTAATTAACATCTCAAAATATTAGGAATTACGATATATTTTAATATTCATTCATTATTCAAAGAGTGGAAAATTTAATTTCTTTAAAAATAAATGTTCTCTAAGAACCCAACTCTAATATTATAAGACAATTGGTTCTTCATCTGTGAGGTATTATTTTGTATGAAAGGAATCTTTTAATCATTAGCTCTTCTTCCCCAAAATGTAGTCCTCATATAACTTCCTTTTATAGAAATATTTTCAAAACACAATATTTATTTGTGTTAGAACATCTATAAATAACATAAGTTTCCAAAAATATTTATTATTTTTCTTACACATTCAGTTTGGTTATCTTTTTATGCATGCTCTTTTTGGCTAAATTTACCCTTTTAGGATGTATTTGTGGAGTTTATATTTTTGGATTTACTCACATTAACCATTGATACATTGGTGGGTTTTCCAAAAGTTTTACCACTTTAGATATTTATAAATTTCAAATCCAGTCTCTCATTAACTGTGAATATAAATATCATTTAAAAATGATTTATCATTGTTATATAATACATTTTTCCATGATCATATTCACGGTTAATCATGAGATGATTTAAATTTTTTATTTAAACTCACACTGGGATTCATGAAAGTAATACCATTTTTAGATCTTTTTATTGTAGTTTTTTCTTTATAGATTATTTTGAAGATTAATCTTGTGTAATCTTCATATTTATTGCATTAAATCCAACACAATCATTTAATATTAAGAACATAATTTTCATATTTTATTGATTTCACCCTATCTTCGTAATATTTATTCATCTTAATCATATGATCCTCATGAATTTTTATTATCGTTGGTGAATATTATTCAAGGACTTTTAGATTCATCTCTTTCACATTCAACTAGAAATCAGTGACATTCAGGGAGACATTATGTAATTCACATAATTAATAGACCACATACTTAATAATGTTCTTAAATTAATATTTCAAAATAAATATCTATATTTATTTTTTAATCTACTAAAAAAATCATTTCATTAAAATTTTAATAAGATTAATCAATGACAGTAAAAAGTTTTTTGATTCTTTTACAAATAATTATGTTTTTTTCTATTACATCTTCTATTGCATTATATTCTAACTCTTTCTATGGATTTTAATCATGTACACCTTTTATGTACCAAAAATATATGTAATACCATAAAATGGGATCTAATCTAGGTAATAGATGAAATTAAAAAAAAAATTAGTCTTTGATTCATTAAACTCATAATAATCATAGCATACATGTGATTAATCAATTGAATCATATTCAGATTTATCAAGACATTCACCACCTACATTGCCTTAAGATAATGGATGGTTCTCTTTATAATTTATAGAATTTATGAGATTATTTACCTCTCTATTTTAACTATTTATCAATGTCATTCAATAGAAATCAAAATTTTATTTAATGGAACAGATACTATTTCTCCCATTATTGTCCCATCCATTTAGAATATATAAACCACAAAATTATAATTAAAATACTAGGGTATGAAAATCATTATCCAATCAAAGAAAACCTTTTCTTTGAAATTAATTAAAATTCCTTTTAGTAATTGGTATAGAAATATGATATTGGTGTTAAATAGTATGTGGTTATCTTTTTTTTACCGAATTTAAATTTATCATTAAATTTATTTACCCTTTTTTTTATGATTATCATTTTCTGGGTATGACAAAAGTTGATTTCTCATTTTCATCCTATTCACACATGCCACATGAAATATCAATTATTATTAATTTAGAACACATTATATTATTGCAATTTTCTACCACAATATTGGAATCCTACTTGTTACTTAGAATGAGTTTCAATATTTTATAGATTTTACACAAATAATTTTGTTATAAAAAAATTAGTTTTGGAAGAGATCATTTTATATCATCGTAACATATTACATTGGCATGTGTTCTCTAAATTACATTATTTAACAATAGAATCTCCCTTTTATTCTTTATTTTAGAATATCTTTGGTAATTAAATAAATAAATACTTCTTGTTGAATATCATCCATTGGCTTAGGATTTTGATAAATTAATAGATTAGATCTCCTACATCATCTACGAATATTCGATGGATTATAGATAATATGATAAATAACATGAATCTTGGACACTCTTATCTTACAAAATCAATGTTATAATAATGAAAATGATCATTGTGTTTACTCAACCAAAACATCAAGGTGATTAATACCGAATGATTATTCTATATATTTCTCTGTACACTATCCATGCACACAACAATTTTACATTTTCTTCTATCATTATCAGTGATTTTTTTATAAATATAATCACAATATATGGATTTTATATAAAATTACCTTTCTCATTATACCCTAGATTTAATGAATTAGAACTACTCAATTGAGCAATGTCGGCATCAAGTTCTCCTTCTTCTTTTTTGATACCATAATATTATTTTTTACAACACTATATAATCTTCCCCTTTGTTTTTATCTATACTATACCATGTAATATTAACAATAATCTTTCTAAATAGTTTTATTTTCTTATAATATTGTTATATATCTTATTCTCATGAGGTTTGGATATATATTTTCTATACTAGATCATTAATTTTTAGTTATAATACAGCAAGACATTAGAATATATTTCATATTTTTTAAATTAAATGTGTATTATATATTTCTTTATATAGAAAAATGATTTTAAATGATCCACTATATAATATTGAAATATTATTATTAAAGATGATAATTATTTCAGAATTATTTGATTAGAGTGTATGAATAAGAATAAGTGAATTATGAGAAAAACCCTTAATACATTGATAGATTCTTAGGAAATAATGAGTGGGTTTTTATAAATATAAAATAATCATTTTATGTCAAAAGATAAATTTTTAATGAATTATATTTTTCTAAATATTATGTATATTGTTCACTAATGAACTAGGTGTTTGATAAAATATTTTAGGAATAAATTTTAAAAAATAAATAATCATTCAGGAATTTTTTATTTATTGGTTTTAATTGAAAATTAAATCATTTAAAGGTAAAGAAATTATTTTTTAAAAGAATATATTTGTACAAAAAATGTTTTTAATTTTTTAAATTAAAAAAATAATCATTAATGAGGGATTTTATTGTTTTTTTTATTTATTCAGTAATATAAATTTTCATGCATCGAATGGTATTCAATAAGCATATAATTAATGAAAAATTATTTTATAATTGAAAAACAATACTTTTCATAAAAAAAAATCTATATGTTTTAATGTTTTCATTAGATTTAATTTCTCAAAAATTTTATAACTGGATTAGAAAAAGTAGTTTATATATTAGGAAACAAAATGAATAAATTATTCTATAAGGAGAATTACATTTTTTTTCATTTTTAATAGTATCCTTAGAAAACATTTATCACTATGGTAAGTGTTAAAATTATAAATGATGGGGTTCAGCTACGAAAATGTATTCTAATTATCCAAAAAATTGCATAAATATTATTTTTTAAAAATATTTGGACCATAAATTTTTATATTTTAGTATTCGTAAATTTGGAGCCACCATAATTGGGAAATATGTAAATTATATAATAAATTTTCGTGAATTTACATGTTTTCCACTAAACTCAAATATAAATGAGAAGATATTATTCTAATTTATCCACACCATTTCAGCTATTTATCTCAACTAATAAATCCCCAGATAATCTCCAAAAATTATTATCAAAAAACATATTGATTTTTTCATCCCAATGGACTCATCGAAGAAGTAGTAATGTGGTTTTTAAAGAGAGATTCCCAATATAGAAATAATTGTTTTTACCAATTTATATTGATCCACGTTCTTCCTTAAACTCATTTTAAAATTTTATAACCAAGTAATCATGATATTTACTAAAAATAAATATAGATTTTGTAGGTGGTATTACAATTTATATATCTATTTTATATTTAATGTAAAATGAAAATATTACTCAAGCGTATATATGAACTACCGTCTCTATAAAGCGATGATTTAATTTCTCATAAATGCCTCTCACAGATGGTCATACAGATATAATTTATCGATATATATAATTTTCATGAAATATTTATGATTATATAAAGTTAAAATATTATCAAAAATCTTACCCTCTCATCCATAGTAAAATGATAAAGTCTCTCATGCATACATGTGGACAACAACTCCCGAAAGAAAGTCACTCAATTTTTAATTTCAAATTTACAAGAATTGTAATAATATATATATATATATATATATATATATATTATCTGCATGAAATAATTATTATTTGATAAATATGAATTATTATTTTCATATCTATTCGTACTACAATTAAAAATATGGAAATAATACTCGTGTGTATGAACAAACTATCATCCCCAAATATTAATGTAATTAATTTTACATCCCCACCATATATGGATTGTGTTAAATTTTATAGAATTAATAAATATAATATTTTTGAAATTAATGAGATTATTGTGATGACTAAACCATAACCAAGGTGCAAGGAACATAAATTTCAAAACGAAACATGCACGAAAATCAAATTAGCTTTCAATGAAATAATGTTTTTAATAAAAAATTGTTAATGGATTAATAATTGAAAATTATAATGGATTTATATATAGTAAGATAATTAAGATGGTGATTATGGAATATATTTAAAATAAATAATTATTTATTATACAATATTTTAAGAGAACATAAAATGAAATTTTGGACTTGAGGTAAGATTTTATGTTATTATTTAATGTCTTTTGTGGATTACCTATGTAAAATTAGCAATGATTGAAATTATGTGATCCTTATTGAATAAACCCCATTTTTTCTTATTTTTTATTTTATATGGATTTAAAATAGTTTTTCAATTATCCTCTCATAGGTAAATAAAATTAATGAGAATGTATTTTCAGTAAAAACTACACCAATTTGTCGTGTTTAGTCAGGAATGATTCTCACCCAAATCAATGTTTTTACAAAAAAATTACTATTTTTTAACTTTACTAAAATATATTTATAGGTTAATTTTTAAAAAATTATTATATCATTACAAATTACTAAAATATATCATAAATTTTTTTATGAAGTATATTCGACTTTTTGAAAGAGATTGAAAGAAATATTCTCTTTTAACCTATATGACCATAAAATATTTTCCCACCATAATTTCCTTAATCATCCATTATGTTTACTATAACTATTCAAATATTTGTCAATGGAAATATCATTTCTTTTTTATTTTCAATTTTAGTTTTTAATCTTTTCAAAATGAAAATCTATGTTTTCTATTGATTTTCAAAGAATATTTCAAATGATTTTATAAAATAGTTTTTAATCAATGTAAACTTATTTTATGGATTTTTAACCTTTAAAATGGATATTATTTTATGATTAAATACAATTCCCTCCCTATTTTGTATTATGATAATGATTTTTAAGGATGATTTCACGATATATTTTTCATTCCAATGGGTTGAATATGCTATGATGAAATGATGAATGTTTTTATGATCTTGGGGAACAATTATGTATAGTTTTATTTGTTTTGTGTGTGTACATATAATAATATATCCCAATAAAACATTGGGTAAATATTTATACCACATTATACAACTATGTTGTAAATGAACCATATTCCATGTTCAAAATAAAAGTATTAACCTATTCATAATATGAAATTTTCATAATATTAAGAGTGAACCCAGTTTCATGTCTTTAACAAGATGAGTACACCTATTAGTTCATATAAATGTTCACAATGTTTTTATTTCTAAATTTAATATTTATACCATCTTCCTATGTTAAATTATTTTGTTATGATCAATGACTTATGATATTGGATTAATGATTATATACATGTCTTATATTAAACTCAAATCCATATTATATGATTCATTATTTATATTCATGAATAATTGACTATTATTCTAATATGTTTCGATTATTTTATCATTCTATTATGATTATTATATTCTCACTTAATATAATTGCATAGTAAGCATCTGAAATAACCCCTTCTTGTATTTCTATATTCCCTATGTTATGAATAATGGTATAAGGTATTATAATTATATGCGGGTAATATAGAAGAATAATTTTATATTATATATTAAATTTGTTTCTTTGAAATATGTTTTAATATACCTAGTCTTTAAATACAATAAACCATTATAATCCATGGGAATGTATTATTATGAGATGTATTGAATATTCATCTAAAAAAATGTAATATCTAGGTAAGAAATGAATGGTTTATTGTAGTTCGTATAAATGTAAGGTTTAGTTATTTATGGATAATATTATAAGAAAACACTATCAAAATACCTTGGGATAACCCTTATTTGTAATGGTTTTATAAGAAGATATATTAATTTAGTACATCTCATGGTTGATTTTCTTAATATATGTATCTCACATTGAATAATAACGATCTAATATTTATTTTATCTATTTTGATTTAAATAAATTGTAGGAACCAAGTGGAATAATGTTAATAATTAATTTTAATGGATATTAAATGACTATCTTCATGAGAATCCCAATGAAATTGTAGCTCGAATAAAAACCTTCTAGGTCCGCTTACCTAAATCCCTCAAGAAATGAACTATTTTGTGAATCATGGAGAACGTATTAATGAAAATATAAAGGAGAAAAATTTCACCAATTATTTTATGAAAAAATTCCCATAAAACATGATGAAATATAGTTTAAAGTAGAAATATGATCGATTAATTTCTTAACAAGAAACACGATGATTTATGAAAATTGTGATATAATATATTATTATTATTATCTAAATGAGACCTAGCTATTTAATTCATGAGTATTGATATGAGTAAATGTATTATGAGATATAATTATTTTTGTGTTACTATATAATTAAATTTATGATTGCTTTCAAAATAAGTAATCTACTTTTATTGATTCCATTTTATCCTTCAAAAAAATCATTCTATTCAAAAATGAATTTATTGAATATTTTATATAAAAATTATAATTAATTTATTACACTACTAAATATATAATTTTATAAAATGAGAATATTTTATGAAAATAACTTATTTAAATTATCCTTTGATAAAATTTTCTAATCCTTATTAAATTATTAATTTTTCAATGATTAATGAAAATAACGATTTTTTAAATACCCTCATTTTGTCATTAAATAATGTAATTTAAAAGTACCATTATACATTGGATTTATACGTAGATTTTCATATTATCCATTTTATTTATAATCATATAATTAATTAAATTCAAATCATCAATATTCAGGATTTTATTATTGTTTAATTTTTATGATTATATGCACATTGTAAATAAATTATATTTTATTGTGTTTATATTAAATTATTTTTTACTACAATAATTGGAATTTATTTTGATGAAATTTAACTAATTATTCTATTTCGAAATTCATATCTATCATCGGATATTTTTTTATATTTTTATAATGAAGATTATTGTTTTTTGAATAATTAGAAAAAGTACATTTTTTGTGAAATACAATATATTTTTTGATATCACTAAGATATAAATAGGATATAAAAATTTATCAAACCTTTTTAATGAATAATATATGAAAACATAATAAAAAAATCCTAAAAAAAAAATTTCAAATCCTATAAATTATTACTTTTAGTCTATAAAAATGGAAATCCTTTTTAATGATGATGTAGTTCATGTTAAGAACTAGAAATGTCAAATTCGGTCTCCTAAAGATATTATTTGATAATAATTATGTATTTAATATACATCATTATTAAATATTATGTATTATTGATGTTTTAATATATATATATATATATATATATATATTTGTATATAATATTTTGAGTTTAATAAAATACGACTCACCTAACTACCTGTGCAATGTCTGCACATGAATAGAAAAATAAAAATATCATATTTAATAATTATTTATTACAATGAGGATAGTAAATGTAAAAATTGTTAAATATATACTATTTTAAGGAAAATAATTTATTTTATTTTTTTGTTATTATTTATTTTTCATTTTTGTTGATAAATTCAATATATTAAATGCTTATTCAATGCTGGAAGAGTGTGTCTGCATGATGTCAAAAAAATAAAGTAATGATTTTAAAAACTATAAAGTATTTTTTTGATAAGTTAATATATTACATTAATTTTAAATATAAAAAAAAAATTATTGTTGAGTGTAAATTTTTATTTCAACTTCCATTATTTTATGTTTGTTTCAATATCCAATTATATGAAATGACTATAAAATGAAATTAATATTATTTTATGTTAAATATATTTTATATACATTATAAAAAATATTATAAATAATTCAAAATGAAATTATGGATTATAAATGGTGAATAATGTTTTCCATTTGTGATTTATTATTGAATTTTCCACATATAAGTAAAATTCTTGTCTGTTATTATAAAAAAAGTTATTACAGTTGTTAAGGTTAATATTGTTTAACGTAGGGGTTAATCCAAAATACATGTTTAATCCCATAAACTTATTATTAGAATATTATATTTTATAACTATCATCCTTATAATATAATACAAGTCATTTTGGAATAATTTTACATTTGTAATCTACATAATATATTTTAATATTTTATATATTTCAAAAAAGGATTTAATGACATTTTGTAATAATCAAAATTTTATCAAATTTTTTAAAAATAATAATAAAATTAAAATTTTCGAAGAGGGTGGTGTATGATATAAAATATAAATCATTTTCCATTTATGGGTTAGATTTCCTTTTATAGTTAGTTTCATGACACCTATAGAGTAAAAAGATGGATATCATGGAAATCGTTAAAAGGGTTAGCATGAGATAAAACAAATAAATAAGGGGTAAAATGACCAAAAACATTATTAAATATTTTTGGATACATTTATTTCTACCATAAACTTATTAACATAAAAAATGAGTAATTTTTTTAGCTTTTTCACAAAAATGTGACTTACTAATATTTTAAAACAATTAATAATTTCAACTATTCCACTCATAAAAATTATAAAAGGTGTCATCCTCCCCTCATATAATCATAAATATTATTCTATTTAACTTGATAAAATCTAGAATAAATATATATATATCATTCTTGAAGATATTATATAAGTTTATTTCATTCCAAAATACCATCTAAAAGGACATTAAGAAGATCGAAGGGAAGTATACTGTTGAATAGGTAATAAACTTTACCAAATAATTCTTGTTTATTTACTATTATACTCCCTATATACGTGTTTTAAAAATCCTAAAATAAATACTATAGTATCATAAATATAATGATATATTATTATGATTATGTTGAAAACATATTTATCCTATTTTAATCCTATGGAAAGTGAAAACATTACTCGTGTGTATGTGCGGCTTATCATCTCCACATTAAGATGTCATTCATTTTAATCACCATTTTACATGGGAGGCTATAATGATATATATAATGAGTTATATGATATTTATGACATATTTATTATTATATAAACATAATATATCATTTATCTTATTATAATTCAATTTATTGAAAAATGATTGTCACATGTGCGTACATGTGGACTACCACCTCCTTGAAGAGATGTTATTCATTTATCAATTATTCATTACATAGATGGTAATATGAAAATATTTAATGAAAATATATTTTATATATTATATAATAATGATTATATAATTTGAATTTTAATATACACTGCTTTTTTTTATTCCATCGAAAAGAGAAAATAACATTCATACCTAAATACGACATACCATCTCCAAGAATGATGTAATTCATTTATCAATCTCTAATTTTAAAAAATTATTAAAAAAGTGTATATAATTAATATAGATATATATATATATATAATATTCATAACATTAAGATCATTATATAGATGATGAAATTAATACATATACACAAGAATAATAACATCCATGATAAATCATAAATGAAAAAACTAATTAGTTAACACTGAAAAAATGATAATAATAAATGATTTTTAACAAATGGGTAATAAGATGTTATAATTGGATCAAATATCATTATATAAATATTAATATTATCATGGTATAAATTAATAACAACTTATTTAACATTTTAATTGTGGTTAAAAAACCCTCTATAGTGTGGAGGGTGATGTAAGGAGTCTCTTAACTAAATTTACATTCATTGGGTTATAATTCTACTTCATTGATTATGATATACCATGATTCTATGAGAAATTATCTATAATTTTATTATGATGAATTTACACAATTATTTTTGTATTCGAATTTTTTAAACAGAATCACTTCATTGATTAATCCAATCTTTAATGATATTATATATTTTAGGGATTTCATATCAATTTCCCATAATTAAGTCATATTTCAGTGTTATGTAGCGAATTTATTTTATACGGTGTATATATTTCCCATTTTTACTTTTTAAACATTATTATTTCCTAAATAATTGTATTTTAAATTTAATTTTAAAATTTTTAATCCAAGGGGATTTTACATGAATGTTACCATGTGGTAAGGGGTTTCTAAACTCAGTTTCCATTCCTTAGCTTATACTTTTACTACATTGACTATGACAGGTCATGATTATGTGTAAAATGACATATAATTATATTTTCAAGTGTTTTCTATTTTTTAAATGGGAGACATGTAATCGCTTAATTTTTTAATTCTCACATCACAAATATGATCATTGTATGTGATTTCATCTCAATTTACCATCAGTGGGAATATTTTTATATAATGAACTCAAAAGAGAAATAATGTTTATATATCTCAAAATAGTTCATGTTATATTTTTAATCAATCATACATAATTTTATTTTTTGTGTCGGTTAAAATTGTTTCACAGATGTCTATTTTACTTGAATCATACTAAAACACATGGTTTTTCATATCTCATTTTATATTTATTGGTTTTCACTTCTTCTCTATTTACAATGATATTCCATGATTAAGTGTGAAACTATATCTAATGTTATTATATTTTATTTCAACATTATTCGTGTGGAAGCAATTTTTTTTATAAATAATCACTTAACATTTTAATTATCACTTCAATGATACAATATTGGTAAGTGATTACATCTCAATTTCCACTCCATTGAGACATATTAGGTTTTTTTCAAAATAATATATTTTAGGAGGTGTATATAATACCCCATTAATGTATTTATTATTAATATATATTTATTCATGGTGATTAAATTTTCATTTAATATTTACACATTCAAATTGTGACAATTTAATATTTTCCCAAAATATAAGAATTTATTTTATAATCAAATTTTTATTATATTTTTTATATTTATTTATTAAAGGAAATTTATAATTTATCCATCAAAGACTCCATTAATATTCTCATCATCAAGATTTTTAAGTAGTCTCCATGTTTTTTCCAAATTTTCTAATATTTTTTGCATGAATCATAAAAATAAATACATATCATTGAATATGATCTAATTTAACTATTTTATCATGTATATTTTGTCACGACCCGACCTCGGGGCCCGTACCGTGACAACCCCAAGCCCACCTTCCATAGGACAGGGGCTGGCGACTAGCACCAAGGCGTAAATCCCGGTAAAAAGGGAAGGCATTGCCTTTGTAAAGTAAACAAGCACCACAGAGTAAGAAAGTATAAAAGTAAACACTAAGTAAAAACAGAGTACAACTGAAAGAGCGGAAAAGTAATAGGGCCAGTATACAAACCCAAACTGAATGTAAAGTACAACTCAAAAGGGAAAACACCAACTGTAAAGTAAAAGCCGCTACACCGAGCTATCCACTAGAAATCCCACCTGAAGGGTGGGTAAAAATAGCTCCACTGCTCCCCGGGTTCTGTCGTTCGGTCCGAGCACGTCCCGCCCAGTGGTCCACCCCTAGGTACCGTCATGCTCTGCAAGCCTCAACCACGATCAACGTTGTCCATCGTCTGTAACCAACACAACGTAGTGCGGGCATAGACCGTGCAGGGGTGAGTATAAGCTACTCAGTAGAGACCCCGAGACTTCCGAAGGTCTCCCAAAATCCACAAAGGATAAACCACAAAAGGAAGATACAAATACGAAGTAATAACCGACACTGCTTAGGTATATGGCCATACATATACCTAAGTCATCAATTCCAATACGCTCCAACCTCCAAGCCCAAGTACAACTCAGTCCACACAAGAAAGTATACGTATTCCACATAGGAAAGAAAAACGAAAACCAAACAGGATAGCACAACACAATCCACACAGGAAAGCAACATGATTCATCTCACACAGGTATACTTCGTATGATGTTAGAGATAATCAGACGTAGCCACTGATTCTTCTAAGTCGTCGGACCCACAAAGGATATGTAGGTACTAACCCTCGCAATGACCAATACAGGATCGATCTTGAATTTGAACCCAAAGCTATTGGCAAACTCCTTCTCCATCAAATACAATGGTTATGCCGCTACAACCAAGCGCTCCCATGTGCCGCTACAACCAAGCGCACCTCTGTCGTGGGTCTGCCGCTACAACCAAGCGCTCCCATGTGCCGCTACAACCAAGCGCACCTCTGTCGTGGGTCTGCCGCTACAACCAAGCGCTCCCCTGTGCCGCTACAACCAAGCGCACCTCTGTCGTGGGTCTGCCGCTATAAGGAAGCGCTCCCCGGTGCCGCTACAACCAAGCGCACCTTTGTCGTGGGTCTGTTGCTACAACCAAGTGCTCCCCTGTGATGCTACAACCAAACGCATCTCTGGGATATCCGTAACACATCGAGTCGTTCGATCAGTAGTCATCAAGTATCAACCGGCACTAGGGTTTCCACACACATCATGCTCGTTCCGGGAGGGTCCACTCCACGAGCTAAGAGGTCGATGCATCAACTGACATGTAGTACGGTGTTGATGTATCCCAAGATGTACCGTAGTGATCACTACCAAAAACATGGAGGATTTCCGTACCGTTTTCATCATTGTCGCAGTCGAATCCGCTGAGGATCTCTGTACAGTAATCGTCGTCACAGTAGCGGTCGCAGACAGCTATAGGGATCCCACACACAGAAAACTCGTTCGGGAGGGTCCGCTCCATGAGCCGAGAGGCTGATAAATCAACTGTCACACAGTCCAGAGTTGATGTATCCAAAATTTCCATATCGTCAACAGGAACTCAACGCCACAGACGGCGCGTCAATCAGATGCTCCGTCTGAGAGTTATTGGCTTTTTCGTACCAGGGGACCGGTTGGTTTTAAAGGCAAAACCAACCTGACCATACTCCACCTGCGTCCAAACCTCGGGCGGAGTATGCCAAATGATCCGTCTCACTATGAGGAACTCAACAAAGCTGACATCACATCAATCAGACGTCCGTAGCTCAAGATATGAGTGTTTCCGCTCCGCGGGCCCGGTTGGTTTCGTGTACGAACCAACCCGTCCGAACTCAACATATTCAAAAACCTTGAGTGCAATATACCGAAACGACCGTCTCGATCCAAGGATCGGTTCTCCGCTAACGGCGCGTCGTTTGGAGGTCTGTAGCCCATGTTATGGGAATTTGAACATAACAGTTCGGTATCGGGGGTTTCAGGCCCGGGCCGACCCGGTCCGAGACCCCCCCGGTTGGCCCGAACCGGGTCGACCCGCCCTGGACAGGGTCGACCTGGCCGGGCGTGGCCCGGCGCGGCCCGGCCCGGCGTGGCCTGGCCTGGCAGACCGGCCGGACGTGCCGGTCCAGCTCAAGGCAGCGCGCTGGGCGCGCTGCCAGCACGGCCTTCGGCCGAGCTGATTGAGAAAGGGGGTTGCCTGCCCCCCTTTTGTGAAACTGCGGCCCCCCTCAGTATGGAGGGCCATTTATGCTAGACGGGGGAATTTAATTCCCCCAGTTTCATCCTTTCCGGCCGGCCCGACTTGGCCGGCCGACTTCTTCTCAACAGGACCGGCAAAGGCCGGTCCTCTTCTGGCTTCCGACACCGACGGCCCGACTGGCCGCCGGTCACTAATCTCCGCCGCGTTCCAGAACAGGCCGCGGCCCTTGTTGTTCGGCACGGTGCGACGGCACAGTGCCCCTCCGCCGTGGCCCGTTCCGTCCGCGGCGTCCTCAGTTTCCTTCGACGTGGCGCGACGGCGTCGAGTCCGTGAATTCCTTTCCACAACGCGGCGCGACGGCACCGCGCATATGTTCCGCATGAACCGCGTGGTGCGACGACACCATGCTCCATCGTACCAACCTCAAAGAAAACATTTAAAAAAATAAGGAGGAGGGTCGGCCGTGTTTCTGTGGAGCAGCCCGCTCGCATTATTCGATAATAATAAGTCAGAAACCACGAAATTCGACATGTCATATATCAAGAATGGAAATAATTTAAAATACAACCCCTACCTCGGTTTGAAGAACGATGTTCGTCAACGACCCGCGGAAGACAATCGTCTCGGAGGTTGGGCGTCGCGGAAATCGAATGTCGATTCCGTTGATGTCGAGGTGCGTCCGAAGAGGTACGTCGCTGGAGAAGCTTCGTAAGCTGAAGGAGGAAGCCTGAGGAAGCGGTGTCTCCTTTCGTTGACATGGGAAGAAGATCGAAAGAAGCGGCGTCATCGATCTTCGGAAACACACCGGCTACGAAGAAGAGATGCAGCGTTCTTCGTCGGAGCTTAAGTGTTCTTCGTGTTCTTCGTCAAGGTTGAAAAAGATGAATAAAGAGCTTCCTAAATCCTCTCAAGGCGGAAAATGATTCTAACCAAAATAAAATTTGTCTAAAGCTTATTTTATTTACACAACTAAACCACTTGAATTTCAAAAGTTTTAAAAACAATAACTCATCTCAATTAAAACTCATGTTGTCAAAATTAAATTGAGTGGAGTTATTGAGAGTTTAAAGGGGAGTTGATGAGTTAGGGATCGTGTGGGCCCCACCACACTTAATCCTCTCAAGGGAGGTTATGTGGATGTGGGTCCCACCTCTAACTCCTTTTGGGAGGATATAACCAACATGGATAAAAAAATAAATTGTGTTTCCACAATTTATTTAACTTCATTTTATTTCCCCCAAAACTAACTCTCAACCCGCATAAAATGCATCCTCGGAAAAGGTCTCCTTAAGCGAATATCGACACTGTGAGTTTATCGGGGCCCTTGGAATTCGATTCCGGGCTCCGGTTCAAAAGTTAGAAATTCTCGCTCGTTCATTCACTGAAATTACCCGAGCCAAACTTCTGAAATTGATTCCGGGCACACAGGGCCTCAGAATCAGGTGTCGTCAGAAACCGCGCTCTTGTAAAATTCTAAAGAAAATTAAGAAAAAATTTCCCTTGAATTTTATGGGTCTTTATATATTTGATTATTCCAAGTCTATAGTTTTTAAAAAAAAATACAACATACATTTCCATTACATATCAGTTTTTTTATTAAATTTTTTTAGGATATTTATAATTTTTGTATGGTTTTGAAGGAACACGTATTTAGTTTGTGAAAAATTAACTGTCAACATTCATTGCAAAATATAAATTTTAATGTTTCATTTTAATGAATATAGAATTTACAGACATTCTCAATGCCATGCCCATTTTATAATAATCACAATTTTCAATAATTATCCAATTGTTTTACAACTTTACACTTTAATGAAAAAAATATTTAATTTTTTTTACTTCCAACATATTTTATTAATGAAAATTAGTTAATTTGATAACCAAATTATATTTAAAATGTATTCACTATCATCTTTTATCTATAAATAATTTTTTGTTCAAGAATTTTTTCTTGAAATGGTGACTTTCTTATGAGTTTCTGTAACACCCCGAAATTTGATGAAAAATATTCTTTTTAATTTCACTAATGTCTTGTGTTGTACGCTACACCAAAAGGATCTTGCATAACACGCATCCTTGACTTTCCTTGTATTACACGCAATCACGACCTTCCTCGATAGTGTGTGTAGTACGCAATGCCGAGTTCTACTAAACAACGATATGCTATTAAAATATTATTAAAACTAGCCGTTATGAATAGTAATAACCACTTTTTGAAATTTTATAAATTTTATTTTTCAAAATGGACTTCATTTTTGGATTCAGAATACCGAAATTAGCCTAGGGTGAAATTTTGATATTTTTCTGAAAACATTCAATTTTTTATGAATAGTGAAACCACTAAGTGGTAGGTTAAAAACTGAATTTTGCATAAAACTTAATTTTACCGCTTCTGTGAATGGAATTTCAAAAATCCGAGAGACACGGTTAATATCAAGGACTAAAATGTGGTTCAATGAGATGAAAATAATTTTTGGTGAATAGTAACTTTTTACTTTTATTTACCACGGTTAAAAGTAAATAGGGTAATTAAGGGTAAAAATGATATTATTATTACCCTAAAAAATGTCCTAATTCTATTGGACAAGTGTAATTAAACCAAAAACAAACATAGTAATAAAATATGACCATTGAGGCCCACTTGGATTAGATTAGGACATTTATTATTAATTTATTTAAAGAAGGGTTAAAATAGTTAAAATCAAAGTTTAATAAGTAAATAATTTTTAATATGGGGTTATATATAAGATAAATTCTACTATAAATATTCATTAGAAATCTAAAAAGATTTCCTACATAAGGGTATTTTATTTGTAATTTTTGGACATTAAATAAGTTAATTTATTTATGACACAATTATGATGCAGTTTTTATCTTATTAATAAAATATTGACATAATTGATGTTATAAACACCAAAATAAATGTAATTTGAGACTTTTTATGAATTAAACTAATTTTCTAGGTTACTATGATATATTAGTGTTGATTTAATCAACTTGGTTCGAACATATAATTCTGTTATGACTTTCACAAAAATCATATATCAAATAGTGTCAAAATTGACACAAAATAGTTTTTAAATCAAATATTATATTATTAATTGTTATTTTATTCCTAACAATCTAAGGTTCGACCAAATGACTTAGATAAGGATATATATATTAATAATAAACAATTTGGGGTTCGTTTGGCATGTTATAGTAAGTGTATTAACCATATAGTGAAAGAAAACAAAAAGACACGGTAAAAGTTAAATTAATTAACTTAGAGTTAAATCTAATTTATAAGGTTAAAATAATACCCTAAACTTGTCTAAATCCTATTGGTTGATAGGATTTCGACCCATCCCCACTTTAGCTTCGAAATAAGACCCTTTGGAACCATTATAAACCGATTTTGACTTTAATATAAAATAATATTTTAAGATATTCCTAAGGTGCCCCTCTCCTCCCTTATAAAAGGACACCTCCTCCCCCTCCTCCTCACACCAATTTGAGCAATCAAGCTCGGCCAACCCCTGCCAAAATCTCTTCTCCACTTCCCTAGAAACATCCTAGAGGTTCTGGTCTTCCTCAAAGACCAATTTTAGTGCCCTAAGAGGAGGTCTCAAAGAGGCACTTCAAAGAAGAGGTAATTTCCGTTACCAATTCTTTCATCTTTATTTCTTCTTCCACTTCTTCTTCATAGGTTGTTTAATTATGAAGTAATAACATCAGTATCACTCATATACTGATATGTTATTATAATTATGAAACAACCCTATTTCACCATCTATCCATCCTATGGAAAAAGAAATCACCGCGCGTGCGTACATACGGAATACCGTCTCCACGCCGTGGTGTAATCTATTTTCCACCACCACCTTACATGGATGGGTATAATGGTGTAAAGAATAACTATACATAGTTATTAAAACTTCATATTGATTCTGATATATTGTATAATCCACTCCAATTGAATTCAATATTTATAGAAATGATATCATCGCTCGTGCGTACGTACAGACTACCGTCTCCACGACGCGATGAGATTCATTCTCCATGTTAACCATTTAAGAATGATTATAATGTATATATAAGAAATAATAATGAAATATATGACATTATAAATCTAATGTATTTATGTATATATATACATATGTATTTCATCTACTTACTTCCATTTCAAGACAATAAGGAAAGGAAAACAACGTTCATGCGTACGTACGGACTACCGTCTCCATGAACGGTGTTTTTCATTTTATTTATCTACCTATTATATATATATATATACTGAATATATATGATATATAAATCATATTTTATATTCTGTAAGTGAGTAAATCATGATATATGTAATAATGATGTCAAGAACAACAAGTCAAAACACCTACGATAAATGAAACGATTTTACCCAAAACGATTCTTTAACATGGAATTTACAAAAGAACGGGTAATATAATGTCATAAGTGAACCATATATGATATCATAACAATTAATATGATTCTGTAATAAGTCAATAACATGATTTAAATCATTATACGGGAGGTTCGGACACTTACAAAGCAAGTCGGACCTAAGGTAAGGGAAATATCACAATCTCATTTTTATCCGAGATTGTTTATTCATAAGTATTTACTGGGGTGTATTTTATCATCCACATCCATGTTTCATCAAAATGTAATATTATTTCCATCCACCTACAATTGTTTAAATCCATTTTTACCCTTCGGTGAGTTTTTAGTAATATGTATGAAAGGAATCTTTTGTCGTACGAGGTACTTTTTGACTTTTCCGACAAAAGTACGAAGAATGTTTTTTTAACTTATACGGCATGAATGGATTTTTAAAACATTGTTCCCAAAAAGCTTCCTTTAAAAGTTTTCAAGTTTATTTTTAATCAACTTCTTTTATTTTAAAGTAGTATGACATGTTATGAAAGGAAAAATGTTTTTTGAAGAAGAAAGGATATTTTCCTCAAGAATGGAGTTCAAGTGTTTTATCAAAATTATTTTCCATCTAAGATAATAAAGGGTTCTATTTTTATCCATTTTATTAAATTGAGTTGATCATGTTGTGATGGAATTATTTTTATGAATTCCTCTATCTTATATGAATTGATTTATGATGTCATGATGTTTCAAGAATCCCATTTTTGTTACATGTGTTATGCGATGATGTATGTTTTATGATTATGTGGCACACATAAGAAAGGATTCATTATAAGATGGGTGGGACCTATATCTCCCTCCAATGCATTGGGTAAAGATTTTATATCTCATGAGATAGAAATGGCTGGAATGGTAGGTTATACCGGTTCAGTGAAACAGGACTGAAACGAGGGTTACTTGATTCAGAAAGGGACTTTGTCCACTAAGATAGTCTTGGCAATGAATCATGACTAACAAGAAATGATTCTCTATGATTATGTGTGTATGCCACAAAGTTTCATCTTTTAAGTTATGATTATTGGGATTACTTTTTCACTGCCATGATTTATCCCATGATTATGAAATTATGCTCTCTTTTGCAGGTTATGATTTCCAAAATGTTATGTTCTTATGAATATGATGTGATTGATATTTATTTTTTTTACCCTTACTGAGCATTTGAGCTCACCCTTTTATGTTTTCTTTTCCCCAGGATATAAAGAAAGGTTTTAGGTAAAAAAAAGAAAGATCTTTATGGGAGATTTTGAAGATCTTTCACCACGATTAGAAGATTATAGTCCGAGTTTCCAAAGACACTAAACTATTACGGTCCTTGTGTGTGTGTTTTTTTTAATGTACTAAGTATTCCGCAAAAGTAATGTAATGTCAATGTACATCAAGATACGGGTGTCTACAGTTGGTATCAGAGGAAAGGTTTAGTCAACCTTTGGAAACTAGGATGCGAGAACTTTAGTGAGATCCCTAGAGATATTTATAAGGTATGTCTAGGGATGTCCCTAAGGATAAGTATACGTATAGGATACAGTCCTAGAACTACGGTAACGATCATAGAATTTAACCTAAGATGTTAGATATTAAGGGTACTCCCCCTTTACTATGTTGTTTTCCCTAGCATGATTTTTGCCTCTCACAAGATTCTTTTTGTATTTTAGTTAATGGAGGGAACCATAAAGAATTCGTTTAACATTGAATCCAATGGACAAATTGGTGACTTTGAGCAACAAAATTGTGTAATTCCTAGAGAGAAAGATATTGTGATTATGCCGAATCTGTCATCGCGATATATGATTAACAATGTGAAATTTAGTGGTATCCCTAATTCATCAAAGAAGAGGAAGATATACTATTATGCATGTTCACATGTTGAGGAGCATAAAGAAAGGATGATTAAGATTTCTAAAGAAGGGAAGAATAACCTTGAGGAATACCTCAAATGGAGGGATCGATGTTATCTGTGTGGAGAAAAGGGTCATAGAGTGACAGACTATTATGGATTTCAATGTTTTATTTGTGGAGAACATGGGCATTATCCAACTCAATGCCCTGACCTAAAAAGATACTTCTAAATCAAGAAAGAACTTATTCCAGGACAATCATTGAAGTGGATGGACTGAAGTGTTTATGTATTGGTATTCAAGAATAATGTTGTTGAGGTACTTTTATGGTGTATTGAAATATTTAAGTATTGGTCTATTGTGGTTTTCAATAATTTTAAGGTAACGGTAACCATGAAAAGTGATTCAAATATTTTGGAAAGTAGATGATATGTGCATAATGAAAGGATAAGAAGATAATGAGATGTTTGATTGTATTCATGAGCGCATGATTGATATAAGGACTTAGTGATATCATGGTTAGAGTATATAAAATTTTGAGGATTTTGGTATGTGGAAAGTGTTAACTTTTAACTGCATTCATGTTTTCACTAAGGTTCAATGGGTATTCAAGAGAATACATGATTAAGGCCTTTGAATGATTGGAATGTGACCAACAAGACATATCTTATGATATATGGGGATCAACGACAGTATTAAATCTCTGGTAATCGTTTTCACTATATTATGAGAGTGGACTGCAGTATTATGGATAAGCCTAAAGATTAGAATGGATTATGTTGGACATAAGTTATTATTGTTTATTCGATATTATTGATGGGATGTTATAGTAATATAGTTTTAGAAAAAGGAAAACCTGCAGGACGGGCGACAGCCCATCGCTTCGGACAAGGCTGTGGGAATCGAACCCACAACCGAAGTGCGACCGGCCTTTATCGCCTACCACTGGCCTACAGGAAGTCCCTGTTTAGTAGAAACTAGTTTTATTATATTAAGCAGTATGATATATGAAGTATAAGTCCATTTTAGGAACCATATGTGATTAATCTCACTATAGATCGACTTATGTATATAATTTTTGCTAACCTTTTGTTTAAGACAGATGGAATGACCTGTCATACTAACACTTCACGAATAACAAATTCAACTTCATTTATTTAAGAGATGAAGTGGAAATTGTTCAAGGCATGAACAACAGTGAGATTGTACCAAAATAAAGAAAGTATTTATTCTAATTCAAATTTTCAACTTTAGGGAAATGATCTTGAAAACAAAAAATGTTATCCTAGTGATCTTATACCTGATGAATCAGATGGTACCTTATATCATCACAAATCTATGGATTTGTGATTACTGGCTTTTCCATAGCCATGTTCTCTACCACTCTCCATCAGAACATGATGGTTAGATTTCTCTTCCATATCCATATTTTCACCTATGTGGAAACCCAGTGATTAGTTTATTTGGGTAACCGTTACGTTTCATACTTTAGTTTTTAATGATTGGTTTTGGTATTCCTTTTTATGATGTGGGTTTCTATTAAAGAAACTTTTGAATAGTAAACCATTTATAACCCCGACGAATTTCGAGGGCGAAATTCATTTTAAGGGGGGTAGAATGTAACACCCCGAAATTTTATGAAAAATATTCTTTTTAATTTCACTAATGTCTTGTGTTGTACGCTGCACCAAAAGGATCTTGCACAACACGCATCCTTGAATTGCCTTGTATTACACGCAATCACGACCTTCCTCGATAGCGTGTGTAGTACGCAATGCCGAGTTTCACTAAACAACGATATGCTATTAAAATATTATTAAAACTAGCCGTTATGAATAGTAATAACCACTTTTTGAAATTTTATAAATTTTATTTTTCAAAATGGACTTCATTTTTGGATTCGGAATACCGAAATTAGCCTAGGGTGAAATTTTGGTATTTTTCTGAAAACTTTCAATTTTTGATGAATAGTGAAACCACTAAGTGGTAGGTTAAAAACTGAATTTTGCATAAAACTTAATTTTACCACTTCTTTGAATGGAATTTCAAAAATACGAGAGACACGGTTAATATCAAGGACTAAAATGTGGTTCAATGAGATGAAAATGATTTTTGGTGAATAGTAACTTTTTACTTTTATTTACCACGGTTAAAAGTAAATAGGGTAATTAAGGGTAAAAATGATATTATTATTACCCTAACAAATGTCCTAATTCTATTGGACAAGTGTAATTCGACCAAAAACAAACATAGGAATAAAATATGACCATTTAGGCCCACTTGGATTAGATTAAGACATTTATTATTAATTTATTTAAAGAATGGTTAAAATAGTTAAAATCAAAGTTTAATAAGTAAATCATTTTTAATATGGGGTTATACATAAGATAAATTAGACTATAAATATTCATTAGAAAGGTAAAAAGATTTCCTACATAATGGTATTTTATTTGTAATTTTTAGACATTAAATAAGTTAATTTATTTATGACACAATTATGATGCAGTTTTTATCTTATTAATGAAATATTGACATAATTGATGTTATAAACACCAAAATAAATGTAATTTGAGACTTTTTATGAATTACACTAATTTTATAGGTTACTATGATATATTAGTGTTGATTTAATCAACTTGTTTCGAACATATAATTCTGTTATGACTTTCACAAAAATCATATATCAAATAGTGTCAAAATTGACACAAAATAGTTTTTAAATCAAATATTATATTATTAATTGTTATTTTATTCCTAAAAATCTAAGGTTCGGACAAATGACTTAGATAAGGATATATATATTAATAATAGACAATTTGGGGTTCGTTTGGCATGTTATAGTAAGTGTATTAACCATATAGTGAAAGAAAACAAAAAGACACGGTAAAAGTTAAATTAATTAACTTAGAGTTAAATCTAATTGATAAGGTTAACATAATACCCTAAACTTGTCTAAATCCTATTGGTTGATATGATTTCGACCCATCCACACTTTAGCTTCGAAATAAGACCCTTTGGAACCATTATAAACCGATTTTGACTTTAATATAAAATAATACTTTAAGATATTCCTAAGGTGCCCCTCTCCTCCCTTATAAAAGGACACCTCCTCCCCCTCCTCCTCACACCAATTTGAGCACTCAAGCTCGGCCAACCCCTGCCAAAATCTCTTCTACACTTCCCTAGAAACATCCTAGAGGTTCTGGTATTCCTCAAAGACCAATTTTAGTGCCCTAAGAGGAGGTCTCAAAGAGGCACTTCAAAGAAGAGGTAATTTCCGTTACCAATTCTTTCATCTTTATTTCTTCTTCCACTTCTTCTTCTTAGGTTGTTTCATTATGAAGTAATAACATCAGTATCACTAATATACTGATATGTTATTATAAGTATGAAACAACCCTATTTCACCATCTATCCATCCTATGGAAAAAGAAATCACCGCCCGTGCGTACGTACGAAATACCGTCTCCACGCCGTGGTGTAATCTATTTTCCACCACCACCTTACATGGATGGGTATAATGGTGTAAAGAATAACTATACATAGTTATTAAAACCTCATATTGATTCTGATATATTGTATAATCCACTCCAATTCAATTCAATATTTATAGAAATGATATCATCCCTCGTGCGTACGTACGGACTACCGTCTCCACGACGCGATGAGATTCATTCTCCATGTTAACCATTTAAGAATGATTATAATGTATATATAAGAAATAATAATGAAATATATGACATTATAAAGCTACTGGATTTATGTATATATATACATATGTATGTCATCTACTTACTTCCATTTCAAGACAATAAGGAAAGGAAAACAACGTTCATGCGTACGTACGGACTACCGTCTCCATGAATGGTGTTTTTCATTTTATTTATCTACCTATTATATATATATATATACTGAATATATATGATATATAAATCATATTTTATATTCTGCAAGTGAGTAAATCATGATATAAGTAATAATGATGTCAAGAACAACAAGTCAAAACACCTACGATAAATGAAACGATTTTACCCAAAACGCTTCTTTAACATGGAATTTACAAAAGAACGGGTAATATAATGTCATAAGTGAACAATATATGATATCATAACAATTAATATGATTCTGTAATAAGTCAATAACATGATTTAAATCATTATACAGGAGGTTCAGACACTTACAAAGCAAGTCGGACCTAAGGTAAGGGAAATATCACAATCTCATTTTTATCCGAGATTGTTTATTCATAAGTATTTACTGGGGTGCATTTTATCATCCACATCCATGTTTCATCAAAATGTAATATTATTTCCATCCACCTAAAATTGTTTAAATCCATTTTTACCCTTCGGTGCGTTTTTAGTAATATGTATGAAAGGAATCTTTTGTCGTACGAGGTACTTTTTGACTTTTCCGACAAAAGTACGAAGAATGTTTTTTTTAACTTATACGACATGAATGGATTTTTAAAACATTGTTTCCAAAAAGCTTCCTTTACAAGTTTTCATGTTTATTTTTAATCAACTTCTTTTATTTTAAAGTAGTATGACATGTTATGAATGGAAAAATGTTTTTTGAAGAAGAAAGGATATTTTCCTCAAGAATGGAGTTCAAGTGTTTTATCAAAATTATTTTCCATATAAGATAATAAAGGGTTATATTTTTATCCATATTATTAAATTGATTCGATCATGTTGTGATGGAATTATTTTTATGAATTCCTTTATCTTATATGAATTGATTTATGATGTCATGATGTTTCAAGAATCCCATTTTTGTTACATGTGTTATGCGATGATGTATGTTTTATGATTATGTGGCACACATAAGAAAGGATTAATTATAAGATGGGTGGGACCTATATCTCCCTCCAATGCATTGGGTAAAGATTTTATATCTCATGATATAGACATGGCTGGAATGGTAGGTTATACCGGTTCAGTGAAACAGGACTGAAACGAGGGTTACTCGATTCAGAAAGGGACTTTGTCCACTAAGATAGTCTTGGCAATGAGTCATGACTAACAAGAAATGATTCTCTATGATTATGTGTGTATGCCACAAAGTTTCATGTTTTAAGTTATGATTATTGGGATTACTTTTTCACTGCCAGGATTTATCCCATGATTATGAAATTATGCTATCTTTTGCAGGTTATGATTTCCAAAATGTTATGTTCTTATGAATATGATGTGATTGATATTTATTTTGTTTACCCTTACTGAGCATTTGAGCTCACCCTTTTATGTTTTCTTTTCCCCAGGATATAAAGAAAGGTTTTAGGTGAAAAAGGAAGATCTTTATGGGAGATTTTGAAGATCTTTCACCACGATTAGAAGATTATAGTCCGAGATTCCAAAGACACTAAACTATTACGGTCCTTGTGTGTGTGTTTTTTTAATGTACTAAGTATTCTGCAAAAGTAATGTAATGTCAATGTACGTCAAGATACGGGTCTCTACAGTTTCAATCATTAGATGTCACATTTCTATTAATTATCCATATTGTTTGTATCATTCATATTCTTATTTCATAACCTATATACCCCATTAAATATTGACCATTATTATTAATGTTATTTTATTTACTAATGGAATCATGATACTATTTTGTCATTACAAAATACAAGTTTTTATGGATAAGTTATACCTTTAATGATTTAAATTTATCATTTAATATATGAGGAATGAATAATAAATAGTAAGTGATGGACGAATCCCCATTATATCCATTAATTGTAACTATAGGCCTCATGAGACGAACCAGATTGGGTATTTGTTTTATCCCATACATGTTTTTGTGATATGTCATTTAATAAGGCCTCAATTGTATGTTTATGATTTCCATCTTTTTGAATTTAATCATTTTGAAATCAATAAATTATTTCAATATGATTATCTGAATATTTATTATGTCCTTTGATAAGTTTCATGTTCATGGGATTATTTATATTGCATTATTCGACAATCATTTATACCTACAATATCATTCTTCATGCTCAAGTTATTGATTAATTTGAATGGGTTATTATTTATTTAACATTCCACACTGTTAATGTCAAATTTAAAAAAGGTTGATTTCATTTTATATTATATTTATTTGGTATTTTCGGTCATCCTTATTTTTTATCTATTCCCATTATATGAATAATGAATTTTTGAATGAGTTAAAGAATGCAGAATATTAACATCATCATTGTTTCTATATATTAGTAGAAATTTAAAAGTATATTCATTTATGTAGTTTATAATTACTATAAAAAATTCTATCCTTTGGGATGGGGTCACTTCTATAATGTTCCAATATAATAATGTACCCTGTAGTCCTATGTTGCATGTTTTTGTTTCATTACTATTAGTATCAAAATTAGTTTTAGTAGAAACCATGGGAGATATATTTGTGAATAAATTTATTATAAAACATAACCCTATGAAAATAACAAATATATGTTTAATAGTAAGATAATATTAAATGTTTTTTGGAATGTAATTGACTTTTATGTTTTCCTAAAACAATATTCTTGTCTGTATACTACAAGTGTACATGGTTTTTTGACAAATTTATCTAATAGTAAATACCCTAAAAAGAGTTTCTGAATATATCCAGCTCATTATTATAGTACATAGTGAGTGTTCCCTTACATTTCAGCTAGTTTTCACCATTGTGGGATATTCTTTTGTAAATTTAAATTTTATTTAAGATCCATTATGATGAATGAGATTATAGAAACAACAGAAACCTATGATAATCCATAGGGATATGGGATAAACCAAAAGTGACTAGGTATGATAATTATTGGATTAATTATAAGATTAATGGATCACTTATCCATTCCATGGTTTTATATGATTTGGTTTCAATATGAATAATGTTATATTTATATACATTTATGGGAATAAAATCCTAGGTTTAGTAAATGTTACATATAAATTTTTTTTCTGAGTAATAATTGTTTTATATTTTGGGGGAATTAGTTAAAAGTTATTGACAAAATATAGGGTTCATATGATCATTGATGTTTAGTTAATTATGGTTTATTAGTAGAACAGTTCAAGAACATTAATAAATATTTCATATCGATAACCATTGGATTGAAATGTTATTTGGTGACTAAGTGATTGATATTAAGTGTACCATATTTATAATATTAAATAATTATGGTGAAAATAATTTCAGAAATAAATATTTAGTTAATTTATGAAAAAATGATAGATATTATTGGGGAATTAGGGTGATTCAGGATATTAATGGAAATAAATAGCATATTATGGGGAGTGTATGATTAGGGTATATATATTTTATGTAATTGAAATTATAATAGAGTTGTATTATTTGGATGTAATAGTTAAGTTGATATTAAAACAAAATGAATATATCTTCATTATAGTAGTGAATTTAATGTGGTGTAACATATTTTAGAAGACTCTTATGGTTAAGTCATATTTTTGGTTTTATTTTTTATATTATAAAAGAAGTGAGGTTCTATGGACCAATAATGTGGAAAAAGAAAACATTGATGATCCATTTGAGTCACAGATGATCCCCCCACCATGCATGATCCCCGAGACATAGGACCCATCATTGTTAAGATTGAGGCCCCGAAGAGGAGAGTTCCATTTGACCTATTTTCTAGAGGAGAGGCACGTGGTAGGAGAATGATCATGCTGGGTTGGAAATAGTTGTTGTAGGGTGGGGGACACCCTCCCAATGCTGAGAAACCTAACCATATCAATCAAAAGGTTTTTAGTCATTATAGTGATCACACACACAGCCGAGGATACTCAATCTTGTAATTATATATTCCGATGCTACCACATAAACCAACATCCTGGATGAAAAACTAAAGAGCATTCCCTTTTCTTGGGGCCTTGTGCTCCCGATCAATGAAACTAACAAATATGAAAAGGAAGATCTTCCATGGTTTTAATAGAAAACTGAGTAAAAGAAAAAAAACATGCCTAAACCTCTTTCACCCATTCACTCTCAAAAAATAATGTAATCCCAACATTCTTCTTTATGATTGTTGTAGCATATAAATCTGGAGGCCATGCTTATGCCCCATCGCGTGATATTTTCATCAGTAGGTATTTCTCTGTTGCGGATCCTAAAAGTGAGATTGTTGAACATCATGGGGATGGACCAGGTCCCACGGTACATCATTCAATTCATCCATGCAATCCTACATGAAAGATACTTGATGATAATCCTTGGAAGATAAGGACCCTAAGGGGGATAGGGTGAACAAAAACCGATTTGGGGACATGGTCTGGTTGATGAGATGGAACAAATATAGCTTGTCCCTATATAGAACATCATTGATGAAGTATGGATAACTACTCACCTCCCTAAAAGATATGTCTATAGCAAGGCATCATGTGTAACCGATGCACTCCTCACACCTATTATCATGCTAGAATGAGACATCCCCTTTTCTGATGATACCTCGGGAGTGGGTCATGAGTGAATAAATGGGGGAGGGTTGATCTCACTCTAATAAGGTGAACATACAACCATGCCTTACAATCCCATCCCCTTGGTAACAGGTTACTATGTTCAGTCCCCATAATTTCAGCTTCTCTGACAACTCCCATGCCATTTTTGCATTCATGGATGTAAGGGATTTGTTAAGACTTCAAACGTTGATACCTCCTTTATGGATGCCAGATTATTCCAAGAGGCCCAATGAATTCTTCCCTCAGACATGGGATCCAATATGAAACTTTCAAAAATCATATCAACGCTTTGAATAATCACCATGGGGTCCTTGATAACATGTTGTACATCAATATGAGTTTCTTGGAGGAAATTGTTAATCAAGGATATCTTAACTTTAAAATACATGTACCTATGCTTCTAGATGGGAACCCTTTTTTTAAATCTGTAGACTATGGAATCAAAATCACAAATGTGAATAAGCTTAAAAGAAGTATGGAATCACAGGTACACTATATGGATATTACCCTTTTAGCATTCCTAGAGAGAGACTCACGTTGAGATCACGCCTATCAAAACAGTGCCTTGAAATGTACAAATTACCCTTCCTTTTTTTATGATATGACCACTCTAAAATGAGTAGGCCTCCAAATCTTTATGCATACCGCAATCTAATTTTCTTGACACATTTACGAAGAGAATGGTGTCATCTGAGATCCTAATATGAGACAAAAAGTGCATTCTCATCCTTTTAGAGAAGGGAAGGATCTCTCTATTGTGGATGTTGTGACGAATGATCTTCTGAGGAAATATTGAGTGACAATAATTATTCTCATTGATATAAGATCCCCTTCCCAAAGGTTTCACGTAGATTGAAGTTATCCAATGTTTTTACCCATGAGTTAGATCTCCACAGAGGTTGAACAAAATCACCAGAAGATAATACCAATAATCCACGAGGAAAGGACCATACATGAAAAAACGTTTTTGATGAAGTTATACTTCACATTATCATATTCCAATCTCATATCTAGTTTGATAGACATGTTGGAACCGTGAGTTTTGATGTTGAAATCCTAGATCAATTCTTTTTCCAAACATTGCACCCCTATATAGAATACCCTCTCACGAAACCATTCTATTCCATAGAGATCTATTGGGGAAGATAGATTGATATCCTAACATTAAGGATAATGGAGTGGATTTAGAAAGATACATTACACATTATTATTGGATAAAAATGATCAACATATGCAGGGGACTTGTATTTGGGAATTGGGACAACTATGGTGGAGCATGAAACTCGATGAAATGAAACACCCCTGAAAAAAGACCAAAATGGATGAAATTAATCCCAACTTCAAGATATCCCACAAGGCTCTGTAGAAGGCTCCATGAAACCCATCAGAACCAGTTATGATCTTAGGATTGAGATTCATCATGGAAGGGGGGATCTCATCCTCTTGCAGAATGGCACTCAAGACATCATTATCATGAGAATATATGTTTGGATGAATGATATCAATTTTCCCCATGTCACCCCCACTGTACACATTGGGAAATATTGTGTTAGGGCCAGAATACAAGTCACGAAAGTGGGATCATATAAGAACCACTACAACCATCCTGTCATCAGATTATGATCCATCTCCCATTTCAATGTTTAATATGATCCACCAATTTCATTCCTTAAAAAATCATGAAAATTTCCCCAATTCTTATCAACCACTCTAATCCACTTTATCCTAGCATCCTCATTGGACTACCGCTCTTGTCTTAGTAGTATGTATGACAGATGTTCCTTCTTTATTGCAAGATCATAAAAGGACTTATCGTCATAGTCCTCTTTAAGGTTCCTTTTGATATGATTAACATCAGACATTAAAAATTTCTAGGTCCCTGGTTGATAATGGAGAATCCAGTAACTACATTTGGAGCCTCTGCATGAGCTACCTCAATTTTTTATGGAACGCTGACCATGTGTGGAACTAGCTAAGGGCATCTTGAGAGACCCTAACTAGCTCATTATTAGCTAAGGGTGTTTAAATAGTTATGATAAAAAAAGTGACCGTGATGCTATTATCCATAGGATAATGCTGTCATGAGTAGGGAGTGATCTGGAACTCCATGCGCCAAGTGGGTCACCTAGGTGATGTCGATAATATAGAGAGAATTCTGTTTTCATAAGAATTTATCCAAATGGATCCATTACCTGTGAGATCCTCGTTGGTTATTACGCCATTTAAACCAATTTCCTATGAATATGTGGTCCATGAGTCCACTTCCAGCCATGAATTGAGAAAAAGTGCAACTTTTCTCCCTATAAAAATGAGGCATTCCACTTCATTCCTCCATGTCTGCAACAATGTTGAAGCCACCCCCAATAAACAAAGGTATATTACTGATGTCAAATCCATCGATAGTGCTCCAAAGACACACTCGCTAATGAGAGTCACAACTTGTATAAATGAAAGATAAAAAGAAGGAATGATGATTAAAGGAAACCTTAACATTAATGAACTGGTCTTCTACCTGGTGCATCACCACTAAAGATCTTGGGTTCCAGATAATCTAGATGTGTTTGTTGGACAGATCATCAAGAATTTAGCCATGTAGTTAGCGATTTATGGAGAATTCACCAATCCTAGATGGTTTATTCTTGTGCTCAAGGATGGAAACCATCGAGATGTTTTGATTGGAAATCTACGAAGCCCGAAATTCAATTTTATACTTTCTTAAATACCTTAGGCATTTCAAATATGAAATGGAGGAATTATGAAAAGAGGGTACTGAAACTGGTATTAGATTGCCTGAACTTTTCAAAATTGGATGAAAATTTTCCCCTAAGTTTATAAAATTTAGATCTTGTGAATACGCCAATAACAATAAGCATGGAACCATTAGATGGATATTAGAGGCTACAGTGAGGGACACCAAATCATCCCATGTTACTTGGTAAATATTGGGACTCCCTCTCAAACACATAAGCCTTCCAGTTGGGGTCCTCTTTACTAGGAACTGAGTTGGAGCTCGATGCATTGATAGAGGGAAAACCATCTAATGATTGGACTAGTGGAACTATATCTAGAGACCATTCATTTTCACTAGGGAAACTACAAAACAGAGATAGTTCCAGAGGGGTAAGAATTGGGAGGCCCAGAGGAAGTATATGAGAAGAATAGAAGGTTCCAACCTAGATAAGGGGTATGCATCATTAAACATAAGTAACTATGTCCAAAAATGCCTCTCTTACAGGCCCCACGGTAGTGGAAGCGGTTGCTCAGGAAATTTGTCCACTAATGGAGGCACAAGAGAGACATGAAGAGCTTTCTCTACATGAGCTGGGCGATGCATTCTTGCCTAGAGGAGACAATGACATGGCTGTATATAGTTTCTCTGAATAAGGCAGTGAGAAAAAATCATTGGATACAATGGATAAGATATTTCACGAATCCAAATAGGAATATTTCATGTGGATATATATCTTTTCTAGCATTGGGAGAGATAGGTATAATTCCACACAAATACGGCCACATCAGCCTCCGAACTACTGCTGGTCTAGGGATTTGAGCATAAGAAGCTGCCTAAGGAGTCACCAACAACATTCCAAAAGCCTTCATTTTAGAATATAAGAGGGAACCCTGGGAGACTGATCCACACCACAGTAAGAGGGGTCTCTTTTCCCTTGTGGTAATCCATTGACCATCTGGATTGGTTAGAGCTCTATTGACCACTAGAGCGAGGATCACAACACCATGCATAAATGATGTAGTCCTGCCATTAGAGGACAATTGAGAAGGAGTATTGATAGAGATAAGAGATCCTCACTATGAGGCAGATTCCCCCAGAATCCAAAAAGTGTTGAAAGGTAAAGAGTTTCGATTTTGCAGTGCCGATGTGATTTATTAGGGTGTGATATAAGTAGGCCAAAGAATTCAGAAAAATTGAACCAGGGATGAATATGCAGAATCGAGATCCTTCGCGTGAAGACTGAGGCACCCATAAGGACAAACCCAACAAGCTGGTTAGGTTAGCAGATGAAGAAGATTGACGGATAATGTCATGGAAGAAAATATGGGCTTCATCGATGGGGGAGGGGGTGTGGAAGTATGTGGGGTAGGGTAGCGAGGAGAGGGGGACAAGAACAACAACTTCTTATATAGGAGTGGCAAGAACCAAGAATCTTCCATCCCAAGACCAAAAGAGGGAGGATCTAATAAAAAGGATATTGAATGAAAAATTAAATCATTTCCCTTTATTTTTGAGGAGTTTATGGTCTTTTCACCCTTCACCGGTTAATTGTTTTGTGGTCATTATATTTCTCATGGTTGTGTTCTATATCACTCTCTATTACTCCTTGGATGTTAGTTTTCACTTTTGTAAATATAAAGTTTCTTTCATTTAATTTTATCCTAATCTATTAAACTCATTACAAGTTATTTTAGGTAACAATTATCCTTCCCATATTTTTTAAATAACATTTTATTATCCATTTATAAATTGTGATTTTTTGTTAAGATGTATGCAAATATTGAACCTCGATTACTGAGATGAAATTGTGTTGTAAAACTTATTTAATGGGTGGGGGGGATTGAACACCTAAAACATTAATTTTAACTGAATAATTATCTTGAAAGACTACTTAGCAAGAAAGATTGTAATATTTTCAAATTATGATAAAATATAAAAATATAATTATATAATGTGACATTGAATTTGATTTAGTGAGTATGAATATGAATAAAATCATTATGTAATATATTTATAATAATCCAATCCAAAAAAATTATATTTTTAATTTTTATGAATGAAGCATATAATTCATTGTGTATCGATTACATGCTTTCAACAAAAATATTCTTAAAAAAATATTTGTTATTCATTTTTTGCATGAAAACTATAATTAATTTCAATCTATTTTAGAATTTTATTTATAAAATGAACTTAATTTTTAATATTATCATATAAATAATAAATAAATTAAAATGTAAGGGAATATTTTTAAAAATATTTATTTTTCAATGAATTGTAAAAATACATATTTCTCAAATAGTCTTATTCCTATTCATTATACCATGATATTTAAAAGAACCATTTTATTTTCGATTATATATTGATGTGACATTTGAATAATCTTATTTATAATAATTTAATTGATTTCATTTTAGTCATAACTATTCATGATATTGATATAATTTATATTTTATGTTAAAAACACATCTTTCTAAGAGAACTATTTTTAATTGTGTTCAAATTAAAATTTATTTATCATGTTCATAGAAAATAAATTTTATTAAATGGGATTAATTTTTGGATTAAAAAATTTAAATTTATGTAAAGAGAATTTTTTGATATAATTTTTCAAGAATAAAAAGAAATACATTTTTTATGAAATGTGGTATATTTTCTAATATCACCAAGATATAAATATGATATAATAATTTATTAAACCGAATTAAATTATTATGTGTTATAATATAATACAAATATCCTAAAATAATAATTAAAAACATATAAATTTTAATGCATTTCATGTTATAATTTAAAATAATTTCTAGTGTCGATGTAGTGCATGCACAACACTAGAAATGTCGAATTTAGTGTCCAAAAAATAATATTTTTGAATTAGTGAGTATTTTAGTTAATATTTTGATATATATGATAATTATTTAGGATTATTTTGATATATATGAATTTTTTGGTTATAAAAGTGGTGAATTATCTAAATTTATATGCAATACATGTCCAAGGCTAGAAAATTCAAAATGAAATTTAATATAATTATTCATGAAATATATGTGAGTAAATATATAATTTGAAAAATTATAAAATTTATTTTGAATTTTTTTTATTAATCTTATTATTTTAGTATTTTTTAAATATTTAGTGAGTAAATAATAACCCTAAATGCTTATGCAATGTCGAAACAATGCTTGTGCGAGCAATAGATAAATGATGTAATATATTTTAAAAACATTAAAAGTATAATTTTTTGTGTGGGTTAATGTTTCTAATGAATTTTTAAGAAAAAAATAAAATATTATTTATATTTTAATATATTAAATTGGAACTCCATTTATTTCATGTTTTTCATACTTTCAAATTATGTAAATTGTTCATAAATTACATTTATACTATTTTTTGTTTTATGTATTTTATAAAATAATTTAAAAAACATAAAAATACTTCATATGAACAATTAGGATCATACAACGTCTAAAATTTCATACCTTTTCCATTTACGATCCAACAATAACTATATATGCCAAATTATAATCTATTAATGTTGAAAAATTAATTACAATTGTTGAAGATTCCATTGGTTAATATAGGTGTTAAACCAAATGACATGGTTTATATAGATATATAAACATATAAATATTTTATTAGAAGATTATAATTGGAGGATGTATTACTTATAATTTATTAAAAGTCATTTTTATCGATTTAACTTGAGTTAGATAATAATTGTATTATAAAATTTTATATGTTAAAAAATGACAGTTAATATATTTTATAATAAGAAATAATTTATTAAATTATTTAAAATCAATAAATATTTTATCCTCATAAATGTTAATTATATATGATATATAATATTAAACATAATACCTTTATGGAAATCTTCCTTTTATAGAAAATTTATTGACACCAATAGTGTCAAAAACTATGATAGTGCAGTAACTATCAAAATGATAAATGGAGGTTAAAAGAAAAATAAATTCATTAAAATGACCTTAAAACATGATTAAATATCATTTAATGGATTTATTTTTACAATAGTCTTATCATAATACATATTTCTAAATTTTTATTTGTTATTTCATGAAATTCACTTAGTAATATTTTAAAACATTAAAAAAGTCTGTTGTATCACCCACCTCAGATATAAAAGGGTTTCGACTCCACTCACTCATTCACTGTTCTTTATCCATTTATCATGACCAAAACCAATACAAAACCATCCAAAACATCTGTATCAACCTATAATATTGTTTTTATTCACTAAATACCAACCATAGAGTCCATAATAATGGATCTAAATGAATTATATCGAAGAAGATGTAATCATATTTACCAACAATTTCAAGTTTTTTTAAACTTATACTTCCAAAAAATATGTTTTAACCAACAAAAAATAATAGTTCCATTATATTATATATATAGATATTTCATTAATATTATGGTAATATCAGTTCTCAAATACTTTTCTTTTCGTGGAAATCAAAAATACTTCACATGTCTAAGTACGATTATATGCCTCTATGCAGAGGTGTAACTCTTTTTCTTCACCATTTTACTTGAATGATTATAAATATAGTAATAATGAATAAATATAATATTTATGAAAACATTTTGGGTTTATAAACATTATATATTATTTAACTTCTAACTTATCGATATGTTTTAAAATTATAGCATCGATCATTCGTATTTGTAGACTATCACCATTAAGAGATGTGATTATTTTTTAATTTATTTATTACCTGGATGTTAATAAGGATATCTTAAATTATTATATATGATATATATGATATATAATTATTAGAAAAGGGTAATATTTTTTATCCCTCTTTTGATCGATCTGTTGAAAAGTGAAAATTGTGTCCATACATACATAGATCTTACAATCTCTATGAAAGATGTAATTCATTTTTCTGTCTCCACATATAAAAGAATTATTATAAATAATTAAATAATTAACTTTTATAATATTTATAATTTTAATGTAATTCATTATGAGTAAACAATAATGTATACATAACAATATGAGCATCAGTAATGAACCATACATGAGAAAACTAAGCACATAACACTAGAAATAATGATTTTACTGATTTTTTTGGAGAAAGTGTTATATGATGTTATAGGTGGATAACATATGATATTATAAATATTAATATATTTGTCATATAAAATAATAATTTCATCAAATCCATTGTATAAGATGATAAATTATGTTTAAAAAAGTGGAAGCATGAGATTAGTGGTTAATTAACTAAATTTTCATTCATTGGGTTAGACTAATAATAAATTGACTATGTTATACACTTATTTTCAATGAAATTACCTCTAATTATATTATTTTTTATTACTACTTTTTTTTCTATATTTACATTTGTAACAGATAATCACTTAATTGATTAATTATCACTTTAATTATGTAATCATTATAATGTATTTCGTCTCAATTTCCTTTTATTGAGAATATTTTAAAATTATGAACCCAATTTCGTTTTTTCTGTGTATATTGTTCCACTTTTTCATGTTATATTATTGATATTTCATATATAATTGTAATTTTTTTATAAATTAAAATTCTTTTACACAAGGGGAATTAACATGAAAGTTACCAATTTGTAATGGTTTTCTTAAATAAATTTTTATTCTTTTAGTAATACATATACATAATCGAAAATGTTATATAATGATTATGATTCAAATGAACTATTATTTTAGGATATTTTTCAACTTTCTTATTTATATTTATACACATAATCACTTAATTTTTCAACTCATTCCTCAATGAAACGATCATTGTATGGAGTTTTGTCTAAATTTACCATTATGATGTCATATTTTAATTTTATATACCAAATTTATTTTATTTAGTGTATATTATTCCCCTTTAAAATGATATATCATGAATCTTTAAGACATCATGAAATTTTATGTTTTAATTCATATTATTTTATCAAATGAAATTAGAATTTAATGTTTCCAAGTAGTATCTAATTTCAAAACTCAATCATCATTCTTGGGTTTATAATAATACATAATTTAATTTGTTGTGAAATGATTATGATTGAAATTACATATTATTATATTATGTTTTTGACTTTTTTTATTCTTATATACATTCATCATGAGTAAACTCTTTATTAATCAATTCTCACTTCAATGATAAGCTCTTCATAAGAGATTTAATATCAATTTTCAATCCACTGATTCATATTTGGTATTTTGAACTTATCTCCTTTTATTTGGTGTATATAATTACCCATTGATTTATTTTTCATAAATGAATATTTATTCATGTTGATTAAATATTTAATTAATGTTTAGTATTTTAGGTGAGTACAATTTCATACTATTAAAGTGGTTAGAATTTATTTTACAATATCATTTTTTCTGGATTTCATATAATTTTCATTTAAGGAATACAATAATTTATGCTTCAAAATCCACATCAACTTTAGCTTTCAATTGATATTTAATGATTTCATTTATTTTATATTTTTCCACTTTTTCCCACTTCAATAAATAATATAAATGTTTGAAATAAAATCTGGTAATATTTCTATTTTCAAATGGTTATATTTTCTTCCATGACCAATTTTATTAGGATTTTTATAACATAAGAATTTTTTAATGAAATTATTTATCAAAGAAATTTGATGTTATACATGAATTTTTATACGGTCTAAAAAGAATGTATCTTATTTTTTCTAAAATTTTATTTGTCAACATTCTTTAACAAATTCCAAAAGGACATTTTTATTTTTAATATATATAACATTAATGAACATTACATCCTTCATAACCATTTTATGATATTTGGAATCTTCTACAACTGTTAAATGATTTTAATAATAATAATTTTTTGTAAAAATTTATTTTCTATTTTCTATTTCATTTTGTGTTTTTCTTTATAATAAATTAATTTATTACAAAATATATTATTTGATGAATCAGTATCCACATTTTATCTATTATTAATTTTGTTTTCATTGAATTTTTCTCGAATAAATCACATAGGTGTAAACATATTTTAGTGAAAACCCCCCTTTTTATAAACTATCCATATGATTTGTATCATGTTTATTGTTATTTCCCAAAACATATACAATTTACTGAAAAAGTCTTTTATTAATAATATTAATTGATTAACTAGGTAAATATTAATAATCCATAATTTTTACTAAATATTGTAATTTATTTATAAGGAATTATATATAAAATTGTATTTATCAATATGAAAAAAATGCAATATACATTGTAAGTTATGGACAAGGCCCATTATATCCCCATATTAATAGGTTGGTATCATAAAAAAAATAGGCTGGTTATTAAGTCAAGGATTGACCAAATCCTGTAATATGTATTGGAATCCGACCTCAACGGTATGTTCAAAATGTCGGATGTTATGAATTCCATCATTTCAAAATTAGTTATTGATGTCCATATGATTATTTTAATAGTTATGATATCCTTGGATAATATTCTTTCACATGTTATTATTAATATGTAATTATTTGATAATCATTTATTCATTCCATATTATTATTTGTGGTGAAGATATTTTTTTAAATGGAAGGGTTTTTCAATTTTTTACCATTCAATTTTTCATACAAAATATTTCCCAATGATATCATCAACATTACATAATTATTACTATGCCTCTATCTTCACCCATATTTTTTTCTTTTACCCATGATATGATTAAATAATCATTGAATCGGTTCATTGATGATGAATATTTACTATTATTTTCTTATATATTATTACCTATATAATGTTATATTCATGTATGTATCTATTTTTTTAATTTTGTTAATATATTATGTCCTTTGGGATGTCATCACTTGTCTCCAGTTCTGATTTAATGAATTTACAACTAGATATAGGTTACTATTGTTGGGGTATTTATATTAAAACTTCTTTTTGTCAGTATAATGATCAACTAATTACTGAGAAATCAATCAATGTCATGGAAATGATTTGTTTCAATCTCTAGTGCTCATAAACATAGAAACTATTTTTAAATGTATATCTTAGAAGTCATTAATGACCAATGTTTGATTATTATCATGATCATGAGTCATTATGGTGACATAAACTCATTGAAAATTGGTGTATTTTAAAACGTGATTTCACAAAAATTAATTCCCACACACTCTTCATACTAAAATGGAGAGTTGATTTCTATAATTTTTCTAAAAAGATGATAAATCCATTGGTAACTATGGTGTAATAATTACAAGGATTTCAATATATTCTAGTTGTTTTATCATTGATACAAAAAAGAAAGGTTGATTAATTATTTTTTGGGTTCAAACAAATTCACTAAATGGATCTAGCCACAAGAGAATCTGAAATCTCTAAAGAGATTGCTTGATGTTCAATCACGGTGGAAATGGAAGAAATAAACTCTCTTTCTATTAGTCATAGTGATAAAAAAGAAATATAGTGTTTCATGTATACTCCAATGTCATCTAACATGGACTGATGAATTTTTAGCCACCTTTAGTCCAAAAATATGAGAAGAAGTATATAGGTAATCACATGAAATATATGATACAATTTCTCAAGGGTGGTAGGCTTGACCATTGATCTATTTTTCTCAAGGGGTGTTGAAGATGAAATTAATTTCAATATTTGGTAATAATATGAAAAATAATACACCAATTAATTCCCTAGTATATTGGTTGATGAGGATAGTATTCCCTTCAAACCTCTAATGTTAAAGTGTAAAAGGATATATAATTCAATCTCAATGGATGAAGTGGTCCATATAAATGAAGTGGTGAATGGTAAGCATCACATCCACTATAAAACTAGATATGTTTTAATTAATTAAAGTTCTAATCTATTTTTTATATCAGAAAAATATGTTAAGTGTATTAAATCACCACTTACACCTTTAGATATTGAGTTATCAGTCAAAATACATAACGGTTCTAGGATTTCATCCCAAGTATATATCTACTCAATAATAAATGTTTTTGATAATATACATCCTATTAATCATGTTATTCTATTTATATCCAAATTTAATATCTTATATAGAATTTATTAAATATATTTAAATACATATGATTTCAATTTATGAGAGAGTGAAGTAATATTTGATATTCCAAATCAACATATTATCAAATACTAGTCAGAGGATGAACATAACTTCTACAGAAAATTAATTGTTATTATATGGGAATTACAATCTATTCATGATTGCAATTTGTGTAAAATGGTTATGGAGAGGCTCTAAATTGTAGATATTACTATTTTTTTGAATATTCCAATGTATTTCTTCAATAGTACACCAGGCTTATTCAAAATTCTAATGTTTAGTTTTAAACAAATTTCATACATGGATCTGAATTTGATTAAAGACTCTTAATAAAATCACCCCAATTAAGTTACTAGATATCACAAATCAACTCCACAAAAATATTTAAAATTGATTCATATTCCCTAGTGCATCACTCTATGGTGCACTTATTCGTTTTGATAAGAAGAATGGTAGTTCAATTCATATTTTCATTGATTTTCAAGAACATGAATGGATCATTATCAGGAATAAGTTTCCATTATCCAATATAAATGATTTTTAATCTACTAAGATGAATTTAATACATTTTAATATTTGATATTTAATTTGTATATCACTATTTTAGTTTCAAAATAGAATATATACTTAATATATGATTTCCTACAGGTTGTGGATATTATGAATTGAAAGCGATTTCAATTGGAATAAAAAATTCCACTATTATAATCATGAATCTAAATAATTTAGTCATCAGTGATTATCATGATATGTTTATCAATGTATTTGAAGATGATATTATCATATATTCATTTATAAAAGAATTGAATGAAGAACATTTGAGGATTGTGCTGAAGACCCTATGGAAGGAGAAGTTGTATGAAAAATTTATCTAGTTATATTTTTTTCATTAATTTTCTTCTTAAGTAATGCAGTCTCATGTTAGGGAATATAGAAGGATCCTTTTATGAATAAAGATATTGAGTAATGAGACAAACCAAACATGGTGATAGAAAACAGATTTTTATTTGATTTTTTGTATAATATCAACGGTCTGTGAGAAATTTCATTTTGATATCCAATCATCAATCAGAGATGTTGTTGAAGGTAACTATGATACATTATATAGATAAACGTGGGAAACAATTTAATTGATATTATAATAAGGATGGATTGTATAGATTTTACAACACTACCATGTATCTAAGAATGGTTTTTTATTTATAATGACGAATTGAATAATGCACTTGGATATATCCATATGTAGGATGATACGGCGATAGATTATGCCTCATGAAAATTTATGGTTTATGAGAAATTTTTTCCAAATCATCATTTAGAGCTGGCTTCTACTATTTTTTTATTTAATATATATAGGTATAATATATATAGTTAATGGTGTGATATATATAGATATATACATTGATAATAAGGTCATAAAATATATATTTACAATTGAGGAGTTTAAATTGATCATGAGAATAAGACTTTAGTGGAACAAATGTTATTATTACATAATAAATTACCACCATATGATGGATAAAAAGGATGATTATTATTTTCGTTAGAAGGATCATGCTAGATTTTCTATTACAAGTATTAAAATTGATTGAATAATTATAGATTTTTAGAATACGGACAATGAAATATTAAAGTATGTGAAGAAATAACATTTTACTCATGTTAGTGTTCAACCATAAATATATGTAATGATTGTAGAGTTGTAAAAGGTTAATATATAACTGTATAAGTTGGTGAGAAATATTCATGAGTTGAACCATGATTATGACGGAAATATAAAATTTGGGAATAGAGAATGTGTCTTGTCAACACCAAACATAAAGGAGTTGTGCGAAGAAGCTCATTGTTTACAATAATCTATCCCCCTAGAAGTATATGGATGAATAGAGATCTAAAATTGAATATTTGGTCAAATTACATGAAGTGGTATATTTAATAGACCATATATCATTTCGTAGTATGTAAGAAATTTAAGGCATAAACCATTAACCATACCTGTGTAGAAATGGGACAACATCAACATTGATATTGTCATTGGACTCCCTAATATTTCAAAATGACAAAATCCCATATGGGATGTAATCTAAAACCATAGGAACTGATCTCATAATTTTATTGTTATAGAGTATTTTTATATTCATCAACTTACATTGTATAAATTAAGAATTTGTTACTATTTCATCGAGTACAATGTTTTATTATATGTTATCAATATATGAGGTTTGCCTATATATTTTGGAAAATAAATTATTATGATTTGAATATGAATTTTATATTTGATTATCTATATAATCCATAGAAATATTGGGAGTCTAATAGGACAATTAAAATGATAAATGATATTTTGATATCTTGATATATGTATTTCAAGGCTGTTTGGGATCAACACATTCCTCTGATTGAATTTTCTTATGATAATAACATTTAAATGATCATTCAAATGATCCTTATAAATCATTCATGAACATGATGTGAAACAATCCGACATTATCCTATAAAGATTGAGAATGAAAGATATTGGAAATTGAGCTATATAATTTAATGGAATAGGAATATAGATATATTAAACATCACATCGAGGAAGCCAATAATCAATAAAAAATTTATGCTGAAAATTGTTAGTGATTTCGAGAGTTTGAGGTTGGTGATAATGAATTCCCTACTATAACACTTTGAAAGAATGTTAAGAAATTTGAAATGATTGAAAATTTAATCCAAATATTTTTAGTCCTTTTGTGATATTTGATTGTATTAGAGTGGTAGTATATCAATTGGAATTTACACAAAACCTATCCAATGTTTATGATGTGTTCCATGTATATATTTTGAGAATGTGTTTACCTAATCCATAACATGCACAAAACATAAAGATTATATTTATAAAGCAAGATATTTCATATATGTAACAACCAATAGATATTCTTGATCGATGTGAGATGGTTATATAGAAAAAGGCAACTCAATTGAGCATTGTTTTTTTCCAAAAACGATAAAACTGTCGAGGCTATGTTGAAAACAGAGGATGTGATAATCAAATAGTATCCTCATTTATTGTATGAGAGTAAAAAGATTTAGATGATTAATTTATTATAATGAGGTATAATATCACCCACTATGGTTTTATAATATTTGTACCATTTTAAAACGTTCAATATTTTTAATAAGTTGCTTTATATTCAACTTGGAGCATCAATGAACCACTATATACTTTTGAAATATTGTTAATATTAAATTTTATAGTTATCTCCAAGACATCGGATTACAGAGTGTTAATATGACTACATTAATTATTAAAAGTATTACTAATATTTTTCCTTAATGAATTGATTCATTACTTGGAAATTAGTAATATTTTTTAAAAACTAATATATGAAAAAAATACTTTTCTGTTGAATAGTGAAATTTCACAAAGTGATTTATTGTAATTAAATATACTAGAAAAAAATAATCATCATTAATATACTGATTATCTTTTGGTTATATGTGAGGATAAAATTATTTGAGTGTAAAAAGAATTACTTTTCAGAAAACTAGTTTTATGTGAAAATTGTATTTTTTTTTAAATTGAATAGATTACTGTTGATTAATATTTATAAATTAATTTTTAAATTATTTATTCAATGAAATAATTTAACATTCTTCCAATGGTGATTTTTTGGCATATAATTAAAGTCAATTAATTTTATGATGGAAAAATGAAATTTATTAAAAATTATTTTATCATGTTTTTTATGGTTATATTATAATTAATTTCGTCAAATCTTTGGAAATGAATTTTATAAAAGAGTTAAATATTTAAAATAATAATTTATAAATTTGATAATATGTTTATTTATAATTTTATCGACTTTATAATGTAACTATGGAAAAAATATCACTATGATAAGAGTAAAAAATTGTTAATGAGGTGTCTTAGGCTAAGAAATAAGTATAACATTATCCAAAAAAATGATTTAATTTTCATGGTACATTGGAGTAAAAAACTACTTATTATATTTTAATCCTTATAAATTTTTATCTGATTGATTTTAGTAAGTCATATATTATATAATAAATAGTTAATTATTTAAATGTTTTCCATCCACCTCACTTATAAAAAATAAAATCCTATTATCATATGTCCAAACCACATACACACTTTTTATAAACAAAAAAATTTCCCAAATACCTTTAAAAACATATCAATGACCTTGAATTTTTTTTATTCCCAAAAGGCTGTTCCAAGATTCCATAAGGTTCTTATCAATGGAATATACCTAACGATGAAGAAACTGTCTTAATCGATCTATTTTGAATTTGATTCCTCATAAACATCCTCATAATATTATATGTCCACCATAAAAATATTAAAAAATTATACCTAATATAATTAAATTAAGTGATGTTGATGATTAAATTTATTTTATATATCTTTTTTTAATGGAAAATAAATGCATAGCTCATTTATACGAACATACTATTATCTTCATGAAGAGATATATTTTAATTACATTCAAAGTCAACCATGGATAGTGATACAAATTTTTTTAAATGATATAAATGATGTTTATTAAATTTTTATGATTATTTTATAAAATATTATCTACTATTTTCTATATTGTTCAGATGGAAAATGATAATTTCGCTCTTGTGTGGTCATGAGGACTACCACCTCAATAAACTGAATAGATTATTTTTTCATTTATGATTTAAAAAAAGGATTAGAAGGATATATTTAATTAATATATATGATATTTATGATATATTTTTCATTCTCTTTTTTTAATTATAATTTACCGTGATATTTTACCAACAATTGAAAATAGAAATCATTACCTATGAATAAGTACACATTATCATCACCCTGAAGTGATGAAAATAATTTTTTAACACGACAATATATAGATAATTGTAAAATAATATATAATTAATAAATATTATTTTATTATTTTTTTGAAATTATATATATTTTTAAACCACGAAAAAGTTATAAGGAACAAAACTATTGAACAGAATAATTCTTAGAAATGGACTAGATTTCAACTAAATTATGATTTTAATTAATAATTATTAAAAAATGGGTAATTGGGTATAATAATGGAATTGTATATAGTATGATAATTTTTAACATTATTATGCTATATTCATAAGAAATAGAATTTATTATTTATGAGGTTAAGAGTGGGTAGGGATAAAATTAGGACTTGAGGTAAGGGTTTATATTTCAATCTCAATTCCTATATAAAATTATTAGTGTAGGAAATTATATGATCCATATATTTTAGACACCATATATTTTCTATAATTTGGTTCTTAATTCATATATTTTAACAATTACCCTCTCTTTGGTACATAAAGATGATCAAGAAAATGTTTTTAAGAAAAAAAAATCCGTTTTTGACTTCATTGATCAGGAGTATTTATCATCCATACCCATGTTCTTCAAATTGGATATTCAATTTTTTACACGTGAATAATTTTTTAAATTAAATTTTTACTACCTTCAAATTTATTTACAAAATATTAATGGGAAACATTGAAAATGTTTATTTATGACTCGTTTTTTTCTTTTTTTCTAATGTTTGAAAATAATATTATCATTTGACATATATGTATAGAATATATTTTCCCATCATATTTTCCTTAATTCATTATGAATATTCCTTTACAAGTATAAAAGGTTGTAGAAGTAAACTACCATTTCCATTTTAGAGTAATTTTAGTTTTAAAATGTTACAACAATAAAATAGATGATTTCTCTTGATTTTCATAACATATTTCAATTGCTTTTATAAAAAGTATTTTTCATACATGTAAACATAATTTAAGGATTGTTATTATTGAATATATATATATATATATATATATATATATATCATAATGATACCATCTAGTTTATTTCCCTATATGTCTTATGATGAATTTTAAGGATGATTTCATGAAATCAATTTGTTTAAAATGGGTTAACTTTGTGAAAATGAAATGATGAATGTTTTTATGTTCATATGGAACACTAATGTATGGTTTTAAGTATGTTATTAGTTGGACCTAAATTATATAGAGATCCTATTAATTTTATAAATAACAATATCTCGTGAGATTACTATGTTATGCGTGAACCTAATTTCATGTTCACAACATTAAATGTAGACATTTTAATATTTTGACATGTAATTTTTTTTGCATGGACTTGGTTTTATGTACTTAAAATTATGAGTAGAATTGTTAGTGTTTATGAATATTCACGACTCTATGATTTCATAAATTTTTTATAGTTCCATATTAATATGTTATATTCTCTTGTTAAACTCCATGGATCATGATTTTGGATACATGATTATAAACATGAACAATGTTAGGATAAAATCAATATGCCTTGAAAAATGATTTATGATCATGGATAATTGAGTATTTATTTTATTTATCATAGTCATTTTTTCATACCCTTTTTATTATTTATCATCACATATGATCATTGACTAATACCCCTCCCATGTTTACCCTTATTGAGCATTTGAGATCACCACTTCTTATGTTTCCATATTATCAAAGTTATTAATAAGGGTATTAGGAATGATAATCCTAGAATTTTAGTAATTTTGAAGAATGTTGATTGATATATTAATGATCCTTCATAAAAATAATATATTTATGTCTCTAGTCTCTAAATAAACTAATCATTAACAATATTCATGCATGTGTTATTATGAGATATATTGAATATTCATCTAAAACTATAAAATATTTATGTAAAAAATTATATGGTATATATTATTGGTCTCATAGAAGTGGTCAGTAATTTTTCAAGAATATTATTATATTTTTTATAACAATAGGGTTAAATTGTAAGTGTTAATGTTTTATAAGAGGACATATACATTTTTTACATCTCCTTATTTATTTTCTAATTATATGACTGTTCACTCAAATTATTGATTCTAAAATACTTATGTATTTCATTTTGGTTAAATTAAATAGTTGGAACCCGGAAAAATCATGTACAAAATGAATTGGAAGGATAATTAAACTATCTTCCTCATTATAAACGAAATGACATGGATTCTGGAATGACAAATATTATGGTAATTAATAAACAACTCTCTAAAGAAATGAGTAGTTATGTGAATTATGGTGAACTTTTGGATACACCAAGGATTTATAAATATTCCAATTAAGTATTTTATGAATTAAAATACTTCTTCCCTAAATGGGTGTTCTTATCCACTTATGGTTGAAAAGTGGTTCAATGTAAGGGAAATTAGATTTTCCATTAACTTATTCTCAGACCATGGGAATTTTTTTCTATCTCTATCACATATAATTTTAATATGATCAATGACAGAATATTATTAAGTTTACATGTCTAGAGAATGAAATTAACTCCACGAAATTGTAGTATTTTGATAGGGTATTTATCGGTCTGTACATTCCTCATAATATTAATCCTAAAATGGAGAGGTACTCTCTATATTTTTAGAAAAGGATGATAAATAGACCAGTTCATATAAATCAAAAATTACAAGTCCTATAATGTATTCTTTGTGTTTTTATCAATACAAAAAGAAATATTAATAAATTTATTAGTGGATTAATATTACTTATTGTATTGGAATTTGATATAAAATACTTTTACTTTGGAAAATATATTTCTTTATTTTCACTCAGGGTTGAAATGAATATTTTAAACACACATTATAATAATTTTAGTGGTAAAAAGGGTGTTTTTTATGTGAACTCAAATGGTATATCACCTTGATAGAAGATGTTTTAGCCACCTATATTCCCAAAATGGGGAATGAAGCACATAGATAATTTCCAAAAAGAATTTTTAAGATGTTTCAAGTATGAGAGGACTGGTCATCAAGATTGTGATTATAAATAGTAATAGTGTAGGTCAGATAATGCAATAGAGGAAAATTAAATTCTAACTAATAATCTGGCATCACGTTATAACATCAAATTGATGTATTTAGCGAATAAAAAATAAATTCCATAATCTATGGGCTAATAAGGATAATAAGGTTCAAAAACATCTAATGACAAAGGATGAAAGGAAATACTATACAATCACAACTAATAATGTGGACTATGAGAATTAAGTACTGAATGTTACACTTATCATCCACTCTATAACTATAAATATAATATTCAATTTAGGTTATACCCACACTATTATATTTAAATAATTTTATATGGTATCATATAACCACTTGAATGTTTAGATGTAGAGTTTGTAATGAAAACTATAATGATACCATGATTTCATTTCAAATCTATATCTTTTCACTTATTGATTTTTACAATATAATTCAAGTTGATCTTTTAGTTCACCATATAATAAAATTTTATTTGACATTGGGAATATATTAGATCTATTTAGGTATATCCTTGACCATTATTATATGAGACAAAGTCAAATTTGATATTACAAATCTACTTATGATCACAAATAAATGCAAGGATGAATAATAAATTACATTATAAATACTTCCATTAAATTGGAATTACTACACATTCATGAAATTTATTTAAATCAATTGGTTGGGTAGAAGATAAATATGTATTATATTCAAATTATTTTAGAATATATTGATGTATTTCCAAATACTATTCCATATCATCTCCAAAATATTGATATTTACAATATATCACATTCATTATTACAGAACTATTATTAAGACAATTTAAAGAGTTTCCTTAATTGAGTTATATGAATATAATAATAAACTCTATGAGAATCTATAAAAGGGATTCCTACAATGTAAATTTTTTTACCATGTGGTATGCCAATTCATTTTTCATTAACAAGGGAGATAGTTTAATGCATAATTTTATTCATTGTTGGGAACATAAAAATATAAGTATCCATAAAAATTATCATCTACTCCAAAATAATGATTTTTTTTGAAAAATTATGAGGATTTAAATAATTAACATAGATTTATATTTAAGATAGATAACAAATTTAGAAGGTCAAAAGGGAGGATATACTGAATATATTTTTTAGTACAAGGTGTAAAAAAATTTAATTTATAGTGATTCCATTGGGGCTTACAAATTACCCATATAAAATAATAAATATGTTTGATAGATTATTTAGATAATATCAAGTGATTACTTTTTTGGGGTCATTGTTTTCAATAATATCATATATTAGAAGAGAAAAGAAGACAATGAATATAATTTGATGGTTGTTTTAATGAACCTGAGTAAGGATATGTTATATCTAAAATTTTCCATGTAAGATTTTCAACTATAAAATATTCCATTCATGGGTCATTATATCTCAATAATGTGTATATCAGTGGATCCATTAAATAAAAATGTTAATGATAAATGACCCAGAACAACCCTAATTAACAAAATACATTTTTTTATTTGATTTTGCAATAGAAATTGCTGATTGATGATAAATTTATCACAAATATCCAATCCACTAAATAAGCTGACATGGGAAGGAACTATATTCAATTGGACATATGTATAAGAAGAAAAATCATGGAACATAAAAGTTCATTGATCAATACACATTTATTCAAACTACTATGCAATGAAGTATGGTTTTTGATCTATGTTGATGCACCGAATAAAGAAATAGGATGTGGCCTCTTAAAGAATTATTTGATAATAGTTAATTCCTCATTAGAATTTCTAGTCCATGATAGAAATTTCCTCACTCATGATTTGGAGTTCATAGGTTTAATTATTAAATTTCTGACTTGAATGAAGTATTTATATAGTGAAAATTTTGATATATATATATATAACATAAATTATTGATGTTATTATTGACATTCAAAGTGTTTCATATGAATTAGATAATACATTTGGAGTTGATCAAATATTAATATTACTCAATAAAAAACAACCCCAGGAAGGAAAACAAGTTGATCAGATTTCTATGTGATACGATCCTTGTATGTTTTTTCTAGGATCCCTAATGGAAATTTCTTTTATACCAATGCCTATATCCCAACGGTTTAGAGAAACCATGATATAAAAATTGTTAGAGTGTTTTTCACTAATGATTTTCCAAACCATTGGGATAGCCCTAGGTTTAGACTATTTTCTCAACTGTTTCAAAAAACTAATGGGATCGCTGCTATATTTTCCAATAGTTTTTTTAAAACCATTAGGATAGAATTCCAAAAATACATCCCTAAATTCAGATTGAGATCCTCTTAGATTACACCCTAATGATACCTCTCATTGTTCCAGTGTGCAAACCCTTCTTCTGAGTAACAAATTATTTATTCTTACACTTCAAATCTGTATGTTATAACTATGTTTTATGTTCTACATCCATTTATTCTACTTTTAAATCCTATTTCTTTGAATTCATGGTTATTTTTTGTTTTTTGTTTTTGATTATTCATAAAGGAAATCTCCCCTATACTCTGCGGACCCATCTTCCAATCCTTGGTCCATCCTTGATTCATGTAAGTTTTTTTCATTCCACCTCAAATAGAGTCACATGTCATGTTCTGTTTAGGTGTTCGATTGAGACCCTTTGGATGTACAAAGGGAGGGGTGTTGTATAATCCTAGGGGGTTGGATATGGGGGATTGTGCAGTGGGAGGGATTTGTAGGGGGGTTGGGAGGGTGGTAGAAGTGCAGTGGGAGGGGGATTTAAGGGGGTTGTGCAGTGGGAGTGGGTTATGCATTAGGAGGGGGTTGTTGGGGGTGTGCAGTGGGAGGGGGGTTGCGTAGTTGGGGGGGGGGGCTATAAGGGGATGATGGTCATGTTGGGGGAAGCAAGGGGTGAGGGGGGATGTGCAATGTGGGGTGTGGTCATGTAGGGGTGGTTAGGGAGGGGGACTGCAGGGTGGCTGTAGGGGGGGAGGAATGTATGAATCTATGTAGTTGGAGGGGTGGCCTATGGGGGGGGATGTAGGTGGTGTGCAGTGGGAGTGGGGGGGGGGGGGCTGTGTAGTGAGAGGGGGTTGGTTTTCAGTGAGTGTGTGGGGGGGGGGGGTTGTAGTGGGGATGCTGTAGAGGGGGATATGCATGGTGGGGGTTGTAGGGGTTGAGGGTGGCTGTGGGGGTTGGGGGTGGGTACTGTAGGGTGGAGTTGGTATGTAGGGGGTTGTGTAGTGAGAGGGGGGTTGTGGGGATGGGGGGTTCTGTAGTGGGAGGGGTGGATATGGGGGGGGGGGGTTAGTGGGTGGTGGGGGTTGTAGGGATTTGTGTTGTGGGATTGGGGGCTGAATAGTGGGAGGGGTGTTGGATTTGGGGGGTTGTTGTGTAGGGTGGGGGTTGTATGTGGCGAGGGGGTTATGCTATGTGGAGGGTGGGGGCTGCAGGCGAGAGTTGGGGGGCTTGGGGGGAGTGGGGGGTGGGAGTGGGGCTCACACACTATAGAGACAGAAAGCTTGATGAACATAGACATTACATCACTTTTGCGGAATACTTAATACATAACAAAAACAAACACCGAAGGACCTTAATAATTTTGTGTCTTTGGAAACTCGGAATATAATCTTCTAATCTTGGTGATAGATCTTCAACATCTCACATAAAGATCTTCCCCTTTTGTTATCTTACCTAGAACCTTTCTTTCTATCTTATAGAAAAGAAAACATATAAATGGTGATCTAAAATACCCAGTAAGGGTAAACATAGAGAACATTAAAAAAATCTATAAACATTTGAATGCAAAAAACTTGAACAGAAAATCTAAACATCAAAATATTGAGAAAAGGCATAAATCATGGATGTTTGTAAGGAATATATCATAATAGACCATAAATCCTAATAAAATATCATAGGAAGAAAACATGTAATTGTGGAAAACCATTAAGCACTTGATCTGATTTCCAAAGTAGCCAAGGCATTACTGCCAAGACCATCATAGTGGACAAATCCCCTTTGTGAATCGAGTTCACTCCTCGTTTCAGTCCTATAACAATGAACTGGGTTAACATACCATTCCTTCCATGTCTATCTCATGAGATATAAATCATTACCCAATGCATTTGAGGGAGTTATATGTCCCACCCATCTCATAATGAAATAATTCTTACATTTTCCACAAAATAAACATAAATCATTCAACATAACCCAAAAAATAAAATGGGCTTCATAAACATCATCCCATCATACCATAATCCATATTAAAAAAATGGATATCATATCATCATATGAAAAGTGAAAACATGAAAATCATAGAGAAATTATACATGAATCTTAAACATATTAAATAATGTCATCATAGATGGAAAATGGTTTTGATAAAATAATTGAAATGAAATATTGAGAAAAATATCCTTTCTTCTTCAAAATCATTTCCTTTCACAAAATTCCATGAAATTTTAAATTAAATGAATTTTTGTTTAAAATAATCATGAAATCATGAAGAGTATTATTCATGAAAATAAGGAATTATCACACCATAAAAATCCATTCATCCAGTATAATATAAAAAAACGTTCACCTCGTACTTTCAATGGAAAAGTAAAAAAGTACCACGTATTATAAACAAAAGACAAATTCCTTCCATAACACAAAGTAAAATTCAAAGAGGAGTATACATGAATTTAAACATACATGGAAGAATATTAAACACTTTATGAAGAAAAAAATTATGTACATGTATGAAAAATATAATCCCAGTAAATACTTATATATAAGTAATCTCAAATAAAAATGAGATTGGAAAAATTATCCATTACCTTATATCAGTTTTGATTTGTATGTATCTGAACCTCCCGTATAATGATTTAAATAATGTCACTGTATTTTTAATGAACCATATTCATTGTTATTATATCATATATGGTTGACTAATGACTTTTTATTACCTGTTCATTTGTAAATTCCATATTAAAGCAGTGTTTTGGGTGAAATCGTTTCATTTATCGTACGTGTTTCGATTTTTCGTTATTGATATTGTAACTCATATATAGATTTTATTAATTCCATAATTTAAAACATGATTTATATATAATATATAATCACTATATTAATATATATGATAGATCTATAAATGGAATGAAATACACCGTTAATGGAGACGGTAGGCCGTACGTTCGCATAAACGTTGTTTTCATTTCCTTATTGAAATTAATGGAATTAATTAAATGAAACAAATATGTATATAAATCCAGTATAATTATTATTTAATATATTTTATTTTTATTTATTACATATATATTTTATAATCATACTTGAATGGTTGATCATGGAAAATGAATCTCATCGCGTTCGTGGAGACGATAGTCCGTACGTACGCACGAGCGATGATATCGTTACCATAATTATTGAATAGAGTTGGAGTGAATGATATAATATCTTAGAATCAGTATGATGTTATAATAAATATATATTTTTATTCTTTACACCATTATACCCATCCATGTAATGTGGTGGTGGAAAAAAAATAGATTACACGGCGGCGTGGAGACGAAATTCCGTACGTACGCACGAATGGTGATTTCATTTTCCGTAGGATGGATTGAAGGTGAAATAGGGTTGTTTAATATTTATAATAACATATAAATACATAATTAATACTTATTCTATTACATTATAATGAAATAACTGAAAAATAGGAAGTAGAAGAAGAAAGAAACTTGAATGAGTCGGTAGAAGAGATTACCTCTTCCTCGACACACCTCCTTTAAAAATCTTTTTAGGGAACTATAGTTTGTATTTAGAGAATACCAGAACCTATATGATATAACTATAGATATTTAGAAGACTAATTTTCAGGTTTTGGACATGCTTCAAGGATCAAAAGGCTATGATGAGAAGAGGGAAGTGGTGCCCTTTTTATAAGGGAGGAGAGGGGCAACTTAGGAAAACTTAAAATATTATTTTATAATAAAGTCATATTCGGTTTATAATAGCTCCAATTTGATTTATTTCGAATATAAGGTGGGTCTGGGTCAAAATAGTCTCAACCAATAGGTTTTAGACAAGTTGAGTTTACTATTTTGACCTTATCATTTAGATTTAACTCTAATTTAAATAATTTAACTCTTACTATGTCTTCTTTCTTTACACTATATGGTTAATAAACATACTATATCAAGCCAATATAACCCCATTTTTTTCATTATTAATATAGATAAACTTTTATATGTCATTTTTCCGAACCATAGATTTTTATGATTAGAATAAAAATTATGAATATAATATTTGTTTTAAAAACTATTTTATTTTAATTTTTACACTATTTGGTAATTGATTCTTGTGAAAATAATAAAAGAATGATTAGTTAGAAAAAAGTTAATTTAATAAATACTAACATGTCGTATTAACTAATTAAATTAGTGTAATTCCTTAAATGTCTGAAATTACATTTATTTGGGTATTTATAACATCAATATTGTTAATATTTCATTAAGAAGGTAATTACTACATCATCATTGTGTCATAACTAAATTAAATTATTTAATGTAAAAAAGTTATAAATAAAATACCATTATGTAGGAATGGTTTTTAGATTTATAATTCATATTTATAGTCTAATTAACTTATGTATAACCCTATATTAAAAATGTTTTACTTATTAATCGTTGATTTTAACTCTTTTCACTCCTCTTTAAATAAAATAATAATAAATGTCCTAATCTAATCCAAGTTGACCTAAAGGGTAATATTTTAACCCTAAGGTTGTTTTTGGTCGAATTCAACTTATCCAATAGTGTTAGGACATGAGTTAAGGTAATAATATTATTATTTTTACCCTTAATTATTCTATTTAGTTTTATCCTTGGTAAATAAAAGTAAATAAGTTACTATTCCCCAAAATTTATTTTCATCTCATTGAACCGTATTTTACGTACTGATATCAACCGTGTCTCTCAGATTTCTGTAATTCTACTCATAGAAGTGTTAAAATTATGATTTATGTACAATTACAAATGCTTCTAAGAGGTGGGTAAAAGAATGTCAAAAAGTTCAATAAGTTTTTTATATATCAATATTATTATAAAATGACTCCAATGAATAACATTGAACTTATATAAGTATTATGTATCTATTCTGACCTAAAATTAATTTAAATAAAATAAATAATTATTTAAATTAAAATTCAGTTTTTAAATAGTAACCCAGTGTTTTCACAATACATCATAAATTGAATGTTTTTAGAAAAAATACCATAAATTCACCCTAGTCTAATTTCAATATTCCGAATCCAAAAATGAAGTCCATTTTGAATAATAGAATTTATAAAATTGAAAAAATTGGTTATTAATAATCATAAAGGGTAGTTTATATAATATTTTAATAACATATCATTTTTTAGTGAAACTCGGTGTTGCGTACAACACACGCTATCTGGGGAGGTCGCGATTGCATGTAATGCAAGCCAAGTCAGGGTTGCATGTAGTTCAATATTCCTTTGTTGTTTCCAATAATAGAATCCAACCATATTGAATTTATACATTTAATATATATATATATATATATATAGTCAATGTTGCATATAATAACTTCTATCAAACGAACTTGAAATTGTGTGTAACATGGTCCAAGAATAGTGTTGCGTATAGTACAAGCTAAAATGGTGTTGCGTATAGAACAAGATAATCATTATGTATAATACACCATATGACATCAAATAAATTAAAAAGAATACATCTCATAAAATCTCGGGGTGTTACATTCTACCCACATTAAAATGAATTTCACCCTCTAAATTCATCGGGGTTATAAATGCTTTACCACTTGAAAGTTTATTTCATAGAAACCCACAACATCAAAAGGAATACTAAAACATCATTTTAAAAAGAAAAGTTAGAAATATAACGGTTACCCAGATTAACTAATAACTGGGTTTCCACATTAGAGAACATAGGTGGAAATATGGATATGGAAGAAAAATCTAACCATCAAGTCTTGATGGAGAGTGGTATAAGACATGGTTATGAAAAATACAACAATCACAAATCCATAAATTTGTGATGATATAAGGTACCATTTAAATCATTGGATATGAGGACACTAGGACCACATTTTTGGTTTTCAAGATCATTTCCCTAAAGTTGAATAATTGTTGAATTAAATGAAATACATACTTGATTTTTGGTACAATCTTACTACTATTTGTGCCTTGAACAATTTCCACTTCATCTCTTAAAGAAATGAAGTTTAATTTTTCTTCCTTGAGGTGTAAGAGTATCATGTGATAGAATGATGGGTCACTCTATCTTTCTCAAAAAAAAAGGTTATCAAAAGTTATCAAATATACATAAGTCCATCTATGGTGAGGTTAATCGTATATGATTACAAAAATGGACTTATACTTCATCTATCATACCTCATAATAAAATAAAACTAGTTTCTACTTACCAGGGACTTCATGTATGCTAGTGGTAGGAAATAATGGCCTGTTTCACTTCAGTTTTGGGTTCAATTCCCGCAACCTTGTTTGAAGCGACGAGTTGTCTCCCATCATGCAGTATGTCCCTTTTTCTAAAATTAAATTATTATAACATTCTTGCAATAATATAAAAAAAATTCTATCCTTAAACAATACTATCTTATTTCTAACTTTAATCATTCCAATATTTAGTCTTATCCAAATTAATTCTGTCTAAGCTCATAGAATAATGAAAACAATTACTATAAATTTCATCTACCGAGCATGTGAATACCACAATATATATTGTAGGTCACATTCTAAATATGTGAATACCATAATTATGTATTCTCTTGAAAAATTAATACCCATTGAACCTTAATGAAAACATGAATGCTATCAAAAGTTAACTCTTTCCACATACCAAAATCGAAAAATTTCTATATAATCAAACCATTATATCACTTTGTCCTTATATCAGTCATGAGCTCATTAATACTATCAAACATATTATTTTATCCTTATCCCTTCATTGTGCGCATATCATCTGCATTCTAAAAATATTTCAATCACTTTTCATGGTTACCGGTACCATATTCTTATAGAAACCAACAATGGACCAATACAAAGATATTCCAATATTCTATAAAAGTACCTCAACAACATTATTATTGATTTAAAATACATAATCCCTTCAATCCATCCTCTTCAATTATTGTCATGGAATAGGTACTTCCTCGATTTAGAAGTAACTTCTTAGGTCAGAACATTGAGTTGGATAATGCCAATGTTCTCCACAGACAAGACATTGGACTCCCTAACAGTCTATCACTCTATGATCCTTTTCTCCACAGAGATAACATCTTCCCCTCCATTAGAGGTATTACTCAAGGTTCTTATTACCTTCTTTAGAAATATCAATCTTTCTTTATCTATGCTCATCATCATGCGAACATGCATAAAATTACATCTTCCTCTTATTTGATGACTTTTGAATACAACTAATGTTAACCTTGTTAATCATATATCGAGATGACTGATTCGGCATAATCATAATATCTTTCTCTCCAGGAATTATGCAATTTTGCAGCTCATATTCACCAATTTATCCATCAGATTCAATGTTAACCCAATTCCTTCTAGTTCCCACTATTACCTAAAACCAGAAACCATTGTTTAAGAAACAGTTAAAATAATAAGGAACCACATAATCATAAAAAGTCACTTATGGGATGTCTAACTTATCAAAAAGTCGTTAATCCATGACACCGTAGGTTCACCCTAGGTTATTCATGATTGTCAAAATAATTCTAGGAATCCAACTTATACATATACTTAACCTTAGGGACATCCCTAGATATATATTAGATATATCTCTAGAGATTTCACTAAAGATTTTGCATCCTAGTTCCAATGGTTAAGTAATCCTTTCCTCTGATACCAACTGTAGATACCCAGAGTTTGTTGTACATAGACATTACATTACTTTTGTGGAATACTTAATACATAACAAAAACAGACACCAAAGGACCGTAATAATTTAGTGTCTTTGGAAACTCATAATATAATCTTCTAATCATGGTAAAATATCTTCAACATCTCCGATATAGATCTTCCCCTTTTGTTTTATTACCTAAAACCATTCTTTATATCATGGGAAAAAGAAAACATATAAAGGGTGATCTCAAATGCTCAGTAAGGGTAAACATAGAGAACATAAAACAATCCATATACATTTGAATGCAAAAAACATGAAAATAAAACCAAACATCAATATCATGAGCAATGACATATATATTTGAAGTAAGTAATGAATTTGTCATAATAGAACATCAATCCTGATAAAATATCATAGGAATAAAACATTTAATTTTGGAAAACCATTAATCACTTGATATTATTTCCATAGTATCCAAGGCATTTCTTCAAATACCATCTTAGTGGACAAAGTCCCTTTCTGAATCGAGTTCACACCTCGTCCTAGTCCTGTAACACTAAACCGGATTAACATACCGTTCCATCCATGTCTATATCATGAGATATAAATCTTTACCCAATTAATTTGAGGGAGATATAGGTCCAACCCATCTCATAATTAAATCATTCTTACTTGTGCCACAAAATAAACATAAATCATTCATCATAACCCAATGAATAAAATGGGTTTCATAAACATCATCACATCATAACATAATCCATATAAAACAAATGGATATAATTTCATCACAAGAAATGTGAAAACATGTATATTTTATAGACATTATACTTGAAAAAAACAAATATGAAATAATTTCATCTCAGATTGAAAATGGTTTCGATAAAACACTAGAAATGAATTCTTTAGAAAAATATCATTTCTTCTTCTAAATCATTTTCTTTTCACAAAATGCAATGAAATTTTAAAATAAAACGATTTTTTGTTGAAAATGATCATGAAATCATGTAGAGGTATATTCATGAAAATGAGGCATTATTAAACCGTAAAAATCCATTCATCATGTATAAGATAACAAAATATCCACCTCGTACTTTTAACGGAAATGTCAAAAAGTACCACATATGGTAATCAAAAGAAATATTCCTTCCATAACACAAAGTTAAAATCAAAGAGGGGTAAAAATGACTTTAAAATACATGGATGGATATTAAAAACTTTACGAAAACACAATTTACAGACATGGATGAAAATTATAATCCCAGTAAATACTTATGTATAAGAAATTTCGGATAAAAATGAGATTTGCAGAATTATCCCTTACCTTATGTCTGATTTTCTTCGTATGTATTAAAACCTCCTGAATAATGATTTAAATAATGTCATTTAATTATTAGAGAGTCATATTCATTGTTATTATATCATATATTGTTCACTTATGACCTTATATTACCCGTTCTTTTGTAAATTCTATGTTAATGTAGTGTTTTGGGTAAAATTGTTGCATTTATCATACGTGTTTCGATTTTTCATTCATGATATTATTAAAAATTTCATGATTGACATATATAAAGAATGTAAAAAATGATTTATATATAATATATACTCAGTATATAAATATATATGATAGATCAATAAATGGAATGAAATACACCATTAATGGAGACGGTAGGCCGTACGTACGCATGAACGCTGTTTTCATTTCCTTATTGAAATAAATGGAATTAAGTAAAAGAAAAATATATGCACATAAATAAAATATCATTATTATTTAATATAATTAATTATTATTTATTACATATATACTTTATAATCATATTTTAATGGTTGATCATGGAAAATGAATCTGTTCGCGTTCATGGAGACGGTTGTACCTATATACGCACGAGCGATGATATCATTCCGATAATTATTTAACATAATTAGAGTGTATGATATAATATCTTAGAATCAATATTATGTTAAAATAATCATATATAGTTATTCTTTACCCCATTATACCCATCCAGGTATGGTGGTGGTGGAAAAAAATAGATTACACAACGGCGTGGAGACGATATTTCTTACGCACGCAGGCGCGGTGATTTTGTATTCTGTAGGATATATAGAAGGTGAAATAGGGTTGTTTAATATTTATAATAACATATCAGTATATACTTAATAATTATGTTATTACTTAATAATTATACAACTAAAGAAGAGTAATTATAAGAAGAAAGAAACTTGAAAGAGTCGGTTGAAGAGATTACCTCATGCTCAACGCACCTCCTTTAAACAACTTCTTAGGGCACTAGAGTTGACCTTTTGAGAAAACCAGAACCTCTATGATATAACAAGAGAGTTATATAAGAGGAATTGGAAGGGGTTGGCCGTCCTTCAAGGCTCAAAAATGTGTGAAGAGAAGAGGGGAGGGGTTCCCTTTTTATAAGGGATGAGAGATGCAACTTAGGAAAACATAAAATATTATTTTATAATAAAGTAATATTCGGTTTATAATAGCTCAAAATTAATTTATTTCGTTGATAAAGTGATTATTGGTTGAAATACTATCAACCAATAGGTTTTAGATAAGTTTAGTTTACTATTTTAACCTTATCATTTAGATTTAACTCTATGTTAAATACTTTATCTTTTACAGTGTATTCTTGTTTTTATACACTATACAGTTAATAAACTTACTATAACAAGCCAAAAGTACCCCAAGTGGTTAATTATTAATATATATAACTTTATATATGTCATTTGGAAGAACCATAAATTATTAGTAATAGAATAACAATTAATAATATAATATTTGTTTTAAAAACTATTTTATGTCAATTTTGACACTATTTGGTAATTGATTCTTCTGAAAATAATATATGCATGATTAGTTCGAAACCAGTTAATGGAATAAATAATAAAATGTCATATTAACCTATAAAATTAGTTTAATTCATAAAAAGTCTTAAATTACACTTAATTGGGTATTTATAACATCAATTATGTTAATATTTCATTAATAAGGTAATTACTACATCATCATTGTGTCATAAATAAATTAAATTATTTAATGTCAAAAAATTATAAATAAAATACCTGCATGTAGGAAATCATTTTATATTTATAATTAATATTTATAGTCTAATTTATATTATGTATAACCCTATATTAAAAAGGTTATAGTTATTAAATTTGATTTTAACTCTTTTAACTCTTCTTTAAATAAAATAGTAATAAATGCCCTAATCTAATCAAAGTGGACCTAAAGGGTAATATTTTATCACTAAGGTTGTTTTTGGTCGAATTAAATTTATCCATTAGAATTATTACATGATTTAAGGTAATAATAATATCATTTTTACCCTTGATTACCCTATTTACTTTTAACCGTGGTAAATAAAAGTAAAAAATTACTATTCAGTAAATTTTTTTTCCATCTCATTGAACCACATTTTAATTACTGATATAAACCATGTCTGTCGGATTTTTGAAATTTCACTCACAGAAGTGGCAAAATTATGTTTTATGTACAATTACAAATGCTCATAAGAGGTGGTTAAAAGATGGTAAAAAAGTTTAATAAATTTTTTATATATCTATATTATTATAAAATAATTCCAATGAATTAAATTGAACTTATATAGGTATTATGTATCTAGTTTGACCTAAAATAAATTTAAATAAAATAAATAATTATTTAAATAAAAAGTTGGTTTATAAATAGTAACCTAGTGTTTTCACAATTCATCAAAAATTGAATGTTTTCAGAAAAATAACAAAAATTCCCCTAGTCTAATTTTGATATTCTGAATCCAAAAATGAAGTCCATATTGAAAGGTAAATTTTATAAAATTTCAAAAAGTGGGTATTACTATTCATAACGGCTAGTTTATATAATATTTTAATAACATATCGTTGTTTAGTGAAACTCGGTATTACATACAACACATGCTATCGGGAAAGGCCGTGATTGCATGTAATGCAAGCCAAGTCAGGGTTTCATGTAGTGCAAGATTCCATTGATGTTGCATATAATATACTCCAAAAATTTTCATTTATACATTGAATATATATATATATACACTCAATGTTGCGTATAATAATTTCTATCAAACGAACTTGAAATTGTGTGTAACACAATCCAAGAATAGTGTTGCGTATACTGCAAGCTAAAATGGTGTTGCGTATAGTGCCAGATAATCTTGGTGTAGCATACAACATAAGACATAAAATAAATTAAAAATAATACGTCTCATAAAATCATAGTGTGTTACACACACCACTAGTGATTAACATCACCAATTGTTACAAGGGACTTTCCCAACACATAACCATGAAACCAAAGACATACAAATGGAAGTCATAACAATAGACTACACTAGAACCAAGCCACTATACATGCATTTATAGAATCTACACCCACCAGAGTATCCTATCCCCCTTCAAACATACCCTCAAAAAAACCCTCCAATCCAACAGCCAGAACCAACAACCAGGTCCAAAAACAAGTATATCACACCCTCCAAACCTATTAGCACCATAACACAGCCACAAGAATACCCCTAGAACTAGAAACAACACCACCATATAACCAATGAATAAAAAATATAATCAAAACCCACAAGATAATAAAACCAACAACTAGAAACCCACACACAATCATGTATCCCAACCACCATCTAAATTAAAAACTTCCTTCTTGAACATAGGCAAGCCCAGTACATAGCAGAATTAACATCCTTCCCTATGAAAAAAACATAAAAGGTAACACATTCAAAAAAACTCTTGATAATCCTTATTATTGAGGAGAACTAATCATACCGATTCCATAGAATCCTTTCACAATATCTTCCTTTCTCACAAAAATAAATGATATTTAGCCCGATATCCATGAGATTAGTAGAAAAAACAATTAGTGGACTCCATGATCCATTAGAGAAAATTTCCACAACTGAGGGAAACATGGATAACCTTGAATCATATATTACATTGTCATTGATAGAGAAGAAAATAGGTCCCCTTGGTAGCCATGAATCAAAACAGAATAAAATAAAAGATATATTCCCTATCATATTGGAGTTGGTCTCTATGAAGATCTCATAGCCCCAACACCATCCTCCATGTCAATGACAAATTCCATGGGACTTTTCCACTAAAAAGATAAAGCAACCATGTAGGAATATGCGATCCTAGTCAAAATAAAATGGAGAAAAATATGGATTATAAAGATCCAAAATATTTTAATCCATGGAAGACTTATTCCGGTGATCATCCCACTTAATACGTAATCATCCCTCCTCCTTAGTATAATTCATCAGTTCTAACTCCACTTGAGCACTAGAGGTAACAAGATTGTGGAATTTTAAAATAATTATCTAATGATTGGATTTAATGGACATAACTAATTTATTTGGTCACATGATGTGATGACACCAATAAGATTTCATCCTAAGTAATAATGATTGAACAAGTTGTAATAGTCCAACAAAGGAAGAAAATTATTTGACCAAACATTAATTCATCTAAAAATTATCCCCTCCAAAACTGTACAGTCTATGGATTTAAGCGTAGAATTAATAATGGGAACCCCAAGGTAGAAAAGAGGAAGTTATCCTCCCTTAATATCCATCGAATCATCAAAACTATACCAAACATTAGAATAATTTCCATCCAAGAACATCATGGATTTCGAATGATTAATAGTCAATCCAGAAAAGGAAGAGAATAAATCTATGTCATATTTTAATAGTGATAAATAATATATATTTCCAAATGAGATAAATAAAAAATAATTCAAAAAACAATTATAGGAGATGGAAGTATTACCAAAATGCTAATAGAAATTGAATGAGCATCAAACAGAGATTTGAGACCTCAGAATATGATAAAAGTCATGTAAGAAAATCATAAAAATGAGAGGAGATAGAGCTTTCACATTCCTCAAACCTCCCTCCCCATGTAAATAAACATGAAAAAAACCATTTATATTCACAAATAACATTACATAGGAGAAAAAAATTAATCTAGTAGGAGGATGGGGATGGAAATCCAAGAAGGTCTAAATCATTTCACATGAACTCTTGTATATTTCTAATGATTCCAAGATCTAGAAGGAAAAGAGTGACATCCCTCAATCGGGACAGCCCACCCACCCCCTTGGACTCCCCTTTCCCCATGTACATCTGCCACCCCCGTGTACAACCTTCCCACACCCCTAGACACCCTGACCCCTTTGGACACCCCCTACCCTCGTACACCCCTACACGTTGTGGACAACCTTCCCAACCTCTGGAAACCCCCTACCACCCATAGACATTCTACCCACCCACCTGGACCCCCCCCCCAATCCACCACCCATTGGACACCCCACCCACCCCATGGACATCCCGGCCCCCTTGACTATGCCTCCACCTCGTAGACACTCCCTAGCCTCCGTGGACAGCCCCACCCCCGAGGATAGCATGCCCACCCCCTGGACAACCCCGAACCCTTGAACATCCCAGCCACCCCCGAGGACACCCTTACCTCTGGGACTTCCCCCCAACCTCATGTACAGCCTGTCCACCATACTAGACACCCCTACCCCCAAGACATCCCTACCACCCCCTATGGACAACCCGTCCTACCCCCAGGAAAACCCAGCCACCCCCGTCGACAACACGCCCACCCCCTGGATAGCCCGCCCACCCTTGTGGACACACCGCCCACCCCCAGACACCACCCACCCCTAGATATACCCACCACCCCTTTGGACACCCCCAAAATTCCTGGATAGCTACCCACCCCAATGGACAACCCGCCCACCCCCCTTGGACAGCCCGGTCACCCCCTGGACAGCCCGCCCACCCCCATGGACAACCCTCATCTCCCTAGACACCACCACCCACCTCCCGTGGACACCCCCACCCTTTTGGACACACCACCCACCCCCTAGACATCATGCTCGCCCTAGAAATCCCTTCCCCTTCATGTAAAACCTTATCATCCCCTGGACACCCCTACCCCCTTGATACACATGCCACCTCTATGGGAAGCTCCCCCCCAAGAAACCACATTCACCCTGGAAGGCCCTACAAGCCATGTCGACAGCCTATGCATCCCCTGGATAGCTCTCCCACCCTCGTGAATAGCATGAACACCCCAGGACACCCCTACCCACATGGAAAGGTTCACCACCCCCGTAGACTGCTCACCAACCCCCATAGACACCATGTACCCCCCTATCAAGCCCCAATACCGCTGTGGATAGCCCGCCCACCCCTGGAGACACCTCCACCTTCTTGGATAGCCATCCTATGCCCTGAGACACCCCTACCTTCGCGGATAGGACCATCACCCCTGTGGACAACCCACCCACCCCTGGACATCTATTACCCCCATGGACAGCCCCACCACCCCCGTAGATAGCCCGCCAACTGCCCCTAGACATCCTGTACCCCTCTAAATAGCCCTGCCACCCCTATGGACAGCCCACCCACCTCCGAGAGACCCCTCACGCCCCTGGACAGCCCCCCTGTGGACATCCCTCCCACCCCATTGGAATGCCCCCCCCTAAGAATCCCCCAACACCCAAGACACCCCCACCCACCCCTCGTGGACACCCCCACCCACTCCCCGTGGACACCCCCACACCCCATGGACATGAAACCCACCCTCTAGAAAAACCGTATCCCCTAGAAGGCCCCCAACCTCGAGGACATCCTGCCCACCCCCATGGACACCCCAACCCCTGTGGACAGGGCCGCCACCCACATGGATGGCTCTCCCACTTCGAGGACAGTTCGCACAACCTAGACAGCCCCACCACCCCATGGACAGCCCGCCCACTACCCTGGACAACCCCCTTCCCTTGTGGACAGCCTGCCCACCCCCATGGACACCCCTACCCCCGTGGACAGACCCGCCACCCACATGGATAGCTTTCCCACCTCCCTTGACACCTTTTACCCCCTAGATAGCACCTACACCCCCATGGATGGCGCACCCAACCCCTAGATATTCCCAACACCCCTTTCGACAACCTTCCCACCACCAGGACACCCCCTACCCCCGTGGACATGCCCACCACCACCATGGATAGCTTGCCCACCCCCTAGACACCACACACCCCCTGGACAACCACACAACTCTTGGAAGACAGCCTTCTCATTCCCTTGGACACCTCATACCCCCCTAGATAGCCCATACACCCCTGTGGACATCCCGCCCACCCCCTGGACACCCCGTGCCACCAAGACACCCCACCCCCATGGAAACCCGCCAACCCCCAAGGACCCCCACCCCGATGTCCCGGAGACCCCCCCCCCCCAATCCCCCTGGACACCCCTGACCCCCGGGACAGCTCCACCACCCCCATCGACACCCCCTACCCCCCTGGACAACCCCCACCACTATGGATTTCCAGCCCACCCCCTAGACACCACGACTGCCCAGGAAAGCCCTGTCACCCCCATGGACACCCCTACCCCCTGGACAACCCCCAACCTCGTGTATTTCCCTCCCACCACCTGGACACCCCTACCCCTAGGATAGACCACCCCCCCCCCCCGTGGACAGCCCTCTATAACCCCCTGGACAACCCTTCCACCCCTGTCGACTGCCCGACCACCCCATGGAAAGCCCGCCTTTCCCCATGGACACCCCACCCACCCCATGGACACATCATACCCCCTAGATAGCTCTGCCACCAACATGGACCCCTACCCCCTGGAAGGATGGCCACCCCTGTGGACATCCCACCCACCCCACGTGGAAAGCCCGCCCACCCCTGGATATCCCACCCACCCTTGGATAGCACCCCAAATCCCTAGATACCCCCACCACCCCCCGTGGATACCCCCACCCTTCATGGAAATACTGCTCACCCCCTGGACACCCTATACCCCCATGGACATCACCCCACCCTCGTGGACATCCTACCACCCCCTAGACACCCATACCTTTGTGGACATGCCCTCCACCCCTGTCGATAGCTTTCCCACACCCCTGGATACAACATACACCCTGGACAGCCCCACCACCCCTTAGACTACCCAACCACCCCCCTAGACAGACCCCCACCCTTATGGATAGCCTGGCCATCCCATTGGGCACTCTCTACCCCTGTGGACAGTCCTTCCACCCCCGAATACATCCCACCCACATCCCTGGACATCCCCACTCCCTCATAGATTGCATGTCCACCCCCTAGACGCCCCTACCCCCGTTGACAGGCCATCCACCCCTGTGGACAGCCCGCCCACCCACTGGACACCTCATAACCCCTGGACAGCCTCGCCACCCCTATGGATATCCTACCCACACCTTGGATAGCCCCTCCCCTTAGAACCCACTCCCCCCACCTAGACCCCCGTACCCCCTGCACAACCCTACCCACCCTGATGGACATACCACCCCCCCTAGGCACCCCCTGCCCCCTGGGCAGTCCAACTAATCCCATGGACTGCCTGCCCTCCTCTCTAGATAGCTCGACCACCCCCATGGGTAGCACAACCACCCCCTAGACACCTTCTTTCCTTGGGGAAAGCCCCTCACCCCTCGTGGATATCCCTCCCCCCCCCCAAGACACCCAAACACCATGTGGACTGCCCGCCTACCCCCTGGACACCCCCTCCCCCCATGGACAGCCCGACCAACCTCATGGAAAGCCCTCCCACCTCCCAGGACACCCCTCCCCCAGTGAACAGCCCCCCACCCCATGGACAACCCACCTACCCCCTGGACACCCCATACCCCTGGATAGCCCGACCACCCCCTTGAACCACCCACCCACCCCCTAGACACCTCATACCACCTAGACCGCCCCACCCACCCCCATGGACACCCCCTACCCCCTGGACCGCCGCCACATCCGTGGACAGCCCCACCAACCTACCTAGACACCCCAACCTTCTGGACAGCCCTACGACCCCTGTGGACTTCCACCATCCCCCATAGACCTCCCCCACCCCCGTGGACTGCCCCCACCACTTGGATAGCCCCCAAACCCTTGGACATACTCTACCCTATTGGATAGCCTTGGACACCACCCCACCCCCCATGGACACCGTCCCACCCCCTGGACACCGCCATGGACACCCCCACCCTGGAAAACCCCTACCCACCCCCCTAGACACCCCCATAGACACCCCCACCAACATAGACACCCCCCATCCTCCCTAGATTTCCCGTACACCCCTGAACATCCTTACCCACCCCATGGACACCACATACCCCATGGACAGCCCCACCCACCCCGGTAGACAACCCCTCCCACCCCCTCGGATAGCCCCCCCCAAGGACAGCCCCGCCCACCCCCGAGAAAGCCCCCACCCCCGTGGATATCCCACTGATAGAGCGCTATCATGGGAACCCTCAAATGATTAGTGTGATTTTGGGGTACATAGGTCTAGTAGAGCGGCTGACCAAGGACATCTCTCAAAGGAAGAATTAAATTAAAACAACTTTTTAGAATCATTCTAAAAATAAAATAAAAGTGAATGAAAACACTACATGAAAGGATGGGGGTTGGTTATATTTTATAAATCTAGAAGATGTTTTATGGAACAAGATATTTTTTTTAGTTTTGAAATGAATTTCGATTAAAATGACACAACTAGAAGAATTTTTTTACACAATATTTAAAAGACCTAATAAATTTAACTCTACCTATTCATTTACTTAATAATCATTATCATTTAAATTAACATATAATTAATTATGATACCCTAATTTTTTAGTTGTCGAACTCTATGAGAGTTAACCACAATGATTAAATGAATTAAACCCTAGGCTTGTTTCAGAACACACAATCATATCACTATGATTTGATTAATATTATAAGTCTAGCATATGGTCATTGGATAATGAGGGCCCAAATCCACTCTCGAAATGAGGATTAATTGATTTAAGGGATGATATTTGAACTCTTGAATTTTATCCTGTGTGACTTGGTTTCGTAGATAAAGTTTTGGCTCGGGTAATTTACACAAAATCTCGACCTTGAGTGTTTTTGTATAAATAGTTCAATTTATTGCTTAATTTAATTTAAAATTATACTCAATTAATAGTACATATTATTATAATTATATTATCTCATTGAATCAAAATAAATGAATGAAGGAGTTGAAAATTAGATCGATTACATAAAAAAACAACTCTTCCATTAGCGGTATAGTCATCGTAGAAACCTTTTTCATTTAAAACGGTTTAGAAAAGGTATAAACCAATATCATTTCAACTATTTATTTCCAAAAACAAATTGGAAGATTAAAGGAAGAAAAAAATTTAAAACAACCGAATTAATGGAAAAAGAACTAAGAATATATTGAAATAAAAAAAGCATTACAACATAAAGAAGAAGAAAGAGAAGAGGAATGCTTGATGAGGGGATCCTTAATTCAAGGGATACCCCTCTTACAATGGTTGGAGAATTAGAGTGAAACCTCTTATCATATTCCTTGAACTTCCCAATTTACATCCCAACCCTTAAAAATGATAAAAACTCCAATTTATACAGGGTAGGGAAGGAGAGGATGCATGTGCTTTCAAGTGTAAATGTGGAAATTCGGCCATATATTTTCATCCAAATATCACCACCCATTTGACCACCGAAATGCGTGAATCAAGTCTTATTCCAGGAGGATAATATTATAAGAACTGGGTCCTCTATCTGATATCCGAATGTGGGATCAATACAAGACGAAATGTAGGAGTTTTGGCTCAAATAGATAAGTGTATCCCTTTTAGCGTTTCCATCCCTCCTTTTATTTATGTCCCCATTAATCCATCCAAATTAACCTTTTTGATCTAGTGTCCTGAATAAAAGTTGTATCACATGAAGTAAGGAACACCGTTACAAAATTTTATGTTCATCTAATTCATATAAAAATATTTATGATCGAAATACTACAGTGATTTTGAAAGGGTAAAACGAGAATTTTCATCAAATATTCATATGAATGATCTAATCCCAAATACATTCTAATTCAACATATTTCACAGAATGTGACGAAATTATATCATTTATTATTACAAAAATATTCAATAAAAATGTGTTTTATCAACTCCCCCACACTTGGAACTTGGAAACCAAGACAAGTAAACATCAAAAGAAAATCCAAGCAAATTTAAAACACATATCAATGAGATCCACCAATTTCATTCCATGAAAAAAAATATCATGCCTCATCTATAAAATATTATATCAAGTTAATAATTTATGATCATTTAATATATTTCCTCTTTATTTATCCTCCCATGCACAGAAAACACTTTCCTAGAATTCATTTTCACGAATCACAGAAACGTTAATTTTTTAGCAATGTATTTCTCATCCAAACTCACACAAGGGTCACCATAGGCTTGATAAATTCCTACATCTCCAACCGATAGGAGTCAAGGACATATATTTATCATGAGGACTTTTTAGGGTTTTTCTGTGGCTTTCGGTTTGTAGGATTTATATTTTGAAAAATTCTGAAGCCGAATGAGGAGGGATTGGATCTTTTTGAAGTGAAATAACATTATTCTAGTTTTCACCCAAGTATGGTCTCCGCTTCACTCACCACAGTAGAAATTCATCCCCATTAGTATGAAAAATAAATGAAATTTATCACCCTTTATTATTTTATCAGGAAAAATTCCAATCTTCTCAAACAATATTTTTCTTGAAAGCTCCAGAAAAGACACAACCTTATTCCTCCATTAAAAGCTCCAGAAAGGCACAACTTCTCTAATCATGAAAGCTCCAGAAAAGTCACAGCATTCAATAAAATGATTTTTTTTTTCAAATCAAGATCATCTCTTCATCATTTTATGTTCCTCTAAATGTATTACCAATTGAGGCATCACAACACAGAGTCACCTTCCCCACACTTATGTTTAACTATTTTCTACAATTTCACTTCAAGAGAAGGTAGGATATGGAAAATTGGATTGTATTGTGATTATCCTAATAGGTTTTCCATGTGTTCTACAGGTTAAAAGGATTAAATGTACAAGGTAGACCAGAATAAAATGTAATATCTTTAAAATGGGAGCTCTAACACCAATGAAATTCCTAAATCATTTAAAAATACATGTATCTCAAACCCTCATGTTTTGATAGGAATAAATAAAATTCTGGTTAAATAGAGCATAGTTAGGTTCTCTAAAGAAGTGACTTTAATTAAAATAATGTGATAAAAAATAGTTCAGAAGCCTTACAGGAATGTAATTTCAAAGATAAAGTCAGTGAGATGTGACATGGGATTCAAAAATCAAAGTACTTGCCTTGAAATTCCCAATGAATTGAACTTGAAACGAAGTCATTCTCAGCAATCCTTTAAGCACAGTTTCATGGAATAAATTCGTTTACTCATTCACACAATTTTCAAAAATGTCAATGATAATCATTTTTTATAAAAACACACACAAAATGATAAAGAAAGACACATAATTTTTTGAAAACACAAAAAAAATTTAAACAAAAAACAAGTAAAAATCATAAAGTATAAAGGTTCCCTCCCCCACACATAAAATACTGCATTGTCCTAAATATGAACCCATGAGATGATATGTTCAAATGAAATTCATTGGTTTATTTAGGACATGTACTATAAAAGGTAAAGGGTTATGAACAGCCTGATATTCTAAAGTGATGATGGGGTTGTGCAGTTTGATGAAATCAACTACATCGCTAGGAAGTCCCACGATGTATTTCTTAAAACGTTTCCCATTGATTGTAAAGCTTATTCTAGTGTCTTCTTGTGTAATTTACACTGCACCATATGGAAAAAATTAGACAAAACATACGGACCTAACCATTTGAAACACAACTTACTAGGCATCAACATCAGTCATGAACTGTAGAGTAGGACTTTCCCTCTAACAAGGAACTTCCTTTTTTCGATCATTTTATCGTTAACTACTTTTTATATTTCCTTGTAGAGCCTTTATTTCTCATATGATGACAATCGAATCTCCTGAAGCTCTTGAATTTGGAACTTTTATTGAATTCCATCTTGGGCCAAATCCATGTTGCATTTCTTTATAGGCCAATATGCCTGATGCTCGACTTCCACTGGGAGATGACATGCTTTCCCAAAAACAATCCTAAATGGGGACATACCAATGGGGGTCTTGTATGCTATCTTATAAGACCACAACACATCATCCAAGTTCTTTCTCCAATCCTTTCTATTTGGATGCACGATTTTGTCTAAGATTTTTTTCAACTCATGATTTGAATCCTCATCTTTGCTATTTTTTTGGGGGTGGTATGGTGTTGATGTTTTGGGTGTCACCCCTACTTTAAAAGGAGGGAAGAAAAATAACTATTGAAAAAGTGTGTCCCTTGGTAACTGATGATGGACATTGGTAATCCAAACCTGCATAAAATTTGAGCCTTGACAAAGTCCACTACAACATAAGAATCGTTAGTCATGGTGGCCTTGATCTCCACCCATTTACTCACATAATTGATAGAAACAAGGATATACAAGGAAAAAAATAACATGGAAAAGGGCCCATAAAATCAATTCCACAAAAATCAAAAAACTCACTGAATAGAATGGGTTGTGGGGAAATCTTGTGTCTCTCTGAAATGTTTCTAGTGTGTTGGCAACGAGAGCATGACTTATAAAACACATGGGATCATTGAATAATCTTGGCCAATATAATCCAGAGTCTAATACTTTTCTAGTAGTACATTCGCGTTCAAAGTTCCACCATAAGAAATTGTATGAAGGAAATGAAAAATAAACTCAAAATCATGATCGGGAACACACCTCTTAATGACTTGGTCACTAAACATGCACCAGAGGTATGGATCATACCACACAAAAAACCTAGACTCAATTTTTAATTTTTCCACATGATGCTTGTTCAAATTTACTGGGATCTTAGAGGCAACAATGTAATTAACTAAATCATCATACCAAGGATGAATACGTGAGAATTTATAGAGATGGTTATCGTGGAAAGTGTCCCGAAGTGGTACCTGGTCCAAGGTTTCACCCTCTTGTGTTTGAGTAAATCTACTCATGTGGTCTACCACCAAATTCTCTGACCCCTTCATGTCCATTATCTTGTTGTCAAACTCTTAAAAAAGGAACATCCAATAGATAAGTCACGGCATTGCATATCGCTTCTTTAGGAGGCACCTCAAAGATGCATGGTCAGGAAAAACTACTACATCAGACCCCAATAAATATAAAACAAATTTACCTAAAGAAAATATAACAACAAGAAACTATTTTTTTTGTTGTGGTGTAGTTTGATTAGGTAGAATCCAACATCCAATATGCAAACAGAATCACATTTGAACATCCCTCCACCCTCTAATAAAAGACAGCTCCAACCGCGATGTTCGACGCATCACTCATAAGCTCAAATGGAAGGTCGCACCATTGGGGAAGTATGATTGGTGGAGTGGTCAGGCACTTCTTTATCCATCAAATGTTACCCTGCATGAATCATCAAAATTGAAGTCTATATCTTTTTGAAGAAATCGAGATAAGTGTAGAGCGATCTTACTAAAATCTCTAATGAAGCATTCATAAAATCTAGCATGTCCAAGGAATGATCGAACATCACACACACATGTAGGATATAGAAGGGATGAAATAATTGATACCATATATTTAGCAACATCAATTCCATGTTGTGTGAATATATTACCTAAGAAAATTCCTTTATCGACCATCAAATGGCATTTTTCAAAATTCAAGACCATATTTTTTTCAATACAATGATGCATCACATCACCCAAACTAGAGAGACATTCATCAAATGAGGAACCATAAACTCTAAAATCTTCTATAAATACCTTCATGAAGGTTTCAATGAAATCTGAGAAAATACTCACCATGCATCTATGGAAGGTACCTAGGGCATAGCAAAGTCCAAATGGCATCCTCTAGTAAGCAATGGTACTGAATGGGTAGGTGAATGTCGTCTTCTCCTGGTCCTCTACTGTAATGGGAACCTGAAAATAGCCAGAGAAACCATCCATGAATCAATAATTTGTCCTACCAGCAAGTCTCTCAAGCATATGGTCAATGAATGGAAGTGGTAAATGGTCCTTACGAATGTATTGATTTAGTTTCCTATAATTAATACACAATAGCCATATTTTTTTTAATCTCACAAGAACTAACTCATCATTTTAAATTTTTATAACAGTGAAACCAGTTTTTTTTTGTACAACTTGGATAGCGTTAACCCATTACGAGTTAGAAATAGGGTAAATTATTCCCACCTGATGTAATTTTTCAACTTCGTTCATAACAAATTCCATATGTTTTGGATTAAGTCTCCTTTGTGGCTTCCTAATCGTTTTAGACCCATCCTCCCAAAGAATCCTATACATGGAAATGGTGGGGTTAATAACTGTTATGTATGCCAATGTCCAAACAATTTACCTAATGTTATCTCTTCAAAGAATTAAAAGTTTTTCATCATGTTCAAAAGAGAGATTGTTAACAATGATAACATGTAATCTATCACCACCCAATAAGTATGCATATTTATGATTTTGGGGAGATTCCATGATTTCCAATATAGGGGGTGATGCATGGATGGATACTTTTAGGCAACAAACATATCTTCATAATGAACATCAATATCCAAATAAAAACCATCGAAATTAGAAAATAATTCATCAAATCCATCAGCATAGTCAACAACCATGTCATAATCAAAGTTTATATCATCATAATTTTAATCCACATAAAAATGAAATCCAATAGAGGTTTATCCATCAAAAATAGTTGTGTAAGTACTCTTAGACATAAAACTAGAACCAATACTCATAATCTTTCTAAGCATAAGACAATCAAAATTCATGGAGTTTTTACATGGTGGTTCAAAATGGGAGATAATAAAAGAAGAATGGTCCTCAGTGGGGTACTTCATAGAGTCCATAACATTAAAAATAAAAATTCATCTCCAATATCCATGGAAAGTGTACCCTCATGAACATTTATGATAGTTTTGTAGTTTTAAGGAAGGATCTACCTATTATAATTGGAGCACGAGAACTTACTTGATCAGCCTCTATTTTGAGCACATAGAAGTCTGCTAGAAAGATCATGTCTCTTACCCAGACAATTACATCCTCAAGGACCCTCACTGGATACGCCGTAGCTTTATTCACCAATTTCACCACTACTCTTATCAGCTTCAACTCACCAACCTGTAATGAAGAGAATACAGAGTGAGTCATTACATTTATTGAATCTCTTAAATCACAAAGAGCTTCAGATAAGTGAAACTCCCTGATGGTTCATTGGATAATGAATGTCTTGGGATCCTTTATCTTTGTTGTCATTGCTAGAGTTGGTGTAACGAGTGATGAGACACTCCTTACATGGTTGATCCTCTCATTTACCTTGAGTCCCCTTCGATTGGTGTAGTGTTCTTTTAAGAACTTGTCATTCCTTGGTATTTGTTTGATGGATTCGAGTAGAGGGATGTTGATCTCAACACGTTTAAATTTGTCCAAAACATATTTTTACATAACCTCTTCTTCCATATTCTTGGATTGAACAACCCTATTTGGAATGGGAAGAGGTTTAAGAGGAACATCATCAATCTTTTTCTTACCTTTATCTTCCTCCTTGGGTTTCTCCTCAGTTGGTATGGAATGGGGCTTCTACGGAGTTTAGGTGAATCTTGGTGGAATGATAGGTGGTGAAGCATTAGTTATTTTCTTCCCACTTATAAATGTAATGACACTGAAATTCCCCTTTGGATTGGGAGTTGGTTTGGATGGTAGATTTCCAGAATTCTTAGTTACTAGTTTATGGAGGGCAGTGGAAATCTGGATAATTTGAGTCTTTAACTCCCTCAACTCCAAAAAATGGGTCTTCAGCTCATTCTGTTGATTAAGAATAATTTGATTCATAATATCATCATTGATAGAGTCTACCTTGTTTTATAGATTCCCTTGTTTCTGACTTTTTGATGTTTGAGCTTCGAATCTCCTTTGGGGTTGTTGGAATCCCTGTTGGTATGGTTGGGGCTACTGGTTGTTTTGTTGTAAAGGGGGACTTTATTGCTGACCAGAGCTATACCTCAAGTCTGATTGATCTTTACACCCTTGGTTGAATGTTGGTGCAAAGGATTCATACTTCTTTTGGGGATGTGGTTGTTGTTGTTGCAGATATGGTCTCCAAGGGAATACTGATGCACTATTTTCTGTTTCTTGTAGTTGGGGGCCATAGTCAGTTGGGTGGTTCATCTCAGTGCAAATGCCAAAAGGCCTTGAAGGAGTGGGATGGGATGTTTTTTTAGCCAAAGTTATCTACCTCGCCATAGTGGTCAATTCTTCCAACCTGGTATCAATCAAATGAATTTCATGAGTAGAAGGTCTTACCTGATGTACTCCCCGGACATGTGGTGTACCTCTATTGCCAAATTTTTGGGAGTTTTGGCCCGTATTGTCGATCAATGCACGTCTAGATACTGGTTTCTTGTCCACAAATTCCCCTCCAACTGCGTCATCCACCACGCTCCTACCCATAGGTGCAAGTCCTTCATAGAAGTACTAAATGAGGAGTTTCTCACTGATTTGGTCATGTGGGAAGCTTGCACACAACTTCCTGAATCGCTCCCAGTACTCATACATTGACTACCCTTATTCTTACTTGATCCATGAGATCTCCTTACAAGTGGAAGTGGTCCTAGATGATGGAAAAAATCCCTGCTAGAAAATACTTTTCAAATCATTTCAAAATGTTACATCTTCATGTTGTAAATAGTACATCCAATCCTTTGCAGCTCCATCAACTGAAAATCGGAATTCTCTTAATTTTATTTTATCATCAGAGACATTTCTAGGTTTTAGTGTTGAGAAAACCACATTAAATTCATTCAAATGTTTATTGGGATCCTCACCAGAGAGTCCATGAAACATTGGATGTATTTGAATTAACCCAGATTTTAGTTCAAAGTCTGATTCGAGATTTGGGTATGCAATACAATTTTTCTGATAATTAATATCTGGTGCAACCAATTCACGATTTGTTCTATTTTTCTCATTGTTATTATTTCCATCCATTGGTTCTTCTTTTATGTTTGAATTTTAATTGCTTCTAATTTCAATGTTTACAGAAGATTAGAATTCACAAACTAGTTGAATATTGAAACTTCCTGCAGACTAAGACTGTCTGATTCGAGCTCGATGGAAACATTCAATCTCGGGGAAAATAGCTAAGAGATTCTCGGGATTAGTTCATTTAATATATCAAAAAATGATAATAGTAAAAGTGGACCATAAGAAAAATGAGATGATTGAGTAGATGGTCCAAAAATAAAAGAGGAGGATGAAAAAAATGAAAACTTGAGAAATGGGAATGATTAAAGAGAGATGTGAAGAATATAATAAAATGAAAAATTATAGAAATAACTCTAAATGGTTGAATAAATTACATGCCTCCCCGGAAATAGCGCCAATTTGAAAGAGTGCTGTCGTGGATGCCCTCAAATGATTAGTGTGATTTTAGGGTACTTAGGTGCAGTAGAGTGGCTGACCAAGGTCATCTCTCAAAGGAGTAAGTGAATTAAAACAACCTTTTAAGGGTATTATAAAAATAAAATAAAATTTAATGAAATCACTAATTGAAAGGATTGGGATTGGTTATAGTTTATAAATCAAGAATAAGTCTGCTGAAAAAAGATTGTTTTTTTAGTTTTGAAATGATTTTCGATTAAAATGACACAACAATAAGACCTTTTTTAGAAAATATTTAAAAGACATAATCGATATAAATATACCTATTCATTTACTTATTAATCATTATCATTTAAATAAGCATCCAATTAATTATGATTCCATAATTTGTTAACCCTCAAACCCTACAAAAGATAACTTAACGACAAATATGAAATGAATTCAACCCTTGGCTAGTTTCAGATCATGCAATCCTAGCACCCTGCATTGATTTTTATTCTAAGTATATCTTATGGTAGGTGGTTAAATAGGGCACAAGTAAACTCTAGAAATGATGATTAATTGTGTTTAGGTATGATATTTGAACTCTTGAATTTCATCCCATGTGACTTGGTTTCACAGATTATGTTTACGCTCTCATAATTTACACAAAATATTGACCTCACGTGTTTTAGTGTAAATTGTTCAATTACCTGATTAATTTCATTTAAATAAATTCTAAATTAATAGACCATATAATTATAAATATATTATCTCATTTATTCAAAATAAATTAATGAAGTAGGTGAGAGTTAGATTGATTACATAAAAGAAACTACTATTCCATGAGCGGTGTAGTCATTGAAGAAACATTTTGCATTTGCAATGGTTTTGAAAGGGTATAACCCAATCTCGTTTCCACTATTGATTTCAAATCCAAATGATAATTTTAATAGAACATGAAAATTGAAAATAAAATAATAAATGGATGACAAAATAATAGTTTATTGAAAGATGAAAAGTATTACAACATGAAGAAGAAGAAGGAGAAAGCAAAGGCTCGATGAGGGGATCCATGCTTCAAGTGCTACCACTCTAATAGTGGTTGGAGAATTGGATTGAAACCTCTTCCCTTCTGCCTTAAATTTCCCAATACATGTACCAGCCCATAAAATGATAAAAAATCCAATTTATAGAGGGGAGGGGAGGATAGGATACAAGTAGTTTCAAGTGTGATTGTGAAAATTCAGCCAAATATTTTAATCCAACATGGACTACCCATTTGACCATTGAAACGTGTGAATAAGCACTTTTTCTAGATGGATTATATGTGAGGAAATGGGTCCTATAACCCCTCTCAAAATGTGGGCTCAATCAAACACCAAATGGAGGAGTTATGTCCCATATATAGATGCATATCCATTTTGGTGGGTCCAGCCCTCCTTAGACTTTATGGTCCAATTAATCCATCCAAATGAATTATTTTGATCAAGTTTCCTGAATAAAAGTTGTATCCCATGAAGCAACGAACCCACTTACAAAATATTATATTCAAATAATTATAATAGTAATATTTATGATTGAAATACTACAGTGATTTTGAAAGGGTAAAAAGGAAAATTTTATCAAATATTCAAAAGAATGATCTTATCCCAAATTATTTCTAATTGAACATATTTAACACAATGTGAGGAAATTATATCCTGTATTATTAATAAAATATTCAATAAAATTTGGTTTTATCAGCCACCCACAACTTTGGACACCCCTAGCCCCCGTAGAGAGCCCACACACCCCCCCTGGACAACCTCACCCACCCCCGTGGAAACCCCATACCCCCTTGGACAGGCCCCACCCCGTAGAAAGCCCTGCCCACCCATGGAGATCCCCTACCCCCAGGACATCCCCACCACCCATGAGGACCCCCCCTACTCCAAGACATCCCCCTCCCCCAAAACAGCCCCCACCCCTGGGACAGCCCCCACCCCCATGGACCGCCCCACCCCCTAGAAAGCTCACACCCCCGGGACAGGCCCCACCCCACCCCCTTGGACAGCCCCCAACCCCTGGACCCCCACCCCCTTGGACACCACCCCACCCCAATGGACACCACCCCCGCCCCCATGGGCACCAACCCACCCCCTGGTCACCCCCATAGACAATACCCCCCCCCCCCCAGACACTTCCCCACCCCCTAGACACCCGAATGGACACCCCCCCACCCAGTACAGCCCCCACTGGACACCCCCACCCCCTGTAAAACCCCTACCCCCTTGGATAGCCACCCCATACCCCTGAAAAACCCCAAACCCCATGAATTCTGAATTCAATTCTTTATGTATTTAAATAACTTATGAATTAGGTGTTAATTGTGTATGGGTATACTTTTTGTATGTGTATACTCGATATAATTACCTTTTGAATTATGTGTTAATTCTATTAATGGTGTATTAAAATCTATCTATGATGGGATCTCTGTAATGTGAGTTTCCTTTAAACATTATGAGATGTCTCCACCAAAAAAAATGAAATGGGTAAGTTGGAAGAGTGGTTTTCATGTGAAGATGGGAAAACTATTTCAGTGGTACATATCATGGTTGGAAGATTCTAATGAATTTTTTGGGATATTGCACGTGTTTTATTGTTCTATTTTATGAACAAATTGTTCTATTTTATGTCTTATTTGAAGCTGTGTTTGCAGTTGTATGAAGTGGAGGGAATGGGTTGTTGTTGTGCTGGTTGCTGGAAAAACAATATACCAATGGTTTTAAACCATTGGTAAAGTGTTTTTTGGTAGAATAATTTTACCAAAAGTTTGAATAAACCATTGGTAATACACTATACCAACGGTTTTCAACTGTTGGTATAGTATACTTCCAGAATATTTTTACCAACACATTTAAAGAACTATTGGCAATACTAATTACAAACGGTTTCAAACCGTTGGTAAAGTATTTGTAATATATATGTCCAAAATATTTATAATCCTTTGGTATTAATATTTACCAACAGTTTCTATAAAACCTTTGGCATTGAGAAGGATACAGTTCCATATACCAATATTTAAAAAAACCCATTTGTATAGGCCTTTTACAAAGGCTTACTAGCCAACGGTTTGTAAAACCGTTGGTATATATTATACTATTGGTTATACTACCGATACCAACAGCTTCAAACCATTGTTATATACTGTATTTCAAGTAGTGGTTGATGATTAAAAGAGCTAAAAAAATTATGGATTTTAATAGGATGGACTATTTAATCTTAATTTTAGGGGGGACATAGAATCTTAATGAAATGAGTTTTCTACTATCTATCAATGTAATTATTATCGAATCATCGAAGGGGGATGTAGAATAGTAGAAAGTGAAAAAATGTTTCTAAATTAATCCATGAATATAATGATATAATAAGGTTTAGAAACTAATTATATTCCCCATAAATACCAGACATGAAGAAGAAGACGTTGGATAAATCATATAGTTCAATATTCTCAATTGATCCTAAAATTATAAATATGTAATGTAATATGAAAGATAATTTTTAGTGGGAGAATATTAAAAATGTTACTTCAGATAAGAATCTCATTTATTTTTATGCCATCATATTATGGATGAATAACTATAATCTTATGGGGTTTTTATAACCATTACCCAAACCAAAATGTAAATGGTAAAACATCACCGTGTATTTAATTTTTGTAATCCCTAATACATCTAAATGTCAAAAAATTTTATCGATTTTAGTTGGCCACCATACAATGTTAGCTCATTTTATATATAATAGATAATATTTCTATCCGGATCATCATTATAGGATATAAATTAATGAAGTGGAAATGTTTCACAGGGTGTTGTGTTCTATTTTATTTTTTCATGATCCATGGATTATCTCATTAGTTTGGGGAAGACATCAGAATTATTTTAATTTGAATATGATATTTAATATTTTATATAATCCTTAGATAGATTTGAATATTAAGAAGATAATAAAGACCATAAAAAATGTTGAGTTCTTTCTGTATGAATTTTAAAGGGGGTTAGTATCAACACTTTCCTTGGATTGAATTTTATGATAATAATAACTTTTACATCTGCATTTGAATGTCTCCTTATGAATTATACTATGAAATTTAATGGTGAAAAAATGTTATAGATCGAATGATTTTTTGAATTGCACTATCGATGTAATTGTTAAAGAATGTTAGATCAATAATATAGCACAAAGAGGCATATCATAATCGATATAAAATTTATACTGATAATCTTCAGTGATTTATAGAGTTTTTGCTTTGTGATAAGGTATTATTTCCTCTATATATTTATAAGAAGGATATGAGATTTGGAGATAAGGTAAATATATGTGCTATATATATCGGTACCATAAATAGCCTAGATCATATTAGAGTGGAATTTTACTACTTGATGAATCCCCAAATGCCTCCTAAGTCAATGATGTATTCCAAATATCTATTTTAAGGAAGTAAATAACTGATCATTAACATGTATGGAACAAAAAGGTTATACTACAGTATAATAAAATTCATATAATGAATAACCATTGAATATTATTTTATGATGAGAGAGTGTGAACTGATAAAATAGAACACACCAGGTCAATTTTTTTCTGATGAAACGTTAAATTTGAGGAAGCAATAAAAAATGTGAGAATGTGTTGAATCAGAAGATTCCTTATTTAAGGTATAAATGTATATAAATTTAAAAGTAAAAGTTATTATAAGGGATTATAATGTAACAATAAAATATTTGTTAATATATTTACCAATTTAATAAACAGAAAATACATAATAGGTTTCTTTATATGAATATATCATCTTAAATAAACTGAAATTTACCATTGAAATATTATTATTTAATTTTATTTTCACTATATTCTCTTCATATTTGAGGGTATTATTATGAATAAGATAATGATGATATATATATATACATATAAGTTTCCAATATTTCATTGATCAATTAGTAGGAAATAATTTCCATTTTTTAAATCGTAAAAATGAAATCATTTTATTTTAAAAGATCAAATTTTCAAAAAATTATATTTTTTTATATATTGTATATCATGATAAATATTGAACTAGTTTTTTTATGAAATATATTGGTATATAATTTTAGAAATAATATTCACTCATACATTGATTTAAGATTGGTAATTTGTTAAGATAAAATCATTTGAAGTTAAAAAGATATATTGTTTGAAATATTTTTCTATTAGAATTTTTTATCTTATTGAATTAAATTAGTAACTATTTATGAGTTATTTTAATGAAACTATTATATTATTTTTTCAATTAAATAAGTTAATACCCATATATTTTTGGATACAGTTGTGAAAATGACAGGAAATTCACATTATGATTTAAAAATTCAATTAAATTAAAATTATTTCATCATATATTTTGTATTTACCTTATAATTAGTTTATAAATTGTTTTTGAACTGATTTTGATGAAATGGTTTAAAAATATAAATTATAATGTTAAATAGATTGTAAGGTAAGTTTTATTTTTGGTAATTTTGAATAGTAACCATGGTGAATATTTATCTCTTCAGTAATGGTTAACAACTATTAATGAGGTGGTTATGCTAAGATATATGATTATAATTGACATAAAAATAAGATTAAATTTTATATGATTATTGGATTTGGATGCTATTATTAAAAATTTGGATTATTTATAAATTTTGAGCAACTTGAGTTGAGTGATACATATATTATATAATAATGTTTCTAGTATTTACAAGTTTGTCGCCCACCTCTTTTATAAAAAAGCAGATTCGGTTCACACTTATCCACGCATATTAAGGCCTCTATGACTATAAATATCATAAAAAATAACCTCCAGAAATCTTTATAAATAATATTAGGTTCTATTTATTCAAAAAGACTAATCTAAGGTTTCTTGAGGTACTTTTAAATAGAATATTCCTAAAGAATATGTTATTTTTTCTCAGATATATTGTGATATTTTTTCATCCTTAAATTTATAAAAATATAATATAACCATATTAAAATGATTGAATAATTATATATAATATCATTATATTTTTTATTTAAAATGTTACAGACTTTTTATAACTCCATTATATTTAATTGAAAATAAAATCATCACTCATGTGTACATAAAGTCTTACTTCTCCATAAAGTGATGTATTTTATTTCTCATCATTTTCTAAAATGGATTAAAATATATATAAAATGATATATTTGATGTTAATAAAAAATTTATGATTATATTAATATAAAATATTATCTACAATCATACTCTCTAATCTATTAGAAGATGACAATGCTGCTCATGCATACGTGTGGACTACCACCCCCACGAAGAGATGTGATTCAAATTTCAATTTCCTTTTTACATAGAAGTTAATGAGGATATATTTAATGAATATATATATATATATATTATTTAGTATATAATTTTTACTCAATAATGTTGAAATATTATTTACCTTTATTTTGTTCCAATAATAAAAAATGTAATAATTACTCATGTGTACATACATACAACTGTTTTCGTAAGGTGTTGTAATTAATTAATCACCATCACACATTATGTATAGTAATAAATGTTTATATGATTTATAAGTAATATTTTAATGATATAATGGGGAAAGAAGATGAAACCAAGACCATGGTGAATGGACCAGAACTTTTGAACTGAAAAAATCATTAAAAATGGTCATGTTTTCACTTGAATATTGATTTTAATGAAGAATTTATAATTTATGGGAAATTGGAAATAATATTTTAATGATATATAGTATAATAAAAATTAATATGATTTTGGTAAGAATAAATAAAATGTCTAAATTTATTATTTAGATGGCTAATATAATGTTAAAAAAATTTTAACTTTAGGTAAAGGATTATGTTACAATCTAATTTATTTTCTTGTATATATATATTAAATTTAAAATGAAGGAAATTGTATGATGATTGTATTTTAAAAACCATATATTTTGTTATAATCTCGTAATGTTTAGTATTTTCATGTATTTATACTGTTATCCACTTTTTGAAACATAAAATTATTGAGAAAATTTTTTACGTAAAAACATCCCCTATATATTTTCATTGGTCAGGAATCATCATGTTTTATCAAAAATATTATTAAAATTGCTTTATATAATTTTTTACCTATGAATATAGATTATTGAAATTTAATTTTACCCAGCTTTTACTTTATATATAAATGATTAAATTGAATCTTTGTAAATGTTATTCATTCAACACACTGTGCACTTTTTACAAAAGTGTGGTGACAATGTTTTTCATTAACATATACAACATTAATGAATTTCCAAAAAATAAGGTTTATTATATATCATGAATATTAATTTACATGATTTAATGTATTCTAAAGAAAATATCATTTCATTTTTTTTGAATTTTATTTATTGAATATTACCAGACAAAAATGGAGGTTTTCTCTTAAATTTCAAATGATATTTTAAATTCATTTTTAGATGATATTTTCCATATATATTAGAACCACATAATGATTTATATTTTTCACTAGAGATATGATATTACAATAACAAAAACTTTATTTCTTTTGATTTTGTATGACGATTATGTTTTAAGGATTATTTCAATGAAATAGTTTAATTCCCAAATATTAACTCTGCAATGATGAAATATTGAGTGTTTTAATGAAATTGTGGATTATTTTTTATGGTTTTCTGAATGTGATATGACATACCATAATTATATTTTATTATAATGAATTGTATAAATCTTTATATCTCATTAGATAAATATGTCATTCTTGAACTGGATTTCATGTTTACAACACATTGTGAGGTCATGTTCATGTTATGACATGTTGAAAATTTTATGCATGAAACTTGTTTCATGTCAATAGTTTTATATTGGGGCCACATATCACATTCTGGACTTGATGAGTGGACATATTGGTGATTATATATATTCTAGATTCTATTATTTCTTATGTTTATGTTGGTTCTAAATTACATTGTTATATTCTAATGTTACTCTCTATAGCTCATGATTTTTTATTTATAATATATATTTGTATTATATTAGAAACAATTCCTTATGCAATGACACATGATTTTTTATCTTGAAAAATTGGGTCTAATTTTTATAAGAAATAATCACACAATAATTTCATTAGTATTTCCATATTATAAAATATTATCAATGAATAATATATTTATTTTTTACCATTATTGATCACATGAGCTCCCCAATTCTTTCTTTTACCATTGTATAATGTTGTAGGAAAGGGTATTTGTTATGATTATCCTAGAAGAGTAATATATGTTATGAATTTAGTGGTAGATGATAAAGACATATGATGAATTTTTATAAATATATCTATTCTCCATAGACAATAAACCCCTATGGTTCCTGATCATGTATTATTTTGATATGTATTTAATATTTATATAAAATTATTTATTAGTTAAGTATGAAATGAGAGAGTATTTATAGCGGGATACCTTAACAAATTTTATTGATGGAAATATGATAGGATTTTATAAGTAATGAAAACAAAAATCCCATTTCCTCAACCTTATCCCTATGATCCTCAACATCACTTGTCATTAAGTGGATCAAATTGGTATGTTCCCACATTAAACTTCTACTTTTTTCTTGCACAATTTTCAGTGGTATTAAAAAAATAATATTTTATTATCCATTTCTCTTAGATGAATATTACATCAATTTTCTTGAAGACACGAGATATTTTCCCCCAATAATATATCCATAACATATCCAGATAAACAATCATTCAATGTCTTATTAAAATTGAATAGTATGTGTATTTTTTAGAATTAGACTTTCCATTTTAGCATGAAAGCATTAATATGACTTGCACACAAAAAAGAGTGATTATATACACACTAGATAGGAAATCCATAATTATCTAAACTAATTAAAAAATTATTAAATTTTTGTTTTTATATTTTAAACATAGTATAATAGTACCATCATTATCTAAATTAATCTAGAAATTTTATCACAACTATTTATTTTGAAATATTCTCATTTTAAAATTACAATTTTAATGAAATATTTGTGTCCTCATAATTTTTTTCATTATGTATTATTAATCTCAAGATTTGATCATGGTTAAATTAAGAATAATTACATTAAAAATGTGAAAACACAATATATTAATCATTTGATTTTATTAATCATCAAAATGTAAAATTTCATAAATATTTACTAATTATTTACTCTATAAAATTTTAAAAATTTCATCATGTTTTGATCCCTATTAAATTACCTATGATTCTTATGGATCATACTTGATATTTATGGTTATTATACTTATGGCCCCTAAAAATGACCCTTACAGTCTTAAATTTCATCCCCACAAAGGTTAATGAATGATCATTATGAACTACCATTTTAAGTATAAATGATTCATACATTGACACTATCATCCTTACAAATTGTTAAATGATCTTTAAAAACCTCTCTATCATCATTACAAAGTCCGAAATCATACTTAAAATTTTTTGGATGATTTTTATGAATTCGTCCATCATGGTTTCACAACATATAATGATTCTAAAAAAAACTATTACATTGGTAATAACTGATAGATAGAGTCCATATGACTATTGAATTTTTGGACATTATCAAAATATCAAAATTTCTTATTGAAATTATTCAATTATATTTGTTTAATGAAATATAATAATATTTTCTTGTCCATGTTTTATCCTATTCCAAAAATAATTCATAAAATTGTCACATTGACTTAAACATGTGTCAATAAGATTCATATATTGTGTTAATAACATGAAAATGAATAATACACAGAATGGAATGACAAACACTCAACTTTAGGAATTGAATCATTCAAATATCAAAGCATAGCTCATTATTAGTTTCCACATAAAAAATTAAATAACACTTTATATATGACTCTATTCACTCCAAATCATTTTAAGATGTTCCAAAAATATTGAAATCAATTTATAATATCATTAAATAATTTCAAGGATTATCATAATAATCCCAAACCACTCTAGAATTTTCAAATGTTATATAGAGGGATATTAAATAATGAAAAAAGTGTATTTCATATATATCACTACTTTATCATAGTATCATAAAAATTATCCTTCACAAGCCTTTATCCAGTCATATTTCCCCCTAGTTTTACTAACCTTCAAGCTACCCAGAACATTGAAGGATTCGAAAAACTAATTCTATATCATCTATATATTTTTTAAATTTAATCTCTATAAGAAAAACAGTCCTCAAATATTTAAGAATCATTATGACCTGAATTTGATTTAGGATCCTATAAATAGTCATATAATTTTATATATTATCATTAAGTAGCATAATTATCCTTTTTAATTTATAATGTATATATTAGTCTCATTTAACCATGAATGTATTGGTATCACATTCATCTTAATTTGGTAGAATCTAAATCAATAAACCATATTCAGTAAACATTTATTCCCCCATAAATAAAAGAGTACGTAAAAAATACAATCACAATATAAATGGTACATCAATGGGAACTCACAGACATAAATTCAGATGAGGTGTGGATCTATTTTAAATTTATCATTTATTAGTGAAAATAGTTGTGCAAAAAAATGTTTTGGGAATGTTTTAGTGATTTTATCTATTCATATAGAGTTCATGATGGACGTGTTAATATGATGAAATCGATATTACCGCACCAATAATGTTATTAAATATTCAAAATGTGATTTGGATCAAACAATCCTTCATAAAATGAAGTGTATTATTAGTATGATATATATAATATTGTAAGGTTTTATAGGTTTAAATACTACATAGGTTCCTGTAATGTAATTTGAATATTAAATATCTTAATCATATGATTAAATTATATGTGTATGATTTTCATATATAACTATAATTCATTAATCTCACACCATAAATTGAACAACATTTATTATTACATATGAATAGAGATTCCTCTTAAAAAAGTCACCGTATTAATGGTCGTGATAGATGCATGATGACATTATGTATTTCCAAAATTATTTTAGGAAATTTAATTTTAATTTAATCATTTAAAAGATATAAAACTAGGGTAATTAATTAATTTTTTACATTATGATTTATGTATCTTAATGGTTTAAAAGATTAAATAATTAAAATTAAATTTTAATTTTAATTTCATAGTTTTACGTAATCATTGTATACATTGACTATAAATTTTTTATTCCATTTTTAAAGGATTCAATACTAATTTTTATAGGTTAATTCATTTTGAAACTCATTTTAAAATGGCCAACCATGATTCACTTTATTTTTATTTTGAATTCTAGAAATTTAAAAACGGTAGAGGATTTCATATGAGTTCATGAACTGTGTATAACTTCCCCACATTTCATATGACATCCCCTATATTATTTTCAAAAATGATAAAAGGAGGAGGATTTTTTTAATGATTATCCACCACCCACATATGGCATTTCCCAGCCTATATGTTAATTTAATTAGTATCCCATAGTTTCATATGAATTATGCCGTCCTAAATGATATTTTACTCTTTTTCCTATAACCACATATTATTTTCCAAACATTTCACAATTTAGTTTCCCCATGAATGAGATTTCCTATAATGACCCTATAATTTAACACATATTATTAAATGAATTTATGAATAACTATCCATTCAATAAAACCAAGGATAGTAAAGTCTACTGTCTCTAGAATATTAAGTACATAAAAATTAAATCATAGAACCAAAATATAATGTTACATATTTACGTTTCGTTATGAGCTCCTAATTTCCTTTTATCCATATCATATAGATAATATAACCCGAAGAATACAAGAACCAAGGGATGAGCTAAAAATCCAAGTAAAGAAAATTAAAATTAAAATAAGGGATAATACACGTGTTAGAAGGTGTAAAATGATGACATAAAAAAGAAATAAATATAAATAATAATTATAACATAAAAAACAAGGAATTATAAAATCACTGATTCGTATAAATGTGGAAACAACATTCAATATGACATAATCATGATTCATAGATACCCTCCCAAACCATTTCACTTGGCAGAAAACTTGTCTAGGCTAACCACCAAGACCATTTCACAAGGAGGATCATGAGTCAATGCTAACTATGAAGACCATTTCACATCGTGGATAACGAGTCATGTCTAACCACCTATACCATTTCACATAGAGAGTCACGAGTCATGGATAACCACCCAGACCATTTCCCAAGGCATATCATGATGCTAAAAATTACCTAATTCATTGGAAACTATCTTGGGACACCCATCATAACATTTTCATGCATATGTTATACACATGATCAATAAATAATAAACCTAATGGTTACAAATCGAAATAATTATGTATCATAATCATTTCATAAGGCATAAAAAAATTTGAATATCATTGTGGAGTCCATCAAAAATTGATTTAAATTATAAATAGAAATTTTTAATGGAAAATATACAAGGATAAATATAAGATTTGTAAAATTGATGTGAAACCATGTAAAAATAGTGTTTAGGAAACATTATATATAAGCCTCAATAGTGAATTGTAATAGAAAATATTAATGTGAATTTAATGATGGAAAATTCATAATTTTTTACATGAAACTAACAATGAAGGAAGATAATTTTTTAGGTTAATAAGATTATTTTTATAAAAATATTTGTGCTGTAAAAAATATTATTTTTTATACTTTAAAATGGTTATGAAATTGTGAATATCCCATTAATTGGGCTTCATTTTCGGGAATAACTGAGAAGAAAAACTTATAAAAAATGTATATGCCCATCAATGAAAGAATAATTATGAGATAAGCATATTCTAGGAACATAAGAAGATAATGTATGATGATTAAGTAAGAATAATAAAAAATAAAATTATATTATACAGAGATAATGTGTAACCCAGCAAAAAAATGATGGTTTAAAGAAAATACCTTACATTATGTCCTCAAGTTATCTGTGCTTGAAGTGAATGTCATGGATAATGAAATTAATTACATTAATTAAATAATTCCTAAAATATTCTAGAATTATTATTTTTTCAAAAAGTTAATTATGATCATTTATATCCTTTTTGATGAGTTATTATATTTGATTTCGTCGTTTGGGAGCGTTCATTTCCTTAGATTTCATATTTAGTTTAAATGTATATTTCTATGGAAAATCATATAAAATGGTAATATTTTTGAAGAATAGAAATTATATATTATTAATGAAATTATATAATATCAAATGGTCTTATATATAATTTTTTTCTATATGTGAGGATTGTTAATTAGATAAAACTATAATGATGACCATATAGAATGTTTTTTGTGTTTTTTCAGTCATCATGAACTAGTTTTATTTTATTGATTCATTATATGTATATAAACCAGTTATATATAATAAAATAATATATAAATAAAATATCATAATCTGGATTAATCAAAAAATGATTTTATGGTAATCCTTGAAAGAATTAATTGAAATTGAAAACCCATCATCCTTTAATGCGATAAATTAATACTGTATGGATTTTGTTTTAATTTTTTAAAATAAATGAGAGGGGATAAGAATTGATGATGGGTTGTTCCATTATTGAAATAAAATTATAGTATAAAAATGTTATTTTATTAATCATGTCTCTTTTATATTGGTAGGTGGGGAGATAATAATAAAATAATATAAATGAAATAAAAAGATAATGTAACATAGATTTACCTCTTCAGTTATTCTCATTGAGAACCTCTTTATAGGAATCGTTTTTAGGTCTTTTTTAGACCAACGGATCATTGAGGTGGTTCTCAGACTTGGGAATAGAATTGGGGAGAATTTTTACATGATTAAAGGCTTTATAGGTGTTATTGAAAGAGGTGGCAATGGGTGGTATTTATAGTGGAGAATAAGGGTGTTTTTTTATTTTATTCATTATTTTATCATTTTGGCACAAGACAATCATTAGTTCAAGAATTATCACCAAATATAACAAAAACAAATAACTGGTGTTTGACATTATTGTGCTTAAACTTACATTTAATCTTGAGATAGTGTATTTAACTTGTAATGTTGTAAAATTTAAATTACAATTTGGCACTGTTCACCAAAATTTCAACTATTTTAGAAAAAATCAAAATAATTAACCATATCACTTTTCAAAATGTATAATTTTTAAATTAACTCCATTTTATGACACTAATTTTCAATATATACTGAATTTAATTTTTTATTATATTCATAATTTATTCAAAAAAATTTGATTTTAAAATTATAACTCATTTTTACACTTTTAGAAACTAATTAAGGTCATAAAAAATTACATTATAATATTAAAAAAGAAAATATTATATTATGACTCTATTTTAAGAAATAAAAATTTCTTTTATTTCATTATATTAATTATAAAATTTTTAAGAACCATTTATGTATCAGCAAAATAAAAATACATTGTTTATCATTTTTAAAACATTTATTTTTTATAAATTTATATAAATATATAAAATTTCTATTTATAAGATACATAAATTTAATTTATACATTAATAGGTGAGTGTATATTCAATTGGTAGTATATCTGTTCTTAAGGATCATATTACTATTACGAAGGCCATGTTAATATTCCATTGGTTTAGGTTCTTTAATTTATGAACAATATTATTATTTAATTCATTATTCATTCATAAAATATTCATTATTTTTTCTATGTGATTTTATGTGATTTATACTATATGAAACAAAATTAACAATGGGAAACTGATTTGATGGAATTCTAGGTCTTTATATTCTTCCCCCTTATGAAATTTATCCCTTGAAATGTAATTTTACAATCTATGGGGAAAACAGGTGGGGTGCTTCTCCTATTTCCATCCATTAACTAGAAATGAGAAATAAAATTATGGTGCATGAATACTTATGTAATAAGAATTTAAAAAGGAAAAATTCAATGAAGAAGGAAAAACTTTTAAATGAAAATTATATCCTAACTTGTGATTACCAATGTTAGAATACATATTTTCTATTAGGATAGAATTATCCATAGTGTTTTATTGATGTTTTCTAGTCTTAACCTCTATAAATAAATAGACTATCCTCTTATACCATCTATAGAGACCATAACTATTTGCACATATTATTACATGATTTTAAGATTAAATAGATTTCAAATATAAACCAAGGATCATAATGTGTAGTGTATTTTTTATATTAGGTACATAAAAATAAAAACATAAAACCAAAATAAACCAACTTTTATTTATTCTTAATATTGAGATCTTTGCTTCCTTCGAGACATTACAACTACAAAGGATAAATTGGGGAATAATTGAAGAAAGGGATGACTTAAACTGCCTAGTAATTGAAATAAACATGGATATAAGACATAACACATGGGTTAGAAGGCATAACATAATGACACAAAAGGCATGAATAATCATAAAGAATTATAAGATATAGAACACGGTATCATATATTCATGGAATCATTGAAATGTGGAATCAAAATAAAACATCAATGAAGCATGAGTCATGTATAACATTCAAGATCATTCTACATGGAGGAGCATGAGTAAAGGATATCCCCCAAGACCATTACATAAGGGGGACCATTATTTAATGATAAAAAACAAAATTATTAAAAATGGTGGGGCATGAGTCAAGGATAACCCTGAATACCAATTCACATGACATAAATTTAGACAAAACATTACCCAATGTAGTGGAATAATATATGGGTGCACCCATTATAAAATTTTCATTAATAATTGTTCACATCAAGGGTTAATCATTCACATAAGGGTTACCCATAGAATGAATTGGGTTTCATAATAATGTCATAGGGCATAAAAATGGAAATATCATAACAATGTCCATGAAAGTATGGCTTTAAATAATATTTGTATATTAATATGTGAAAATAGGTAGATATCATGATATGTGATGTCATATTGAGGTTGTTTATGATTCTTTGGTCGGGTGCATGTGCCTGTCTCTTAGAGGACGCATAGAAGATGCCCCACATTTCTGCTGTCTAAGGGCGGGCTACATCCCTACCTTACTCAGAGACATTTTACCCTTGATCGAAACAAGATGATGGGATGTTGGTTATTCATTCCGTGGATTCCTCCTCAGAACTCATCACCTAGTCCAGGTCGATCTTATAGAATAAATACATTTTTTTTGAAACTCTTCCGAGTGTCATCTCATCAGGGACACTGATTAATTACACTGCATCTATTAGGATATTTCATGGGGTCATGACATGGTAGCAACATTCAGTCGAAGTAGATGACAACATCAGTCATGTCTGGGCATACCTAAATGCGTGGACATTGCAGAACATGTATTATTCCATATAATAATGAATAACAAGGGTGTAGAAACTGAGGAATCCCATGTCAGTGGTAGTGTATCTTATTTCGGTGGCATGTCGCTAGGGGTTTCCTCAGCATCCCATGTTTAACACGGGGTTTGTCATGAGTTTAACGTCTTGCAAAAACGATTACTCCAAAAGCGTATCTTATGTGGTTTTCCACATGAATCTCATGTTTAACAGGAGGTAGGCCACGAGTTTAATGTCCTATGGAGACTGTTACGCCAAAGGGGTGTCTTTCGAGGTTTTCCTCGAGCATCTTAGGTTTAACACAAGGTAGGCCATGATTTGAACGTCTTTCGGAGTTGGAATGAGGGTGATCAGAACATCCCACCGAGACAGATCGTATTGGTATATCCCTACGAGGGAGTGACAATAATGTTTATGAGGTGGATGTATTGGAACATTCAATAAGTGCAGACCTAGGATGGTATGTCCCATAATGGGAAGATGTCACACCATGAAGGATAATCTGGACACAACGAAGGGAGGATGAGGGTGTGTGCACCCTAGAATGGTGGAGCTCCATGGTTTACCATTGGATGGACTTGAACCTCGTGAAGGTCTCCTACATCCCTGGTGTTGATGACAGGGATCAAAACCCTCGTAGATTGATAGAGAGATGAATCGCTGTGTAGAGAAAGAACAAAAAACCATATACATGCTGGGGATAACACATGGAATGTCTCCCATTGCAAGAGAAATACTCTTGGGTGTATGGTTATGGATTGAGTGGGGATTATGCAAGGATAACTGCCAGGGTGATGCAAGGAGTGATGCTGGGGTGAATGTCATGACCTCACCGGGATGTGGTGGCCCATGTGAGAATTATTATGGATGATGGATTATTGAATGAAGTGGAGGGGGGATGATTTTGAACTATCATGAAGGTGAAAATTGTGTTGGTCTTAAGCCTCGAAGAGACATACTACCTATCCATGTAGTAGGGAATCAAAGTCCACGTATTTTGGTGAGGATTCCAACTGCTTACCGCTGGTTGGGGTTGCAACGGTTTATAGCTGGATGGGGATGAGAACAAATTACCGCTAAATGGGGATGAAACTTGAGGGTTATTCATACAAACCATTTCTATGATATGTAAATCAAATCATACGTAGTTTGAATGGGTACAATTTAACATCTCGAAAAACAAAATGGTGGTGTATAGTTTAACGTCATGCTGGAAAGGGGTGGACCAATGTGAAGTTGTTGGTACCGATGGGTGATGGTCTTGAACCTCATGGAGGCCTCCCACATACCATGCCTATGCATGGATCAATATCTATGTAGTTTGGAATGTAGGGAACTGAAGTGAGGATGGTCAGGACAGATGGTTGTTGGGCATGAACCTAAGGGAGGCTTCCTACATACCATTCCTTGTCAAGGATTAAATTTCACGTAGTTTAGGTAGGTTTAGTGAACCGACATGAAGAGGGGTCGAAACCAATGTATGGGGGTCTTGAACCATAGTGAGGATTACTACGTACCTTGACTTGGAATGGATCAAATTCCACGTAGTTCCAGAGGAGTGGGAACTGACATGATGGGGGTCGGAACCAATGGATGGTGGGATTGAACCTCAGGGAGGTTTTCAACGTACCTTAACATGGAAAGGACAATAGTCATCGTAGTTCAAGAGGACTGGGAACCAACCTGAAGGTGGTTGTAACCAATGGATGGTGGGATTGAACCTTAGGTAAGCTTCTTACGTTCCTTCCCATGGCAAGGATCAAAGTCCACATAGTTCCGGTTGGTTTGGGGAACCGACGTGAAGAGGGTCGAAACCAATGGATGTTTGGCTTGAACCTTATGGAGGATTCCTACGTACCTTTCCATGGAAAGGATCAATGCCCACATAGTAAGGAAAGGTGTTTAATGTTACAATCTATGCTGCATAGACAAGATATCTTGATCGATGCTTAATCTATGCCCACTTCAGTCAAGCTCGGTGTGAGAAACAAGAGGCCATGAGGACCTGGCGATCAGGGAGTAAAGGTGCGTACATAAAGGGTGGTTAATGGAGATTACATAAAGAAGCTACCCAGGGGCCGATATGGAGAAACTATGGTGAATGAGGCTTACGCAAGGAATCTTCCCGAGTTCCGCTATCTAGAGGCAATGGTGAATGGGCTTACAAAACAAAGCTACCTGGGTGTAGTTTTGGGGTAGTAATGATGAATGGGGATTATGGAAGGATGATTCCTATAAGTTCATCGTCATTTCTGGCCATGATGGAATCACAACTCAACTGTGGGTTGAGGACTTAACCTATGTGCTAGCGTACAAGAGGGATAATGCCATGGGGTGTTGGAATCAGTCTGAACAAAGGGAGATGAAAAGTGTGAATCGCATGCCTGACATTCAGTACGAGGTGAGGGTGGCATGAAGAAGGAGGATAACTATTGACCATGTTTGAAACACAACATTCATATCACATTTTCATAAAATGGGAACAAAAAAATGAGGGTCCACTAATGACCATGTTCAAAACACATGACCGAACTCGAAGTGGTATCCAATGTCTTACGAGGCGTTGGCCCAGTATGGTATGTCAGCCGATGCGCCATGGGTCCATGCCGCTAGGGGGTCCTTTCAGACATGATGTAGGATGAGGATCTGAATTAAGGACACCAAATGTGTGAGATGGGGTGATGGAATGTCTGAACGGTTTCCAACTCTCTTGAAATTACACTACTTTAATCAGGGCATGAGGCATATTTTTTTTAGCAAATTAAGAATCTCTTATTTGGAATAAGAGGCATCCTATTATGGAATAATAGAGAATACTATAGTTTATAGTAATAAAGAAAGGATTATAGTCATATTATGCTTGAATAATAAGGAATCTCTTTTTTAGATCATGCGGCATCCATTGTTTGGAACATAGGGTGTACTACAGTTTATAGTCATATAGATAGGACTATTGGTGTCTTATGTTTAGAGCACAAGGTATCCCTTTTATGGATCCAGTGGCATCCAATGTTTGTAACATAGGGTATACTATAGTTTATAGTCATATAGATATAACCATTAGGCATAAGGCACCTAGAAATAGTGGGGGATGGGACTAACGCAAGGTCGGACCTTTCTGGTTCAACTTGGAATTGGAGTCAGGTGATGGGGTTCGAATGAGTTGCTTGAGGAATGGTTCAACTCAAGGCACTAGGGGGAATTGATGAAGAGAATATCAACTCAAGACATAGGAAATAGAACAAGAGTAATATGATGACTCAAGGTGTTTCATGGTGTGAAGAGGTGTATCTCAAATCATGGTATCCCATATGTGGAAGGCGGCTGTGCATAAGGGCGCAATGGAAATTGCCGCCATCCAGGCCCAAAATGTTCGTGGTGTAACTCTCGATTTTTCGTGGGGGTCAATGATAGTAGAGAATGGACCGGCAAGCACTGGCCTGGGCACTGTTGCATGTAAGATGCCCTACGCACATGATGGGCTGTCTGCAAGATGGGACTAGGTGGCCCAGGTGCACGCAAGATTTAGCACATTGGTATTATTTCACTCAATATTTAAGTCTTCCGCACATGATTTAAGTCTTTCCTACTATATTGTATGTTTTTGGCAAAATATTGGACATTTTGCGCAAGATTGGAAGTTTCACATAGGATTGTATGTCTTTCACAAGAAGATTGAAATCTTATGCACATAGGATATAGGCAGAAGGTGGATTGGCAAGGGTCAAACCATTATGGGTCCTCACAAAAGAAGACCCATATGGGACCTGTCGCACCAAATCTCACATGGAGGATTCAATTATTCCGCACAAGCATGGAAGAGGTATTCTTACACAGAGTAGTGTGGCGGCTGACCTCCAGAGAGCTCCCTTGAGGGGTGCGTGATGGAGTTTTATTTATCAGTGAAAATAGGAGTAGTTGCGCACAAGATTTCAGGGGATAAAGTGGTCTTATGTGAACCTTGTTGTAGGTGTGCGTGCAAAGGAGAATTTGACGTCACCTTGGGTTTGTAATAATCTAGTGCGTAGATGATAGTCTTGCGCATCCCTCTAAATACATGTGTGCACTTTCCTTAGACGTTTTCTTGGTGTCCTGAGAAGACGATGACATATCATTGGACACATAAAATGTTTGTGCAACAAGTTGCATGCGAAACATTATTACTGCATCCAAGAGTCCACTTTATACATGCAATAGTTTACTTCTTGCGTGAAAAACGTTCATTCTTGCAACAAATATTTCACTTCTTGTGCGTAAAACCGTACTTTTCCCCAAAATAGTCCCAGATGGCCATTTCTAGCAGCCTGTCTTCAAACGACCACAAATTTTAATCCATAACTATGTTTGGGCCCCAAGACCAGTCAGATCGAATCTTCTGGAATGACCAATTGTAATAGAGTAGTCATGGATAAATTCATTTAATTAAAACGACGCATTTTATGGTGCCCATAGAGGTGAGAACATTTAAATTTTTTTATAAGAATCATTAGAAATGAGCCTCATTAATGTGGCTTAAGGGAAAAAAATTAAGTCATTAAAGCGAGAAAACAAATATTTTTTTTAATAAAACAAGAAATGAAAATATAGTTTTCATGATAATATTTTTTATTAAAATATTTTTGTATTAAATAATATTATGGAGTGTAATGGAAAAAGTGTATGAAAGTGGTATGTTCCGTTTAATTGGTCTTGCGTTTAAGAAAGAATTGAGAAGGAAAGCATATAAAAAATGTATTTCCCAATCAAAGAAATATGAATTGAGAAAGAACCATATTCATGGAACATACACATAGAATTTAGGAGGAGTAAATTATATTAAATAAAAATTAAAATGGGGAAATGAGAGAGAAAGCGTAACCCGAAGGAAAAAAAGGATGTTTCAAAGTGAATACCTGACCTTATGTCTAAAAGTGTTATTTACTTGAAATTAATGCACTCGATAATAAAATTAATTAATTAATTTTTTAATTAATTAATTAATAGCTTTTTACACAAGTATGTGATTTAAAATAATTTTATACGATTATATATGTCCTTTTTAATGAGTTATTATTTTAAATTTCATCATTTGGGAGAATTTGATTCCTTGGTTTTCATGTTCGATTTAATTATATACTTGTTTGGAAAATCATGTAAAACGAGAATAGATTACAAAATAAAAACTATATGTTATTAATAAACATAAATAATATTAAATGGCCTTATATATCTTTTTTTCAATATTTGAGGTTGGTTGAATAGATAAAATTTTATTGTCAATTGTTTTGATTATTTTGGTGTTTTCGGTCATCACGCACTAGTTTTTTAATCAATATTATTTATATAGAATGGTTAAAAAGAATTAAATAATATTTAATACATGTATTAAAATCTATTTTAATAAAAAAATTGTTTTATGACCATCCTTGATAGCGGTAAGGTCAATTGAAAACTCGTCGTCTCTAAATGTAACAAATCAACACATCACGAATAATGTTTTCATTTAAAAAAATGAGAGGGTAAGATAATTTATAATCATTTTTCCCAAAAACAAAATTAAATTCCCTTATATAAAATATAATATATTTATCATGTCTCTTGGATAAGGTGAGGTGGGTAGAAAAATGAAAAGAAAATAAAAGAAATTGAAAGAAAAATAATGTGGTTTTTACATCTAGAATTATTCTCCATGGGAACCCTTTTAATATAATTGGGATTAGTATATTTTGAGAAACATAGATCTTATACAAGTTTTAGTGGCTTAGTAATTGTATTTGAACGATTTTTTGCAGGATTCATCACTTTATTGGTTTAAGAAAAAGAGTTGGGGGGGGAGGTATTTATAGTGGAGGAGAGGGGTGTTTTTTATTATTATTTTCATTATTTCATTATTTTGGATCAATATTATCAATATATTTTACATTGTAATTTAATTTATTAAATAAGTATGATTAGTTTGATATTATAGTTCTTACATCATCAATTACACATGAAAAATTATATTTAACTATTAATGTTATATATCATAAATTACCAAAAATTCGATATTCACAAAAAAATCCACTATATTAGAAAACTTGAAACAATTAACCCTAATCATTATTAATAACATTGAATTATAGTATTAACTCCATTTAATAAAAATAATTTTCTAAATATGAAAAATAAAATTTTTAATTAAATTCATTATTATTTTGAAAAATACTAACACCAAAATTATATATAATATTATAACACTCTGAAAAATTAATTTTTGTATCATAAAATTATATTATAATTATCATAAAACAAAATTTTAATTTATGAATATATTTTATGAAAAGTAATTTTATTTTTAGTTGTTATATTAATTATAAAATTGAAAATATATATTTATGTTTTATAAAAATACCAATTCTTAGTTTATAATTTTTAGAAAATTTATTATATTATAAAATTTTATAAATATATATCATATATTCATTTATAAGATATTAGATTTAAATATTTAAATTCATTGGTTAGGTGAATATTCTATTATTCAGATTACTATTCCTAAGGGTCGCATTATTATTCCAAAGGACATATTTCTATTCTATTAGTTTAGGATCCATAATTTCTGAAAAAACATCTTATTTCATTCAATATTCCTTTATAAAATTTATATTGTTCTATCTATATGATTATATGTGATTTATAATATATGAAATAAATATATGGAAAATTACATTGAAAGAATTTTGGGTCGTTACATCTCCATCTACACATAGTACATTTGGACATTGTGAAAGTTCTAGCTAACCCCGTATGATATTTATCATCATATTGGATATTTTATTATTATTAAAATTGAAATATCCAGAAAATAATAATACATTACATTAATCCTAAGATGTTTTAATTTTGGATATCTTCTGTGAATTTTCCACCAACCACGTTTGACAATTTCTTTTACCATTTTTGGGTGAAGGAGACTAAACTATAAAAATTTAAAAATAAAAATATAATGAAATAAAATAAATAATTATTTCATATCATACCAAAATAATTAAATGATTATATCAAAAATCCATGTGGTTCAAATAAATATAAAAATTGAGACACTAATCCTGTAATGGATTGAGTGTAATGGGATGACTCGAGAAGAACTGGATGGATAAATCCAAACCCTCAAGAAATGCATGTCAAATCCATTTTTGGAAATAGAGATCATGAGGTAGATATTCTAAAGCTCATTTATGAAGATAGGGATGGTAGATAATTCTATAATTTTATTTATAATCTTATATTATAAATTATTTGACCTTTTTTTATTCAACAATAGCTTGATTTGGTTAAAGAATTAACTATAATTTTTATTATTGATGATAACTTCATTTTCTGTTATTCTTCCGATTATGTAATTATCTTCTTTAGTTATTTCTCTATGGTTCCCCCACATTAAATTAGAAATGATTATCAATATTTCATCAAATTTTATAGGATATCCCATATACCACCCACTAGAATAATACCAATTAACCATTTTCTTTTCACATAGATTTGTATTTCCCATTTTATTTTATGAATTTTGGTTTCTGATGAAAAAGTGGATGATTATACCGCATACATCCCCATTATGCATTCCAATTCTCTTTAGTAAAATCATTTTCTCTCTTAATATTTTGATCACTAATGTATGATGACTGTAGTGGGTTTATCATGACATGAAATCATAATTGTTTTCTATTTGAGAGAGTCGTTGGTTGAAAACTCAAGTCACTCAATAAGTATGATTTCCATTCACCACATAAACATAGTGAAATTTTGTAAAAATGTTTAGAACACATAGAAAATAGGATAAATATTAAATTATGTGGGAAAATTAAGGATATATATAGTGTAATCGAATGGTTAAAACATTCAGTTTTTTCTTCAATACCATTTATTTTCATATTATATGCATAAATCCACCATTTTCTTCATACGTTAAAAATTATGAAATATATTAAAAGATACATATTTTTACAAATAGTCATTCTCTATGACCATATCATCGATCAATGACATTGGTCAATAACTATGTTGTATTATAAGTCTCATATATTCTATTTAATGTATGGATTTTGAGATTCATTTGATCAACTTGGTTTCATTTATGAAGTGTTATGTTCAGTATTCAAAATATTATCTTGTTTGTAAGTAGTTTTCATCAATTTTTATTTTCATTTTATTCATTTATTATTTTATTAAAAACATTATATTTCAAATTCAATATCAAAATATATATCCATAATGATACATTTCTTGGAAAAAATTCAAATAATGTTTAATTATATTACACTATATTATTTGACACATGATTCAATTTACTTTATGTAGGAGGAGGGGAAGATCACCAAAATAATGATACAGGAGTGGAATGTTATGCAGGATGTGAAAACAATACCTCTATGAAACAAAATAGAAAGTAAGAGCATTAATATGTGGGAGAAGATGACAAAACTAAAGTGAAGCACATGATTATATCAAATGTAAATATGGAAGAAACATTTTTGGATGTTTATACACCTCCAATTTTAACATAAATTTCTATGTCATTTAATGAAGATAAAGACTAAAAAATATGTCATTAAAGGATTCAAATTTTTTATACCGTTCTGTGGATGATAAAGAAGAAAAATATATGATTATTTTTTTATGGATGTTTATGGAAACACATATCTCTATAATAAAAATTACTCTAGACACCCTAATTCATAACCAAATATTTTTCATTGACCCATTCAATGGAGTGCAACATTGACATAACTCAATTTTGTTTTATTTTCATTGTTTTATTTATAATATAATTCCCATTTTCATGTTTTTTAGAAATTGAGTAGCATAAATCATCCTTGGAAAATGAATAACCACATATAGTAGCGAATTTAGAAGAAAACTTCAACTTGGAAATTGATGTGGATATTGCTCTCCATAAAAAAGAAAAAAGAGATGAGGATATTTAACATCATAATATATTATGAAATAATTTTTGTTTAAATTAATAAAAAAATTTAGATAGCACGAATTATATGGAACACTGACTTTTACCTTTCGTTACACACAACAACAAGTTTATTTGATAACGTTCATAACTTGCAACATTGAGGCTTAGTGATCCAGGAAATAATATTTCTTTAAATATGTTTACTATTACATAACCAGAAAATATGTGGTTTAAAAAAATATTAAATAATTTTCAAAATTGAAATTTAAATTTCCTACTCATTATTTATTTATTTACAAATTCATAGTAAATAATCAGTCATTTTTTAGTCATGTATTTATATTCTTCAAAAATATTTTTTTGTCAAAAATTATAATTTTTTTAAATAGAAAATATTAAAACCAATATATATATATTTTATATAATTTATTTTATAAAATTAAATTAATTTTTTACATCACCATATCAATATTAAATTATGCTGAATTTTTGGTTTTTTTGAAAAATCTTTATTTTTCTTTGAATAGTGGCAAATACTGATTTTTTAAAAACTATCATTTAATTTCAATAAATTTGATAATTCCAATTCCCTATAATCTTTTTAATAAAAATGTGTATTTTTTAGATATATTTAATCCAACTAACTAATTTTAAATCCATGTTAAATTGTATTTCAGTAAACATTTATTTTTGGTTTTCAAAATTGTGTTTTTTTCAAACTGCATTTAAGGTGATTAAGGATTCATCATTTAAATTAATTAAAATAATACTTATTTAGGAAAGTTTGAAATGAAATTTATATGTTATATATATATATATTTATTAAATTATATTCATACAATTATTATTATAAGTCTTGGAGTAAATATAATGTCATCTTTTCCTTTAAAAAATTACACTTCTCGAAAACCCTTATTTTTATTGAATCTATGAGTTTTTTTATTTAAATTTTAAAAATAAATTAAAATATGATTGACAAAATAAAAATTGTTTATTAAATAATCATTAGAAAATTATATTTTTTATGAATAATGAAAAATACTAGATTTTAGTTGAAAAATCAATTTTCTCTTAAAATTGGTATAAATTTAAATTTAAATATAATTTAGTTTTAATGTAAAATTTGTTCAATTATAAATATAACTATAAAATTTAGGTCATTTTAATCGATTTTTTGTCGAAATAGGATATTATATTATTTAAATCATTTGAACATTTTCTATTGGAAAACCCGCATTATCATAACGTCTGTGAGATAAATATTAAATTAACCTTGGAACATCTCTGAATATAATTTTAAAATTTTGATTCAATATTCATAATATTAATATATTATATTTTCTTACATGTTCAACTTTTTTAACAAATTGAACAGTGATAATAATACAAAATAATTAACTTAGGTACGGTAAAAATGGGTTTACCATGAGTTTAGTAAACAAAATAAGTGATAAAATGTTATACTATGTTTATAAAATATATTTTATGTATATATTTAGATAATATAATGTCGATGTCACTATAATACTTCTTACACTTGGGTATTAATTTTTCCATAATACCATCTCGTACTGGGTCTTTGATAGTTTTTCTCAAGAATTGGTTGTGACGGGTTTGAAGTAAGGGAGTCATTTGTGGGTTTTAGAGTGGTGCAAGGGCACCACATGGTTAGAGTAAATCATACGGTATCCTTGAGTACTTGTGCAACTACCTTTGTAATGGTTATAAGCTACCACATGCTTCGTTCACTATCGTTGGAGGCCTACACGGGCCACTTAGTTTCCTAGTGTGCATATAAATAGAATAAAATAATGTGAAATGGGACATATAAACATATATATCAAATTTAAGAGAATGTTATAAACAAAATATTATTTTTATTATTGGTGTTTATAATAATTTTTTATGACTAACAATTATTATTATTAAATTGTTATTATCATTGTTATTATTAAAAATTATTATTATTATTATTATTGAAATTATTATTATCATTATTATTATTAAAAATGAAATGTTTTTTATTTTTATATTTTTAATTAGTTTATTATCATTATGAATATTAATTATCTTCATTATTATTAAGAATTTTATAAATATTAAAAAAAATTAGAATATTTTTATTAGGTTAGTTTTTTAGGGTTTTCGGTTTCCCTACACCCTCTCCCATGTGCACCTCCCCCCCACATTTCTCTCAATCATGAACACCCCCTCCTTACATTATCCATCATGCGCCATCCCCTCTTTGGCACGCTCTCAATCGACTAAACCCCTTACATTGTGTCCCCCTACCGACATGACCCCCTATCAGCACAATCCCCTGTCGGTGTGGCCCCCCTAATAGCATACCTCTTATCTGGAACACAATAACACTGGCGGCTTCCCATATGGCTGTTGTGACCTTACTAGCACCCTCCTCCTCTTGGGGTGACTCCCCCTATGGTAATATTCTCCTTCTTCAATTTTATTTTGATTATGTTGTGGGTTTTTTCTCAATATGTGATTATCTTTGTAGATATAATGTTTTAAAACCCCCATTGTGTGGTTTCGGTGGCTTATTGTCATTGAGCCATGGATTTGAGGCAGGTTATCCAATTCACATACCTGTTCAATTTAAGGGACATTAATTTCACTTTATCCGCACTCGTATACATGATAAATACTTTTGGATATATTTTTGGATAGTGGTTTACTTTGAGGAAGATGCTTTAAGCATTATTTTGTGATAATTCGACTTAGTTTACAAAATTAGCATTCACCTTGTGTTAGTTGAAATTACTCGTTGGATATTGAGAGTATATTATGGCCACTATATTGTGCATTCACATTGTTAATAAATATATATCATATGGGGTAAGGATTTTGGGTCTCTTGAAAGAGTCTCAAATGGTTTTATGTTAAAAGAAGTATTAAGTTGGATTTTGAAATTAGTTTTATATGTGATAATGAATTGTGGACCGATTTTCATTTTCATAGTTTGTGGTCCTAGTTTTAATGTGTGATATAAATATTTTGATGGAGTATTATGAATGTTTTGATATAGCTGTGGTGTGTTTGAAAAATATTTTTAAATATGAGTTTCATGTGTGATAAATGTCGTATTGTGAGAAATGTTTATGGGCATATGTGGTCACATTGTTAAAATAACAGAGAATGTTTTTTATAAAAACCACTATAGGATGTTTCTCATGACATGTCTCGAATAATGTATGGGATTTACTCGTTGTGGATTCCTCAATATCCATTATCGAGGTTCCTCAGTTGGAAGTCTTTTTCTTCTCTTGATTTCAAGGAATGTGATTAGTCCTTTGGGATATTAGGGGTGAATCCTATTATAAACTATTACTATTATATTTTTTTATTTTATAATTGGTTGGAATCTATTATCTCACCTCTATTATATTCATGAGACATGGGAACCCGGCATATTGAAAAATATTTCTGAGAATGATTGTAGCATTGGTAATAAATGTACTGACTAGTGACCTATAGTAGGTGGACATATCCTGGTTTATTGCTATGGTATTGGACCCCTCGATCTGTCTTGAGAGAGGGTGGACTATAGTTAGGGATATTTGATGTTATAATCTATAGAATGCTATCAGGGAAGGGCTCTCATGTATTTTTATTTTAGGAATTATTCATTGTATCAAGGTATACCTATGTCTAATAGATCGTAGATCTTTATAGTGAATAATGTTATTATAGTATTTGTATTTTTGTTTAAAATGTTGTGTGACAAACTTTATGTATTAATGATTTATGATTTTATTGGAAAGTGATGTGTTGGTTCTAAAAATGTTACTGAAAACTATTTATAAAAAAGTGTTTTAACTTCATTGTGAAAGTTAAAAAAAATAATCACCACACTCCCCTTGAAAATTCTAAGACATACTATATTTTTAACCATTTATTTTAAAATGAACAAGGGAAATGATTTTTACTTATTTTTAATTAATTTATGTGGAAAATTATAATTTTATATATATTAGTTCAAACGTGAATGTTTATTTTTATTTTATTTGAAATGAATTTCATTGTTAATAATTTTTCACTCTAGCCTACTTAGTCCTATTACTCACACCTAAAGTTATTTTCATTTTTTATCCCTTATGTAGGATTCAACAAGAGATTGGTCACCTTGGGTGATGAGTGATCATCGTGTGGGATAGTGACCTATGGGATTGCATAGAGATAGTGTGGTCATCATGTTCAGTGTGTCTGATTGTAATATTTTGTTGTATTTCTTAGATTGTGTTTAAAATATGTTCAGTTTAGTTTGATATATGTATATTGAAAATCTTGTTAATCTTTTTCTATTATGTTTCATTATTCATTTTTGGGAGTAATAATTTCCATTGTCTCTTTATATTCCTCGGAACTTGTCTCCTCCCTTGGAGGATTGTGAATTCCCATCAGCCCTTTCCACATATCGAATTGAGTGACCGATTCAGGGTTGACCCAGGTTGGTTCATGAGAAAATGGTATCAGAGGAGGTTGGTTATTCTCTCCACCATACTTTATAGATCTCCCATTGTTACATGGTGATATCCAGGTTGAAGGTGTAGGATTTTCTAGGCTCTATTTATAGGAATGAGAAGAACATTATGAACCCTTACTCGTTCTAATCCTCGGGTTACCATGGGATGATTGGGTTTGTTGTTGTCCTTTGATTCTTGTGAATTTTTTTGTATTGAGAAATGAAAAAGTAGTTGAGAAAGTGCCCTCTGCGAACTCCCAGGGACCAAAAAACCAAGTATTGTTGGAGAAATTTACCTATAATTTTCTCCATGATGGTGTCAAGAATGGTATATGGCTTCCAACCATAGATCTGATTCACAGATCGACACTAGTCTTCCTTTGTGAATAATTTTTCATCTTCTAAAATTATAAAAAAATTTATATTGAAACGTCTAGATTTGGAATTTTGAAAATATGAATTTAAAATGGTGATGTATTTTTTCGGAATGTTAAATATGGATATTCATAACATATGTTATTGAAATCATGGTAATCGGTTTTCAATTGAATGGTGGGAGTGTTTTTCTGAAAAATTATTGTTTTGACCTTTGGAATTTTCATGAGTGATAGCAAGAATAGGTATGATTGAGAGAGTGGATGGATTTCATATTAGGCATGAAAATATATATTGGTGAGGCCCATTTTATACCATTGGTGAGGGTGAAATCCATTATTCTCATTTCTATTTTCAAAAAATTGAATTAAGAGGTGAATTCAATGTTTTTTAATAATTTTGTAGTGTGCTGTATCTCTTTTATTTTGGGAGTGACCTATATTTTTGGGAGATTGAGATAAATAATCCATATTATATGATTAGTCTTGATTGATTTCCTTTTTTCTTGTTGATACTATCATTTCCCTCAAAAAAATTTATGGACACAACTAGTGTAACTTTAGATGGTGAACCAATTGAAAAAACATGAATTGATCAACCCATAGACTACGTCCTTATGTTTTGGATGTTGAGTCCCCCTCTCTTTTATAGTCAAGAGGATGCTTTCGAGGTTGATGAGTGGATGCGGATGATAGAGGGGGAGTTCTATTTCCTTGTGTTTCCTAAGTCATTAATGGTAATGTTGTATAACTTAATTCTTTGTGGTCCAACAGATAAATTATGGAAGATTGTATCTTGAAGATATCCATCAAAATATTTTATCTGTGTGATTTTCATGTCTTTTGGTCATCCAACAATTTTTTTCTAAGATGAAGAAGTTGAGGTAGAAGATGCACATTTGAGGTATTTAGTAGGGTGTTGGATAAGTATTATAATTCAATCGATGATTATTAGATCTAGTTACATAGGAAATATGGTATGATTCAAATTGTCCCCTAGAGGATCGACATTTTGAGTTTGGGATCCATCCTAAAATCTAGTCGAAGGTGGTAGAGATCACCCTTACCACTTTTTCTGATGTGGTGAGAAAATAATTTCATAGTAAAGATGAGTTAGAATGAGGTCTTAAGATAGAGAATCTTCCTCCGATTATTGGAAATGGTGTATAGGGTGATGGTAAGAAGAATGAGAAGCAACCTAATGCTGGTTGTGCTTGTATAGAGGCATTCTGACCTCCAGTCAACTTCTTCTGAGAACAATGTCGTTTTCTATCATCATTTTGGTACGACATGTCATAAGAGGCTATCATTCTATAATGCTCCAAGAATATTCCACACATGTGGATGTTTGGGTCACTACTGGCAGTTCTATTATGGTTTTTCTAGGAAGATTCGTGAATATGGAATCCGCTCTTTAATCGTCACCCCAACCCATTTACAAGAGAAGTGCGATGATTGGGATCAATTTGGGGGTTTTCCTCTATAATTTTCCATTGATGTAATAGTGTTATATGGTGGATTTTTTGATATTTCATTCCCTTTAAATTATAATAATTGGTGTTGTTGAACCATTAAAAAAATTGATTTTAATGGGATATTGTTTGTGATATTTTTATTTATTTGTTATGTTCAAGATTTTATAATGCCTAACTATTAGGAAGAATATTCTTCAAATATAAGTGCATCAACCATAGGCCCCAAAGTGAAGCAAGAACGTAGTCTAGAGAACCACATTTGTTTGAATTTAATTGATCTAATTTCAATGCCTAGTATGAATGGTGAAGGTAGTTGAAGCCTCCAATGTAGTTAATAAATTCTAATTGGTTCTGTAATGGGGAAAGAGTAGTGGGAACATCATTTCCACATTACGATGTATTTAGTTGTAAGAGTTTTTCAGTGGTTATAAGGAGCTGTTGTTGCCTTGTCATCATTAATTTCGGGTGGATGTGTCTCATCGGGTGTACGAAATTATTAAAGGGGCCTTATAAGGCATATTTTTTTGAATATAGAGTGGATTGGATTGTATTATTACAAGGGAGTTAAGTTATTGGGATGAGTCAGTTGTGGTTTGAATCTCTATTTGTTGGGATCTTCCTTCCCTTCCCCATATGGTGGTTATTTTTTGTATGTACCATGAAGGTTTTGAGTTTTTTTAATATAGGTAGTTCGTATGGCAAGAGGTCTATCACTAGTCTCGTTGAATTAATTGTTGTCCTATTTCTTATGGTGGGGAGACTGTTTGGGCCTCCCCTTTTTGGTATTCTAGTTTCATAACTGGTGTTTGTTGGTTTCTGAAGGTGAAGAATCCATTCTTGTTTCCCCATGTCAGTATCATAGTTTCATTCTAGGTATCAGTTTGGTGGTGGGTAGTATCTTGTGGAACCACCTAATTAAGAGTTCTTATTTGAGTTATGGTTGGGATGGGGTTTTTCCCAATGGTTTTGTCGGAGTAAGGTAGTAATAGTTTTATCCAAACACGGTTTGAAATCATAATGTTATTATTTTAATCATTGAGTTCTGATTAATGATGTTTAAGGTGTATATATTTTAAGGCTAGATTTAGGGTTGGGAATGATCTGTGCACTTTTGGATCGATCAATTGGAGGTATCTAAGCTTTTGGGTGTGGGTGAAACTTAGTGCAGAGTAGGTTCCGATCACATGAGTTCCACTTGTTAGCATTTATCTCGTTAGTGATGTTTTTTATGTTCTACTTGTTTATCGTTTTTTCGTAAACTCCATGAAATATAAAGAGTATTGAGTTCTTTTATGGGTTTCAGCCTTGTTATGACATTTTGGGGGTAGAATATATTATGGTGGGGAGAATTGTCACACCTGGATTTTAATTTTTCTTGGTTCTGGATGGAGAGGGGTTCATGTTTATTTTTCTTTGGAATCAGGTGTGATAGGTTTGAATTATTAAAGTCTTTAGTTATTTTTAGACCGCCGTACAAGAATCACATGGTAAGAAGAAAATGTGCGGTCTTCTCGGGTACACGGACAACCGCTTCTGGAATGGGAAAAAGCTACCACACAGTTCATGCATGGTCACATGATCTATGTACGGGTCGCACAGTTTCCCAATGTCCATGTAAATAAAATAAAAATATATTGAAATGGGATAAGAAAATAAATCAAAGTGAAGTTAATTTTTTAATAGTTATAATAATATTACTATTTATGTGGATAATAAGATTAATATAACAAAAAATTATTATTACTAATATTATAATTATCAATATTACTATGAAATTTTATTATTATCATATTTATTATTAAAATTATTTTTATCATTATTATTATTAAAAATAAAATGAATATTATTAAAATTTTAATCATTAGGTAAATATTATTATGAAAATTAATTATCAATATACTTATTAAGAATATTATTATTATTAATATTGTAGATTTTCTTATTAGGATAAATTTTTAGGGTTTTATTTTCCACCAACCATCTCCCACTATCACATCTCTCTTCCCCCTTTCCTCTTCAGCATGTATCCCCCACCCTTCCTTCTCTAGCATGCGCTAACCCCACTTTGGCACTCTCTCCCATGACCGACCCCCTACCGACATTACCCCCTTCTAGAATGACAAACCAACTGGCATGGCCCCTACTGGTGTGACCCCCTACCGGCGAGCCTCCCCTCTAGTGCGTGTCCATACCGGCGACCTCCCCTATAGTGATTAGGACCTCACCAGTGCCCTACTCCTCTTTTGACAGCTTCCCCTTTGGTAATATCTTCCTTCTTCAGTTTTCGTTTGATTATGTTGGGGGGTTTATCATTAAGCGTTTATCATCATAAATCAAGGATTTTAGAACTCTTGTAGAGTGTTGTCGGTGGTGTGTTGACATTGTTCCATGGATCTGAGGTGGGCATTCCGCTGCACATTCCTTTTAAAATTAAAAAACATTTATTTCATGTTTTCCATGCCTTATATACATTCTAAATATTTTGGTTCACCCTTTTGGTTAGTTTTTTAGTGTGTAAATGAGGCTTTAAGAGATTTTTTGTGATAATTTGGCTTTTTTACAAAATTACCACACACCATGTGTTTGATGAAATGCTAAGTTGGTTTCTTTGAATTGATTCTATTATGTAGTGGGTGATTTGGATTTGTTAATAAATATTTACAATTTAAAATGCTCATTTTTGGGTTTTTGAATGCGTCTTGAATGGTTTTATTTTAAATGAACAGTGTATTTGGATTTTGAAATCGGTTGCCCATGTTGAATTATAGACCATTTGACATTTTCATAGGAAATGGTCTTGGATTGAATGTGTGATGGAGACGTTTTAATGGATTTCTATTAATGTTTTGATATAGATATGGTGGATTTGAAACAAATTTTGAACATTGTAATTTTTTTGTGATAATTTTCATTTTGGGAGAAATGTTGAAAGGATCATGTGGTCAATTCGTGAAAATGATAAAAAAAATTATTTTAAAAACGTTGTTGGATTTTTTCATGGCTTTTATTGAATAATGGATATGACTTCCTCCTAGAAGAATACTCAAAATCCACCATCAAGGTTCCTCGATTTGAGCTCTTTATGTTATATTTATTTAAAGGAATTATATTATTCCTTAGAGAGACTGTTGGTGCAACCTTTTATGAACTATTATTATTATATATTTTTGACTAGATGCATAGATTTAATTAGATGGCTAACCCCATTATATACATGAGACATGTGAACCTTGCCTATTGAGATATTTTTTTTGAATGATTGCTGCACTGGGAGTTGACATACTAACCAATGACCCATTGTAGGTGGACATATCTGGGTTTATTACTATGGGATTTTCCCCACGGCTTGTCTAGAATTCAAGAGTATGGGAATTTTTCCATTTTGATTTCATTGTGTGTGGCATGATTTTAAGGATAGGGTCTCAACTATCAGTATGTTCTGAGATATTCTTCATCTCCTAGGATCACCTATGTCTAAAAGATCATAATTTTTTATAGTGATGAATATGATACTTATATGATTATTTCCATAGTCCATTGTGTGACATCTCTCATTCCTTCTTATGAATTTTTTTTGGGAATGTGATTTGAGGCTTTTAAAATGGATTATAAAAAAATAAATAATAAAAAGTTATTTATCCTCTTTATAAAAGTTAAAAATATAATCATCACTTCCCCCTTGAAAATGATAATATTTACTATTCCTTAACATTTTATTCGAAAATGAATAAGGTAAATGTGTTGTAATATGATATCATGTAAAATGTATTAGAATGTATATTTTTGAATATTGTAGTTCAAACATGAAAAATGATGTGACTTTTATTTTGAAGGAAGTGGATAGGGAATAGTTTTTTAGGAATTCCAACTGAGTTTTAATACCCAAGTCTATAGTTATTTTCTATTTTTATTCCATATACAGGTTTCAAATATAGTTCGGTCACGTTGGGTGATGGGTGATCATCATGCTAGAGAGTTCCTTGCAGGATCATATGGTGATAGTGTGTTCGTCGGGTTTGGTTAGTCCGGTTGAACAATTTTGTTGTATTTCCCAGTTTTTGTATAAAATATGCTAATTTTAGTTTCATATATATATATTAAAATTATTGTGAAACATTTTATATTAGGTTTCTTTATCCATTATTTGGAGAAATCGTTCTCATTTTCTCGTATGATGCCCTTGGTGCTTTTCACCATCATGGGAGGATCATGAATGCCTATTGACCCTTTCCATAGATAGGTTAGGGTGACTGATTTTGGGTATACCTTTGTTAGTTTGTGGTAATACTTCCCTTTGGACCCTTTTTTGACAAAAATGTGGGAACACCATAAACATTTCTTAAAATTACTTGTGTGCCACTCACCTCACTTATAAAAGGCCACCCATATCCTTTCTTCTTTGTCCATTCATACACATTTCTGGTTTCGAATTGATCAAAACACTTCCCAATGTCCCTAATATCATCTTATAATAATAAATTTGAATAGAAATCTGACAAAGGAAGGATTTGTGTGAAATTTTATCAATGATACATAAAGAAGAGGAAACATTCTTTAATGAGCAATTTATTTTTATTTCTTCATCAAAAACCTTCAATTAATGTTAAAAATGATGATATAATATCCTCGGTATCGTCCATATACTGATATGATTTTATGTAATGGTAGTTACCTACAAACTTCTTCACTTCCATGAAATGGGTTACGAAATCATCTTTCATCTATTTAGTGGACCACCACCTCGCAAACCATTATAATTCATTTTTCCATTTCCACCTCACTGTTCAGTGTGATGATGAAAATAGATTATATATATATATATATGATATTTATAACATTATAATACTTAAGTATAAATTATATTATATATATCTTTATTGCTTCCTACTCCATAGGGGATATGATAACATCATTCATGTGTATGGAGGACTATCGCCTCGTGAAGCGATGCAATTCATTTTCAATAACGCTATTCTTGGATGATAACAAAGAAAATGCTAAAAAATATATATTATATACATGAAAGAATTATTATATTTATAAAATATTTATCAGTTTAAAAATATAGTATAAAATTTTTTTCTTATCTTTTCACTCACTAAAATATGGTAACATCATTCATGTACGTGTGCACTACTATCATGATGATTCATTGTGACTCTATATTTTCATATCCCCACCACATTGATGTTATTTATAAGTATCTTTAAATAATTCATATGTTATTGATGATATAATTATCATTATATAATTATAAAATTTTAATTTCTAGATTTCATTAATGATTACTAAAAAATGGAAATGTTACTCATGTGTTCGTATATCCTATCGTCTCCAGGATTATTACACTCTTCATTTACCAAATATGTATTTCACTATTTATATTAAAATTATTATTGATGTATAAATATGATAATTTATTTCAGATTACAATTCTTTATATTATTTAACTATTATCAATTTATGATTTTTAAAAATAGGTAATCAAAATATATATGAAACATAAATTGATTATTACCAAAAAATTATACTTTAACATGGAATTGTTAAAAATTGGAATTAAAAGGATATATGTAAATCATATATGGTATGATATGTGTAATTATTATTTTTATATATGTATACTATTTATATATTTATTATAAATTTTTTTTGAATTTGTACGAAGGAAGTCGATGCTTACTGGAAGTGATTTTCATCTCAAATTTTAGATATGTGAAGCATATTCCATATTCCAATCCAATTTTTTTATATAATGTATATGATACCCCTTAGAATATCTTGTGATTATTTTATTAAAAATTATTTGGATTTACAAATCCATTTTAGGGGATTTATTTCATAGGGTGTACATTTCAAAAGATTCCAAATTGGTTAGATATTTTTTTCCCAAATTTCAATTTTTAAATGAAGGTTATGTTATAAACCAATCACATTTTAAGAGGATTTTATAATAAAACTTTTACTTGTAATAAATTGATTTTTTCCTCATGACATTTTTAGTTCCATTTAATTAAATTCCTTCAATAGGATTCATTTCATTTATACTAAGGTAGTGATGTGTTTATGTTACTATCCATCGTTTGTGTAGATTTTTTATTATTATGTTTATGATGATAATGTATTGTGATCATTCTCTCAAGAAACGAATTAATTGAATCAGAATATAGTTACTTCATGTTAAATTATGTTTTATCTTCATTTATCTCTCTCTATAAATGAAAATGATCAAAATAATGTTTTTAATAAAATTATATTATATTCTCCTTTTAGTCAATTTTTTTTTTCAAAACCATTGTTTTATAAAAATTTTTAAAAAACGTTTATAATATTTTAAGAAAAATATTTGATAAATAATTTTTTTAATTTTTTTAAATTTCCAAAAATATTGAAAAATAATATTCACACAGGCTTCCACTTTTTTAATTTTCCTTTTATCGAATATATTAAAATAATCTATGTATTTAACGTGCATCGATTGCATAGTATTTTAAAATATCATGAATGCACAATGACTTCAAGCTTCCCCTACTAGTTTAATTTTTTTTTAAAAATAATATGAATTTCTTAATTATCGATAAATTTTAATATTTTAAATATATTCCTTCAAAATTAAATGGATTTTGAATTTTTTTTGTTTTAAGAAGTTTTTTTCAATACGGAAAGGAAATTTTCCTCAGGAAATGTTTTAAATGATTTTATATATCCCTTTACAAGCTTTCAAAGTCTATTTTCCTATAAAAATATTTACCAAATATATTATAATTCGTATTTTTAAAAAATAATTTCCAAATAAAGGTCATTTTAATCAAGAAATATTCCAGGTGATTATTAAATAAAAATAATTATCCTTCTATGATGACATCCTTTGTGGTTACTTATACATAACCTGGGACATGATCAAAGGGTACCATTCTTATTATTTCTATGAGTGGTTTATTTGAATGGTGAAATGATTTTTATGATATCAATTTCTATTACACAGTTTATACCAAAAATAAAATATTATAGAAAACTCACTTTGATTATATGGGTTATTCTATGAAGTGATTGTGCACAAATTATGAAACTCATGTCTTTTACAAAGGTTATGGTATGATAAAATATTTACGAAACCTGTTACATTTTAGGGGTTATGACATGATGAATATTTTATTTTCCTATATAACATATATGCATGCTTTTTATTATATTGAAGGTGGGAGCTATATATCCCTCAAGGGCATTGGATATTGATTTAAATATCCTAATATTAATAAGACTCTAATGGGGAGTGAAGATAGTTCAGTAGGGGGACATTTCATCTAAAATGATATTGGGAGGGAACCTTAAATACTATGATTCATGGGGGACTCAAATTGTTCCAATATAATAACATTGGAAGTGATCCTTGAAAACTATGTTAATGAATTCAAATTATTATTTTTATGCCAAAATTCCATTTCGTACGCCAAATTTTTCTCTCCCGACATAAGTTCTTTGAATCACTATTGATTAATGTCTTATGAACTACAAATGAAATTTTTATGACTCAATATTTTGATATTTGATACGCAGGGTATTATTTTCAAATTTTATGATCATGTTCTCAAACCCTTACACTAATTTTTTTCTTACATAGATCCCATGTTTACACTTAATGAGAATCTAAGCTCACAGTTTTTTATCTTTCCTTTACCCATGATATAAATAATGGATTTAAAGTATGAGTTCTAATGGGGAAGTGATTTATGGGATACATTAAAGATATTTCACAAATTAAGGCGATTGTATTCTACATTTCACAAAAAACTAATCTATTTCAACCCTCAAGTGTGTGTTCATGTAATGTAATGATCATTCATCTCATATTAATTAATATAAATTCATAAGAAGCTATAGTTTCTATTGTTTATATTAATTGAATGGTTTATTTGACCATTTAAAAATATGAAGAGAAAACAATATTTACACCTCTAGGGATATTGCAACATATATTTCGAGGGATGTCTCTAGGGATATATTAATCGATGAGTCAATGTGTAGAAACAATTCATATAATTTTATTAAAGGATAGAGAAAGTGGTTTTTATTTAATGAAATCCTTATCATGATATGACATGTGGATGTGGATCTAGAGTAATGGTACCTAGGGGAGATAACTCGATAAAAGGTAAATCCAACTAGACTTGATCATCTCATGGTCCTGGAAAATGTGTCCTGTTGCACACCTAATTTGACACACTCAAGGTATATGATTTGTAAATTCACAAAATATTTATGACCCTTCATAAAGGATTTAAATATATGATGACTATTAATGGTCGAGGATAAACAGAAGGTTTTATGAATTAAAAATGTGTCATCATTTTAGCAGTATATACATGATTTTCATGATTACATTGTTTCCCATTATGATTGTTATTTCTCACCCTATGGTTTTTCATTTTTGTCAATGGAATAAGCCAAAAATAACTAAGTTAACATTGAATGAGATGTACAATTTTCAAATGAGTATAAAAATGGGATAATGACTATGATGAACAATATTTTTATTATTCCTAATATGTTATTAAGATATATGATTAAAAATCAACTTTCTCTATCCCTCAGAATCTCTATAAAATATAAGGTTATATTTCTCTGAGTGTCCAGGTAATTGAAACCATAAAGTAAAAAATATTTATTTTAAAATATACTAATAATTTGGGTAGAATTAAAAAATAGAATGTATCAGAGGGACACGAATTTGTTTTGAATGGGGAAAAAGGATATAAACCAAGTAACCAAATATGGAAGATGAAATGTTTGGTTAATATGATGTATGAGACTACTTGCCTCTCAATGGTATCATAAAAAATTGAATGTTTTAGATGTGGAACATATTATTATAATTAATAAGACATCCAAATAAGAATTATCATGAAGAGAATCATCATATTTTTATGAGTAATGGTTTTGATATTGATGATTAAGAGATTTCATATGACACATGAATGGAATGTAGTATTTAAGGAATAAGATGATGAAGCCTAGGTAATTGTTTGAGAAGGAAATTGGATGATTGAATTATTTCTGTGTATGAATTCAATAATTATGAAATATAATTTATTTTTTAGTATATGTTTTTCCTTAATTATTTTAATGAAGATCTAGACTGATGATGATGAAATAGAAATGTGATATTATGAAAAGGTGATATTATTGTAAAACACATTACTAATAGAAATATCACCCTTAATTTTTTCTTGATAATGATGTTGGGATAAATGAATGATTTGTAGGAATAAAATAAATTTGATAGTGTTGATGATCATGGAATTGAATATTGTTTTTTTGGAAAAATTGGTTTTTTTAACCACTGATGGAGTTTATAGAATTATTGGATTTATGGAATATGTTAAATAATCCTTGGATTTTTTAAAGAATAAGGAAGTATGTACATTTTCAATAAGGGTTTCGATAATTCATGTTATTACCATATTTTAATAGAATACCTGATTATGGTATTCAAATATCTATTGTGGGTAAATTGAGATATACTTTGTTTTATTTTGGGGGTATCATGATGTTTATTTTGAGAAAGTTTTTGACATTATTGATATGATTATGATTTTTAAAATTTTTTATGGTTTACCATATATAGAATAGTTTATGTTTATTTATGAAAGATGATTTAGAGATTAATGTATTACAACACAATATGATAATTTAATAATATTACAATTCAAGTGCTCACCATTTTGATAAGATGATAACTCAAGATAGTTATAATAACTTATCAATATATTTATGGATCCTATGATCCTTTAGTGCATCATTCATAAAAATTAACCATCATTTCATGGTATATGATATGAAATGTAAATTGATGAAGTCACCATTAATGGGTGATATTGTTTATATGAGATGAGATAAATTCAAGTAATCATATAACCTGAAGAAAATTCTTTCACATTAGGGAAAGTATCTAGAAATAAACAGTTTTACACATATCATAATTTTTTATTAAATCAATCCAATTATTTATTCCTATTTGTTTTTGGTTTTTAGGTCATTAACGTTATTTGTATCACCAACTTTCATTTAATCAAGGATCTCATTTACTCTCTATAATTATTTACACATTTATTCAAGGTCAAAATATTCACTTTCCACTAATATTCTCTTATGTGGAATCCTAGTTACTTATTTCACTAGTAACCATTAGTATCAAACATTCCTTTTTATGGTATGTTTTATAGTTTATCTATACAGTTTTGGTATCTCAAATGATATTTTTTAATGATAAATATCTTATGGATGAGATTAATTTCAAGGGAAAAATTAATTTTTTGGGGGTGGGGGTTTAATGTTAATTCTTCAGATTTTATGAAATTAGTAATTTTGGAAATTACTATAAATATTTAAATTTATTTAATTATAAACAAAATTTATTTTTAGAATGCATTACGGGCAGCAGTGGGTTTATTCAATAGCAAGCATGACAGGAGACACTGAGCATAAGAGAACCATGAAAAAAAATTATTTTTAATAAGACAATGATTATGTAGACATTAACTATGAGGGTATGACTAATATTAAATAATTTATAATATATAAATATAAATTATTTTCTCAAAATAAATTTATTTATAAATTATTATTTAATAATAAATATGTTTTTAGTAAGGTTATTATAATCTTAATATTTTTGTTTTCTTCAAAACTTATTTTCATTACTTTTTGTGAGAAAATATTACCAGTAATTTATTGATATTTTTGAAAATTAATACGATAAAAAGAAATTAATTTTTGAAATAATTATATCAAAAATAATTTATGATATAATCGTTGGATTTTTTCGGTAAATATTGATTTTTTAGAGAATATTGATAATGATAATTTTTGTAAAAATACTATTTCTTTTCAATAAAATAAGGAATTTAAATTCTCAATTATTTTTAACGTAACGTGACTATTATTTATTAATATTTAATCCACTAAAAAACATGTGAATCCGATTTATTTTTTATTTTAGCATAAGTTTTATTTTGGGTTTATAAATGGTTTTTTTCAAAAAAAAATATTTCTTTTAATGTGGATATTATTTATCTATTGTAATTATTTGATATAATACATAGTGATTATAATTTTAAATAAAATTTATATATTATATATGAACATATATAAATTATTATAAATGAATAATTATTATTAGATAATGATTTCGTATAAAATCATCTTATGATTGAAAAAATAAACTTCTAAAAAACCCACTTCATTGTCGCATATACGTGTTTTGTTGTAAATATGAATATTTAAAATTTTAGAAAATTTATTTTAGAAAAAAAAATTTATTTTGAATAATAATTTCATTATTATATTTGGGTAAATTATTGTGTTTTTCATAAAAATTTAATTTTTTAATAAATAGTGTATAATAATGAATATTAATTAAAATATCCTTCTTGTTTAAATTTATTATAATGTTAAATTATATCATAAATATCATTTAAAGAAGAATTATTTCATGCATATAAATATTAATAAAATTTCATTCATTTTAATAAATTTCATTATAAAATTTGATATTATTTTTTTTAATATTGTTAACATTTTCTCGTTGAGAACCCATTTTCTCATCCTTTCTATGGGATTAATATGAAATTATAATTTTCCACTTATGTTAATTTAACTTGGAAATTTTATTTTAATATTTTTAATCATAATATTTTATATTTTCTAATAACTTCATCATAATTATTTTACTAAAATGTATATTGAAAATAATATAAATTAATTACTATGTTTAAGGTTTAAATTGGTTGACTATGGGATAAATTCAACAGATAAGGACTAAAATGACCTAAATACATTTTAAAAAATATATTTTATAGATCTGTACTATCCAATAACATTAAATGAACATGAAAACTCTATTTTTTACCCCTTTTTCATGATAAAAATGTCAAAAAAATGTTTTATTTATGAAAACCACAAGTGATTCACCCATGTCAATTAGATAAAGAAATCAATATCCTCACTTCATTAAAACTCAATTTTTTTCCATCAATAACTTCAAAAATGACTTAACAAATGCCATAATATCACCCTAGAAGCCTTATTTTAGTGAACAATCAAGCCGGGGATTACTTTTGTTGCAAACCTAAGGAGGTTACCCAAAGCAGAGGTTATGTTTTTCAACAAGTGTTTTGATTTTCTTTCATCCTCCACATCCTTAAATAATTATTAAAACATGTTGATATAATTAATTAAATATTTTTTATATATTTAGACATTATTATGTTATTATAATTTCCTAAAAACAAATCCACTTCTATCAAATGGGTTACAAAAAAATATTTCTTGTGTATGGCGGGCTACCACCTCGCGAACAGATGATATTTGTTTTACATTACCACCTCTCATGGTTGAGAATGATGATTTATAATAACTGTATATATTAAATTTATAACATAATTATTCTTATTTAGTTATTATATCATATATAACTTTTTACTGTTCATTCAGTAGACGATATTATAACATCGTTCATGTGAATGAAGGAATACCACCTCACGAAGAGATGTGATTCTGTTTCCCTAACTCTTTAAATGGATGATAATAAGTATGAAGTTAATAAATATATATTATATAAATGAAATAATAATTACATTCATTAAATATTTATCATTCAAAAATGATATGATACAATTTTCTTTCTTACCATTTGACTCACTGAATGATGATAACATTTTTCATATACGTTTGGACAATGACCGTCACATATCAATATGACACTATTTTTTCATCACCACACAACATGGATGAAATTTATAAGTAAATTTAATTAAATAAGTTGTTATTTGAGTTATAATAATAATTCATTAAAGAAAAAATATTACTTACAACTTTTCCATAATGATCTTTTAAAAATGGAAATGTTACTCATTCATACATATAACCTATCTTCTTCAGGATTATAATGTAACTAATTACCCAAACCGTATATAATTATAAAAATTTTAAGTATAATTGATATATAAATATGATAAAAATATCATGATTGTTTTTATATAGTTTTATATTTATTAATTGATGTGGAACAAAAATAAAAAATGAAAACATATATGAAATACAAATCAGTTATTACTCAAAATGAGACTTTAACATGGAATTTTTAATAAAAATTTTCTAAAAGGATTAAACTAAATAATATATGGAATAATTTATATATATATATATAGTGTAAATTTATATTTATTACACAGTAGTCTCAAACGAGTATGCAGGAATTCAGGACATATAGAACGAGATTTTCATCTAGCTTTTTACTCATGTGAGGCACATGTCATACCCACCAATTTTTTATATAGTTTATATACTACCCAGAATATATTTATTATTATCTCATAAAAATATTTTTTATTTACATATTAATTTTATGATCTCAATTTCATGAGGTTCATGGTTCAAAAAAAACTAAATAAGGAAGGGATTTTTGTTTCAATTTTCTTTCTTTGAGACATATGTTATGTTTTACTCCTATCATATTTTACATGATTTATAAACATCCCCTTTAAAAATTAACTTGATGAAGTTATTTATCCGCATGATATTATGAATTTCATTTAATTATATTCCAGCTTGGTGATTATATTTCAATGTTACCAAAGTGGTAGCGATTTAGTGTTACTATCTCCTCATTTATCGAGATAGTTTATGATTAGGTTAGTGATTATAAAATCATATGATCCATATCTAAATAAAATCATGGATATTCATTTTCATTAATTATTTTAGGAGAATATATTTTCCCTTATTTTCCTTCCCTCTATTTACACATGCGTTCAAAATGATGTTTTTAATAAATGTTTTTTCTCATTTCAATCAAAAAACTATTTTCTTTTGAAACCATTTTTTATAAAAATATTTACAGAAAATGATATTAACGTATTTTTGAACTTATCTTGTAAAAAAAATTATCCATGCTTAAATATTTACAAAATTTTCTTATAGTAATCATTACATCGTTTTCGATCAAATTCAATTTGGATTTTACAAAAAAATAAGAAAACAATATTATATATCATGAAAATCATTAATCATATTTCCTACTATGATGAAGTCTCAATGATTTCAAGATTACCTGATATTTTATAAATGTTATTTTTAATTAAAAAAATTTGTGTAATATTTGTGAAAGATAAATATTTTAAATAAAATCCATCAAAATGAAATGTTTTTAAAGTATTTTTTAATGTAAATATGTTATTTTATCATGAAATTAATTAAATTATTAGTAAATGTTACTTTATAAGTTTTGAAAGTTTATTTTCTATCAAAATTATTTCTAAAATATTTTACAATGTTTAGTTCAAAAAAATAATTTTCAAAGGAAGGTTATATTCATCAAGAAATGTTATATGTGATTATTCATTCAAAATATTTGTCAATCTGAGATGACATAAATTGGGGTTATGTATTCTTTATTGGTGATGTGTTCCATGGATAAAATTCATTTTATTAATATGAGTGGTTAGTTTTTATGAAGACATGTTGTTTATGAAACCTGTATCTATTCCATGGGTTATAACATAAATAAATTCATTTGAAATCTACTTTTATCCATGGGTAATGCAATGATGGGATAATAATATGATAACAAAACATCCTAATTTTCTATAGGTTATGATATGATGATATTTGTATAATACTACATTCTTATTACGAGTTATGATATGATAAATGTTGTATGATCTTGGGGAACACAAATGTACGATTTTAATTATGTGAATGTTGGAAATCATATTTCCTTTCAAATAATTGGGTAAATATTTATATATCATGATATATAATATGACTGGAACTAATATTGAACCAAGTTTTTTATGAGAATTTCCCTATTATGATGGTCTTGGTAGTGAAATGGGACTACTTTTATTGTTTAGGGAGTGAACCCCTTCTACTATGATAGCCATGGAAGTGATACTTAACAAATTTCTAAAGTATTTTATATTATTATGTGAATTCACAAAATCCGTGAATTATTCTAATATGATACTCTTATGAATCTTCTTCACTGATTCCCTTTTGATTCATGTAGTTTTAACTCCAAATATTATTCCATGACTTAATATCATGATTGATTATATATAGGGTATGGTTTTAAAATGTTATGCTCATGTTTTTATACCCTTGTGCTCATATTGTACTTACACATCTCCCTTATTTACCCTAATAGACAATCTAAACTCACCATCTCTTATGTTTAATTTCCCTAGGATATAAAGAATTATTTTTTATAATCAGTACAATAGGGGGTGAGGTTTATGTGATACATTTAAGGTCATTCAGGAATTAAAATTATAGTGTTATATGTATACAAAGGAACTTAACCATTATAGTACTCGTGAATCTGTTTGTAATGAAATTAATTTTCATCTAAAAAGATGTATTATATATCTAAGAGTACTTTGAGGATTTGATAAAATATTTTTAGGATGAATTTGATGATTTTCTAACCATAATGGGTGTCAAATTTATAATTGAATAGAATACTAATAATTTTGAGGAAAATTTCATGGAATCATCCATATAAAATGAAAACAATTTCACCCATGAAGTGAATAAACTAGTATAAGAAACTCTAAGAATTATGTATAATCTACATTCTACATAGTATAACCCCAACAAAAAATTAGAGGAGTACACATCTACCAATATGAAGACCCATTACATACTCTCATGTGTATTAATTATTTATTAATTTAAATATATGGATGATATTGTTGCACTATTTTAGTACGATTTTCAAATAAAAGTGTCCAGTCATAGACATTGTTATAAATAACATGTTGTGGTTTTTATTAAATAATATAAACAGACTATCATAATATGGTTAGTAATTAAAACATCTACAATGGTTAGTTAAAACCTAGTACCCCCATAGGGGGAAAACTATGTATTCTTTAGAATTTTTTATTTTTTTATAATAAAATAAAATACCTCCAAATTAAATTTTATATAATTTTTCAAAAGTATAAAAAAACTAGAGATATCACATTAGTTTATTATTGAGAATAAAATGTAGAGAATAACTCGATCCAACGAGAATAGTAAATATCATGTTTTTTTACTTTATATATTTATTTTTTCATTGAAATGTTTCTAATTTTTTTTAGATTCAATGGAAAGTATCAAATAAGTGCAGGGGAAGGGAATTTGAACATCATTAGAATATTTTTTAGGATATATTATTGTGAATCGATAAATAATATTCATCATATTGTTTTTATCATTTATTTTTGGTTGTAGAATGTTTTTAGCATTGGAAAATTATGTTTAACTATTATTAATCATAGTGGATAAATTCCATCCTATTTTTAGTATTTCATGAATTTTTAATTTAATATATTTCTATGATTCTAGAGAAAAATTTTCATCTCTATTTATATATATTATATTTATAAACAATAAAAAGCAAAGTTTTTGTAAATGTGTATGGGGAATTGAAATTATAACATGAGGAAATAATATTTTGGAAATTAGAAAAACTAATATTGTTTTTTTGAACAATAAAACCGTTTGGATTCAATTCCAAATACAATAAAATAATTCCTTTGAATTTAGAGTACAATGGTAAATTGAGAACCCAAATTGATTTTCTTAGATAGTTAAGCACTATGTATGTGTGTAAAACATTCCAATTTAAATCTACTTATCACTGTCTATAAACAAATATTGAAAATTCAATAAATTACGAATTATAAAACATGAATGTATTTAGGTTAGGAGATTATTGATCCCAAACTAGGAATTGAGAAATTTTCTTTCAAGAAAAACATTTTAGATATATCAAGGAAGAGGAAAATAGATATTTGGTATTAATAAATTGGTGGAAAGTTATAATTTAATTTTACCCATGTTAATGGATTTGGCCACTAAAATACAGTTTGATTTCACTCCTAAACTGGTAGAATTATATTGTATTAAAGGTGGATATTATTGTTTACAAATATAGAAGTAATTATGTTTTTAATAAACTTATTAACATTTTATTCATTTCATTTCTACTATGTTTGTCCGAAAATAGGCATGATAAATCATTTAAAAGAGATATATTATTTTTATTACTTGGTTGTTAAATGGTTTATGTGTGGGATGTAATGTGAGATAATTTTTCCCATATTATAGAAATCCTTTCATTATAATTTAACCTCCAAACTGATACAAAACCTGAGTAATCAATTCATTTTTTAATATTCTTTTATTTTCATTGTAACTTGGAAGACCCCTTCATTGATTATCATTGTATTCATGGATGAAAGATATTAAATGAAAATGGGAAGTGGATTTAATATGGATTCAATGATTTTATATAACTTACCTACGATTCATTTGGACTCCACTAGATGATATTGTGAAATGAAAAACGGGAAGCAGATTTAGAATTTCTTTTCCACCAATCATGTGTGACTTTTCCAAGACTGTATAATATTCTCTAAAGATTCACAAAGCAACATATAAATTTTCCCATCTCAAAGGATATTTTCACTATCCATCAAGTATCATATATAATGTTTTGAGTCATGTTTTATGATAGTTTTTCCCTTGTAGGAGATATGAAAACATGTGTTGGTCAATTGGAAAATGTGAACATTCTGGACAATCCCATATGCGATTACTCCTTATGTATGATATATTTAGATTGATAAAATGAATTTTTTTGGATAATCATAAGGAATGGAAATGTATGTAATTAATTTTGTTTTTTATCCATATAAATTACTTTTCAACCATCTATGTATAACTATTTCCATTTCCATTTTAGGGTAATAGAAACTGGAAATCTAAAATTCCAAAATTTAAAATGGTAAATCCGAAAATAAAAAAATCATTACATATTATTCCTAAATCAAGAAATGATTCACTTGAAACAAAAAATGGGACCCAAAAATTTGAATAAGGTTTTAGTTTTATGTAATGGATTATGATAGAAGGGACATCTTGAGAAGAACCAACTAAAGAATTTTGAACCCTAAAGATTTGTAGGTGGTATATATCTTATCCAAGAGGGAACAAAGTATCATTGAACATGACTAAAAAATATAGATTTGGAATGTGATGAATTCTATAAATTCATTTTATATATTCTATTATAAAGGATCAAATACTGGGATATTATCCTTAGATTAATTTGGTTTCTATATTTACTGTATATTATATAATTAATTCTATTTCATTTATTATATGATTATTTTGTTATCTTTGTCCCATATTTCTAGATTTTTATCCCAAAGTGAAGTTATTTTTATTCACAATATTTCATAAATGATGATATTCTAGCATGAAGATCACCTATTATATGAAAACTAGTGATCTAGAATCCATACACTATGATTATCAGTTCACATTTTATACTAACAATTTTGGTGTCTGAGGTAATATGTAGATTATTATATGTGATGATTCTTATTTACATATTTTTATTCCCACAGAATAAATCATTTCCACTTCCATTATTTTGAACAATAATATATGATGGGATCTGTGGTATGAGTAGTATTTAGACTTTTTACTGTAGTCCCTTCGGGGTGTTATGGATTGATCACATTAGATGATTCCTAATAATGATAATAATTTTCTCAATTGATATTGTGAGGTTGTGGGTATTTTCATGGATAAAACAAAAAACCAGATAAAGAGTAGAAATATTGAGATAAGAGGTGATATCTATTGTTGAATACATAGTGTATTCATTCACACATTTATTTTTTATCTAAATTTCAATTTCCTTAAAAGTTTCATGCATCATACCCTATTATTATTCATGTTATAAAAATTTTGCAAAAGAATAAAAATTTCTTCTTAAGTGAAAGTATATTGAGTCTCTAAGTGAAATTATCTGGGAGATGACCCCAGATAGCCAATGGGAAATATCCTAGGGTTAATAAATATTGAAGAATGCATGGTTATTGACCAAATTCTCATCACTACCATGTCAAATGCCATGGTTTTATTCTCATTAATTTCATGAAAACATGGATTAGTCAAATGTTCGATATCATAGATTAATACTACATAGATACTGATATTTGTGAGGTAGTCCTATGTGGTCCTACATGGTTTAGATTAATCTCATGTGATAAATAACATTCAAGTTCCAATAATATATTATGACTAGTATATCATATTTTTAACCTTGTGTAGACTTTCTTTGTGTGTATTAATATTATATACGGGATTCGAGGATTTAGTAATGTTTCCAAAGGATTATTTATCCCAACACTAGGCTATGTCCCCAGGAGATTATACAAACAAGACCACAACACATCGAGTTAACCATACATAGACCACTCTATACCAGTTTAATCATCGGTAGACCTATTCGTAGTGATAATAGAGGATTTAATGTGATGTGAATATTATTATAAATGATAAACCTAAAAAAATTACCTTATATATATTTCAAATATTAATTGACTTAAATAATTTATGGAAAATTGTAAATATGATAATTTAATTATTAATAAATGCATTTTTTATTAGATAATTGTAATATTTTTAAATTTATAAATTAATTTTGTTATATTTATTAAAAAATTATTTTAAAATTAATAATAGTTAATATTAAAATAACTATTTCTAATGTTTATTTATTGACATAAAATTTTGATATAAATGTTTGGTTCAAAATTATAAGGTTGATTTATAAAATTATTATGAATTAAAAAATATCTAAATATATTGTAGGAAATATATATTTAAATTATGATGTATTAATAATTATTATATTTAAAATTTCCAAATTAATCCCCCATTTGGAAAAAATTTTATCCTCATCAACAAAATAGGATTTATTTGATAATGTTTATAAATAATAATTAATATATGACATTTTTAATTTGTAAATAGATTACATATTTATTACTGAAAACTAAAATATTTATATTTCATAATATATAATACATTAAACGTGATTTACCTATAATTAATTACATGAAAGTATTTAATATTAGAAACAAATATAAAGTGTTTATATTTGTTTAATTGTGTAATGTCTGAATCAGATAGCTAACTGAAAAAGTGTATACAATTTTTGTTGTTGTTAGAATGTGCTCTAGCATAAAAACATGAATCCATTATCATTAATGAAAAGGAAATTACAAAAAATTATAAAAGATGAAACATCACATTTGTCCCACCAAAAAAGGTAAATCATATCTAATGTAATATGATTAAACAACGTTAGATTTCTACTATCCGCACCTTCAATGGCATGATCAGGAGAAAGTGGATTTTCAACCCTTTAAATGTGAGTATCGATGTAATCATTGATGTTATGATACTCAAAAAAATGAATCCATTGATTCAAAATCATCAACATAAAATGTGTAATGATTTTTCAGATTGCATGAGTAGTGATGGTTAAATAACACTCATCCTTGAGTTTATTCCAACCTTTCTTCTTAGCGTGATCAGTCGCAACCATAACAAAATTTATTTATTTAATAATTAATCATAAATATTTTATCTAAAGTTTAGATTCATTAATTTTTTACTAATTTATTTTTATTCTCTTTTTTATTAATTGTAAGTATACATTTATCATTTATATATTTATGTTTAATATTAATTTAAAAAAAATTAAACTACTTGTAAAATTTTCTACTAAAATATAAGTAGTTACATGCTAATAATGATAAATGATTATATTTTTTATTCCAGGAATTTGGATCGTACTATTTTATAAACATCATAATTAATGATAATTATGATTTATGTGTAACAAGAATAAGTTTCTTGATCCTTAGGCATGTTACTAATTTTGATATATATATATATATATTCGTATAGTTGTACATTGATTTAAGTTACTAATACAAGATATAAGTTGTCTAAAACGAAAAAAATGAGTATTTTTTGATCATGTTGATTTGGTGGTAAATTAGACGAATTAAAATGTAAATCATCATAAGAATTCATATGTGTATAGATAATAACTTGAAAAAATATTGTCATTTAACAAATACTATTTAAAATAACTATGTGTAAGTTTACTTCCAGTGAAAGAAGATGTGAATCCCATGATCATTGAATTGAGTATGATATAAAAAAGTAGTGTTCCCATGGATTACCATGTTTATTATAATATGGAAATGGATAACCCATGGTATATTTTAGAAAAATGAAACATTGATATTTGGGTTATAATTTCCATGAATCCCAATGATTTTGGATAGTGTAGTAACGATGTTATTTTTATCCATATGATAGATTAGATAGAGAGGTGTTCACTCAACCATATAAGTGTTATATGTAATATGATTATGATTATGGGATACCTAAATATATATTTCATGAGATGAATGAAAAATTGGGATCATTTCAAAGTGAAATAAATATATTTTCCATTAAATGGTTTGATGAATTTTAAAAAGATCAACATTTTCATGGGAGAATATTTATTTAAAATCTTTATTAATTTTAAAAAAAATTTATAATCATCTCTTAAAAAGAATAATTGAATTTTAATCAATAATATTTTCTTTGTGATCATTGTTATATAAATAATAAGAGTAATGATAGAAACTCATAATAGTTGTAACTTAGGAAAAAAATTTACTATAAGAACCCCTATTTTTCATAAAAAATACAAACACAAGTAAATAATATTTTATTTTCAACATATGAATGTTGATTCTTATGAGAAACATATAATGATTCACTTGAGACTTTTATGGAATTATATGTAATATGAAAAAAATTATTTCATTCTCTGTTTATATATTCAATATGATTTAGAATGATAGTGACTTAGTGTGACTAGAGGTTTCTATGATTATTATTTTTGGAAATGGAATTAAAAATTGTTCCATCAGGTTGTTTATTTATACATTATAAATGAGTCAATGAAATATTTACCATATGTCCTCAATTTATTGATAATAGACATACTAGGGAACGTGATGCTGATGTTCATCCACTCTATCGATAGTATAAGTTAGTAAATGTTTAAATTAAAAGAAGAGAAGTTAGTTAGAGATTAAAAAAATTGTTTCCTTGAATATTCATAAAGTTTCATTGAATCATATATTAATCATGAGGGGATGACTAAAAAAAATTGGTTGGAAATTTATAGAATACATGAAGAAGTTTTGGAAATAGTAGGGAATGTCCATGTCTGGAATTGAAGTTGTAGAAATTATTAATTGAGTTTATAAGGATATGTAATACCAAATATATGATTTAAAAATGTTTTTATTATAATGAAGTTCATCATTAATGTAGGAATAATTAAATATTATATTATTTATAAAATTTATGATGAAAATAGTTATTATATTAGACATTTTAATATGAAAGAAAATATCATGCTTAAAATTAATCTAAATAAATGATTTAGTTTTTATCTCATATTACTAATAAGAAAAGAGGAGTTATTTCTTAACAAACAATTTATACTAACAATATGAGATTTTACACATGGATTATACATCATTTATTTCTATAACACACTTTAGAAGAAGATAAGGATAAAATATTTATATCATGGATAAATGTTTTTATCCAAATAGTTGATAGAATATGATGAATTGATATTCCAACCCCATTAGTAGAATATTATGGTTAATAAAAATATTTTTAATAAAAATAATTGAAACACATATAATCCATATTCCATAGGGTTACTATAGTTTATTTTTTAGTTATTTATATGAACAAAAAATATGAGTTTTTTCTAACCACAAAGTATTATGTATATCTTATTATTATATTTTAACGAATATATAATGTCTAAGATGATAGCTATAATATATTAATAATTTTAAGTGTTCACCTATTTTAAATTGAAGATATTTCTATTAATAATTCAATGTCAAGGGAACATAATATCATAAAGGAGTTTAGGATGTGTTGGTAAAGTAAAAAATATAAATAATTACAATAGTTATAAAAATAATTTTTATTATAATTTTGATGGAAATTAGTTCAAGGATGATGATTATATTCTTATCAAGAGTTTTAAATTTCTATGAAATTAAATAATATCATAAAGGTTTTTGTTTTGAAGTTAAAAAGTTTAAATATGTTTATAGTGTTGGTAATTAGGAATATGGTTCATATGCCTCACAACTATTCTAACTATATTTACTTACAAATGTCACTCACAAATGAGTTTAGTGAGAGGGTTATATTTAAAGTTAACCTGGGGTTATATAAGTAATTATAGAGATATGTAATAGGTTTATCAAAACACCTAATATAAAAAATCCATATTACAAATCTGCAATCCAACATATATGATATGTTTGAAAAGAACTTATTAATGTTTTTATGTATTTTTAAAATATAATATGAATATAAAACATTTCATGTTTAATAAAATACAATTTCACCTATATAATTTTTCCATGTTTGATATATATATATATATATATATATATATTATAATACATTTTAAGAGGTAAAATGGTGATTTACCTCTCACTGTATTATTTCAATATATCCTTAACTAATTTCCATCCTGTAGTATTATAGGTTATGATATAATTTTATGTGATTATGAGTTTTATTATTGTATTCGGATAACATATATGCTAATGAGGTGGAAATGAGTAGTTTACACTAGATGTACCATGATGTATAACACACACATAGTTTCATATAAAATGTATTTGGTATACTTGGGGATGATAGTTCATATTTTTTGTAACAGATACTTGAGGGTAGTGACACACCTAGAATTAAAACCTTAATACTTTGATAACATTATAAAATAAGCTTGGGGGTTATGTAAATTTTTTGGGGGTTAGTTATGTTTTTGATAATGTCATTTTTTAGGTTAAAAGAAGATGGTTTTTTCCTCTTATATAAAAGGTAAAAAAATATGGTACTTCTATTCAAATGTTCAAGGAAAGGTATGATCCTTCCTAGATAACACATATCATTTTTTATTTATTTATTAGTAGGGAATGGGATGCATTCATCCATAAAGGTGATTAAAATGTTCTGTATTCATTGAATATGTGAGTTTATTACTAGAAAATTTATACTATATGAGTTCGTTATATTGGATTGAAAATCTTTATATAATATTCTGATTTTATGTCATGGGAAAATGGTTCATATGATTATGAGATATTCATATGATGTAGTATGTGGACATTGTTAAATAGAAATATGTGTTTAATGGATATCATACGAGATTATATTATAAATTATGTCTAATTAATTATTATTTAGATGATTAACTTTACATTCAAATTATATTTGGGAATATAAATTTTTAATCAATTTTTGAATGAATCATCCAAACACACTTTGTGTTTTACTGAATAACGAATGAGTTTTACATAGATATATGATGTAAAATTGTTTTAGAATTTATTTGTAAATAGTTTTGTATTGTTATACACTATTTATCAAATATGATGTGATATATGATAAATAGGATATTATATTTATAAAATATATTTACTAATATTCAAAATGAGTTTGGGATATTTTATCCTTATTTGTTTTTTATGATACAATATATGGTAGAATGGAACTAAATCTGTGTGACCTTACTGTTAGTTGGATATTGATAGTGATACACCCTAAATCATGTTATTTCAATAACAATCCATGGATAATATCAAAATTAAAGTCATATGGATAACTGAAAATAAGTTATCAATAACGAAGCTGAAATGATTTTGAAATTCATGAACTTCACCATAGGTCCTTGAATTTTTATTGATGAATCTAACCATCAAGGCCTCTCAACCAAGACTTCATTAATAATAAATGCATATTATTTTTAAAATACCAATCTTATATTGAATACATAATTTTTTATCATGAAACTTACCAGGGTATTTTGGTTGATCTATAACAATGACTATCTTTCAATTTTACATCAAATGCATACATTTTATTATTAATTTTCAATATAATTCATTTTAAAAATTCAAAAGAAATAAAAAAAATATCTTTATTAAACTAATATAATGGAATATAAATATATCCATATTAAATAAATTAACTTACATATTAATATTTCTTTTAGTTGATAACATATATAAAAATGGTATATGATTGAGACAACATCAGAGTTGTGGAATTGATCCTTTTTACATAAAATGTTGAAATGGAGGAGATAATAATGTCTAAGGAAATATAACCAAGATAAACTAAATGAAAACAAAACCGTAAATAATTAAAGGCTGAAATAAAACCATTTATCAATTAGAATTGAAGGTTTTTACTTAATACATCCCCTTATAAAAAATAAATAATATATTAAAAACAACTTCCTTGTAACATCATGATTGAATATATTTATAAATCAATTTTCAAAATTCTTTTATTCACTTTAATAAAATAATACCATTTTCATTTGATATTATTTTTAATAAAAATTCATAAAATATTTAGGAATATATCTTAATTTAAAATAATAATATAAAAAATTAATGGAGTATTGATAATCTATTATTCCTATTTTGGAAGGAAATGGTGATCAATCCCAACATGTTAAATACCACATACTTTAAAAAAATTGGTAAAATGATGAAATTACCCATATGGTATGCATTTAAAATATTCATCTTTAATAATTTGTATAGAATATCAAATATATTTGAAAATGATATTTATCAACCATTGAGACATAAATAATATCATTTTTGAAATAATTTATTGAATCTCAACATGGAGTAAAAATATTTGTAAGGAATCATTAAAATGAAAATTTTAATATAAATACCCTTAAAAGTAATTTACTTATATATTTTTTACTCTAAATTATAATAAATGGAAAATAAAAATATTAAACAAGACATAATAAGTGGTTAATAAAATACATTCAACTAAAAATATTATTTTCCTATAATTATAAAAAATATATTATGAATATAAATTATGTAAAAATAAAAAGAGTTTCTAAGAGAAATCCCTTACTAAAATGGTAAATTTTGAATAAAAAACAATTAAAATAGATAATGTTAATAAATGAATTAAATTTCATAAATAAATAGGAATTAAAGTTATAAAATTTTGAGGGGGAAACATATATATTACATGTATATGAAATTAGGTACATAATTTAACACAATCTCATTTATGTGAAAACGATACAAATTTACCCTTACCATGATTCTGATCTTAGTCGTATGGGTTTTGATTACAAATATAATGAATTTAATTTTATTTAATACATTATATAGAACACTTTTCATATTTACTTCAGTTTTTATGTTCCTTATATAATCACTTTAAATCCATTCATTGAATTGTACTTACATTCATCGACCTATTTCAGGTTGTTCAATCAATTTCATTAAAATTACATTAGTATGTTATATCTGGTTTTATGTGTTTTGATAATGTTAAATAGTCTCAATAATTTAAATTATTGAAAAATATATCCTTTATTCATAAAATAGAAATTTATAATCATTCATGTTTGTAAGTAATATAATTAAAAACCAGATTGATTCTTGGAGGTGGTAGTTCACACATATGCATGAGAAACATTAAATTTTTCCATTTGATAAAAGTGTGAGAACGTAGATGGTATATATTAATTATTATTTAAAATTAACTAATTAATATAATATATATTTAATTAACTAATCTATAATTACCATCAAATTAAAATTGAGATAAAAAATGAATTACATTGTTACATGGAGATGGTATGTTCTTTGTGTGAACATGTGATGTTTTTGTTTCCCAATGAAATAAATTTAATTATAAAATGGGGTTCTATTTATCATAATAACATCTCATTATATTTTTTATAATATACTTATAATTTTAGGGTTGATAAAATATATTTAGAAGAATTATATGAAGAAATAGACTTTGAACGAGTCCCATAAGAAAATTACCTATTCTTTGATAGATCTCCCTTAGGCTTTAATTTTAACCTTATTAGAGTTTGATTTTAGTAAGAAAATGATCTCAAGTATTATTTATATTAATTGAGGATGGTTTTTGTATGGGTAATTTGTAGATGTCTCAATGTGTGTAAATTATGGAGGCGAATATGTGCCATTTTATATTTGAGTAGAGGGACACACACAGAATTACTTATAAGATATTAAAAATATAAATGTTTCTTATTATAAAAGTTGAACCATATTATAAATTTTTATAATATGAGTATTTTAAGGTAAAAAATAAAACAAGAATATAATGTATGATCATGTTTTTTCTGTTATTTTGATGACTTGTCCCTATAATTTTAATCCTTTTAACCTGGTTACCCATAACAGAGTTGATAAATATTTACCGTTGTAATTATTAATAATGTCTAATAATTAACATATTATTATTATATAATAAAAATTATAATTGTTCTATATATTGAATAAATTTTACATTATTTTATTCTAATATGTATAAGAAATTACATTTAATATGAATTCAAATAGTGCAAATGAATCTCGTTTTTAGAAAAAAAATTTCTTTAAGCATTGAATTGATTTTATATAAAAATAATCTATATTGTTGATTTAAATTGAAATAATTGGATTTGGATAAATAAAATGTTTCTTTATTTTCATTAATACAAAAAAAATGTAATGAATATTCAAAATTCTTGACTATAAGAGAAGAATTAAAAATATTTTTTATTTATAGAAATCATTACACATATTCAGAAATGTAATATATATATTATAAAGATAAAAATTATGTTTTTATTTGAATTATATTACTTATTAAATTTATATTTGTTATTAAAATACGTTCTCATAGATAGTAATTTTATTCTTACTTCATTATAATATCATAAATGTTATAGTTTACATAAAAACCAATATTTTTCATAACTCTCCCAAAAATTAACAATTTTGTATTAAATCTATAAAATTCATCCTAAGGATATTTTGATAAGGTGGATTAAAATATAGAATTATTTTATATAAAATTAATTTATAATTTTGTTTCATTTTTTGAATAACTGTTTTTTAATAAAGTTATTTGTATTATGTCACTGTTTATTTTGAAAGAAAAGATTTGTTATTATAATTGAATATCAATGGTTAAATTATTCCCTCCTTAAAAAATTTCATCCTATAAATTCATATGTGATAACTTCATAAATATATTGGGGTATTTATTCCTCATATCTTCTTTTGCTTCTAATAGTTCCTCTTATTTTTTATGATTTCCCCAAAGTAACTTCACTAAAAATGTCATCAAACTTGCTACAATATTTCTCTGGTCTCAGGAATCTCGATATTAACATCATATTATAATAAATCATTTTCAAATACAATGCCCTCAAAGGTGAGAACATATTTTTGGTCTAGCATGTACTTCTATAATATAAAGACATGGAACACATCATGAACATTAGAGATGTTAGGTATCATTACCAAATGCAAAACCACATCTCCCATTTTGTCCAATATATCAAAAGGCTTAATATAAAATGAAATTAGTTTCCATTCATTTTGAAACCTTATCAAACCCTTCTAAAGAGATACATTCATGAAAACATGATTCACTAATATAAATTACATATCATTCCTTCTATTATCCACAAAACTCTTTTTCCTTCATTTATATTTCATTATATATCTCTAAATACTATTTAATTTCACTATTATCTCATAAAAAACTCTAGGAATAAAAAAATAATTTCACTAAATCCATCCAATGATTTTTGTGCATAATATATTTTCTTTAATAATGTTGCATATGGTTCAATTTTAAATGATCGATTAGAATATATTATTAATTGAAAAATCCACCAAATATAAATATTGATCCCACATACTATGACCGTCATGTGGGTTTTACCTAATCATGTCAAATAATGTTTTAATATTCATTTAGAACTATCCATCATTCTGATTATGATAAGATCTTTTAAATTGTATCTTTCAGTAAAGAGCCTCTTGAATACCTTTCCATAAATTTTTTTATTCCATGGCTCATGATCAGACACAACGAAAATAGGTTTACCATGAAGCCTTAAAAATTATTTAATATAAAGTTGTTTTATGTCCTAATGATTTATATTTTACCTTATCGTGTTGAAATTTTATATACATGATAAGGCGATCAATATTAATCTGTATGGCATCATTCTTTCTAAGAGTTCTTATAAATCTGACAATAATGCTTATAATAATATCATATGGTCTTCACACCGGAATAGGTAGAGGTTTCATGACTCCATTAGGATGTTTTCTCTCAGCCTTTACCTATTTAAACACTATACTTGTTGATAAATACTCTAAAATTTATAATTTAGTATTATCCTACCAAAAAATTCTACTAAAAACTATATACTTTATTGCTATTAGGGTGTTTAGAAAAATTTATACTCTGACATCCATGTCATAAATCTCTTTTTACCTCTACAATAGACTGGACAAATATATTCTTCCCTAATTTAAATATACCATATTTATAGATAAACACTACCAACCATCCATCAATCACGAATTTTATTTTATTTCAAATATTATTATCTTAAATATGGGAATTTTTTTCTCTAGTAAGTTTGGTTTGGAATTAATTTAGAATACATGTGATGCTTCCCATTTCTTAATGATTCACATATCTAACATTAATTTATAAACAAATATATGATCTTTTTTCTGTCCCCATTTATGTCAAAAGCAATAATCATTGATACTCAATTCATTATCTAATTATGTTTCCATCCAATGGTGGTATTGTATTGATAAATCATAATACTTGAGTAGTACAAGCCATCTCATTTTCCTCATGATGAGATGTTTCTAAGATAATATTTGTTTAAAACTATTTATGATCCTTATATATTTCACATTTTTACCATAAAGGAAATTCCTTTATATATATAATAAAAAGGTTACAGTAATTAACTCTAGATTATGTATTGGATAATTATATTTTGGAATAATTAGATTTAATTATTCATAGGAAATAACTATATTCTTATACATATGGACACATCTAATTTCCTTCATTAATTCATTACTATATGTCACAAATCCATCCCCTCCTGATAATAATACCAATATCAGTGAAATGAACAATATTCTGTTTACATATTCGAATAATTCAGTACATTATTCAAACCATGCTAGCTTAACCACATTATGTGTCATCTTTTTAAATGGTTTAGTTAATAATGATTTTTTTTAATGAATCGTCGATACAAACCTACTAATGAAAGAATACTCTAGAACTATATTAAATTTTATGGTTATTTATAATCCACCACTACCATTTTCATTGAATGATAATCTAATATTTCATCATTAGAGACAACATGGACCTAAAAGAAATCATCATGAATATATAATTTACAATAGAATAATTTTCCATAGAACTATTTTTCTCTAACAGTATAGTGAATTATTCTAAAATAAATGATATTCTCATTGTTGAATTTATTGTATATCAATATGTCATCAATAAATATTATATTGAAATATTCTTGGTAATCCTTGAATACTGTGTTCATCATATATAAAAAAATAGAGGGCCCATTATTCAATCAAAATGTAATTACTATAAATTCATAATGTTAACACCTATTTCAAATTGTTATCATTCAAATATATTCCTTCCTTGGATTTGATGATACATAGAAGAACGATCAATCATTGAAAAATATTGATCTGGTTGAAGTAAATCAAACAAGTCAATAATTCATAGAATATGATACCTATTATTTTTTTAATGGAATTTTTTTTTCTTGTAATTTATATAACATAATTTATACTTCATATAAAGAGTATGGGATCACCATAGTGAAAAACTAGGGGTGTAAAAATCCATTATCACACAAATCTTGTAGTTTTTTTTATTTCCAAAAATTACAATATGCTCACCCTATTTGTTTCCCTAGATATAGTTTTCCATTTTGGTTGAGAATAATAAAAACCTCAACTTCATCCTAAGGTGGATGTCCAGGTTGTTCATAAAGAAACAAATCTATGTATTCATACACAATATGTTTATCCTCTATTCAAATGATAAATATCATATTCATAGTTTTCATATTTTCTTATTATGCAAGAACAGAAATAATGATAGCTACCAATTGTGGATCTAGACATGATTTAGATGATATATTAAATGATTTTAAGATAAGGCATCCTACACTACCTTCACAAACAATAATTTCCTTCACTTATAAATATTATTTTTCTTTTTAATTTGAAATCCATTATGTAAAAAGGATTATATCAAATTCAACCCAATGTGTAATATTAATTTTTTAGATAGGGTATTTCTAGCTGGAATAAATTGATATAACAAATACATCTTTGTTACAATAATATTTACACAATGACTATTAATTTACAACTCCATTATTTCGATTGTTGTGAAATTTTTAATTTTATTAGAAAAAATGGATGATATAAAAGCATTAAAAACTAGAATAAAAAATCAGTTGCTAAATATGTAGTTTTAATAAATGTACCTACCAAGAAATATTTTGGATCTTCAACCTCTACTATAGTAATTTCATATGAATATCCTTTTCCCTATGGCCTCTTCTACTGGAGGATCCCTTGAAACATGAGACATTAGTTTGAATGATGTGGCACCTCTTTACAGTAGAAGAATTGGATAATAGTGGTTTCTTTATTTCCATTTTATTCATAAGCATTATTACCCATGACTGCACATTTGACGAAAACTCATGTTACCCTTAATAATATATGTGATTTTTTCTTTCCAAAATTATCACATGTTGGAAACCCAATATTCACATTATTTTTGGATTGACCCATTTATGTTTTCTAGGTTCTCAACCAACCTCTTCTTTTTCTCACATTCTTTCATGAAATAATTCATGTAAAATTATTTCACATTCTTGATAGAAAATGATATTATATAAAAATATAATGAATTTTATTGGGAAATGAACAACCTTTTGTGACTAAGATTTAGAACATCAATGAAATGGTCAATCATGTAATATTGAATACATTTGTACCCAAAAAAATTCTATATAAACATATAAAGATCGGGGTGTACTAACAAATTATTTCTCGTACCATCTTATTTAAATTTATGATCACCTAATACATTTTAGCACATTATTCTCAAGGAAATAATTTCTTAAATAATTTCACAATAAAATTATATATTCTTCAATTTATATTTCATCATACCCTTTAGTGTTTTGGATCAATGAACACCATTGATTAGTATTTACCTTTAGAAAATACAAATATGGAATATCATTTTGGTTTTATTACTTTGCAAGTCCATATATATATTTTAGGGACATATAACATTGTTCAGAAACCTATAGACTATAACATATTTTAAAAATATATTATATTATATCATATGAATAAATAAAACAAAAATCAATTGTGTTATTGAATAACAATATGATCCATAATAGAAAGGGTGTAATTTATAACCGACGACAGCTTCCCTAATATGTCATTGATCAACTCAACTCAAACACTCACTATGTTGAATTAATCAACAGGGTATTCTCTATATTTATAATAGGTGTTGATTCCATTTCTTCTATTGGACCACATGTAAAAATAATTGATCACATTGAGTTAGATGATATTCTTCATTAATATTGATCCATGAAATAAAAATTCTTATGATGGTAAATGTTGTAAAATATCTTATAGCATTATCATAATTACAATGTTATCTATGGTCATTTGAAATATAAATCCCATATATCTTACTAAACTTCATATGATAAAAACATTAACACACTAACTATATTAATCAAGATCAATTGTTTAAATAATTACATTGGAATAAGATTCGAGGGATAATACCATTAAATATAGATCTGTTTAGAATTATTGGAAAACTAAAAATATTCATGATTCCCATATTACATTGGAAATATAAAAACATAGCCCAAAAAACATTATTTCATTCATGAAAATAATTCATAATATCATTTTTCTTATCTTGGGGAAATGAAAACATGTAAATTACGATCTATTGTACTTAGTAAGGTTTACGTACAGTACAATATATCATTATTAATGGATTTTTAATCAATATCTAAAAGATTATAATCATAACACATGCCATTAAATAAACAACATTAGTTCACTAATCATCCATAGGTAATATCATGATAGAAATAAATTAGATACTGAAATTGAATTCTTAATAATGTTAATTCAACTATACAAACAATTAATTACATTAAATAAATTCATAAGCCACATTATCATGAATATTATCTTCAAGGCCACTCATCTAAGACATTATTATTAATAAATGGTTTCATGTAAACCAAAATACAACCTAATGTTGAATAATTGTTTTTGTCTCATGATACTTATCAATACATCATCATGATATCTATAGCTGGGCCCCACCATCACTTTTTTATAATATTAATTACTTATATATTGAATTATCAATACAATTCATTCTCAAAATTACTTATAAGTTATTATTTATCAATTTTAAATCTAGAGTATGTAACGTTAATATTTCACCAGTAACTCTAATAAAATACTAAATAAGATTAATTCAATCAATAGAATATATAGAAATGGTTATGGTGGAGACAACACTAGTGTAGTGTAAATAATCATGATTCAAACAATACGGAAATATAAGAGAATATATTTTCCAAAGGAATTTGATATGATAATGTTAATAATAAAAAAACCATAAAACAGATAAGGATCAAATAAGCCTATATATTCATAATAAATGAGGGTATTTTCATAATTCCAAAACATGAAAATAATATATAGCAAATACATTAAAAATAAATTCTTCGTAAATTTTTTATGAATCCAATTACATGTCAGTTTTTAAAAAAAAATTAATTCCTATACGAAAATAATACAATTTATCATTATATCCATTTTTAATATAAATTCCCAAAATATAGATAAAATATTTTATTTCAAAATAACAATGGAAAATTTTAAAATAATCATGATAGTTTATAATTTCTATAACAATGATTTAGGGATGCCAACCAGATGTGTTAAAATCATTGTTTGGGAAATTTATCAAAGGATGAGAAGAACCATAGGGTAAACATTGAAAATATTCCCTTGAAGTACATTATATATATTTCCATAAATAATTCAAAATGAAATTTATAATCAATTGAAGCAAAAATATGAAATTTCTTGAAACATTTAAAATAGCCTCGATTAGGATGGAAAATGAAAACAAAAATTCAAAAAGAAAGTCCTTTAAATGTATCTTACATGTTAATTCGTGATCTAATAAGTAATGTAATGGAATTTGAAAATTTAATCCAATACATAACAAGAGTATACGAAAATAAATCAGTTTTAAATTATTAGGATTATAAAATAATTACAAATAAAATATCAACACATGAAATGATGAAATAAAATAAAATTCAAACCAAAATATCATACTTCTTTGGAATCTATTGAATCAAAACCCATAAAAAGAATAATTGAATAAAAAAATTATACAATGAGAAAATTGGAATTAATTATGTAATATTTCAAAGGGTTAGCACATAAACTATAAAAAATAAATTTGGATCATAATATAAAACATGTCTCATTAATGATGAACTGAGACAAAATTACTCAATCCTTGGTTATATAATTACTTGTTTATGTTTTTTACTATTGAATAGTGAATTTAAATTTATTAAATAATTTATTATGATCGTTGATAATCTATATAAAATTTTTTTGCTCATTTTATTGTCAATTTAATTCCATTCATTGAATAGTCATTTCTTATGTAGAGCACATTGTGGTTGTTTAGTCAGTTTCTCCAAAATTAAATCTGTATGTTTTCTATGGTAAATGGGATTAAGAAATAGTTAATTCATCTAAGAAAATTTTAAAAATGTTATGAATATAATTTATTATCATTTTATTTAAATATAGATTCATACATGTATAGTTGTAATATAATAATGAATCACATCGCATCAAGTTGGTGGTAGTCTACACATAATCATTTTCGATGTTGTCATATTCATTTTGATTGAAGGGTGAGATGGTATATGGTTTCTTATATTTTCATAATGATAATTATTTAATAATTACAATATGAATTTCATTAATTCCACCATTATAACAACCTAATATAAAAAATTATGATGAAAAAATTACACCACTAACTGAAGATGGTGTTCCTTATGTATGTAGAGAAATGTTTTCGTCTTCCATAGTATAGAACAGAGGTAAGAATATTATTGTATAAAAATAATAAAATCTGATTATATTTTCGAAACTAGGGTTATTATTTTAAGATGGATATTTTTTTGAGGAATTAGGAAATAAAATAATCATTTTAGGAGTTATGTAATACAGTTACACATCCTTTGAGATACCTCAACTGGGTTACACCGTAATCCTTCATAAGATGGTATTAGGGTTATTCCAAGAGTTATATAATGAAGTGAAGGATTATATAAAGGTTTTTTGTTATTTTTTGTAACATATACATTGCACAATTTTTATACATAATGTTGGATAATAGGTGTCCTTTTATTGGGAATGGGTGGGACACACATGGAATTATATAAATGATTTTAATGAAATAAAGTCACTAAAATGTGAATATTTCTATAAATTATCATATATTCCAAGATAATAAGTTTAATATTGAAATAAAACCATCCAATGGGGATTGAGAATGTATTTTGTGTTTTATTAAAGTGTTATCCCATTATTTTAAAAACCGATAACCCAATATACCATTATTTTTTGTGATAAATACATACAACATTTACTATTCATAGAAAAACAAATTAAGAATCATTACATATTACGAATTTTGTTGATTTAAAATAGGGAATCCATATTTATTTTTTCAAATATTTATATACCATCAATATAGATGATTTATACTAACTTCACATCATTCATATATTGGAATCTATTTTGATTATTTATTTCATTAAGCTTGGAACTTTTTAGTTTCTCCAATGTTCATTGTTTAGAAGTAATTTGGAAATAATTTGATTTTCCCCTTGCTTAATGACTTCTATATCTAAATGTACTAAATCCCATATTATATGATCTTTTACAATAATCATTTTCATCAAAATCCCACTGTATTTCCAAATAAATTCATTAACCACCATATTTATCTTACTAAGATGGATTTATATTGAAAAATAATAATTGTCGAGTATTTATATAAACCACCTATTCTCCATGTTGATCTATTTCTGGGAGTATATGTATTTTATAATTATAATATTAATATATATTTAACATTTATCACTACAATTAATGTTCCCCCAAATCATATTTGAAATGATTATGGATACCAAATCTAGAAAATTGTTTGTATAATATTGTTCATGAACATATAACTTATTTTATGAATAGGTAATAAGGTTATCATTCTGTATAAGGAAATGTCCATGTAAAAAATTCAATGTAACTCTTTATATCAGAAATCAATCTCTTCTTGATCGTAAAATCAATATTGGTACACTTTCTTGTGTCATATTTAATTATTAAAATCAATTTTCAAATTCTTATGACCATATGAACTTAATCTCATTATTTATCAACATAGTTAATTGTTATGGGCATTGAGAATTTTTTTAAAGAATTATTGATAGTATCCTAATAAACTAAGAAAAACATGTACATCAATTATATTCATTGGTTCCTGACATTACATCTCTAACTATATATATTAGTAATCAACTCATATTACATCCTTATAGAAAATATAACCATGAAAAGAAAGTCCCTAAACGTAAAAATTCATATTATCTAAATTTTCTGTATAAATCATTTTCTATAAGAGTTTTAAGAATTATTCACAAATAATTATTCTCATCATAGCTTTTAGAGTATATCAATTTATCATGAATAACATACACAATGAAATTATCACGACAATCATTGAATACAATATTACTCAGTTATAGAAAAGTAGAGATTTAATTAGTTAATCCATTGGGAATTGCTATAAATTTGTAGATTTTATACCATTTTTTATATGTATTCATTTAAATATATTTCATCTTTAATAATAGTTGATGATGCCTAGAACAAAGATAATTCTTTGAAAAATATTAACCTCCTCTAATTTCATCAAATAAGAAATAAATTTGGGGTAGATGATTAGTATTATTTATTGTAATGGGGTTGATTTAAATGAAATAATTACCCAACCTTATAGAACCATATTTCATTTCAACAAAATTAATAGTGTCTCCCCATATTGAAACACTAGGGCATATAAGTCCCTGAGAACATAACTCATGTTTTTTCTTTATTTACAATATTTCATCTATGACCATCTTATATAGAGTCTTTGATATGGGATTTAGATAATTATAGTTATTAGTAGAAAACATAAAATCATGCTTAGAAGGATATCCGAGTAGTTATTCAGGAAATACATCAGTGTATTCTTGCATAATACATATATACTCTATTTTAAGGAAAAATTTCACATACATATGTTGTTTTTTTGTTCACCAATAATTTCATAATGCATAGCTATTAGAGGTTGATCTATGCATGATTCATATGACATAGTATCCCATATGAGGATATCAAATTCAATATCCCCATCATGGATCCTAATATCCTTCTCCAATAAATAAATTTTTGTATTAGAAATATAAATCCCATACATATCATGTATTATATTAATGTAAAACAAATGTATAATAAACATGTTTCGAATGAAGGTATATTTATCTCTCATAATGGTAATTGAATGAAATTTACATTTTATAAGAGGATTTACATTATAATTATTGATTAAAAACACCCTTATTAAGGTTATATTTAATTGTATAATTTTCATGGAAAACAAGGAAAGATATAAAATAGTACAAAGATCCAAAATCAAATAAATAATTTTCTAAATTTGAGGTTATGATCAATGTACATTCCACCACATCATAAGGATATTTAACCTCAGTTGTAGTAATCAAATATTATTGGAATTATCCTCTTTCACCCTTCTGTGGGAAGCTCCCTTGAAGATTGAGACATTAGATGGAATTATGTCACATCTATTTATGGAAAAATCACTAAATATAATTTATTTCATTAATTCCCTTCAATTAATGAGAATTATGACACCTTTATCTACATCTGAAATAAATTCTTATTCCCATTAGGAATGTAAATAGGGGTTTCTATCTATTACTATCAAATTTTGAGAATAATATATTCCATTTATTCTTCTTTAACACAATGTCTTTTTTTAGTGATATATCAACAAATTATATTTGTTATTTACAATTAATATATTATACCTATGTGATTATTTCTATATCGTCATAGAACATGGTACTATATCATAAAATGAGATGTTGTTTTCAAAATTAGATCCCATAGGTGAGTGTATTCCCATCCTTGAAATGGACAATCCTTTTTTAGATTATATATGTAGTCTACAAAACTACTAGATAATATTTTAAAATTTTACAAAAAACTCTAAAACAACTTATTCTTCTATTATAATGAATTTTAGTAACAATATCTCTATTTCATGAAGATGTTATTATGGAAAGTATTTTTCAAATAATATCAAATAAAAATATAATAACTATATACTTTCAATATTATTAAAAACATTAGTGTTATAGATTAATCATCACCATTGAGCATAATATCACTTAAAATATTAAATTAACATAATAATTGTTCCATTTTGTTACATATTAATTTTATAAATATGTATTTATTGGAAATATTCTATAATTTAGCTACCAATGGATTAGTAATTCTATTAAAATATATAGGCTTTTTTCACATGAATCAATCAGAAATAATTGAATTGTGTTGTGGAATAATAGGTTTCCTTAAAAGGGCAGTGTTATTCATCATAACCTGATTCAACTACCCTAATATTTATATGATCTTTTAAACTAAAATACCCACTATATTGACATTATTTGTAGGGAAATATATATATTTACTACATTTTTTGATTCCTTGCATTCTTTGTAGCACCATATTTTAACAATGAAACTCAATGTGTCAGCTCGTAATCATCATAAATATCGAGCCATAAATAAAATATCTATATAATAATAAAAGATCTCAAATATAAAAATAGATTTTCATAATTCTCCTATTAGGAATTTTATATTAAAATATAGTTCACATGGTTCCTAAAAAACACCCTTTGATATCAACTATAACACACTATCTCTAATAACCCAAATCCATTGTTTACTATATTACCATGATAAGATATACAAGTGACTACAGAACGCATGATGCACCAGTTAAGCATAATTTAAAAATAGGTTACTATCTTGATTAAAATATTAAACTATAAATTTAAAAACCAATAATAATAAACATTATTACAACATTTAAAATACTCTATAATTTATATCATAATATCCCATGGAAGGAAAAAATATTAGGGGTGACCTCAAATATTCAGTAGGGGTTATATACAATAGAAGACACCATGAGTGATGAAGGCAGAATCATCATAGTATAGTGGATAATCCAAAAACTTATCAATAAATCAATAAAATTAGTTCAATGGACATACTTGGATAATATCTATGTATAAAATCACATGGATAATGGAAAATATATAAAAAATAATGGAATTGCATAAATCCAAAAAATCGTGAGAAATCAATTAAGGACACAACTATGTTATCATGAATCGTACCATCAAGGGAACGTAAGACAAGGATCATTCCAAATAAATGGGTATGAGTATATCATGTCTATATATAATAAGGAATGTATATATGTTTTTTCTCAAGATACCAATCGACGCATCAAAGTGGAATCTAAAACTATGACCACCCATCACTTTTATATATTATACATTACTCATATTTTTAATGAAAAATAAAATTTGTTCTCAAAATGCATTATATTTTATGAAATATCTATATTGAATGAATAATAAGAAATCAAAATATTTATATGGTAAATGAAATAATTTACATAATAATTTTATTTCTAGTAAAAATATATATAGATGTGGAAGAAAATTAATAAAACATCTCAGTAGTGGAAATGACCCTTGATACCTAAAATATGTATACTGAGGATAAAACAATATCTCGGGGAATGTGATCATGGAAATGTTAATGAATACAATACAATAAAATTTTAAAGGATGAAATGAAACAAATTATTCATAAAAAATGAATTTTCTTTAGTAAAACTATTCTATTAAAAAATCAAATAGATATAATATATAATAAAAATCATCCAAATAACATCATGTAAAAAATAAATTTTAAATTAAAATTTAAAAATGTTTTCATTAATTTATGAAAATAACACCCTTTTATTTTGATATCATTATAAATAAAAACACCCAAATTATCGATAAGATATATTTTCCATGAAAATAACCATGGGATCCACTAATTAAATAATTATAATGTATAATGAATTTGATAAATGGAATTTTATGTTAATAAATAATTTTATAAAAAAATATTTTTATACATCTAAAAAAATTTGGAAAATAATTTATATGGTAAACATTGGTAAGATTTCAATTTAATAGTTTTTTAAACAATGTAAAATATAGTTAAATAATAACTTTTTAAACATTGAAATAATAATAATAAAATTCATGAAACATTTAGAAGAACTATGACATGGAGGAAAATGTATTGAAAAGAAAAAGTTTAAAATATGATTTTTAAAAAAACATCCCCCACATATAACATAGTTATTCATTTATTGTACAAAAGTATGTGAAAGGGAATATAAACATGTAAAACCCCAAACAAATATACCTAGAGAATTGAATTTTTGTATAAAATTGTAGGATCGTATAATTTTCTAAATGTAAATCTAATCATAAACAAGCTTTAAGTAAAATGATATTGAAATCGAAATCCATTTTTCATTGCAATACTTTTAATTAAATCCAATTAATTGTGAAAACATAAATAAAAAATATTTCATACCATAAATAAATAATAATATCGTATATAACAAATCATTTCAATAGTATATAATACATGTAAAGTAAATTTGGTTTATAATGTAAATCATGTCTTATTAAAGTGTAAATAAGATAAAATTACCGTGACCATGGGTCTTTTCGTAGATATACATATTTGGTCCTCCTATATAATAAATTTAAATCTATAAAATATGTTATTAATTCCATTCTTAATTGAAATTACTTTTTTATGGTCTTTTGATAATAACATTAATGTCATTAATTGAACAGTGACTGCTTATGTAGACCACATTAAGGTTGTTTGGTTAGTTTCTACAAAACAAATTCAGAATATTTTCGTTGATAAATGAGTTATGAAATGGTTACAATATCTCATTAATTTTAATTATTTCAAGAATATAATTTTTATTTGATAAATATAATTTTATAATAATCTATTTATGATAAAAATAGATGAATCAATCACATCACTTACTAGAGGTGGTAGTCTACACATATGGATGAGTGGTGTTATCATTTTCCAATGGATAAATGGGTTATATGGTTGATGATATATTTTATTTTAATAATAATAAATATATAAAAAATATTATATTTATATAATTAATTCACATTTATATCCATCTATGTTAAATAGTTTTGAAAAATTAATTACACTTCCATACAGAGAGGTAGGTCGTATGTATCCATAAGAAATGTTTTCATTTTCTATAGGAATGAAAAAAGGTGCAAATTGGTTGTCCCATAACCTTAGAAACTAATTTGTATTTTCTTAAATGATTAATTATGTTCTGATAGAATCAATTTATTTATAGGAATTATAATATGATATAACCAATGAAATTTTTGGGTTAAATGATTATATATTCGTTAAGATGCATCAATTGAATTATTCTTAAATACTTCCTAGGATGGTGGTTCTGTAAGACCATAAAATCAATAATTAAGGAAAGGATGATGTCTATGTTTTTTGGTATTGATTTTATGAGATTTGGGCTTATATTTCTTGAATAAAGTTAAAGAATATGTTCCATTTTGTAAGTGAGGGGAGGGACAGACATAGAATTACATAAAAGATTTTAATTATATTACATAATATTCAACATAAAGTGGAAAAAAAATTATATATTATAATATAATAACGATTAGGTTTATCGAGAAACCAACCAATTATGTTTTATAATGTTTTATTTTTTTATTATGTCTTATCCCTTTATTTTTATCCAATTTTACCCATTTACCCGTTAAAGGGGATAATAGTATTTACCATCATTACAATTCAATTTGACTAAAAATTAAAATAAACTTATTAATAAATATTAATTATTACGATTTAACATATGTAATTAAATTTATGTAATTATAATATAATAATTGTTAGGACCAATAAGGTCCTATATACCCTGAGAGTGGGGGTGAATCATGGTATGGATATTCTTTTTCAAATTTCTTCCTACCCCACTGGATCTTGACCTCTTTATTACAAGGGTCACCTTGTTTGCTCTTGTGTGTAAACTATGATCACTTATTTACTTCTTTATCTAATGATGATGATTTGAATGCAATTCATGGAATCAAATAGGCAGACACATAGATTCTTACTTGGTTCACCCTCACTGGGCTACGTCCAAAGAGCATACGCCGACAAGTTGTCGGTCGTACCAAATTCCACTATTCTTCACTAGATGTGGATACAAAGTTCAAGATAGATCACTTATATGCCCGGGCTCACTGCCTTTACAAAGTTTAGGGTTATCTCACTTCTTTCCCAAGGGTCACTCCCTGTTTCTCTCTCTCTGGCTCACTTCCGGTGGAGAGGATCACATACTTCCTCTTCCTAAGCTCACTGCTCCAGAAGGGAATCCACTCACATTTTATATACATGTAGGTCTCTTAATTTGCATGAATGCATGCATCCTTAACTATTGATGGATGCTCTGTTATAGTCCAGCTTTCATCCACTGATGAATACCACTTTTCCTTTTAACCACTGGGAAATTACCTTTGGAAAGTACCTTCGCAAAGCACCCTACTTTGCGAAGCTCCCAATTTCACGAAGCTCAAACAAGCCTTCGCAAAGCTCCTGCCTTTTCGCGAAGCACTTTCATGAAGCACTTTCGTGAAGCTCAAGCCGTCACAATGCAACATCCCTTGCGAAGCTTACTGAGCCAATGCGGAGCTCACATGTTTTGCGGAGCTACAATAGCCGTCGCGAAGCTCCTCTTTCGCGAAGCATACTGGCTCCGTGAACCACCTTCGCAATACGAGAGGAAAATATTTTCTCTAAAAATTCTATCTACTTCTCTCGAGGGGGTCTACCTCTATTTATAGGCGATTCCACTGACCCTCATCCCTTATGCGCGAAGTAAATGCCACATCATCGCCAATCGCAAAGCTCTAACGTTTCCGCTGGAATTCTATCCAAATCGCAATGCACCACGTCAATTTTCCGTTCGCGGAGCTCGTCGTAATCGCGAAGGATCACCGTCAACATTCCTTTACGCCTTCGTCACGAAGGTCCCTCGCAAATCCCTTCACCGCCGCGATGCGCTTCAACTCTTCCATTCGCGAAGCTTTGACGTAATCACAAAGCATCACCACATCCATTTTTCTGACCTTCGCGAAATCCAATCCATACATCCCATCCTCGTGAAATTCATGCCTTTTCAATATAAAAATATGATCTTCATAGAAATCCACTTTTCGCCTCTAGATCGTCCTTTCCTTTGTCATCGTTATTTGTCAACAAGGATTGTCAACAACTTCTTGGGAACTTGACAAATATCCATGAAAACCTGCTTTGTCGACAAACACAATCAACCCAAAAATACTGCAATGTTACCTTGAAGGATTTCTTCCCAACAATCTCCCCATTTTGATTTGTTGAAAACTCTTCACAACTCTACTCAGAATGATTTTCTGCACTTTGATACCTCACTGAGTCTTCTTCCAACCGCTACCACCATTCGGCTCTTGCGATTCTGATAGCGTTCAAGGATTCACTTAACACGTACTCTAAGCCCACATGATCAATTCTCGGTGTGAGATACAAGAGTAGTATGAAAAGTTCATCAATGAATCACTTCATGTCAAACACCAATTGTCGATTCCACCATGATACCAATTCTTAAATTGATACCAATTGTAGAACCACACTGATCCCAATCGGTGATAGCTGGAAACCTTCTCTTACCATTCCAACACCACTGTTTTTCTTTTATCATGATCCGCAGCTGTCGTGATATCTATATTTTGATTGATCACTTCTTGCATCGTCGGATTTAATACTCTCCCCCTTTCTGCTTGCACTCCCCTTATCTGGCTGCTCCACCTGTCAGTTTCTCCCCATATCATTCATGATTTTTGAAATCTCTACACTATCTCCCCCTTGCTCAATCACTATTTTCTCCCCCTTTGTCAACAAACCCAAAGGTCACTACTTTGTATTCTACAACATAGTAGAGAGCATATATCAGCACATTACGGAAAAACACATCATACCTCAGGGAGATGGGGGGGTCCCACATCCACACTATTTCAAGTGCGGGGAATCGACTGAACTCCCAGAGCCAGTCGATGCCTCTCAAAAGCTTCCTTGGGTAAGGCCTTTGTCAGAATGTCTACAACCTATAGCTCTGTAGGCACATACTCCAACTTCATGATTCCCTGCTCAACCTTCTCCTTGATAAAATGTTACTTAATCTCAATGTGCTTTGTCCTTGAATTATGGACGAGATTTTTTCTAAGATTTATAGAACTTGAGTTGTCACACTGGATTCCGATCGGAGACTTCACTTCGACTCCCATATCTTCAAGCTACTGCTTCATCCACAATAACCGTGTGCATGCTTGTGTGGCCGCAATATACTCATCTTCTGCGGTGCTCAGTGAAATTCTATCTTACTTCTTGATTAGAAAAGAAATACGAAATCCACCAAGATAGAAAGCACCACCTGAAGTTGATTTTCTATCATCTGCTGAACCAGCCCAGTCCGTATCAGTATATCCAAATTACTCTGTCTGAGATTTGTCCGTATATGTCAATCTGAAATCCACTGTGCCCTGGATATACTGAAGTATTATTTTCACTGCAAGCATGTGGCTTTCCTTGGGATTACTCTGATATCTTGCTGCTTTGCATGTGGCGAAAATAATATTCGGCTTGGTTGCGGTCAAGTACATCAAACTGCTGATAATCTGCCTGTTTTCAGTGAAATTAACTGCCCTACCACTATCATCTTTGGATGATTTCATCCGGGTAGAAACAGGAGTCTTCATCTCCTTGGAATTTTCCATTCCAACCCATTTCAAAGCATCCTTGGCATATTTGGATTGAGAAATGAATGTTTCATTCCTACCTTCTGTAACACTGAAAACCAAGCTTCTTCAAATTCTGATATTGCCTTCAGTACCATGCTCTTGGTGCTTGTTTCAGCCCATATAACACCTTCTTCATCCTGAAAACTTTGTTCTCATCCTCATGAATGAGAAAACCATCTGGCTGCTCAATTTACACCTCTTCATCCAGAAACCCATTTAGAAATGCACTCTTTACATCCATCTGGAACTCTTTGAACTTTATTTTCACTGCAATGGATAAGAATAATCTGATTGTCTCCTGCCGTGAAATTGGTGCAAATTTCTCATCACCATCTATTCCCTCTATCTGGGAGTCTCCTTTGCACATCAGTCGTGCATTGTTCCGAATCTATGTTCCATATTCATTCATCTTTCCTTAATAGACCCATTTAGTCCTGATGAGGTTTTTATCTTTTGGGCTCAAAGAAATCTCCCACATCTGGTTCTTCACAATCTGATCAATAATTTTATTCATAGCATGAACCCAGTTTTCAACGTCATCTGCATCAGCAAAGCATTTCATCACTACTTGATATAGGAAAGTTGTCTACTGTAGTGACTTCATTTTTCTTGTTTGAACAGGAGTTGCATGATCACTAATGATATTCTGTCTATCAATTTCATCTCAGCTCTTTGGCTTCCTTGTAGGCACAAACTAGACACTTTAATGTTCATCATCGGTGTCTTCTTCTAAATTAGTATAAACCACTTCTTCTCTCCATGTTTTTATTTCTTCCTCAACACTTTCATCATGATGTTGTTCATTGACTCATTTTTCAGTGGCTTCATTTTTTAGCTACTTTTCTCTTTGTCACTATTCACTGATGTCATTTCTTTGAACATATTCTCTTAGATTTTTTTTGAAATGCCTTTAATTTTCCCTCGCAGCTTCTTGGTATCTTGAAAGCAGTCAGCTGATACCACATTGTTAGATCAAAAATAATAAGGATGAGATGCATGATTATTGCTGATTCTTCACCAATCTTACTTCATGAGCATAAAAATTCATCATTCATAGCATATTAAGATCATGAATCTTATTTGGATATAGAATTCTACCCCTGTGTTATGCAACTCTTCCAGTTATTAGGCCCAATAGTTTAGACCCATAACTAGTCTTTTCCTCCCGCATCATTTGATCTCATCTTCCACTCAGAGTTGAGCCATTAAAAAAATCTCTAAGCCTACTGAGTTTAAAATCGGTGTAGGAAACAAGAGATAAATTTAATAACACAATCACGTACAATTGTGCTCTGTTGCTCCCTTTCTTCTTCAACTGTTGTACTTGATTTGAGCCAATTAAAAAGCTGGAGCACATAACTTCTCCACGTTTCATCTTTAGATGTCACTTCCTCATGGATCGTATCTCCCTAAAACCTGAAACACATGAATCATCAGTTATTATCATTTATATTCATAGGGAGAGGGGACTCTTCCAGACTCCTCAATATGAGGATTGTAGTTGACCCTGATGGGTCAACCCTTTGATTTTTTCTTGGAGCGCATCACACTCCTTTCTTGCTTCCTCCAGCTGCCTAGCCAACTTTAAATACTCTGGACATATGACTAAGCATTCATTACCTGCATGCTGAGTCTTTTTATCATATGAAGATTCTGAAGGCCTGGCCTTTCCCACAATTTGGGGTTTAAACCCACCAGTACACATTTCTATTTTTGATGTTCTACCAAAATCCCATTTTCCATGATTATTTCTCTGAACAAGAATCTCTTTTATTTCCATCTTCCATTCCTTCTTCCACCATATGCAGGGATTTTCCTTTTTCTTCCAATCCTCTCTATGGCACAAGGCTCGTGAATTTTTCAACACATTCTTTGTTTATCTTCCGTGAATAAGATTTATGAGTCATCACCCTATTTTTCATTGGTGGCAGGTCCTCCATTGAACGTTCATTCTTCTTTATCACAGATGGAGTAGTTCTCCCCTTAATCATCCAGGTTTGTTCACAATCTCTCCTTGAGATCTGTTTTGAGTATGATAGAGGAGGTGACTAATACATCTTTTGTTCAGCTCCATGTGATTCCCCTGAGGTTCTAAGAAAATTCTCAAACTTAACACTTTGTCTCTCATTGTAGAATTTCTCAGTATGCATCACTGGGGTTGAGAATCTCCATTCGATTCCATTTTTTCCTTTCTTTCTTTCTTCTTGCTGAAATGTCTTTCCAAATGCCCATTATTAGAACATATAAAAAATTTTCCATCAAAGTCCTACCTAATTTCATAATTTCCCTATTGAGAAGTTGATGCATTTTGAGTTCTTTCTCTGACATTGAGCTTCTGAGCTTTTGGACACATACTCATTGTGTGTCCTTCTATTCCATAGTAATAGCGTCTGATAAATGATTTCACCTAAGAGAATCTTCGCTCTGATTTCTCATGATGCTTCTTCTTATCACCAGGTTTATCAAAGATTATATTTTCACAGCCTGAAATGTATTCCAGAGCATCCGGACAGAAGCTTGATGTCTGGCAATGAATCCCGCAGAAATAGCACATGCTATCTTTTCTTCCAGTAAAATCCCTTTTAGGTCTATCTCCAGCACCTGCAAGATTTTTCATATCTCTAGACATCTTCACTGGACTTTTCCTATCACGCATAGGAGTGAGATCATCATATCCAATTCCAAATTTTCCCAACATGGATGGCCTTTGGGATGATACAATCCTTTCATTCTTCTCTTCTGATGTATCATGTTTGGCTTTCATTTGATCATCACCTGCTGAAGGATAATCAAATAATAAGTGCAGTGCATCCTTAAACAAGGGATTATCTTTGGATTTAGACTTCTCCATTTCCTTCTTGACTGATTCTAGCTCTTCTTCCAACTTTTGAATCTTCATATCCCTTGATTCAAGTTGGACATCAAGTTCTCCCTTGAGAATCTTCCCTCTACTCATCTCATCTTCCAAATCACGTGTTAGCTTATCCACCATGTCACACTGGTCCTTTACTTTCAATTTTTCTTGAGCAACAGAATCAGAACAACATTCATTGTCTTGTTGTAGTATTTGATTCTCCTGAACTAGCTCAGATAGTTGTGCAGCAAGATCAACATTTCTGGCTTTCAGATTCTGAACTTCATCTGACTTTTAACTCTCTTCATAATCACCAGCCTTTTGTTTTCCTTTTAATTTAGCCACCCATTGTTGTTCCTCACCCTGAGAATCATTCTTCTCTTATAGGTCAGATGCCACATCAATGAGCCTTTGATTTAAGCCTCTTAGCTTTTAGACCTCAATTTCTAGTGCTTGGATCTGAATGTCTTTAGGCTTAATTTCATCGGTGTTTCCAACATAACTTGGAATATCAGGTTCTTCGATGCACTTGACTTGATCTTTCACTTTTCTATTGAAGCCATCGATCTCCAGTTTCTGTTCTTCAATTTAATGCTTATACTCACTAACTGATTCTGAGTTCTCTCTTGTTGATAAATTGAGTTTCTCAATTTCTTCCATAAACTCTGACTTCTCTTCTTCCTGCTAGTGCATATAGAGTTTGGAATCATGAACAACTTTGTTATATTTCGTTGTTTTAGCTCTCCAAACATCTATATCCTCAAGAGAAACCTCTAACTCAGCTCGCATATTTATTCTTCCTTCAATTTCTTCTTTTGTTTCAGTATCACTCTGATTATCATGTACTTCACTCGTTCCAACATCATGATTGAGTGAATAAAACTTTTCCCTATCAGATTCATTCAGACCTTCCCTCAGTAAGTTGTTTGATTCTTTTAATTGAATCACACTTTTTCCAAAAACACTTCCACACTTAGGGAAATTACCTGACTTCTGATTCATCTTTGATGCTTTTCCTTTTCCCATGGCAGATTGAGATAAGAGAAAATTATATCTTCAACCACACGGATTGACTACCCCAAGTCGAAGCAAACGAATCTGCTAAAAGAAACCAGCCCTCTAATACCAATTGTTAGGACCAATAGGGTCCTATATACCAAGAGAGGGGGGGGGGGGTGAATCAGGGTATGGATATTCTTTTTCGACATTCTTCCTACCCCACTGGATCTTGACCTCTTTATTACAAGGGTAACTTTGTTTTCTCTTATGTGTAAACTATGATAACTTCTTTACTTATTTATCTAATGACGATGCTTTGAATGCAATTCAGGGAAGGAAATAGGCAGACACAGATATTTTTACTTGGTTCACCCTCACTAGGCTACGTCCAAGGAGCATACGCTGAAAAGTTGTCGGTCGTACCAAATTCCACTATTCTTCACTAGATGTGGATACAAAGTTCAGGCTAGATCAGTTCTATGCCCAGGCTCACTGCCTTTACAAAGTTTAGGGTTATCTAACTGCTTTCCCAAGGGTCACTCTCTGTTTCTCTCTCTCTATCACACTTCCGGTGGAGAGGATCACCCACTTCCTCTTCCTAAGCTCACTACACCAGAAGGGAATCCACTCACAGTTTATAGACCTTTAGGTCTCTCCATTTTCATCCACTGATGAATACCACTTTGCCTCATAACCACTGTGAAATTACCTTTGGAATGTACCTTCGCAAATCACCCTACTTCACGAAGCTCCCAATTTCGAGAAGCTCAAACAAGCCTTCGCAATGCTCCTGCATTTTCATGAATCACTTTCGCGAAGAACATTCACGAAGCTCAAGCCGTCGCAAAGCAATTTCCCTCGTGAAGCATACTGAGCCAACGCGGAGCTCGCAGGTTTCGCGGAGCAACAATAGCCACCGCGAATCTCCTCATTCGCGAAGCACATTGGCTCCGCGAACAACCTTCGCAATACGAGAGAAAAATATTTTCTTTGAAAATTCTCTCTACTTCTCTCAAGGGGGTCAACCTCTATTTATATGCGATTCCACCGACCCTCAGACCTTCCGCGCGAAGTCAATGCCACTTCATCGCCAATCGCGAAGCTCTGAAGTTTCTGCCGAAATTCTGTCCAAATCACGAAGCACCACGACAATTTTCTGTTCGCGGAGCTCGTCGTAATCGCGAAGGATCACCATCAACATTCCTTCGCACCTTCATCGCGAATCTCCCTCACAAAGACCTTCACCGTCAACCCAAAAATACTGCAATGTTACCTTGAGGGATTTTTTCCCAACAATATTTTATAGAAATTACTTTTAATATAATATTTCAAAAGCAGTGAAACAATTTTTTAGAAAATTTATTATTTTAATAAAAAATAATTTTTTATAGAAAAATAATTTATAATATTTATTTTAATGGTATTAATTAGTTTTTTTTATATAAATGGCAATACATTTTTCATTCAAACCAAATTGAAACTAAGCTAAATCTGTTAAATACTTAATTATGAAAAATTAATTAAATACATTTATTATTTGAAAAAAAACATTACAATGATTTTCAAAATGTTATGAATACATTCATAACATCAACATTATGTTTTTATAAAAAAATTATTAATTCCTAACAATAATTTTTCTAGAAAAAATGCAACCTGATCATTCATGTTATTCGTACACCATTATAATTCATAAAAGTGACAGTTTTTTATAAAATTTATATATTTCACTATTTTCCATAAAAATTTACTCTTTTGAAAAAATATGAAAAATTCTTCCTAAGATAATATTTCCATTATAAATGGATAAAATGGAATTTATTTCATTGAATTATATTTATTAAAATTTAATTTCTATTTTAGTCACCTTCTTTAATAATTTAATGTTCTTTATTATTTTTTTCCATAGAAACAAAAGCTTATTGTAGTTGAATCTCAGGTGTTACATGTGATTCTCATTCAAATAGACTAGTATATATTATACTAAACCCATATACATTTCCTTCCTTATTTTCTATCTAGGATTCTCGAATATCATGATATTAGGAGATTCATACCTATATCTTTTGGGTAATCCTATACAATCCATGGTTACACCATGGGGATTGAATTATTTAGGGTTTTTATTTGATGATCTTCATAAAGAATATAGAAAGAATTTGAAAAAATGGCTTATTTTTGGTAGGGTACACATAATTATTTATGCTTAAGTACCATAGTTTTTTGTTTTTACACATGGGTTGTCCATGTTGGTAGAGATTTAAAAAACTTCAAGACATGGATGAATTTGTTTTCTAGATTACCCAACCCCAAACAATTATGATCTCAATTTTAATATCCGATATATAAATAGGTATACAGATATTTTGGGATTCAGATATGGGGGTGAATTGGTGAATTAATTTTTTATTTTCCACATATGTAAAACCTTTATCGTTAGTTAATATAATATCTCTTTTAGTTTAATTAAATTCCTTATTCTATTATTATTAATTTTAGCGAATTTAATAAATAAAATAAGCAACCACACACTCTAAAAATTCAATAATTATTTTCATTATAATTCCTTTTGTTAACTATTCAGTATGAATGGTTATATTTTTTAAATTTTAGGAAAAAATGATATCAAATGATTCATTATAACCTTCATAGATATTGATAATAGGTTTTACCCTTACAATATTATAATTAAAAATCTATATGAACAATTATGTTTTTTTAATATCACAAAAAAATTATTCTAGATGTATAATAACTTAGGGTCTCTCACTTATGAGAAGACTCCCCGAAACACTTCCAATAAATTTTCACATGTTTTAGCTTTCATTATACACCAAAACAACTAAAATAAATAAATTAACTCCTCTTATAATACAATTATAATCATATTCGTCTTTCTGCTAATAAATATTGATGAAAAAATAAGTCTATAAACATTAATCAACAAAATGAACTCATAATTATATATGAGACACCATATAAGTCATAAATTTCATAAATATAATCTTTAAAAACAAATCCATGTATTTTAAGTCTATAATATTAATTTATGAAAATTATTTACACGAATTTTATCATTTTAGTGTCTTATTTTTATTATGTATCTATAATTTAATTAGTCATACATGAAACTACCTTTTTCTCTCTCTCAATGATAGAAACACTAATACCCCTTTAAATAAAATTATGAATTTAAAATTCATAAACCATAAAGAATTTTAGCATAAATCTTCTCTAACATATTTATTTGTCATTATATCTATGTTTAATTATAAATCATGTTTATAATATTTAATATACAATGAGAATTGATAAATAATTATTCCACATGAATCATATCAATTAAAATAAAAAAACTATTAAATAGTAAATAGTTTTTTTAAAAAAAAAGTAAGCATAATTATGAGTATTATGACATACTCAATATAAATATCCAGAGGATTCCCTCAATTGTATACAAACATAAAAAATTTAATCTTTTTTGGGAATTCATGAAATATATTATTATATAATCTAGTTGAATACTATATAATCATGAAATAAAAATGAAATCATCATCCTATAATGGAAAATAGATATCTATTTTCATTAAACACTTCCATTGGAGTATTATTATGAGTGTCAGGGCATATCCCAAATTTTATGTTATAATTATCTTCTAATGATATCTGTATTTGACACATGTATTTGATGGAATATTATAGAATCAAATATATTTTGGTATGATAATAACATTAATCATATCATTATGTAGTAAAATACTTAAAACCATACTATGTTAGTGTAATTTCTTAAACATCCACAAAATCATCAAAAAAATTAATAGTTCCAAACACTCCCAAACCCTATTTAGAATATCTTCAACATGTTATCCAAGTAATCAAATGACCTATACTAATATGAATAAAATAATTTATGGTTTGATGAATTGTGAACAAAATTCAATTTAAAATTTTTATAATCATGTTCACCTCAATCATATTCACCTAAAAATATCCCCCATAATGTGAAATAACTATTAGAACATAAGACACTTCACAATATATTCTTGAAAACAAACTTTTTCCTCCACCTTATTTATTTCAATTTATTCGTTCATTTACATCTCTATATGATTAATATTATAAACATATAACTATATTTTAGCTTCATTATATCCAATACGACAGATATTCATGTGTTTGTTATGGAAAAAATTGAATATATATTTTAATAAATTTTTTTCAAATTTGAGGAATATATCCATGAAAAAAAATATCTCCACATATTTATAATATAATTCATTGTATTCATGAATAAAATTTAAATTTTGATTTTGATTTTTTTGTCTTCAATGGAGAATAATATTTTAAAAATTAAAATTCACAAAGATATATCACGTAGTAATGGATCCCGATGCAAATCCCTTGATCCAATACTCTATCTAATCCCATTTCATAAATGTAAGAGTGTCATAGGATAGTCTTGTAATTGAGAATTAATTTTAATTGATGGTGTTTCATATCTAAAGTTAATATAGTGGTGTGTCTTCAAATATTAATCTGAAATATTGTAAAGTTTTTCCTTTTTAATCAACTATTGTACACTAAAAGTTATCAAAAACATTTATTTCATATTAATAATAAGATGATCCTAATTTTTTTCCCATTAATGGATGGAAAACTATCATACATGATCATTACCCCTCTTTTCCTAATATTTTGAAATTTTTTATCATGACTGATGTATTTCCTCGTCAGATGGTGGGGATAATTGGGTTTATTAATTTCTCCCATTATTAATAACATATTACCTCGGATGAAAAACAACCTAGTTGTAAAATAAAATTTTACGGAAAATAAATGGGTATACTCATTATTTACACTAGTATACATATATTTGAATCAATTATAGTTCTTATTATTCCTTGAAAATAATGAAACAGACATAAATTAACAATATGTGTCTTTAACATTGATGAATGATATCAATGATTACATTTTTATCTTACACAAACTAATAGTAATGTACTAATATATTTTTAATTATAATTTTATCGTTAATCCATCAATGAAAATGAAATCACCAATTGAATGTTAAATAAAATATGTTAGATCATCATATTCATTTTAATTTTATAGTTTGAATTTCATAAAAAGTTCTTTATGTTAGAATTAAAAATGGACATGATAGACTAAGAATTAATTTCCCTTGATTTTTTATTGAAAAATATAACACAATCATTCATGGCATGTGATTTCTACAAGTTCCTATATGATGCATGAGATAGAATACCCTCATATCATCGAGTTGAGACAGAAATAGAACCATAATATCAAAACAATAACAGTACAAAGCATTCGAATCACTCTAGGTGAAATCGTATCAACCGTAACATCTCAAGACCAGAAAACTGCAATAAACGAGGTAGCATGGATTTTCCCTATAAACGTGTTAGATACTCCCAGGAACAGATTATTACCAAGTACCAAATCCATCATATCCATGTCTAAGTCTCCAAATAGTAATGCAAGAGAAATGAATCCCTCTGATACCACTTTGTAATGTCCTGATTCCGGAGGCCACCCATAGGCGCCCCATACCCAGTAGGTCACATGGCCTCAAGCACATTTCCCCAAATGAAAGAGGCTGCTAACTAGCAGTGAGGGACATGGGTGTGATAGTGGGGAAACTATGCACTCATTGGCAGAGTACACAGTGGAATAAAAATAAACATGCAATAGCAGAAGTAGTAAAAACCAACAATATAACAGCGGAGGTCTAAATCAACAACAGGAGGACATATAAATATATGAAATGATACATGATACATATCTAGGAAAGCATCCAAACAAGTAACAATGCTGGAAACCACTACAGTACCAAAACAAGTACAAAAGAAAAGTAAATATCTCCTCAGCATCGCAAGCCAATGCTTGGTCCCATGCTCTCCTTAACCAAGAAATCAAGTTCTAGAAGTCGAAGGGCTCTTGCCCTTTCCTATACCTGCAACACCATAGTCTTCTTGGGCCCAAAAGCATGGACCAAAAAGGTTGTGAGATAAAATCCAAGTAGGCATTCACCCAAATATTTGTTCCTAACATTCAGTGAGTATTAGGAAGGTAAAACTACATTAAGCAGTAAAGAACAACAGCAAGCAGTAGGTAGTAAACAGTAAGTAGTAAAGCAGGATGATACATAGCAACAATCAATCCACAACAAAAAAACAGCAGTGAAACAAACAGCTAATAAGTGTGAAACCCTCTGGGAAGTACTCACAGCCATCCCCACTGATCCTAGCCAAGAATAACCACAACCCTCTAGGCAGTGCAATCAGCCTATCCCCTCTGGCTTGGTAATAAGAATTTATGAGACTCTCTAGGGAAGCTCACACAAGCAATTCCCTTTATATTCAAGGGTAGTCAGGGACTCTCTTGTGGGAGATCACGTCGTCTAACCCTCTTATCCCTAGGGTGTATAGACTCTCTGAGGAAGCTATCTCTGGCAATTCCTCTTATAGCCTTAGGTATACCACAGACTCTCTTAGGAAGATCACTCGGTCAATTCCTCCTCTAGCATGGGAAGGCTCTTAAAGAGATTCAAACAAGGTAAGACTCTTTGAAGAGGATCACTCAGTATACCCTCCTATAGTCTATAAAATCCAAGGCTCTATGGTAATTCACTTGGTCTATTCTCTATGTAGTCTGTAATATCTAAGACTCTCTGGGTAGCTCACTCGGTCTATCCCTTATAGTCTATAGCACTAGGTTCTCTCAGCTCCATGCCAGTCAGTGCATAATAATGCTATAAGGCCAAAGTACAACTATAGAGCTACTTGGCTAACCAAAGTATACATATAAAGCTACTTATCTAAATAGTCTACAAGGCAACAAGCGTGTCATGAGTTCCACTTCAACCTATAACTGCGAGGCATGAAAACATGTGTATCAGCCAAAGGCAAACGAGACCCAAAGGTCGTAAACAATACAAAGCAAGGGAAAAACATCCAAGCACAACAAATTATCCTCTAACATGCTCAAATTACCTCTACACAAGAATATAAGCAAGGAAGGAGAACAGTGAAGGAAAAAAGGCATAACACACAATACCCCATTCATGGGTATATGTGGAAATTCACACATAAACTCAGATACATTGTACGGTAAGGCAGAAACCACCTACCTCAATCCTATGAGATCGATATACATGAACCACAATGTATTATTCTCTCTCAAACATTCTAGATTTGAGAAAAAGCACAAAACATTCAACCTTAGATAACATGAGAAGGAGGAATAATTGAAAAACAAGGCTCAAGAAAAAGGAAGAACTCACAGCTGTGCTTCCAACGCAATCGACAGAGCTCGAATCGGAGAACGGATGGAGGATCGAGAAACCTGAGAAGTTTCAAAGTCGTATGGAATCTCTCGGTCGAACCAGACCTAGAGGAAGACGATTATGAAGATGAGGCGTGACCCCGGTCAGTTTAGTGAAAAAAAACTACATGACACGTATTTTTAAAGTACATGGCATTTAGTGGGTTTTTCCGTACTCCACCAAAATCGGCCTCCACATCACCCCTACACACCATGTGTGTGGTTCAGATTTGGACAACACACAGTTTCGAGTGGGAAAATAGTACATGGCGTGTACTCAGAATGTTCACAGTGTGTACTTCAAAAATTTCCAAAAACTCAAAAATATCTCAAAAACTCCAGAAAAGGAAAGACATACCTGAAACGAAGATCCAGGTTCTTAAAATTATGATCAACCATGTTGAACCTTTATGTATTCAGTTAATTCTTATACCCCATGTGTATAAATTCTCATTAATAATAACATCAACAGTACATGAAATTATAATATACGATCCAATCATGTAGAAATAAAGGAATGAGATTAGATAATAAAAAAATTAAATAATTATGAAGATATTTTGAATGGTACATATTATAATAGATAGAAGAGTGTAAAAATTATCCTCCTCTATTACATGATTAATTTTAAAGATATTCTTTTATCTCTTATGTTGTACCATAATCTCGTTATAATATGACCCTCTCATAGTTTTATGAGTACCAAATTTAGAATATCAATATATACACACTTCCTCCATGATCCAAATAATTGGTAAGAATATCCAATTCTTTGAATTTTGGAATACCAATAAAAAAATCTTTTTTGATAGAATTTAATCAAATAAAAGAAACTTTGTTAATGAGGATTCATATACTTTGTGTTTAACATCCATACATCTCCATAATATTTACACTCAAATGATCCATTTTCCAAAGTGACTTTATAAAATCCCTCAATCGATTTAATATGGAACTATTTTTTCATTATCTTTTAAACATTGAATTAATTATTTCCTTCACCTAACCAAAAATTAAAAGAAGTCTCAATAAATTTATTTTTTATATCTTATTTTGTTCCAGAATAATTTATAACCAACTCTATATAAATAAATAAATTTTAAACTATATTCCTTGATTGATTATTTGTTAGTATCCACAAATCAAATATTTCTGTTTTAGGATTTTATTCTTCACTAAATCATAATAATACTCCACAAGTATATATTATTTTAATGAATATTAAAAAAAAATATGATCAATAATGAAATATATGAACACTCAATCTCTTGAAAACATAATCACATTTAATAAATGGGTATGATTAAATATTTTTTGAAATATGTTACTCCCCGACCCTACATACCATGATTAGGTGAATTATTACATAACATTGGCATGATCACAAGGGATAAAATACTGAAGGACCGGTCAATTTCGTAGCCTTGGAAGTAATAGATACATACATAAGTTTTACATTACATTATAATATGAAAAACAAGAACAAAATTTTCTCCTTGAACACATTCATATCCCATAGAAAATCCCTTTAGGTCATTCATAATATACTTCTTTGCATCCATAGAAAAATAAAATAGAGAAAGGGGTGAGGTCGGGTGATTTGTAAGGATAACAATATGGTGGAAAATTTTACAAATGAGAATAAACATTTAAGGAAATATATATGTCGGAAACAAAAGCCTTTTAAATATAATCTAATGTATTATATGGAAAAAATAAATCAAATAATTCCATTTACGTAGTCACATGGATATTCTACTAGTTGAATTATCACATGTAATACCAATAGCCAATTTTATTATTATGGAATGCATAATTCTAGCCTTAATAACCAAATAGTCTAGGCCTCATGCCAAGACAACAAATAATATTTGTTCAAGGCCCTATTAGAAGACACTAGTTTCTCTCATGATACCTACCAATTTATCGAGGAGATATTGTGGGCTCCATGTGTCACATACTAAGTCTACTGCATTCCTCGTATGAAAAGGCAGTAACATTACATAGACATTTGTATTAAAACTATCATAAAAAATGTTAACGCATTAAACATAAACCATGAATGGTATAAAAATACCACATCCAAATTCAAAAATTTCATAAAAACTTCAATACAATATGTAATATTGTATCATAATAAATCAACTTCAATCAAGTGTAAAATCCATCAATGGATGTTCACGAATATGAAATCAAAACTATAAAAGAGAAATATCTCTTTCTGTTTTGAAAGCATTAAAAAGTCACATAATTATAAAATAAATCATTTATTTTGAAAATGTTCTTATAATATTGTAAGGGAATCTTTTATGATGTTATAAGGATGGAAAATTTCATCCCTCTCCATATAAATTAAAAAATATTAATTCCTTAATTTTTTCGAAAAGGGTCGTAAAAGACCTTTTTTGGAAATGAACAGAATGATTCCATTATAAACATTTTATAAAAAATAAAACAAGACTATTAATTAAATTAAACCATATTCTAGGAAATAGTAAAAATATTTTGAAATTCATTTTTAAGAAATATTGATGTGGATGATAAAGAGTTCCTAGTAGATACTCATGAATAAACATCCTCAGATAATAAAGAGATTGTAAAATTAACACATACCTTGTAATTTTCATTGGTATAATATATGTTAACCTCATTTAAAAATGTTAAATAATTGTTACTAAATTATACAAGAACCAAAAACATAAACATGATATCATATACGATCTTCTTATATTTCATTGTCAATAATATTTCAGTATTATCAATGTTGCAGGTGTTAACCGATTCATTTTCAATTATATGTTTTGTTATGGGAGTCATGTTTTTTGTGGATAGGATGTATTGAATTCATATGCATAATTTTATTATTTTCTTAAATATTTATTCATAAAATTAATATTATTTTTGAATGATAACTATGGGGAATGAATCTCATCGCATTCGTCAAGATGGTAATCTGTACGTACAGACGCGTGACTATATCTTTATATTGAGGGTGAAATAATTTGTAATTGGATGTTATAACATATATACATAATCCTTAACAAGTTATATTTATTATTTAAATCAGTTACACTCATTATTATACTCATCCAAATAACGAAGTGTTTGAATAAAAATATGTACCTGGAAGTGGAGATGGTAAGCCGTATGTACGCAAGTTCGGTGACTTGTCATTCATAAGATGGATAGAATAATGAATATGGTTTTAAGATATTTATAATAACATCACAGAATGTATAAGGTACTGGGGTTAAAATTATACTATGGAAACAACAATAAAAGAGGATTTGGAAGATGAAAAGTTCTTGAAAGAGGTGGTGAAATTATTACTTATTCTTCAGGTGTTTCCTTTTGAGTTAATAGAATAGTCTCCCTATGTTGGATTTATGATCAATTTAAGGACTCTAGGTCAATGTGATTGTAGTGGGGAAGAAATTTCTGCATGGGTTAGCTGAGAAAATTTCTTTGGAGGTGTGAAATTAAGGGAACGTTATGTACCCTTTAATAAGAGAGGTGAGGGTCACTTTAGGAAAATATTGAAATAATATTATATAATACAATCATATTCAGTTTATAATGTCTCCAAATTTATTTATTTCGAGGTTGTAGGGGGGATGGGACGAAATCCTCCCAACCAATAGGTTATAGACCTGTTTATGTCACACTATTTACCTTATCTTATAGATTTTACTCTTAGTCAAATAGTTTAATTTTATTCCATGTATTATTGTATTATTATAATAAATGGTTAATAAATATACTATAAAAGATATGATAACCCCATGTGGTTAATTATTAATATATATTACCTTATATAAGTCATTTTTTTGATCCTTAGTTTTTAGAAATATTATTTCTATTAGTAATAAAGTATTTATTTTAAAAACTCAATTATGTCAATTTTGACACTATATGGTATTTTGTTTTTGTGAAATTCATACAAATTTTATAAAATATGAAAAAATTATTAAATCAAGCCTAACTTGTCATAAGAACCTATAAAATTTTTATAATTAATCATAATTCACAATTTTCAATAATTTGGATATTTATAATATCAATTATTTTAATCATTCATTAATAAAGTAATTAAAAAATCATCATTGTATCAAAAATAAATTTAATTATTTAATGTATAAAAATTAAAAAAATTACCATTATTTAGGAAATATTTTTATATTTATATTGAATATTTATATTAGAATTTATCTTATGTATAAACCTACATTAAAAATGTTTTAGTTATTAATCGTTGAATTTAACACTTCTAACTCTTCCTGAAATAATATATTAATAAATGTCCTAATCTAATCCAAGTAGTCCAAAAGGAATATATATTATTAACAAGGTTAATTTTTCTCTAAAAACACTATCCAATATAATTAAGACATGTGTTAGGGTAATTATAATATCATTTTACCTTTAATTACCCTATTTACATTTAACCGTTGTAAATAAAAGTCAAAAGGAACTATTTACAAAAAATAATGTTCATCTGATTGAACCAGATTTTACTTACTTATTTCAACCACAGATATATGAATTTTTAAATTCAATTCATATAAGTGGTAAAATTACGTTTAATGAAAATTTGCAAATGCACCTAGGAGGTGGGTAAAAGATGCTAAAAAGTCCAATAAATTTTTTATATCAAATATTATTATAAAATGAGTCCAACGGATTTTTTTAACATATTATGTATCTATTTTTACCTAATATAAATTTAAATAAAAAAACTAATTATTTAAATAAAAAGTCAGTTTTAAACAATAACACGTTGTTTTTCACTATTCATCATGAATTAAATGTTTTCATAAAAATACCAAAACATCACCCTAAGCTAATTATAATATTCGTAATACAAAAATGAAGTTCATTTTGAAGAGAAAATTAAAAATTAGATATTAATATTCATAACAGCTAGTTTGATTGGTTGTGGTGTGCTAGAATTCGAATTTGTGTATAACACAAGATACTGTATTATTTAAAGGGAAACATACTATGAATATTTGGGTGTTACATTCTCCCCTCCTTCAAATAGTTTTTTCCTTGAAATTTATATAATACTAATGCATAAAAAGTTTTGTGTGGGTTTGCATCATAGGTTCCTTGGGTTCCCCTGTAGCCTCTTCCAACTTATGGTATCTCTATATAACTTTTTCCAGATGGGTAGTCAAGTTTCTAGACACTTGTTCTCTTGTATCAAGAATTTTGATAGACTCTATGCAATAAGACAGGTCGGGTTCCAGTACTATTTCTTCATAGGTGAGTACATGAGTTGGGCCAGGCATGTATTTTGTCTACAGTAATACATGGATGTCATCATTAACTATGGGGATACTTGTCGGCATTTCCAAATGATAAGCTACAACTCCAATTCATTCATGAATTTTGAAAGGTCCTGTGTACTTGAGACTTAAATATCCCTTTTTACCAAATCATATAACACCCTTCCATGGAGATACCTTTATTAAACCATGATCTCGTACTTGAAATTCCAAATCATTACTTTAGTTATCAGCAGAGCTCTTTTTTCTACATTGAGATGCTTTGATGTAGGTTTGGATAACCTTCACCTTTTCCATTGATTCCTCAACATGTTCTATACCTTCGAGTATTCTTTCACCAACATCATCCTGAAAAGTTGTTTTGCAACATATCATTCTATATAATGCTTTATATGGTGTCATATCAATTCCTAAATGGATGAAATTTTTATAGAAGAATTCTAATATCACTACCAAAAAACATGGAAAGGGATGCGCTGACCTTTATCAGTGCTAAACAGAAAGCGCTGATAATGGGGTAGGTCTTTATCAGTGCTAAAATAAGCGCTGATAAAGGTAGCTCTTTATCAGCGCTAAAAATGAACTGATAAATAATTGTTTTATTAGTGATTTTATTTTAGTGTTGATAAAACATACCTTTATCAGCTCTTTTAACAAGCGCTTATAATGGTTCAGTCGGATTTTATTTAATAACCCTAACAGGCCATCTTCTCTTTCACGCGGTCAAGCACTCACGGAAGCTGAACCAAGCCCCTCGCCGCACGACCTCGTCCTACTCCTTCCTCCTCCTTCCTCCTCATCGTTCTCCTTTTCCTCCTCGTCCTCCTCCTTCTTCGCTGTCGCCGCCGCCTCCACCCCCACTCCCTCTACCACGACCGCCTCTGCCTCTGCTGCCGCCACCCTCGCGGCCGCGACCGACGCCGCCTCTACTGCCGCTACCCGCCTCCGCCTCTGCCGCCGTTGCCGCCTCCACCCTCGCTTCCATGACTATCGCCGCCTCTTCCTCCTTCTCCTCATGCTCTCAATGTGGGAGGTGAGTTCAATGGATAGTATTCCTTTGGTATATTGTTTATATATTGTGTGTGTGAGGACCAAATAGTGAATATATATGTGAGATATGAATGATACCATATCTTGAGCCTAATTCCCGTAAGGATTTCTATAATAGATAGTGTGGTCTTAATGTGATTATGATTATGTCTAGGGATGTGATTCATAATTAGTGATGAGTGTCGAAATAAAATATGTTATTGATATTTAGCAACACAAGTGGGTTGTTTGTGAATGATGTGGAATTGGATACCCTATAGGTTCCATAGGGATATCTTGACTCTAAGATGAAGTATATGGTAATTGGTTAGTTATGATAGTTCACATTTGTGAGTGGTCTACCAAGGTTATGTGTGATGACTTATGTGGATAACCAACCCTTGATTTCATTATTTTTATTTTGAGTTACCATGGGCAGTAAGTTCTACCCCTTCGAGTTGAATATTTATGTATGAGATACAAAGGAAATAGTTTTTAATCTTATGGTTATATGGATTCCCAATGATTATCCCAATGGAAATGACGATGGATCCATATTAATTTTCATCACATAGCATAATCTCATAGTTATATGATTAGACAAAGATGAACCCATAATACAAAACATATCACCTAGTATGTCTGTCACATTTACGAATAAATAAATTAGAGAAAAAACATGCCACAAAGAATAAAGGTACCATTAAATACTTACATTGGATAACTTGTTTTAGACATTGTTTATCTTCATCCGTGCCTTGTACATGCACCCATGAATTTGAAGGTGAGTATGCGTACACGATAGTTGACCTTCTTAGAGAAGTGTTTCTGGAAGAGTATAAGAGAAATGAAGAAATGAATATCATTATAGTGTTGGAGCAAATGTGGTTGCTACAAACAATGTGGAAATAGGCTTGTGAAATGCGGCCTAAGTTACAACTTGTAGATATTGTAACTTAGGCCACGTTGCACAAGCCGATTTCCACAATGAATAGAAACATCTTCATTGCTTCATGACTCTTATACTCTTCCAGAAAATCTTCTCTAAGAAGGTCAACTATCGTGTATGCATACTAACCTTCAAATTCGTTGGTGCAAGTAAAAGACACGGATGAAGATAAAAAATTTCTAAATCAAGTTGACCAATGTAAGTATTTAATGGTACCTTTATGCTTTGTAGCATGTGTTTTTCTAATTTATTTATTTGTATATGTGACAGACATACTAGGTGATATGTTTTGTATTATGGGTTTATCAGGAGTCTGTATGATTTCCTGTTTCCACATTTCATTTTAAATAGCATGTTATAATTATATATTTAATGTACCCTAATGGATCAAATAGTCAGGCATATTGTATATGTTTATAGAATGCTGTAGGATTCTTTTTCCCAAATGGTAGAACATTTTTAGGATGTTTTCACTAATGAGGTATAACATTTACTTCTTAATAAAGAGATAAACTTTATAATCTTGTTAGTTTTGGGAGAAAATTTTGTTTCTATCACAATTTAGAAAATAACACCAAAAGAGCATTAGTTGTTTGAATTAAAATTTGATGATATAGAATATAATGGTTTCATATGGCATAGTACTATACCATGGGGTTTTATAGTTCTCTAAAATAGATGGTTTATTAGTATTTATTATTTTGTTGGACTATTGGAGATTGAACATGATGAGAGTCATGAATATGTATCCTCATACATGCATTGATAGTCACATTGATCGTCTATGAGGTTTTATGATCTTATCCAAGATATTTTTGACATTAGGATACCATTAGATGAGTTGGACATCGATGGACCTACCATGGACTACTTTTAGGAGTAGTTATGGCATGTATTCTCCTGTTACTCATTGGTTTCCCCTTTTTCTCATGTCATGTATTTTTTAAGGAATCATTCAGTCTTTGTAAGACTAACATGGAATAAATTTGATATATGTCAGATTAAATCAGGTATCTTATTCATACACGATGTCCACCCTACTGGACACACCATTTATATGGATTTCACATGTGTTTAAAGGCATTTGTACCATGATTTGTTTGTATAAATCCCAAACAATGCTACCTGATTAATTAAAACATAATATTAGGAATGTTCTCAAGATCAAACCCATAACGACGATGAATATGAATAATAAATGGATGAATGAAAATCGGTTGACAAAAGAGCATGAAGATGGCGTGAAATAGTTTATCATGTTTGTATAAGATCATGCATGTGACCCTTATCAAATCCTTTGTCTATGTTTACGCTGTTTTTATTCAAGACAAATTAGTCCAGAGGAGTTGGAAGAACACCTGATCTGTCACGGAATAGATCGAAGTTATACATGTTGGAATAAACACGGGGAAAAAACCAATGTAGGCAGTGACTCAGAGAACACAACATTTTATAGATCATCTGATATGATTAGAAGCGTGAACAGTTAAGATGATCGTATGGAGGGTGTGATTACAGATGTGAATGATGATGAAGATCGTATTGAGGAAATGATATGGACAGTTGAAGATGAACTTTGTCATTGCCCAAAATTGTTTGAGAAGTTAAAGAGTTGTGTGAAAACGTCATTGTATGATGGTTTCACTAAATATACAACATTATCAGCTGTATTGAAGCTGTGTAATTTGAAAGCAGGCAATGGGTGGAGTGATGCCAGTTTTATGGAACTACATTCTCTCTTGAATGACATACTCCCAAAAGATAATGAACTACCAAGCCGAACATATGATGCCAAACGAATGCTACGATCGATGGGTATGATCTCTTAAAAAATACATGCCTGCCCGAATGACTGTATATTGTTTCACAAGGACCACAAATCACATAAAGAATGGCCAAAGTGTGGTGCTTCCCGATACAAGAAAGATGATTCTAGTCCTTTGAAAGTTGTATGGTACTTTCAAATCATTCCTAGGTTAATACGCCTATATGGAAGTGAGGAGACTGCAAGACAATTGACATGGCATGCAGATACAATAATTAAATATGGGAAACTACATCACCCTGTAGACTCTCCTCAGTGGAAGAGAATTGATCACGAGTATCCTAAATTTGGGAATGAGTCGAGAAACCATCGACTCGTGTTATCTATGGATGGGGTGAATCCTTTTGGTTTTCAAAGCAGCAGTCACAGTACATAGGCGGTTATGTTGGTAAATTATAATTTACCACCTTGGATATGCATTAAACAAAAAGACATCATGTTATCTATTCTTATATCAGGACCAAAACAACCGGGTAATGATATTGATGTTTATTTGGCCCCATTGATTGAGGATTTGAAAATATTGTGGGATTCAGGATTTACGATGTATGATGCTTTCAAAAATGAACAGTTAACTTTGAATGCCATGTTGTACGGGACGATAAATGACTTTCCTGCTTATGGAAATTTGTCAGGATATAGTATTAAAGGAACTCAAGGGTGTCCCATATACGAACAAGGTACACAATCAATTAGGTTGAAACATTCATCAGAAATAGTGTTTCTAGGACATCGCAGATTTCTACCCCGACGACATAAGTACCGATCATGGACAATATCATTCGAAGGAAGTTCAGAGGAACGTACAACACTGTCTCCACTAACAGGTGATCAATTGTTTGAGAAAGTGAATCATTTGGACACTACTTTTGGTATACCAATTTCGAAAAACCATAAGAAAACTGGTTGGAAAAAGAGATCAGTTTTTTTTTGAATTACCATACTGGAATTGTCTGTATTTTAGACATTTTCTTGATGTTATGCATGTTGAAAAAAATATATGTGATAGTGTCATCGGCAACTTGCTAAATTCACCTGGCAAAACAAATAATGGAATTAAAGCCATATTGGACATGGTTAAGATGGGAATACAAGAACAGTTGGCACTAGTGAAGGGTGAAAAACGAACATTTCTTCCTCCTGTTCCTTACACTCTTTCCAGGAAAGAGAGATATTAGTTTTGCAACTTCTTGAATGACTTAAAGGTTCCATAGGGGTATTCATCAAATATCAAGTACATCGTGTCAATGGGAGATTTAAAATTAAAGAGTCTGAAATTACATGATTGCCATGTTTTGATGCAAGATCTAATTCCTATAGCTTTACGTTGCATTTTTCCCAAGAATGTCTGCCATACATTAACGAAGCTATGTTTCTTCTTCAAAGCTATATGCAGCAAAGTTATAGACCCGGACAAATTTCCAACTATGGAAAGAGAAATTGCCATCATATTATGTGATTTGGAAATGTTCTTCCCAGCGACATTTTTTGATATGATGGTTCATTTGATGGTTCATTTTTTGAGAGAGATTCGACTATGTGGTCCTGTACATTATAGATGGATGTTTCCCATTGTATGGAGAGGAGATATCAGATTTCATTAGTGCTGAAAATGTAAATGAACTCCTCAAGTATGAATGGCTAGGCACCTCATTTGTAAATTTATTCCTGAGGTATGTTTTCATGATTTGATTTTACAAAAGCTGATATACTCTGATAATTTTGAGTAAATACATTTTATATTTGTCGTAGATGTATATATGAAAAACAATTGAAGGGATTTCCCCATGAACAAAAATTTTGACTCGTTAGTCCTCACACCACATCTTCAAAAGACGAAATAGATTCTGTTAAATAGGATGCAATAATTCCATCCCTGCTCAAATCGTTTGAAAACAAAATTATAGACGACATACTCTTTTTAATGCCAATGATGTAGGGGTAAAACTATACAATTTAATCATATCAACTATATTTTCATTTCATTCTTTACTTATTCCTTTTTGTATTTTTAGGGAGCATTGGATGCTGATTTCATTTAATTTGGATACTCCAAAGATTTATTTTCTAGATTCAACACATGGATATCCAACAAACCGACCACGCATGATGGCGTTTGTTAATTTGTAATACACTAGATCCAACATTTTAAAACTAAACATCTAGTTATATAATTTATTTTATCTTTTAATGAGGATTATGTTTTGATAGGTCAGTGCATCAATATCGTCTAATGCATGGAATGAATCCATGGCATAAGGATAAGCACGCCTACAAGATCTACAACTGGAAAAGTATCCGGGTATATATAATAACATTTCACTATCCAAAAACATATCAAAACAAATTACTTATTTTTGTTGATGTTTCTGTAGTCTCCAAAACAAACAAACGGAAAGGATTGTGGTAATTATGTTTGTAAATTTATGAAGGAGATCGTTTTTCAACAATATACTAGCATCCCTGATGAGGTATTTTGGAAAATAATTACGAGTTCATTTATAATATTTATTAATCCTTTGTGTATTTATATTTTTTCAGTACTACCATGACTGTCGCAAAAACTCATATTCAGAAGATGATATACATGTGTTTATAAACGAATGGGCAACATACCTGATGCAAGATTGTACACAAATAGGATGAAGTTTAATTCCTACCAGTTATGTTATCTATATATGATCATTGATTATCCTCCAACCCTCTTTGGTGAATTGAGAATTCTATGATGTATTGAAATCTTAATTTATTACTCAATGTTTTCTATCCCCGTATTCATATTATTGATCTTTGAACAAATCAATATTGAAGTAAGGAATTATGGTGTGTAATGCGTATGTGGTGAACGAAGAAACCACCGAGGATCAACAAAATCCATTTTCTGTATCTCGTTTGTTTGAACTTGTATTTTAGCACATGTGTTGTTGTTTGACTTGTACAATTATTTCTAGGTAGATGCATGAGATAATCAGTATCGTTGAGGGATTTTTAGGAACCAAAATATGTGTCCCAGGATAATTCAAGTAACGGAAAGGATGGTTGAGATGAAATCCAAGCTCAAACGACTAGTACATCATCAAAAGAATCAACCCTGTGATTCACCATCATGTAGAATCTGGTCCTCATGATGTTTTGAGGTATTTATGGAAGGTATGGGGAGTCTGATAATCCCCATGGACACCATAAATAATGTTTACATACATCTCCACATGTTTTTTGTGCCTCGTGCCTCTTTACAAGGATCATGCCACTCACATGGTCCATCTTTGCACGTATGTCCCATTCAGCCCATTGCTACTCTTGGAAGAACCTGAGAATATGACAATGCATAAGCCTCACAAGCCCCATACTCATCCAACCAAGAGTATTACTAGTGTGAAGGGAAGCTAACCATGGGTAATAACCACAACATACATCTCTTAAATATATGGGTTTTGATCCTTGTATTTGAAATAGGGTACGTAGGAAGCCTCCATGAGGTTAAATCCCATCCAATGGTAAACCATGGTGACCCCCTCACTGGGGTACACCTTCGCTTATTTTCCCTCTTGTATTTCCCTTAGTGGCATCCGAATAATTCTTCAAAATGAGAAACCATACCTTTATGGGATGCACCACACTTGGGTCAGACCTCATTGGGAGTTTTGATCCATCTATCAGGTAAACATTCCAGGTGCTCCCTCCTAGAGATGTACCTACCAAATCCATCTTTATAAGTGTTTTGATCCACCCAGGTCTTACATCTCTGTAATACATTAAATCATGACCCTCTATCCTTGTGGGATGTTAATCTCATGGAATAACACAAGTTAAACATGGGTTTACATTAATTTATTCAATATTAATGTTTAATCAGTCCTTATTATGGTATTGTGGAGGTGTGGTTTTATGTTTTCCAGCAGATTTCGGAAGATTCCACGCTTTATGTAGGTGATTCCATGCTTTTACATTATATGATGATTTTATAATCCTGTATTTTCTTGCTAAGTGTACTATACGAAATGTTTGGGTGGTTAGAAATGTGTTATCAAAGGAATTTGGGGTGTGTATAGACTTGAAAGTTATTTTTTAAAATGAATGAAGTTGTATTTCTTGTGGATTTTCATGCTTAAGTCCTTTAAATGTGTTTGAAGAAATGAGAAAATTTTGTGATGGGTGTTTTCAAATGGATTTAATGTGTTTGTGAATTTTAAAGAGGGTTTTCTTATGAGATGTAGAGATTCTATATATGTGTATTTACATTGAATGAAAGTACATGAGAATGTGTTGATATATATGATGTGAATAACGTAAATTGAGAAAAATTTCCATACAAGGAATTTCCTTTATGATGTGTAGGGGACATGGTGAGAGGGAAGGGGTGGTTTTCTGGGGGAGGGGGAAGGGGGCAAAGTGGTAGGGGGTGTGCTGGCTTCTTTTGAAAAATATAGGGGTGGTCAGGGGGGTGTGCAATAGGCACGGGGAAGTGCAGTGGGTAGGGGTGTGCTGGGGAAGGGGGCAGGGTGTGTTCAGGGGGCAGGGAGTGTGCAGGGGTAGGGTGTTTGCTCGGGGGTGGGCAGTGTGTAGGGGGTGTGCTGGGGAAGGGGGTCGGGGTTCTTCTTTTTTATGGAATGGGGGGACATAATGTTTGTTTTATGTTTTGTTACTCACTAATATAATTGGTCATTTTATGTTTTGTGCCTCACTAGTATAATTCCATTTAGCAACCCCATTATTTATTTAATTATTTTATTACTAACATAATATTTTTTTTATTATGTAGGTGAAATCTTCTTGGTCATTTCGAATGCTTTGTTTGAAAACCTCTGCCATGGACGACAATTTTTTAGAGCGGATGGATGAAAAAAGGATGGAACATCATTATTTTTTAACTATTTGTTGGATAAATGTAATTGTAACCAAATTAAACATTGTTTTAAATGTATATAGAAGTGTTTTTTTGTATTCATGATTTCAAGTAAATGTTTGTATCATTTTTTGTTCTTCTGTGCTTTGTGTGTATGTGTTGTATGTGCTGTGTTCAGGTTTTGTTTGGACTGTGCAGGTGCTGTAATGTGTGCAGGTGCTGGGCAGGTTCTATGTTGGTTCTGGATTTGGATAGGATCTTTGGCCTTTATCAGCACTAGTTATGTACTGATATATTATATATTTATCAGCGCTGAAAATAGCGCTGATAAATACTACCTTTATCAGTGCTATTTTTAGCGCTGATAAAGGGGACCCCCTTTATCTTCGCTGAGATTAACAGTGATTTTTTAGTGCTATTAAAGGCCGTCTATAGAGCTATTATAAGCCATATTTTTAGTAGTGTATAGAAAATATTGATCCCACATACCTTGAATGTCAAGTGAGATAGATCTCAACATGTCTTCAATGGTTTGAATTGTCTATTCTGATTGTCCCTCGGTTTGAGGGTGGTAGGTAGTTCACAAATGACATTATGTATCGAAGGCCTTGTGAAGAAGTTTCTAGAAATTTTATGTAATATACGGTTCATGATCAGAAAAAATCAATATGGGTACACCATGATGTCTTACAACTTCATTAATATATAGTGTTGCAAAATGTACAAGTGGTAAATCATCAATTTTAGCCAGAAAATGTTATTAATTGGTAAGATGATAAATATTGACCATATTACATCATTTCATCAAGGTGTCTTTAGTTACCCTATGACAATTTCCATAGAAATATCATCCCATTTCCACTCAGGTATGCGAAGAGGTTTCATGACTCCTCCAGGATGTTTTCTTCTTAACATAACCTGTTGATAATCCATGCATCATTACACATAATCAGAAATATCCCTCTTCATGTTGTACAAACTAAAATTTTACTTCAAATATCTATACATCATAGTGTTACTAGGGTGTATTGTGAAATTGGAGTGATGAACACCATCCAATAATTCCCTTTTTAGATTAGGTATATCAGGAACACAAAACCTCTTCCCAAATTTCAAAATTCCCTCTTCACATATGATGTTAGTAAATCTCCCATCATTTATAACTTTAATATCCTTTGAAAACTCCTCCTTATCAGTCTATGATCTCTTTATCCTTTCTAGTAAATATGGTTTGGAAACGATTTAAAGAAGTATTGATGTTTCTCCTTCCTTCGTTATTCCCATATCCATATTTACTAGATTTAGAAAAATATGATCCCTTTCAACTCTCTTCTTGTTCAAAACTCCATGATTCTTTATGCTCAAATCATCTTCGACCTTATTTTCCTACCCCTTGTGGTAGTGTATAGTGCAATAGTAATCGTTGAGTAGTTCCATCCATCACCTTTTCCTCATGTTGAGTTCTTTTTGGGATAAAATATACATCAAAAACTTTTGATCAATATAAATCTCACATTTTTTTTGCATAGATATAGTGTCTCCATATTTTCAAAGTAAAGATTACAACTTCTAACTCAAGATCATCAGTGGGATAGTTTTTCTCAAGAATTATTAGATTTCATGATACATAGTCAATAACTCTATCATTCCGCATAAAGACTCAACGAAGTCCTTTCTTTGAAGCATTACTATAAATAACAAACACACCATTCCCAGATGTGAGAGTCAATATAGGAGCAATTATTAATATTTTCTTTAGTTCTTCAAAACATTAATCAGACTCTTCTTTTCCAACAAATTCAATCCCTTTACGATGGAGCTTGTTTAATGGGTTATTCGATAAGGAAACATTCTGGATGAAACATTGATAAAAACATGGTAATCCAATAATACGTTTTACTTCAGTTATACTCGTTAGTGTTGGTTATTATTGGATTTCCTTGGTCTTTGAAGGATCAACAGAGATTCAATACATAAAGAAAATATGGTAAAGAAACAGAATCTCCTAAATCCAGAACTCACACTTGCTGAACTTCTCATATAAATAATTTCTTATAAGAGTCTTCAGAATAGTGCGCAAGTGATTTTCATGATGATTGTAGCGTTTAGAGTATACAAAGATATTATCAATAAATACCACTACAATTTAATGAAGATATTTTCCTTGATAACTATATTCATTTGATCCATGAAAATAGAGGGTTCATTAGTAAGCCCAAAAGGCATTACTATAAACTCGTAATGATCATACCTTGTACAAAATTTTGTGTTTAGAATATCTTATTTCTTCAAACACAACTCCCGATATCTTGATCGAAGGCCAATCTTTGAAAAATATCAATCTCCATGAAGTTGATTGAATAAATCATCAATGTGAGGTAGGGAATACTTGTACTTTATGGTTATAACATTGATCTCCATGTAGTCAATGCACAACCACATAGATAAATCATTCTTTTTATCAAAAAGAACATGGGATCCCCTTGGAGAAACACTAGGGAGAATAAATCCCTTATTACTCATTTACTCAAGATGTATGTTTTGTTCCACTAATTCCACAGTGGCCATTCAATAATGGGTCTTTGATATGGGCATTGAACCTAGAAATAAATCAATGGAAAACTAAATTTCGTGTTCTGGAGGATATCTAGGTAAATCCTCTGGAAACAAATCGACATGTTCTTGAACAATATGTACATAATCTATTTGAACACTTATTTCATCATCCATAGTTCTTTTACTCTCTTCCTCCACAATAATTGGATTTAGTTGAGTTACTGGGGGTGGATCTAGATAAAACTCAGATGGTGACATTTCCACTCTAGAGATAATGTACTATTATCATAATCGAAAATGGTAACATCCTTATTATTACAATAGATTTTTACATCATGGTATGAAATTAAATCCATACTGAGTATTATGTAAAATTCAATCATGGGTATGCTGTTGGGATTAGTAGATAAATAACATTTATATGCCTTAATGGGAACTGGTCCCCAAAACATTGATGCAATGATACATCCCATAGGTGTTTTGACTGAAAACTCCCTTGTTAAATGAAATTGGAAATATCTATTTTTCATAAGAAACTCAGAAGATATGAAAAAATGCAATTATCCAGAATCAAATAATGTATTGGCTGACTTTGAGTAAACAATTAAATTACCTTCCACCAGGTCTTTTGGAGCTTCAACCTCAACAGCAATGATCACATAAGCCTAGCCTTTATCTCGTGTCCTTTTTTGAGGTATGTTTCCTTGGCACATAGGACATCAATTTTCATAATGTCCAATTTCTCTACAATTATATCATTCAACACTGAAAACCTCTTTCAATCCCTTGAAATCATGAGGGTGGTGTCTTTTTCACCACACCTGTAACAGAAACCTATTCCCTTCATGAAAATACCAGGGTGTTTCTTCCCACATTTACCACAGGATGGATATTAAAATTTTCCCTTATTCCCTTCATTTTCATTTCTGTAGTGTTCAATATATATCTTCTTCTTTTTCATTGGATTAACATCGTAAGACTTAGAAAATTCCTTTTCATTATTGATAGCACATGAGACATTATCTACATATGAGGAGAAGGATTGTGATACTAATTCTTGGTGGAGATATTTATTTAAACAATCAAATAATTGATCAATTATACACTTTGGGATACATATATAATTGTTTCATGCCTTATTAACCATGTAATGTTAGCCTCAATATTTACAACATTCTCATCATCCTTTTTCCACAGACTTTGAAATTGTCTTTCCATATCCGCTCGATGGCCACGAGGATCATATTTTTCTATAAAAATCTCATTAAACTCTCCCAACTCCATATTTGATACTTATTCATATTTTTTTGTGTTTTTATTTGATGACCACCATTGATATACATCTCATATGAGGCGTTAAATTTCCCTGAAAACTTTTTCCCTTTCACAACTCCCAAAAGCATGGAATAATTTCTCTAAAAAAATTATCCATTTCTCAGCAACAAATGGATTTTTATTCCAATTTAATGTTAGTGGTTATTGACTCTGAAGCAGTCTAACATTGATCCAAGACATTGTGGATCATGGTGCTCTATATGGGTAAGTTTATTATTCATAACCTGAGTTAGTTGTCCTGGTATGTTAATAAGATGATAAACACTAGTTGCATCACCATCACCACTATAATTATATTTAGTAGGAGAGATATCCCTACATGGATTACAAGGATTGATACGGTATCCATTACTTCCACTAGGTTTCATTTCGAAATAATGAAATATAGTTTATTAGTTTTTGAATCACAATACATAATTCCAAACATTTAAAACAGATAACATAAATTGAATAATTTATGAATATAATCTATAATCATAAAAATATTTTCTTTTAGGAGGTATATATTCACAAATCTATCATAATTATTTGTAATTAAAATGTGAATTATCTTCAGAATATCCTCTGGGAGTGTCATAACCCCGAGTTCAGCACATCCCATTGTCATGTACCAGGATACCCGAGTCATGACAAAAAATCTTTGTTAGAGTTTTCATTCCTATGTACATCTGTGCCAGAGCTGCCTCTACCTACCTGTATCTGGATAGGTATGTATTTCTTGGAAATGTCACAAAATCTCAACATTACCAAATTTCAATAATTTTATTCTATACTATTTCTCAAAATCTAACTTAGGGTAATGTTCTCTAATAAGAGTTTTTTAAAAATCTACATTCCAAGGCTCATTCTAAAATTTCTCTGAAACCAACTATAACGCCCTGACCCTATTTACCCAGAGTCAGTTCATTATTACATAACACTGGCATGATCACAAGGGATCAAATCCCGAATGACCGATCATTTTAGTAGCCTTGGAAGTACTAAATAAATACATAAGTTTTAAATTACATTATAAAATAAAAAATAAAAATAAAATTGTCTCCTTGAACACAATCCCTACCAGTAGTCATAACATACTTCTTCTCATCCTGGGAATAATAAAACATAGAAAGTGGTGAACTCAGGTTCGTATTAAGAATAAAAATATGGAAGAAACATTCATAAATAAGAATAAACATTTAAGGCTATGTATAAGACTAAAAAATTCCTTTTAATCATAAAAGTTTTTATACTATGGAAATGATAAATCAAATAAATCCATTTAATTTGTGACAATGATATTATACTATTCTAATAATCACATGGAATATCAATAGCCAATTTCATAATGATAGAATGCATAATGTCAAAATTTATAACCACACAGTCAAGGCCTCTTTAGAAGACTACAAATAACATTTTTTCAAGTCCTTGTACCAAGATACTAGTTCGTCTCATGAGACCTACCAATGCATATACGAGCTATAACAGGCACCTCCCATAACTTTCTATGTCAAATGCATTCCTCAAATGAAACGGTTGAAACAGAACATAAACATTCATATTAAAACTAGCATATGAAATATTAATAATTTAACCATAAACCATGAATGGTATAAAAATAACACATCCACAATCAGAAAAATAAAAAAACCTTCAATACAATTTGGAAGATTGTATCATAATAAATCAAATTCAAAAAAGTGTAAAATCCATAAAAGGATGTTGACATAGATGAAAGAAAAACTATTTGAGCGAAATATATATTTCTATTTTGAAATCATTTAAAAGCCACATAATTATAAATGAAATAATATATATTGATAATTTTATAATAATCAAGTAAGGTAATCATAGAATATGGTTTAATGATAGAAAATAGCTACACTCTCCATATAAGTTAAAAAACATTCTTTCCGTAATTGTTCTGAGAAGATTCTTAAAGGACCATTTTTGGAAGAAAATGTAAAGATTCATTTATAAAAAACGTTATAAAAAGTCAAAGAAATGGAATAAATTAATTTAAACAATATTATAGGTAATATGTAAATATTTTTTGAAATACATTTTAAAAAAACGGATTTTTATGATAAATAGGTCCTAGTAGGTAATCACGTATAAATTATCTCGGATAATAAAGAGACTGTAAAATAAACCCTCACCTCATAATTTTCCATGGTAGAGGGTACATTGAACTACTATATAATAGTAAAATAATTGTTATTAAAATATAAAATAACCACATACATAAATATTCTATCATATATGACCTTTTAATTTGGATTTGTTAATAATATATCAGTAGTACCATTGTTTCGGGTGTTAGCTGATTTATTTTTCTTATATATGTTCTCTTACATAATTCATGATTTTTATGGATAGGATGTATTTGATTAATATAATGAATTATATTCAGTTTTTAAATGTTATTTGTAATCATAATATGAAAATTATTCTTGAATGATTACGATGGGGAATGAATCTCATCACGTTTGTGGAGATGGTAATTCGTAAGTACGCACAAGTGACAATATCATTATACTGGTGGAGAAATGATATGTAATAGTCTTATATATCAAATATACCTAATAATTAACATGATATATTTATTATTTACATCAGTTACACGCATTATTTTACCCATAAAAAACCGAAGTGTTTAAATAAAAAACTACACCATGATGCGGAGACGGTAAGTTGTATGTACACACATATGGTGAATTTCCATTCATAGGACAGATAGATTAATGAATATGGTTTTAACATATTTATAATAACATCATTTTATGTATATGGTACTGTATTTATTATTTTATATTGAAAAAACAAAGAAATAGGAACTGAAAGAAGAAAAGAACATGAAAGAGGTGGTGAAATTATTACCTCTTCTTCGGGTGATTTGTTTAGTTGATAAAAAGGGACCCGTAGGATGGATTTTTGATAAATTTAAAGCCTCTAGGTAGAAGTTAATGTGTTTGGGAGGATAGTGGAGTAGGTTTTGGTCGAGTCAAATGGGTTTGGAGGTGTAAAATTAAGAGAAAAGGATGTACCTTTTTATGAGAGAGGTGATGGTCACATTAGGAAAATCATGAAATATTATTTGATTATACAGTAATAATCAGTTTATAATGGCTCAAAAATAATTTATTTCTAGGATAAGGTTGATATGGGTCGAAAAACTTTCAACTAATAGGTTTTAGATAGGTTTAGGTCACCGTATTCTCCTCATATTTTATAATTATCTCTTAGTTATATAGTTTAACTTTTACCATGTATTCTTGTATTATTATAATAAATGGTCAATAAACATAATATAAATATCTAATAGAACCACAAGTGGTTCATTATTAATATATATAACCATACCTAAGTCCTTTTTCCGAGCCTTATATTTTTATCAATATCATATCAATTAATAATATAAAATTTGTTTAAAAATCGCATTTATGTCAATTATGACACAATTTGGTAATTTTAATTTTTGAAAGTGATAACAAGATTATCACTTCTAAAAAAATTATTAAATCAACACTAAAATTTCATATTAATATTAACAGTTATTGGAATTCATAAGAAGTCTTAATTTACAATGATATGGATATTTATAATATTAATTATTTTAATAATTCATATATACTGTAATTATCTCATCATCATTGTATCACAAATAAATTTAATTATTTAATGTCTAAAAATTATAAATAAAATACCAGTTTGATGAAAATAATTTTATCATTGTAATTAATATGTATAATAGAATTTATATTCTGTGTAAACCTATATTAAAAATGGTTTAGTTATTAATCTTTTAATTTAACACTTTTAACTCTTCCTGAAATAAAATAATAATAAATTTCAAAGTCTAATCCATGTGGACCAAAAGGATCATATTTTATTCCTAAGTATTATTTTTTTGGAAAAAACTTTATCCAATATAAATAGGACATGTGTTTGGGAATTTTATAATATCATTTTTACCTTTAATTACCCTATTTACTTATAACTGTGGTAAATAATAGTCAAACGTCAATATTCACCAAAAAATATTATCCTATAAGACTCATTTTACTTGATGATGTCAAATATATCTCTAATATTTTTTGAAATTCAATTCACAAAAGCGGTAAAATTATGTTTTAGGCACATTTGTAAATGCCCCTAGAAGGTTGGTAAAAGACGGTAACAAGTTTAATAAAATTTTTATACCTAATATTATTATAAAATGAATCCAATGAATTACCTTAAACATATATAGGTATTATTTATATCTTTGTAATTAATATAAATTTAAATAAAATAACTAATTATTTAAAATAAAAGTCGGTTTTAAACAATAACTAAGTGATTTTCACTATTAATCAAAAATCTAAAGTCTTCAAAAAATACCAAAAGAATCACCATAAGAAAATTTTAATATTCCGAATCCAAAAATTAATTCCATCTAGATAAATAAAATTTATAAAATTTCAAAAAGTGGGTATTACTATTCATAACAGATAGTTTTTTTGGACGTAGTGTGCTAGAACTCGATGTTGCATACAACACAAGCTATTTTATTATTCTAAGGGAAATGTACCATTGAAGCTTAGGGTGTTACAAAATACTTTCTACTCTAGATCATTATTCCACCCTTAATCCTAAATCCCCTCCCATAATTTCAAAATTTCCCCATAAAGTAAAAATTATTTAAACTCATTATTTTATAACTATAGGCTTTTCAAAAATATAATGATACAATTGATCATTTACAATAACTAGTCGTACTACGTGATCAAAACACAACTCATAAAATATAAAGGCTTCTATATATTAGAAACACAATATCATATAGATATCTAGAAATCCATCCTGATGAAATCCTTTTTTAATCACATAGATACCATGTAAAACACACACTCTAATTGATGGTCTATAGAATCATACTCTTGGACTCATCCCCTCATCCATTTCTAACTAGAGATCTATTTGGTGACATATTGTACCACATGAAAACAATCATCTCAAAACCAAGGTATCTATTTCTTATTTATTATCATAAAAAAATGTATTCTATGTACTGAAAATATGTGATTATATCTCCCGTATATGTGTTAATTTCCAATCCATGGGTCAAAATATTTATTCTAAACATAATATTAATTTTAAAATTATTTTTTTATTTTAATAATTTAATTTTAAAATAAAAAAACAAATTTATAGAAAATTGATGGATTTTGATAAAAACGTCTTTCAAACCATATTAAAATCCCAAATGTACTTTTAAAAAATATATGATCATTTATATTTAATAAAAATTAAATTGGTAATAATATTTTATTAAAATATTTTTTAATTCAAAATTCCATTTTTTCATTAATATTGATTTCTTAATTGAATATCAAATAAAAATACCATTTGTGCTTTAAAAACTATTTTCAATGTAACTATGAAAAAATGAATGTATATAATTTATAAAAATTAATGTATATAATCCTAGTGATAGTGTCTTGTAACATAACCTTGTATAACACCCACATATGACCAATGGGTAAGGTGTACGATGGTGACAGACTCTTAGGGAGGCTCGGATAACATTGATAAGGTGGTAATCTTTCTCAACTTCTACTTTTCTCATAGGTTATTCTGTTTGGGCTTAATGTGTTGAAGACAATCATGGGATTGGTTAGGAATGAAGTGCATTGATTCCACAAGCATTCTGAGCATTGAAAAAAATGACATTTTATAGAGAAAATCTCTTGGATGATTTCATATATTCCATTGTTTGTGTAAATTGGATTTCTTAAATCCATATTTTTATATTAATCAGGTGATCACTTTTCAATGACTATATTTACAAAGATAAAAATACATAACAGTATTGTTAAATCAAAAATCAGTAAACCAGAGAAGTGTATATGTTATATAACAAATTTACATAATAATACATTGAATTAGAACTAGCGGAATTTTCATTTATAAAAGTTTGGGTCGTTACAATCTACCATTCTTAAGAAATTCCTCTCTCAAAATTTCCTTTTCCAAAACATAGATAGATGAGGGTAAATATTCTTAATTACTTGCTTTGATTCCCATGTTTCCTCTTCATAATTTTGGTTTCTCCACAACACCTTAACAAAGGGCATTGTCTTATTTAGTAGAACATTTTCCCTTCAACCTAAAATCATTATCGGCTTCTCTTCTTCGGAGTGGTCATTATCCAATAGTACCACCTCTGGATTAAGTACATGCGATGGGTTAGGTATGTACATACTCAAGAGTGATTTAATTAATACATCATTTAACTGAGATAGGTTCTATGGTTGTTATAGTTTATATGCCACTGCTCCAATGCGATCAAGGATATCAAAATGGTCAGTGTACCTTAGAAAAATAATTCCCTTCTTCACAAATCTCCTAACACTCTTCCACGATGATATGTAGAGGAATATCAAGTCTTTAAAATCAATCCGTAGGACTCATTTATGATTATCAGTATAAATCTTTTGTCGACTTTGAGCATCTTTAATGTGCTGTTGGATGGTCTTAACCTTATCCAAAATTTCTTCAACCATTTCTGGACATAGGAGTTTTATCTCCCAAACATCATCCCAACATGTTCATGTTCTGACCCACTTCCCATAAAGGGATTCAAATGGATCCATTTTAATGATTTCATGGAAACTATTATTGTGAGAGAACTTATCTAGAGGAATATTGTAACACCCTAACACCAGAATCCAGGAGCCGATGCATTACATTATTAAATTGGAATGATTACAAGGAATCGAGCCCCAAACGACTGATCAGTTTTGTAGTCTTGGAAACAAGATACGTAGATATGTTCAACACTACAACTTGAAAATAAAATCAAACCTAATTTATTTCATTAGAAACATCCAGAAATCCATGATTATTCTTGCACGTCAGTCATAACTAACTTCATCATATCCTAAGAAAAGGAATCATGAGAAAGGGGTGCAATCAAACACTCAAAAAGAGTAATCAATATAGTGGAAGATAACCTAAATATTAGGCATGTTGAATAATTCAAAACACATGACTTTACAAATAAAAAACATGATCACTTTTGGTAGGAATATGAGATCAGTAAATAATTATATAAAAAAACATAGTCATGAGTATTTTACATGTCGTATAACCACATGAAATATCAATATCTATTCTTATAATGCTGGAATTATTAATTTCTGACATCATAACTACTTAGTCAAGGCCTTGTGCCAAGACTAAAAATAAGATTTTGTCAAGGACTTCTTCCATTACATTAGTTTGTCTCATGAGACCAACCAATTCTTCTAGGAGATATAGTGGGCTCAACCTATCACATACTAAGACCAATTCATTCCTCATATGAAGATTTTGAAACATAACATAAAAATTTGTATTAAAACTATCATACAAAATGTCAATACATTATCCACAAACCATGAATGGTATAAAAATAGCATATACACATTCAAACATAACTCGGTCAACACAATATAGAAGAATACATTGAAACAGATTAACCTCAATTTAGAATAATGAAGGATATTGACATATATGAAAATAATAATCAAAACTATTTGAGAGAAATATCCCCCTTTTTCTTGAAAACATTTAAAAGTCACACTATTTGTCAAGAATCCATTTGAAAATAGATTTTTGAATCAATGTGTCCCATACCACACTGAATCTTTTAAAAGGACTTTTAATTTAGAAAATTAATGTCTATATAAATAAATCCTTAAAAACATTTTAAAACATGGACATTAATGAGAAATATTATGAATAATAAATCTTTAAAACATTTAAAATAATATTTTAGTTAGAGTTCCTAACCAAAAGAGAGACACTTGAATACAAATAATTGAGGTAATCAACACATTATAATATCATGAGAATAAAGGTATTCATGATATAAAATGTTAATGTATATTATATATATCATATAAAAGTGAATTGGTGTATAACAACAAATAAGTCTCAATGGAATGTAAATTGAGATGAAATATCTTATAGAGAATGTATAATTAGGTTAAGGATAAATCAACAAAATAAATATGCGTGAAAAAAATAAATACACTCAATATGATTGGATATTTAGTGTAAATTAATCATAATACATTCACATATATTATTTTAAAAACAACACTAATGAATTGGATGTTTAACTCAATTAATGGAGATTGAGGTAATATTACTCTTATCAAGTTCATATCGATGACTTAAGAATTTATCAATGGATTGATTATGTGTATCATAATTATATCCACACAATGGGGAGTTGAAATTACAAAAAAAATAATAAATAGTGACTCCAAACATAATCATGGAGTAAAATAATCAATGATGTACGAGTAAAGCCTAATGAGTGGAAACTGAAATTTGAAATGTCCATATCGATTTGGTAACTTATTAAACATAAAACCCTTGAAATAAGGATCATAAAATGAATATTTAAATCCATATAAATTAAATTATATTAAACCATGAATTCAATAATTTACAGAACATATGCCACACAAAAGGAAATAGTGGCCAATATAGCATAAATCTCTCGATAATAAAAACTGAGATGAAAAACCCTTACATCGTTGTAATCAACCGAGTCATATGACCAAAAGCTATTAACCACCAAATTAACCACAAAATACGATGAATATAAATAAAATAATAATATTATTTAACAAATGGAAGTACACAATATTCCACATCAAATAAATAAGTGTTGAACAATGGAAATCTCACAGAATTAAAAATGAGATAAGAAACCCCTTACCTCAAGTCTGAATTGTCTTGAATGTTACTTGTTCATCATGAATAATAAACATAAGTTAATTTATACATGATTACGAATATATTTAATTTTATAATTTATTTTATATAACTTATTACCTTGCTATAAAAATTAGTTAATTATTTGAGTTCATATTTGATATTTTATAGATGTTTGGAACATGAGTCAAAAATGAACTTCTTATAATTACAATTTTTCCATGTTGTCAAAATTCTATTATCACCAGAATGATATAAATGATTTATATATCATTTATATAATATATCCATTATATATATCTATTTATAATAGTACATAACATTTGGAGATACAAAATGAAATGTACCGTTCAGGGAGACGGTAAGTCGTAAGTACGCATGAATGCTACTTTCATTTATATTTTTAATTTTACTGGAATTAAAACATAATGATACATAATTATATTATAATTATAGTATAATATCATATATAATATCATTAATTCCATCCATTATAAGTTATACACAAGGAATTAACGAGTCATATCATTTTGAGGGGTAGGTAGTCCGAACTTCCTCAGATGAAATTATAGTGTTTTACCCATAATGGAATCCATAAAATAATGACATAAATGAAAAATATAGATTCATAATAAAAAAATAAACATAATATATATATATATATATCATTTATAAATAAACTTCCATATTAATGGTAACCATGAGAGGCGGTACGAGATAATCAAACAATCATCATTTCATTAGGCGTTAGTTTTCCATCCACAGAAACATTATGTTTTTGACACATTAGATGGGGGTGTGGGTAAGTGTATTTATAATCCTTATCATAACAACATAATAGTATATTGAGTATACTGATGTTGATATAAAATAATGTAATAAAAGTGTATAGGGGGGTTGTAGATGTATAATAAAAAAATAAAACAAATTTTTTTTGAGAAATTGTTACCTTTAATTTGGGTAACTTACTTAGATTTGAACCAAAAGGACTTCTTGAAGTTCTTTTTTCCTAAGGTAAGGATTATATATGGAAGAGGGGGATATTGGGAGATTATTTTGGTAGGGTTTGGATGATCCAAGGGGCATGAGAGGTGTGTGGAATGGGTTAGAAGTTGTGTCCTTTTATTAGGGGGGAGGAGGGGCTCTTTAAAAAAGTGTGAAAATATTATTTTATTATATAGTGACATTCGGTTTCTAATGGTCCAAAAAAACTTAAAGTCAAATATATGATGACTCATGGTTGATATAGAATTATCCCATAATAATTGGATAGGTTTTGGATATTATTGTAATATTAATAATCATATTTATATAAATCCATTATTAATGAGGTAAACAATACATCATTATTGTGTCATAAAAAAGTTAATTTATATAATGTCTAAAAATTATAAAAAATTTCCATAATGTAGTAAAAAAAATTTCTTTCCAATTATTATTTTTAGTCGAAACATATGACTTATATATCCCTATTTAATAATTTTTATAATAAAAGATATTTTTTTGGGTCATTTTTGTAATTATTTTATGTTAATTAAAATAAAGTGTCATTATCATTATTAAGTGGCTTCATGGGGTCCCCAATTCGACCCAAGGATTCCCATGGTCAGCCATGACTCATCCAATAAGTTTAGAACAAGTGTTATGGTAATTTTGTGTTATGATAATATATTTTTTTACCTTGAATTACAATATTTACCTTTAACTATAGTAAATAAAATTCAAAATTTACTATTCACAAAAAAATATTTTCATCATATTGAACAAAATTTTACTTACTAACAACAACCCTGAATCTAGGTTTTTCTAAATTCATATCATAGAATCTGTAAAAATTCATTTAAATGAAAAAGTCGAATTTTTAACTACTATATAGTGGTTTCCCTATTCATCAAAAATTGATGTTTTTTCAGAAAAATACCAAACATTCATCCTAGGCAATATTTGATACTCCAAATTAAAAAATTATGAAAATCTTACCAAATTAAAATCATAGAAGATGGATTAATTAATTTAAAATTAATTGCCATTGCCAAAACAAATAGCGTGTTTTTAAGAAACAATAACTATCAAAATATTGACACATGTTTATGTATAATTTCAAAGTGAAATTAATTGAAATGATGGATATTAGATTAAAGAGTAAATTTATAATCTAATTACAATTAAAAACCAACTTAAAATATTATGTAACCATAATGATAAATTAGATTAAAAGGAAGTTTTGAATTAAAATACATTATTTCTCACAATTCATAAAAATGAATATTGCTAGAAAAATACCGAAATTTCATCCAAAGTAAATTTTTATTTACCGATTCTAAATAAGTATTTTATTTTGTGAAAATGAATATGTAAAGGGGTCAAATATTGTATTTAAAAAGGGTTTTCCATTAAAAGGTGGTAAAATTAATTTTTTCAAAATATATTTATTATATGAAATAGTGAATTGGTTCTTATATTGAGTATAGGAAACAAATAATACAAAATTTAAAATTATATGGAGTATATAAAATTCAAAATACAGTTAATACTATTCATAACCGCATTTGAACAGCTAGTTTGGTAAGTCCTGTGAGCTCGAACACTGTATTGCGTGTAGTAAAAAAAATTGTATTAAAATAAAATAATGTACTATGATATCATGGGGTGTTACATTCTCACCTCCTTAAATAAATTCCAGCCTATAAATTTGAAAATGATCTTAAAAAAAACGATAAAAATAGAAAAATACATTTCTGGAAAACCTACATAAAAAATTGTGTTAAGAAAATTTAGTCTTAATAAGATGGAAAAGGAGATGAAAAAGTCACTACTAAATTACGATCTTGATTTAGAGAACATTGATGGAAATTAGAGACAAATAATTGGAGTAAAAAATAAATATACATAGGGTGTGATTGGGGTCATCAATCACAAACAAGTGTGAAATTGAGGGCCTCAAAGCCATCAATCTATGAAGATTTAAAATATCATCGGTTCAACAAAACATAAAGCATTAGTATAACACATTATTGGTATTATAATCCCTTACATAAAGTATAAAATTAATTAATTTATAGAATAAGAAAATAAAAAAATACTTGACAAGTATAGTTTCATCCTTTATATATTTCTTACCAAAAACACATCATTCACTCCAAATTATGACTATTAAATATAACGTGGTCACACCTGAAGTGCTAGAATCAACATATATGGAATCACAAAATCCACAATTGATAAACTATATATTTCCCATTTCATTAGAGAATAACCAAAACCAAAATGGTTAGTAAAATATCAGCTGATCTGCAAAAGGATTGTACGTTAGATAAAGAAATACTAATCATAATTTTATGAATTAAACCAACAATACACAAAGTCTAATAAATATATGTCAATAAAAAATTTTCCGTAATATCATTTAATATAATCCAAACAAGTATTGAAACCCAAAACTCAAATGAATTTTCTTATGTAGTTTTCCACGGTAATTTGTATCTCCAAATAATATCGACTGCTCTTAAAGTCACAAACTTAAAAGTAATTAAACTAATCATGTATTCTCTATGATAGGATAATTATTTTCATAAAAAACCCAGATCTCTATAAATCCAAATTAAAAACATTGGTAATAAAACACCTTTACTCTTTAAAGTAAATCCCATAGTATTCTATTTTTCATAGGCATATATTATTCCCAATAGAGAAAAAGTCTTCCAAAATAACATTTATCACTTAACCAAAAAAATATATTACAATACTATGAATATACATTTCATAAGACATAAGATCCAAAATCAACTTATTATTGATCAATAAAATAATTTAACTAAAAACAATTAGTCACACTAACTAGGGAGACGTTAGTTTGACTACCATAGAAATAGTAATATATTATATTGAGGATAAAGGTGTTGTTACAAAAGAAAAAAATAAACATAATATATATTTCATATATAAATACAGTGCCATCTTAAGGGCCTACATGAGAGGCAGTATGATATAATCGAACAATCATCATTTCGTGAGACGTTAGTTTGACATCCATAGAAACTGTATTTTCTTCAACCATTAGATAGAGGTGTGTGTAAGTGTAGTTCCAATACTTCTCATAAAAACAAAATTATATTGAGGATAAATGTGTTGTTACAAAAGAAAGTAATAAAATTTTTTTAGGGGGGATGGAGAAGTAAAATAAATCAAAATAAAACGAAAGAATTTAAGAGAAAGCGTTACCTTTAATTTTGGTAACTTCCTTTGGTTTGAACCAAAAGAACTATGTAAAGTGCCTTCTGCCTGAGGTAAGGCATATATGAGGAAGAGGGAGATATTGAGAGATTTTTTGTAGGGATTGGAAAAGACACGGTGCTTGATATATGTGTAGAATGGGTTAGAAGTGATGTCCTTTTCTAATGGGGGGGAGGGGCTCTTTAGGAATGTGTGAGAATATTATTTTATTGTAAATTTATATTCAGTTTATAAATATCCAAAACTACTTAATGTAGAAGATATGATGACTCGTGGTCAAAATAAAATTATCCAACTAGAATTGGACAGGATTTGGATATTATTTTAATATTAATAATCATATTTTTTATATCATTTATTAATGAGGTAAATACTACATCATTATTGTGTCATAAATAACATAGTTAATTTTGTGTCTAAATTTTTTAAAAATTTAAGATAATTTAGGAAATATTTTCAGCTTCCCAATTATTATTTATAGTTGAAAGGATGACTTATATAACCCCATATAATAATTGATATACTAAAAGATATATGTAAGTGACAATTTTGTCTTTACTTTATGTTAATTTAAGAAAAGTGTCATTATCATTCTAAAGTTGCTCTACGGGGACTCAAAATCGACCCAAATATGGTCATGGTTTTCCATGACTCATTCAATATGGTTAGGAAAAGTGTTAAGGTAATTCTATATTGTTATAAACAAAATTTAACTTAAATTACCCAATTTACCTTTAACCACGGTAAAAAAAGTCAAATGTTACTACTCACCAAAAACTATTTTCATCATATTGAACAATATTTTACATACTAACAAAAACCATGAATCTCAAATTTTTGAAATTAAAATCATAGAAGTGGTAAATTTTCATTTAAATGAAAAAGTCAGATTTGTAACTACTACTTAGTGGTTTCACTATACATCATCAATTGAAGTTTTTCATAAAAATATCAAAAATTCATCCTATGATATATTTGATATTATGAATTAAAATAGGATGACACTTTTTCCAAATTCAAAACATTAAAGTTGGATTAATGAAATTAAAATTAATTCTCGTTGACAAAAAAAATAGCACGTTTTTAAGAAATATTAACTATCAAAATATTGACACAAGTTTATGTATAATTTCAAAGTGAAATTAATTCCAATGAAAGAAATTAGAATAATGGATAAAAATATAATCCAATTACACTATAAACCCAATTTAAAATATTATCTAACCATATAGATAAATAATATTAAAAGGTATTTTTGAATTAAAATATATTATTTCTCACTATACATAAAAAAATGTATATTATTAGAAAAATACCAAAATTATAACCAATGTAAATTTTCCTGTCCCAATTCTAAAGTAGAAATTTATTTTTTTCAAAATTAATATGTAAAAGGGACAACTATTTGATTTAAGATGGGATCGCCATTAAAGGTGGTAAAATTGAATTTTAAAAAAAAATCCATTTTATATCTAAATAATTGAATTTTTTCTTATAATATGTATAAGAAACACATAATAAATAAGTAAAAATTATATGGAGTATATAAAATTCAAAATCTAGTTAATACTATTTATTATCGTTTTTGAATGGCTAGTTTGGAAATTCGTGGTGTGCTCGAACTCAGTGTTGCGTGTTGCAAAAGCTATTGAATTTAATGAAAATAACTTACTACGACATTTGGGGTGTTAAAAATATGTTTGTTCCATCTTCCTTTTAAGTCCATTGAGAATGATCTCAACATTTCCTCAACTGTTTTGATAGTCTGCATAGTTTGTCCTTCTGTTTGATGATGATAAGGCATACAGAAGTTCAGCTCATTATTTTGCCCATGTTGGAGACATTTACAGAACCTAGAGGGGAATCTTGGATCTCAATTGGATACAATATATAGTGGTACTCCATTCAACCATAGCACTTCTCTGGTATATATCCATTCCAATTAATACAATGGTAAATCCTCTCAAATTGCATTGAAGTGTGTTGCCTTCGTAATATGATCCACAACAACCAAAATAGAATTGTTTCCTTTGGATTTCTTCCGAAGTCTAGTGAGAATGTCCACGATGATGTTATCCCATTTCCATTCTGGTATGGGTAACTGTTGTGTCATCCCTTTAGACATATTCAAATCAGTATTCACATGTTTTCATATAAGGAACATTTATTTATACTCAGCAATGTCTTTATTCATGTTATCCCACCAACAATGACCACAAAGATCTAGATACTTCTTTGTGTTTCCTAGTTGAATTGAGAAATTATAACTATTTTCATCATCCAAAAGTTCATTCTTTAGATCTATATTTTATGGAACACATATTCTTGAAGTAAATCTCACAATTCCTTCTTCATTAACATTGAACTCCTAGGATTCCTATTTTCTAATAGTTTCCATAATTTTCTAAATTCCCACATCTTTTTTTATAATCTTTTAACCTTTCCAAAATTGATGGTTGAGAAATGATTTGTGAAAGGATTGCTGATGTTCTTTTCATTATGATTCCAATGTCCATATTCATCAAATCTAAGAATATTGGATCCTTTTCAATTCTCACCAATGATTAAATTTTTTGATCCTTTATACATATATAATCCACCATCTTATTCACTTTCCCAGGGTGGCAATACATTGGGCAGTCATAGTATTTGATCTTTTCTAACAATCTTCAATGGAGAATATTCAAATCTTTCTATGTGAATATAAACATGAGGCTTTTATGATCCGTAAATATTTCACACTTCTCCCCACAGAGGTAATGCCACAAAATACTCAAATCGAAGATCACTACAGCCAACTCCAGATAATGTGTTAGATTTTTTTTCTCATTAACATTCAATTTCCTTGAAGCATAGACAATGACTTTTTCATTTTTCATCAACACACATCCCATGACCTTCTTCGAATCATCACTAAATACCAAAAATTCTTCTAAACTTTAGGGTAATGTGAGCACTATTGTAGTGAATATACTTTTTTCAACTCCTTGATGGTCTCTTCACATTGATCAGTTTAAGAAGGATTGATTCCCTTCTGAGTTAGCATGTTAACAGGGTTGGACAATCCGGAGATGTTACTCACAAATAAGAGTTAATATCCAACTAACTTTAAGAATATGTGGATATCGGTTACTGATGTTGGGGTTGAAGATTTCTCAATTTCACTTGTCTTAGATGGATCCTTAAATATCACATTGCTTGTGATGATATGGGCCAATAATGAGCCGTCCATCAACTAGAACTCAAACTTGTTGTACTTTTCATAGAGCGTGACCCTTCGCAAGGTCTCTAGTGCAGTACATAGATTCTCCTCATACTCCTCCTTGGTTTTGTAGTATATTAGAATTTCCTCTAGAAATATTACCACAGATTTTCTGATGTAATATATAAGGACTCTATTCATAAAATCCATGACGATTTCGGATCATTAGTTAGTCCAAAAGGCATTAATATAAACTCATAGCACTCGTATCTTGTACGAAAAATAGTTTTGGGGATATCCTCCTTCTTCAACATTACATGGTAACTTCCCGACCGCAAATCCACCTTTAAAATGTACTATGATCCATGTATCTGGTTGAATACATAATCAATTCTTGGAAGAGGGTACTTTTATTATCGTGATTTTGTTGACATCACGATAATAAATTCAAAAGTGAATTGACCCATCCTTCTTCTCGATGAAGAATACTGGTGTACCCCATGGTGAAGCACATGGAGGTATAAACCCATAATATAGATTCTCTTGTAGTTTTTTCATTAGCTTCTCAATATCCACAAAAAATATTTTCTATATATTCATTGATATTGAAATTTCTTTCGGTATAAGATCAATTGAGAATTCAACATCTCTTATCGGAGGAAGACCATGCAATTAATCAAGAAACACTTCAGCGATGTCCCTCACAATATGCATGTCTTGATGGATGGTTTCATCCTTAGAATCAACAATCTGAGTAAGATACACATGCTCATAGTAAATTTATATTCACTCTTGAGATGATGGTGTTAAAGAATATCCACAATCCTTCTTACACTTGTATCGAATCGGGGGTTGATTAGACATATGGGGAGTGACTTCCCTATCATAGAAATTTATGTTGGATCTATATATGGAAAGCCAATCCATGCCATAAATTGAATCAAACTCCACCATAGGGTTTATAACATTGTTTTCCTGGATTTTCAATCCACAAATTGTGACAAGGGAGGCATTATATTCATGGGTTGCAATGATTTCCACATTTTTCATACTCACCATAATCATTACTTCCTTGATTTGTGGTGGTATTGAGGATAATCTACTAAACATTCAGGATATAAAAATTTCATAGAATCATAATAAAGAAATCACATTCTCTATTTTTTTAATGAATCACTAGCGTACCGGCCACTAATTCATTTCTGGGGTTCACTTCGGTAGTAGTGATGGAAAAATCACGCCCTTGCTGCATTGAAGGTTGTTGGCTACCTTTGAAAACCCTTGGATTAGGGTACTGGTTTACAAATCACCCTTGTACTTTGTAGTTGAAGCAATGATAAATACAATGAGTCTAGAATGGAGTGTTCCTCTCCTCTATCGTAGTAGTTTTTTTTCTTGTGGGTATTTAATAGCCGGGTTCCCTTCTCTTTCATGTAGAATGCATTTCCTCATTCCCTTCAGGCAATTTTTGGGATGCTTCTTTCTGCACCATTGGAAAGTGGGGTAATGGAACGTCTTAGCACCATTGGATTTATCAATTGGACTATGATAATTAATTTCGACCTTATTGTTCTTAGCCTCATGATACCCCTGATATTTGATGATATCCATTTTGACTTTAAGGGTACATCAGAAAATTTTTGCATAGCTTCAAAGTCACAGATCGCTAGGGCTATCCATAGGCTCGGTTTTAGACCACCAAAGATTGGTCATCCTTGCATTTGGGGGTAAAAAAAAGATGGAGGCATATCATGAAAACCATGTAATGTTTTCCGTGTATGAATCTACAGATTTATTTCCTTTTTTCTTGAGGGCATGGAAGTCCCTTAACATCTAAATTCGGAGGGTGCACGGAAAATATTTATCAATTTTTTTTCTGTAATCCTTCCATTAAAACACCATGATATCTTCTTAAGGATTCATATTTTTTTTTCAATGTCCACCATTGATCAGCTTCACCCTTCAAATGATATGAATCTATAAGAATCATCTTTTGTTCAGAACATTGAAGGATGTAGAAGATATTATCAATAATGTTGATCCATTATTCCTTGATTGAGGGATCAAATGATCCATTAAATGTAGGAGGCCTTTATATCATGAAGGTCCCGATAGTGATTTATTCTTACTTAGGGGGTTTGAATGTTCCTGTTGACCCATGTTTTTATTTAAACAATAGTTTAATAAGAGAGTATTGTTATAATGTTAGGGATTCCCACACACATCAGATTGGGAATCTCTTTTGAACTGTCATCACATTGATCTTCACATCATTAGTTATCTCATGTTCTCCTATTACAGCCCATTTGATGGAATAAAAGGAAATTTAGGGGTAACACAGAATGGGTAATCCAAAGATAAAAATGGATGACATATAAATTACATGTATTTCGTTAACTTATGAATTCATTGGCATCAATCAATGTTATCCATTATCAAATTCGAAACATGTATTCATAGGGGAATTTTTTTATTCCCCTAATAATGGTTCATATAAAGATTATGAATTTACCAAATAATTTCCCCTGCGAGTATCATAATGAACAGTGAATCAAGGAACATTTTTTTGCACCAGTTCCTGTTTTAGTATAGATCAATGCGGTGTTTTAGCGGTTTACCCATAGTTACCTCTGTGCCAGAGCTGCCTCTATTGACTTGTATATATATTGGGAGATATTTTCTTGATAAAACACCTACTCAGTACTTTCCAAAATTTAGGGATGTTTTAATTATACTAAATATTATCCCTAGTTCTTTCAGTAGGGTTTTCTAATCATAATCCCAAAAATAACTAACCCTATACTTTGATTCCAACTATACCTACCCTGATTTTTATTACACACATAAACATGTTTTATTATAAAAAATCATCACATGATATAACAGATATTATCAAGAGGTATAGTTTATTCCCTTAGTAACATTACATAATGTCTTAAAAAATTAAACACAACATCTTTATTGAAAAATTCCTTTAAATGACCACTATGTTCTTTTTTACTTAGCATTGCATGGGATTACATGATGACATGCATAATATGGTGTGAGCTATAAAGCCCAATATGGGAGTAAACAAGGAATGACACATATAATACATGACATGTTAGGCAATAGGCATATCATGGGAGTGTAAGATAAAAATGAAAATAAAGGCATTACATATAATGATTATCATAACATGGAAATGTGGCCACAACATTTTACACGATATTAGCATGAGCAAAACTCCATTTCACATGGACAATGAGTTACTCCTCATTTATTTTGAATTGTTATTTCTGAATCCTCATTTCAAATGACATATCATTATACTAATCTTTACCAAATGCATTGGAGCTCTATCAGGGCACATCCTTCTTAATCATTTCATTTGAGACATAAATTTGCCACACGAATCATATAACATGGATTAATTAATCAACATAATTTATTCAAAGATAAAGGAATGTTGAATTTATACATCAAACACTATAATCATTATTTAAATGTTTATAAAGGTTAATTCCATTGATGGGGAAATGCACATTGTATTCAATACATGATGACTCTGTCTTGGAATATTGCGGTGCAATTTTGGCAGTAAAATTTCTTGACATAAGAATTAATAAAATTTGTTGATAAGATATATAGGTATTTCTCATCATATGTAAATTAAATGTATAGTTATGTGTTAATATATATAAATTCCCCAATATTTGTAATGGGATTTTGATTCATAACACAAAATAACTTATTGAATGAAAATGAGAAGAGTGAAATTTCATACGGAATTTCAGCATGGTAACAGGTGTAAATATGAGGAATTAATGAGAGATAAATAAGTCTCAAATCATCCTAACAGAAAGAGGGTAGTATGGGAGAGGTAAAAAATTCATACTACAGCTTTATTAATTGAAATTAAATGGGCATATCAGGATAATGAAATTTAAAAAACGAAGAGAAATGAATAAATCCATTACTTGGAGGTTTGATATCAAAGGTTAAGGGGAGCCACGAGAGAGGCTTATTGGGAGCTTAGGGAAAATTTGAGAGGATTTTGGAGAGATGATTGAAGTGGTCGAGGTTCAAAGGCTTTTACTGAATAGGAAGTGAGAGATTGGGCGGGTTTATAGAGGAAAAGAAAAGGAATTCTTTATTATTTAGGTTTTGGCCACCTATCATTAAAATAATCAAAACCAAAAACCAACCCTTGGGGTTTTCACATAGGTTTATCCAAAGGGGAGTGTGAATAAAAATTAGAAGGCCAATTTCTGAACTTCAAAAAATATTAGTCTTTCTTATGTGGATGTGAGTCACACTCTAAATGAAATCAATTTACAAAGTTAAAATTTATTATAAGTCTTTGAGGGTCCCCAAATGCACCAGAAAATTATAAAAACAAATATAAAATCACATTATTTAAAAGATAAAACAAATATTTGCCAAAAATATAATTTATTTTATTTATTACTTCACTATTGGGTCATTATGATGTCAAAAAACAAATTATATAATTAAACAATATTTAATTTTTACCCAAAAAATTTACTGTCTCAGAAAATTAGAAAAAATACATTGTTGTATAATTTCTTTGTTATAATTTGAAACATAGTTTCCATTTTATAATTTTCTAAATATTTGAATTTATACTTTTAAATTATAAACCAACATGTTTTTTAAAATTCATGGAATTTGAGAAAAATGACTTTCAAACAATTATAAAAAACACTATTCTATTCATAAAAATTATAATATCATTATGTTTAATAAATCATTATTTTGGAATAATATTTTATTAAAATAATATTTCATTAAAAAATCCATTAGTTCATCAAAATATATTTCATAATTGAATATTAACCAAAAATACTATTTGTGCAATAAAAACTATTTACAAAGTAACTATAATAAAATGAATGTATATTCATTATAAAAAATAATGTACATAATAATAGTGATAGGTTCTTGTTAAATAACCTCTTATAACACCAGTATAATACATATGGGTAAGGTGTGTGATGGTGACAGTCTCTTGGGGTGGCTTGGATAACATTGCTTAGGTGTAAATCCCTATCATCTTCCACTTATCTCATTGGTGGTTCTGTTCGGGCTTAACATGTTGAATATCTACATTTGATTAGTAAAGAAAGATTCCTTGTGATTCCACCTCCTTTCCAAGCTATAAAAAATGTGCTTCGTACGGAATAATTCTACTGGACGAGGCCATTTCTTACTTTTTTGACTAAATTGGATTTGTTAAAGCCCTATATTTATACAAATCATGTGATCACTGTTCAATTGCTGTATTAGAAACAATAATAATTATTAACTGTATTTAAAAAATAAAAATAATAAAATCAAAGAAGTTCATGTGTTATATAACCATTTAACATAATAATACATTTAATTAGATTAAGAAGAATTTTCATTGAAAAATCATTGGGTCATTACAGGTTTGATACCATGATTCAACCAGATGTCTCACATCTTTATTCTAATAACCCAAATAGAAAATGAAGATGGGTCATAGGGATACTTGGTGGGAAGGGGACACAAATATTGCCAATATCAAGATGAATATTTACGGAGTTTATGATAGTGGTATCGTGTGAGGTGGATGAATAATTTCAGACACATGAGGATATATTTTTCTGAATAGTAGTGATTTCTATTTTGAGGGAACATTCTTATAATATGTGTATGGGATATATTTTTTGTCCATAACCTCTTCAACATTACAAAATCAATTTGTCTACTTTTAAATCAGGATCAATTTCATAGTTGATGTTCATATTTGGATATGACCCCATTTATTGGTACAATATTTAAACAATTATAAAATGTTAGGAAATAAATAATAGTTTGGTGGTAACTCAACACAATTAGTTGTTGGGAAATAATTATTACATTATTATTTCTTCTAAAGGTAACCTAGATATTTCTTATCAAATTCTTTCATGCATTGGTTTCAATCCTATAAAATGTAAAAAAAAATATGGGGATTCTCTTGGGATCCATGTCATAAACCCGATATATACTCCACCAAAACCATAATCCATCCTAGTACATGGTAAGGGCTGAAGGGAAGTCCATATCCTCATGGGTAGGAACAATTTTATCATTATCATAAAAAATTGTTCTGGAATGATTTACCTGAGTTTAGAGACATTAAATATCCAACAATAATCAACCAACTGAATCTGAAAATTCGTAAAAAACAATCCATAAATAAAATTCAGAATTGAGTTACATATTTTTAAATAAAACCCATAAGGGACACATCTCAAAAAGAGCAGGAAGTCCAACTAAAGAACCACCGCATGATAATGGTACATCACCACAAGCACTCTCCCCAACACCGCTCCTTGAAGAGAATATAACAACACAAACCACTGCCTCAAAGGACCATTCCCATAACTGTTTCAAACATTATGATGATTATATACACCCAAAGGGGTATGTATGGTGTGATCCAAATCCCAATATGTAGACACCGAATATATTACATGTGATAAACATTTTAAGAAAAAAGGAAAGCATGTTTTTAGAAACAAGAAATGATACTATCAATTTAAAAAAGTTTCAAATTTAAATTAAAATAGTTTTGAAGAGGGAACTTTTGAAGAATATACACATTTAATAAAACACAAACACCAAATCTTCCATCAAAACTCATAGTATGTCGATGGTATGTACAATATGGCCCTTGAGGACAAGTCATGAGAACTCCCCTTGAAACAATCTAGTCGTGGGGACCTAGGTAAATAATATCTCGGTGTATATATAACCATAACCAATATCATTATCATGCATGGGCCATGAGGAGGAGAAACCCCAATGGCGTGTGTTCTCCATACTTCATCAAATTTTAGTTTGTGTGTACATTGACTTACATTATATGTAAAACATACAAAATACCACTACCAAATAACTAGTATACTAGTGTTAGTCCTCCCACCTTGATACTCAGATTTCCTACTTTGTTCCCAATCAAGATCCACATGTCATAAAATACAATTTTCACATGAAAATGAAATTTTGAAATCATAAACACAACAATCCACTGACAAAAATGTAACATAATACACTTTTCATATTCAAATTCATTTTAAAAACATACACACACCAATATGACCCAAAAACATGTATCACAACTTAATTAAAACTTATTAAATCGATTCAACCATTTATTAAACATTTTCAAAAAATTTGACATCACAAATCTTCAAATTCTCATTAAAAAAATAATTTTTTGAGAACACACACACAAAAATATTACCCAGACATATTTTTCACTATTTGGGTAACATAATACACCATTTGAAATTTCTTTAAAAAATTTCTTGTAGTAAAACAAGTATTTTCAAAAAAAAATCCAATCCAAACCCCTATTATAATGCCAAATTCAACTCAATACCATACAAAAATAGAATTGGTATCCATATAAACATTTAATAAACCACTATCATATATAATTCAATTCCCTCATTAATACCACATGAGTTATTGATGAAAAACACACAATTTCCAAAAAAAAAGAAACATTAAAATCAAATTCTTAACTAATAATATCAAAAAAATCATTTTTCCCAACACACAATATGTATGAAACATTCAATCATGGTCAAGAAGGAATGTTAACTAATCAAATAATGATTACCCAAACAATCACATACCTTAGATGTCATGAACCCATAATCATTCTGAGAAACATCAACTGCACTATCGCTACACCACAAGGGAATGAAAACAAACCATAAACAAGAATATTTATCCAAGAAACTCAAACATAAATAGCAGGTATAAATCCCTAGTTTATGGACATTTTGAACATAATGGAAGAGGTAACACACCCTATGGAAAAGGAAGAAACAATAGGGGAATTAACTTACTTGATAGAACTTGATGTTACACCGCAAAAATTCACATGAAAAATGGGTTCCTAAAGAGATTGAGGGAGATTGGGAGCCTTCCGTGGCTGTAATGGTAAAATAGGGGAAGACAAGGCCACATTAATGTTATGATAGGAAGTGAAAATTGGAATTACATAATATTTTTAATGATATAGACACTTTTCATGGTTCTGTCCACTAATAAATTATTTCCTTGTCCAAAATTCATGGTGGTCCTAAGGAGAACCTAGGAGTGAAAGATAGTACAAGAATAAAATAGAAACAAAACACAAAAATATCAACCCACCCGACTCCCAATATAATGACCATGAACCCGACCTAAACCCGAATGGAGTAAAACCTAAAAATTACAGTGTGTCATTTATTCCCACCATAATGCTTTCCACCCGTAGAAATCCATAGAAAATCCAGATGAAAAACCCAATACTATTTCCATGTTAAAAGGGGGTTCCAAATTTAATGAAAATAAGGAATCTACCATCAGGAAAAGAGGGTTATGAGCTTTGTTGATATGCCCAGATAGACCCCCCCTACTAAGGGTCGCCCACCAACAAAATCCAAACACCTCTAGTTGATCAAATTAAAAAAATAATACTCTCACAGCACTCAAATGATCATCCTGAGATAGGAGCCTTAGACATTCATATATGTTCAAATAGTTCAACTGAACCGAAAAATAGATTTGAATGAGGTTACAAACACATTACTTCAACAAAATAGCTAGGCATGCTCTAATCCCAATGATTACTTAAGACTGATGTTGGTTGTTATATAGTTTCTAACTGGATTACCTACCACCATTCCAATACTAGGAACAAAGAAATTACTGATATGGGGAGAACCCAATGGGCTTCCCCCCATATAAACAAACTAACAGTTAGGAATGAACCAGAACAACAACATAAGGAGGTTCATACAAACTCCCCACTATAATAAGAGAATTAATTTCATCAGACAGAACTGAGACACCACAAGGGGAGGCCCAAATGGATTCACCCCAACAAGGGAAAGAATATCGTTATACTTATTCCAATATAACTTCTATGAGACCATGGTGGGTCTCCCCACCAAACAAACCAACCCTCTTACCCAACTAGCACATGTCGACAAAAGAAACCCAACATGGGCTAACATGGGGGATTCTCTCAAAAATTATTCTCCCAATGAAAGGGGAACATACAAGAAAACTCTATACTGATAAATAAACATTGAGGTTCACCACTCCCACAATTATTACCATAATTTGATATGTCCAACTAAATATGAGGTTGAAAAGGACCTACATCGTTTTTCATACATGGACAACCATGCTGAGAGTTGTACCCATAGGGTTTCAAGCACTCGGGTTTTCAGAAGACAATGCAACCACACCTCTTTATAACCATGTATTGACTTTTCCACCGACCCAAATTACAACCACAAGTTACATGGTCCACATTCCTCCTTCCACCACACAAGACAACTAGAAAAGAAACTTCTACCTCTAATCCTCATACTCTCTCCACATCCAATGATAGTGAATGAGGTTAAACCCAGATCATATACACTAGTGGGGTTTTCCAGACTACATGCTACCTTCATGTTGGGAAATACGACTGTATCATAGATTATTGAAGTATATCTTTCATCATAGTCAGGTGATGAATACCCCTCATTCAAAACTTATACTTTTGGTGCATAAGTAACCCCATAACCTCTCTCACAAAACCACCATTACGTAACACAATATTAAACCCAAATTACCCTATCATGAAACCATCACAAAGACATGGGACTCAATGATTTCGGAACATTACCACTCTCACCCTAAAAAAGAAAATGTAGAAGAAGGAACACAAGGAAGACACCTTCATTTAGGGAAGATAATTTTGGGAAATCCAGGAATAAAACACACTTTCATTTAAGAAAATGTCATTGAAAAATTCTACAACAACCAACATTTCCCCTAAAATATGACCCCACACAACAATACATCACCGAAAAAGAATCTAACAATCGATATAGACAATAAAAAGAGTTGGAACATTAACTGAGTCCTAGGAAGCATGAGATTACCACAAGTGTCCATAACATCCCCAAAAGACCACATTTTAGACACTAATGGACTAACATTAATCATTTTATTATGAGAAACCAAAAAAATAACCAATGGCCCCTGAATTGTGTAGCCAAAAGTATCAACTCGGGACTACATTAATTTTACTCCCCGGAATTCCCTTTCACCACTTCCAGACAAAACCTACAAAAACAACGGTCTCAAACATCGCATTTGATGACTCATACAACATAAAAAACTAAGGTATATTTATACCATTCTGAACCACTCTCCTTCTACAAGAGGATATAATTAACCAAAAAATAAGAGGGGTAGAATCAATCACGAAATCTTATAAAGATTGTCCTTATATTCTTCAATTGGAGGATCTACCAATGTATAATCACCCTTTTACGCACTTCAATCATGCATTAACTCTTTTGGGGGGAATACCCAAGACAACCAGAAAAACCAAAGACCCATACAAGCTGGTCAATTGGTCAAAACATACCACAAACCATAAATTAATACATTAAGGGAACCACCATAAAGGTTTCCCAATCATTTCCCATAAAATAAATCTATCAAACACTTCAAACCCACTTACCAGTGAAACAGAACCCATAACATTTATCTAAAAAAGAAAGGATTTCTAACCCAAAACACCACACTACAACATTACTAAATTACAATGAGACTCGTTTTCTGACAATTACTGACCATACACTCATTCCATTCTTTAAATGTATTTCTAAAAATAAAACTAGGAGGGTGGAATGCACATTCACTAATGTTATTCCACTAAGGCTCTCAAGAAAATTATCTTCAGGCCAAACAGAGAACCCATTCAATTCCACCACATATCATATGAATGGGACAACTCATGGAATTATAAAATTTTATAACTAAACTTCGATCCATTTTTCATAACAACAATCAACCAACATCTGCCCTTCTAAAAACCTCTAGCCATAATGTTAAAACCATTTAAAATTTCACCAAAGTATGCTTTTGAATAGAAATGAAACTTTAAATAAAACAAAATTTGAATCTCTAAAAAAAAATTATTACAAATAATCGCCTAAAAAATCTCATTCTCAAGCATTACATTTCAGTTTGAGAAAATATCAATCCACAAAAAACTGAATTTCCAAACCTGCATTAATTTCATCATTGTTTTTCAAACCATCAATTTTATTAATTCAAAAGTTATAATTAGAAAAATTAAACATTAGCTTACACAAATAAAATTTCATGAAAATCCACCTTTTCAAATTCACATTCAAAATAGTTCCAAAATCCCATTTTCAGCCCCTTTAAAAATCAAAAAAATTCTCACTTTAAAATCCCATTTAAAACACATTTGAAATATCTACATTAACATATAATTCAATTTTGAAAAAAATTAAATTTTGAAAAAAACATGTATAAACAATGAAAATAAAATTTCGATAAACTAAACCACCATCCACTCAAAACCATTTTTGTTTTAATGTCTCTTTTCCAAAATTCTCAAAAAATCCATTTGAAACTAATTTTTCGAGACCCATAAAGGTAATGAATGAGTTAAGGGGAAACAAGTGTTAATTTTTGACTCAAAATTATGGGTGGATTCCATATTCCAATTACACCACAATCACGGAGAGTGTTCTAGGACAATATCCCCAGCTCTACATGGATTCCTAGGCCTTGTGATCTCACTGACACCACTGGCCAAACTCCTATTTCATTTCCCTAATAACGAAGCAAAACATCAGAAAAAATACATAGATTAAACATGAATTCCCCTGGTAACTCAAGTCCCACTACGAGGTGTTATGCATAAGAAACTTACTAATAACCAGAACCTTCTGTTCAAAAAATCCTAGCTCTTGTATAGCCGATGTTTTTCCCAAAACAACATGAACCAAAAGACCATTCCCACATTGTTACCATTTATAAATGAACCATATCTAGTTGAAACACAAACATGTGCATGAACCGAACCATAAAAAGGCCTTGAGGGTGTTCCATCTTCCCTATGGTTTCCACAAGGGATAAGGTGTTCTAAAAAATGGTTTGGGAATTATTTACCTATGTATATCAAGATTAAACAACCAAAAATTATAAATCTACTGAATTCTAAAATTCATACCAAACAAGCCTTAAATAAAATATATAATTGAGTAATGTAGTCTTAAAAATATCCATGATGGAAAAAAATCAAAATTTGGATAGTTTTCTGACTAAATAACCACCACATAGAAAGGGGACATCACCCATAATCCCTCTCCATAACACCACACCTAGAAGAGAAGCTAACAACCTGAACCTCCATCTTCGATGACCTTTCCCTTAACATTGTCAAACATTATCCAGTCTACATACTCCCAAATGAGTTATTAGGTTGTGAGCCTAATCCTAACAGGTTTACACCCAAAATATTACTTGTGATAACATTTTAAGACAAAATTCATGAATGTTTTTATAAACAAGAAATTATATTAACAGTTTCTAATAGATAAATCATTAAATGATAATAGTTTTCACAAGGGAAACATTAAAGATTGTATACTTTTAAATGAATAACACATGATAGTGAATTTTCCAAAAAAAAATGCACCAAATGAATATGGTATGTAATATATAGCCAATGATCACTAGTCAGAAGGACACCCCTAGGTAGTGGATAGTTGTGTGGGCCTAGATACATCGTATCTCTATATACAAATAAGCATATCCAATATCCTTCTCATGAATTAGACACTATAAAGGGAAAAACAATGCCCAAGTGGTCCTTAAACATCATCAATGCTTAGTTAGTTTTGTCATCATCAAATATTCAATGTAAAACTGTGATTATAACACTATTGGATCACTACCATAATAGTCATAGTCTTCCCTCCTAGACAATTGGGTTTCCAACATTATGGCCAATCAAGTAACACATGCAATAAAATTCCATTTTGATATCAAAATTTCATTTAAAAACCATTCACATTCTAAAAATACCACACAAATGTCCCATAAAACCCTTTTCACATTCAAATTCATTTTAACATCATACACACACAAAAATAGACCATAAACATATCCCACACCTATCTAGAAATTTACTAAATCCACTATACTATTTATAAAACATTCTCAAAACGTTTGAAATCACAAATCATTACTTTATCTTTCAGAACCTCATTTAAATAACATATACCCACAAAAATAGTGCCTAATCATATTTTTCACCATTCATGTAACTCAATACATTATTTAAAATTTTCATAAAATAAATTTCTAGAACTAAAACAAGGCTTTTCAGACAAAATCCATTCAAATCAACTATTTCTTGACCAAATTCACCCCAATAACATACCAAACCAAAATTTTCAGACCTATCAAAATTTAATAAAACACTTTCACAAATTATTCGAATCCCTCAAATAATACGACATGAGTTACACATGAAAACACACAGTTTAATAAAATGAAACTATAAAATCAAATTGTTATTATATTCTATAAAAAAATTTTTTCACACAACAAAAATTAAGTTTGAAACATGCTATAAAGTTTTTAAAATAAAGATAACTCATAAAATAACCCTTAATGATGGAATCACCTATCTTAGACATCAAGAACCACAATCATTAATGGAACATAAACAGTGCCAACACCGCACCAAAAGGGTATGAAAACAAACCCAAACCAAACTTTTTAACCAGTAAAATAAAAAATAAACCCTAGGTATGAATCCATAGATTCTGGGCATTTATAACTTCAAAGAGGAGGGATGAAACCCAAAGGAAATGAAAGGGACAATAGGAGAATTCACTTACATGAATGATCTTCTCATTCCACCACTAACCCCCACCCTTCAAAAATGGGTGTATATGGAACTCGAGGAAGCTTGGGAGACATCCATGTTTTTAATTATTGAATGGGGGAAGAAATGGGTTCATTAGGGTTCATCCTTGAATGGAAAATTTGCATTTTAAATTTATATTTAATGAGCTAGACACTATGCACAGTTTGTCTCCACGGTTTAGAAAACCAAGCAGCCAAACCATGCACCCCATTCTATTCACTAAAAAATTGTCTTTTCTCCAAAATTAAAGGGGATTCTAAATGAAACCTAGAGAAAATATAGGAAAATAGTAGAAGGATAATAATGTCATAAAATCACAACCATGTCCCACCGAAATCCTGTGAAAATGACTAAGAACCCGACCCAAACTATAATAAAGAAAAACATAAAAACCATGGTGTGATACTCCACCACATTAAATCCCTATAAAAATTGTTTAATTTATTTTCTTATATAATAAATCTTATATTTTTTGTTTGATATTACATATAATAATATATTTTTTAAAATCCATAAAAATAAAATATTTTTAAATATTTTTCTTTTAACAAATAACCTTTTTCTTTAAAACAAAGTCATTATTTACAGACAATACAACTACTAATTGTATGCCTTATCTCTTAATAATTTAGAATTATAATTGGATAAAATAACACAAATAAAATTCATATGAGATATCATACGCCACACATTTACCATGATTTATAAAAAACATGGTCATAATCACCAAATGGTTTAAAATATATTTATGTTACTGTATTTTTTTGATCCATCATATTAGCCACATATACATAAATTATATTGAACCAATACAAAAACAATTCATTGGTACCATTTTAAAACACCCTGAACTGTGTTTTGGAAACCTGAGGCCTAGGTAAGGGTGCCACATAATGTCATTTGAATTCTTCATTTCACTAAAGGAAACTGAAAAGTGGTTGTTTGTTAAAATTAATCTCTTATAGAATGAATATTTACGATGATATAATCTATAAAATGATTGAATATTAAAATATACATTTTATGTTCCCTTTTGTTAATATTTGTGTTCCAATTTAATATAATTGGTTTAGGAAAGACATTTTGTATTAAAATTGGGTGATGGAGTGATAATCTAGTAACCAAATAGGATGGATGTGTTAACTATGTCATTAGGTATATAAAAATAATATGGTGTTTCACATGAATAATTGTGTGGAAATGTTTGAGTGGTAATCTGTTAAATTATAATCTTATAGTGATTTTCATCACTGAAAAGAAAAGTATTGACGTTTGAGAAGATTTTTCAACAATATATTATTTGATTTTAATAAGCTAATAGTGATGTAGGATGTTGAACCTATTATTTGGAAACAAGTATAGTTGTGATTAAATTGATAAAAACAAGTCCAATTCATTGAGGAAACTTCCATAAAAAATATATAACCAATCGTTAGATGATCCAGAATTATTTTTACTTTTTTAGTGATAAATATAACTTATATGTTGGATAAAAGAAAATCAATTTGATGGTTATGTTATAAGTTAGTTATTTGAATTAAAATACTCAAAAGCAGGTATTTAAAGGTTTTAATGGACATTGTAAATAAGAATAATGATTTTGGTAATAATTTTATAATCCTTGGAAAAATTAGATGCTGTTCAAATGTGACTAATGCTATTAAAGCGTCCTTATATGGCGTTAAGTGACTCTATTGTTTTTCGTAAAAAATGGATTTTGGAGTTAATAACGTAAAATGAATATAATATTTAAAAAGATTATACTTTATTTTGGAATGTTAAACCATACAATTCAACGATATCATTCATTAAAAAGAAAATATATTTTTATAAAGGTAAGAAATATTTTGATGGGAAAAGACTATTTTAGAAAGGTGACCATGTGATAGTCATCCAATTACATATGTGGATAAACATACGGGTAATGATAAACATTTGGGGATCCATGTCACATATGAGAATTAATGTAAAGATAGAGTTCAACATAACGGGATCCATTCCATTTATGTGATAAATGTAAGAGTAGTGGTCGATGTATGTATATTGATGTATTGGTCATTGATATATGATTCATCTCTACATAAGGACTGTCATATCCTTAGTTCTGGATTAAAAGCCTGAAATTTTTTTAGGATGAAGTGATTTATTGAAAAATGATTTAGGATGGGGTTGAAGCCAATATTTAACATTATAAATGTCATGAATAATTAAAAATTAAAAATTTACAAAACATTTATTGAGAATAAATTGATAATATCACTATTATATCCAATAATAATATTTCAAAAGATATTTTATGAATTTTAATATATATGATATAATTTATATTTAAATAAGATGGTGCCTAAGTTGTCGGTATAGTTTTAAAGCATCCGAAAATGATTTATGATCCAAGAATTTTTGATATATAAGTAGATAAAATGATGATCGAATGATGGGGATTTACTTAAATAATAAATTATAAAATTCTAGAATTCATAAATCCAGAAATGAAAAATGAATATAAATGTATCAATCTTAATTATACCACAATTACCCAAAAATAACACATGATATATACTAGAGATGATGAATATTATATAGTAAGTTATTAGATTAATTTAAGATGATTCTATTTATATTTAAGAATCCACACCTAGAAAGTGATATGAGATATGATGTAATTCAATGATGATATATATTTCTATTAAAAATTTAATGAATGCACATTTCTGCTTTCCATGGAATGATATGTTTAATAGATCCTTCTAGATTTTCAAGGGATAATTTTTCTATCAATACCTACAAAAATATGATAAACTAAAAAAAATGGTAACTCATGTAAATTTACTAGAGATTGTCATTAAAAAAATTTTATTTAGATTTAGGTTGGAGGAAATGGTTGGGTGCATGTGAATTTTTTGTGAATAAAATTGTTTTATATATTTACAATCATTAGAATAAGAAAATAACCCCAATAAAAGTAAAATTAAGAAAAGTATTTATATACATTAAAAAATTGAAGAGTTAGTTTGCTTTGTGTGTGTTATATTACTAAGAGAGTCTTGAAAAATAAAAATACTTATAAAAAAATAATAATAACAACATGTTAATCCTTTGATAGAAATATATACCATATAGGTAAAAAATATAATAAAAACAGTAAAGAAAGGTTCATTCATATATGAGTAACTAATACACATTGTGTTTCAAAAGTTTTAGAATAATAATAAGTATATCCTTTAAGGGTTTTCATGATGTTGGAAAGAGATTTACATAGGTTACTTTATGGGTAAATGTTTTCAGTTCTATTTCCTAATGAATAAGAGTACTCACTAATTCTCGTGTGCATGAATTTATGTCTAATATCTAATGGTTTTGAGCTTATTATAAATTGATTTGAAAGTGTTTTTCTTACATATTCTAATGAAATTATGGATGCTATATAGAAAATAGATACAAAAATGGAAGAATTATTCTTATATATTTAAAATAATTCAAAGGCTCTTCGTTTGGAATCAGATCAGTTTATTACATATAGTGGAATACAAGAAATATTTTTATGTACACTAAAAATGAAACACCCGGAGATTTTATGAAAAATATTCTTTTAATTTCATTAATGTCTTGTGTTGTATGCTACACCAATATTACCATGCGCTTTACGCAACACCGTATTAGCTTGCAGTATGCGCAACACTATTCTTGGATCGTGTTACACACAATTTTGATAATAATTATTCTACACAACATTGAGTATATATATATATATTCAATTTATAAATGAAATATGGTTTTATTATGTTATATGAAACAACAAAGGATTCTTGCACATCACGCATCCCTGACATGGCTTGCATTACACGCAATCGTGACCTTTCTCGATAGCGTGTGTTGTACGCAATATCGGGTTTTACTAAACAACGATATATTATAATATTATTATGAACTAGCCATTATGAATATTATTACCTAATTTTTGAATCTTATAACATTATTATTCATCTTACAAATTTTATAAAACATGGTATAAGAACAATATAAATTTTTCGGGTAAAATAAGTATTTTTAAAAAAAATGCAGTTTTGCCGCATTTTGATGGCGCACCCACATTTAATCTAGTTTTTGACTTGTTTATAAGTTCAAATTGACAAAATAAAATTCTTCTTTGGAATCATGAAATAAAAATTTACTTTGGATAAATTTTTCATATTATTCTGGTAACTTTCATATTTTGTTGAAAAGTAAAAACACGCTATATTTTAATTAAAAACAACATTTTTTCATCGCAATAATTTATATGGTTATATTATAATAATGATTGGTTTCAAAGTATAAATGGAATATATTTTTACCATTTAATATAATTTATGTCATTAGCATTGATTTTACATTAAATTCATAGGTTAAATCAATTCAATCTTTTGCAATGTTTTAAAGAAAAATCCGTTTTCTTTCGACAACGAGATTAATTTTAAATTAATTTCTGAAACATTTGTTTATTGAATTTGGAAAAATGGATTCCATATTTGTAATCATTGGGTCCAAATTATGTTAATAAGCTACTCTCTGTTTTTGGGAATTATGAATAATAACTACGGTAAATTTTATTTACCATAGTTAAATGTAAATAGGGTAAATAAGGGTAAATATAATATTATAAAATTATCCTAACAAATGTCAAAATCCTATTGGATGACTAAAAGTCGACCCATATCAGCTAAGTGTCGGATTAGATTCATTTAATGGACTTTTTTCCATGAAAATAATTTAATTATTATTAAAACAAAAGAATGTGACAACATGTCACTTTCTTAAATATTATAAGTATAATACTTTTAATTTAGTGACAAACTTCATGAAAATTAGAACATGCATAGAATCCAGAAAGGTAATACAATTATCTATATGATAGTAATTTATTTAAAATTTTTAGGAACTATATAATTATCATTTATTATGACAGAATGATGATGCAGTAATTATCTTATTAATGAAATATTGACATAATTGATGTTATAAATACCCAAATAAATGTAATTTAAGACTTTTTAAGAATTAAAAAAAATTATAGGATAATGTGACATGTTAGTATTGATTAATTAACTTTTTTAGAACTATTAATTCTGTTATGATTTTCACAAAAATCAATTACTAAATAGTGTCAAAATTGACATAAAAACATTTTTAAAACAAATATTATATTATTAATTGTTATTTTATTCCTAAAAATATATGGTCTGTCCAAATGACTTAGATAAGGTTATATATATTAATAATAAACAACTTGGGGTTCTTTTGTCTTCTTATAGTATGTTTATTAACCTTATAGTATAAGAACACAAGAAAACCCATTAAAATTAAAATTATTTAACTTAATGTTAAATATAAATGATAAGGTTAAAATAGGAACCTAAACTTGTCTAAATTCTATTGTATGAGAAGATTTCGACCCATACACACATTATCTTCTAAATAAATCAATTTGGAGATATTTAAAACCGAATTTGACTTTATAATAAAATAATAGTTTTAGTTATTCCAGAGGTACCCCTCTCCTCCCTTATAAAAGGGCACCTCCTCCTCCATCTTCATCACACCACATTGAGCCTTCAATATCGTCCAAACCTTGACAATTTATCCTCTACACTTCCTTAGAAACATCCTAGAGGTTCTGGTATTCTTCAAAGACCTATTTTATTACCCTAAAAGGAGGTCTCAAAGAAGCACTTCAAAGAAGAGGTAATGTCCGTTACCGATTCTTCCATCTTTATTTCTTCTTACACATCTTCTTCTTTAGTTGTTTCATTATGAAGTAATAACATTAGTATCACTCATAAAAGTATATGCTATTATAAGTATGAAACAAACCTATTTCATCATCTATCCATCTTACTTAAAATGAAATCACCGCACGTGCGTACGTACGGAATACCATCTCCACGCCGTGGTGTAATCTATTTTCCACCACCATCTTAGTTGGATGGGTATAATGGTATAAATAATGACTATATATGACTATTAAAAAGTTATATTGATTATGAAATAGTATACATACCCTCCAATACAATTCCACGGTCATCAGAATGATATCATCGCTCGTGCGTACGTACGGACTACCGTCTCCACGACGCGATGAGATTTATTCTCCACGTTAACCATTCATGAATGATTATAAACTATATATAATAAGTAATCATTAAATATATGACATAATAATGATACTAGATCTATGTGTATATATATGTATGTCATCAACTTAATTCCATTCAACTAAATAAGAAAACGAAAACAGCGTTCATGCGTACGTACGGCCTACCGTCTCCATGAACGGTGTATTTGTTTCCATATAATAATCAATAATATATATGTATATTCTAAATATATATTATATATAAATCATGTTATATATTCTAGAAGTAAGTAATCGTGATCTAAGTAATCATAGGAATAATTACAAGTCAAAACACAGACAACAAATGAAACGATTTTACCCAAAACGCTCATTAACATGGAATTTACAAAAGAACGGGTAAAATAATGTCATAATTGAACCATATATGTTACCATAACAATGATTATGATTTTTTAATAAGTCAATGACATTATTTAAATCATTATACAGGAGGTTCAGACACCTACGAAGCAAATCGGACCTATGTTAATGGAAAATATCACAATCTCATTTTTATCCGAGATTTTTTATACTTTGGTATTTACTGGGGCGTATTTTATCATACACATCCATTTTTCCTCAATATGTAATATTATTTCCATCCACATTCAATTGTTTAAATCCAATTTTACCCTTCGGTGAGTTTTTAGTAAAAGATATGAATGGAATCTTTTGTCATTTTTTGTATGAGGTACTTTTTGACTTTTTCGACAAAAGTATGAGAAGAATGTTTTTTAACTTATACGACATTAATGGATTTTTAAAACGTTATATCCAAGAAGCTTACATTAATAGTTTTCAAGTTTATTTTTAATCAACTTTTTTTAGTTTAGAATTTTAGGACATGTTAAGAAAGTAAAAGTGTTTTTGAAGTAGAAAGGATATTTTTCTCAAGAATGGAGTTCAAGTGTTTTATCAAAATTATTTTCCATCTAAGATAATAAATGTTTTTGTTTCTATCCCTATTATTACATTGACTTGATTATGTTGTGATGGAATTATTTTTATGAATTCCTTTATCTTATATGAATTGTTTTATGATGTCACGATGTTTAAGATTCCCATTTTTATTTCATGGGTTATGCTATGATGTATGGTTTATGATTTTGTGGCACACATAAGAATGGTATCATTATGATATGGGTGGGACCTATATATCCCTAATATGCATTGGGTAATGATTTTATATCTCATTATATATACATGGATGGAACGGTAGGTTATACCGGTTCAGTGAAACAGGACTGAAACGAGGAGTGAAATCGGTTCAGAAAGGGACTTTGTCCACTAAGATAGTCCTGGAAATGAGTCTTGACTTGTAAGAAATGATTCTCTATGTTTATTTGTGTATTCCACAAAGATTCATGTTTTAAGTTATGATTATTGGGATTACATTTCGCTACTATGATTTATCCCATGTTATGAAATTATGCTCTTTTTTGCAGGTTAAGATTTCCAAAAGTTAGGTTCTTATGAATGTGATGTGATTGATATTTCTTTTGTTTACCCTAACTGAGTATTTGAGCTCACCCTTTTATGTTTTCACTTCCCTAGGATATAAAGAAAGTTTTTAGGTAAGGAAAAAAAGGTATGATCATTATGGTAGATGTTGAAGATCATTCACCACGATTAGAAGATTATATTCCATGTTTACAAAGACACTAAACTATTAAGGTCCTTGTGTGTGTGTTTTTGTTATGTACTAAGTATTCCGCAGAAGTAATGTAATGTCCATGTACGTCATGCTTCGGGTCTCTACAGTTGGTATCTGAGGAAAGGTTTAGTAAACCTTTGCGAACTAGGATGCGAGAACTTTAGTGAGATCTATAGAGATATTTCTAAGGTATGTATAGGGATTTCTATAAGGTTAAGTATACGTATAGGTTATAGTCCTAGAATTACGCTAACGATCTTAGAATATAACCTAATATGTTAGATATGGAGGGTACTACACCTTTACTATGTTGTTTTCTCTAGCATGATTTTTTCCTCTCATAGAATTATTTTTGTGTTTTAGTTAATGGAGGGAACCAGAAGAAATTTGGTTAACATTGAATCCAATGGACAAATTGGAGACTATGAGCAACAAAATTGTGTAATGCCTAGAGAGAAAGATATTGTGATTTTGCTGAATCAGTCATCACGATATATGATTAACAAGGTGAAATTTAGTGGTATGCCGAATTCATCAAAGAAGAGGAAGATAGACTATTATGCATGTTCGCATGTTGAGGAGCATAAAGAAAGGAAGATTGAGATTTCTAAAGAAGGGAAGAATAACCTTGATGAATACCTAAAATGGAGGGACCAATGTTATCTGTGTGGAGAAAAGGGTCATAGAGTGAAAGACTGTTATGGAGTTCAATGTATTATTTGTGGAGAACATGGGCATTACCCAACTCAATTCCCTAACCTAGAAAGTTACTTCTAAATCAAGGAAGGACTTATTCCAGGATAATAATTGAAGAGGATGGATTGAAGTGTTTATGTATTGGTATTCAAGAATAATGTTGTTGAGGTACTTTTATTGTGTATTAGAATATTTTTGTATTATTCTATTGTGGTTTTCAATAATTTTAAGGTACCGATAACCATGAAAAGTGATTCAAATATTTTTAAAAGTAGATGATATTCGCATAATGAAGGTATAAGGAGAAAATGAAATGTTTGACAGTATTCATGAGATCATGATTGATATAAGGAATAAGTATATAGAATTTTGAGGATTTTGGTATGTGGAAAGAGTTAACTTTTTACAGCACTCATGTTTTCACTATGATTCAATGGGTATTCATTTTTCAAGAGATTACATGATTATGGTATTCACATGACTGGAATGTGACGAATAAGATATATAAGGGATAAATGATGGCATTCACGTGATCATTTTCTTTATACTTTGATCTTAGACCGAAGTATTTTAGATAAGCTTAAAGATTGGAATGTATTATATTGGAAATAAGTTAGTATTGTTTAAGGATAAATTTTTTTTGATATTTTTGATGGGATGTTATAGTAATATAGCTTTAGAAAAAGGACAACCTGCAGGATGGGCGACAGCCCATCGCATCGGACAAGGATGTGGGAATCGAACCCAAAACCGAAGTGCGACTGGCCTTTATCGCCTACCACTGGCCTATGGGAAGTCCCTGTTTAGTAGAAACTAGTTTTATTATATTAAGTAGTATAATATAAGAAGTATAAGTCCATTTTAGGAACCATATATGATTAATCTCACTATAAGTGGACTTACGTATTTTTTTGATAACTTCTCTAACCTTTTGTTTGAGACAGAAGGAATGACCCCTCATTCTATCACATGATCTTCTAACACATCAAAATTGACAAATTCAACGTCATTTATTTAAGAGAAGAAGTGTAAATTGTCCAAATAACGACTAACGGTGAGACTATACCAAAATCACAAAAGTATTTCTTCTAATTCCAATTTCATCAACTTTAGGGAAATGATATTGAAAAACAAAAATGTTGTCCTAGTTCCCTTATATCCGATGAATCAGATGGTACCTTAGATCATCACAAATCAATATCTTTGTGATTGTTGGCCTTTTCATAGCCATGTTCTCTACCACTCTCCATCAGAACTTGATGATTAGATTTTTCTACCATATCCATATTTTCACATATGTTCTCCTTTGTGGAAACCCAGTGATGAGTTAATTTAGGTAACTGTTACATTTCATACATTAGTTTTTAAAGCCATGTTTTGGTATTCCTTTTTACGATGTGGGTTTATATTAAACAAACTTTCGAGTAGTAAACCATTTATAACCCCGACGAATTTCGAGGGAGAAATTCATTTTAAGGGGGGTAGAATGTAACACCCCGAGATTTTATGAAAAATATTCTTTTAATATCATAAATTTCTTGTTTTGTATGCTACACCAAGATTACCTTGCGCTATAGGCAACACCATATTAGCTTGCAGTATACGCAACACTATTCTTAGATCGTGTTACACACAATTTTTATAATAGTTATTCTACGCAACATTGAGTATATATATATATATATCGTCAATTTATAAATGAAATATGGTTTGATTATGTTATTTGAAACAATTAAGGATTCTTGCACAGCACGCAACCCTGACTTGGCTTGCATTACACGCAATCGCGACCTTCCTCGATAGCATGTGTTATACGCAATACCAGGTTTTACTAAACAACGATATATTATAATATTATTATGAACTAGCCATTATGAATAGTATTAAATAAATTTTGAATCTTATAAAATTATTATTCTTCTTACACATTTTCTAAAACATGGTATAAGAACAAAATAAAATTTTCAGGTAAAATAAGTATTTTTCAAAAAATGCAGTTTTACCGCCTTTTGATGGAGCACCCACATTAAATCTAGTTTTTGACATGTTTATAAGTTCAATTTGACAAAATAAAATTCTTATTTGGAATCATGAAATAAAAATTTACTTTGGATAAAATTTTCATATTATTCTGGTAACTTTCATATTTTGATGAATAGTAAAAACACGCTATATTTTAATTAAAAACAACTTTTTTTCATCGTAATAATTTATATGGTTAAATTATAATATTGAATAGTTTTAAAGTATAAATAGAATATTATTTTACCATTTAATATAATGTATGTCTTTAGAATTGATTTTATATTAAATTCGTAGGTTAAATCAATTCAATCTTTTGCAATGTTTTAAAGAAAACCTTTTTTCTTTCGACAACGAGATTAATTTTATTTTAATTTCTGAAACTTTTGTGTATTGAATTTGGAAAAATGGATTCCATATTTGGAATCCGTGGGTCCAAATTATGTTAATATGGTACTTTTTATTTTTTGGAATTATGAATAGTAACTACGGTAAATTTTATTTACCATAGTTAAAGGTAAATCAGGTAATTAAGGGTAAATATAATATTATGAAAGTGCCCTAACACATGTCAAAATCCTATTGGATGACTAAAAGTAGACCTATATCACCTAAGGGTCGGATTAGATTCATTTAATGGACTTTGTTCCATGAAAATAATTTAATTATTATTAAAACCAAAGAATGTGACAACATGTCACTTTCTTAAATATTATAAGTATAATAATTTTAATTTAGTGCTAAAATTCATAAAACCTGAAACATGAATAGTATCCAGAAATATAATACAATTATCTACATCATAGGAATTTATTTAGAATTTTTAGGGATTAAATAATTATCATTTATTATGACACAAAGATGATGCAGTAATTGTCTTATTAATGAAATATTAACATAATTGATGTTATAAATACCCAAATAAATGAAATTTAAGACTTTTTATGAATTAAAATAATTTTATAGGTTAATATGACGTGTTAGTATTTATTTAATTAACTTTTTTCGAACTAATAATTCTTTTATGATTTTCACAAAAATCAATTACTAAATAGTGACAAAATTGACATAAAATAGTTTTTAAAACAAATATTATATTATTAATTGTCATTTTATTCCTAAAAATATATGGTTCAGCCAATTGACATAGATAAGGTTATATATATTAATAATAAACAAATTGGGGTTCTTTTGGCTTCTTATTGTAAGTTTATTAACCTTATAGTATAAGAACACATGAAGACACGGTAAAAGTAAAATTATTTAACTTAATGTTAAATCTAAATGATAATGTTAAAATAGGAAACTAAACTTGTATAAATTCTATTGGATAAGATGATTTAGACCCATACCCACCTTAGCTTATAAATAAATCAATTTGGAGCTATTTAAAACCGAAGTTGACTTTATAATAAAATAATAGTTTTAGTTATTCCAAAGGTACCCCTCTCCTCCCTTTTAAAAGGGCACCTCCTCCTTCCTGTTCCTCACACCACATTGAGCCTTCAAGCTCGGTAAACCCCTGAAAATTTCACCTCTAAACTTCCATATAAACATCTTAGAGGTTCTGGTCTTCTTCAAAGACCTATTTTAGTATCCTAAAAAGAGGTCTCAAAGAAGCACTTCAAAGAAGAGGTAATGTCTGTTACCGATTTTTTCATCTTTATTTCTTCTTCCACTTATTCTTATTTAGTTGTTTTATTATGAGGTAACAACATCAGTATCACTCATATGATTATATGTTATTATAATTATGAAACAACCCTATTTCACCATCTATCCATCGTACGGAAAATGAAATCACCGCGCGTGCGTACGTACGGAATACCGTCTCCACGCCATGGTGTAATCTATTTTCCACAACCACCTTACTTGGATGGGTATAATGGTGTAAATAATGACTATATATGACTATTAAAAAGTGATATTGATTCTTTATTATTATACATACACTCGAATACAATTCCACGATCATGATAATGATATCATCGCTCGTGCGTACGTACGGGCTACCGTCTACACGACGCGATGAGATTCATTCTCCACGTTAACCATTCATGAATGATTATAAAGTTTATATAATAAGTAAACATGAAATATATGACATAATAATGATACTATATTTATGTGTATATATATTCATGTCATCTACTTAATTTTATTCAACTAAATAAGAAAACGAAAACATCGTTCATTCGTACGAATGGCCTACCGTCTCCATGAACGATGTATTTCATTCCATCTACTAATCTATTATATATATGTATATTCTAAATATATATTATATATAAATCATGTTTTATATTCTGGAAGTAATTAATCATGATCTAAGTAATCATATGAATAATTACAAGTCAAAACACGGATGACAAATGAAACGATTTTACCCAAAACACTCATTAACATGGAATTTACAAAAGAACGGGTAAAATAAAGTCATAAGTGAACCATATATGATATCATAACAGTTATTATGATTTTTTAATAAGTCAATGAAATTATTTAAATCATTATACAGGAGGTTCAGACACTTACGAAGCAAATCAGACCTAAGGTAAGGGAAAATATCACAATATCATTTTTATCTGAGATTGTTTATACTTTGGTATTTACTGGGGTGTATTTTATCATCCACATCCATGTTTCATCAATATGTAATATTATTTACATCCACATTAAATTGTTTAAATCCAATTTCACCCTTCGGTGAGTTTTTAGTAAAAGGTATGAATGGAATCTTTTGTCATTTTTCGTACGAGGTACTTTTTGACTTTTCCGACAAAAGTACGAGAAGAATGTTTTTTTAACTTATACGGCATGAATGGATTTTTAAAACATTATTTCCAAGAATCTTCCTTTAAAAGTTTACCAGTTTATTTTTAATCAACTTCTTTTAGTTTAGAATTTTATGACATGTTATGAAAGGAAAAGTTTTTTTGAAGTAGAAAGGATATTTTCCTCAAGAATGGAGTTCAAGTGTTTTATCAAAATTATTTTCCATCTAAGATAATAAAGGGTTTTGTTTATATCCCAATTATTACATTGATTTGATTATGTTGTGATGGAATTATTTTTATTAATTCATTTATCTTATATGTATTTTTTTCTGATGTCACGATGTTTAAGATTCCCATTTTCATTTCATGGGTTATGCTATGATGTATGGTTTATGATTTTGTGTCACACATAAGAATGGTATAATTATGAGATGGGTGGGACCTATATCTCCCTCCAATGAATTGGGTAATGATTTTATATCTCATGAGATAGACATGGCTGGAACGGTTGGTTATACCAGTTCAGTGAAACAGGACTGAAACGAGGAGTGAACTCGGTTTAGAAAGGGACATTGTCCACTAAGATAGTCTTGGAAAAGAGTCTTGACTAATAAGAAATGATTCTCTATGATTATGTGTTTATTCCACAAAGTTTCATGTTTTATGTCATGATTATTGGGATTACTTTTCACTACTATGATTTATCCCATGTTATGAAATTATGCTCTCTTTTGCAGGTTAAGATTTCCAAAAGTTATGTTCTTATGAATATGATGTGATTGATATTTCTTTTGATTACCCTTTATAGGCATTTGAGCTCACTCGTTTATGTTTTCGTTTCCCCAGGATATAATAAAGGTTTTAGGTAAGAAAAAAAAGGGAAGATCTTTTTGGGAGATGTTGAAGATCTTTCACCACGATTAGAAGATTATATTCCGAGTTTCCAAAGACACTAAACAATTACGGTCCTTGTGTGTGTGTTTTTGTTATGTACTAAGTATTACACAAAAGTAATGTATTATCCATGTACGTCAAGCTTTGGGTATCTAAAAAAAATATTGGATGTTCATTGACAATGGTTGTAATGATATTATAATGAAGTTTAGAGGTTTGTTTAATTTTTTAACTTCTCTAATATAGTGAAAAACAAAAATATATTGTATACTAAGAGATTATATTATGAAACCTAGACTAAAATTCATTCTAATTAATTATAATATTTATATTGAAAAATACATGACTATGTAAAACCCAATCCCATTAAGGAGTAGTTTTTTCTGATCAAGGATGATCATTATAAAAACACCTATTCCATTGTTTATTTCTATACTTATGTTGAATATATTGTGTATGATTTAGAAAAGGAGAACAACTCCACTGAAATCCTAATAGGTGATATAAGTTCAAAACTAAAGATGTTTAAAAGAAAAAAATATATTATTTGATAAAATAATTTGAAAAATCTTATTATTCTACCCCCACCCATCAGGTGTCTACACTAGTCAACTGGGAATATCGATTGGTAATATGGATTATGGTTCCATATAATTATCTATAAATTTATTGAAGAGTTATTTTTAATCAAATTAATGATTTTTATATTTTAAATAGTATATCAATTTATGGAAAACATGGATTTTATCCCTATAAAAATAGATCATGATGATACAACGAAAACATTTAGAATCAATAAAGAATAGAGATGGCAATAAGCTAAGAAAAAAAGACCATGATTTATGAGGATAATCCTTTATATAAAACTATTTGAAATGATTTTTATATTAATGAATCAATTTATTATAATTCCTCTAAAGAATTATTATTTTTTTGGTGAATATGATTTCAATGATTCACAAAGTTATTTAAATTAAAAAAGAAAATATTATTTGAATTAAATCCCATTAATGGTTTTCACCAATATTTTATCATAAATAAATGTAATCCAAGAAAAAAATTAAAAACTATAAATGGGAATTGATTCAATGGAAGAACCGTTAGTGAAAAATGTTACTGGATCAAACACTACCATAAATTTGATTGAAGATAATGAGAATTATTTTTTACTTTGCATTAAAACACATTCTCTGATTGATAAATAAGTGGAAAGTTTGATTTGGGGAAAATTTTATTTAAAAATGATATTTAATTTAAGTCTCTAACAATAAAATTTACATAATCATGAATTATGTTAATAATTCCCATTGAGGATCTTTTTCAGATTATAGATTTAGAGAATTATGTCATAACTTATACATAACAACATCAATATTACAAATATACACATCTACTCAGTATCCCTTTTTTCATAAAAATAAAACTATTAAAAAATAAACATGTCTAGTTAAATATTTTAAACAACATGACTCTTCCATGATACCATCATCGAACATTTTTATATTTAAGTCCCGTAAAAAAATTTCAAAAACATGGGATGAGCATAAAAATATCAATAAGGGATACACAAAGGAGTAACACAGTTATTTTTTAAAACAACATGTAAACCATGAATAAATTATCATAAAGTAATACATTTCTACATAATTAAGTAGCAAAAACACTTCCATAAATATAATCTAATTTCTTAACATTATTTTATAACAAAAATATTATCATCATACCCTTAGATAGCAACATATATTATATAAAGTTAAACATGGGATATAATCTTAATTAATTGGAATAACCATACAGTTGACATCAACAGATATCTCTAAATGGAATAGACTTATTACTAAATTCTATAACCACTGCATTGGTGGTTATAATGTAATCACCAATCCTTGGTTTATCACAGAACAACCTGTCATTTGGTTTATCACATAACCACCCATAAAATTTATAAGAACCATTATACAATCCAAACACATATAAGATTTCAAATATTTACTTTTAAATAAGAAAATATCATTTGAAATCTCATGAAATAATTTAATGATATTGAAATTGTAAATCCACTTTCAAAAACCATTTCCAATACCAATATATTTAAAAACTATAATTGTTTTACATTTAAAAACATCACATATTTTTAAGGATTCCCAATATCAAATAATTCTCATGATGGTAGAAGGTTTGTGGTCACCTCATACGTAAAAAACATTCCTTTTGACATATATTAAAATTTTACATAGAAAAAAAATTCCCGATGAATGTATGTAAAACAAAATGGGTATTATTATACACTGTGTGAAATACAGAGGTGTATATTATAAAAACATTCCTCAATGAAAAAAATTGAGACGAAGTTGCTAACCTCGAGTCTGACTTTTCTCATATGTTCCTTGTTCTTAATAAATAATTAACATAAATTAATTTATAATTTATTTAGAACCTTTTACAAGTTTAATATTCTTTTTATATCACTTATTACCTTGCTATAACAATTACTTAATTATTTGAGTGCATAACGAATATTTTGTTGATGTTTTGTACTTGAGTCAAAGATGAACTTGTTATAATTACAAATTGTACATGTGGTAAAATTTAAATTATATATAGAATGATATTAATGATTTTTCAATCATATATGTCATATATATACAATATATATGTATTTATAATATTCTATAACATTAAAATATAAGAGATAAAATGCACTATTCAAGGAGGATGTAAGTCGTACGTACCTAAGAACAATACTTTCATTTTTATCATATTTAAAGGAATGAAAAATAAATGATACATAGGTATATTATAATTACAGTATAATATATATGATATATATGTTACATCAGTTCATTAATTTTATTCTTTTTTCATTCCATGTATAGAATGATGAGTCATATCACTTTGAGGGGGTGGTAGTCCACATTTCCTCAAATAAAATTATCGTATTTATACAACATGAAAAACATAAAGGTATATTATAAATGATAATTATAGAACCATAGAGATAAAATATGTATCATATATATCATATAAAATTACTGTTCCATCATAATGGACACTATAAAAGGTGGTCAGATAAGATTGAACAATCATCATTTTTTGAGGCAGTAGTTCACCGTCCACAGAAACAATATCTTCTATACCCATTAAAAGGATGTGTGTGTAAGTGTAACTCAAATAATTTTTTTAAAAATACCTAGTATATTGAAGATATTATTTTTGTTTAAAATTAATTGAATAAATAGAGTTTTGGGGTCAGAGATATAAAATAAATGAAAGAATCTTGATTGAATACATTACCTCATATCGGGTAACTCCTTTTGAATTAAGCTAAAAACTTTATTTAATTTCATTCTACCAAATTTATGGATTCTTGGATGAATTTAGGGATGTTGAGAGCTTCTTTATGTATAGGATGGATGATCCATGGGAGCTTGAGAGGTGTCAATAATGGTTATAGGTGTTTTACTTTTGTAAGAGGGTGAAGGGGCACTTTAGGAAAGAATGAATGTATTGTTTAATTATTAATTGATATTCAAATCCTAATAACACCAAAGTGACATATTTCAAAGATCAGATGATCATGGGTCAAAATAATCCCATAAAATTGGTTTTAGATAAATTTATGTCATAAAATTAACCTCATATGTTAGCTTTAACCTTTAGTTAAAAATATAAACTATGACCAGTTCTTATTGTATATTCATAATATATGGTAATATAGTCACTATAAAATACCCAGAGACCAAAAAATGCATTTTTAATTAAATTTGTAATATCTTATATGTCAGTTTTCTGAATATTATTTTTTAGGAGTATTTTATCATTTAATAATATATTAATTTTTTTAAAAACTCAATTATGTAAATTTTTATACTATTCATATCATGCCTTATTAAAAAACCACAAAAACATGACTATTTCTAAAAAATCATTAATTAAAATATAAAAATTCATAATCACCCATAAAATTCGTTTATTTCATAAAAAGTTTCAATATTATTTTATTTTAATATTTATAATCTCATTTATTTAAATCATTCGTTAATAAAGTGATCTCTACATCACCATTGTGTCAAAAATAAATTCATTTATTTGATGTATAAAAATTAAAAAAAAAATGAAGGATATTGGAAATAATTTATATTTATAATGACTATATATCGTCTAAAATATCACTTATATAACCCCATATAATTTTTTACTAACAAATATTTGTTTATGTTACATTTTCCTTAACATTAAATTAATTTTCATAAAATTTTAGTTTCACTTACAAGTGGCTCCATGGGGTCCCAAAATCAACTAAAGGATTCCAATTTTTATAAATATATCATAAAATAGGGTTATGACATGTGTTAGGTTTATTTAATTTTATTATAACATTATTTTGTAACCCTTATTTAGCAGAATTACCCTTTAATCAAGGTAAATAAAATATTTACTAAAGTAACTATTCATAATATCTACAAATAAAAGATACCTATTTACACGATTTGTACCTCCTAAATCTAAATATGTAATCCATTTTTCAAAATTCAAAATAGATAAGTTTTAGAAATTAATTTGATATTAATTATCATTGTCAAACCCAAAAATATTGTTTTTACGTAGTAAAAACTGTCAAAATATTGACATGTGTTTATGTCCTATTTCTAATTAAAATTAATTCCAATGACAAAAATTGGAATAAATTCTAAAAATATAACCCAATTAAACATTGAAACCAGTTAAAATTAAAATCTAACTATATAAATAAATTTTATTTAAATGTAGTTTTGAATTTAAAAAGAGTATTTTTTCACTATTCATTAATAAATAAACTTTAGCATAAAAACACAAAAATTTCATCCAAAGTAAATTATGATGTAACTATTATAAATAAGAAGTACATTTTTTAGATAAAAAATATATCGGTGTCAAAAAATATATTTTAAATTGGTTATTCACCAATAGGCTATAAGACTGTATTTTTAGAAAAATACTAATTTTATCTGAAAAAAAGTAATTTATTCATATATCATATCTAGAAAACATTTAGGAAGAATTTAAAAAATCACCTTGAATATATATCAAATATTTTTCTTTAAATAAAATTTCATAAGTAGTAATATGGAAAAACAATTTACCTCTTTTAAAAAGGATTTCATTAAAAACGCATCAATTATATTCATTTGGTTTTTATTTCTATTTCTAATAAACTTGGAAATCCATGAATAGTCATTTAAAAATCTGTAATCCACATTTCAAATTTCATTTGACACTATTATTTCCCTCCATTAAAATAGTGTGTCGTTAACTACCATTTAAAATAATAATTATATTACTGTATTATTTTTTTGTATAATTCAAAGTAGTGTGCAATGTAAGATATCAGAGAAGCTCGTTGTTGCGTGTCGTGTATGATTTTAGAAAAAGAACCCCATTTAACATAAAATTAATATCTTATTCATTATTAATAGAAATAAAAGTGTATTAATATGTAAATATTTGGGTTTTTAAATTTAATATGTGACAAATTATTATGAAAAATTGCACAATGTCTCCACGAACGTAAAATTTTCATAGACGATTGTTTATTCTAATAAAATAAGAGACGTTGATAATTTTTTATAAAAAAGAAAGAGAATAATGGGTAAAATGATTATACTAAATAAAAATTGAGAATAATGTGTGAATAAAATTCAATTCTATAAATAAATTAGTGATATAAAATTCCATGATTTGGATATGATGAGGAAGAATCGCTAAATAACCCATGTTGATTCCTCACACTCATCTAGAAAGTTAAATAATACCATATATATCTTGGAGAATAATACCACATATAATAAGACTCCAAATGGTGGTAAATCCTACTAGGAATAATCTCATGATGAATCATTAACCAGTTCATTTGAAAAACTAACTTTTATCCTTTTTGAATTTGATTTTAGAAAATCTATTTTTACTATGTATGTTGAGTTAATGTAAACAAAATTAAGAAGATAGAAAGAAAAATTTTAAATTCATCATATCATAAATAGTGAATGGGGGATTATTTTGGAATATAACCTCCCGAATTAGGTGCCAAAAAATTAGGATTTCTTTCCCAAAATAGCATAAAAAAGTATTTGATAGACTACAACAAATTGAAAATGAATATCAATTTTCAAGTATCATTGGGGAATTCAATGGTTTAAATATATGTCCATTTTTTCATGCATATATATGAGTGAATGTATTCTACATAATTCCTATAGAAAAAGGGACCATATGTTCAAATCAATAGAAACATATTATAATGAAATAGACTCAATATAACGAAGAAAATATATCATAAAAAATAGATTTGTTTTTTTTAATTTAAATGAGTATTAATATAGATGTAGTAACTACTACCCATAGTGTTGGTTTGTACCGACCCAAAATAACTCATATTATTATGTTAAAATACTTTAATGTACAAAAAAAGTGAAATGGAATGGAAACTCTATCTAGGGAAACAAATAATAGAAATTAGTTTAGAGGTGTACACCCTTGAGGATAACTGAAAAGGATATTACACCAGATAGAATAATATTCTTACCTTTTTGTAAGAATTTTTACTCTATGGGACATTAATAAGTAGACATGTACATCAATAAATAATTGAGAAATTTTGAATCAATAATGAAAGACTTAATCTAGGATACATTTATTAGTATTGGCATGATGGTTGATATTATAAATGAATAATACAAATTTCATTAGAGTTTATATAATAAAGGTAAACATAAAGAGATAGAGTATTTGTAAAGAAGGTACAATTCGGTTGGACATGTGGCAATCAATGGATTGACTATTTTTGTTGAAAAAATTGATAACAAATATAAAACACCAATTAATTAATGTTCTAAAACTAATACTATAATAAATAATTTTACACAACAAAATAAGACTGAGTATATGAAAAGGGACTTCTTTACAATATTTATAGCCTTTTATAAGATTACAAAATATTAGACAATGATAAAAATGAATAAAATTAAATATTTGAAAATGTGTAAATTCATATACCAACTAAGAAGAAAATATAAAAGTGAAATATATCCTCCCTTCCCATGTAGGAACAAATTTTTTATATCAAGAGTGGAAAAATCGTGATGAGATACATACATTTTAGACCTTCATGGAAATGATTTATTTTTAATAGAACATGTTCCTATCTCTATTTCTCACATTACAGAGATAATAAAGACCCAAAATTTTCCCACAATAGTTTTCATATTCTTATTGGTTGGGAGTTAAAGATAATGTATCCATGGTGGAGGATTGTCTTCATGTTGGTATTTCTAGACATCATAAAGGGTCATCCATCATAGAACATCTCAATTAGTATTCATTTCAAAATTCGAATCTAACACTAATTGATATCATACATTCCGAAATATATACACTATGATATATAAAGATCATATCCTTATTGCGATCTCTCAAATAAGGAAATGAAACATAGATTTAATTTTTAACTAAAATTATTAATATACCTATAAAACCATACGTATTAGGTATGATTTCCAGATTAAAATCATTATTTTTGTTTATATTTTGAAAATAAAAAATTAAGTGACATTAACTATACAGAAAAATTGGGTTAAATATATTTCACTTGAAAATTTTTATGAGTTTTTTCATGTAGAGAATAGGTTACAAGAATTTATTGAAAATATATTTGAACAACCCAAAAGAAGATAGTTTTATAAGTGGTGCCGCATTGTGTTTTGTATATGGATATAATTATTTTATAAATTAATCACTCTTATTATCTGCAAATTTTTTCCTATAATACATAATTATTATTTATTGTCAAGAAATTTATTTTAGAAAATCTGTGTCCACCCATCTCTCAAATGGAATTTTATTAACTCCATCAAAAATGTTGAGTGACAAAAAATGATAATATATTTCCCTTTAATGTTATTCACTTATATTGATGGAAAATAAATAATTTAGAGAATATAATAAATTTACCTTTTCTTTAATTTATAATTAGTGGTAGAGAAAAGATATCTAATTAGGAGATGAAGATGGTATTCAGAATAAATACAAAGAGGGGAATTAAAGTTCCTTTTTATTCATTATTGTATTTCATGTTAATGTAATTTTTGGATGAAATTAAAAGTTTTTTGAAGTTGGATGACTGAGTGAGATTCCACAGACTGAAAATATGTCGAAAATTCTATGTCATTGGGTAAAAAATAATGAACATGATATTTCCCTTGAATAAATTCCTGGAAAAATTCAATTTAAATGACTTTATATCATAATATTATTGAGATAGTACTCATGTAAATGAATAATTTTAAGCTAAATAAGGTTTATATATAAAATTTTACAATAATTATGGAAGTTCATAATGCAGATGTCTACCAAAATTTTTAATAAGAAATATTTGTAGAAGTGGTTAAAAATTTTAAATAAGGTTTCATCGTTAAGTAAAATTTCATAAATAATTAAAAAAACCATACATGGATGATCTATCTAAAATACTATTGTTTACAGTGATAAACATAAATTGTATGAAGGCCAAATTTTAATGTAGAAATTATATTTAAAGCCTTGGTTTTAAAAAAATGTTTCTAGTAGTCATTGTACATAGGCTAAAGCCTCATTTCTCTAAAATAATAATAATATATATATAGAATAATTATAACCATAGTTTTTTTAAACTATTAATATTGGTTTTCTCTATAAGTGTGGGGATAAAATCCTTGTGGAAAGGGTGTGGAAAAAAATTACAATAGTTTTTCTCATATTAACATGGGTTTCCTCATATTTCCATAGTTGTAATATATATATAAAAACCAATAATCATATGTAGAGAAATGGTTATGTACTAGGTTTATGATAGAGGAGGTATATGGTTTAAATTAGTCTAGGGAATTTTCTTAAATCCTATATCCATGTTGGAAAAATGTGGCTATATCCCTATTTCCAGGTTGGAATATTGTAGATATATCCATGATCATTATTCTTCCCTTTAAAAGAATTTTAAAGTAATGTATTTTAAATTTAATATATTTTATGAAAAAGGAGATTTATTTAAATAAATTCCCAATAATATATTATCATTATTATGAAATAAAAAAATTACAATCCATTATTCTTTTATTTTTATGATTATGGAACTAGATTGAAGGCTAGAAAGATTATTTACATAAAAAATGTTGAAATTGAGAATTTTATATATCTAGATATGAAAAGTGTGGATGAATAATCTATTTTTCATTTTTATTAATATAAAAAATTATCTTTAGATTCATGTTAGAGAATAATTTTATTGTGTAGTAAGGTATTCTATGTTTTTCATATAAAAATGTTTCTGATTTAGAAGAATCAATCCATGACTGATAGTATTCAAGAAATTTTATTCTATTAATTTTTAATCCATAAAACCTGGGAATAATATCAATTAATGATTTATGTATGATGATTTTGATTATTGAGAGTTTTTTTATTTTAAAAGAAAATTATTTGTTAGATATCTATTGAAAATTTTGAAATAATAATTATTTAATCTCCATTAATTGTATAAGAGACAATTTTTTAAAAACATAAATAAAGATCAATTGATGGGAAAATTCTCATGTGTATGAAATTTTGGGTGTGAATGATATTCTAAAATTTATTTAAATTTATTGGAATATACAAATGAACCTATGGAATATGTAAGAATACATCTCAAAAATAAAAATAATATAAAGAATTTGATCTTTTTTGAGGTTGTGTACCATCTCAGAATTTATGAATATTATAAGAAGAAGAAATATAATGAATGTTCTCAAACTAGACTATACAAAAAAAAATTTGGAAAATTATTCATAATAATAAGTGAATAAGAATAATAATAAATATCATAAATGGTTTTCATACATTGAGCATGAGAATTCTAGAGGTTACTCCCCATGTTGAATTTCTAGTCATTGTTTCTTGAGGAAGAAGAAGAGTTGTGAGAATGGTAAACATGGTAGATTTATTATTGGATATATTGTGGCCAAAAAGCTCCACATATATTTATTTGAGAGAGTTTACTTAAAAATTTACGAAGAAGTAATAGAAATTATGAAAAATTCTTACCATGTTTCAAGAATTGTTTTTGAATATTTATAGGAATTTATAGCCTATTAGTGAAAAAGGAATCCATTTTGTTTTCTTTAGTGATATCTCTATATATTTTGGGAGATTTAAAAAAATGGTTGTATTTTTATTGATAGATGGTGTTATAAATGTATAAATAAGCATTGTGGGTTATTTTACTAGTTTACTTGTGTAATATATTGAACATGTCATCTATATAATATGGTGAGAGGGTCAAATATGATAACTGCCCCAACACACATTTTGATTAATGATAATATTTTTATTGCAGAATAAATCACTCAATGAACCCAATTAACGCAAGTTTTATTTTTCCAACGTCATATAAAACCCTTCATAAAATGCATGTTCCATAATGTACAGATTTACAAGCACTAAATGTGGTGTATGTTATAAAAAAAGAAAACAAATAACCACTAAAATTCTAAAACGTGATAGAGGTTCATAAAAAAATTGGGATAAATTATAAATATGAAATTTTAATTAGATACATTATTTGGAATCACCTAAAAAACCATGTGTATACATTGTCCTACAAGGACTATCACTATAAAATTGTAAAAAAATGATTTATATATATGGAAACCATTTATCTTAAAAAAATATATAAGTTTAATTATTAATATTGACATATTACTAATACTTTCAAAATTAAATTTCTAGATTATATATCCACTTATGTGGACATGTAGTGGTATGTATTACTTATAAGTGTTTCCCTAATAACTCAAATACCCATTCATTATGGAACCCCAAACAAACAATATATGTTCTAATGATATGAATACAAGACCTTAAATATTAATTTGTTACTAAGTCAAATAATATATTATATAAATATTATTTATTAAATAGTTTACATAAAATAATTACTTCTAAAAAATTCAAAAAACAAAAAATAGAAGGTTTAGTGTCTGTTATGATAATAAATGTATGAATGTTATTTTACAACACATGTAATGATATCTCTCTAATTGATATGCACTGTAATACTTTTTATAATTCCAAAAAATTATATCCATCTTCATTGCCTGGATAATGGAAACATAAGAATGGGGTATTATCAAATGATTAATAATGAAAAAAACACATCAAAATTTCATCAAAGGTATGATCATAAGAAAATGATAAAGCATGAGAAATGAAAAAATGTATTATCAAAAACCATATAAAATTAATATTATTCAATTATTCATTATAGATGTATAAATAATATAAAAATAATAAAAAAGTAACATAAAATTAATTTTTGGGATATTAACATAATCTATGGATCGTAATCACTGATATATGAAAATATGACATGTCCTAGAACTGTATCATATAAAATAAATTTGGATCATAAAATCAGATATAATCAATATATTATGGGAATACCCTAAGTACCACCCTTTATGTTTTGAGTGTTATCCAGTAATGCTCATCCATTATATTCATAGAGTAATCCAATAAGTATAACACTATATATTTTGGGCCTAATCATATAGCCATCACCATTTTTGTTGACTGTGTAATCTAAGAAATATCGCCCTTTATTTTGTGAAAGGAAAAAGCTTCCATTAGAGGGAATGAAAAATATATACAAAGAGGAGATATTGTGGTTAAAGAATAAAGGGTATTATTATTAACAATAATATATGTTATGAGAAATAAATAAATCAAGATAAAAATTTTGAATGAAAAATGTAAATTTACCTCCATAGAGAAGAAATTAAATTAATTTTCATAGAAAAAAATCATCTAGAAAAACCAAATTAAAAAAATAATCACTATAACTCAAGAAAAATAACTGTGTTAAGAAAACCCCTTAGTGCATATGCAATATTTTAATTATAACCCCTTCATTGAGAGATATTGAAATTAAACATCAGTTAAATTAAAAAAAATAAAATTCAAGATATGGTATTTTCCTTTGGTATTTTTTTAAAAATAAAATGGAATTAGTTTCAAAAAACAAAACATTACTCTATATAAATGAAATTACGATGATACATCCTTACCATACATCTAACTTCAAATATTATTCTATTAATTATAGACTAACAAAAATAATTTTCTTATTCATATCTTTCGAAATTCTTAACTACTTATAACATTTTATAAACTTCATTTATATATTATATTACAAATATATCAGTTTTTTATATTTTTTCATCACTGTAGGTGATTAGATTTTATTGTTTAATTACTACTATTTTTGTAATGGCAATCCTGCTTATTATATAATGATTATAATATCATATGTATGAGATCCTTAAATAAAATGTAATTGTTTTTTATAATTATTTTTACTATTCATATTTATTTTCATAATTATGTGGTTATTAATTGTGATGATGAATTTGTTGATGGACATGTTTTGATAATTTTTAAAAATTAGGGGTATTATCCTAAAAACAAGTTATATATATTAATATAACCTTAATATAAAACTAAAACCATATTTATTTTATCATTAATTTCTAAAAACACTATTATTTATATTTTTATAGTCATCCATGATATAAATTTAGGGAACTATTCAAGAATGTAGTTAAACTGAACCAAATAAGAAAAGGATGTAATCAATGGGTGAGTATGGTTATAAAAGGGATTATTTTCTGTATAATATCATTATTATTAATTCATAATCATATTATTTTGATTTTTTTAAAAATGGATTATAATTAATGTACTTTTTTAAATATAAATGATTGGATGAAAAACAAAATACATCATATGAATGTCTACATAGTAATTTTTATAATGATTTAGATAGAATTATGAAAACCTATAACCAATTATCACAAATAAATTTCATCATATTAATAAAAACTATTTTATCATAATTTCATTGATATATAATATTTTATATTTTAGAAGAAGAAGGAAAATACGAGTTATTTTTTGAAAGCATTGCCTCTCCCTTTGCATGTTTTCCCTCAGATAACACCTCAACGATACTTAGTTTTGTTTTTTGGTATGAAAAGGGATTCAGTAACATGGTAACCTGTTAGAGAGGATTATATTGTTGATTTTTAGAAAATATAAATATTTTAAATTGGTGGAAAATTTGTGTAAATGATCTCCATATATAATAGAAGGAAATTGTATTTTCATACATACCCTTTACATTTTCAACAATGGATTGAATAAAATAAAGTGTAACTAGATCTAAAATATTAAAATAATAAATTTTGTTTTGATATAAGTTCAATAAATTATATTACCTTTATTTGTACAAATTTTCTAAACATTTTTCATTTCTTTTACCACAAGAAGTTTTTGCATTTTTTCATTTTGGTTTTTACCATGGTAACAAATTTTATCCAAGTAATTTATATTCTATTAATAATCATAGGGTACCCTTATACCAAATATTTATGTAACATTGGTAAATTTGAGATTAATATAATCTAATTAAATTTTTGAAGGATTAATAATTTACCATTAAATTGAAACGTTTTATATAGATAGGAACTATTTTGTAGAGAAATAATAACTTCACTATTATGTGTTATTAATAATATAGAACAGTAATTAAAAATTATATGAGTGGTAATAATTTTGTATATATATATATATATATCATATCAGTTACAATACAAAAAAATATAATTTTAAGAGATTATAGAAAAACATACACAACATTTTAAAACTATTCTATGAAACTAATTATTTCAGTATTATCATTTACATTTAACTTTAATCTTTTTATTTTATGTTTTTTACAACAAAGTAATCTAAAATTATTACATAAGTGTGTGTCTTTGTCTATTACAGACACTGTCTCTTGTCTTTGAATTGTAGGATACTGAATATCCTCACATCAATTTTATTTTAAATCATGTTTCCCATGTATAACTGTGGAAGAGTTTGTTGTGGTATGTATTTTTTCCTATGAAGAACTGTGGTAGACGGTGTGAAACCTGGATAGTTGTGAAAACTGTTGTAAAGCCAGATACATGCTATGTATCATGTTTATTGTTAATATAAATTGCATGGTGGTAGGTGATCAGTAAGTGGAGAATATTTAGTCTCAGCTTGAGATTGAACCTCTTGTTTAACATCACTATTCTCTATTCTTTTGTTATACTTAGTTTTATCTATTTTTTTGCTGCTTATAACTACTAAAACATTAAACAATTTTTCATTAACTTTGATAGTTATTTTTGGTTAATGTGTGAATATTTTTAATTTAGTCAACACGTTTCAATTGTTGAAGAAGTGTTTTATAGTAATTCCAATGAGGACTGATCATCCTTTGGGAAACATGTTGAACAACATAACATTTCTATCTTTACTTCCTTAGTTAAATGGGCCATTTCAAAATTTAGGGGAATTTTATAATAAATCTTTTTACAGAAATTTTAAGTAGGAACTCAATTCACCCCCTCTTGAGATTCCACACTAACCACCAATTGTGAAATATAATTTAATTTATTAGTATTTACATAATCAGTATATAATCCTTATTTAAAGTAGTATATGTTTGATAAGTTACCAAATCTGTAGGGGAACCATTAAATGTACTCTTTTTGTTAAAGACATATTTTATTTCTTTTAAATATCCATATTATTATGTTGGGATATGTTATTATACAGCCTTATTACTATACATTTTATGTAGATGTTATGAGAGAACATTTTCTCTCTCATCAACGAATTTTCTAAATTTTAAAGCGATGTTGTTAAGCTGTCGAATTTTTGTAAGAGAAATTTATTACCCAATTTCAATTCATTGGATTAAACTTATACTTAATGATTATGTCGGGCTTTGAATAAGTGTGAATGAAATATGGTTTTTTACACTTAAAATCCACTTATATTGGGTGTATTCTTATTTTCACACATTATTATGTCATTGATTTGTCCTTAATGTTCCGATATGATCTTTGTAAAGGAATTCATCTTAATCTATTTTTATTGAGGAATATTTGTTTTATAAACTACTTTCTTTTATACGATGTTTAAACACATTTGAATTTTCATTTCATTAAAGGAGAATCTTTTTTTATGTACCATTTTAATAAATTAAAAAGGTAATGTTTCTTTTAAACATATGTGGTGACAACGACCATTTCACCATCATGAGAATTATTTGAAATTTTACATCCTCTACAAGATGTATTGTTTTGTAAATAAAAAATACAATATAGTATATTTAGGTTTTTTGGTATTGGAAATGGTTTTTTGAATGGATTTATTATTTCAATATCAGGAAATTATATATTGTGATTGAAATGCGGAAATTTTATATTTCTTTTATTTTTGTTTTATGTGTTATGAATATGTTATGGTTGTTGGGAATTTCTTACATATATGGCTGGTTCCTTGATAAACCATGGGCAAGTGAGCCTAAGATAACTCTCCAATGCATTGGGTAACATAATGGAGGAAAATGTCACAGTTTCTCCTAAAATAATTAGGACATATAATATGATGGGTATTCCAAATGTAACTCCAAACATATTTGTGAAATCTACCACATAAGTGTATTTTTCATTACACAAGTTACCTTTATGATTAATTATTTCAATATTTTTTTCATAAAATACATGATTTGTGTGGTATGTTTAATATTGAAAAGTATGATTTCATTGATTTATATGTATTAATTGAGAAGTGTTTTCGTTACTTGTTTTATAACCCTTAATGATATTTTTATGTTCTTCCCTAGTTTTGAATGTTTTTTCATGGGACATAAAGATGAATATGGTCAAAGATGGGGTCAAGGAAAATTTAATCTATCTAAAACATAGAACTAGACATGTTTCTTTTTTATGAGTTTTTATTTTATAAAAAATGCAAGGTGAGTAGAAGTGTATTCATTATAATTTATGAGATGTAGTGTAATTGTTATGGCCTAATTCACTAAAACTCTAAACCTGAAAAGATCATCAATGTGAATTCTTGATCCTACTCATGATTAAGTAATGTTTAAGGGTGTGTCCTTATAGAATGAATGATATGTCATCAATAACTACTAAGAAAGATGATAATTCCATGGAATTCAAAATTATTGATGTACATAAAGAAGTAATTTAATTAATATGTTAGAAGAAGAGTTGAAATATAATGGGGAGGAAGAAGAACCCTTACCATATTCACTGATTAATTCCCATCGTATTGAGTCTACGTCAATCCAATAAGGGACTACTATTTAGTAATGTTCATTAGGAATATAGATATAGAATTAGTAAGAGGTAATTGGAAATATATTATTAAAATCAATTAGTTTTGTGAGTATGGATAAAGGTGTGATGACCGTCTATTATATAACTAATAGGTGTTTGTATCATGGAATAGAGTAATTATTATTTTACATTTTTGGTTTATGTCTCGAACTGGGGTTGATTATAATGATATTATTTATAATATTGTCAAAAATGCGTTTCTTTTAAATTTTAATGTATTTAAATCAAAACACATCAAAAAAATATTATATAGCATGTAAAGAATTTAATATAATTTAATATTAAATGAAACTATAAATTAAGTTCTTAAAATAATGTAAAAGCATGTTAATCACGCATAATTTTCATTGAGTTAATTTACAAAATAGTTTAATTTCATGTTGTGAAAAGTGTTTTATGAATTCTTTTATTTATATTTATATATATGATATTTTAATCTAATATATGTTATTTATAAAAAGTGTATTTCCACTATTCACTCAAAAATAAGAATCTTCAAAAAAAATTAAAAATAGTCCAGAAAATATTTTTGATGTTTTCATTCCAAAAATTAATATCAATTTATCAATTTTAAATTTTACAAATTATAATTTTATAAATTAAATATGATCATATAATATATAGAAAAAACTATTTCAACAAAAATAAATACTTTTTATATTTCCATTAGGGAATCAATTTCTCTTTGTTATTGTTGCATAATTATTATATAATTAATAATTAATTTCTAATTTTTAATATAATATTTCAGTACATAATAAATATTTCAATATTTTTTAATATTTTATTTCTAATCAAAAATTAATTTTTCACTAAATATACTTTAACATACCTAACTATAAAATTATTTTTAATCATCCATTAAGTTACATAATAGAGTAAATCATTTTTTATTTATATATTAATATATATATTTATTTATGGTAAATGTTAATTAAAAGGTATTTTGCTACTCCCAACTATTATATTTTTATTTCAGTGGCTAGTTAATTGTTATGATTCCCCATTTTTTTAAAGAATTAAATTTAATTCTTAATAACATTTCTACAACAACATTTGGGATTTCATCATTAGTTGTAGTAATTTCATAATATTGGATTTTTTACATCATCATTTTCATTGAAATATTCCTTTGATTCATGTGGAATTGATTATAATAGTTTCCAATATCATTATATTCGAAGCACTATATATAAGTATGTTATCTCTTTTATTTTACACTTATGATATTTTTGTCCTTTTTCGTAACACATTATTCAAATTCCCAATCCCTTCAAAAATTGATACATGTTTTTTCTTCCAATAATTATTAAATGATGAAAATTCGACTATTTATAATTAATTTCTATATATATTTATTTAAAGAGGTCAATAATCCCATTACTTCCAAGATTTAATTTAAAAGTATAAGGCATGAAAAATTCATTCTTAGCACTGATGACACCAATTACTATCACCACATAAGGTAAGATGTATTGAGAGAATAATTATAGAGACCTGTTTTTCTCCCTATTAGAATTTGGAATATTTCAAAATATATTTCCATAGATAGGTGATTATAAAACATTAAAATATAAGGCCATGTGTTCTTGGTTTAAAATTTATAAAAAATATTTATTATTTTTATATTATTTGGGTGATGGAAATTGGATATAACTTAAATTGTTTCTCAGATCAGAAATATGAGTGTGTAGTTGAATTTGGAGGGTGGAGTTTACCCATGATAATACATAACTTTTTTCCGACATGGTCATACTGTATAAAATGAAATGGATGATGTATCCGTAATAAAATAATTGAATTAAATTATTTTATCTTTTTTATCGAAACAAATAACATCATAACGGGGACACAAATTTGAAATTTGAGACCACCATTGAGTTCGTAGAGCTTTATTTTACCTTGGAGTGATATAAAGAGAAAGGGCATGGTAGATTCAGATCCAATTAATATTTGTGGAAATTCTGATGGTTTTCTATTAATATGTGTTTATGTTAAATGATAAAAGGTTATCCCATTTCTCCCACGGATGCCGATGGATTTCAATCCTCTCTTTCCAATGGTGATTCGATGCCGAATAGTTGATTGATCGTGACAAAACATCATATCTGAGTATATAATAGCGCATTAAATGCAACGACGTCTCCATAATCCATGTAGGATAATTTTTCTGATTATACTCCCCCCGATTGATGTTTTTCTTGACAAATTTTATTATTTATCAATTTCTCTTCTTTGAAATCATTTGTTAATGGCCAAACTATCTATGACCATCGATTGTTTAATTTTGGGAATTCTTGCTCATCATCATTCATCACCATTAATTAGCGTTAAATTTTAATCCCATGAAAAAGCATTTTATTGTTGTGAAAATTATAGATATTTGATGATCATGATACAAGGATTCAATATCTATGATTTTTTTGAGTTTCGGGTGCCAGAGGAAGAACGACGAGGAGCGAAAGCAAAACTTACTTCTCTACACATCGAAACATTTACAGATCATTGAGAAATGAATTTATTTCTTAATGATCTATACCTGAAATTCCCAAATGTGGTCTTGAAATAATATTTTGTGCCCTGGTGTGTTCCAGAAGGTATTTGGAAGGAGGCAGCGGTGCAGGTTTTGTGAGTGGCAGCTCGAGTCACGTGGTGGCGTAGTGGGAATCCAACTGAGGCGTTTGGGACAGTGTGATGGTAGGAGGCTGATGGTGTGAACATGAGGTAGCACATAGAATAATCATCATAGGTGATGTGAACTGCTATAGTTTCATATAGTAGAGCAGGTTGGGAAATAGTTTTTGGGCAAGGCCAAACCGGGCTGGATCGGGATGGGGAATCATCAAACCTTGATATCTCTTAAATGGTGTGTCTATTTTACATGCCTTTAATGAAAATTTGACACTTACATCAAAGGGAAAATTTGGAGGATTATTTCAAAACAGTATGTTTCATTCCTGAGTCCATGTTTCAAATAATGTTCAATCCTAATAATAATAGTAATATGATTGTTATTATTTCGAGATTCTTGTATCAAACATATATCTTGTATCTGACATCTGATTGAAGATATGTTAGTGGATTTGAGACCATGAAATTAATATTGAAATTTCAAGACTTATTTTGGAATCTTAAACCATATTGGAGGTGAAACACCCATTGGAATCATTTTTTTCATTTTAGAAGAAATTTTATTTTTTCAGGGATTGTTCATTTTTGGAAAATGAATATCTGATCTGATGTGTTTATCCATGCTGATCCCAATGTTTTGATATGTAGGATGGGTTTTGGTATTGGTACATGGGCCGCCTGGGGAACCGCTCATGTAAAATGCAGATAGACGCAGCTTCTATACCAGGAGTCTATTTCAGGCGAATGAATAGTTGATACTATGCGTTTTTCTACAAGTATATTGATAGTGTTATCAGTTTGGTTATATGGGGCCATTTATAATTTAATGTTAGTAAATATATATCTTTTCCCTTCAGGTCAATGATAGAACAAATATTTTCTATTATTTTATTCTGAATTTCAATGTTTTTAATCCCACCAATGTGTTATTTAATGGGTAATTGCCAAATTTTATGTTTTAGGATTATTTTTGAGCTTAATTGAAAAAATGACATATTATGGATTTAAACAGCTTTCATTTATTATAATTTTACATCCATAACGTTTTTTTACTGATCTAAATTTTAAAATTGTTCTTTTGTAGGTTATTATGTTCGATGCGATTCATTTTGTCCTGCTGAACCCAAAGCTCAATCCATATTTTGCAAGCCCAAATCTAGAAAACAATATGTGCCTTGAAAACTGTGCACAAATCAAGAATGTTTTATAGGGGAGACTTTATATTGGTCAGTCTAATGGAGCTTTAATTCCCCATAGAGATGTAACATGAATTAATGATCATTTTTCATTTAGGAGTCGGTGTCTGAATCTACTGTATTCATGGTCTTAATGGAATGGGTAGTTTGAGTTGTGGAATACGAAGAGTAAACATGAAAAATTAAATGTTCCTAACTTATCGAGTAATAAATTCTTCATACGTTGACCAATCCAGACGATATTTTTTTGGAGGGACTCGGAACATGTAGTGGAACTGTAGAGACCCAAAGCTTGATGTTCATGGACATTACATTACTTTTGCGGAATACTTAGTACATAAAAAAACACACACACAAGTATCGTAATAGTTTAGTGTCGTTGGAAACTCGGAATATAATCTTCTAATCGTGGTGAAAGATCTTCAACATCTCCCAAAAAGATCTTCCTTTTTTTTAAACCTAAAACCTTTCTTTATATCCTGGGGAAGAGAAAACATAAAAGGGTGAGCTCAAATGCTCAGTAAGGGTAAACAAAATAAATATCATTCACATCATATTCATAAGAACATAACATTTTGGAAATCTTAACCTGCAAAAGAGAGCAAAATTTCATAACATGGGATGAATCATAGTAGTGAAATGAAATCCCAATAATCATAACTTAAAAAATGAAACATTGTGGCATACACACATAATCATAGAGAATCATTTCTTATTAGTCAAGACTCATTGCCAAGACTATCTTAGTGGACAAAGTCCCTTTCTGAACCGAGTCACCCTCGTTTCAGTCCTATTTCACTGAACCGGTATAACCTACCATTCCAGCCATGTCTATCTCATGAGATATAAAATCTTTACCCAATGCATTAGAGGGAGATATAGGTCCCACCCATCTCATAATGATACCATTCTTATGTGTGCCACAAAATCATAAATCATACATCATTGCATAACCCATGTAATACAAATGGGAATCTTAAACATCATGACATCATAAAAAAATTCATATAAGATAATGGAATTCATAAAAATAATTCCATCACAACATAATCAAATCAATGTAATAATAGGGATAAAAACAGAACCCTTTATTTTCTTAGATGGAATATAATTTTGACAAAACACTTGAACTCCATTCTTGAGGAAAATATCATTTCTTCTTCAAAATCATTTTTCCTTTCTTAAAATGTCATACAAATTTAAACTAAAAAAATATGATTAAAAATAAACTTTAAAACATGTAAAGAAAGCTTCTTGGAAATAATGTTTTAAAAAAATTCATTCATGCCGTATAAGTTAAAAAACATTCTTCTCATACTTTTGTCTGAAAAGTCAAAAAGTACCTCGTACGAAAAACGACATAAGATTCCTTTCATATCTCTTACTAAAAACTCACCTAACTGTAACATTGGATTTAAACTATTGCAAGTGGATAGAAACAGTATTACATATTGAGGTAACATGGATGTGGATGATAAAATACACCCCAGTAAATTTCAAAGTATAAACAATCTCAGATAAAAATTGAGATTGTTATATTTCCCTTACCTTAGGTCCAACTTGCTTTGTAAGTTTCCGAACCTCCTGTATAATGATTTAAATAATTTTATTGACTTATTACAGAATCATACATATTTTTATGATATCATTTATGTTTATATTAGTAGTAATATTTCATTGCTACTTGTCATTCGGGTGTTTATAACTTTTTGTTCTTATGTGTGTTTTGTAGAATAAATTCTTATTAATTTCTTAAGGTTATAGATACCTCATTTACAGAATGGTATTAGTGTAATATATATCATATTCATTAATTCAATTCATTTATATAATCATTATGAAATGAAGATCATGTAGAACGAGTCGCATCACATCGTGGAGACGGTATTCTGTACGTACGCACGAGTGATGATATCATTCCCATGATCGTGGAATTGTATTGGTGTATATGTATACTATTTCAGAATCAATATCACTTTATAATAGTCATATATAGTCATTATTTACACCGTTATACCCATCCAAGTAAGGTGGTGGTGGAAAATAGATTACACCACGACGTGGAGACGGTATTCCGTACGTACGCACGCGCGGTGATTTCTTTTTCCCTAGGATGGATAGATGGTGAAATAGGGTTGTTTCAAACTTATAATAACATATCGTTATATGAGTTATACTGATGTTATTACTTAATAATGAAACAACTAAAGAAGAAGAAGTGGAAGAAGAAATAAAGATGAAAGAATCGGTAACGGAAATTACCTCTTCTTTGAGGCGCCTCTTTGAGACCTCCTCTAAGGACACTAAAAATGGTCTTTGAGGAAGACCAGAACCTATAGGGTGTCTCTAGGGAAGTGGAGAGAGAAAGTGGCACGGGTTGGCCGAGTTTGAAGGCTCAATGTGGTGTGAGGAAGAGGGGGAGGAGGTGCCCTTTTATAAGGGATGAGAGGGGAACCTTTGGAATAACTAAAAATATTATTTTATTATAAAGTCAAGTTCGGTTTCAAATAGCTCCAAATTGTTTTATTTAGAGGCTAAGGTGGGGATGGGTCGAAATCCTCTTATCCAATATAATTTAGGCAAGTTTAGGTTCCTATTTTAACCTTATCATTTAGATTTGACATTAAGTTAAATAATTTTACTTTTACCGTGTCTTCTTATGTTCTTATACCATAAGGTTAATAAACATACTATATCAAGCCAAACGAACCCAAAGTTGTTTATTATTAATATATATAACCTTATCTAAGTCATTTGGCCGAACCTTAGATTTGTAGGAATAAAATAACAATTAATAATATAATATTTGTTTTAAAAACTATTTTATGTCAATTTTGACACTATTTAGTAATTGATTTTTGTGAAAATCATAACAGAATGATAAGTTCTAAAAAAGTTAATTATATCAATACTATCATGTCATATTAACCTATAAAATTAATGTAATTCATAAAAAGTCTCGAATTATATTTATTTTGGTGTTTATAATATCAATTATTCTAATTTTTCACTATTATGGTAATTTCTGCATCATCATTGTGTCATAAATAAATTAACTTATTTAATGTCTAAAAATTAGAAATAAAATATAATTATGTAGGAAATCTTATTATAATTCTAATGAATATTTACAATCGAATTTATCTTATGTATATGGATATATTAAAAATGTTTTAGTAAATAAACTTTGATTTTAACTCTTTTAACTCTTCTTTGAATTAAATAATAATAAATGTCCTAATCTAATCCATGTGGGCCTAAATGGTCATATTTTATTCCTATGCTTGTTTTCGGTCGAATTACACTTGTCCAATAGAATTAGGACATGTTTTAGGGTAATAATAATATCATTTATACACTTAATTACCCTATTTACTTTTAACCATGGTAAAAAAAAGTTAAAAGTTACTATTAACCAAAAAATTATTTTCATCTCATTGAACCACATTTTACTTACTGAAATCAACTGTGTCTCTCGGATTTTTGAAATTCCACTCACAGAAGCGGTAAAATTATGTTTTATGAACAATTCAGTTTTTTTAACTACCACTTAGTGGTTTCACTATTCATCAAAAATCGAACGTTTTCAGAAAAATACCAAAAATTAGGCCTAATATATATTTCATATTATGAACTCAAAAATGATGTCTATTTTACCAAATTTAAAACATATCAGTTGCATTAATTAATTTAAAAATTAATTCCCGCCGTCAAAACAAAAGGCGTGTTTTTAAGAGATAATAACTATCAATAGATTGACACTTGTTTATAACTGGTTTAAATGTGAAATTACATCCAATGACCAACATTGTATTAAATTGTAAAAATATATTATAAATATACTTTAAAACCACTCAAATTAATAATTTATCACTATTAATTATTTCGATTGAAGAAGTTGTTTTTAATTAAAATTTAGTAATTTTCACTATTCATCAAAATATGAAAGTTATCCGAAAATTACCAAAATTTCACCCTAAGCTAATTTCGATATTCCGAATACAAAAATGAAGTCCATTTTGAAAAATAGAATTTACAAAATTTCAAAAAGTGGTTATTACTATTCATAACAGCTACTTTTAATAATATTTTAATAGCATATCGTTGTTTAGTAAAACTCGGTATTGCGTACTGCACACGCTATCAAGGAAGGTCGTGATTGCGTGTAATGAAAGGCAAGTCAAGTATACGTGTTGTGCAAGCTCCTTTTGGTGTAGCGTACAAAACTATACATTAATGAAATTAAAAAGAATATTTTTCATAAAATCTCGGAGTGTTACATTCTACCCCCCTTAAAATGAATTTCGCCCTCAAAATTCGTCGGGGTTATAAATGGTTTATTATTAGAAAGTTTCTTTAATAGAAACCCACATCGTAAAAAGGAATACCAAAACCAATCTTTAAAAAAAAATTATGAAACGTAACGGTTTCCCAAATAAACTAATCACTGGGTTTCCTCATAGGTGAAAATATGGATATGGAAGGAAAATATAACCATCATGTTCTGATGGAGAGTGGTAGAGAACATGGCTATGGAAAAGATAGCAATCACAAATCCATAAATTTGTGACGATCTAAGGTACCATCTGATTTATCAGATATAAGAGCACTATGACAACATTTTTGGTTTTCAAGATCATTTCCCTAAAGTTGATGAAATTGGAATTAGAAGAAATACTTTCGTGATTTTGGTATAGTCTCACCGTTTTTCGTTCTTTGGACAATTTACACTACATATCTTAAAGAAATGAAGTTGAATTTTTCATTCGTGATGTGTTAGCAGATCATGTGATAGAATGATGGGACATTCCATCTCTTTCAAACAAAAGGTTAGCAAAAGTTATAAGTCCATCTTATGGTTAATCGTATATGGTTCCAAAAATGAACTTATACTTCATATATCATACCGGTTAATAAAAAAAACTAGTTTCTACTAAACAGGGACTTTCTGTAGGCCAGTGGTAGGCGATAAATGCTAGTCGCACTTCAGTTGTGTGTTCGATTCCCATAGCCTTGTCCGACGCGATGGACTGTCCCCCGTCCTGTAGGTTGTCCTTTTTCTAAAACTATATTACTATAACATCCCATCAATAATATCAAAAAAAATTTATCCTTAAACAATACTAACTTATGTCCAACATAATCCATTACAATCTTTAGGCTTATCCATAATACTTCAGTCCACTCTCATAATATAGTGAAAACAATTACCAGAGATTTAATACCATCGTTGATCCCCATATATCATAAGATATGTCTTGTTGGTCACATTACAAATATTCAAAGGCCTTAATAATGTATTCTCTTGAATACCCATTGAACCATAGTGAAAACATGAATGTAGTTAAAAGTTAACACTTTGCACATACCAAAATCCTCAAAATTATATATACTCAAACCATGATATCACTTAGTCCTTATATCAATCATGAGATCATGAATACAATCAAACATCTCATTATCGTCTTATCCCTTCATTATGCGCATATCATCTACACTCCAAAAATATCTGAATAACCTTTCATGGATACTGGTACCATTAATCATATAATTTCAAACCTCAAGGAAAGACAACAGTGTAACAATCCTTAGATGTCTCTTTATTCCATAGTACCATGAGATTACTTATACAACATTACACTTGATAGACATGTAATCATTCCACTACCTTCTTAAACCATTGGCCGAGCTTCAACAATTATTTCATCTCACATATCATTTGTAGTCTCATCATCATCATCAATATAAATACTACCCATACGACCATACTGATTCTCTTCATGAGACTTTCCCTTAGGGCATTGGTTTGCATAATTCCCGTACATTCCACATTTAAAACATTTAACCATTGTTGATGTCATAGCAATACCATTATCCTCATCCATGGTGTTAACTGAACCATTTCCTTTGCACTTACTGGCTTTGTGTCCTTCTTTTCCACACCCAAAGCATCTTCCAGTTCCTTTGAAACATTCTCCTTGATGCCTCTTCCCACATGATTTACATAGAGGAAATTGAACATTATTTCCTCTATGATCATCATGAAACTCCATATTTCTATTATTAGATGAGTCAGGAAACTTACCAAATTTTACTTTATTGATCATATTATGAGATTGCTGATTCGGCATAATAATGATGTTTAGACCTCCAAATCCCATTTCATTTGGTTTCTCATTAAGAATATCATTCCATTGTCCATCATATCCTGCATTATCGTGAATCATCTTATTTCCAGCCATTTTCTAAAACCCAAAAAAGAATAGTGTGAGAGGCAAAAATCATGCTAGGGAAAACAACATAATAAAGGGGGAGTACCTTCAATATCTAACATCTTAGGTTTAATTCTATAATCTTTAGCGTAATTATAGTACTATAACCTATACGTATACTTAACCTTAGGGACATCCCTAGACATACCTTAGAAATATCTCTAGGGATCTCACTAACGTTCACACATCCTAGTTTCCAAAGGTTGACTAAACCTTTCCCCTGATACCAACTGTAGAGACCCAAATCTTGATGTACATGTACATTACATTACTTTTGCGGAATACTTAGTACATAACAAAACAACACACACAAGGATCGTAATAGTTTAGTGTCTTTGGAAACTCGGAATATAATCTTCTAATCGTGGTGAAAGATCTTCAACATCTCCCAAAAAGATCTTCTTTTTTTTAACCTAAAACCTTTCTTTATATACTGGGGAAGAGAAAACATAAAAGGGTGAGCTCAAATGCTCAGTAAGGGTAAACAAAATAAAGATCAATCACATCATATTCATAAGAACATAACATTTTGGAAATCATAACCTTAAAAAGAGAGCATAATTTCATAACATGGGATAAATCATAGAAGTGAAATCAAATCCCAATAATCATAACATAAAACATGAAACATTGTGGCATACACACATAATCATAGAGAATCATATCTTATTAGTCAAGACTCATTACCAAGACTATCTTAGTGGACAAAGTCCCTTTCTGAACCGAGTCACCCTCGTTTCAGTCCTGTTTCACTGAACCGGTATAACCTACCATTCCAGCAATGTCTATCTCATGAGATATAAAATCTTTACCCAATGCATTGAAGGGAGATATAGGTCCCACCCATCTCATAATGATACCATTCTTATGTGTGCCACAAAATCATAAATAATACATCATTGCATAACCCATTTAATACAAATGGGAATATTAAACATCATGACATCATAAAACAATTCATATAAGATAAAGGAATTCATAAAAATAATTATATCACAACATAATCAAATCAATGTAACAATAGGGATAAAAACAGAACCCTTTATTTTCTTAGATGGAAAATAATTTTGATAAAACACTTGAACTCCATTCTTGAGGAAAATATACTTTCTTCTTAAAAAACATTTTTCCTTTCTTAACATGTCATACAACTTTAAACTAAAAGAAGTTTATTAAAAATAAACTTTAAAACATGTAAAGAACGCTTCTTGGAAATAATGTTTTAAAAAAATACATTCATGCCGTATAAGTTAAAAAAACATTCTTCTCATACTTTTGTCAGAAAAGTCAAAAAGTACCTCGTACGAAAAATGACATAAGATTCCTTTCATATCTTTTACTAAAAACTCACCTAAGGGTAAAATTGTATTTAAACTATTTTATGTGGATGGAAACAATATTACATATTTAGGGAACATGGATGTGGATGATAAAATACACCCCATTAAATTTCAAAGTATAAACAATCTCGGATAAAAATTGAGATTGTGATATTTCCCTTACCATAGGTCCGACTTGCTTTGTATGTTTCCGAACCTCCTGTATAATGATTTAAATAATGTTATTGACTTATTCCAGAATCATACTTATTTTTATGAAATCATATATGGTCATATTAGTAGTAATATTTCATTGCTACTTTTTATTCGTGTGTTTATAACTTTTTGGTCTTATGCGTGTTTTGTCGAATAAATTCTTATTCTTTTCTTTAGGTTATAGATACCTCATTTACAAGATGGTATTAGTGTAATATATATCATATTCATTCATTCAATTCATTTATAAAATCATTATGAAATGAAGATCATGTAGAACGAGTCACATCACATCGTGGAGACGGTATTCCGTACGTACGCACGAGTGATGATATCATTCCTATGATCGTGGAATTGTATTGGAGTATATGTATACTATTTCAGAATCAATATCAATTTATAATAGTCATATATAGTCATTATTTATACCATTATACCAATCCAAGTAAGGTGGTGGTGGAAAATAGATTACACCACGGCGTGGAGACGGTATTCCGTACGTACGCACGTGCGGTGATTTCTTTTTCCATAGGATGGATAGATGGTGAAATAAGGTTGTTTCAAACTTATAATAATATATCAGTATATTAGTGATACTGATGTTATTACTTCATAATGAAACAACTAAATAATAAGAAGTGGAAGAAGAAATAAAGATGAAAGAATCGGTAACGGAAATTACTTCTTCTTTGAAACGCCTCTTTGAGACCTCCTCTTAGGACACTAAAATTGGTCTTTGAGGAAGACCAGAACCTCTAGGATGTCTCTAGGGAAGTGGAGAGGAGAAAGTTGCAGGGGTTGGCCGAGTTTGAAGGCTCAAAGTGGTGTGAGGAAGAGGGGGAGGAGGTGCCTTTTTATAAGGGAGGAGAGGGGCACCTTTGGAATAACTAAAACTATTATTTTATTATAAAGTTACGTTCGGTTTTAAATAGCTCCAAATTGTTTTATTTAGAGGCTAAGGTGGGTATGAGTCGAAATAATCTTATCCAATAGAATTTAGACAAGTTTAGGTTCCTATTTTAACCTTATCATTTAGATTTAACATTAAGTTAAATAATTTTACTTGTACCGTGTCTTCTTGTGTTCTTATACCATAAGGTTAATAAACATAGTATATCAAGCCAAAAGATCCCCAAGTTCTTTATTATTAATATATATAACCTTATCTAAGTCATTTGGCCGAACCTTAGATTTTTAGAATAAAATAACAATTAATAATATAATATTTGTTTTACAAACTATTTTATGTCAATTTTGACAATCTTTAGTAATTGATTTTTGTGAAAATCATAACAGAATGATAAGTTCGAAAAAAGTTAATTATATAAATACTAACATGTCATATTAACCTAGAAAATTAGTGGAATTCATAAAATGTCTCAAAATATATTTATTTTGGTGTTTATAATATCAATTATTCTAATATTTCACTATTATGGTAATTACTGCATCATCATTGTGTCATAAATGAATTAACATATTTAATGTCTAAAAATTATAAATAAAATATCATTATGTAGGAAATCGTATTAGATTTCTAATGAATATTTACAATCGAATTTATCTTATGTATAACCCTATATTATAAATGTTTTAGTAAATAAACTATGATTTTAACTCTTTTAACTCTTCTTTGAATTAAATAATAATAAATGTCCTAATCTAATCCAAGTGGGCCTAAATGGTCATATTTTATTCCTAAGCTTGTTTTTGGTCGAATTAAATGTGTCAAATAGAATTAGGACATGTGTTAGGGTAATAATAATATCATTTCTACCCTTAATTACCCTATTTACTTTTAACCGTGGTAAAAAAAAGTAAAAAGGTACTATTAACCAAAAAATTATTTTCATCTCATTGAACCACATTTTACTTTCTGACATCAACCGTGTCACTCGGATTTTTGAAATTCCACTCACAGAAGCGGTAAAATTACGTTTTAGGAACAATTCAGTTTTTTTAACTACCACTTAGTGGTTTCACTATTCATCAAAGATCGAACGTTTTCAGAAAAATACCAAATATTAGGCCTAAGCTATATTTGATATTATGAACTCAAAAATGATGTCTATTTTACCAAATTAAAAACATATCAGTTTCATTAATTGATTTAAAAATTAATTCCCGTCGTCAAAACCAAAGGCGTGTTTTTAAGAGAGAATAACTATCAAAAGATTGACACCTGTTTATAACTGGTTTAAATGTGAAATTATATCCAATGACCAACATTGTATTAAATTGCAAAAATATATTCTAAATATACTTTAAAAGCACTAAAATTAATAATTTATCACTATTAATTATTTCTATTGAAAAAGTTGTTTTTAATTAAAATTTAGTAATTTTCACTATTCATCAAAATATGAAAGTTATCTGAAAGTCACCAAAATTTTACCCTAAGCTAATTTCGATATTCCGAATCCAAAAATGAAGTCCATTTTGAAAAATAGAATTCACAAAATTTCAAAAAGTGGTTATTACTATTCATAACGGCTAGTTTTAATAATATTTTAATAGCATATCGTTGTTTAGAGAAACTCGGTATTGCGTACTACACATGCTATCAAAGAAAGTCGTGATTGCGTGTAATGAAAGGAAAATCAAGGATACGTGTTGTGCAAGCTCCTTTTGGTGTAGCGTACAACACAAGACATTAATGAAGTTAAAAAGAATATTTTTCATAAAATCTCGGGGTGTTACAGGAACATGTTTGTAGAAGGAATATTTCCCAAATTCAGTCATTAAAGAGGACTAACATGCGCATACATTCGTTCGATATATTTTTGATCCAAATATTTAACCCCCTTACATTTAAAAATGTACTCCCTTATCATTTTAAAGTTTAGGATAAGTAGTAGACATTTTCTATAGGTTTATATTTTATTTTCTTCTATAGTATATTTTTAATGTATTAATTTATATTAGTATTCTTATTTATACATCATTCTTCCATTTTTTCTTTTATGTGTTTCTCCCACCTTATTCTCTTCAAACTCAATAACATTGTGGAATTAACCTTGATGTTTGTTCGAGGGGGAGAATGTAGTTTGATTGACATTAGTTTTTCTTAAATTTAAATATCATTATATTATTATTAGAATTTTGGTGGTGGCTGAATTGATTATGTGGTGTGATTGGCCCATATTACCTATCACCATGTTCTTATTCTCATTAAACATTTATCCTTCCCTTCACTATCAAAGTCATAGATACTATTGAGTATGGCTTGGGTAGCAATGGTCAGCAAAGAGATCTCCTAGCCAAATTGAAGAAGAGTATTTCCCCACTTGCATAGATCTTAGTGTTGTGGTAATAACATTTATAATGATATGTTGTAGTGTGATAGATCGTGATCGCTACGTTGAATTGATATGGAGAATATTTTAATAAACAATGAAATCAACCATTATGATCCACCAAGAACAAATGTCTTACTTTTTTCATTTTAAAATTATTTTTTTTCACACTGCATATATAAATATATACATGCATTTTATGCATAATTAAAACACGTCGTAAAATTATATATTAGTTATAATATAAATAGTGACAATATAATTTCTGTGTTGTGTAAGTTGCCTCCTTGAGACTGACCCAGGGATTTCCCTGTATTAAATTCTTAGGTAATTAATAATTTCATTGGAGATCTGTGACAAATTCCATCATATCAAAATGACATCATTTCCAGGGAGGTGTAACACTTTCACACACCATTTTTATAAAAAAATCATAAAATTCCAAAACTAAAAAAAAAATTATTCGTGATGTATTTCAATGATGATTATTCTTCATGGACTAACTACTCTCAGGTGCAACAAGAAGATTAAATTTAAAAATTTCTTATGAAAGAACTTCATGAAGAGGTACAACGACTAAAGAGAAATGCTAAGTGGTTTTGGGAATATATTCATTCACTCCGAGGGCAACACGAACCTAAAATCGAATTTTTTCCTGAGCCGGAAACTAAACCAAAATGAGTGGTGGAAGAGATTTGACCGATCATTTTTTATGTAAATGAACCTGAGGAGGGTGAGAAAAAGCTTCTAATGTAATTAATCTTATCATCACAAACTCATTCATTGATCAAGGAGGTCCCAGAAGTATAAATTCCAGCTGATTCACTTATAGTAATTCTTAAAATTTTGGAAGAATCCTGGAATAAGATTCTTTAAGATAAACTGAAACATGATATTCCCGTGCTTGATATTAGAAAATTAGTACCTTTTGATGTCCCTCTTTATTTGGAATATGGTAAAGAAAATTATCCTCCTGAGATGGAGTTTCCAATGTTCCTGCCAAAAGAGAAAAATTTCCAAGCTGACATACTTGAAAGGGAATAATTATTTATTTACTAGTCATGTTTTAATTTATTCAGACTCAATAGTTTTCTAACTTCTCATTTCCTAAAATTTATGATACAGTAAAAATGGAGTAGACCATAGATGATACCAAAAAGACCACCAATGTTGTAGTGATCAAGGATGAAGAACCAGAGAAGGTGGTAGTGGTGTGACTACCTCCTATACATCAACTTCCATATCATATGGAAGAGGAAACCACTGAAGATCACAGGGATAACCTCTATATTCTATTCCCACCCACTATGGATCATAAATTCCCTTTGTATTTTTTCTCAAGGGATAAGAACATTATTATATTCATTAGTGTTCTCCAATCTCAGTGTTTTCAGAGGCACATTGGGAAAAGACACATTTGGTGGTTTATCTCAAAGAAACCACATCCACCATCTGATTGAGGATAATCCACTACAATTTCCCGACTAGGGTCAGTAAAAACAGAGAACCCACTTAGGGTGTCAAAAAAAGATTATCAGTTTTCTATCCCTTATATATTTATATTTATTTATATTTATTATGTCTTATAATTTAATTATTATTGTATAGAACTAGTATCATCTCTGAGCTTAAGTCATGGTTTCCACTGAAAAATAAATCAGGTTGTATCTTTTCTTTTCATTATTTTGTTTACTGCCCAGTTTAATTTCCATATGAAAATATTTCTTAATCTAGTTTGATCTAAAAAGAGTCTTGTAAAGGAAATTTGTTTGGGGGATGGATTTCAACTTGTTTTGAGGAATTTTTAGTGTCCTTTCAATTTATTTTTCATGTTGTTTTTTTAATTTTATTGTTTTATTGTTTTTATTTTTGTTCTGTACTTAAGTGTGTTGATCTGAATTGAGTTCTTTAGAAAATTCAAACCATCTTGGTATTTCTGTTACATTGATTGATTTGAGTATTTGAGGTTTGAAATGATTTTCTAATGGATTTTTTTGTTGATTTCAGATCATTTCATAGGAAAATGTTTGGTTGATTTTGAAACTCATGTGCACTAGTACTGTCCAAATTGAAAATATTGCATATCATGAGAGGTTTCTAAACTTCTTTGACCTATTCTTTACATTTCCATTTTTCTTCAGATTACAGAGACATGTTGTGTGATCCATAACATTCTATTTTTCTCTTTTTCAAAATATATGGAGTTTATGGAATGTGTTAAGTATGATTGAAGCATCACTTTGAAATCCCTTTTACATTGAACTCTTATTTTGGCCTACTGTTACATCAGAACCTAACTATGCACCTAGAATCCATGAAATACCTTTTTATACAGCCACATCACAATCCATTAATACCTTTAAAACCTTATCTATATGTTAAATGCATGACTATCATTTAAATTAATATTGGGAGAGGAAGAAGATGGGTTATATTTTACTGTCCCGGCGAATCTTTCTTGAGCTAAATTGAAAAAGTTTCCATATTTATTTCTTCTTGGGTGGAAACTATTTAATGATGGAAATATATCTGGGTGTTTCCATATATCATTACATATATGTTTCAGGTGTTCACCAAATTATGGAGATCAAAAACTACCTCTATCTTCCTTCAAAACATGATTTTGAAGAGAAATCCAAATCTACAATCAAGATGAAGCTATGCTACAATTGGGGAAAAGTGTGATGAAAATCGTTTATGTTGAAATTATAAGAGTGAAATTTTCAATGAAAGTGGTGTTGGAGGTTATTTATTTTTGAGTTTATTGAGGAGCACACCATTATTTAGAAAAAAAATTCATGTATTTACATCACGGTAGAGAATAACCCTCCTCATTATGCCTAAGATATTTTTACATATTAAACATACCAACCCTCAACCTTCGAATAAAACATGAATCAAACCTCATTATTGATACAATTTTGACTTTGGGAAGTAGAGACAGTAGGATGCAAAAAATCCTATAAATATCACACATATTGTAGGGAATGAGAAAAAATCCACATTGAAAATCATTGAGTGAAGAGAGAAATAGTTTTTTGTGGAGGTAGGTACAATATGTATATGATGATTAAAAATAGATTGAATGAGTTCATATTATTTTCTATGCATTCTGAAATTTTTATCCATCTATGAGGCTTGATATTTTCTTTGATATGATAATTGAGCTGTATTTTCATTTATTCTTTGAGAAAATTGTTTTGACCTATGTATAAGATGACTGCTCAGGAGTTAAATGTTTAAGTATGAGGGAATTTATAGAACAAATATTTTAAATTATTTTATACTTAATTTCAGTGATTTTAATCCCATTAATGTTTTTTTAATGGGTAATTGTCACATTTTATGTCATAGGAGTATTTTTGAGCATAATAGTAAAAATGACATATTTTGGATTTAAATGGTTTTAATTTATTATAATGTTTTGACAATAAAATTTTATTAATTGATCAAAATGGAAAAATTATTCTTTTATTGGCTTCTATTATTGATGAGATTCATTTTATCATTCTTTACCCAAAGTTCCATCGATCATTTGGAAGATCAAATTCTGCTCACAATTTGTGCCTCGAAAACAATGCACAGATCCAGAATGATTTAAAGGGGAGATTGTAAATAGAATTTTGTCTTTCCAATGGAGATTAAATTCAACCGAGAGCTGGAAACAGAATTAATGAACATCTTTCATTTAGGAGGCCACGTCTGAATCTTCTGTATTCATGGTCTTAATGTCATGGGAAGTTTGGGTTGTGGAATACGAAGAGCCTCCTGGACAGATTAAATGTTAGCCCAAAAAGGTCATTACTCTTTCATACATGATATAATCAGGCTGAAATGTTGTGGAGGGAAGCATGATACATACTGGATCAACTTTCAAGAAGGACTGGTTCCCCAATTTCTTTATTAACATGGTCTACCATTAAAAAACATTCGTTTGATTGATTATGGTGCCAAATTTTTCACCCCTTGCCTATAAAAATGTATCCCCTCTTCATTTCAAAGGGTTGGAAAGATAGTGGACATTTTCAGTAGGTTTATACTGTATTTTCTTCTATAGTATATTTTTAAAGTATTATTTTATATCTCCTAGTCGTCTTTAGGAAGTGTATTTCCCAAGGTGTAGAGATCGCGGTGTAGGGGTAATAATATTTATAATGGTATGGTGTAGTGTGATAGATCATGATCACTACATTGAATTGATATAAGGAATATTTTTATAAGAAATGATATCCACCATTATCATACCCCAAGAAGAAATGTCTTCCTTCTTTATTTTTATCATTATTTTCTTCCCAATGCATATATATATATTCATATTTTATGCATCTTTAAAAATAATGTTTATATTTTAAATTAGTTAGAAAATAAATAGTGAAAATAGAATTTTTGTGTTGTGTAAGATGCCACCTTGAGTCCGACCCTGGGAGTGCACTATGTTTCATGCTTAGGTAAATAATCTTCTGATCGGGGATCTGTGACAAATTCCATGCACCAATCTACGATGAACACTATGCACTCTTCAACCTCTTTTATAGGGGGTGCAATGTACTCTAGGAGTAAATTGGAGCTTTTAGGGGTACTAGTGAATCATTAAGTTCCCGAATATGGCTAGTTACACAGCCAGGTGTTGAGGTAGGGTCACACATCATGTTATCCCCACATAGGTTTTGTACAACATTATGAATCTTATACCACTCGTATGTTCTTGTTTTGGACATAGATTTTGGCCACAAGTATCCTATCATTAGTATTTTCTTCTATGGAACACGATGGATCCCTCTGTTGTGTATTTCATGATATAATGAGAGATATTCTGGGTGTCACTCTTATCTCGGGTGGCACTTTATGACTATAGTAGCATTCTTGTCAGAGGTACCATCTTGCATGGATGACCAGTGTAGTTCTTTAGTGCTTTCTGAGAGGTACCATCTAGCAGTGATAGCCAGAGTAGTTCTGGGAAAACCCTCCACCTGGGATACACAGTGGGTTCCCTAATGGTCGTTCTGAGTGTCATCCTCTAGACAAGATCTGCATGTGTCCTCAACGACAGTGTAGTATCATCCTCAAACTTTGTTGGACATGGATCATCGATAACACTAGAGTGGAATCATCTAGACATGAAGGGAATGTTCCATGATGATAATATAATGGAATCCTCTAGCTGAGTTGGGTAGGGTACCTTGATGACAAAGGAGTGGAATCATCCAGCCAGGCTGGGCATGCGTCTTTGACTATGAGACATACTTTGATGATACATTGTTGTTATGAGTAAGTGGGGCTCCTTTCCCACTACTATGCATGAATTTTACATGACCTAAAACCGTGAGGGAAAGACAAAGCATCCGAAATAGTATAGTATCAAGGTATGGTGATTGAGCCCTTTTGAATTTTATTTTAAGGGTAGATGTGTGTGATGCTGGGCATCATTGGTGGTTACATCTTGAACATAAGGAAACTGTTATCTAGGGATGAGATGTGAGATAGGGATCTCTTTAATCTCTTGTTTGGGATTATTTGGTTTACCATATATATACATGTATCTTATTTTACTACCCACTATGTGGGTTTTGGTTACACTCCTTATATAGGGGAATATTCACAGGTTAGGACACATTATTTTTGTGTCTATCTTCTAATGGTAGGATGAGTATACTCTCCAACAATAGGTGGTGATGACTCGACGAGAAGTTTTTCTTCTCACCATTTCTATCTCCTTTTGTATAGATGAGCATACTTCACTATCCTGTTCGGGTGAGATGTACTCTTTATTGTACTTTTTTCTATAAACTAGTTTCCTCTTTAGAAGTATTTATTATTACACCCCCATTTCTTTTTCCGGGAATCCTATTGTGTATTTTTATACTCACCCCTACATGGGCATTTCCCGCACCTATAATTCCATATGCAGACGGCATACAGGTTTATCAAGACTTCAAAATACCTTAGGGATATGGGTTCATGGACAACGTACTCTGGACATATATTGGGATATTTGAGTGGGTCACTCTCAATTGTTTTACTTTCCAGTTACCACAATGTTTTGTTACATTTTTGGATGGGTGGGTATTTTTTCCATTTTTGCGGTGTAATTCACTGCACATTTACTTATATTATTTATAGATTGGTGCATGTTTTTGGTTTATATATAGCAGTGTTGTATCTTTTTTTCCCTTTCCCTCTGTACTTTTTCATTGATTTTTTAGAATGTATGTGTAATTGTTCTTATCCAAAGGCGTCCCCGTGTTTTTTACCTTCGACGCAAGTCTCCATCTTATGGACTATCGAGGTGGGATTGGTGTTGTTCTTGCTCAAGCCCTTTCATGTGTTGGGTCACGAAAAATTGTTTTGAATGGCAGTTCATCCCTTGGGACGTTTTTTTTGACATTTCCTTAAAATTTTATAGGTTGGGTTATTATGAAAAAGTGCCAATGTGTCTTGAAATAGGCTCTCTATCCAGGGAGTCCAGTGATAGTGTGACAACTGTCATAGATATTCAAAAAAACCCTGATTACCCACTTGTCGACTCGACATGCTGAGACATTTTTTTATTGGATCTTTTTTACATGCATCCAATAGGATTGAGTCCTTGACTATCCTTCTTGAATCATATTCACCTTTTAGTTGTTATATATATATATATATATTCTAATTTTACTGAGGTAGTCCTTAATAATTTTCAAGATGCCTCCATGATGATATCCATCCAAGATACAAGTTATGTTTCATAACGATTATCCTATGAGTGATGAGGCCTATGTTCATGATCCATCATTAAATTCCCCAAATTCCAGTAGGGTAGGTAGAAAAACCTCCACCTATTGAGTAGTAGTTAGTCCTAGAAGAGAAATCTATGGATGTGTGTTGGCTATGTTCACTCTATGAGTTTTGAGCATGAGAGAACACTAAGATTTGACGATGATACATACCCTTATGTAGTAAAGGATTTTCTAGAGTCGGTGGTTTGCCACAATGTGATTTTTTGATATTGATGGATCAGATGGTGAATTTAGAAGCCTATAACATCCATGGATAAGTTGGGTCTTTGGGGATTTTTTTTACTCCTATGCACATGTGTCAGTTGTGGGGTTACTACTAATAGCATATGCATGAGAAGTACTACCCCTCCTATTTATGATCCATTCTAATTCAGGATCCTTTTGAGCATTATTTGAGAGGGATGATGGTGGCTAAGTACAGAAGTAGGTTCTACAATATTACACACTACTATATTGACATTATCCATGACTACTACTTCTAATCCTTAATATCTGAGTAGGGACACCATGGTTAGATTTCAGTCAGTGTGATTCCGGTTAGTTTGAGATGGAAGTAGGCACAAAAGATCTGAGATGTCTTCCGCAGATAGAAGATGTCAGTTGGATGGGACTTAATGTTGGATTACTCCATTTAATAAGACACAGGAACATGGTTTGGGATAGTACAATGCATCATGGAAGCCCAATAAGTGCTGATGTTATGATTATGACAAGTGAGGTCACGTGGAAAGAGACTACTCGACCAGATATGCTGAGATTCTGAGATAGTTGGTAGATTAACCGCCACAGCAGAGGTGGGACCATGATCAGGGATCGTCCATGTGAGGAGCAGGTATTCAATAGGGAGGCGGTGTATAATAAGGATCAGGAGGAGTTGTGTTTGGTGGATGTTGCTATGATTTCCTTCCACTACAACCATGTTTCCACGTTTTGATCAGGGAGTTGGTGGTCAGGGCCGTGGGTAGCTACAAGATTCATATGTTTAAAATCCTGCATCACATGTGATGATAAGAGGTACAATCTATGCTTCCTCTATCATCTATGGTAGAACATGTTATACACTATTTGACTTACTCCTTCCTCCCTGATTTTTATTGAGGTTTTACCCAGGTGATGTCGGCCATTGGTGTAAACAAGTGTTGGCGTTGTTCGATGTAGCATTGAATGCATGAGGAATAGGGGTCCATCCCACAACGAGACATGTTTTTGTGATGCGAGAAAAATTGTAAGGGTGATATAGTGCATCCCTCAAATAATTATATTGAGTTGGGGTGGATGATTCCTTATAACTTTTTTCATGGAATGGTCGTGCAGTGGATTGTTGGAGCAGGTCATGGAATTACTAGTGGATTGTTTCTGCATGACACACATTCTGGTATGGATTCCACTAGTTAGTGTAAAAATATATTTGGTTTTGGGATTATTCTTCCTCTATGAGATGAAAAATACATGTGGGGTATACCAAATTATTTCCTAGTCAAGATTCTTGAGGTTGGATGAGTGTACTCACCCTACTCTTTCATTGTTTCGTTTGTATGCTCAACGTCAACCAGGATGTGGATGTTATCATATACAGGTCAGGGTAATTGAGACTTAATAAATAGAAATACATCACTCATGACTTAGTGCTAGCAGTAGAAGCCTTCCCCTTGAGTATTTGAAGACACTACCTTCTAGGATAATGATTTGTGGTTGGCTATGACCACTAGAGTATTAGCCAAATATTCAAATAGAGAGACCTAAACCCGAGGAAGTGATGAAGGTTGAACATCTTGTAAGAATAAAACTGCATGATAGACAACAATTCAGTAAAGGGAAATTTTATAGTAGATGTCCTTAGCATGAAGTCCTAGGATCACCTAGTGTGCGATGTTTCAGAAAAGTTAACATACCTATAGATTTCCCTAGTGGTGCAATAGGGTACATGTTTCATCAGTTAATGGTGTAAAGTCCTTGACTTCTTGAGTGTCTGATAGAGAACAAGTAGTGAGACACCTATAGTGAGATCTTCCATGACACAAATATCCACTGGGGATGCACTAGATTGATATTCTAAAGGAGGGAATCCTGAGAACCTATTTTAGGGGAAAAAATAGTTCCAATTTCGATGTCGGGGGAGGTCATGTGGGAGTTTCACACTTAGCCTATAGATAGACATCAAGATGTAAAGAAGATGTAATGGGGTATTCAATTGATTTTTCAGTGGTCTTCTATGAGATGAATCATAGATGATTTCATCTCATGAAGAATTACCTTTCAGTAGGTGAAGGTAGAGCACCGTGTTCCGATGGGTTGTTGTAACCTTTTGAAATCCTAGAGTAGAAATAGGATGACATATCTATGAACATTGTCATAGGGTTTCCTTGAATAGAGAAGTGAATCATAGCCATATTGGTGATAAAATAAAAACTCACTAAGTTATGGAAATTCATTGATATTAGGGATCATAGTTTGGTGGAGTGTTTTTGGAATTTTACATAGTGAAGATCTTCAGACTTCATGAGCTTCCCTTAATGTTTGTCTCTGATCGTGATGCGTAGTTTAAGTCATGATTGTGGAGAAGCCTACAAATGTCATTTGAGACCCATCAATGAATGACTATGAACCTTCACACCCAGACTGATGGGAAGACAATGCATACTATCTATGTATTGGGGGATATATTGAGGACTTGTGTGTTGGTTTTCCTTTATACAGTCAAGATATCACCCATATTCATCGGGCCTTTCGAGATCATGTTGAGGGTGGATGAGGTTTCCAATTTCCTTTACCTACTCCCATAGTTATTGTGGGTGCACAATGTTTTCCACATGTCGCAAATGAGGAGATACGTGCATGATCCTATGAATTTCATTGAAAAGATAAGACCTTATAGAGATGGAGTATCCCCTTAGTTCACATGTTGTGGAGGCACAAATACCTATAGGAGTGTCCATGTGAGTATTAGATCCATGTCTGGGCTTAGAATGTAGAGTTATTTAAAAAAATTATTTTGGGGATGATAATTTTGATGGATAAATGATGTATAGATCAAATTCTTTTCTATGTAATACTTTTTAAAATTCCTAACTATATTTCAAGATCTAGCCACTGAGATGTCAAGAGATTCTTAGGCCAAATTTTCCCGAAATAAATTTTATAAAATATAATTTTTTTTTATAAAACTAACATGATGGGAATAGGATATATATTAAATGGAGGAATGGATTAGGAATTCGAGGGTATAGTTGAATAGGGAGCATGATGTTTACCCAAGGCGGAAGATAACTATTATAGGCCTAGGCCTAATGTAGAAAATTCCACGAAGGATGTAACCATAATAAAATAATTGTATTAAATTATTTTATCATGGATATCATCCAAAATAACATATTAATGGGGACTTGGATTTTTAATCGGAGATGACCATCATGATTTTAATGTGGTGTTTTACATAATCATGATATAAAATGAGAGGGACGGGGGGTTCAGATCTCGTAACCATCAGTGGCCATTTTGTTGGTTTTTTATAAATTTGTGTTTAAGGTAAATGAGAAATGGTTGGATAATTTCTCCCAAATAAACTAGAAAAGCTACATCCCCCCCTTATGATGGTGATTTGATGCTAAATGATTGCGAGATAATGATGAAACATAAAATTTGAGTAGATTAGAGAGTACTGAATGGAACAACTGATATAGAATCCAGGTTGGATTTTTTTTGGCTTCTGCTTCCCCGATTGATGTTTTTGTTGTCAAATTGGATTATTTATCAATTTTTATACATTTTAATTCTTTTTTGATGGCCAAAATACAATCATCCATCGAAAATAAATTTTTTTTATAACTCATTCTTCTTCAATCATTATCATTATTCTGCATTAACTTTTCACCTTATGAAAATGACAAATGATTATTGAGTAAAGCCTAGATCAATGAAGCACAAGATCCAAGGATTCTGAATCAATGAAGTTTTCGAGTTGTGGGCACTGAAAGATGTGATGCAGTGATCAGAATTAATTGATACTTTTCATCATGTAGAAACATCGAATGATCATCGAGTGGAACATTATTTTTGGAAGAACGCATCCCGAGGATCATAGATTTAGTCTCGAAATAATTTCATGAGCCCCGAGGTGTTCTTGGTTGTCTTTAGAAGGAGGATGAAGTGTGGGTGTATTGAATAGAGGCTCTAGAAAGGTAGAGGCTATGAACACATGGTGGTGTGGCGACTATGATCCAGGGCAGTGGTGGAGCAGGCATAGTAATGGAGACTGGACCGGGCTGAGGAGGCTTGATCAGGTCACGACATCATCCATCCCATATATCTTATAAACTATGCATCTATTTTACATACCATCTGTGGAATCATGAACCATCATTCTAGGAAGACCTTTTTTTGATTATTTTGAGAACATTATCATTTGGGATCAAGGATTCCCTTCCTGAAAAGCTTAATCATAATAATAATAATATATTTAGTATTATTTGGATATTCATGTATCAGACGTATGTCATACATCAAAAATTCAATTTACATTTCATCAGTTGCTTTGTGGCCCTAAATTTATGATGATAATTTGAAGACAACCTTGGGATTCTTGAAGAAAATTTTTGTTAATGTTCCCATGAGTCATGTTTGGGGCATTTATAGTGAAATGTGACTTTTTTCCTTGACTATTTTTAGACAAATGAATATCTAAAACTGTGAGTTTTTTCTCAAGGATCAAAAATTTGTGATCTATATGATGGTTTATTGGGTCATTCAGTAATCCCTATGAGGTATAACTAGATTTTTATTTTGAGAGATGCAACTTCTTCAAGAGGAGCCATTTTCAGGAGAATTATTAGTCGATCAAGTGCATTTTATCATAAGGATCATGATGGTGTGAACTAATTTGTTATCTAGGGCCATTTATGGAGGATATTTAGTCAAAATATTTTTCTCCTTAATAACAATGATGAGAACCATGAGGTCTTCAACATCTTGGATAGAGGTTCCATGTACTCAAACTGTACATTGGCATGACAAGAGGTATTAGTGCATCATTCATTACTCGAATATGGATGGGTACACAACTAAGTTACTAGATGGGGTCACACATCATGTGGGACCCAAACATATCATGTACTACTGTTTGAATCTTATAACTCTCTCATCTCCATCTTTTAGAGAAATATTTAGGCTGTGTATACCCTATATTGGGTGTTTTTTCCATGTATAATGCAATGGTGCCCTCTGTAGTGGATTTTGGGGTAAGATTCAAGATGTTCGGGGTGTGATGCCTATTAGGGGTAGCAAATGATGACTAAAAAAAATTTCTTCTATAATTTAACATCCAGTAGGGATTCCCATGTAGTTCCTTGATGATTTCCCAATGGTACAATCAAATAGGGGTGGCCAAAGCAGTTGTGGGATTATCCTCCTAATAGGGTGGACAGTGGGTCAATCGATGGTCATTTTGAGTAGCATCATCCTACTAGGATGGGCATGGTTCCTCGATGAATCGAGAGTGGAATCCTTTATTTGGGCTAGGCATGGGTCCTCGATGAATCAGGAGTGGCATATTCTAGCCAGGATGGGCTTGGTTCCTTGATAAAACAAGAGTGGAATCCTCTAACCGCGATGGGCATGGGTCCTCGATGACACTAGAGTTGCATCCTCTAGTTAGGCATGTAATGGGTCCTCAAATATGAGACATACATTGAAACTAATTTGTAATGACGAGTTATAGGGGTAACTTCTCCACGAATTCATGTCCATGTGTTGCAGCCTAAAATCGTGATGGTGAGACAGAGCTACCTAATGCAGAAAGTATCAAGGTGTGGTGATTAAGCCCCTTTGACAGGCATTTTCAGGGTAGATATGTGGAATTATAGGCATCATTTGTGGTTACTTCTGGAAATATTGGTGACTTCTTTCTTGGGATTATCGATGAGATAAATATCCCCTTACTCTCTAGTTTGGGATTCATTAGATGAGAATATATATATATAGGTAAAAATATTTCCTTTAGTTTCTCCTTGAAATATTCACCACATTGTGTATTTTTCCACTTGTTAACTCTGTTCTTGGAGGATTCAACCCATACATTTCATAAAGGGATGTTTAGGAATGAGAATAATTAAATGATTAAATTTTAAATGTAAACTATAATCTTTATAGGAATAAATCATAAACGACATGTATTAACTGACATTGAAATAACTATGTCTCAATTGAGGTTGACCATAATCACTTTTGTGTTAGGTTATTTGACCAATATATATTTAAATACCTTATAATGGTTCATTAAGAGCACGTGAGTTACTTAATCATATTCCATTAGAGTTTTTAGACATTTTATCATTATTAATACAAGTCATTTTCCACTAAGTGAATATCGAGTTGATACTCAGCCAACCATTTTTTGGTGATTAATACAAGGTTAATTTTTCCTACAACCACATAATCATTTTCGGTATCCTAATAGGGATGTAATTACTTTGAAAGACACATACTCCAATATATATCAAAATAATAGGATGTTATTCGATACAAAGACTCATATTTGTATATTTAACTAATGTTATATAATAAAATTACTTAAAAATAATCAAACTATTACTAAAAAATAACTAGATTAATCTTGAAAATTAATTAAACACCCCTCTATCACCTACGGAGGAACACCAAGCCCACACTCTCAAGTATGGTGATAAAAAAACATTCATTATACACTAACTTTGACACTATGTGATATGATCTATGTTATATATATCTCTACATTATATATATTCTATAAATTATAAATTATATCTCAGAATAATCACACAATCCTAAAAATGGATTTTTTTTATTTTAATTACTGATTAACTACATGACAAACTTATTTTATGATAGTTGTAAAAATTTGTTTATAATTGAACCCCAATAGACACTCTTATAAACTTATCGGAAGTTATAATCTTCTTCATGCCCATGGGAATGGAAACATAATAATGAGAAACGATAAAAATCGTAGTAATGGAAATACTCAAGAACTTGTCATCAAGGGTTAAAACATAATCTCATAAGAAAATGTGAATTGTGGTAAAATATTATATTAAAAAAACATAAAAAATACGAGGTCTCAATAATTCATTACTAAAATACATGTTATATCAAATGAAAAAACATGTGCCATGTCATAAGAGTGTGATATGATAATAAGGTCCTTGATGCATAATCACAGGTATAAAAAAATATGACATGTCATGGAAATATTGAATGACAATGAAAATATGACACAAAACACAATAAAATGGAATCATAATATTTTTATAATTACTATGAAGTACCATACAATCGATATTCCGTGTAATATAATAATTATCACACTTTATGTGTTGAGTGAAATCTCAGAAGGCTCTCCCTTTATGTTGTGAGTGTAATCTAAGAAGTGATACCCGTTATGTTGTGAGTGTAATCCAAGAAGGCTAACCCTTTAGTTTTTTAAAAATAAAACTATCTATATAATTGATGATTTGATCAGAAAAAGTTCCATGAATTCTATTTTGAATAATAAAATATACACCTGATATTGTGAGGAAAAAAATTCATCATGCTATATATTGTGAATAAACAAAATTTGAACTCTACATATTATGAAAAAATAAATTTCCCTTCTTTGCATAATTATATAACGAAATATAAATCAAGAACTATTTCATTATGTGGTGATATTGGACCCCATAAATTAATAATCCATACTTATTTTTCCTCATTAAATAATTCATTAATCATATAATAAGGAAATAGTTGAATAAAAATGTTTTTTGTAACATTTAAAAATGTTAAAGATATAATGGCTTCATGAACAAGATAAATTGATACATAAACTTTAATCACCCAAAAAATATATTTCATAATCGGATTTATATTGTGTTTTATAATACATAAATCCACAAGAATTTGGTATTTTTGAGTTAAGGATTTGAAACGGAGTGAAATCATTAAAGTGTTTTGTAATTTTTTTAACATTATCGTTAAACATGAAGTTACATATAATTTTCAAAATTCACTTCTAAAAATATTTAGACAAAAAATTAGAAAAAAAATTAATTTATTAGTAAAATCAATAATATATCCTAGAAAATAAATTATGGTTTTCATAAATAAATGTACAGTGGAAGATAAAACACATTATTTTAAAATAATAGAGAAACACTTAATCATGTTCAAATAATTTTGATGAAAACCCAAATCATAAAAAAGAATAAAATATACTTCTGGTAAGAGGAGAAGGGAAATATGAATTCCACATGAGAAACATATAATTAGGTTTCTTATTATAATATATAACATTGATGGGAAGGATAAAGATGGACATTTTTGATACATAAACATTAATGATCTTGTTTATTACTCCTAATAAAGTTATAGTTTTGTGGAAGAAATTCATCGGGGTAAATGAATTGATTAAAAAATATCAATTTCCTAAAATAGAGATATAATTATAGTATATTCAAATAATAAAAACCCAAATTGTAAAACCATACTCGAATGTATTCATTATGATTTAGGAAAATAAGTTGACTCAATAAAACCAATTAGCTTAAGAAACATTTATTAAGAACCCATTGTATTAGGGATCATGAAATTTAACTTAAATTTATAGTAAAAAAATATAAATTATAAAAATAAATTTATAAAACTTTGTACAAAATCATCTAAAATGAAATTATCTATATAAAACAAAACATGTATCAAATTAATATAAATTTAGATAAAACACCTTTACTATAAATCCCACATAGTTAAAAATTCAATAACCTCATTTATAAAATAATAATATTATTAATCACATATTTTTGAACCTTATTCATATCTTTATTCTTTCACGAAATTAATTTATAACAATTAATTATAAATATATTAGTTAGTAATATTTTATTTTCATCCTAATATAATGTCAGATTAAATTGTTTATTTAGTTTAAATTTGGCAACGACAGGGTCAATTCCTATTTAAATATTTAAAAAATATCATTAAAAATAATTAATGATATTTAAATATATATTTTGTAATTATTTTTAATGTTATAATTTCATTTCATAATTTTTTTTATGATTCATTATGATGAAGGTCATCACAATCCTATTTTGGAATGTTTTCATGAAATTGGAGTGGTATCTTAAGAACAAGATAAATATTAAAATAACAATTATATAACCATAAAAGGATCATTATTTTATCATTAATTTCTAATAAATTCAGTATTTATGTTTCCATATTCATCCATGAAATAAATTTATATCATTGTTCAAGTAGGTGGTTAAACCAACTGAAACCAAAACATGATGTATTCTATTAGACAATGTGGTTACGAATGTGATTATTTTTGGAATTATATAAATATTATATAAACATATGGATATTTGAAAATAATTATAATGTGTTTAATAATATTTTAAAATAGTTTTTAGATAATATAATACTAGATGGAAAAGGCGTATCCCACCTTTGTGGTGGTGGTAGTCTGCATGTACGCACGAGTGACATGTTCGTTTACATAGAATGGGTGGAAGATGGGTAATAGTTAATAATTAATAAATAGTAGTAAATTTATAAATATAATATTAATATTTTAAAACAATTGGAACCATATATTTTATTTGGTGATGAAAAATCATGCACATGGTTCTTGGTGGTTGTAGTTTGCACATATATATGAAGACATCACCATTTTTAGAATGGATTTGGAAGTTGATATAAATTGGATATTCAATAAGTGTGATAACATTATTGAATATTAATAGTATTATATTATCTTATTCCCATATATATATATATATTATTTTATATGGAAGTAGAAGATAAGAGTTAAGATAACTTGATTAGGATCGTTATCTCTCCCTTTGGATGTTCTCTGTTAGGTAACACCTTAAAACTTCATATCGTGGTATTTTCCCAAGACCAGGGATTATAAGATATATTAATAGATTTTAATAATTAGTTTGTATGATTTTTTATGAGATAAATATTTTTAGTTGGTGGATAAATATGGTGAAAATGATCTCCTTCTATAAGTGATGAAAATGGATTTTTTGTGGATTTCAATTACACTTTCAATGATGGAATGACACTATTAAAGTTTAAATGGATCCAAAATTAGGAGATGATTAAATTCAGGGTGGTTTAACGTGTTTAAAATACTCTAGCACATATTTTAAAAAATTTCATTAATTTTCCTCTTGATTTATACATTTTACCATTTCAGCTTTTACCATGGTAACTTGATTTTATCGATGTAAGTTATATTTTTTGAAAAATTTAATGTACCAAATATTTCAAAATTTTGATGATATGAACCAAAATTTATGAAAAATGTAATATAATTTAATATCAAAATAATATAAATATAAATTTTAAATTAAACCATTTCATATATAAAAAATTATTTTATAGAGAAGTTTTATTTTTACCAATATGTGTTCTAAATCATATATAAAATTTATTAAAAATGAAACAAGTGATAATATATATTTATATATTTATATTTTCCAAAAAATAAACTTATATAAGAAAATATTATTTTATAATTTAAAAATTACACAATATGGATTATGTAATTCTTTTAAAAGAACCATTCCCCCATTGGCATGATCATTAACTAGAATATTAGTTATCATAATGTTGGAAAAATGACTTTATTGAATAATATAATTTTTCTTATATAAAATATTAAATACATATTAATGTTATATTTATTTTATGGATGAATGATAATGACTAATTTTTGTGAAGATAAATGTTTTGAGAGTAAAATATTAAATATGTTTTCAAAATGATAGACCTGAGTTTTTTTAATTAAAAATAGTATTTCTAAAATGATTTATTTTAATACATAAATATATATTTATATTTGAAAAAATAATAATTAAAAACATTTATGTTGTTATTGTATTGTGATAGTGTAATAAAAAGGATGATATTAGAAAAATTAGTGTCTTTACACTCTACACCCAAATACCTATTATTTTAGAAAAATTTAAAAAAGCATCATAAGATAATTATAAAATTTGGAATTAAAAAATTAATTTCAATTTATAAAATTTAAAATTTAAAATTTAAAATTTATCTATTAAATGAAAATAAAAAATACCAAGAAGAACAAATTTTAATGAAAAATAAACATGTAGCTATAATTTTTTTAATCTTATTATATTTAAATTTATAACTAAATGATTCTTAATATATTAGTCCATATATTGTAATATTTCAATAGTGTAAAATTTAATTTATTATGATAAAATATAAAACATTTAAAAAATAGTAATTTGAGAGAGAAAAATCAATTTTCATATTAAATAATATTATTTATTTATCACCTAATATGTATGAAATTGTAGACGAGTAATATCTTTTTATATTTTAGTGATTTTATAATTATTATGAATTTCATAATAATATAAATTAAATATATCATGTCTCATTTTATTTTTATTTTTAATGTGGAGAGATCTATCGAACAAATTATAACTATTTAATGAAAAGATATTTAGTATAATCACAGCGAGTTAAATCCATCAATGTGAAATTTCAATATACAATGAAAATATTCATTGATAAATAATAAACATAAAAGCCAATTCATTTTCAATTTTTTTAAAACCATGATAGAATACCATGTATAAATATTTTATTTAAATTCAATAATTCTATAATTTTCTAAAAATATAAATTCAGAGATTAATTGAAATACATTCCATAATTCCGTTTTTTCCCAATGAATTATTCAATCTCTAGAAAAAATTATTAGACTAAATATAAGAAACATGATATCATCTCATACCAATGAAAAATATGTTTTAAATTTATTTTGATGGGAAATCCTTGTTTTTTAAAATATAAAATGAAATAACCACTTCTATAAATGGAAAATTCACCATGTTAATTCATCCCATAAATTATATATAAATCAATTTTTATCTAATTAATCATGTTTTGAATCCTCATTAAATGACCTAGAACAAACAATATAGTGAATACTTCCTTTCATACCATGTTATCCAATAAATATTTCCCCTTAACATACATCCTCATGGGTGTAACATATAAATTTTTAAAAATAGGTATAACAAAATAATTTTAACACTGGAACATGCCTATTGAAATAAAATTTGAAAATATCACAACTCTAACACATCCCATTATAAGGTAGTTTCATGAAGATAAATTTATTAAAAAAATTCATATTATTTTCATAAAATCTCAATCATTAAACCAACCATAATGTATTCAATAAAAAACTATCAACACCTAATTTCATAGTAACACAACAATATAAGGGAAACCCTTTTAGAAACCAATTACTTTCAAAACATACCAATTTTCCATGAAAACACTCATTTCCTATTCCCATTTTTATTTTAAAATATAATAGATACATGAACCAAAATTATGAAAAAAATAATTTATGTTATAAAATATTCATTTTCCAACAAGTCCAAAATTTCCTAATTCCAAAATAAATAATTGTTCATTATCATGGTAAAATAAATTATCTAACCTTATAAAAGGGATTTAAGCTTCATTAAAATTCATAACATTCCAATAAATTTTCTAAATTCATAGTCCAAAATAACACAATGGGATATATCAATATATCCCTAATAATTTTTTATGAAGATATGCAATATATATATATATATATTCAATTGACCAAAACCTAATTGTATGTATTTTTTTAATATATGAAATTAAATAAACAAGAGAAATTAGATCTCCATCTTCCCTATAAATCTAATTTCAACTCGTCTATCCATGACCGTGATCCAATTAATAATAAGTAGGAGTTAATAATTTTCATCAATTGAATCATTAAAGGATATTTTGGATGATAAATATGATATTTCAATAGATAATTGGGCATAATTATTTAAAACAGGTTCATTTAAATTAATCATCAGAACCATTGTCCATGGAATCTATGACCATGTAGTTGATCGTACAATCATTACTATATTTAAAAGAAATTCATAATCATAATTTATGGTCTCCAACACAATGTAGGGTACAATTAAAAACCTAATAGATTATAAAATCCAACATGGATATATAACATTCATGGAATCTAATATTATTTAGGCTACCATGTATTCAGGTAAAACTATTATTAAATAGGTCTTCGAAATGCAGATTCCCTTTAAACACAGTTCCAAAGGTAAATACATAGTGTTGTATCTAAAAAAAATTCCGTTAAATCTCTCAGATTATAAAATATTGGTATACATTTCTTGAAAATTATAAATTAAAATACAAAATAAATAACTATAATGTAATACAAAATAATACCCAAAAAATAATCCAGTACAATGTTTATTTGATCGACTGATTAAATGGAAAAAGTGATTAATGTTGTACATAAAAAGAGAATCAACCCATGTCTTCAATATATATCATATATAAAAGAGTTTTTTCTGATTAATACATGGATCACAATACAAAAGATCCATATTTTTATTACACTATGATCATTGGATACAAACATGATCATAACATTAAATTGGAAATTAATGTACACCCTAAAACATTAAAAAAATTATTGTTGCTTCATTTATTATCCATAAATAACATAAATACATCTTATTGGTTTCTTATAGAAATAAATAATAAATATAATAATGTGCTCCCAAATAGATCATACACTGTATTTTAAATCATAATATGAACTATAATAATTCATAAATAAGTAATATAAAGTTAATAAATAGATAAATAATTTCATATAAATAATAACATGACCATAGATGTATATATGGATAAGTTAATAAGGGAATAAATTAATCACATGTATAACAATAAATATAATTATTATAGAATGAAAAATTTCAGACACCATAATAATATCATCATGGCCATATAAAAATATATCATATATATGTTTTTAGGAACAAACCAAATACCCAATCTAGTCTCTCTCTTGATACCCACAAATGCATCTTTGGAAATAAAAGTTGAGGCCCCAATATTCCATTACTAAGCCCAATAAATTAATTATATTAAAAAATATACATTATACAATAGATAAATTTTCCACAAAAACCTATTATATAAATATAGATTCGTAATCAATAATTGCTGTATAATAATATTTTAAATTAAAATTGTTAATATTTCAAAAATTAAACAATTAGTATATTTTTATAGCTAATCCCCATTACACACTGTAATATGGAATTTAGGGTATTCATACTGTATAGAGAAAATGATATGTGGTAATGTAAATAAAAATAGTTATGAATATATTAAATACATTCAGGAGGTAAAGAATATGTATATGGAATAAAAGGTTAACATTAAGATAGAGATGTATAAGGATTGAGGAAATAATTAAAAGAAATGAAAAAATTGTGAGGGATAACTTATGATAAACATATGATATAAAATCAATAAGTGAGGTAAGGATATGAATAATACATCAATAAAAAGAAAACCATAAAATATTAATTTTTAATTTTTTTAGATAATTCATAAAATTGAGTATACAATATAAAGAAGAAATACATGAAAATAATTATTGTTTGAAAAAAATCAATTTTGTTGAGTCCTATCACTCATTGTATGTACCCTAACATAATGTATAACAAAATTGAGTTATTTATTTATATTTTTTAGAAACAATTTCATAATTATTTAACTATTATAATTCATTTTTAATTTTTTTATAATTAATTAATCATTTTTTGGATTAATTTTTTATTCAATGGTTATTTTGAGGTTGCTCGAATCATATACAAAAAATGGTTTTCAATACAGTAGTAATTTTTTATGGTCTCGATCTAATGGTTACATATACTCTATAATTTTTAACATATAATGTTCATGTATTTATAAAATTATAATAGTTCAATACTTCATTATATTCCATAAAATCATTTAAGATCAATATATATTTCATCGTAAGGTTGTTTTGAATAAATACAACGGATTGGATTATTTATATGTAATATGATTATAATCATGGTAATTTTACCATTTTGGATGTATAAATGTGATATTATTATATATTATTTAATATTCCACCATTCAATCAATTTATATGAATATTAATGATTCGTATAAGAAAAAAAAAATCAAACATTTTACACATAGGTAGTGTACTACCACCATAGCGAGGGATGGTTTTACTGATGAGGAGGTTAAAAATAAATATTATATTTATATAAATAAAATTATAGTATTCTAATTTATTCATTTAATGTTTATTTAATTGATTACATATATTATAGAAGTGGTAATTGGAGAATTGAAATGAGAGGGTATGATTGTAGAAACCTAATTTTCAATATAATAATGACTTATTCAAAGTGTTTAATGTGAGGGAGTGAATGATTTAACATCAATAATGGATGATGATGATATTAGTAAAATGTTCATAGAATAATTTTTTAAATATTTTATTAGGTATAAAAGATTTTTTATTGAAAAAAATATAAAATAATAAAGGAAAGAGAGTGACATGGGAACCCTTATTTTTACATAATACTGACTTAATAATAGGGTTTTATAGGAGAAAATTAGTGATATATAATTAAAAATTGGTCAATTGTTGATAATAAGATGTAAGTAAAAGGATATTAGTTTATTCAATTGTATTTAAAGATGTATTTTTAAAATAATAGTTATAAAATAAATGGGTAAGATGAGTGGACATATACATGGGTCATGACAGTTGTTCGACCTGATAACCCTAATGTGAAAAAAACTCTTATTAAGTCTTAATTATTAAGGCCCATTTTTCAAAATGTAATTATAATTATATAATAATTATTAATATATCTAGGATTGGTCTTGAATAATTAACCAGTATGCTACCCTCTCGGGTCAATCATGATTTGTAATAATAATATTTAAGAAATTTAAAAAAAAATATTGAATATTTCAATAATATAGGTTATTATGAATAAAATTTTTTAATTTAAAAATATATCATGACTTTAATTATATATAGGATTTGTTTTATGGTAAGAATAAAGAAAGGCTTATATCATGGTTGAGCTATCCATGCATGATTAATAAATGGTTTGGTTATTTCCCGACCAGAACACAAGAAGACCCCGCCCATGTAAATGTTTAAGGATGATGGATCGAAATTTTTATATAGTTATTGATTTTGAAAAGGGTTTTATTAGTGGGAATTAGTGATATGTCATCAATATTTTGTCAAAATGAACATAATTCCCTGAAATAAAAAATATAGAAGTACATAAAGAGGTATTTTAATAAATATGTTAGTATAACAATTGAAAAAGAAAGTGGGGGGATGAGGAACCCTTACCTTATTCTTTGATTCATTCCATTTTTATTGAGTCTATGTTTATCCAATGAGGGACTACTATCCAGTATTAGTCCTTATGAACATGGATAGAAAATAATTGAGAGGTATTTGGATAGATATTTGTAATATCAATGTGTTTTTTGAGTAAGGATACTTGGGTGGATGAAAGATTCAATATTTCCAATAGGGTGGTGTGTCATGGAAGAGAGTAATTATCATTTTAATTTTTTGGATTATATTTATGAATGGTGTTGATTATAATGAAATATTTTAGTATAGTATAAAATACATGTGTTTCTATGACAATTTAATATACATAAAATCAAACGACATCATGGAAATATTTTATAGAAAGTAAAGAATTAAATATAATTTTATATTAAAATAAATTATATTTTTCATTGTGAAAATTAATGTAAAATCATGGTAAAAAAGTATATTTTTCAATGAATTAATTTATATAATATAATCATTTCATGTTGTCAAATGGGTATTAAGAATTTATTGAGTCATATTTATATTATGATATCATAGTAAAACATTTGTTATTTATAAAAAATGTGTTTTCACTTTCCACTGAAAATAACCCTCTTCAATAAAATATATGAATTCACTATAAAATAATTTTGATGAGTTTTGGATCAAGAAACTCATTGGAATCATGCAACATGATGTGCAGGAGTTAGAGGGACGAGTAACTATACCTTCAATATATTTTTTACATTTACTTTTGAACCATATCATGATAGAGTAATTATATGATCTATATGGATTCTATCTAATGGATATAATTATATTGTGAGGATCCCCCATTACGATGTTCTATAGGTAGTTGTAAGTATTTTATTTTTAGTGGATGTGTATGGGCTTCAATGGTCATACGCGAGGAAACGATAGGAGAGTTCCATGATTCTATATGGGTGGCACATTCATGTATATCATTGGTGTATCACCGTATCCAACTATAGTACTAGTTACCATGAATGAAGAATTAGGTATCAATCTTTTTTCCAAGATGACTCTCCTATCATTATGTGAAGGGCGAGCATCAAAGGACATATTGGATGTTTTAGTATGTTATAATTCACAAATTCCAATTAAATTATGTCAATTTATATTTTTTTATAGGATTACCCAGGACCCCTCACAAGAACTATGTAGTGTGGGTGATCATAAATCAACTGATGAACATAACCCAGTTATTTCATATTAGGTATACCTTTACTATTTATGATATTATTATTATTTATGTTTGATAGATAGTTTAGTTTCACAGTTCTCTATGGAGATTAATTTCTTATAGGGATCCTTGGGACATATCTATGATCTTGTAGGGTATTCAAACTGCTCAAGAATTATAGGTTCATCTCCTCAAAAACCACTTATCTTCATACTAAAAGACAATCATACAAGACTCTTCTGATTCTAGATGATATTTTATGAGCATTTGTTTTCGATTTTGGTGGTTCATGGGAGCATAATTTAGCACACATGGAGTATTATTATAATAACTGCATCCTGAAAGAAATCCAAATGGAACCTTTAAAGTCATTTTATGGAAGGAAATTATTTCAAATATTTGTAGGTGGAAGGTAGCTGAGCCATTTCTTGTTGGACCTAGTATTTTTTGGAGACTTTAAAAAATGTTTAGTTGATTGACAGGTTGTCGGTGACCGTGCAAATTAGTAAGTAATCATGCACTGATAAGATTAAATGGCCTCTAGAGTTTGACATTGTTCATCATGTTTTCCATCAGCTGTTTCTTATGTTGGGGAAAACATCATATCTGGAATCAATGAATTATAGAATTCAATTTCATTATCCATTGGATATTTTAGAAAGATTCAGTCTAGTGGAATACCGATTAACCGTTTCATGACCCTATAGTGTCAATCATTATGTGATTCACATGTCGCAAACTTGGATATGTCAAGCTAACCCTTCTCATGTGGTATACATTGATGATGTTGATCTTGGTGACGATGTTTCCATTAAGAATCATCTGATATGGATTCCATATTGATGTGCGATGTTTATCTAAAGAATGACCATTCCTCTAGTTCTTGTGAAATGGTTTCATGGGTACGTTCCAGAGGAATTCTTGGAGAGGTACAATGATATTAAAGAACAGTTTCTTTAATTGTTCTTCAAGACCCCACATTGATTTTTGAAGATTCCTGTGAATTAGCTATTATATGGCGAGGAGGATATAATTCCCCTTATTTTCCTTGAAACATCCATCTTTTATTATGGTTTGAAACTCATTACTTTTGGGATTTGCCTTTTCTTTAACCCTTTGTGTATATGTTACATTTGGGGATGGAGGGATTTATCATGGGAAAAATGAACTAATGTTTGGGTATATATTTTTTTGTGAGTTACTGATTTCCATGTATAAAAATATAAAAAATTACAATGAATTATGCATTGTTTAGAAGGTTTTAGATTCAGTTCATGATTTTACTATAGAAATTGGCTTATATTTGTATTGAAGACATTATCTATCATAAATATATTTCAAAAATTGAATCTTATACTAGATAAAAGATGTGAACATGTTTTCATTGTGAAATTTTTACATGCCATGAAATATATTCATATCATGAAATTAATTATCTAGATAATTTCATCTTTAGGTGATAAGTTTTTGGCTTATTTCATGAATCATTAAAATCACAACATGAAAAAGTATTATATCATGAATATCATGTGATATGTGATTATAAATCATATCATGTTAATGCTACATTTATTTATTTATGGTGGAACCCCTAACCTCAAACACTAGGTAAAAGATATCTGATTTTGGAATGATTCCAACCCTTCTGGACATCATGATCTTCCATCCAATTTTAGGGTAGCTATTTCAGTTTGGTTCCCCCACTCTTCCAATTTATCTCTATTTTAGAGGTAGAATATGTTTACCATACTTGTTTTGATATGAGATCATGATTTCGTATGGTCTATTTATCCATTTTTATCACCATCACCTACATTATTTTTTGGAGGTACCTATTATAATTTTATCTTCAATCACTAGATAATGGTATGTTGTCATTTTAAAACCCTATGGTCTCCTTCTCAAAATTTTATGTATATATAATATTTTGGGTTTTCACTAACACAACATGTCTGTTAAAAAAATAATGGGTGATGAAAATCATTTGTTATTACTAATCCTATATCCCCTAGGATCTAATAGTGTTTCTACCTAACATACTACTAGCTATACTATGAACCTACCCTTGAATGATGATGAATTAGATAATGAATTAAAATTATGATTGAGAATGAGATGATACTTTAGGTTATTTCTTATGATAGATTCACCTTGTAAATTTTTATAATTTATTGTTGAATGAATGATGAAAATTATATATAAATAGAGCATGAAAACTATCATGACAATTATTTATGATATATTATGAAAAATGAATGGTGTATTTGAACGGAAAATGGTAATTGGATTATTTGACCAATGTGGCTTTTGATTTTATGTTATGGTATTTATTTCCATTATGACTTATGGTGTGGTTACAATGAAATAACTATATAATGTTCTTGGCCTGGTGATGCTGAAATGAGTATATAATAGTATTGGAATAGTTATGTTGTACTTATTATTGGGTATGAACTTGTTACAGAGAAAATCATACAGGGCTTGAATTTTTTTTGTTGAAATACTTATCCAATGTTCTTGGATTAGCTACGCTGAAATGCATATATAGAGGTCTTTTTATGGTTGTGGTGTAATGATCATACGACATGACCTAGATATGTGATTATTCCATGGCCTTATCGTTGTAATTGGAATGGTCATGCCTGATGATCATAGATATTCTTGAATGGTTATGAAGTCAGTTTGTTTATTTTATTATATTAAAGCATTAATTATAACTCTCCTTTACCACATTATTTCATGCACTTATTATAATAATATTTTTTATACATGTTTGTGTCGACCAAATTAGTTTTAATCATACCCTATTTCGGATAATGTTTGGTACTATAGATGATTACATCGATTCTAGTTTGTACAATGGCAAGGGAAAATTTTATTGAGTGTTTCTTTTGGATGGGTTGGAGTGTGTAGACATGACCGATTTGGGGTACGAGACCATGGTATTTTGACTTAATTGGGTTTGTTGGTTTCTTTTATTTTTACAAGTTCCCCCATTTAATTAAGTTACATCCAATTTTAATTTTAGATACTTTCTAACCTAACATTACATGGTTTATTATTATTTAGTTTACTTGGTTCATCCTTTATCCTCGATTTGATTGTGGCACTATTTATTATTTTTCTATTACATAGATATTTGTTTATTTATATAGAATTAATACATGATTCCAATAGATATAGTCTCACTACTATGTTCTCAACACCCCAACTACTAGTCGATAGAATATGGCATACAAGGATGTGTGCTTGTGGTCAAGTAACCAACCTGATTTGGAAACGTGATGTCATTCTGGATAGGGGGATGTTACAATATCTATGTTTCCCATTCCATAATATCATTAATTTTGACTAATTATTTGGGTATGAAAATGGATTTTAATCCATATATAATTGATCTTGTCACACTTTGGGATGTAATGAGAATGATTTGGAGTTCTCAAAGAGTAATTTGTTATTTACTGATGTAGAATTTTTGTGGGATGTACATTTTTTGAGGGATATGTTTTAAATATCATCATAATAATAGATATGATGATCAATTTCAAAGATAAAAAATATATTTATATCATAATAAGTTCCAATTTTCATCTATTGATGGGTGCACTCTTATTTTACATGGTGATTAGGACTCAAGGATATGGAGTTCTGGACCTGTTGTCTCATATGTGGGATTTATTTCCTATTAATTATCCACTATATAAAATTTATGTTGTAGAGTATGGATTATATGGTAAAATTATAATGGCAGTTGACTATTACCTTGAGGTGCTATCATGAAATTTATTTTAGGCATCCACCCTAGTGAGAGGGTGATTTCACTATTTTTATACTCCTTAGGAAGATACCCATTTCTTATCCATAATAATCTATGGGTCCTAATAAATTAAAAAGGTTGATGTTTTAGTTGGAGGACGTTGAAATAAATAGATTTATTCATCTAATCATAACACCATGGTCCTCAATAGATATTTTTTATGAAGTAAAATAGCATTATCCCTCTTTTATATGATTATCAAATGAAAAATTAGGTGATCATTAACATAAATACCACATTCATAAAATATATAATATTTTTTTATTAATAACAGGGATCTCAGAGGCTACTGAAAATCAGAACAATTTCATTGTATCACTAGTTGGGGGTCCAATATGTGGATGTTCATATACATTTAAGAGCTAGTATAGGAATTTTTTGTTTTTAATTATAACATTTGGACATACCAATACTCCAGTGGTATTTATGGAGTTGATGTACCAAATATTTCATCACATTTTGGACTCTTTCTTGGTAATATTAGTTTTCAAATTCCTGGTGTAATCTAATATAGAGGAGGAACATGGAATCCATATAGAGGTTTTTTGGGATCCTTTAAAGAGAACAGGCAATTTTACATGTTTTTTTAATTAAATTTATAGCTTTAAGAGCATGATTTTTTGGTTCATGTGATTTTTTGAAAATGGATTTTAGTAGAGCCATTAACGATCTAAGTGATCATGTATTTGGAGATTCAAAAGATTTTGTGTGAGACCAAGATATTTTTGTGTTTATAAAGATATAATAGGTTCATTTATGGGTATTTCATTATTTTAAATTTTCACATGATAGAATTTACATAAAAATGGGTGAATCTTTCAAGGAATGGGAGTTTCTGTATATTTTTTGAGTAATTATAGGTATGTTTTGATTTAGGATAATTTTTTATTATTCTGGAGCTTTAGAAGGGATGTGTAGTGTCTTTTTATTCCTTGAGTATGGGGTTGGGGTGTGTGGAGATGTTGGATGATCATGTGATTTTTTATCGATCTATTAATCTTCACCCATGTTATAGGAATTACCCAACCCATAACCTTGAATTGGATGTTTTATTGCATGTTTTGAAAATATGGAACCATTTACTCTTAAGGGATCTGTATATAGTTTATTCAGATCATAACAGCCTGATGTAAATCCTCATCTAGAGGTACATGATCCTTAGTCATATATTTTAGTTTTATTATAATTAGGAATCTGATTTTGACACTTCTTATACACTTGGGAATGGAAAAGTGGTTGGTGATTCCTTGGGTAGAAAGTTACAGATCCAAGCAGTGAAAGAATCTGTAGATTAGTGGATTCTAATTAGTCTACTTGTTTATCGATTTTTAAAGGTTAAGGTGAATAGTCAGTGGCTGTTCATGAGCAGTTTTAAGGGAATTCTCACTCTAAATTATTGTTTTACACTAGAGTAGGAATTTGTCCATGACTTTTAGTAGATTAATCATGTTCTCAATTTTGGGGATACCTCTAATGAATGGTCTTAGTCTCTTGGTGGTATCCCCTTATTTATAAAGTAACTAGTAGTTCCTTTTTCCAGGATGAAAGAGATGATGCATGAGGGGAATTATTCTACTTTGTTCATTCACCTTGATAATACCCAACATTTTCATAAACCATGAACCTGGTATTGATGAATTTGGATGATATGTTAAGATGATGATTTTATATCCCAATATTTTTCCCCATAAAGAATCTAACATAGCTATCAAATAATATTTTGGATGTTACAGCCTCTTCCCATTTCAATATGGATATAGGATGAGATATGAATGGATTTTTTTTATTTTTCTAACAATAATTCTAGTGGTAAGGATTATATTTTGGTTATTATAGATTATTTGAAATAGTCAACCCATTTCCTTCCCATTAGAGAGTCGATGATGGTGGGGGTGCTCAGACACATGATCATCTAAGAGGTAATTAGGATGAATTGGGTAACCTAAACTATAGTCTACCAATCAGGATACCATTTTTAATCCTCATATTTTAAATAGTCTCCATGAAATAATGAGATCTCAAATAATGATGAGAAATTGTTTTCACCCACATCTAAATTGTAAAAATAATTAGGTCATCTAAATTCTTGAGGATATGAATTGAACATGAATACATGACATTAGTGGTTCATGAAAGAAGGTATCTATCATTTTTTGAAATTTTATATATAATAATTCATCAGGATGACACCAATATGGATCCTATTTTGTTATTTTACAGGCGGTTTGATCAGTCCTTTTAATGTTGATTTTAATTGGGTGAGAAATTCTCATTATAATCTATCCTCGCCCAATAGATGTTGGGGAAGGTGAAATTTATTTAATAGATATTACTAATAGATTAATGTATCTATAAATTTTAGACAGATATTCATCATTTCCGATTATAGATTGGGGATGGTGATTAGGTATTTCATTATGTATATTTTTTTAACTAGGTCATCAATTCTTGAGAAAATGGTGGAAGTTGGTGCAACATTATATCATACAATTTTTTATTTTCTCGATTATTTTGAAGATAAATTATTGGTTGGACTTACCAACATGGATAACCACAATTTATTATTATATAAATGTATCATAGTGAATAAGTAAAATTCAAACCCATGTTTTTTGATAGACCAGTAGGATTTAGAGATAGATCTTTACACCACCATGGAAGAGTAGTTTCTTTATATACAAGATTATTGGTATAATATGATCTATGGTAAATTTGTACCATTATCCATTTTCATTAGAATGATGGATGAAATATCAATGAGTCATGGTAGTTGTATTCTTTGGTAAGGGATAAATGGCCTCACTTATTCTCTGAGGGGGATCCATGAGGAATGTTTTGGGAAAAAATTGATATAGTGGGGAGAATTGTGACACCCACAGGGTCATCGGTACATATTACTATTTTTTTATCTTTAATTTCATATGAGTTGGATGTTGAAAATAACAAAACATAATAAGTAGGCCGATAACATGGTTGGTGATTAGTATGTACGAATAGTATGGACATTGGTACAAGATGGGTGTCTGGGGGACAATTTAGTTTTTTAGGGTTTCAACATATCTTTTCTAACCATATGCTTGTTTCTAGAAATAGTGTAGACATGTTTTTGGGAGATAGTGGGTCCCATATATTAGTCACCCATTTTACGTAACTATGTAGGAAACAAATTCATTTTTTTTCTAAGTATGTTTTGTATTTTTTACTAAATTTCTCTTACAATAGTTACCAAACACATTACCTATCTTCATTCTTATTCCAAATCCTAGACTCCCCCATATCCGAGAGAATCTTTCCCCCATTGGGGAGGATATAGATTGAAATTTGATGGTTTTGTTTGGGGTAATGCTTAGTTATTATTTGTTTTGTTTTTCTCCACCTTTTCTCCTCCCTTTTCATCCATTTTAAATATAGTAGTGAACTCTAACATCCCATGTGTCCAAATCATATGTTATGAATATGGAATTTTTATATCTTCATGGTGGTTTAGGTTTTTGGTGACACTTATATAAAAATATTAATTTTATATTTGGACTGTTATTCATTTCTATTTGGTTTTAAGGTAGGTTACTTTATTAAAGAGTACTTTTCAATGTAATTTTTTGTTTTATAATTACTATTTGTTATTGTTCATTTATTTTCCTTTAAATATTGTTGATAATAATTATTTACCTATTTTTGTTGTGATTCAGGAATTTTTTTCTTTATTTTATTTTCAAAATGGCTTTTATAATGGAATTGGTTTAAATTTTCTAGATGTGTATTATAACATTCATTAATGAGGATTTATTGTTTCAAATGTATTTAAAACAATATTATGGAGTGGGTTTCACCATTTGATACATGTTTGATTATTATAAACATATTTTTTTAATAAATTATAATTTATAATTATTTACATGTTTGGAAATGTGTCACATATGAGACATTGGGTGTGTGAGTTGTTAATGATTGAATACATTTCTTATGTTGAGTACATGCTATATAGTGTTACCTATGGGGCCGAGGGAGCCCATGGAGAATTTTACACATGAAACTAAGGGATCCCATGTAAATAACATTACCAAAGTAACTATGAGAGCCCAGAGAAGAATGTTGGTACCATGGAAGAATGAGAGAGATCTAATCCTTCTTTTCTTGCTTATCGAGTAAGAGAACTATGACTCAGACTATGTTATACTCAATACCATTGGATATATCACATGAAGATTATTTCCTGTCAGCCTTTTTATTTGTAATCCATTATATTTATGCTCAATACCCTTTATGGGATATATTTGGGTTACTATTATTATGTTAATTCTATGTTTGGTTGAGTTGAGTATGTTTTCTCCATATACATTCACGTCAATTTTTTTTACCCATAACTATACATTTTTTTAAAACCTAGGGTCATTTTGAGAAAAATTAATTGAATTTTAAAGAATCATTTTAAAGTGAAATTTTTTAAAATATATTTTTTAAATGAGGGTTACTTTTTTCATGGAGAAATTTGTCATAGAGATTCATTGTGGTATCCTATTGGGTTTTTTCCTTACTCCAATAATATAACTTTAGGTTTGTTAAGATCATTTATTTCATGGAATATGTAATGGTAAGGTAATATATTAGTTTAGTGGATCTTCCTAAATACTATCGTGAAAGGTTGGCTTGGGATAGTGGAGATGTGGTTACCATGGATTAAAATAGATGTGGATCATTTTAATCACTTGATTTAGTTGGGATGTTTGGTATCAGCATATTTAGACTTGTCCATATTTTGATATATTTTTTACATTGGTTAACAGATATATGTTTATATATTGATTTTAAATTTTCAAAAGGTGATGATTATTATATTTTTGTTACTCATTGATTTGAATTACCTTTTTAGATATCTATTTATTGTTGAGACTAATTATCTGATTCTCTGAAATATAATTTAGGTATTGGTTAGACATGTTTTTCATGGTTTAAAATATATTCTAATGGTTAACTGTGTTACCCTAATGATTATCTCTTGTCCATAGTGATCAAGAATTCATTTTGAGAATTATGATGAGTTGGGTTGGGTGATATATCTAGTTGTCCCATTCCGGTTTTCTACAAACAACCTGATAGCTTTCAATATAAGTGGAAATCCATAGAGTTATTATAGTGTCTATTTTCTTTATCTCGTTCATAGTATACTATTTTCTTTTCTTTTCCACATCTCTATTAGAACTTCACTACCTCTTCCTCTATATCTTTCACTACAAAATATTCTTTTTATTTTCTATGGATATTGTTCTCCTTTTACGAGTATTTTTACATGCATGATTCTCTTTTTATGCAATAGTAACACATAAATCATTTTCTAATTTGAAGTTGAAATTAAAATTCAAATGACGAAATTAATCTTAGCTATTATTAACTTAATCTCTTTATCCCAAATTATTTATTATTCTATACAAACATTTATCCAGGTCACTATAATGTAGAAGAAAATATTACAATGTGACTGATTAGTTATATAATAACTACTTATTATTTTCTTTATTTCAGTCCTATTTTTCATTGTGAGAAATTTGTTTTACTTTTAATAGAATACAAATATCATTTTACGATCTTTAGAACATGATAAAAATTAGAATCATCTGGAAATATTTATTTCATCAAAGTATTTAATAATTAATTATCAATTTTCAACCATCAGAACTCATAAAACTTACTAAGTAATAATACATTACAATGATATACAATGACTCTTCTAATGTAACTTATTACTTTTATAAAGATATTATTTACTATTTCTATGTAGTAATCGACTCATTAATACTCCATGATGACATTTCTAAAGTGCCAATTCACTCTTCTGTATACCGAGTTTACTCCTCAAAAAAATGTAAATATATTCTTCTTATGTACTATATTTATGATTTTTGAATTATTTTTCTATATTATCATTTTAATCATCTAAACTCACTTTTACTTAAATGAGGTACCCCATTTATCTTATAAAGTCTAAATTTACTAATCTGAAATCATAATGAGAGAAATTTTAGCTCCAAATTCAGAATTCCACAACTCTTAAAATCAATTATGTACTTATCCAATCACATCAAACATCCAAATTCTTTTCACCTCTCATATTTAACATCATTTAAATGTGATTTTATACAAGATTTATGAAATTATAGAAAATATATAATCAACACTTCATATTCAACTCCTCTAATTTTTAATATCTAGAGAAAATTTTATATTCTATTGGAAACATGTAATCTAAATAATCATATAATGTTTTCATTATCCAAAAAATAGATTTGGGACAATATTCTTGATCTTTGGATTATTTTGGAATCCAAAGAATACAAATCAATTTCTAAATAAAAATATATATCCAATAATCATTATTCAATAATTGTAAGAGAATTTTGGAAAACATATTATTGAAACAAGAAAATTGAATAATATTCTCGTTTTTTCCACAAAAATAATGATTTAAATCCATTCTATAATGGTACATAATACTCCTAATTAAAAATCATAATAAAACGTTATCTTCTCTCAACTTTTTTATACTTGTGAAATATTATTTTATTATCAACTTAATAATCTAGGTTTCTTACATCACTAATAAAACCCATTCATTGAGTTAAATATTAATTTAAATCTGTATAAGAACATATTATTAAACAAATTTACATTAAAACTATTAAAATAATTTATAATGAGTCACACTCACCCATATTTTTCAACTCAATTTTTTAAAAAACTCCCTATAAATTCATGATCCCAAAAAATAATAGATTACCCCATATTGAAAATATATATCAATTCGTTGATTTTATAATATTTCACTAGGACTTACTATTTACATAAAAGAATAATTATAAAATTTATTTTTTTATTTCACCCAAAATGAATATAGGACTCCAAATAATAATATGAGAGAGGACTAAAATCACTATACTATATCCTTCAGTTCAATGAGGTTTAACTCCCATAATCAACCTCAAATTGTGAAAATTATCGTTTGATATTGGATTAGTGAAAATATATTCAACATTCTCATTTATATAAAAACAATTTAATAATCCATATATTCTTCTCCATATTCTATTTTAGGATATCATATATTTATTATCAATTATATTTTACCATGAATGATAAACATGATTTCATAATAGATTGATATCACTTTTATTATCACAAACAACTACCAGTGGTAACTTCACATCAAACTTAAGATCCTCCAACATTGTTCTCATCCATAATAATTCGGTTGCTTCTTTTTTTGAAAAAAATATTATTCATTAATATTCTCAAGGTGGTAGAACATTAATTATTAATGTCCCATATGCACACCAATCTCCAATGAAATAAAATTGACCAAATGTAAACCTTCTATCTTCAAAATAGTATGAACAATCCTAATTTGTATTAATTAACATTTTTTTGAAATGTTTAGAGGTTTTAAATATTTTATAAACAAATAAGTAAAGGAAATTTCCATTAGATTACAAGAATAAAAATGAATAAAGTCCACAACCAACAATTAACTGCTTCTCTTTCTCATCAATCTTTTAGTGATTTTCTTTCCTTTTGTTGAAGAACAAGTCGTCCCAATCTAACTCGACGATGCCCTTGACTTCTTGTTGTCCCCCTGTCTGAGGTTAGAGACTGAAGTCTTTCCAGTAATATTTCAGAAACAGTGATATCATCATAGCAGTCTTCTTTACTCTGCTTAGTAGAGACTCCATGCGCCCCTATATTCATCTCCACTTTATCCTCAATTGCTTCATATGTAGAAATATCATTTTTCTGCATTAACTCTTCATATTTTCACTAGATAGAGACATGTGACTTATCTACACCATTAATAATTTTCCTGGGGAGGAAAGAAGATTACCTATAGTAACATTCTCGTCAACCATTAGAGGAACAATTGGATCCTTTTTCATTTTATAGGAAACAAGCTTAAAACCATCTTTATCCTCCAACAGTTTTGGGGATGCATGCATATTTTACAAAATGACAGATGAATCAGAATCCAAAATTTGCATACCCATCTGGTTTCCTGAAGTTACCATCCTTTCATGTGAATTTTGATGATCAATCTCTTTTTGAAGATTATGTTAAACCATTTTATCAACTGTCAAATCATCAACACTTCTTAATGAAATTTTTTCATTTCACGAATTAGTTTTAATGGAAAATATGTCAACCCATGCTTTCATGTGTATGCTGACCTCCTACTCATCACATATGGATTTTTTCACTTCCATAGGCACAATATAATTCATTTCTTCAAACTTCGTGCTTCTCTCAGTAGTCTTTTGAGCCTATGTGGTTCTGTGTTTCTTAAAACAATTATTTGCATCATGTCCCCATATAGAACCAAAGCTACAAACAATGGAGCACCTACATGTAAATTAATCATGACCAATCATAATACAATCCTTGCAAAATTTTGGCATTTTTTCATAAATGATCTTCAACTCAATGATTTCCTCCTCCGTGGAAAGAATTACCTTGTCTACAAGAGTAGAACATAGTTAAACGTCCACCGAGAATCTAGAAAAGTGTCCTAAGCGAGAAACTTCCATTTCTTTGTCGAATTAAATTGAAATTCAAATGGACATCACAATATCATATAAATGTTTGGGATGCCACAGAATCCAATTTATGCCACAGAATCGAACCCAAGACTGTGTTGTAGAGTTTCCCACTTCAAAAGAATTGAAATTCTTGTTCCATTCATGATGATGAATAATTCCGAGTTTCAGTGAAATAGAACCAAAACCCCATGAACTAAATTTAAGTTTATCTGTGGGAAAAAGTATTTAGAAATATTTGTTTCCCAATGAAATTCATTTCCAGGAAGTGAAGCCCCAATAAGATGAAATTTAGTCCTTAAGCTCCTCAATTTTCAAAAGATGAAATCCTTTGGGTAAATATAGTCTATCTGTGATTGAAAATCCACCCAATTTATGTCTTTCTAAAACAACATGAAGATCTTCTTTTATAGGAGCAATGTTCCATTTCCTTTTAATGGAAGAATTTGATGAACCATTAAAGTAGTAAAATGAGTGATTGGTATAGGATCCTTCATATATAGTGTCGTGTGGAAACACATCCATTCCCGGATCTAATGAAGTATTATGCATAACTGTAGATTTCAAAAAAAAACACCGGTCTCATGAGGTGTCACCAGATTTTCCCCAGCCTTAGAAATCTGTTCAACTTGTGGATCCAGAAACCCACCAATTATCACAGCGGCATTGTGAAGTTCTACACCATCAGACTCCTTCACATGGATCATTTTTTCCTCATCGACATTCTGAGAGGGTTTTCTGACTGTCTCAGAAGTGGATCTAGCGACCATTGCATCAATCAGTGCCCTCCACACAGCCTTCTGTGCTTCAAATCCATTGATCTTTGACAAACTACTACCAGCATCTCAACCTGTGACATTACAAGAAACTGTCGCGTCAGTCACTGCCACAAAAAATCAAGAAACATGAAGTGTCAGGGTCCTGCCGTTCAAAGAAACGCCTCCAGTATTACAACGGTTGTACGAGGACTTCATCATAGATCTAGTCTTCGATACCATGAAACCCATGATCGCCGCCTGGTTAAGGAGAGGGGTTCCGTCTCTCATCCCTATACCCTCTGATACTAAAAATAATTACTTCAATTTGTATTAATTAACATGTTAAGATACTCATCACTAAAATATATCAACGTACATTTTATTTATACTTTTAGTTTTCACAACAATCCTTCATTTTTCCCTGAATTGTAACACTTTTTGAAAACATTGTTACATAGAAATTAGTGTAACAACATAGACAATATCACTCCATGAGGTTGTCATGTATAAAATCATCAAATAACATCTACAATTCTATTAGATTCTCTTTTTTCGATGCATATATTTAGAAAATTTATTTACCATTGAAATGGGAGTGGATACTACATTAAAATCCTCCATGAAAAACATTCATAAATGATTTGGAGCATACATATTGTGAGAAGAAAATATGTGATATTCCTCTGGAAATTTTTTTAAACTCATAAATTATCTGGTTTTACAATGAATGGAAATTTCTAATAATATATTCATCTCTTTAAAAAATTATTAAAAAATAGGTTTTTAATTCATATAAAATTTGATATCATTTAAAAAAACACTGAAAATTATAAATACCTATATATCATATTCATTGAAAGGAATAATTTCCAATATAACCTTTTTAAACAAATATTTTTCAAGATGATATATATCCTAAAATATATTTCTATTTGGGTATTATTTCATCCCATATGATCATAATTTAAACTTAATATTTAATTCTCTTATTTAGTAATCATGAACCCCCAGGTACATTCAATGTCATATTCTTCTTCAAATTAACCATTAACAAAACTAGTTTTTTCAAATATTCGAAATATCATACATTTAATTTATATTAAAATAGTAAAGAAACCATAAAATGGTTTATAGATTTTATATTTGTGCAATGGTCACTATAAAATCAATTCCTTCTTCTTGAGGACACCATTTACACACAAGTCATTTTTTCATCAAAACATCTCCCTTTTCATTCAACATATTTCATTATCGATTCCAATTATTTATTTGTGTAATCAACAGACAATTGTTTCACTATACATTCATCCCCTTATCCTGTTTAAACCATTGAAAATAGTGATTAATGTGTTTTAACTCGGATTTCTTCTTATTAAACACAATCTAACTATCATTAATATTTTTTTGGACAATAAATTACATTATAAGAATGAAAAATTGTTTACATTATTTCTTCTCATCACCTGAAATGTCTAAATCCTCTTCTATAATGATGAAATCATCTACATGTTCATCATTTTCTAAAACCACTTTAGTTTATTTAATAAAAATGACCTCATAGTATCTTCATGAAATTTATTCGTCAAATGTATATTATTTAATAATATATTCCAACACATTTATATAATTAGTGTAAATACTCATTCCTGGTGGTTTGTTTAGAAATGGTAGCCACTTCTATTTTGAGCTTAAGAAAAAAATATTCCTTCAACACATTTCTACTCAAACCAGCCCATATTTTCCAATTTCACATTCCTAATGTAAGGGATTCCAAATAATATAAGTTAATTAAAACATTTTTATTTTTTAAATGATATATAATATAAGGAAAAATCAAGAAAAGCATGTATAAACGAAAATTTTAATAATGACCCACTACACCAATGTCATGTCTCTAAAAATTCTAAAATATGCCATGATCTAATTACAAAGTCTAATCCACCTCAACTAAGATAGTGTTCATATATTAAAAAAACTATATTTTTGTTGTGTATATGGTGAAATAAGATTATATTTAACACCACCTTTATTCATATAATCATCAAATTTTCCACATTTTTGTTAATCACCATTATCTATCCAAATATTCTTTAAGTAGAAACCATACTCTTTACCATCAATTATTATAAAATTTTGACCATTTTAAGAGTATTTTAGTTGTGATTAATAAACATGATACATGTAATATGATTATATATATTTGAATAAATGATATATATTACTTATAACTACTAGTTTCTTTCTTCTGAATGGGCCCATAAATTTCAATGTGGATAAGCCCCAAAGAACTTTTAGATTGAATCTAAACCATATTTTTTGAATATTTCACAATCAAGTCTTTTTATGATTTATGTAAAATACTATTATAATATTTATTAAAATAAGGTAGATTATAAAATTTATACCATATAGTAAGATTACTCATATTTTGTTCTATAAATGACCAAGCATTCAGAGCCACAAAATATTTTTTTCCAACAAGCTTGAATAAAAAAAATCAACATTACTGAACAAAAAAATATTACACCTTTTCTATTATTATATTGTAAAAATGGATAAATATTTCATTAAATTGACCAAAAATACATAATTTTTAAATATTACTACCTTTCATTCTTCACATAACTAGGAGACCCTAGGTATTTTATGTTTCATCTTAGAAATAAATTAATTATTCTTGGGTATCAATTGATCTTTCATAATCACAACAAAACCAACACCATTAATTTTGAGTTAACCATAATTTCCATAGTTCAATAATTATATCATGAAAATTTAAAAATGTTATATTGTTTTGAATCCACTTTCTTATTGGACCAACATACACCTTCTAGAATCCATGGATTATCAAATTTTTATTCATTTAATTCCTCTATATTATCATAATATTTCTAATTACCTTTACTATTTATATCCAATTTATTTTATTATTTTAATTTATATTGTTAAAGGATGTTATAAGGATTATAGATTCATTTTCATAATAGCCCAGTTTGTGACATCTTCCATAAAATTCTTCAAGTATGTGAAACTTGCTTTTTGATTTCTATCCTAACATTTCTATCAATTTTAGAACATTTATATTTTGAGAGGTATTGATCCAGAAAAAATAATGCCTCCCAAGACTACTAATAATTTTATTACATTGATAATAAAATCAAAAATTATCTACCATATTCTTGAAGCCTCTATGGTTCTAACATAATCCATATGAAACACATTTACATGTGTAAGTATCATGTTGTCCAAAATATTATGATTTTAATCCTTCCTTCATTTAGTCACAAATATTGGATCATTTCTGTTAAATGTAATTATTGTGAACTTATAAAATACTATTTTTTCATTATTATTCTTCTCATCCTTTTAGAATTCTCTAGTTGTAGTAATTTTAATATCAAATTACTCTTCCATGAATTTCAAAATCTCCCAGGCTACTATATTTTGATACAAATGTGGTACTTCTAAAAAGATTATTCTTTTTAAACTCTAAAAATTTATATTCATATTTTTTTAGGGTGCTTTTATGGTTTTTATAGTCTAAATATTATTTTAATATTACAAAATTATAAATTAAAATTATTAAATCCAAAACTAATGTTGTTCAAATATTCTTGATATTCAATAATTTAAATTGAATATAATCAAAATCATTCTTTTTAACTCTAAATACTTCATCCATGATTATTTTTTAATTATTATAATCATCAAAAAAATCATTAGACTCTCAATCTCCTTTATAAATTTGCATTTGTGTTATATAAAAATAAATAAAATTCTATTTGATGAAAAACAATTACTCTTAAATATTACAATCTCGATTTCAAATTTATATATATTTGAGAGACATTATTTGATTTTCCTATTTTTTATAAAATCTATCTGAGTCACATAAGATTCAATTTCATAACTATTTATTTAATCACCAATGGTAATTTTATTTTTCACATTATCAATGTGTTGTGTTTCACCAACCTCATTACCAAAATTCTAAATTTCCACATCATCATCACTTCCGAAACATTCTGTATATGTATACTGATATTTTAATTTTTTATATTAAGATATATTTTTATAATTATCTATGTATATTATATTTTCATTTATTTTCATTTTATTTAATGGTATTTGAGGTATTTATTCTTCCTCATCACTGTGTTCATCAAATTTCGATATTGGTAAGTTCGTACAAAATTCCCATTATCTTTACACATAAAAATATTTAATGGATAATTCCAATTGAAAATTACATTGAATCATTAGAAATTTATATAGATGAGATACATCATTTTACCAATATGCAAACCTATATCTTTATCTGAATATAAACTACTATATTCTTCTTCAATAATAGCTTCCACTTACTTATTTGTTTTTTTTGTATTTAAAAGAAATATCTTTATCAATATTTTTACTTTTCATGAAAATAGTATAATTTTTTATCCCACGGGATATTAAATCGTAGTGTAAGTAATCAAGAGATTTAGTACCTGGATCTTTATCTTCAAAAATAAAAAAATTCATTAAAAATATTATCTATGGTGTGAAATATATTTTCTATAACTATATAGTCATTTAATGTATTACAAAATCCTTTTATCCAAATTTACCCTTCTGAAGAAGCTTTATAAAGTCTCATAATAGGTAATCTAGAGGTTTTTATAATTTTACCCCTAAAAAATCCACTCCCCACCCCATTAAATTTTGGATTTCATTCAAAGATAATATGATGTTCATACAAGATGAACATTTTTCTGTTGATTCCATGGAATTTAATAAATTAAATCTCTTAAATGAAAGTTAAAATAGCGTCCTCAAAACTACCATCATTTTTATATTATTATTATCATCCACTATCATTGATGAATAATTATAATTATGGATGAATCCATAAATTGCAACATTAAGGACATCAAAAGAAAATGATAAATGGTATATAATCATTATATCCTTCTGTATATGATAACATTTATTATAAAATGTGATAATCCACTTACTAATCCCAACATTTTAATTTTCCATTACTGAAGATAAATAGTTATGTGAATTGAAATCAAATTAGAGAGAAACACTTTTCTATAAAAATATAAACAATAGTTCACATATTATTTGAACTGTAGCTCTGATACCACATGAAAAGACCTTCTAAATAAGTGAAATCACTAAGAGGGGTGGCGGATAATTAGTGATTATAGATTACTTTTTGTTTTTGTGTGAAACCATCCCCTCCAAAAGTAATGTCATTATGGTTTATTGTTTTAATCACACCCAACCACACACATAAAGTGAAATAAAATTTTGGAGGATCACCTCTCAAAATGATTTTGGATAAATATTGGAAGGATCTGGATTTCACTAAGACCATAAGACACACTACTATAAAAAAGTATTTACATTGAGTTTGGTATAACCTTGTACAAGTATTATAATAAGTCTCTCGTATATGTTCTACTACTTCACCTACAATTAAATTGATAAAAGTTGTTTTAAATTGGAATAACATGAAATTATTGAGATGATATATACTTTCATAAAGATCTTGCAGTGCTTCATTTTACATAATTCTTTTATAGGTAATGTTACATATTATTTTCATCCTAATATGAAAACTAAAAAACTTATTTTTTACATATTTCATAAAATATATTATCTATTTTGTATAGGGAGTAGACCCCTCCTATTTTTATTTTTACATTCATGATACATTTTCTTATCACATTCTAGTACTATAAAAACATGATTGAATTTGAATTTTCAATTAAAATTAGAAACAATTAATATATTCTCATATATTTTTAAACTTTTTAGCCTTCTTCCCACTTATTTCCTCTTCTATCATAACTCATATTAAGGACACTATGGAATGGTAAGAAATATTTTCATGTGACTGAAATGTTATCCTCTAACTGCTTCTTCTATTCTTTATATCAACCATCTTATTAATTGTGTGATACTTATTTTCCATTTTCATGATTAAAAATCCCGACTTTTAGTGTTTAAAACATGAAGGGATATCCTCAAAATAATTTTGAATTATTTATATGTTCAAAATAATAAATCAATAATTCAATATTTTCATCTAGTAAGACTAAAAAACCACTATGTAATGGAATATTACAATTTATACAAAAACTCTTCAAAATTTATATATTACTATTGCAGAGTATCCATTTACAATTCCAATCAGAGATGTCGCTCTTCTGAACTCCAGCATAACTGTTCCAAATATCCACATTAAACATACATGCTCTATATTTTCTCTTATGAAGTATCAAATGACTCTTACATAGTTATATATCACACATTGGATGTAAAAATGTATCATTTTTTAGAAATTTAGTATTATTCTGAACTCCCATTAACAATTACAATGTACTATGTGGGAGGACCAATGGTTTGTTGGACTGCAATTTGAAGAATAAATTTGAAATTTTTTTTCAGATGATTTTAAGAGGTAAAATGTAAATTTTCCATTGGATGATGATCCTGGATAAATTTCCTGATCACTCTGTTGGCCCCAGAGTAGGGTGTTTTCCCATAGACACGACTTTGGTTGAAATTAAAGCCTCTCAAATGTTTTAGGAATTATTAATATTTAATCATTAATTAAATAAATATTGAATTATTTGATTAGGACCACTTAGATATTTGTTTTTAATAGTTTTTATAATTGATATTTTTTCTCCATTATTGAGTCCACAATGGGAAATTTTGACTTAGTGGTGTACAAACTCAGATTTGAGTGATGGGCCCCATTTTCTTTTCTTTTAATTTTCATTTCATTTTCTTCTTTTTAGTTCCCTTATTTTCTTTTATTCCTTATATATTATCTTGCATCTCCTTCTGGATCCTCCTTTCCCTAAACATAAGAGATAATTGTAGAGGATGTGTGGAAAATGGGTGGAGAAATAAGGTAACTATTGAACGTCTCTCAATGATCTGGAACGACAAGCGACAACTGTAGACCATATATTTGAGGAAATCTTCAAAAATTTCCACCCAAAGGAAGGCAATTTTTAAGATTTACCAAAAAAACCAATAGATTAATCTTTTTTAGGTTTTTAAAGCCATACTATTCATTATTATAGCCCCTTGAGTAAATATTTATTACATTATGGGTGAAAAAGTGTGTTTTGGGTGATCTATATATTTTTTATTTGTGAAAACTAGTCTACACGAGGTGTGGTTAAGGATGACACATCCTGTGTTATTCATATTTGGTGAAGATGAAGTTTTTAATATACAATATATATACTAGGGTGTACTCATTGTGTACTTGGTCTTGCTCATGTTGTCGAGTACCCGATAAAGCTAGTTATGTAGGGGTACATGGACCTATAATGCAGACATCCAATCCCCTTGGGGGTACCACACAATGTAGAAGTACATGGCCTGACCAAGTACATGGCCAGACCCATTGAGGGACACAGGTAGACAACTTGTTCTGGGTACACGACATGTACCCATTTCAAACACCATTCACCTAGGTAATTTACACTCCTGGGACAACTAGAGTACATTCCCATGTTTGGCATTAAGAGTACACATCATGTACATATGGGGACATTCCATGTACAACCTATTGAAACCATTTGAGGGTTTCTCTTATTTTTTACCTCATGAGTCGTAATTGAAAACATGTGAATTCTATTCCATGTATCATCTCACATAGATAAGAATGGTAAAACATGTGATGTGTTTTGAGGACTCTACTGTGGCATTTCAAGCCATTCATGGAAAAAGTGGTTCTTCATCCATTTGTTGTATTGGGTGTCTCCAAAGAGTGGGAATTGTTTTGAGATTAATTTTTTCCTATCCATCTTGACTAATAATGTGTATATTTTTCTTAAATGACATATCCCTTGTGAGATATAATCCTAGAGCATGATAGGTCATGAGATCTGTTGTCATCTATGATCCCATATATGACTCCTCTTTCTAAATTTGAAAATAGAGGATACTGTGTAGGATTATTCTCTCTTTTATCTCATTACCAAAGATCACATATTTCATTACTTTTAATATTTTTGACTTAAATAGTACCTTATAGGATCCTTTTACCTATATACCATTTTGAGGATACTACATAGGATGCCTCCGTACACTCTCTTGTGGGTCTACTATAAGATATCTTTTTGTATGTATCGTTCTGAAAAACTCTTATATGACGCCAATGTTGACTTGTTGGTCGAGGATCCCTTATAAGATAATCTATTTACTTCTCCTTTGAGGATCGCATATAGGATTCCTCTTTTACATTTCATTTAAGTATCCAATTTGGGATTCCTTCTCGATTTTTTAGTCCTTGAGGATCCTGAGTACGAGTCCTCTCAGTTTTTGATTTGAGGGGCCTAGTGGGTGCCTATAGTAGAATGAACCCAATCTTGTATGCCGTTTTTCGATAGAGGTGGTAGTAGGTTTCACCCTAGAACCCATGTGAAAAATGTAATCCCATAGTATGGTGGTTGTAGTGTTGAGTTTAGGAATTTTGAAACCCTCAATCATTTATTATCTTTCACTTCGTTATTTTTTATGTTGTGAGGATAACCATTGGTTATTCTTGGTTGGTGGCCGATGATCTTGAGTGGTGTGTTGTTCCGTAGGGATGCCTAGATGTACTTCTTGTGATCCTGAATCTAAGACTTATTGTTTGGGATTTCATGAGATTTTTACTTCAATCTGACTTTTGATCCATATATGATGTATATTTTATGACATTGACATTTCTAGATCCTCAAATACTGATGTATTTTTTCTCAAAGAGTGGTAATTGGATCCCCATTGTCGGAATTCCCTAGATGGACTCATAGGCTGGAAGACTTTTTCTCATTGAGGAGTACTTCAGTTCTTTTTGTAAGAATTCCTTTGACGTACTCATATTCTTGAAGACCTGTATTCCTTAACTGATACTTCTATTCTCCATTTAATAAATTCATAGGATGGACTCATCGGCTAGTTGATTATGGTATTCAATTCCTTGGATGAGTTTTCTCCTTGGGTCTTGATTTGGTAGGATGCCTTGGGTCTTACAACCCCTTAGATCTAGTTTCTTGGGGCTCTATTTGGACATGGTTTTTTGACATGATCCTTAGACCCCACTCAATTCATTATTGAGTGTCCATCAAGATTCTCATGAAACTCAACAAGTATGTATTTATTTTCTACACCATGGATTCTGATATTCACTGTCTGACATATGATCATACGGTTTGGCTGTGATGGATGTTATTTATGTAATTACACAATGTAGGAGGATGGGGATTCATGGGCCTTTTTACCATGAATCCACCACTTGGGGATTGAGACGTGATTACTCATCATATGATGTAGTTGGTTGTAGTAACATTTTCAGGATTAAACATTGGTATTCTATATCCTTAATTTAGTGATTGGTGCTGAGTACAGGTGAACACTGGTGTAGGAAGATTATTTACATTGTGGTGAGTTATCTTTCTCAGAGACATTTCTGCAATGGTAGAAGAAGGTATTTTTTGATTGGGATTATAGATCTAGAGATTGAATTAATGATACATGGCATGAGTGGTCTGACATCCATCTCCATGCCCTTTCACCGGATGTCCAGGCGATCGGGTTTATGGACCAAAGGATCTTCTTCAAATATGGTTCTATGTTATTTGATTCACTTACGAATGAATATTAATATATATTTATATATATATATATAGTTATATGAAATTACATGTATTTGAATATAGATATGGGAATACATTATGACACTTTACCTGTTGATCGAGATTACATACCTGAGTTCCAACTCCATTTTCAGATTAATTGGATTTTCTGACATTTTATATTGTGTCACATCTAGGATGATCTATTTGGTTGGTTTTGAATACACTTATAGAATCATATTCAAAATTTTCCTCATTATGGTGGCCTAATGGGATTATTTTTCACCCCTGCATGTGCAACTTGATGTACATATAGAGCATATGTAAGTTTTTCATGATGCACATGATTTTCATAGTGGATAGGGTTGAGGCCAAATGTTACATGATCGACAAGAGATTCATGTGTGGTTCTTGATCGGGATGGTGTAGTTTGAGAGTATTGGGATACCAGGTTCCTGGTTTGGGATGGAGTTAGTAGTAGAGCACTTCTCTTTTATTCTAGTTTCTTTTATACTCATGTACCTGTATGGTAATCCTAGTGTGTGGACTATGTTATATGTATGGAATAAAATTTTGGCATTTTATTAGATTTTTATTTATTATTACATCATGTTCTTATTCTGTTTTTTTAAATATTATTTAAACAATTTAGTTTCTTTTGTGTGTGATATATACCAATTTACATTGTTATCTTACTATGAAATAAGGTCATAATCTCCCCAATATAACCTCATAGTCGCTCACGATTATTCATTAACCTCTGTGGTATGGGGATTCATGCTTGAGGCCTTCTAGCCAACTATCACGAGCCATCGTTTTAGTGGCATATAGGTTAGGACATTTCAGTGTTGTATAAAAGGGGGTTATTTTCCAAGTTTTTAAAATTTTGGATATATTAGACAAGAGTATTAGGAATATTTTAGAACTATTAATTGATATTAGACTACTCCATCGAGAACACTTATTCCCAAAAAAAATTCCTTATTTCTAGGGTATGCGATTATTATTCCGATTTGTGATGATATAGATGTATATGATGTTTTCCTTGAGTGAGGCACATTTTTTGTAGATGTTATGATATATTTTTAATTTATGTCTCATGGAAATTAGTAAGATGATAGAGATGGATTTTCCATCTTCTCCTATAAAGGCAAGAGGTGTCTCATGAATCATATTTGGCACAGAGGATTCACATCTTCTAGGCATGATAACGTGTGACTTTTTATTGTTGGATGTGGGTTGTCCAATTGGGCACACATTTATATATATATATATATATATATATATATATCATTCTTATGGTAGTTTATAAAGATCAGGGTTGAATCATTTTGTTTTGAGGTTGAGGACTCAGTCCTTAAGCACATGACGTGTAAGCACCATAGTAGGATTATATGGAAATGATGCCTTTCTGTTATCCCCCATGTAGGGATTGTTTCCTGTGTCATGGTTATCTAGGTGGATAACTAAGTACGATGGTGATGGATACCATTACTTATATCATCAACATTATTGTGAGGGGGTGTTACTGTACAGATTCCCAATGAGCGTCAGTTTATTCTCGTTATTATTGTTATCATCACCTCAATGGAGTATTTCTTTATGTGGATGCTCAGTGAGGATTAGGAACTCATAAGCCACATTTTCAATTTTGAACCACATTGATCATTGTAATCATTACCTTCTAAATATATGTTTTCTCTTTTATACTAGGTTATTAGAACTTATGAACCAGTTGTTATACTTGCTATGTAGGGCTATGTGAGAGGCCTAGAGACCATTAGTTTTAGCTTAAACTCTTGTAGGTCAATTTCTATTATGTTCGAAGGCGGCCTATGTGAGAGAGGTTAAACTATGATTTCAGATTCCTCATTAGACATTTATAATGGTTTTATTCATTTTTTGAGATTGATGAATTGTAGGTTCTTGAGTTCTCTATTACAGGGATGCTGATTCATTTATCCTTTCAAAAGAAACTATGGTCTTTTGTATCAATACTATCTTTGATGTGTAGGACTATCAGTTACCTATCCCAATTTAATCATGTTTTCATTGTTAAAAATATAGTCAGAGCATGGGTAGATTCTTGTGAATGTCATTCCACCTAGTGTCGAGCAGTCATGGAATAAATTATAGCTTGGATGAGGTGTTTTATTTTGAAGAGGAGTATTAAGGAATATTATATCTTAATGGAAAATATGTGCAATGTAGCATGGTCATATTATCCTTATGTCACAAGACATTTTGGATTATGATTCCAATGATAAAAGTACATGATGGTTTCACGTGGTATCTTTTAAATCCGAAATTAGTGAGTGACTGGGTGAGACCCCAGGAACAATGGTTTCCATAATAACCAAGGGAATGGTTTTCTAGTATTTTTGTTTTAAATAATTATTGTACCGCCGTATTAGATGTTTTATTCAAAATGAATTTGGAACTGTGAAAGGTGGGTTTAATGGACGAATCCAATTCATGATTTGACAGCATCATTCGAATGCATAGTGAATTTCATCCATTTGTCAATATTTTTTTTATTTTATATATTTTTCATGGAAGATTAACCTATTGACGTTACAGATGAGGGGAAGTGAAAGGAAAAACATATAGTGGGGAGTGAACTATCAGTTGTTTGAGTGTATTGACCATCATTTTTCATTTAAATTTGGTATCTTCATGGGATTTTGTACACATAATTTGGTTTTGAGACAATGATAAGCGTATTCCTATGGTGGGGAGTACCAGATCAGTTGTTGTTAATTGTCTACTTGTAAGACACAATTTCTGATTTTATGCAATTGATCATTAGAAAGTCAAGATATCATTTTGTGTTGATGCTCTAGTTGATAACATGGTGGATAGTCCTTTCTATTGTAATATATTATACGAGAAGGTTTATGGTGGGGATATTGTAAGGACCCATGTTTTTCTAGACTGCAATTACGAGCCAAATTTTTAATTTTTAATTTTTTATTATTAAATGGGGTGAAATAGTAATTTACCATTAGTATACAATCTAAAATAATTTTTATGACCATACTGTTGGTCCTAGAATATAATATTTACCCTATTACTTGAGTTTGTTAGATATCAAATCCATTCAAAATTTTGTGGAATAATTAATAATTATTATTTAATTAAATAAATATTAAACTATTCGTTCAAGATCATTCAAAGATATATTTTGAACGGGACATCAGTTTGTGATTCCATCTTCTCCATTTAGTCTGAAATAATGATTTTTTCTTGGAAAGTCATGAACTCAGGTCGGTCACTAGGCTGAACCAGTCCATCTTGTTTTTTCAATTTTCATTTCTTTTTCTTATTTTTCATTTCATTATTTTCAATTCTTACATATAGATTCTCATGAATTCCATATGGATTCTCCTTAATAAAAACCTAATTGAAAAAAGGATATAGAGAGATAAAAAGAGAGGGGGAGATGTAAGTTTACCTTTGTAGTGCTCTTGACATTATGAATCGACATTTGGATACTATGGACCACAGATTTGGGTGAAGATTCAGTGGTTTCCGCACAATGGTAGACCAATTATGATATTTACCACAAAGTCCCATATATTTGTAATTTTATTGTTTTTAAAGACATAATATCCATGTTTATGACCATTTTATGCATGTTATGTTGATTGGGGGGGTGAAATCCATGAGTTTTAGGGGATATTGTGGTTTTATATTCGGGAAAGCCATGTTACACAATATGTGGTTTATGGTGAAACACTGCCTTTTCTTTCCAATTAAGGAAGATGTTGTTCTTTATATACACATTTTTACTCATTCTCATCTGTTTAACCATGTACCTACTTGGGATCTCTCTATTGGGTTACGTTTCCATGTAGAGTACACCACTAGGCACTGTGTGTGTAGAACGTCGTATAAAAATACATGGTCAGGCTAATTACATGGCCATGATAGTTTAGGGACATGGGAAGGTAACAAGTGTTGGGAACACATTGTGTACCCATTTCATACACTATGTACCTGGGGAATTTACACACCCATTCATGCTAGAGTACACACCCATGTAGTCTTTTGGGAGTAAAAGACGTGTACCCATGGGGATACAACCCCCACTTCCCCTTGAAACCCTTTGATGGGTTTTCCTATAATATAATTATGAAGTTTTAATTGGACCATTTAATAGTAAATTTAGAGTATATTTTCTCAAATAACACAATAGTATGAACTTTCTGGTGTTTTGAGGACACCTGAGTGGTTTTTCAGGCCTTTTAATGTTGAAAATGTTCTTCTTCTAGTTGTTGTATTTAGTGTCTCTTATGGATGAAAACTAATTTAAGATGATCTTTGAGCTATATATATAATTTAATTCTATGTAAAATTTCGTTTTAGGTCTTTTCAATTATTATACATCCCCCTTATTCTAGAGATAAAGTGATATTTGTTTTCAATAAGGATCACTTTTAGGATTATTCTATTTATATTTTCACCAAGAGGAACCCGTGTAGGATGCCTATATATTATATCGTGTATCCAAGGATCCCATAAGGGGTACATTATCTTATATTCTTACATTGAGATTCCATTATAGGATCACATTACCTTTGTATCATTCTGAGGATCCCATGTTTGATGCCTCTCCACTTTACATTGTCTTGAGCTTCCTACATAAGATTCCTTTTATGTGTATAGTTTAGAGGATCCTTTGTAGGATTCCACTAATTAATTTACACATGAAGATCCATTACAGGATTCCTTTATTGGCATGTCATTCGATGATAGCTTGTAATATTCCTCCTTTACCTTTCATATAAGTATCCCAAGTTGGATTCCATCACATTTGTTTTGAACATGAGGATCCCAAGTAGGATACTTATTAGTGTTTGACAAGAGGGACCCAGTGGGTCCCCATTATTTTATTGACACTAGGAATGTACATTGGGTTAGTGTAGCGATGGTTGAAGGTGTCACCTTAGAACCAATTCCATACATGTATGCCCATGGGGTTGTGGAAATAGTGTTGGATTTAAGTATTTGACCACCCATGCTATTTTTTTCATTCACATTATTATTTTTAATGAAATAATGTTTAACATAGGTTATTATTGGTTGGAGGGTGATAAGACTAATGTGGAGGGCTGTTTGGAAGTGATTCCGAGTGTTTCTTTTTGGGATCCAACATATGATCTTGATTATTTGGGATTTCCATAGGTGTTTCCGAGAATCATGCTGCTATGCCTTACAGGATGTATATACGATGCCTTTGATATTTCTAGATCCTTAGATCCTAATGAAATTTGACACCGTATGATATCCTTAAATTCCCATTGTTGGAATTCCCTAGATAGACTTATATTATTGAGGACATGTACTCCTTGAGTGACATGCGGAGACCCATTGTTGGAATGACTTGGAAAAAATTATAGGATTGATGACTTGTATGCCTTTAGTGATACTTTGATTTCCCATTGTTCTTATTCCTTGTAATGAATCATAGGATACTTTATTATGGTAGTGTATTCCTTGGATGTGTTTTCTCCTAGTGTATTGATTCCATAGGATGTGATAGGAATTTCTACCCCTTGGAACCATCTTCCTTAGGATCACATTGTACATGTTCTATTGACCTGATCCTTGGACACCAATCAATTTTTTACTAATATTCCATCGAGATGCCCCTTAGACTCAATGATAATGTCTTGGTAATTTATACCTTGTAGCATCCCTTCTTCATTAGAAACATGATCTTAAAGTGTGTCTGTGATGGTTTTTATTCATGAAATGACACGGCCTAGGATGTTGAGGATGCCTTGGTCTTTTTATCATGGATCTGATAATTGTTTAATGACATGTTATTACTAGGCATTGGTCATATTTATTTATACTTACCTTTAGAGGATTGTTCGCTAGTATATGGAATCCTTATTTCAGTGATTAGAGGTGAGTATGAGTGAACTTAGGTGTAGTAAGTGTATCGAATAGTGGTGATACAACTTGCTTAGAGACATTTTTTCCCTTGGATGAAGAAGGAATATGTCAGTTGGGATTAAAAAACCAGATTTAAACTTAATGATATGCAACATGAGTGGTATGAAAAGGAGCTCAATTCCTACACATTATTTCCTTTTGACTAGGATTATAGACATAATGATCTTCTACTGATAAGATTTTATGTTATTTGATGCACTTACTAATGAAAATTCATATTTTTTATATATTTTTAGGTATTACACTATAATTTTATTTATATGTAGATATGAACTTACATTGTGTAAGATTCATAATTTTTTGGCATTAAATACCATGGGTTTAACTATGGATTCATGTTTGTTATCATTTCATACATCTTCAGTTGCCTATAATATATGAAGAACTTGTTGGTTGATTTTGAATTCACTTATAGATTCATATTCTATAGGTTCTTTTTTAGGGAGGCTTACTAAGATTAATCTCACCCAAACATGTCAACATTAGTGTAAGTTTGGACCTTATGTCCGATTTTTTGGTTGGGCACATTTTTCATGGTAAATTTGGGGAGGCCAAGTGTTTCATGATCAAGAAGAGATGATCGTGTGGTTCTAGAATGGGATGGTGTAGCCCAAAAGTTTCCTAAAACTTGTTACGTATTGTCGATCAATGTTAGTCATAGATATTTTTACTTTTATTCAAGATTCTTTTGTACCTGTATATCAGTATGGTCATCGTAGAGGGTGGAACATGTTATATGTCTAGCATAGATTGTAAGGATTTTATTAAATTTTTAATTAATAGATCATGTATTATTTCTTTTTATTTAAATCATCTTCACACTTTTTAGTTTCTATTTTGTATGATACATATCAATTTATATTGTTTTCATACTCTGATGGGAGGAAATAGTCTCCCTTGTATAACCTCCTAGGACATCATTGCTAGTCATGGGCCTCTATAATATGTGGAGGCACACATGAGGCCTTGTGACCAAACAGTTCAAGGAACCATTTTATGTAGAATCTGGGTTGGAATGTGACATCAAGTGAAACATATAATATAGAAATTGACTTTATAAAAAAAATCAAAAATATCTACAATAAAATTAGATTTCCAGAAATCTATATTTTGACATCAGGATTCCCTAGTCACTTCAAACCTACCAACATTATTTACCTCAGTAATTTACATTTAGTTGAATGTGTGGTTGGACATGATTTATGAACTTTTAAATAAATCTAATACAATAAACACATCCACTTCACTGCCTCAAATTTTCTTTCTCTATATATAATAAAAAAATAATAGTGGAAATATCATGTTTTAATAATCTCCCAATGTATTCAATATATTTTAAATTTATCATCTCATCAAAACTATCCACCATTATAAAATGTTTCCCTTAAATATGAAAACAACCATAAATTTCATCAACAATGTGTCTAAATTTCATTAAATTCATGTGTAATAAAGTAAAAAAATCCAACTAGCTCAATGACATAACATTGTACCTAAGAGATATACTGTATTGATAGTCAATTAAATATATTTCCCAGTGTCAAAATGATACTTATATCATTATATAACACCAATTCAAATGGATAGTCATAAATTCATTTCATTTAAATTGAATTAAACTTTTCGATATGAAGTGAAAATGATTTATTTTATTTCCTAATGTAAAACATTTAATAGATTCAATATATTAAAAAATATCTTCATCTCAATACTCCAAATGTATATAGAAAAATAGGAACCCATTTGTAACATTCAGACCTACAAAAGAAGAAAATGTACCCCAATCCCTTCAGTTACATGGCCTCATGCACACCTCCCCGCAAACTAGAGGCTATCAACTAGTAGTGAGGGCCCAATGAGAGTATAGTGGGGTGACAATACCATTGTGATTAGTGTTCCACATCGGTATCACATGATAAATCAAATAAAAAATTAATTAGTATATAATAAATTCAGTGGGAGAAAACAATAACTGATAAATTGGATAATGACAAATACACAAAAATGCATGTCTATTTTATTCAAAAATATGCTTATAATATTCATAAATATAATAATAAATAATTATATTAAAATATATTCCTAAGACTTATCGGCTATCTTCATGATAATTATGAACTACAAACCATTCTCTTTCTCTTAAACTCTGATGTAAAATGGTATTGGACAAAATAATCTATGAATGTTAACATGCGACCATTAGGTTCTCTCAGGTACCCCGGTACAATTACAGATTGAACATGGTGGAAAATATACTAAGTAGGATATCACCACTACTGTCTAAAGCTATCAAATTTGAGAGTAAAAAAACACCATTTTTAGGTATAGTAATAATTCAATGAATAAATATTCAAATGTAATCATTTTGGGATCAGTTTTATCAAAGACATCTATACAAACATACCTCCTATAGTATAAGTTGTAGTAACTATTTAAGGAAAAAACCATGTATATTCCTATTTAAAAATTTAAATGTATTAATGAGTATATATGTAATATTATATATAGAATTATAATTAGATAAGTGATGCTTGGTAGGACCTAATGATTTACTTGGGAATATTATATAATTATAAGAGTTTCTATCATTATCATTTCATATGTGCTTAGGAAGGTAGTATAAAAAAGCCTACAGACATGTAAAGTATATAACGACTCAAAAAATTATTTTACATGGTAGATTTATCAATTTATTTAATAAAAATAATTCATGATCCCATCCAACATGTTCAATAAAAATGATCCTAATTATCCCTCTAGGATAACATAAAAAGACCCACCATTATAATTTTTCATCCAAGGAATTATATATAACAAGCCAAGTATCACTCATGACATTGTATAAAAGCATAACCATTTTATCCCATCCATTTAATACCATACAAAGAATCTAGGTATCGCTGATGGTAGGGTATAATAGGATTCCCCAACAAGATCATCCAATGTAATTGATTAATGAACCATGTAAATCTCATGGGTAGTATAAGGAATTCTCCTAGTGATCCCCTCAATGGTTTTCTATGAAATAACACACATATCATTTAGGGTGTATCATGATTCATTTAACCTGTGAGCTCATTGAAAAAACTATATAATGCGTAATCTATGTATCACTTATGGATAGATATTATTCATCGTTCAAATGATATTTAATTAATAAAGAGTCCCATATTAGTAATGATGTCTTGTTATAATACACATTTAATAATCAATAGTCCATGAATATATCCATTCCAGATTATTATTTATTTATAGAATTTGATCAATTATATTCTAGTAATATTTTTGAGGTCATTTGGAGGTCTATTTCTTCTTGGATCATTTGATACATGTAAAAAACAAGTCCATTAAATTAATTTTTATTCTTGTATCGAGTTGTAATTTTTTATTTGTCATCAAATTTCTTAATTATTTGGTATAGATCAATTGTAGAAAATTTCCTTTTACATTTCATTCTATTTTAGTTCATCATTTTATCTATAAGGATGGTCATGAAAATATATATATAATTCTCTTAATCAGAGGTTGAAACATTGACACCATTCTTCATTCATTTAATTCCACACTATTGGAAAATGTCTCTAAACTATGGTTTTTGAGAAAACCGTTTTCATAGACTCACCAATACCCACACTTTTCATGAACCATTGGTATAGGTGACACTTTTTGACCTATACCCATGGTTCTTGCTAAACCGGGGGTATAGGGTTCCCGCGTAATTGTGAGAAGCTGAATCATTTCGCTATAATACTGCAGGAAAACCTATACCCACGGTATACATTGATCTTTGGGTATAGGTGGCATCTATACCCACAGTTTTCATGAACCGTGGGTATAGAATTCAATATATAATCCTATACACATGGTTTTCATAAACCATGGGTATATAGGGCACGTATACCCACAGTTTCTCTGAACAGTAGGTAGACGCTTTGGTACTAAATCCTATAACCATGGTTTTTGTAAACCGTGGGTATAGCTTGGATCTATACCCACAGTTTTACTGAACCGTGGGTATGTGGTCCCTTATTTTTTAAATAATATAAAATATATATAACCAAAAAATGTATAATCAATTGTAATTATACATAGTGTAGTGGTAAGCCTGTTTTCCATCCTAAGTGAAACATGGGTTCAAAACGTCTGTGATTAGTTTTATTTAATCTCATTTTTTAAATATATATTTATAATAACTTATATGTAATTATCAAACGAATTTAATGTATCCTAGTGGTACTGGAATTCCACTGCATCGCTATAAGAGGGTTCAAATCTCGGTTTTAATATATTTTTTCTATAGCAGCTTAAATTGATATTATTAGTTAGATATATCTAAATATAAGCATAATTTAAGTAGTTTAGTTGGTGAGATGATGTGGTTTACACCTAGAAGGTCACGAGATCAAAACTATTTGATTTGTTTTTTCTGAGATGGATGATGTATATTTATATATATTGGTAGATGAAGACATATATATATTAAAAGTATGTAGCTCGGTTGGTGAGGCAGTAGAATTTCGAATTGTATCTCATGATATCAATATTCAGCAGCTACATTTTACATATTTTGATCTGTTTATTTTTTTATTTTTTACCCACAGTTTTGCAGAACCTTGGGCATAAGAATTTTACTAATAATTATACCCACAGTTTAAAACCATGGGTATTTTCCTATGACATGTTGGAAAATAGCTATACCAACGATTTGTAAAACTGTGGGTATAGGTCAATGACCTATCTCGATGCCTTGGATGACCATGGTTTCCAAAACCGTGGGTATAGCCTATACCCAAGGTTTTGGGGGATATACGCATGGTTTTGAACAATGGGTATGGGTTATTTTTCAAGTAGTTTCATTTAGCATCTAATTATGGGAGAGGTAGTGAACGAACATTAAAATGTGATTTTTAATTCTATGAATAAGCATAAAGGTCCTGGAATATGGGTGAAACACAAAAAGGGGAGGTTCTAGTCATGGTATACATCCACCAATAGAAAATATTAAATGCCAAATGAGAATATGAATTTATGATTATCCATATATTAAAATAATGTTTCATTAAAAGGTAGTGCATGGAAAATCTATCACATGACACAATGATGTATTTCCTTAAAATGATAGAATTTAGGAAAGAAAATACAGCAGTCACCTAAACTTTATATAGGAAACATAAAAAATCCATTATTTTTATTTTATTTTCACAAGAATGGGAGAAATAAAAATTTTACAAAAACCCCTAAAATATTGTTATTTTTCGCATATGAAGATAGTATTGAAGATTTTGAGTTAAAAGAAGAAATTAATAGGTAGTATTTATATATTTACTAAATCTATTCCAACACACCTAATGGAATTTGATTCAGATCTCATGAAAGTGAGATCTTCCAAAATGAGGGGAAGAGGAAGGGGAGGTGTGTATGGGGAGTTCTTGGATTAATGGGGGAAGAAAATAGGGTAAATTAATTTTTTTTTCGTTGGGGGAAACTAGTATTTTATCAATTTTATGAGGGGAACAGTTAGTATACAGGGTTTAGATAACATTTCTCTATTTTTGATGCTAAAACTACCCTCGATCCACACACTGAATGATTTCTCCACACAATTAGGGCTAGATGTGTGCTAACCATGATGTTTTACCAGTTAAGTGACACTAACCATATGGCTTATGCACATTATTTTCCAAACAATACACAACCCATGTAGATCACCATTGTATATTTCGATAGATGTGCCACACAGTTTCTCACCCAACCTAGCATAGCCTAAAAAAATGAAACGCCCCCATTAAGGGTCTCATGGTTTAAACAAATCGTTTTCACTTTTATTTATCTCATGGAAAGATATTTTTAGATACCAATGTCCCCAAATATTAACTAAACACCCAAGACTCCAATATTCCCTTAAAACCCATATGAAAGTAACACTTTTAAGTGTTAAAATGCTCAAATATAAATTTTTAATATAAATTCAATATATGGCCGAATCATCAAATGAAAAATTAGATTTCCCATGGAATTTTCAATGCTCTAAAAATAATATATGATAGAATATTTCCATATTATAACTTATCATCCTTTAGAATCCTTGGAGAAATAAAGAGAACGAACCCTGATCTACTCGGGCTATGATTTTTTATTCAAACGGTCACATTTCATTTCAAAATTACTAAGGAATCTAAAATAATCTCACAATGTTTATGGAAAATAAGTCATTGAAACTAGATCCAAATCTAATATTCCAAATTAGAACTTTGAGATGGTACACACTCAAGCATGTCTAACCTAAGACTTGATCATGTCATTATATCGTACATTATCAGCCTTATAACACTTCCCACAATAGGTACTAGCTCTGAAAGACCAATATTTATTCAAGGTACAACCACCATCAGAAAATATTGTTCAATTATAACCTTAGTGTTCTAATGATTCACTTTTTAACGTTTTTTGAACTTCACAAAATATGAAATTCTCAATCAACCTCCTTAAGATAGGTTAAGATGTGAAAATAATTTTTCTTTCATAGACCTTTTCTCGACTCATCATGATGAATATATTGATGGTGTTTTTCCAAAACCACATGAAACTAATCAAGGGGAAACAAATAGAGAAAGTACCATCATACTATGTATGAAAACACTCGGCCTTAGCAACTGACACATTTTAAAACCCAATACAAAAAACTTTAATATAAGGTATCTTGAGATCTCTCTAAGTTCATTTATTTAAATCATTTACTTGATTATGGAGATATCTAGGACTGAACAAACCATTTCTATGAACATTTCACAACATGACCATATGTGCATACTCAATAAAGTGCCCATGGATCATCACACTTAAACATATCATCTGAGTCAGACAATAGTCTAGGGTTATTTGAGAATCAACTACTAGAGTCCAAGAATATCGTCCACGGTATCCCATTATTAATTGCTTACTAGTGAAATATTTGTACATTATTGAGACATCCACGTATCAAGAACACTGACTCATCCAAACATGGGTAATTCATCTGGAGATCAAGTCATAGAATTTACTAGATTCCATGAGTCTGATAAAGACCTCCAAACACAGGAATCCTATTTTCACATAAAATGTTAAATCACCTATAATATGCTTTATAATCCGTTAGTGAAAATATGAAATGATTATATTTATTGAGTCAACAAAAAATTTAATTATTTATTTCTATCAGTGTATAATCACCACTCTCATATTATATCTTGGATGATTTCAAGATAAAGGGAATGGTCGTTATAAATCCAAGAGTATAATAAAAGGATATCATGACTACCAATAAGCTACATGAAACTTATTTAATTTTCAAGAAGAAGATTTTAGTATGGTTTCTAACCAACCATAACAAATTCTGGTAAGAAGAAAAATTCAACCATTATTAGATGACTTACATTAAAATATCTTGGATGAACGTACGAAGACATATTCATTAACTAAAAAATATTCCCTTACTAATTAAGTTTCATATGATATCTTAAAAATAACCATCGAAGTCTAACCCAACTCATGGAGTCATTATGTTTTCTTCACATATCCAAACTTTTTATTATTTTCTACATTACATAAACTAACACGAATCACTAGAAATATATTATATAGTTCAACCATAGGTGTCGAGCCAAAATATAACATAGAAATCCATCCAATCCCATAAGGGGTTTTTATCTTCAGTATTTCCTCATGTTTTATATTCATAACTCACTTTCCGAAAGGGAATTCAGAGGTGAAGGTTACCATTACCAATATTTATTTAATTGTTTCTCTCCCTTCACAGTTGAGGGCATGCCTAAACATGTTTAATGGGATTCAACCATCCTTCAGAGTATCCAAGTCATATTTTACTGATAGTGGACACTCATATCATAGTTCATGCTCCATCCACCACCATACATGTGTTTTGGATGTGGCCAACTAGCTCTTACCAAGAACTAATTAAAAGAGATGAAAATAATCCACTTATGATAACACTATATTAAATTTACTCTATATATATTTGTGATGATTTATAAGACAAAATCTCGCATTCCACTGAAATAAGGTATGAGATAAAAACCAATACCAATTGGTAGTATTATAACACATAATCCTTTTTTTCATTGTCATCCTGAGTAACGGGACAAGACAGTTTCCTCTAACACCAAGATCACTCTTCATAGAATATATCCCATGATCAGAATGTAGAATCCAAAATAATAAATTATTTCCACATCAATCATATTATTCACCTTAACATTTTACCATTTCGATTTGTACCACATGTATTAATTCTTACTACACTTAGATTCTATAAACACAAAGACTCACTGTGTCTAAAATGATTCACAATAATTTATAAAGGTTTTAATTTTGTGGGTGATACCAACACCATGAAAACACCTTATTAAAATATTAATCATTATATTTAAATAATGTAACTCTAAAAAGATCACTAGGCCCTATAACATTTCATTTATTTCCAATCAACAATAGAGTAATTATAGGACAAATGATAATGTTTTTATTCAAGAAAAATATCTCTGCAGGATTTAGAATGCCCTTATAAAAGGGTTAAACTATGAACACCATTAAGGGTTAATTTTAGCTATTACACGAATTCAAAATTATTTTAAACATTAAATAAGATCCATTTAGAAATAACAAGTACCATTTATGAAGGAAACTGTAGTTAATAATTTAATTTTCTAATTCCATAAAGAATCCTAGGAAAGTTATATCAAATATAATTATATGAATTTCTTATTTAGATAACATCATGTCATTATATAGGTAATTTATCATATAAATTCATTTTACGTATTTCAACATTTAGTCATAATTCCTCACATTTGGGATTGTTTAATGAAAATTTCAATACCAATTCATATAGGAAGACACCCTTTAGTTTGTGATTGGAATTTTAATTAAAAAATCCTCATAAAAGTAAATATCATAGGAAGAATAAAGGTATGTTATCACTTAAATGGGGATTGGTTATTAAATATGAAACCATATTTCTATATATTAAACCATATAATCCATTACATACACTTTAAATAAACAACACATTATCATTGATACACCCCCTTGGTTTAAGTAATAAAGTATTAATGATAATTATTGCCAATTAGGGTTTTGATATTTCATTGAAAACATTGAAATTCTTATTAGGTTAATCATATTCATAAAACTACATGATTACCCTTATTGGGTCGAGTAAAGTCTAGGAGGAATCTAGAAATACGGGTCATCATTCCCAAATTGTAGAGGTATGTTCCCTTACACATTGTTATGGAACACCATTTATCTGAAATTATTTTTATTTTTTATCAAAAATTAAAAACATTTATACTAATACAATGGACTATTAAGATGAATTGTAATTACCAGGTTATAAACATACTAGTATTTATAAATTACAATTATAAATCATGTAACTACACCTAATTCATTTCCTTCGATTTTATAATCTAATAAGTCCATTTATAATTGTTTGATTATATGGGTGACTCCACCAAATTTATAAAGGAATATACATTTTATAAAATTTTATTTCATTACATGTAATCACAACATTAAATGTTTAAAATTATTAAACCAGTGGACCATGGCTCATACATATCATGATTATTTAGTTAATGTGTCACAATCACTCTATATAGTAAAACACCATTTAAGATGATGTAGAATGTTTAATAACCAATCATATGTTATAATTATAACCATACATGTTATCATGTTTGTAGTGAAGAATAATGAAAATTAAATAGGAAACCAAAGAATCATTGTATATATAAACAAATCATACTAAATAATCACCTAAACGTGGTTTACGTATAATCAGGAGGCTAAATCACACATGGAACATCCAATATATCATTCGATAGTCCTGGAATGAAACTGAAATAGCATTGAATATGAAGGGTGTTTTAATATATATTAACATATAATGATGAATTTAATGATATTTCTATCCATATTGGGCCAAGGATACCATAAATATCAAATAGTAGTAAGTAGTAGAATGTTCAACAATCACTATAGGTGAAATCATAATCCACTATAATAAATAATAACAAGAATAACAGTCCCATCGCTGGCCACATAGTATTTTCCTCATGTGGGGGTCGATGAATACCATACATGGCTATTTTCAAAGCAATGACATATTTTTTGTATCATGTCTACCATCAAAAAATAGTAATCATTGGAAAACATTTACTCCAATACAAATTTGTAATGTCTGAACCTAGGGGCCACTGAAATGGAACCTTGTACTAGTTGATCACCCGTCCCCAAGAGAACAACATCATATTCAATTGGATTTCGAGTAGTATACATGGTCTAATAATTATATGGTGGAGAAAATATACCCTCATGACCAAAATTACACAATAGTATAATATAATAAATCAATCAACAATAGACCTATTATAAATTAGAGGTAGAACTTGAAAATAATAATTCATAAAATGGACAACTCCAAATGCACAACCACGCATGTACATATTATTCTACAATATGTAAGTAGTATCCATACACCAGGGCATAGAAAATGATACAAAAATAAATTCAAATCTTCATAATCTATCTCCATGAAAATTTTGATCTTTGGATCAATCTTATTCTATTTATACCCAATATAAAATTAAAACACCACACGAAAAATTCATAAAACTAAACCTGAAATCATGATTTCTATTCATGTACCATAGATAAATAGAATCTCAAATTGAGTGCGATATATACTCAGTAGACCATCACCAATGGTGTCTAACGAAATGCAGGCTATGAGTGAAAAAATATAGTTATGTTCAGATATAATAATAACTGGATGAATAAGAAAATAAAATAAATCAAGTCTATTTATCACTATGATACAGTATGATATATTTTCTTTTAAATAAATCCATTCTCTTTGATATCATTCAAAACACACAACCATGAGTGTAAATAAATTGTAATATTCTATAATATTATACAATTGAGGTTAAAATTATATAAATTAATATAATAACTAGATTATGAAAATTTTATTTTTTATCCATGTATAAAATAAATTCCATTATTATATATTTATAATAATTAAAAATAAATAAACTGGAAGAAAAAATATTTTTTAAAAAATAATTTTTTTTAATGAGTGGTTTCATCACATTTTGATAAATTATTTGAAATAGATTTTTACTTATTTTTTAACATTTATTAGAAAAAATTAAACCCATTTTTTAGTTATTAATATCAAAATTAACATTGTGGGAAATGTTTTTAATTTTTTGAAAATATTAATTTTTTGATGAAAATTGAAAAATATTGGGTTTTATTCAAAACATAATATTAATTCAAATTATTTACAATGTGAGATTAAAATTTGAATTGGTTATAAATTAAAATTTTATCAATGATATTAAATTTTTTCAATTTTTTATCCATGGTATTAATATTTGGATCAATTTTAATAGTTAAACTATACGTATATATGAAAACATTCTTTAGAAAACCTATTTTTTGACAAGTATATGAGTATTAATTTAAATTTAATTTTACCACATATGGGAATTGAATATAGAAAATTATAATCCATATTTGTATTAATAACAACTAATATTACATAATTAGGTCAACATAATTTTTTACCATAATTAATGGGAAAACAGAAAAAATTAATTACGATGATTAAGGTAAGAACTGATTAACCAAAGGTTAAACTAAAAAGATAATGGTCAAAATGACCAAAATATTGGTTAATTATTATTTTCTGACAATATTTTCATCCATTAATCATTAATATTATATAATGATACCTTTTTTATCCTTTAGGAATTTAAAAAACACAGGAACAAATAATGTTTTTTAAAAATTCAATGTGTGTCATCTCCCCCACTTATAAAAGGTCACACTCTCTCCCCTCATATTCACACTCCCAGAGTCATTTTTCATGGATAAAAACTTATTGTATAACTTAATAAATTTTATCCCCTAGTCATATAGGCCTTATTTTCATTAGGAATTCAGCTAAAAAGGATTTATGTATAAACATAAAGAGTACCTCTAAAGAGGACGTAAAATTTCGAAACATTCATTTGGTTTTATTTCTTATTACATTAACTTTAAATATTATTCAACCATTATAAAATAATGAAACTAGTATATAATATATTGTGAGTAATTATTATTTTGATTATATAAAATATATTAATTTCCTCTTCAATCAAATGGAAAATAAAATTGTTAATCATGTGTATGGTGAACTATCACCTCATGAACTGATGTAATTCATTTACAATGAAAAAATTTCAAGGATAGATTTAATAATTGATCTAGAATTTACGAATTAAATTTATGATATTAATTTTCTTATAGATTTATTATATCACATTTACCAACATATATTTCATTCTTGGTAGTATATGATAAAGTCATTCGGGTGTTCGGCGGAATACCGCCTCATGAAGCGATGTCACTCAATATTCATTTAATATTTACATGGAAGGTAGTGAGGTAATAATTAATTAATATAAGAAATATTTATTAACTATAAATAACTATATAAATATAACATCACATAAAAATTCTTATTTTCAGATATTTAGAAAAATTATAACGTCGCTCGTGCATATGTGTGGACTGCCGCCTTTATATTGTAATGTGGAATGTTCTTAATTTTATTTTCAAATATATGATATTAATAATTTATTTTATTAAAATAAATTATATATATATAATAATAACATAGATTTAATGTTTAATTAATATTTATTTTTCATTCGTTTCCTCATTAGTGAAGAATGGAAATAACTTTCATTCATATGTACGACCTATTGTCTCCATGAACGGTGTAATCTATTTTCTATCTAAAAATTTTATTTATTTATATTAATAAATATTTAATGTATATAAATTATATTTTTATCATTTTTAAAATTAATGATATTATGAAACAATGATCAAATTAAATGAACCAAAATTACAAATAGAAAACATACATGAAAAATGAACCATTTATCACAAGAAACTGCTATATAAGATAGCATTGTTAAGAAATGTTTCCAAAAAGACTATAAGTAAATCATATATGTTATTATATATATGATTATTTTTCTATAATAGATTTATAAAAAAACCATATTTATTATACAGGATTTATGGATACCTAGAGAGAAAATCGTACCTCGGGTAAGTCATTTTTGTCTCAATTTTCCTTCATTAATACAAATATAATGTAATACACCTATGTTATTTTAGTGGATTATTAATTTATAAGTTTCAATGATAATTTTTAAAGATAACCACTTCAATATTATTTTATAAATTTTGTAGTATAATAAACTTTATTATCAAATAATGGTAATTTTCCTCAAGAAATGAACCAAGTGATCTCTCAAAATAATTTTATATTTCAGATGAAATAAATTTATGTTAATGATGATTTAATATGTATAAAATCCAATGATAACAAACATACTAATTATAATGATTCTTTTTTATTAGTTTGACCAAGGATGTATGCTTTTTATTTCATTCTCCATATTAATCTGAATGGTTTTGGATGATGTTTATCGATTGAGTAATGTATTAACATTTCTTATGACATTTTTTATAATATTAATTTTAATGTTTATTATTTTTCACCCCTTAATATTAGGACTTCCTTATACTTAGTAAGTGATGGGTGGGGCCTACTATAGCCCCTCTATGCATTACTTGGTCTCATGAGATAAACTAGACATGGTTTTTGGTTGGGGCCCTAACCATTAATATAGGATGCCTTGGCATGTGGCCTTGAAGGTATGGTTATAATGTGTGGAATTATTAATTCCCTCATTATGTGATTATTTATTGATGTCCATGTGATAATTTTTTTTGTTATAATATCAATTTAAATGTTTCAAGCACATATGATAATATATATGGAATTATTTTATCATTATATATTAATTACGTGTTATTCTCATGATAGTGGTTAAAATGCTTGATTTTATATTTTTACAACTAAATATTAATTATTCTTTCTTTATTCCTAGATTATTCTATACTCATACTATTAGTAACCATTTAACCTTACACATTTCTTATGTTTCATTCCTTACGATGAAAATACAAGTATTATGATTGATAAGAGGGGTTATTATAGAAGAAATAATGACTCACAAGAAGAAAAAACATTGGTGTACATTATGTTTCAATATATATAATGAGATTAAATTTTGTATCTTATTACGAAGAATACTAAAAAAAATTCTTCTTTGGGATGTGTGTCATTTCATTTTATGAAAATTCAAAAATGTAACCATTCACTTGGGCGATAGGATTTATGGATTTATGATTCGTATTATAGAATGATTAGTATAAATATTGCAAAATAGGGATAGAAAAACCTATATTATGGAACATAAACCCATGATATAATTTTAGGATAAGTATATAAGAAAATACTAATGTTATTACAAGGAATATATTATATTTTTTCCATGAAATACAGCCTAAAAGTGGACGTAGTTATATCCCAGATGTACCTCTAGATAATAATACCAAAAAATGAATGTCAGTCATGACATGATTATTACCTAGTACTTAATAATGGGCCTTATTATTTAACATATAATGACACTCAGAGGGGATTTATTTGGGTTAATTAACATTTTCATTACTAAGCATTATTAAGGGATTGAGAAACAAATTTTGATGATGATGTTGTCCAAAAAAACATGGTTATGAATATGAGATTATCCTTGTATTAAATATCAATTAATATTAAGTGTTTCACTAGTTTTGGTATTTTAAAATATTTTTAATAATTTTATAAACTAATATAGTTAATTACTTTTTTAGAAATGGTGCCTAATGTAAGGAATATGAACCATATAAATTAAAAAACCACATATTGGAATTTCCCTATTAGAATATATAATGAAACAGGTGATGGAACATCAGTTGAAATTTATCCAACTATAACCTTATTTGGGTAGTCAAATCTATTTATGAGTAATAAACTTTCTCATATTCTTAAGCCTTCTGAAGCACCACATGGTTTAACAATGTTAAACAACTTACTAAATCAGGAAACCAATAGCATTCAATGGGGATAATTGTTTTTGAAAGAGTAATAGATATGCTAAATATAAAATATTTTTATCACTATGGGGAGTAATTAAATGGAGTATGTATTCACATAATTTTATCTTCTCTTGAATGATGTGTATCAGTGGTGTTTATTGATTAAAAACTATAAGGATAAAGAATACATAGTAATCAGAGAATATGAGGATTTATAGGTTCTCTTTGTTGAAAAATTATTTTCTCACTAGCAGTGGGAAGATATGGAATAAAATTATTGAGTCTAAGAAAAAAATAATATAAAATGTTTCTACATTTGAATCCAACTTTACAAGGTTATCAATTAATGTTGTCAACTACATACGTAATCAATAGGGAAATATTAACCATTTATTTTATGGGATTAATCTAATATTTTAAAAGAAACTAGTATCCTAAAATTTCTCATCATTTGAGTATAATGTATCATGTTTTATCAGGACAATGAAATAATTCCCCATGTATTATTGATTTTAAGGAATGGATAATAAGAAGAGGGATTGTGAGCACACTAGAAAATGAAATATGGAAAAAATAAAGGTGAAAGGGTGGAAAACACATCTTTTAATAATGGTTGAAATAAAATCTATGGAACATGGTTAATATTAATGAAAATTTTAAATAATTGGGTTAATAAAGGTCACCATTATCATGTTTTCAAAGGAAATAACAAATCTTGAAATGGGAAATACATCAACTATATTGATATGGGAAACTATGAAAATTATTATCCTAAGTGTCAGTGTAATTTTTCAAATAAAATGAAAAGGGGTAAGGCCAATATTATGAAATAACTATTATTGAGGATGAAGTTCCTAATGATGTGGTGATAAGTTGATTAATCGTATCCTTAAATTTTACTAATGTTTTATTTGATTCCGGATCACCATAGTCCATTAATTCTTAATTGTTTTTACGAATAATTTTTATTTTTCTAGCACCTAAATAAGGTCGTTATCAGTCAAATATTATAGTGGTAGGCTTACCAAAAAGGATGGGTTATTCAGTACTCATTATGACATGTAAATGTTCTGAATTTTCTAAATTCATTATTATACATATCGTTGATTTTGATATAATAATTGGAATGGAATGTCATTCAAAATATGAGGACAAAAAATTCTATAAGGAGATAAAAGATATGTTTCACTATGAAGATGTGAAATTTATTATCATTAGAGGGTATTCTTCATAATATTAATCATTTAATGATCCAAACCAAGTAGTTCTTCTTAGTGATATTCTTGGGGAAGGGCAGAAGGAAAACTATTTTGATGGAAAAGGTAATATTCAAATCATGGATGTACCTATTGTGCATGAATAAATTGATTTATTTCTTAAGGAAATTTCCGAGACATCCACTAGAGTCTTTTGTTTAGTTTTTAATTTAATATATCCATGATTCAAGACAAATATGAAATATTCCCTATAGAATTAAAATAATAGAGTTAGTAGATTCTAAGAAACAACAACATGAGTTCTTTATTAATGGATTCATGATCACTAGTGTTTCACCTTGGGGATCCCCAATTAATTTTATTTGAAATAAACTTGAATCTTATAGGTTATTATTTAATTTTAATGCTATCAATTATATTATGAAAAAAGGTATCATATTCCTCGTATTGGTAACTTATTTTTTCAACATTATGGAGGTCAATATTTATAAATGATTTAGTTTCATTTTGGGTATCATCAAATGAGGGTAATGAAATATGATATTCAGATGAAATATTTTTGTCTAATGTATGGACACTATGTGTTCTCAATAATTCCATTTGGTTTTATTAATTCTCTATCTATATTCATGGATCTATTGAATATAGTTTTCAATAATCTTCTGGAAACAATTTTTGTGGTATTTATTGATTATATCTTGGTATACATTACAATCAACACGTACCATGATAATAACTAGTGGGTCATTCATTAGTCTTTAAAAAGACTAGAGTTAATTGGAAAATTTCGTAAGTGGAAATTCAAGCTTCATAAAGTTAATTTACTTGTCCATATTAACTACTTGAATATAATCTCAGTTAATCCTATGATGATAAGGTAGTCCAAGAATGGCCTACACCAATAATAATAAACCTTGAATATATTTTCAATGGTTTGGAAGGTTACTATCATTGATTTTTTCAAAATATTTTATTATTATTCGACCCATTAACCAAGGATACCTATTAAGGAGTTATGTTCATAATAAAATGAATGTGAAGAATATTTGGATTCATTGAAGAGGATATTGGTGAATTATCTGATATTAGATCTAATATCAGGAAATGATATGTTTTTAATATATATTGATTCATTAGAGAGGGTACTTGGTCTTTTTGTAATTCATAAGGATAAATTTATTAATTATCTATCTTGGAAGATAAAAATTTATAAAAAAAACTATCCAACCAATGATCTTGAGTTAGAAGTTTTAATCATTGTTTTGAAGATATGTAGGAACTATATTTACGGGGAACGATTTGAGATATAAATTGATCAAGATATATTGAAACAAATTTTCCCATAGATATATATAGACATGGGGAAAATAATATATCTCAAGATACTCAAGGATTGTGATATCTCAACACACTTATAATGACCTTTGTTATTGGGCTTGGTAAAATTTAAAAATGAATTTGAAATATAGTATTTTTGGATGGTCAATTATTTAAATAGTGGCATGGAACATAATTTTGAGAGTTTTGATTCTTGAATTATTATTTTAATCATTGTTTACATTCAAATAAGTGTTTAGGGTGTTTTGTTGAGTTTTAGGATTACCAGACCATGGAAACTCAAATTCAGAAGAGGCGGGTTAAGGGGAAATTTTTTTCTAAAACAGTTTGTACCACCAGGTGAAATTTTGATACTAATATAGTAGATAGGGTGATCCCAAATTGTTTTTTCTAAATATATTAAAGGATATTCATGGGTATGTGGGTGGTACAATCATCTTGATAGGGAGAATTTTCATGGGATGCAGACGATTTTCCAAACCTTTCGGCCAGCCCAGGTGATGGTGTTCCTTGGGTAGTGCTAAACACATACTTGTAACATGTTTTGGAATACCATTCATCCATACCATGTGATTAATTTAAATGGGTGAAATAAATATTTCCCACTCTACAATTTCAATTATTTCTCCCCATTTATTCTAATCCTTCTCTGCACGGAACATCCCACCAAGGGTTCCCTACTCCTCTTATACTTCTAGGGGATATCATCTTCATCCGGCCACTTTTTTTATCACTACTCATACCCCCATTAATGATGGGTTCCATTAATTCCCTTAATGAATCTATTTTTTTATAATAAAACCCCTTATTAAGGTGTAATCATTTATAAAATATAATTAGTATAATTAATTGAATTAACGAGGAAGTTGAAGAGATTGTCCCTTTAATATATCATACATTAGTTGTTCAACCCCCAATTAAGGTATTGGATACATCATTTATTGAATGAACATGTTGAATCGTGTGTGGTATTAATTTAATTATGTTTTATTTCATGGAACCATCATATATAGTGTTACCAGTATTAAATAGTCCACTTGTCCCATAACACTTCTGTTTTCTTGTAAATTTCCATAGAATTCTTATTCATTATTAATAAAGTAGTTATGTTAGAAATTATTTTATTATGGCCTTTATTATGTAATAATTGAAATAAATAATTGGAATATACCTCTTTGTGTCCTTGAGTTTTGTTGGAATGTTTACAAAATGAAATTTCTTGTATTTGATGTTTTTTTAAATGTTTTATAGGTGTTTTGAGCGATACATGGATTCCAAAGTAATAAATCTATGGATTGTCTCATAGGATGTCAAAAACAATATGTATGATGATAAATAATTGTTTCCATATTTAAAAAAAACAGGGAAAGGGCTCATAGTTTCCCTAATAAACGTTATTCAATTAGTGATACTTAGGTTTCCTCTTAACGAAACACCCAGGATATTATCTTATATATATTGAGAATATTATTCCTTTGAGTGATAATAGTATCCTAGGGGATATATAATGGAATATATCAGTGGAAATATGGTTATACGATTCCATGAATGATACTCAGTCCCCTATGTGTGATACTTTTTATGGGGTTAGTGGATTATGACTTATAGAATACCGAGAGTGATAATTGATATTCCACTATATGGATCACCATGGACATAATCTTATCGTGAAGTGTAATTATATTTCTCCCATTGGGATCATTAAGAAACCACTTTTTATATCAACTTGGATAATACCATTATGCCTTTTTTATTTAGAACCATAATGCATCTTGTTAAATAACATTGAAATGCTAGTTTATTATATTTATGGACTTGTTCTCCAAGCCAATATGCATGGGTTTGATATAGGATTGTATTAATCTTTTATGATGGGACCAGTTATTCCACCTTGTTATATGACTAGTCATTATTTATATCCATATAATATCTATATATGTTTAACCTAGTTCAGATATATTTCGGATTAGTCTGTAGAAGGTATGATCAGCCTGGTGTCCTTAAAGATAATGAGCTGACATGTTAGCGTTTATTTATTTATTTATTTACCTATATTATCTGACCAATATTGTATATTACACATACTGACTATATTACTTTATGAACCATTCAAGGTGACCTACTAAATATATATGACATAATTTTCAGGCTTCAACTATACTAGGGAACCCAAATAGTCTTCATTGATTGCCGGATCATGATACATGGATTATAATGTCATACATGTACCTATGAGTGATGAGAGCAATTTTGAGACATAGCTTAATATGATCATGTTGATTGAGCTTGGGGTGTTTATCTATTTAATCATTGGCGTATTTTATTATTTCACCTCCTGTTTTATATGTCTTTAGATTATTATGTTTCAGCATGGAAGGCATGCATGATAGAATGTAAGCATTTGCCAATTTTTTCTCAGTTATTTTTATCTTCCCATGATTTGACTTAATTTATGCATCTTCCATTATTGATTGACTTATTTGATATATATTATACTACTATTAATCAGTAATCATTCATTTATTGTCCCCTAAATGTACTATGACAAGACTTTTGTTTCTAGTCATCCACCTCTAGCATATATGGAGGCGCGCTTTAGGACATGTGGTGACCGGTACAACAACTAGTTTACTAGTCATTGAGTCCTAGATTCATCAAAGTGGAATCAAATTGTTTAATTTTCTTTTTCATAAATTATTGTGTTTTTTGAAAGGATAATAAATTTTTTTAGAATCCTGGTAAATAGATGAGTATGTGATTAATAATCCCACTGATCCCATTATGAAACATTTTTTATTTACACCCATAAACCGCTATTTAAAAATGGTTTTGTATTGAAAATTAAAAACACTATTACAAATTTCACTTAGTGTTTGATTAAATAAAATAAATTTTATCACTATTAAATAGTAAAATTTTATATGTATTTATGATTATATTGTGGGAGGAGTTGTCTAAGAGGTCCCATGCAGAATTCAAGAAATGTGGGACTAGTCTACACAAGATCCCAAGCACCATTGTGGAATTCATTATTTAATGTGGATAATCCATGAATCCAATTTTTATTAAAATTGGTGGGTTAGTTATAAAATATATGGGATATATTTTTATATATGATCAGGGTACCAAATTAATCCATTTGGAGGCCCAAAAGTGGCCAACAATGTAGGGAAATTGTATGCGTGCCAGATTTGATCACCATTCTTTATCTCAGAAATAACTCGGGTCTTGCACATCCAATTTTTCGGATTCCACATCCATTGGACATCTAACACATACGACCACATCTTTATTTTTGTTTATGATAATGGGATGAATTGTTGTAAGTATTCCTGTTTAATGAACTTGGTGGAAAATCTACCATGAACATCCTACATACACCCACAGACCATTGACTATTCATTGATCCAACTGGAAAAATTAATCTTTAAAACAATCCCATGACTCATTTAATATGATGAAATTACTAGGGTTATGGGTGTGCCTAATTTGATATAATTATTCATCCTTTTTCTCCCACTTCTACATCATGTACTTCTAAACCACTTAGTGATCAATTTCAGGGGATTCCTTAGTTGTAATTCTGTGCTCTATGTCTTTAATATTTGGATGGTGATTGAATATAATGATTTTTATTAAATTTTTTTAATTTCATAATTTTTATTTTTTATTCCTATTTTATAATATAAAAAAAAGGAACATGAATACTCATTATTTCATGCATAATCCATATCATGTGAATATTTGAGCATGTTCTCCACTTTTCTCACACCTTCCCATTCATGAGTGTTTGGATGGATTAAATCCGTTGATAAAACCCCGAATCATGAAACCGTGAAAATCCATTTTCTTTTATTGTGGATAATTTTTTCATTAACTCTAATATGTTAATCTCATTATGTTTTTTATGGGATTCATTCATCATGTTCGGTTTTTACATTAAATCAATTTTTTTGAGTGGCCTCTACTAATTATTATCATTGATCTATTAAATACTATGTTTTAAAATACTAAGAACTCGCCTACCATACTAGTTTTATAGTGTATAAATCATGTAATAAATTATCTTTCCACTTCCAGTGATAGAAATGATAGATGTCCTTTAAGGGATGCTCATCTATATTGATCATGATTTCTCCAACCAATTTCTCTCCCATAGCAATAAAATTTCATTTTATTTAAATCAATAAACCCCATGTCTTCTAAAATAAAATTAATATTTAATTTTCATGATAATACCCTTCATTTTAATTTAATCATATAAGGCTCTATCATGAGATAACCTAGGCTACCTACTACTTTGTAAAAAATATAGTAAAAATAACCATTAAATTTTTCTTTCTCAATAACATGATCAAATCTGGGAACCATGTCTGAAGTGTGAAGTTCATTTTTTAGTTATTTTATTTCTTTATTTTTTATTATCCATTTCAATATTATCCCCTTATCATTTTTTTGATGTTTGTTTGTGTTTTATATTTTTTATCCCCATCCTTAATTTATTCTCTTTATCTATATATCTATATAATATAAAATTATATTTTATTTTACCATTTAATTATTCTTTTGTGATTTTATTTTTTTCCTCTTCCATTAAATAATGATGAATTAAAAAAAGAAACTTCACAAATTTGTTTCATCAAATTATCTGAAAATGAATAGTTGCATCAAAATAAACAATAAATAAAAAAGGACTTTTTACTCACAAATTAGGTCACATAATTCATTAATGTAAATTAACAATGATTATCCCTTTAGAGAATCATAATTTTTCCCAAACTGATCAAAAATTTGAACAACTAAAACCCCAGAAATCATGTCTACAAACAATCAAACTATAAAAGATCTTACCACCCCTGATGCTGTGTATCGACTTGTGTACATCCAATACCCTGAGGTAGAATCCAAATTGGATCTTTGATCAGGCCTCATCCTCCACCGTCCAAAATTCCATGTTCCTCCTATTGAGGACCCTAAAAATTATCTCAATGAGCTTCACATAGTGTGCTACACCATGAAAGCCCAATTTCTGTATGAGAAACATAGAATGTTAAGGGCCTTACCTTTCTCCAATGATGGTGTTCCCAATGAATAGATATATTATATCCGTGCCATAACTATGGGCTAGAATTACCTTAAATGAATATATTGAGAAATTTTGTGCCCTACCACCCAAATTTCATCAATTAGTAAAGAAATCTACTGAATTAGTCCATCACAAAGAGTGTCCTATCATGAATATTGTGTTAGATTCAAAACACTATTATCATGTCTCCCCACCCCTAAATAAGTGAATGTTTTAAAATTAAATACTTCAATGAGGGACATATACCAATGAATTGTGGTATGGAAGAATATGTACCATGTGGTTCCCTAATTTATAAAACTCTATCCACATCATGTGAAATAATAGTCAATATTTCTCAAAATCCATAAATATTTTGTAGAAGATCAATTATACCGACATAAAGAGTTCATGTGGTAAGTCATTCATCCAAAAAAATTATAATAAACATGATGAGATTCATACCCTTGTAAGATAATTAGATTGAGTATGGGGTAATTCAAACTCTCCTCTCTTTCCATTACATTGTGGTGTTTTTTCAGATAAAATTTATTTATTTTAGTAGTTCCCGCAACCTCAGTATTCTACTGAGTCTTTTGAAACTGTATTCCCTAGGGGTCCATTCCAACAAGAACCTCCCATCAAGAAAAAATCATTCAGTAAAAATTTAAACTCATGGTTGGAATCAAAACCACAGTATCAACAAGTAGCAAACTAGAGCTTTTCTAAAGAGAACTAGAATCATCAAGCCCAATGAATACAAACTTTTTATCCTTTAATATCTCAAAAATAATATTTATCCTCCAAAATATGTACCAAGCCTAGAAGAAATGGGGAATAAAATGGAAACCTTTAAACACTCGTTCTAATATACCACACACTCGTCTACAGAAGATCAATAAAATCATGTGCGAAAATTGGTATGAACAACCGATAAGATAAAGATTCTTTTTTTATATAACTATCATCCAAACCTATTTCCAATCCAATGGATAAAGGTAATATATCTGTAATAAGACCTGATTGTAAAAAATATGTTTCTTCTTCTAGTGATTTTTTAGAACAGTTATTTCCCTCCCTTGAAAAAATCACTTTCTTGATTAGTAAAATTTTCTAATTATGAAAAAACTGAAAGGGTAATCAAATTGTAATTAATGATTCCTCTAAAAAGTTAATTCCTCTTATCTTCCCTCAAACACTCTCTAATCCAAATAAAATTTTTTTTAATGAGATTTATAATCAAATATTTGATGTATTTTAAAAAGAAATTAGTAAACATTCTACTTTTACATGTAGCTAAATAGATTCCCCATTATTCCAACATTCTTAAATAACATTGCACCCGTACATAATGATTGAAGGGGAATAAGAGAGTCGAGCTTGGAAGGAGTGTCTTGGACTTGATAAAAAAAATCCAAACAAATTCAAGGATCTAATAACATTCATGATAATATTCATCATATGGAATCTTTATTATCTTATTGAATTCTTGATTTTGTGGAAACAATTAATGTAATGCCTTGGTACATTTAAAATTCTCATCATGTTAGAAAGATTCAACCAGTTGGAATTATAATTAATGATGAAAAATAGAGAAAAAACACCAATTAGGTGTGATCTTGTACATTCTCATAAATGTGAGGGATCTTGTATTCCCTATAGAATTCTACATGCATGATATGGAAGATACCCAAGCCAAAAGATATGTTACTCTCATAGATTGAAGGCCATTATAGATAAAAACAAGGAAATCATCAACATTAATAATGGTTTGTTCCCTGGATTTTGATAGAGAAAATGTATTTTATGATATCAATGACTCTATGAACACCCTATTGAAGATCACTCCACTCTTCATGTCTGTTCGATTTTTTTTATCTCTAACGAAACACACAAACAACATTCTATCCTCAAACCATAGGTTGAATCAATTATTTTGTCTTTCATAATGGCCTATATGAGTTTTGATTCATGTTTTTAGTGTTGTGTGGGTTAAAAAATGTGCAAATTTTTTGTTTTTAATTTATGAGTGTGTTCATTCTATGGTACCCTTGACCTTTGATGATTCTATAAGTTTCATTTATATTGATTATATTTCCATAATGAATAAAAATTAAAAAATATAATGTCTCATAGATATTAGTCCCCCTAAATCCCCTCCCTCAATACAAAAACCACCAATTTTTTAATTAATACAACTTATATCTAATTGAATATATTCCTATATTGAGTTTTTTGACCAATTTCCCATCATTATTTCCAATAACATCTCTCATCATCAAAAATCAAAATTTCTTAACCAATTGATAGCATATAAAATGTTGATAGGATGGACATTGGAAAATATTCATCGAATTAGACCATATTTTTAGACACCATGTACTTTTATGTGGTTAGGATAAACCAATAAATCATGCGCAATTCTTTTTTAATCCATCTCTCCGTGAAGTGGATAATTTTTAAGTAAGTAAATTCTTTATTTTCAAGATCATGTATCCTATATATGATAGTAAATGGGTCATCATAGTATAAATTGTACCTAAAAATATAATAATGGTTGTTAGAGATGAATGGAATCAATTTTTTACAGAACGTGTGAAAAATAATTGCTGAGTATATAATTACTACTGTCAACTAAATCAATCCATTCTAAAAGACCACTTCCCCCATACATTCATTGACAAAATGATAGATATATTTGATGGTAAGTAACATTATTGATATCATGATTGTAATTGAGGTATTTTCAAATCCATATTTCCACTTAGTACGAAAATAAAACATTTAATTGTCCATTTAACTCATTTTTATATAGATGGATTCATTTTGGTCCCTATAATACTCATGGTTCTTTTCAGCAATGCATGTTGAGTGTTTCTTCATAGTGTCTTGAGAGTTTTATGGATGTTTATATGGTTTATTTTTGTTTTATGGATCTTCCATTGATGAATTATTGGCACACCTAATTTCTATTATCCACTTTTTACTTGAAAAAGAACTCATATTAAGTTACTAGAAATTCAATTTCATGGTTAATTAGTGGATATTTCATGAGAATGTTATTTCAAATGAGGGAATTCAAGTGGATTAATCAAAAATTGAATTATTCACATCCCATGCCTATCCATAAACTGTTTATGATGATTTATCATTCATGGTTTGACCGTGTTTTTACATTATATTCAAAAAATAATTTATAAATATCTCACTTCCCATGTCCCTTTGATTACAAAAAGAATCAGATATTATCTTTGATACAAAATTCCATGATGAATTTAGTTTTCAAAAATGGAGTCTCACTCCACCTTCCATAATATAACTACCCATCTGTGATCTCCCCTTTGAACTTATGTGTAATGTCTCTAACTTCTCAGATAGAGATTTCTAATAACAAGGGATTGAGAAAAATCCAAATTTCCCTGCATATGCCTCATGCACCATTGATCGTGCCCACAAAAACATCAAAACAACAAAAAAACAACTCATTTTTATTGTTTTTCCTAGTGGGAATCGGGTTCATATATACTTGGGTAATTCTTTTTTAGTTTTTTGGTCATGTTACACTTCATTTTATGTAGGACCCAAAGACCCCCTCAGAGGGTAGGGGTGAATCAATGTGTCAAATTTTTCGTTTAAAATAAGAATGTAGTTCCCATGATGGTAGGGAATCGTTAAACCTGTAATACTAATGGGAACCGAAATAAAACAATCACATTCATGGAGACTACACGCCACTTTTACATGGTACACCACTAAGGTATATGTCCAAGGATGATATGATGACAATGTTTCAGTCTTACCAAAATCCACTAATCTTCACTAGTTTTAGGATTACAGGATTTAGTCGTAATCACAATATTCTAGGCACAGTGCCTTTACAAAGGTTCAGGGTTAGTCCACTACATCCCATGGATTAATTCCATTGACTAACCCTAGGTCACTTACTAAAGATAAGTATAACTCAGTTTATCGACATAAATTCCACTTCAATATGTTGGTATGGAATTTGTTATCTCTGTTCAGCATGAGATACTACATACATCAAAGTCCTTAATTGATGCAAACGAAAGCACTGAACCACTGAACTAAATATTCAAATCCCTCTTATAATTTTAAAACAATGCTTCCAAGCAATACCAAAACATGTGCACATGATTTGGGATTTTCGGTAAATGTTCACTTTTATGCAACCCCTATAATTTGCACAAACCTTATCTTTCGCTCATACTCACTGAAGGGTTCACATGGTCTTTTTAGGCTGGAGGAACACCTTTCATGGAAGATTAACGCTATTCTAATATTTCCCATGCAAATATTTCACACAGAAGAGCAACACTACATTCATTGAAATGTTATTTAGTCGTATAAGGTGGTATCCACCTATTTATAAGCCCCGATGACCCTGTGCACAAGTTTTTAATGATTATTTTTCGGTGTGCCTAAGATTCATCATGAGTGTGAAAATAACCTTTTTATGTCACATTAGGATCATAATATTCTTCTATGAAACCTTATATTTTAGGAATATTTATGTCTTGCATGAACTTATTCCCTTTTCCATATTTTGAAATTCTGATCCAGAAAAATTTCTTATGTTGAAGTTTCCAAGACAATTACAATTTTGGGTGAGACTTCATTTTCCAAACACACATTTATCCACCTTTAATATTGTTGTCTAGTTGAACTATATTATCCCTTTCCTGGAAATATTCTTGAACATATAATATGGACTTCGGAAAAAGACAAACCATAATCCATTTCCATCATTTAATGGCCATGGTTCCAAAAATTTCTCTATTTGGGTTTGTTGGAAATCTCTAGATAAATTCAATAGAGCACCAACAACAAGAAAAACCTAACACGCAAAAATTAACTCATTCAACACTCTATGTATATGTCAGTAGTGCTCAGTGTAGTAAATAATAGGAGATTTTGAATTGGGTTCCCATAATTCAGAATTTTTAAAGGCATGCAAGCTATTCTCATATTGTATCACAGAAGAATTCCATGCCCTGAATGTATTCCATGAATTGGGTTCCCTTGTTTTGGAATTCATAAAGAAACAATGTTATTTTCTTACCGTGTCACATTAGAATTACATTCCCCGAATTTATTCCTTCCCCTCCTAAAACTGAATTCCCAACGTGTCACAAAAACATTACATGTCCATCACATATCCTAAATTTATTCCTTATACCTCATTGGCAATATAAACAAATTGTAACACCCCAAGATTTTATGAAAAATATTCTCTTTAATTTCATTAATGTATTTTGTTTTACACTACACCAAAAGGAGCTTGCACAACACGCATCCTTGACTTTCTTTGAATTACACGCAATCGCGACCTTCCTCGATAGCGTGTGTAGTACGCAATACCGAGTTTCACTAAACAACAATATGCTATTAAAATATTATTAAAACTAGCCGTTATGAATAGTAATAACCACTTTTTAAAATTTTTGAAATTTTATCTCTCAAAATGGACTTCATTTTTGGATTTGGAATATCGAAATTATCTTAGGGTGAAATGTTGGTACTTTTCGGATAACTTTCATATTCTGATGAATAGTGAAAATTACTAAATTATAATTAAAAACAACTTTTTTAATCGAAATAATTAATAGTGATAAATTGTTAATTTGAGGGGTTTTAAATTATATTTAGAATATATTTTAATAATTTAATACAATGTTGGTCATTGGATGTAATTTCACATTTAAACCAGTTATAAACAAGTGTCAATCTTTTGATAATTATTATCACTTAAAAACACGCTTTTTGTTTTGACGACGGGAAATAATTTATAATTTAGTTAATGTAACTGATATGTTTTGAATTTGGTAAAATAGACATCATTTTTGAGTTCATAATATCAAATATAGCTTAGGCCAAATTTTTGGTATTTTTCTGGAAACTTTCATTTTTTGATGAATAGTGAAATCACTAAGTGGTAGTAAAAAAATGTATTTTTCATAAAACTTAATTTTACCGCTTCTGTGAGTGGAATTTCAAAAATCCGAGACACACGATTGATGTTAGTAAGTAAAATGTGGTTCGATGAGATGAAAATAATTTTTGGTGAATATTAAATTTTTACTTTTTTTTACCACGGTTAAAACTAAATATGGTAATTAAGGGTAAAAATGATATTATTAATACCCTAAAACATGTCCTAATTCTATTGGAAAAGTTTAATTCGACCAAAAACAACCTCAGGAATAAAATACTTCCATTTTGGCCCACTTGGATTAGATTAGGACATTTATTATTATTTAATTCAAAGAAGAGTTAAAAGAGTTAAAATCAATGTTTATTTACTAAAACATTTTTAATAGAGGGTTATACATAAGATAAATTCAACTATAAATATTCATTAGAAACATAAAAAACAATTCATACATAATGATATTTTATTTGTAATTTTTAGACTTTAAATTAGTTAATTTATTTATGACACAAAGATGATGCAGTAATTATCTTATTAATGAAAAACTGACATAATTGATGTTATAAATATCAAAATAAATGTAATTGGAAACTGTTTATGAATTAAACTAATTTTCTAGGTTAATATGATACGTTAGTATTGTGTTAATTATGTTTTTTCGATCTAATAATTCTGTTATGAGTTTTAAAAAAATCAATTACTAAATAGTGTCAAAATTGACATAAAATAGTTTTTAAAACAAATATTATATTATTAATTGTTATTTTAATTCCTAAAAATCTAAGGTTCATCCAAATGACTTAGATAAGAATAGATATATTAATAATAAACAACTTGGGGTTTGTTTGGCTTGTTATGGTATGTTTATTAACCATATAGTGTAAGAAAATAAAAAGACACGGTAAAAGTTTAATTATTTAACTTAGTGTTAAATCTATTTGATAAGGTTAAAATAATAACCTAAACTTGTCTAAATCCTATTGGATGAGAGGATTTAGACCCATACCCTCTTTATCTTTTAAATAAGACCATTTGGAACCATTATAATCCGAATTTGACCTTAATATAAAAAAATATTTTGAGATTTTCCTAAGGTGCCCCTCTCCTCCCTTATAAAAGGGAACCTCCTACCTCTCCTCCTCAAACCAATTTGAGCATTCAAGATCGGCCAAACCCTGCCAAAATCTCTTCTCCACCTCCCTAGTATCATCCTAGAGGTTATGGTCTTCTTCAAATACCATCCTTAGTTCATTAAGTGGAGGTTAAGAGAAGGCGCGTCAAAAAGAGGTAATATCCATTACCGATCATTTTCAATTTCTTTCTTCTTCAACTTCTTCTTCTTTAGTTGTTTCATGATAAAGTAATAACATCAGTATTTCTTATATACTGATATTTTATTATAAATATGAAACAACTCTAATTAACCTTCTATCCATCCTACGGAAAAAGGAAATCACCACGCGTACGTACATACGGAATACCGTCACCACGACGCGATGAGATTCATTCTCCACGTTAACCATTCATGAATGATTATAAAGTATATATAATAAGTAATAATTAAATATATGACATAATAATGATTCTGTATTTATGTGTATATATATGTTTTTCATCTACTTAATTCCATTCAACTCAATAAGGAAAAGAAAACAGCGTTCATGCGTACGTACGGTCTACCGTCTCCATGAATGGTGTATTTCCTTCCATTTACTGATATTATATATATATATATATATATTATGAATATGTATTATATATAAATAATGTTTTATATTCTGAAATTAAGTAATCATGATCTAAGTAATCATATGAATAATTACATGTCAAAACACGGACGACAAATAAAACAATTGTACCCAAAACACTCTTTAACATTGAATTTACAAAAGAACAGGTAATATAAAGTAATAAGTTAACCATATATGATATCATAACAATGAGTATGATTCTGGAATAAGTCAATGACATTATTTAAATCATTATACAGGAGGTTTGGACACTTACGAAGCAAATCAGACCTAAGGTAAGGGAAATATCACAATCTCTTTTCTATCCGAGATTGTTTATACTTTGGTATTTACTAGGGTGTATTTTATCATCCACATATATGTTTCCTCAATATCTAATATTATTTCCATCCACCTATAATTGTTTAAATCAAATTTTACCCTTCGGTACGTTTTTAGTAAAAGATATGAAAGGAATCTTTTTTCGTTTTTCATACGAGGCACTTTTTGACTTTTCAGACAAAAGTACGAAAAGAATGTTTTTTTAACTTATACGAAATGAATGGATTTTTAAAACATTATTTCCAAGAATCTTACCTTATAAGTTTTCAATTTTATTTTTAATCATCTTCTTTTAGTTATAATTTTATGACATGTTAAGAAATGAAAAGTGTTTTTGAAGTAGAAATGATATTTTCCTCAAGAATGAAGTTCAAGTGTTTTATCAAAATTATTTTTCATCTAAGATAATAAAGGGTTCTGTTTTTATCCCTATTATTACATTGATTTGATTATGTTGTCATGGAATTATTTTTATGAATTCTTTTATCTTATATGAATTGTTTTATGTTGTCATGATGTTTAAGATTCCCATTTGTATTACATGGGTTATGCAATGATGTATGATTTATGATTTTGTGGCACACATAAGAATGGTATCATTATGAGATGGGTGGGACCTATATCTCACTCCAATGAATTGGGAAAAGATTTTAGATCTCATTAGATAGACATGGCTGGAACGGCAGGTTAAACCGGTTCAGTGAAGTAGGACTGAAACGAGAAATGAACTCGGTTCAGAAATGGACTTTGTCCACTAAGATAGTCTTGGAAATGTGTATTGACTAATAAGAAATGATTCTCTATGATTATGTGTGTATGTCACAATGTTTCATGTTTTAAGTTATGATTATTGGGATTACATATCACTATATGATTTATCCCATGTTATGATATTATGATCTCTTTTGCAGGTTAAGATTTCCAAAATGTTATGTTCTTATGAATATGATGTGATTGATATTTCTTTTGTTTACCCTTACTGAGCATTTGAGCTCACCATTTTATGTTTTCTTTTCCCCAGGATATAAAGAAAGGTTTTAGGTAAAAAAAGGAAGATCTTTATGGGAGATTTTGAAGATCTTTCACCACGATTAGAAGATTATATTCCGAGTTTCCAAAGACACTAAACTATTACGGTCCTTGTGTGTGTGTTTTTGTTATGTACTATGTATTCTGCAAAAGTAATGTAATGTCCTTGTACATCAGGCTTAGGGTCTCTACAGTTGGTATCAGAGGAAAGGTTTAGTAAACCTTTGGAAACTAGGATGCGAAAACGTTAGTGAGATCCCTAGAGATATTTCAATGGTATGTCTAGGGATGTCTCTAAGGTTAAGTATATGTATAGATTATAGTCCTAGAATTGCGCTAACGATCTTAGAATTTAACATAAGATGTTAGATATTGAGGGTACTCCCCCTTTACTATGTTGTTTTATCTAGCATGATTTTTGCCTCTCACATAATTCTTTTTGTGTTTTAGTTAATGGAGGGAACCAGAAGGAATTCTGTTAACATTGAATCCAATGAAAAAATTGGTGACTATGAGCAACAAAATTTTGTAATTCCTAGAGAGAAAGATATTCTGATTATGCCGAATCAGTCATCGCGATATATGATTAATAAGGTGAAATTTAGTGGTATGCCTAATTCATCCAAGAAGAGGAAGATAAACTATTATGCATGTTCGCATGTTCATGAGCATAAAGAAAGGAAGATTGAGATTTCTAAAGAAGGGAAGAAGAACCTTGAGGAATACCTCAAATGGAGGGACCGATGTTATATGTGTGGTGAAAAGGTTCATAGAGTGACAGACTGTTATAGAGTTCAATGTCTTATTTGTGGAAAACATGGGCATTACCCAACTCAATTCCCTTCCCTAAAAGGTTACTTCTAAATCAAGGAAGGACTTATTCCAGGACAATAATTGAAGTGGATGGACTGAAGTGTTTATGTATTGGTATTCATGAATAATGTTTTTGAGGTACTTTTATGGTGTATTGGAATATTTATGTATTGGTCTGTTGTGGTTTTCAATAAGTTTATGGTACCGGTAACCCTGGAAAGTGATTGAGATATTTTTGGAAAAAAAGATGATATGTGAAAATGAGAAAATGAAATATTTGATAGTATTCATGAGCTCATGATTGATATAAGGACTAAGTGATATCATGGTTAGAGTATATAAAATATTGAGGATTTTGGTATATGGAAAGAGTTATCTTTTAATAGCATTCATGTTTTCACTAAGGTTCAATGGGTATTCAAGAGAATACATGATTAAGGCCTTTGAATGTTTGGAATGTGACCAACAATACATATCTTATGATATATGGGGATCAACGATGGTATTAAATCTCTGGTAATTGTTTTCACTATATTATGAGAGTGGAGTGCAGTATTATGGATAAGCCTAAAGATTGTAATGGATTATGTTGGACATAAGTTAGTATTGTTTAAGGATATAAGTTTTTTGATATTATTGATGGGATGTTATAGTAATATAGTTTTATAAAAAGGAAACCCTGCAGGGCGGGCGACAGCCCATCGCATCGGACAAGGCCGTGGGAATCGAACCCACAACCGAAGTGTGACTGGCCTTTATCGCCTACCAATGGCCTACAGGAAGTCCCTGTTTAGTAGAAACTAGTTTTATTATATTAAGCAGTATCATATATGAATTATAAGTCCATTTTAGGAACCATATATGATTAATCTCACAATAGATGGACTTATATATTTTTTGATAACTTTTCTAACCTTTTGTTTGAGACAGAGGAAATGACCCATCATTCTATCACATGATCTGCTAACACATCACGAATGACAAATTCAAATTCATTTCTTTAAGAGATGAAGTGGAAATTGTCCAAACAATGACCAATGGTGAGACTATACCAAAATCACGAAAGTATTTCTTCTAATTCCAATTTCATCAACTTTAGGGAAATGATCTTGAAAAACAAAAATGTTGTCCTAGTGCTCTTATATCTGATGAATCAGATGGTACCTTAGATCGTCACAAATTTAGGGATTTTTGATTGCTGGCTTTTCCATAGCCATGTTCTCTACCACTCTCCATCAGAACATAATGGTTATATTTCTCTTCCATATCCATATTTTCACCTATGTGAAAACCCAGTGATTAGTTTATTTGGATAACCGTTACGTTTCATAAATTCGTTTTTAAAGATTGGTTTTAGTATTCCTTTTTACGATGTGGGTTTCTATCAAAGAAACATTCAAATAGTAAACCATTTATAACCCCAATGAATTTTGAGGGCGAAATTCATTTTAAGGGGGGTAGAATGTAACACCCCAAGATTTTATGAAAAATATTCTCTTTAATTTCATTAATGTCTTGTGTTTTACGCTACACCAAATGGAGCCTGCACAACACGCATCCTTGACTTGCCTTGCATTACACGCAATCACGTCCTTCCTCGATAGCGTGTGTAGTACGCAATACCGAGTTTCACTAAACAACGATATGCTATTAAAATATTATTAAAACTAGCCGTTATGAATAGTAATAACCACCTTTTAAAATTTTAGAAATTTTATCTCTCAAAATGGACTTCATTTTTGGATTCGGAATATCGAAATTAGCTTAGGGGGGAATTTTGGTACTTTTCGGATAACTTTCATATTATGATGAATAGTGAAAATTACTAAATTTTAATTAAAAACAACTTTTTTAATCGAAATAATTAATAGTGATAAATTGTTAATTTGAGGGGTTTTAAAGTATATTTTTATAATTTAATACAATGTTGGTCATTGGACGTAATTTCACATTTAAACCAGTTATAAACAAGTGTCAATCTTTTGATAATTATTATCTCTTAAAAACATGGTATTTATTTTGACGATGGGAATTAATTTTTAAATTAGTTAATGTAACTGATATGTTTTGAATTCGGTAAAATAGACATCATTTTTGAGTTCATAATATCAAATATAGCTTAGGCCGGATTTTTGGTATTTTTCTGAAAACTTTCATTTTTTGATGAATAGTGAAACCACTAAGTGGTAGTAAAAAAATGTATTTTTCATTAAACATAATTTTACCGCTTCTGTGAGTGGAATTTAAAAAATACGAGAGACACGGTTGATGTCAGTAAGTTAAATGTGGTTCAATGAGATGAAAATAATTTTTGGTGAATAGTAACTTTTTACTTTTTCTTACCACGGTTAAAAGTAAATAGGGTAATTAAGGGTAAAAATGATATTATTATTACCCTAACACATGTCCTAATTCTATTGGATAAGTGTAATTCGACCAAAAACAACCTTAGGAATAAAATATGACCATTTAGGCCCACTTGGATTAGATTAGGACATTTATTATTATTTAATTCAAAGAAGAGTTAAAAGAGTTAAATTCAATGTTTATTTACTAAAACATTTTTAATAGTGGGTTATACATAAGATAAATTCAACTATAAATATTCATTAGAAACATAAAAAAAATTCAAACATAATGATATTTTATTTGTAATTTTTAGACTTTAAATAAGTTAATTTATTCATGACACAAAGATGATGCAGTAATTATCTTATTAATGAAATATTGACATAATTGATGTTATAAATACACAAATAAATGTAATTGGAAACTTTTTATGAATTACACTAACATTATAGGTTAATATGACACGTTAGTATTGTGTTAATTATCTTTTTTCGATCTAATAATTCTGTTATGAGTTTTAAAAAAATCAATTACTAAAGAGTGTCAAAATTGACATAAAATAGTTTTTAAAACAAATATTATATTATTAATTGTTATTTTAATTCCTAAAAATCTATGGTTCATACAAATGACTTAGATAAGAATATATATATTAATAATAAACAACTTGGGTTTCGTTTGGCTTGTTATGGTATGTTTATTAACCATATAGTGTAAGAAAACAAAAAGACACGGTAAAAGTTAAATTATTTAACTTAGAGTTAAATCTAATTGATAAGGTTAAAATAATAACCTAAACTTGTCTAAATCCTAATGGATGAGAGGATTTAGACCCATACCCTCTTTAACTTTGAAATAAGACCCTTTGGAACCATTATAAACCGAATTTGACTTTAATATAAAATAATATTTTAAGATTTTCCTAAGGTGCCTCTCTCCTCCCTTATAAAAGGGCACCTCCTACCTCTCCTCCTCACAACAATTTGAGCATTCAAGCTCGTCCAAACCCTGCCAATATATCTTCTCCACTTCCCTAGTATCATCCTAGAGGTCCTGGTCTTCTTCAAAGTCCATCCTTTGTTCTTTAATTGGAGGTTAAGAGAAGGCGCGTCAAAAAGAGGTAATATCCATTACCGATCATTTTCAATTTCTTTCTTCTTCAACTTCTTCTTCTTTAGTTTTATCATGATAACGTAATAACATCAGTATCTCTTATATACTGATATTTTATTATAAATATGAAACAACTCTAATTAACCTTCTATCCATCCTACAGAAAAAGGAAATCATCGCGCGTGCATATGTACGGAATACCGTCTCCACGACGCGATGAGATTCATTCTCCACGTTAACCGTTCATGAATGATTATAAAGTATATATAATAAGTAATAATTAAATATATGACATAATAATTATTCTGTATTTATATGTATATATATGTATTTCATCTACTTAATTCCATTCAACTCAATAAGGAAAATAAAACAGTGTTCATCCGTACGTACGGTCTACCGTCTCCATGAACGGTGTATTTCTTTCCATTTAATGTTCTATTATATATATATATATATATTTTCTGAATATGTATTATATATAAATAATGTATTATATTCTGAAATTAATTAATCATGATCTACGTAATCATATGAATAATTACATGTCAAAACACGGACGACAAATAAAACAATTTTACCCAAAACACTCTTTAACATTTAATTTACAAAAGAACGGGTAATATAAAGTAATAAGTGAACCATATATGATATCATAACAATGAGTATGATTATGGAATAAGTCAATGACATTATTTAAATCATTATACAGTAGGTTCGGACACTTACGAAGCAAATCAGACCTATGGTAAGTGAAATATCACAATCTCATTTCTATCCGAGATTGTTTATACTTTGGTATTTACTGGGGTGTATTTTATCATCCACATCTATGTTTCCTAAATATGTAATATTATTTCCATCCACCTACAATTGTTTAAATCCAATTTTACCCTTCGATAAGTTTTTAGTAAAAGATATGAAAGGAATCTTTTTTCATTTTTCATACGAGGTACTTTTTAACTTTTCAGACAAAAGTACGAAAAGAATGATTTTTTTAACTTATACGACATGAATGGATTTTTAAAAAATTATTTCCAAGAAGATTCCCTTATAAGTTTTCAAGTTTATTTTTAATCAACTTCTTTTAGTTATAATTTTATGACATGTTAAGAAATGAAAAGTGTTTTTGAAGTAGAAATGATATTTTCCTCAAGAATGAAGTTCAAGTGTTTTATCAAAATTATTTTCCATCTAAGATAATAAAGGGTTCTGTTTTTATCCCTATTATTACATTGATTTTATTATGTTGTTATGGAATTATTTTTATGAATTCCTTTTTCTTATATGAATTGTTTTACGATGTCATGATGTCTATGATTCCCATTTGTATTACATGGGTTATGCAATGATGTATGATTTATGATTTTGTGGAACACTTAAGAATGATATCATTATGAGATTGGTGGGACCTATATCTCCCTCCAATGCATTGGGAAAAGATTTTATATCTCATGAGATAGACATGGCTGGAACTGCAGGTTAAACTGGTTCAGTGAAGCAGGACTGAAAAGAGAAATGAACTCGGTTCAGAAATGGACATTGTCCACTAAGATAGTCTTGGAAATGTGTATTGACTAATAAGAAATGATTCTCTATTATTATGTGTGTATGCCACAAAGTTTCATGTTTTAAGTTATGATTATTGGGATTACATTACACTATTATGATTTATCCCATTTATGATATTATGATCTCTTTTGCAGGTTAAGATATCCAAAATGTTATGTTCTTATGAATATGATGTGATTGATATTTATTTTGTTTACCCTTAATGAGAATTTGAGCTCACCCTTTTATGTTTTATTTTCCCCAGGATATAAAGAAAGGTTTTAGGTAAAAAAAAGGAATATCTTTATGGGAGATGTTGAAGATCTTTCACCATGATTAGAAGATTATATTCTGAGTTTCCAAAGACACTAAACTATTACGGTCTTTGTGTGTGTGTTTTTGTTATGTACTAAGTATTCTGCAAAAGTAATGTAATGTCCATGTACGTCAGGCTAAGGGTCTCTACACAAATATTGGTATTTGTTCATTGTACAACTCAAAACAACCCTTGTATAGTATCTCTCTTATAAACCCGAATCACATCCACAAATAGATTAAAATCAGTTAAATTACTAGAGGGATGTGAATTTCGTAACCCCCTTATACACTGGGAGGTGGATCAACAGAGATGTTCAACCAATGTTCCTCAAACACAGACACTAACCGGGGCTTGGTAAGGATATCAACCACTTTCTCATCAGTTCTGAAATGATCCATTTTAATCAAACAATGTAATACTTTTTATTTGATAAATTGATATATAATTCCACTATTTTTTTATGAGAATGCTGAAAAATATTCTTTGTAAGATCAATTATTATCTTCTTGTCACAGTAAATAAAAATTGGGGTTTTCACCTCAAAACCTATGTTAGTCCCTTGCTGCTTCCTTGGAAGTAACTGAGTTAATTCCTTTGTAGAGAATATATAATCATCTTCATCAGTACAAATAGAAGTACTTTCATATTTTTTTCTTAACTAGAACACACATTTCTTCCCAATATTGAATGCTCCACCACTTCTGGAATTTCTGTCCACTACATCCCCAGCCCATTCATCATAAGAAGACACTGATAATTCGCCTTCCCTTTTTTCAGCAATGTATATCCCATTATTATGAGTACCTTTAATGTACCTCATAATTATTTTTAATTTTTTCATATGTTATCCCTTCAAATTACTCTGAAATCGGGCCACTAAGTTGGTTGTAAAGACAATATCAGGTCGTCTTTCCATTTGGTATAGTAAAATTCTGATAATCCTCCTATACATTGTGGGACCAACATAAGTCTCATACACATGATTTTCTAGTATGGTTCCAACCACAATAGGAAATGGCATTGGTTGGGAATCATGAATATTAAATTTCTTCTTTAACTCTCTTTCAAACAATTCCTATGAAATGAAAGTTCAATCCTTCTTTTGAATCACCTCCAACCCTATTAAATAATTGAACTCCCAAATCATAGACATTTCAAGTTCCAATTTCATGTGATTGGAAAATTTATCCATAAAATTCGTCCCGCTACCACCAAATATAATATCATTATCGTAAACTGGAACCATGAATTGATCTTTTAGAGAATTCCTCATATAGATATTGTGATCTACTCCTCCTCTTTTGAATTCCATCTACTTGAGAAAAGAATCCAGTCGACAATACCAAGCATGTGTTTCCTACATCAAACCATAGAGGGCCTCCATTAGTTTACAAACCATTGTTTCATTCGTACCACGAAGGAAAACCAATTGTTTATTTATGTATACTTCTTCTTCGAGAACACAATTCAATAATATTTTCTTCCAATCCATTTGATATACTTTATATCCTAATTGGATTTCCATGGCATGAAAAATCTATATTGACTCTAGTCTAGCCACTGGAGAACATGTTTCTTCAAAATCAACATCTTCAATCATCAAATATCCTTTGCATAATAATCATGCCTTGTTTCTGATAAAACATTCATTCTCATCATATTTGTTCTTAAATGTCCACTTTGTACCAATTACATTTGAACCTTCGAGTCACTTGACCATAGCCCGTGTCTGATTTTTTAGAGTCTGATCTGACTCTTCATTCATGGTCGTAACACACAATTCATCTATTGCAACTTCTTCAAATGAGGATGTTTCAACAACTGATAAAAATGTAGATTTATCGTTACTCCTCATTCTCCTCATTTGTCTTCGTAAACCCTAATCCCCAATGATGTTGGATTGATCAATTTTCATACTCTGATTCCTTTTTTGAGTTTCAACTGAATTTTGTCCAGTTATGGTTTCAACTTTATATTCTTTTTCTAAGTCAACATCACGATGTGACTTATGAGAGTTGTGTACACCTTCCTCTATTTCTGTATTTGAATTTACTCCATGTACAAATTCTTCCAAATCTTTTATCTCATCAGTATATGAATTATTTTATGAATTTGGATTTTTCCCTTAATGATCATTACGTCACCAATTTCCAAAATCCCCCCCCAAGAGCTTCAAACCCTTTTAGTTTTGAAGTTCATTAGATAACTAATAAATACTCGTTCATCAACATTATCCCCAAACATCAATTTATTTCCTTATTTATTTCAGTTGAAACATTTTATTCCAAAAACACTAATGTTTTTCAATCAAGGGTTTTGTCTATGAAAAAATTCATATGGTTTATTAATTTCTCCCATCTAAAGCCCCATTCTATTTTTTTATGTGAACTGCATCTTCTTTCCAATAATGGGGAGATATAAGACTCTCAATTAGCAATGTCCTGGCCGTGTTGTTGACCTATCAATTCTGGAACTCAATAACTCCATTTTGATGCACTATTCTCACAGAAACTATGATTTTCTATGAAATATTCAAACACATTGGATGTGTATTCCCATCCATTATCAAAGCCCAGGACATTGATTATCAATACAATATTATTATTGTAAATTCAGAAATATTGTTTCATGTATTCAAGTACTTGCCTCTTCATGTAAATATAAATTACACAATCCATTCTACTATAATAGTCAATAAAAAGGACTATGTACCCCTCTCTATGATTTCTGGAAACATTAATTAGGCCTCATACTTATGTATGGATGAGATCAAGATGGTGTGATACCCTTTTCTTCTTTAGCTAATAATAACTACATACATTTCTTCCCATATGAAATCATCACTTGAATTTTACTATTCATGTTTAAGAATTGGGATGTCCATGAATATCATCATATAAGATATATTTTCCAAGCCTCTTTAGATAATTTTTCCTAGCCTTTGATGTAATAGGTTGTTTTCTTCTTCAACAGATAGATAAAATGAGTTATCTTTACTGTCAACCTGATATAGGTTTCCATCTGTTATTCAGCCTTTAATGAGAGAATTACTTACTTTCCCCTTTATAAAACAACCTTTTTATTAAAAGTTACTTTGAGACCTAATTAACATAGTGTAATCACACTAAGGAGATTGTGATGTATACCGTCCATATAAACAACACCATTCTTCATATCCTCTATATTAACCAAAGTATAATTTCAACTTCCTTTAATCTTTAATGAACCATCATTAATGAACCTCAATGTTCCATCTAACATCTTATAAATTTTCAATAAATGGTTATCATTTCCATTCCTATTGGTTGAGTATCCACAATCAAGAATCCATGTGATGATAATTTTTTTAGATTTGAGAACTACTTCTGCAAGATTGGATTTCAAAATTATCTTCTTCTCTTTCCCTGAGATATTGAATTGAGTGTAGGACATCGATGGACTTCCAATTACATCTCCTACATAATTAGATTCTCCAAACCCATACTCTTCTTCCAAAGGGTAAAACCTATTTGTGAGAAAAACACCATCAGGAAGATGACTATTAACCCTTCTTAGAGAGTTGTATGAATTTATCATGTCATACCTCTACCTGTAATACATATCTATATAGACAAAGTTAAAATAGTGAAAAAAGTATCCATATAAACTGTTTTATCTATAACTAGTACGATATGAAATCGGTCTCCTTTTTGGACTTCCCAAATTATCACAATTCAAAAAGATCATTTCTGCTTTACAAAAGGTCAGGGTATGTCCCATATATCAACTTACCTGATTCTTTATCAGAGGATATTTATCATCACATATAATTCACTTCATGGCTTATTCCTTGGGAGAATATATGGAATGCCTCTCATTTATAAAATTTTGAGGCTAATCATAATATATTCTTTTAGTTTAGATTGATTGATTTATTTTCATCACTTCAAGAAGATTTTAAATGTGTCCTTCTGTCAAATTGTATTTCTTTTGGTTCTCTATAATTCTAGATGTTTATTTCTATTCTTCACAATTGATTCCATAGTTTCCCATGGTGGCGGGTCTTTGTTAACTGGTGATTTATTCAACCCCATATGAACCACACATGGATCTTTCTAGTAATTTGTCATCTAAGAATCTTCCAAAATGAGTGTTATTATCCCCCAATATTTTTGTTGATTGACACCCAAGTATACTCTTAATAGTAATAACTTCTTCTTTATGACCTTCAAATATATTATACTTCTATTCTAGGATGGATCTATGGCCATTGAAATCCTTTTATTGTTCTGGAATTCTAAGATTTAGTTCCAAAAATTCTTTTTTTCTTTCAAGGATTGAATACTATACTCTCACTAGTTCATCTAGTCAATCATTTTCAGCTTCAAGTTAATCAACATATTCTAATGATTCTTCAACCATTTCATTCCACTAACTACTTATCTTACATTTATTCTCATTTCTGGAAAATGAAAATTTAATTTTAAAAATGTGATCACCATTAAAATTCATCTGATTATCTCTATCTTTAATGATCGAAGGTTATTAATTTTCAATGGCAGCCATCATTGAACCATGGATTCTAGTTTTAAATTATTGTTCATATTCATCACAGAATTCAATATCACCATCTTCCTATTCATAAACAGAACTGTTATTCTTTATTTTATTTCAATATTTTATGTTCATCTTCTTGTAAAACATTTTATGTGACTTCTCAATATCTCCCACTTCACTCTCTTCAACAAAAATATTTCATTTGAAATGAGAGGAAATGTTCCCAACTCTTCCACAACGAAAAAAATGCCATAGGTAACTTACCTTAAAATTTAACTCTTCCATTCATTAGATTATTGGAAATGAGTGAAAGATTTTATTCTTCCTCATCATCTTCACTACCACTATATTAATTAATTTTCTGTTTTAATGTGTCTTTGAATTTCTTTTCTATACTAAGACGAGTCATAGAATCTTTTGTTTTGACTCTAATCTCATATTCCAGTAGAATACATAGCCAATCATATAGAGATATTTTAGATAGGTATCATTCTTCAAGGGCTGACACATTTGCATTTTTCATAGGCATAATTCATCCCACTATTTTATTTATGATATCATGTCTTAGATTTTCTCTCCTAGACATAAAATTGCACCCACTACTTCAATAATTCAATTGAAGAAGGAATCTGTATTTTCATCAGGATGGATCTTCAGATCGTCGAACCTGTTGTGCAGGACTTATTGTTTTCCCTCCTTTTCTTTTCAATCCCATTCATAAATATTTTCATGTTCATCCCACATAGAATTTTCTATGGTGAAAATCATCACCTTTATATTGATCTGATCATATAGAGTTGTAGTGATAGCTCTATGAGATTTAGAAACTGAATCAATAACCTTCCTGTTAGTATAAGTCATAGAAAGCCATGTTGGATAAGTAATTTGAATTCCTTGCATAGTAGAAAATAGAACTTCCATTCAATGGGATCATATATGAGATCTAATCCTATTATTATAAATCACAAAATTAATTCTATCATAGAGAGGTATTCCCATGGAATTGTCTTCATTATCCTTGATGGAAATGTAGAGATCATACACAAGAATCCTCACTCTGACACCAATTATAGGGCCCCGAGACACCCTGAGAGGTATGGGGTTAATAAGGGTGTCATATTTTTCATTCAAAACAAGGATCTTGTTCCCATTTATGTAGGAACTCATTAAAATTGCTAGAATGATGATAATAGAATGCAAAAAATGACATTCATGGAGACGACACATCACTTTTATTTGGTTCACTACAAAGGGCAACATTCTGTTAGGACCAAGATGAAGGAAGAGATGGTTTGCATGGATTTTATTTTGTTGATCTTGAGGAAGTTTTCAAAAAGGAAATAAACCTTGAATTTCTAAGAATTCGGAAGCTGGAAGTTTGATTATTCGGAACCGAGTATATTGAACATTCGGAACCTGGTGTTCAAAGAATTCGGAGTCGGGAATTTGGAGTCTGGAAAATGAGAAATTCAGAAATGGTAAATTGAAAATTCTCAAAAGTTGGATGATAAGGGATGTGAAGGCATTAATTGTGACAATGCTTCGATATTTTGTAACTCTAAATTTATGAGTATATGCAATTACTCACGATGCAAGAAAAAGTTGGATCAACAAGTCGTATCGAGAATCAAAGAAGTAGTATCGTGAAGCAAAAGTTCTTCCAAGAACCAGAAGTCATTCAAAGAACCTGAATTAGTACCGAGAATCGAAGAAGTCGTATCGAGAACCAAAGGCCGTTCCGAGAATCAGGAAGAGCCATTCCGAGGACCACAAGATCTTCCAAGAACCTGTAGTCGTACCGAGAATCTAAGAAGTCGTATCGAGAACCAAAATCCGTTCTGAGAATTAGGAAGAGCCGTTCCAAGAAACATAAATCGTTCTGAGAACTTGATGTCATATCGAGAATCGAAGAAGTAATATAGAGAACCAAAAGTCGTTCCGAGAATCAGGAAGAGCCGTACTGAGAATAATAATTCCATACCGAGAATTGGTGAAGTCGTATCTAGATATAGAGGAGTCATAATGAGTTTTCAAAATCTTCGGTATCGATGAATAAAGAAGGGTCATACTGAGAATTAAACTGATGTCATGCTGAGGAAGCAAGGAATAGTATATCTGAGTATGTGATATCGAGAACTTAGAAGAGTGGATCCGAGATTGTGACTCCGAGAAACCTGCATAACAAGGTCAGATTTGGAAAAGGCCAAAGCTCAAAATCATGATAAGGGGAAGAAGATTCATGAAGAATCATGAAGCGTTGAAAAAGACATAATTACTCTGAGATTTCAAGAGAAATTAAGATTTGGGAGAATATAATAGAGCGAGAAAATTATTTTGGATTCCCACCTATGCACACTTTGGAGCATCTATAAAAGGAGATCAGAGTACTAAGTAAATTCATTTATGATGTTTTAGTGAGAGAAGATCTGATAATATAGAGAGAGAAAGAATTGTGTGGTTGACTGAGTTTTCATTGCAGTTTCAATTGAAACGAGAATTTGATACTGGTTGACACCGTATTGAGTTTCTACGATTAAATAAAATTCAGATTGAAGAATCATAGTGAAAGTGAAGAATTCATAGTGGAGATTCAGAGTCGACATTCAGAGTGGAAATTCAGAGTGGAGATTCAGAGTGAATATTCGGATTGAGAAAATTTGGAATGGAGAATTCTGAGTGGAGATTCAGAATGGGGAATCAGTACTGGCTGTCAATGTATTGAGTTTCTTAGACTGAGAAAGACTTTGATTGATGAATCGGTGTGAGAGTGAAGAACTAGGAGTGGAGATTTGGAGTGGATATTTGGAGCGGAAATTTGGAGTGGATATTCAGAATGAGAAGTTCTGATTTTAATTGATCTATCTCTAGTCCATGATGTCCTTGATATTCTTCTGGGTAAGGAAGTGAATATTTTTTCTGAACTTTCTTACACTTGTGTATTTTAATGAATGTGTAGGTAACGTAAGTTTTTACAAGAAAAAAGAGTTTTCCATATTGTGCTAAGACGGTGCACACGCACTGGAGTGATTGTTTCATAGTGCTTCACAAGTGTAAGGGTATATCCTACTCGTTGTAATCCAAGGATTATATTCTTAGGGGATTCTATGGTTCTGTATTGATTCCAACCATTCCAAGGATGTAGCTATTCTTATTGAATAGTGAAACTTCTAAATTTTTGTGTTCTTTTGGATGTGTGCTTGTTTTTTTCTCATCAGCGAAGTATATCTTTAACGGGACGAAAAGTTTGTTCTCATTTTAATGGAAATTAAAATAGGAAAAAAGGGGTACCACTGATTTACCCCCCAGTGGATCATTACTTCAACTGGGTCCTTACATATGGTATCAGAGGAGGGTTACATTTGTTTTCCTTGCTAATGGAAAATCTTAATTGTGTTAACAATAAAGGCATTCTAGTCTTCGATGGGAATACTTATCACATCTGTAAGTATAGAATTATACCATATCTCATGTCTATTAGTTATGATGTTCTTGAAGCTGTAATAGTTGGGTTTCCCCCCATTGAAGACAATGTTCCACTTACACATTTTGACAATAAGATTCTTGAGAATGATGGATGAAGCAGGGTGACAAATGAAAGTCAAAGAGAGAAAAGAAGTTCTTCAAATCAAAGAGAAAAAGATTTATATCCATAAAAGAAGAAGATGAAGAATGTGATGATGAATCTGAAAAATTAGTTGAGCATGGTCTGGAAAATACATTCATTGCAACATTGAATGATGAAGATTTCAGAAGCATCTGTTCAGAAGAAGAAGAAACTCATCTTGAGATGCATCTAAAATAAGTATTTAAGGAATTTTTATGGAAGATCAGAAGGCTGGAAAAGCTTAAGAAAAAGTTGGAAGATGATTGTTCCTCATCATCCAATAAAGACAATGATAATGAAGAACATGAGAAATAGCATGGAGACTTGAAAAAGTCTCTTGAAGATGAGAAAAATCAGAATGAGCACATGAGAGTAAAGCTGATGGCAAAAGAGGAAGAATTAGAGCTTGTTCAAAAAATGATCTCATAAGTTTAATCACATAATATTTGTTTTCAACATGAAACTACTAATGTTAGTGAAGTCTCTCAATAAGAAAATTCTGAGAACATTCCACATAAGAATAAAGTAGTTACGGAGAAGAAGAAATCAGATAAAGATACTTATGTGGCCAAGACCAGCGTCACTGGGAAATCTGAAGTTTCAAAGATACCTAAGTCTAACAATGGGGAAAAGCAAGAAAAATCAGAATTCCAGTAGGTAAATCTTGCTAACAAAAAAAGGATTGGTGGGGTTGAAGAAATGGCAACAAAGAAGTATCAGAACAAAAACTTTAGAGGAAGGTTCTGCTTCTATGGATACTGTAGGTATTGTGGTGGGTTTGGGAATACATCGAATATGTATTGGTTCAATCAACATTATTACCACCACCACACAAGTTATTAACTACAGAGATTGAGGGGGAGTCAATCTCCTCAATGGATGACGGGTGAGAAGGTTTTCATGAATAATGTTGAGAAGAATGAAGTCAAGAAAGAAAATAGGTTCCAACCACTAGAGACCATTTGTGTAAGATGTGAACAACTCGGACACCTTGCAAAAGGATGTCTTCTGATGTTACTGGCTCAACAAAAAGTTCTTAATACTCAGAAGCCGAAAGTGAAGAATGAAGTGAACGAAGAAAAAGCTCTTGTTGTTGAAACTCTTCTAAAAGTTACAATGGAAGAATGACCATGGATACTTGATAGTGGTTGTTCATCACATATGACAGGTGACTTGAATTTGCTAAAGAATATGAAGAATTTTAAATAAGGCACTGTGACATTTGGAAATGATGAATCTTTAAATATAAAAGGTGTTGGATCATCTATCATTTGGAAGAAAAAATTAATGTCCACGAAAACTCTGTATGTTGATTGGATGAAGCACAACATGTTGAGTGTATCAAAATGATGTGATGAGGGTAAAAATGTTATCTTCAAGAAAGATGGATTTATTGTGAAAAGTGATGAATATGGGAAGATTGTTACAGGTGTCCAATGAACCAAAGGAAATATGTGTTAGGTTGGAAATTCATAAAACTCTTGTTACATGAGTATAGTGGAATAAAAGCAATTGTGGCATAGAAGACATGGACACATGTGTTATAGAAATATGAGAAAGTTATCTCAAAGGGACAACTTTCGAGATATTCAAGATTTTTCAAGAAGAAGATATTTGTGTTGCACTACCTGTTAGAAAGGAAATATTATAAGTGTTGTGCCTAAGAAGGTTGAAATTTTATCAAAACAACCCCTTAAACTAATACATTCTGAAATATGTGGGACGATGCACAAAAAATCAACAAATGGAGACAAGTACTTCATCACCTTCATTGATGACTTTATTCGCATTACATGTGTTATGTTTATGAAGTTCAATTCAGAATTCCTGAAAATGTTTAAAAGCTTCATAAGAAAAGCTGAGAAAGAATGTGAGTACTATGTAAAGAAGTTGAAAAAAGATAATGGTGGTGAGTATAGAAGTGAAGCATTTTAAGACTATCTTAAGAAGCATGAGATTCATAATGAATACAGTTCTCTATATACACCTCAAGAAAATGGTGTTGCTGAAAGAAATAATAGAAGCTTGGTGGAAATGGGAAGAACCTTGTTACTTGAACATGGCCTTACTCATTACTTTTGGAGGAAAGCTAAAAGTAAAACTATTTATATTAAAAGTCAATATTTATACAGGAACTAATCAAACAAGACTCCATGTGAACTTTTCTATGGAATTACTCCAAGTATGAATCATGGTAATGTTTTTGGGAGCCCATGAATCATAAAGAAGAAAGTTGGAAGTAGTGGAAAATTTGAGCATAAAAGAGATGACGGAATATTTCATGGTTATGCTCTTGAAGGAAGAGGTTATAGATGCTTTAACAAAGAAACATGAATAATTTTGTATACAGTTGATGTAAAAGTCGTTGAAAATCTGGGGAAAGATAAGCATTCCCAGACAGACAAGGAAGATAAGGAAGTTGAAGTTGATGATTCTGATAAGGATCCAATGAATTGTAACATAATCAAGATGAAGAATCAGATTCATCCATATCAAGTGATGAGGAAGGCACACAAAAAACATATCCAAGGCTAATGAATCCAGTTCAAGCTCAGAATATAATTTGTGATCAACGTCACACAGTTCAAATAACAAGAAAAAGTATTTCTATATCACATAATTCCTTGTATTCCAATGTGGAACCAAAAGATGATAAAGAAGCCTTTGAGCATCCAAAATGGCATCAATCCATGAATGAATAATTGGATAATATTGAAAATAATGACACATGGCAACATTTACCCACGCATGGAAATAAGAACATTATTGGCACCAAATGAGTCTTCCGGAACAAGCTGAAAGAAGGTTAAGTTATTATAAATAAAACATGATTGGTTCTCAAAGGCTACTCTTAGATTGAAGGAATTGACATTGAAGAAACATTTTCTCTGTTATCCGGATTAGAAACTATCCGAATATTTCTTTCTATTTCTGCACAACGTGGCAAAAAAATCATTCAAATGGATGCTAAATCTGTAATTCTTAATGGTGATCTCAAAGAAGAAGTTTATATTGAGAAACCATGTGGCTTTGTTGTTGGGAATAATGAAATTTTTTTGTGAAGGTTTAAGAAAGCACTTTATGGTCTAAAGAATTCTCTAAGAGCATGGTATTCCAAACCGGACACTTTCTTAATGAAGATGAATTTCAAGAAATGAAGAGTTGACACCAATATATACATCAAGGAAAGCCAAGATCATTCTCTCGTAGTGATTTTCATTGTTGATGACATTATTTTTTCTGGTAATGATGTATGAAGTTGTGAAAGGATTGCGGATGAAATGAAGAATGTATTTGAGATGTCTATGTTGGGTGAAATGAGATACTTTCTTTGGTTACAAATTTTGCAACAGAAATAATTCATTTTTCTCTCCTAAGAAAAGTATGCTAAAAAACATCTTAAGAAGATTGGGATGGAAAACTCAAAACCTATATCAACTCCTATCTCAGTGGGAATGAAGAAAAGAAAATATGATGAAGGAAAAGAAGTTAATCATAATGAATATAAACAGCTGATTAGAAGTTTGATATACCTGACTGCATCAAGACCTGATATTGTTTTTGCTATTACCTTATGTGCAAGATTCCAGAGTGCTCCTAAAGACTCACATCTTGTTGCTAGAAAAATAATTCACAGATACATAAATGGAAAAACAGAATTCAAATTCAAGTATAGTGGCTCAAATAACATCGATTTGTTTGGCTATTCAGATGCATATTGGGTAGGAAATGTTGATAATAGAAGATCCACATCAGGTGGAGTGTTCTTTATAGAAAAATGTTGTGTTGGATGGCACTCGAAGAAGTAAAATTTTGTGACACATAGTACGACTGAAGAGGAATATGTTGCTGCCACCATGGCTGCTACCCAACTTATCTAGATGAAGACACAGTTGATGATTTGTCAGTTGAACTGAAGCTTCCCTTTCTCTTGGGATGTGATAATAAAAGAACAATTAATCTTACCAAGAATCCAGTCCAACATTCTCATTCAAAGCCTATTGACATCAAATATCATTTCATCAAAGAGCATGTGGAAAAGAATGAACGTAAACATGAATATGTTTCATCTTCTAAATTAGTTGCTGATATTTTCATGAATCCTCTGCCAAAGGAATCTTTCTCCTGATTGGGGTTGAACATGGGGGTCCATCCTCTTTATCTTCAAGGCCAAGGTATGTTGTTCCATCCCCTCTCTCTTATTACCTTTGGATTTTTTTGTCAAGGTGGAGAAGTTGTTTGTATCATAAATCTATTGTTTAAAGAGAGTGTTGTGGGTAATCTGTGATCTCAGCACTGCTTGTGTATGTGAACAATTCTAACTGTTTGTTGGTGTGGTTGTAGGAAAGAACTTGAAGTTGTTTACAGGGTGTAGAAGCTGAAGATGTATGAAGTTGAAGATGTCATTTTCACTACCTACGGACAACATGGTTTTGATGTCAATGATTCTTGTTTCCTACATTGAGTTATCTAACGTAGGCTAAGAATTATTAATAAGTAATCCATTTCTTGTGGTTACAAAGTTTGGTGATTTATGAAAACATGGTTGACAACAAAATACAATGTGGGATATTGTTAGGACCAAGCTGAAAGAAGAGATAGTTTGCATGGATTTTTTTTTGTTGATCTTGAGGATGTGTCCATAAAGGAAAGACACCTTTAATTTATAAGAATTCAAATGCTGGAATTTTGAAGATTCAGAATCCAGTATATTGAACATTCAGAACCTGGTGTTCGAAGAATTCGGAGTCTGGAACTCAGAGTCTGGAAATTGAGAAGTTCGTAATAGGGAAATTGAAAATTTTCGAAATTTGGCTAATAAAAGATTTGAAGGCATTAATTATGATGATGATTTTCAGTTTTCTAACTCTAAATTTGTGATTATATGCAAGTACTCATAATGGAAGAAAAATTTGGATTGCGAAGTCGTACAGAGAATCGAAGAAGTCGTATCGAGAACCAAAAGCCATTCTGATAACCTGAAGTCATTCTGAGAACCTGATATCATTCCAAGAATCAAAGAAGTCGTATCAAGAACCTAAAGTCATTTCGAGAATCAGGAAGAGCCGTTATGAGAACCAGAAGTCATTCTGAGAACCTGAAGTCGTACCGATAATCAAAGAAGACGTATCGAGAACCAAAAGTCATTTTGAGAATTATGAAGAGTCGTTCCGAGAGCCAAAAATTGTTCGGAGAACCTGATGGCATACCGATAATCGAAGAAGTTGTTTCGATAACCAAAATCCTTTCCTAGAATCAGGAAGATCTGTACCAAGAACCAGAATGTCGTATTGAGAACTGGTGAAGTCATATCGAGATCCAGAGGAGTCATACTGAGAGGTCAAAATCGTCGGTATCGATGAATAAAGAAGACTCATACAGAGAATTGAAATGGTGTCATGCCGAGGAAGCAAAGTAGAATGGATCCGAGAATGTGATCCCAAGAAATCAGAAGAGTGGATCCGAGATTGTGACTTCGAGAAAACTTTTTAATAAGGTCGGGTCCAGAAAAGGCCAAATCTCTAAATCAAGTGAAGGGGAAGAGGATTTGAGAAGATTCTAGAAGCATTGAAAAAGTATTAATTACTCCGAGATTTACAGAGAAATTAAGATTTGGGTGAATCTAAGTGAGTGGGAAAATTATTTTGGTTTCCCACCTAAGCACACTTTGGAGCACCTCTAAAAGGATATCATATTACTAAGTAAATTGATTGATGATACTGTAGTGAGAGAATCTCTAATAATATGGAGAGAGAAATAAGTGTGTGGCAGACTGAGTTTTCATTGCAGTTTCAATTGAAACAAGAATTTGATACTGGTTAAAGCCATATTGAGTTTCTCGGAATAAAGAAAACTCATATTAAATAATCTAACTGAAAATGAAAAATTCAGAGTGGACATTTAGAGTGGAAAATCCGAGTGGAGATTCGGGGTGGAGATTCGGATTGAAAAAATTCGGAGTGAATAATTCAGAGTGGAGATTCGGAGTGGGGAATAAGTACTAGTTGTCACCATATTGATTTTCTCATATTGAGGAAGACTTGGATTGAATAATTAGACTGAATGTGATGAATTCAGAGTGGAAATTCGGAGTGGAAATTCGGAATGGAGATTTGGAATGGAAAGTTCTGACTATAATCGATCTATCTCTAGTCCAAGAACTACTTGCCTTTATTTTGGGTAAGGATGTAAAGATTTTTGTTGAACTTGGAAACACATGTGTATTTTAAAGGAAGAGCAGGTAACATAAGTTGTTACAAGAAAAGATACTTTTCCCTATTGTGATAAGAGGGTGCACACGCACTAGAGTGATTGTTTCAAAGTGCTTCACGAGTGTAATGGTATATCCTACTCGTTATAATCCAAGGATTGTTTTCTTAGTGGATTGTATGGTGATGGATAGTTTCAAACCATACCATGGATGTAGCTATTCTTATTGAATAGTGAATCTTCTAAATGGTTTTGTTCCTTCAGATGTGTGCTTGTTTGTGTCTCGGCAGGGAATTATATCTTTAACAATAGACAAATATTGTTCTCTTTTTAACGAAACAAAGAAGAGGAAAAAAGGATACCACTGATTCACCCCCCTCTCAGTGGTTCATTACTCCAACAGGGTCCTTACACTTTGAAGGATCATACATCATCATTGTGTAAGTTATACCAAAATTCACTAATATTCACTAGTTTTAGGATTACGATATTCAGCCATTTCACTCTATTTCAGGCCCATTTCCTTTACAAAGGTTCATGGATAGCTCATTTCGTCCCTCAGATCACATCCATTGACTCCCCCTAGCTCACTTTCATGAGAGAAGCCTTACTCAGTTTATCGACATGAAGGTATCTTCAATAGATTTGCTTTGATGTATTATCTCTATTATACATGAGACACTAATTTAATCGATATCTTGAATTGATGCAATTGAAATCACAAAACCACTGAACCAGAAATTCCAAATCCTGTCAGAATCATAACACAATGCTTGCCCCCAATACCTGAACATGCACACAAGATTTGAGAATTTGACATGCATGTTAAATTTCGTGCAACCCCTACTTTTCATGCAACCCTTATCTTTCAAACAACTACATCGAAGGGTTAACTTGGGATTTTAATGTTGAAGTAACACCTTGCACGGAAGACTAACTCTCTTCCAATCGTTCACGCACCAATCATTCACATGACAGAGCAACCATATTTTCTTTGAAAAATTTGTAAGTATTCCTTGGGGGTAGCTGCCTCTTTAGAGGCCTCGAGGAGCCTTTTGACATGTTTCTAATGAATCATTTTTGGTGCACATAAGATTCTTTTTGAGCACACAAAACCCCTTTTGATATCGAATTAGGTGTGTAATATTCTTCTTCTAAACCTAATATTTTCCGAATAATTAATTCTTGCATGAACATGTTTCCTTTTCCATATTTTGACAATATGATCCCAAAAATTACCTCCCACGAAAGTTTCCAAGACATTTAGAATCTTTCGTGCAACTTCTTTTTCCAAAAAAACATTTCTCCACCTTCAATAATATTGTTTTCTTGAAATGTATGACCTGTTTCCTAGAAAACATCCTAAACAACTAATAAAAATTTCCAAAAATCAGAAAACATACTCCATTTGTTGCATAAAATGGCCATGGTTTCAACAATTTCCTCCCTTGGAAACATGAATCCCAACCCCACCTCATACATTGGATGCACTTTTTATCAGAATTTGATAGCGATATTCTGGATAATATTGGACTAGAAAATGTGTTATCTAGCCATGTTAGAATGATTTCTCCATCACTATACCTCCATTATGACTCCTCGATCCCCACTATAGAATTATATACTCATCAGAACCTTTTTGATGTTGTGGACCTTAACCCATGGTATTGGGACATTGTGTATTTCCTAACATCATATAGGGCCCACTATGATTTTACCACTCCCAAACCCCATCTAAATAAGCATGATTCAAAATGGTGCATTTGAGATGACCCTTACTTATGAAGAATATTATGTGATGAATTTTACTATAGGTGTCCTTGTCCTTGATTTCACATCGATCTTGAGCTTCTACCACACTTTGGTTTGTGAAGGAAACATGGGAAACCGATATAATTTTTGAAAGTTCCATGACTCCTGACATTACTAAAATAAATTATATAGAGATGAACATCAGTTTAATAAGTCATGAACGTCATGTCAATGCATTGGGAATATCTCTATGATGAATGATATTCTCCAAAAACCTATGTTATTTTTTGAATGCTTCGATTCATGGGGTGTTGACGTCATGAGAAATTTTCCAAATTTATTTTAATTTATATACATATAACTAACTATTGAATACAACTCGAAATGGGTGGAATAAAAAGAAAAATATGGACCGATGACATAAATTTGGTTCTTAATTTTGTGTGGCCCCAAATTTTATTTAGGTTCCATATTCCAAGATTCAACATTAGTGATCAGAGTTTACATTTTTTTCAATTAGAACATGAAAAACGTGTTTCATAAGTATGGGGTTGATCAAAAAGTCTCAACTGTATTTCCCCCCAAAACTAATTGAAAATATGGAATCTAAAATCATATATTTAAGATAATATTGGAATAAATGGAATACCCAAATATGAATGATTGGTGTTTGAACATGGATGGTGCACAATGGGTGTATTAGACTACTTTTTAGACTTCGATCGAAATGTCTACATAAAGAATGTGTTTATTTTGTCTTTTCACCTCCTAATTAATGTAGATCACTATCCATATTGGGTATTTGAAAAATAAAATATAAATATCTTAGATCTATGCCATCATAGGATGTTTCATATTCAAGATTTTGATGAAATTAAGCCTGATGCATATGAGAACTCCCAAATAAATAAAGAGACTGCAAATGATAGCTATGATGATATGATTGATCAGTAGAAGTTTCATATTGGTGAGAAGGTCCTCTAGTATAATTACAGGATAAATTTCAACCATGGTATGCTTCATTCCCAATGGAATGGACCTTACATTGATACTATTATTTACCCTTATGGGGAAATAGAGGTTTTTGAAAACCAGAATGGACCATGTATTACCATAAAAGGGCAAAGACTAAAACACTTTTTCAAGGATTTTATGAAGCATCACGTGGAGGATATCCAACATCAAGAAGAATCATACTATAATACCATCAAGGATTTACCATTACTTATCCATTTTCATTTATTATAGTGAGGACACATCACACTCCAGGTGTGTAGTTGATGGTTTACATTCCTCGGTTCATTAGGATTTTCGTTTTCTTTATTTATTCTTCTATTTTTCACTTACATAATAGTATTTTTACTTTCCCCACTATGTTGAGTTCATTAGGATATTCATTAACTTTCATATTTCTTATCTTTTTCTCATTGTGAATACTATTTTACCTTTTATTCTACCAATATTATTCTCAATAAATCTGAGAAGTTACTAAAAATCATGTTAAAATTTCTAATTCCATGTTGTTTTAATAATTAGTAAAAATTCGTCTCAACAACATAATGTTAATTTTTTCATGAATTTACCCATAGAGAGTGTTTTTTGGTAAATTGGTTTTTTTAATGAGTATAATGGTTGTATCACTATGAAAAATTTGAGATGAAAAATACCATTTGTGTGAGTAGTTTATAGGAAAATTATATCCCTAAAATGTTCACACATCATAGAACCAACCATCAATTTTGAATATTTATTATTTAATAAACTGTAAATATATGTTAGATTAATTTTTATTATTATTATAATATGATTTTACCATAAGTTTTTCCCTCACCTAGTCTGTTTCATTACTATACAAGATGAAACTATGGATTTGTATCTTTTATTGGACTATTTTATTCCATAAAACTATAAATAATTATAACTAAAAAACATAATAAACACAACAAAATAATAATAATAATAATAATAATAATAATAAATAAATAAATAATAATAATGATTTTAGTGATGAAATGTAAACAAATGGTGATATCTCAATTGGGATATTATGTATTAACTTTTTGGAATTTGTATGTAATTGGTTCTTTAAATTTTATTTCAATGGATGTATGGAAGGCTTGCTGGATATAATCCAGTAAGAAGTAATTTTTTTTAAATAATGTATATTTACTAGATATGGTGTGGTCGGACTAACATGAAATGGTTTTCACACACACATGTGGTGGGTTAGTGGTATGGTTAAATTTTCAATTACATTACTAGATCGTTATCATGCATTTTTTTGAATTCAATTCTACTACAATTTATAAGACATCGTTTCCCATGATTATCAAGAATAAATCCTTGGTGTGGTTTTTCATTGATCAAATTTAAATAATGAATTAAAATTAAATTGAATGAATAATATTAATGAATTTATGAATATATAAATGTATAAATATTTTTATAGTCAATTTGTCGTTTCCATTGCATGAATGTTTTTAGTTGTGAGGGTGTGATCAAATAGCGAATCACTATCTATTTACACCCATACACCATTAATTTTAATTGATGTTGTGTTTATAATTCCAAATATTATTACAATTTTTACTTCATTTTTAAATAATCAATTTAATTAATATTACTATTATGTTGGGTAATATTAATTTCTTTAATTATTACATTTTAAAAGGTGGTGATTCAGAGATCGCACAAGGAAATCATGTTAAACGGTCACATAATGTGTGAGATCCTGAGCACAGTTATGTAATTCATTATTTTTTATGGATTATACATGCTTCCAATTAGGCTAAAAATTAGTGGGAGAGTGAAAAACATTATTGGATAAATTTAACAGAAATATCATCTAACTCAATTAAACCATTTAGATACATAAAAGTGTTCCATAATGTGAGGAAATTTTAGAATGACAGATTGTTCCACCCATCATTATTTAGACCATAACTCGCCCCGAAGACCCCCAATAGGACTGACAAGACATCCATTGGAAAAATAAATCCCTATTCTACCACTCCACTGAATTTTTGTACATTTGGACTTGTTTTGTTTATCCAACCAATCAAATGATCATGGTGGAAAAATATTTAATGAACAACACACCTGATCCAATAGACCATTGATTATGCATTTATCAAAATTGTAAAATTTCTCATTAAATCACTCCTCGGATCATTGGAATGGTTTTCGAGAATAGGGGTAAGGGTGAGTCCAATATTATATCTTTTTCCATCAATTTTCTCCCTCTTCTACATAATGAATTTTTAAACCTCTTAGTGACTAATTTGTGGGTATCCTTTGTAGTAACCACAAGCTTTTCGCTAGTAATATTTGGAAGGTGACTGAATTTCTAGGTTTTTAGTTTTTTTCTTCATTTATATCATTTTTATTTTTTTATTCTTTTTATTAAAAATTTAAAATAAAAGGAACAATAATAATCATGATGTCATGAATAACCCTGACTATGTGAAGATTTGAGAACATTCGGCTCTTTTCTCACCACCTCCCTTTCATGAGTGTGTGAATGGGTTATGTCGATTTATAAAATAAAAAATATTGAACACATGAATATTCATTTTTTTCATTTACATAATTATATCATTGAAACAAATATTTTCATATCATCATGATGTTGTTGTGATCCACTGATTGAGTTTGGTTTATACATCGATATAATTTTGTTGATTTGGGAAGCCTTCAGTAATCAAAATCATTGATTGAACAAATCCTATGTGTTAACCTAATATGAAACCACATACCATATTGGTTTTATTGTGTAAAAATCAAGTAATGAGTTATATTTTCCCCATCCATTATAAGAGATAATAAATTATCGTCATTTGAAACTCCTCCAGATTGATCATTATTTATTCAAAAAAATACACTCACATAGTATTACAGTTTCATTTTATGTTTTAAAATATTAAAACCCTAGGTTTTTTAAAATATCATTGCACTATTATTTTCATAAAGAACATTCTTTTTAATTTAATGATATAAAGAACCATCGAGATATGACATGTGGTTCATGATATAATATATAAATTCTAGTAAAAACAATCATCTTATTTGATACATGTTCATGTATTTCATTTGAATTATTGTTTATATAACATGATGTGTGATTTATTTAGTATGTTTACAAAATATTATTATTATGTTTTATTTCATATGGAGTTTTTTACAATGTGTATGTAAATAATTTACATGTTTCCCTATATTTAAAACTTACTATAGAATGACTTGTTAAAATTCTAATATACAGTTTGTTAAATAAAATTCTTTAATAATTCTAAGTGATTTTTTCTTTTATAGCGTGAAGGTGGAATACTATTTAACTATCCAATTGGACATGTTTTATCCATCAACCAATGGTTAAATTGGATAAAATATTCTGGCTATGATTAAATGGCATCTAATTTTCAATCTATGATGTGTATGGGATCATTATAAATTAGAAATTGGTCAACCATATAATCAAACCATATATTTATATCTTTATATGCATTGAGATGATAGTAAAAATATAAAAGCAGATAAACCATATATAATACATAAATTTTTTCATATGAACATTTTTCATGGCTCAACCCATGTAGGATGGTCTTGACCTTTAAAAGATATGATATACACCCAAGTAAACCCATTTAGGTTAGTTATGGTATTGTATTGTTATTAGATGGACCCACTAAGGGTATTTAAAAATCATAATAATTTAAATATTATGAGTTTCATTTTGATGAACTAGAGGGAATTGTCGATTCCCTTGTAGATTTCACGGTTTTATTATTCCTTAATACTTAACCCAATGGTGGTATGTATTTGATATATTTGTGTGGATATGTAAAACATATGTACCCACCAATATGGGTTCTGATATAGGCATTTAGTGGAATGATAATGTAAAATTCCCTTCATTAATAAATACAAGACCCTGTTAGCCACTTTTGCGATGCATTTTTATGAGGCCTTAGTTAATTGAAATTACAATTAGAAGGATATAAAAATGGTTATAATATATGTTTTCATTAATGAATCCCATGTTTGATAACATTAGGGATATAAAAATGGTTATAAAGAATTAATGTGATATATACCAAATTTATGATAGGATTTCAATGGGATACATAATACATGGATGGAATTTTGTTAATAGTTTTTTATGTTCTTTATGGTGTTAACTAATTAAATATTATAAGTATTGTGCTTATCCTAAATGGTACTTTAGTTTAATTTCATCTTTAAAATGTTGAAATAATTAAATGATATTTGGTGAAATTCCATTAAATAATAATATAATGTTGTGTCCATAACCATGACACTCTTGTCTGGGTAGTTTTAATATTCATTACGCTCTCCTTAGAATAAGAACATGAACATTTTCGACATTCCTCATTAGCTTTTCATAGTTCCATTGGACCAAAATTATAGGTTGTAAAACCTAGAGATCTTTTTAGTGTGACTATATTTTTAAAAGATTTGGTATTTTTACTTAATTATTGGGATATTATATTGAAGATTGTCCCTTTATTATTTGAAAACAATTCTAACTACTCTATTGAGATTTCTAATATATAGTACTATTTGGGTGTCTTTTTCCCATGAAAGTCTCCTTAGATTCTAAAATGACCACATTTTCATGATGAATGCTCATTCGATTAGATTATAATTGTTAATTTATTAAGAATAATTTAATTATTGGTTATAGTGGGTTAGATAAGACTATGACATGGTTAACTGCTCAGTTCTTCATGATTCCCTTATTATTCTTCCTCTTCAGTGTTGGACGACATTATATTTCGTTATCTGGTACTGTAGTCATATGTGATAACACAACTGTAGACTAAATCTCTCATATAATCCATCAAATATTGATATACATATGGATAATAATAATATGTATAGAATCTAGGATGTTTCATTTTTCTCTAAAAATATCACTGTAGAAGGTGTTGATACATGTAGTCACAGTCATGTTGGAAAATATTGCAACATACCCTATGAGTTTTGTGGAAATAATTAATGTTGTAATATATTACGCTGCATTCATGGGCCATCTATAAAGTATTGTATCCTTGTTTTATAGGGAATAATAATCATTCCAATGATCAGGATGATGTTGTAAAAAGTATCAAGTGTTTTCACATGGTAGTTAACTGGTTTATGATTTTATGATCAATTAAATGGAACTTTTGGATGTTACTACGGAGGAGTTCCCCATGAATATTGAATGTAAATAGAGACTAGTGATCTTTTAGGTGACTATTATTTCACTTCATTCATTTTAACACTTAATAAATTGTTTATTACACTTTTATGACCATTGATTAGTGGTCAACACATAGTATGTCATTGGATGGGTTTAAATTTTCAGTGATTTTATAAACCATGAAACCTCTACTGTGGGTTGAGTCATTTCAATTCCATTATTTTTAGACCTTATTAGTACACAGATCACATCCAATGAGTATAATTTTGAAATGTTAAGTACATCAATTAAATTCCATTGAGGCTGGTAGGTTTTCAATGATCGGCTGGTACTTCTGGTTATTATTTTTCAAATGAATTACTTTTTGGGTTAGTGAGATCTAAACAAGCAATGAGAACCATATGTGGGTCGAGTTTGGAACCACATCCAAGTCATGACCTACCCAAAAGAGAAACCATCAAACAACCAAAATCAATTTAATGAAAAGTGAGAACTATCATACCAACAAAAGCCTTTGGCGGGATGGGTAAAGAACCATGTCCAGGACAAAATCTAACCAAAAAACACCTCAACATGCAGAACCAACACAAGATCATTCAAAATGTTTAATCATCACCATGACCACCTGCACTATCCAAATAATAAATGAATCCATCTAACCAAATGAAATTGATGTCATGCACTATAGAGCATGACACAATGGGAGTGGGAACCAAATAAATAATGAACCATCCAAGTGCAGAACTCCTCAACATCCACTCTAGCTACAAACTGGTCCCATGTTGAATCGATGGCATTCGTAAAAGTGTTTTTGTGCATCCCACTATGCTACGTTCCATGTAAACCATAGGTGACGATCCTGCACATCAGAAGAGTCAACATGACATCGAAGCAGAGGAGAACAAGCACACCAGATTGGAGAAGATCTAGAAAGAGGGGGGCCTTCATCACAAAGCTCAACTATGACTGAAACTAGATTTATCTAAACACTGATCAAGGAAAGGATCTCATGAAATCACTTCCACTGGAGACATCACACGCCACACTCACGTGATATGGGGGATGAAGGGCACACAACGATGTAGGCCTCTCGGTGGTGGTATCAAGGAGAGGCGTGGTTAGTGGCAGACAATGCTCTTAGGGAAGAGTCTTGGGGATCAACATCAGGTTTCCTACTTTCTAGAATGGGAGGGTTAAATATCAACGGTGGGATCTAGAATAGATCAGCAACGTGGGTCATCTGATAAAAAAAAGGATATATGTTGAACAAATCTTGAAAAGGGAACATCCGAATGGACCCATGGATGGAGGGGGAGAGCATACTAGAATGTCACGAGAGGGACTCAGGCCTTAGGTGGTGGTGCAGGGGTAAGAGGCCAGCGAAAACCCTCACCCAGTAGGAGAACTCCGAGCATCAACATCATGTTGGTAGGTTTTCAATGGTTTTTTTGCTTGTGATGTAGTGTGGTGATTGGATGGTTTTCTATCTATGAAACCCATGTAATACATCATTGGCCATCGATAGACTCTTGTTTTTTGTTCTTGTGTAATGATGGGATGTCTTGATAATGAGGGAATCATGTTCAAATTAAGAAGCTTCATCCGTAAGTGCATCTCAGAACATTTAAAATAAGTTTACCATTGGAATGACTACTCTTATTTTTTATATTTGGGTATGGTTGGATGGAAACCATTTTGATCACTTTGTATCACTTATGAAGGGAGGGTCTTGTTCCCTATTGTTAATAATAGATATCATATTGGTGTACAATTTTTTTTCTGCGGAACATGGCCCTTATCTTGACATCATTAAGGATACACTGAGACTGTGTTGGCTATAAACCAAGCAAACACTCATAAAATTCACATTATTTTTATATAAGTAAACATCATGGTCATTGGGCTTCCAATACATGGACAATTTAGAGGTTTAGTTATCCGGATTGTTGCTTGTATTATTATACGAGAGTCTCCTAGATAGACTCATTGACACCAACAATTGCTTTTAATTGTCTGATGTGGGGATCTCCATTGTGTAATGAAAACTCACTTATAAACACCATAAAATGGACTATAGTGTATAACCTCTTAAAAATCAATTTGATTATTCTGAGAATACCACATACTTGATTTAGGATCAGATTTATTCATTATAGGGTGAAATTCTGAATCGGATGGATTGGGAATAAGCCCATGTTTGTGTTGAGGCACGAAAACTTATGTTAGCATCTAATCATGGGTATTAACTAGTATTCAGTTATAGGTATTGATGGATGTGTTCAAAATAAGAACAAGGTGACCTAAAAAATGAAATATAGTTCAGTTTGTGATACATCGGCCTACTAAGCCACTCATATTTTATAATAGTGGTTCAATAATGGATTGAATTGTTTCCTGTTTATGGAATAAATTTTGTTAGTGAGGATACATTTCAGAAATTCACGTAGTTTAAAGATTGTGCAATGTAAATATCAGATAATGTTTTTCAAGGAATGATCCTATTGAATAGAATAAACAAAATCAGTTTGTAATTTTCCATTTGATCGAATTGTCAATCACTTTTAAAGCATCATTAATATGATACAAACATATATTAAAAGAAAATTCCCATGATGGTGAACCATGACTAAGAATTGTTCCTTCAAAAAATAGAACCTTTTTTGGAGAGAACCATATATTGGATGGTGAAGTATATAATAATGTTATTGTGTGTCGGGTAATATGGGCTTGGTAAAAAAATATTGCGATGTTTTTTTTAAGTACAAGCGATGACTAGGGTTCTAATTTCTTATGTACCATATGTATAATGTGGTGAATAATAGTTCATTTTGGGTTTGAAAATGAAACATGAGTATTGTTTCAATACCTCATAACCTGACTTGGCTATGTTCTATTTTCTTTTATTCCCTTGTATTCTCTAGGATGACATGTTTTAAGGTCTGGAGGTATTAAAGAACATTAATTTGGGCCCATCATAAATTTCATTGGGAATTAGAATTTTACCATTTAATGGATGGGAGGTTCCTTAAATTGACTCCCGAACACAATTATGAGAATTAGAACACACAAATGGCATGATTTTAGACTTCTCCTAATGAAAGAGATTTGAACTGGTTGTTTTAGGGTTGTTCATGATTGTTGGAACTCATTAGCTCAAATTCCGAAGATACTACTTAGGGAGTACAATTATCCTTAAATAGTGTCCACCAATTGAAATGGTTTTTCTAATAAAGTGGAGAATGGGGGGTAAAACATGGTTTTTCTAACCATGCGAGAGGATATTCATCGTCATACGGGTTCTGAAAACATCTTGATAGATATATTTTTCATGGGTTGTTCACAGTAAGTCAAATCGTATGGACAACTCTTGTGAGGGGGTTCTATGGGATGTTTTGAGCACGCAGTCTACACATGATTTGTCCAACCATGTTTTAAAACATTTCATCTAATTCAAAAAAGTGAAATCCCAATTTTTATCACAATAATTTCAATTCTATCTCCTCTCATTTTCTTCTTCTCCTCCATATATAGCTTCCCACCGAAGGCTTCCCTCTCCTCTTCCCCTACCATGGAAATATCTTCTTCATATGGAATCATTTTTGAACGTCGCACATCATGTTAGAAGAATATAAGTGAATCTATAACTAATCCTTCCTCATTTATTCATTTATCCATTTTTCATTGGTGTAATATTCTAGAGAGATAATTCTTCCTACTTTTAGGGTGTCGTTCTATTTCAACATTTTATCTTGAACTATCTCAATTAAATCCAAAATATTAGATGAGTGGACCATCCATGGAATAAGGTATGTAGTATATAACTTTCCCCCCATTGAATACATGATTAATAAAGTATTTCATTATACCAAATGATGATATTTACATGTGATGAATCATAAATGAGAAATTTAATTTGACGAATGTAACACCCATATTCATGTAGCCTTTGTTTAGTGAATTGGTATTATTCATGGTGATTGGCCTCATGTATTAACCACCCATAAGGGGTGTATTTCATGATTTCCTTTAATGAATTGATTTTTCTCTAATAAAACCCATCATTTAGGTGTGTTTTACTACAAAAGGTAATTGTTCTAATGAATGGAATGAATGGAGAAGTCGAAGGTTGTGTTGATTCACTATATCATCTTCAAGTGACCGAACCCCTACAAAATCGGTTGGTTCCCTCTCTTATATAGTGCAATTTTGGATTCCTTTGTGGAATTATTGTTATTATTACATATTCCATACCTCCTACACATATGGTGTTTAAATTTTGAAATAGATTACTTGGACCCTAATACATTAGTTTAAAGCACTCCATTCCAAGGAATTTTATTTTTTACAAATCAAAAAGTTATGTTTCACATGCCTAGAACATAGCATATGTTTTGTTATAATTTAAATGAATAATATTAATGGACCTCTTTTTTAAATGAGTTGTGATTGAATTGTTATAAACATGCAACCCCCATAATGTGATCTTATTTTGGTAAATTATATATGGATATTTTGGGCGATACATATATTTTCATGTTGGAATTCCATGGATGGACTCATTGGCTGTCTAAATGAATATATACCAAGAGAGATATTGGTTTAATTAATTATTAATACCATAGATGGTCTCATTAGTTTCCTAATAAATTGTATTACATTATAGATTCATTGGTTTTCTATTAATGGGATTCCAAGGATGTGCTCATAGGATTATTGGGATTATAATTTCTATTAGTAATATCGGCACCATAGTGGAGATACCATGGAAGGTTTGTATTTCAATATGGTCATACCGTGCCATGAGTGATACTAAGTCCCCATATGTGTGATACCTATGACATGGTCATTGGGTAATTCATTATACAATAATGAGGGTGTTACTTGTGATTCCTATTTATATATTGCATTAAATGGACTGTTAATGTGGTATATAATTATACTAATCCAGGTACAATATTAGGTTTTCCACTTTCTGGATCACCATGGAATAGATTACGACTCATTTTTAATTATAACTATAATGACTCTTGTAAATTATATAAGAAATTATAGTTTATCATATTAATTTATGTGTCTATCCATCCCAATAACATTCTTAGATTCATCCCATGTTTATATTCATCCTTTATAATAGGGCCAATTATTATATTTTTTGAAATCAGATGTTATTATTTATAACACGATTATATCTTCATAGGATGATTCTAGTCAAAATATATTTAAACTTAGTCCGTATTAGTTATTATCGGCTAGGTTTCCTTGATGAACCTAAGCTGACTTATTTACATTTATCTATTTAATTCTTTACTTGTCAAATGAACACACTACTGTATTTTTAATTTACGGACTGTATAAATTTTGACACTATTTGTGGTCGCCTACCAAGTTTATCTCATATAATTTTTAGGTCTCATTATACTGGGATTCCATAAAAGAACACACTTATGGAAATATCATGATCCATGGACTGTGTTATCATGTTTTTACCTTGGTGATAGGAGCACAAGACTAATTCGGAGTTTAGGATGCTTATTGATATGGACCTTGGGGATTTAGTTATTTTTTATGAATGTTCTTTATTTTATCACATTCTATTTGTTTAGTACTGTAGTTTATATAGTAACATTTATTCATCCATTCATGGTTGTATGTTTGTATTGAAAACTATATTCAGTTTATTATTATATTCTACTACTCTGAAATTATTTATACTACATTAACTATTTACTATCATATTTATTTTCACTACTCTAATAATTAGGTCATTGTCTCCACATCATACAATAATTAAAAACACACTAATAATCACCAGCCTCTACAATATGGGAGGCGAACTTGGGGCCATGTGGTGACTGGTATGGATATTATTTTCATTGTCAATCATAACAAAATGCTAAAAACAACCATCATGGCAAGGAAAATAAGTTAATAGATTATTTAATCCCAAATGATCATGGAGTTATAACAAAAATTAGGGTTTATAGGTATCCTATAGTCATGGATTTATTAAATATGGATATTGGAATCATTCATGAAGGGGAAACATCAATCATTTTTAATTTCTTCTAAATCATTATTATTAGAAAAGATAAAAATAACTTACCCATAGGAAGATAATTATCTAAAAAGGATTATAGTTGTGAATATTGTAAAATTGACAGAAATTTTTGTAGATGGTTTTAAAAAATTTGGAAATAAAATATGTGTTTCATCTATAACTGATCTTAAAATATAATTGTTGGATGATTATCATAGACAAAATTTCTCTATAAATCGTAGTATTACAAACATTTATAATTATTTTTATTATAAGTTTTGACGATTATAGACCAAATATACACACACATATGAAATTATTATCTTTTATTTAAGAGAATAAGGACAAGAAGAAGAAGAACAATACACCAACAAGGATTAAAAATTGTAGATCTCAAGCATCCCCGATAACAATACCTACTACTCATATGGGAGGGAACATATGAAATAAAATATCTTTTTGGAATATCTAGAGTAGTTGTGGATTCCATGAAATCTTCCACACAATTCTTTTCATGCCATGTATTTGTGAGTTTGATGAAATTAGAAAAGATTTCATTTTACTTTTAGATAAGGTAAATGACTAGGTAGGGTATGCTAGAGGTTATTTTAAGATAATTAATGATAATTATTGAGCCTGATCCCAATGAGGAGTGATGGATATTATAATATTTTCATATCATAGGGGCATTGGTAAAGGCCATACCCTCCACTTTTAAGGAATATTCAAACCTATAGTATGACCTGATGGAATATATAATTGAACATATAGGGTCCCTATCCACTTTTCCCCCATAATTCCACCTAGATTTTTTCTCCATCCATGTTGATAAGAACACCATGGTGTGGTAGAATCCAGTAGACCTAGTGCCCATTATTGGTGGTTTGGATACATTTGATGTGCTTATACTTGGAATATACCATCCGAGTGAGGTGGAATCATCATGCTTTTTATGGATCCCCATGAATTTTGAGGTGAGAAAACATGACAGTTCCACCAATGCCAGGTAAGATGGAGGAGATCCAGATTGGAGAGACTGGTTGTGTTCCAACCGCAGGCACTAAGAACCCCCTGTTAGAAGGATAGTGCTTGAAATCTCCTCTGATTTGTTCCTACTAGAATTCTTGAACAACAAAAGAAGAAAATCCCTAAAATAACCAGTTATTTTTGAACTACCCATGAACCCACCAAGATCCCTCTAATGAAAATAGTCACACTCAATTTTTAAGAAATTTTGTGATGTTGATTCCACATTAAAGGCAATGAAACATGTACATTTTGATGAAAATATAACACCCTAACCATTTATAGCCTTCTTCCTTGGAACCTCTATTCGTCTTATCCTCCATTGAAGGAAATTACAGTTAGATGGAATAGGATTACACCAAATACAACAATACCTCATATATCTCGTAGGTTTCATGAATATTATCTTCTTGTAATCCTTTGAAGTGAACTTACCTAAGGTTGATTCTATGTAAATGCACTTCTCAGAAAATATTCTAGGTGTTTTATTCCAATCGACCTTTCCATGGAAGAGTAATGGATTGATTTGGTGTGGGGGGGGGGAATGAGTAGGCTAGTTTAAAATTTATTCCATGGATACGTTACCCTGGATACCCAAGTACTCTACATCCCAAATCACACTCCCATATATTTATGTCCCCACAAGTAATGATCCTTTGTGAGTGAATCTGAAGAGACAAAATATAGAATCAATGTGAATTATAGAGGGTTGAATAATTGTGTTATTTTACAATTTTTAGGTACCTATAATTTCGTCTAATGCGAATTATCCATAAAAGAACATCCCTCAATGATATCCCATTATATTTTGGCCTGAATACAATACATTTCTGCACCCATGTTTCTCACATTTATGTCAACATGCTCCCATGGTTTGTAAAAATTACTCTAGGAGACCCTGTGGAGTTTTTCTACCCTTGGGAATCCAAAATAATAGCATTAATAATCTTTTACATTTATTTTATAACAGATTATTTATCCTTATGAAATGATAAAATTTTATAGGAATTGAAAAAAGTATGAAATTAAAAAGTGTGATCATTTGTCCAAATGAGAGGAAATTGTTCTCCCAATTGCGTATGTGGTTTCTTATCTTGTTAAATAGGCTATAAAAGTAACACATTTTAACATTTACATGGTAAATGTGGTATCCTATGTAATCCATTTTAAAGATTTTATTGTAATTTCCTATAATGGACTCAACATTGGCTTTATTCGTGTCTAGGTGGGATGATAGGAGGATAAAATAACTCTTATCATGGGTGAGAAATTATCCATTGTAAGTTGTGTAATATCCCATAATTTTGATAAAATTCCTAATTTAAGTGATCCATCCATTAAAAATGAAGATTACGTTATCCTCAAAGAGGAGATGAGACACCATCGAAAATTGATCCCTGTAATTGTAAGGGGGAGAAGCCTGTACATTACAGCAGCCACCACATATCTACTGAGAGAATCGGGGTCTAAAACAACGTTTTAAAGTGATAGAGGTTCACCATGTTTGTGTCCCCTCACAGATTTGATGAAGCTAGACTGCCTAACCATGAATATAATACTCATCGTGGGAGATCCGTAGCAATGAAATAGTATAGTAGTGACCCATTTTGAGAATACCATGTGTGAAAAAACCCATATGATGAAGATCCAATCAAGACGATCATACGACTTGTCTATATCAACCTTAATGATAGTGTTGGAAGAAAACCCCTTTTTTATCTCCCATTCCATCTCTTAGGGAATCACAATATCCCATTGAATGGTTCTATCCTAAATTAAATCTTGCTACTCCTCTGATATCCATCTATCCCTGAACAGTGAAAGGGTTATATTAATAATGGAGGCCAAGAAAAGTAATTAATAGATGGATATAATGATTTGTTTAAATTGATTAATGGAATATGGGGCTTTTATCATGAGAATGAGAATTTTTGTAGTGTCATAAGAAACTCTACGAAGCATTCCACAATGGAAAATATTCCTAAATATCATAAACCAGATCACACATGATAATGTACTGGGCACAAATATAGAAAACCCTATGATCCCATCAGGGCATGGAACACAATACTTATAAGGGAAGTTACCACATCCCACACCTCCTTCTCTTGTAGAGTGTTTCCAATAATGAATAATAGCTTGTCGGAGGTCACTATCAAGATGGAACAAATAAAATTTCATCTTGTCAATCCGATGAAACATTATACATGTAGGGATTAGGATCACATGGAAGGAAAGAAAAATGACCATTCACCATCCCACCAATTACCTCCATGTCACTGGTTTATGATCCATCTACCAATAGGATATTCATAACAATATTATGGAGTTTTTCCTTGAAGAAGGAATATAAGAAGGCAGTATTTCGGTCCCCATCTATAATCAATGTATGTCGAGATCTCTCATGGAGGATTTTCTCTTGTTCCAGCAATATTTAATTAAGTTGTCACATCATATCCCCTAATCCCAAGGGAAAATAGTGAATCATTATCTCAAGGAACTGTCATCCTAGATTTAGTATATTCGATATCCCTCATGATATCATCCAATCTAGATTGCATCAACGGAATAGAGGAAAACCATTCCATAAGATCTTGTTTCATTCATCACAATATGCTGTGAAAATGATTCTAGTACCCCTGGCATAGGACCCCCCATGAGTATCACACAATGTTGGGTATCTCTAGGTAGAACTTTCACACATTAGAGAATAATAATCACTACTCTCTAGTGACATCCTATTTGAGGTGAATGAGTAAGGGAGAATAATCCAAGAGATCCTGAACCAGGTGGTGAATTTCAATATCAGAGAATAGAGAGGTCACATAATGATTACCCAGATAGTGGTATTACATTAATCCATTATACCTATAGCCTATCTTGTAATTTAACTAGTTAAATTGGTCACTGGTGAACACCAGACATTGATGTACCTCCTGTGATTTAAAGGTCGTGAAGGTTGCACAATCTCTGGTATGGAAGGATATCCCTCCCTTATTGTCAAAGGCATCTATAATTGAGTTGAAATATCCTCCATAAATCCATGTAACATCACCCAACTTATCATTTATGAGGTAGATCTATAGTTGATCCCTGATCTAGGCCTTAGACGTCACATATATGAATGAGAGTAAAGAACATTGGTTTCAAATATCCACCTTAGCCAATTAATGTTCATTTTTTCAATGACCTTCACCACTAAAAGTTGTGACATCCAGAATGTCCATATGTCATTGTTTACTATATTTCCATGCATAAAAAAACTCATACCAGTCCTTTTGAAGAATTCTATGATTCTGTAAGGGTTTTATTTCATTTCATGGACAATCGTGAGTGGAAACAAGTTCCCAGATGACTCATTCAAGAGAATGTCTATTTTAACCAAGGAACAGTGGCCCAATAAATTCCATATTTGAATCAATAGCATTAAAATAGTGCTTTACTAGATCTATAATAAGGTAGATCTGGACTTGGATGTTTCACAAAGGAATATGGGTCAATTTCTTGGACTGAGAATGGTTACAAACCACATAAATGGGGGATCTAATCAAGAGGATTTTCCTATCACTAGATATGAATCTATGAATGAGATACGAGAATACCTCTGGGATGTTCTTCTCATTAAGGGACTCTATAGATCTTGTGATAATGCACTAAAATTATGGGATATTGAAACCAGATGTATAATGGATCCTTTGAATAGATAGATAGAGAAGATGATTGGGTGTCAAAATAAGTAATATACTTTCTGTTGGATTTTATTCCACTCAGATAGAAGGGGGAGGGGGTCAGCCAAGAAGGACTAATGGAGAATGGTAAGGTAGGCTTGGATTAAAGGAGAAAGGTCCATGTAAGGGGATTGCTTCATATATAGTGGAAGACAGAGGGGAGAAGGTGGAAAAGGAATTGATGGGTCCTAAACACTGATAGGCTTCATCAGAGGGTAGGGAATGAGGGCCATGCACATGGGATTCTCATGGGCCTTTAGAATAGAGATTGGAGAAGTGGGAAAATGCATTGATGGTTCATGTAAACTTGTTGGAACTAGCATAGGGTTAAATGTTGATCGGTCATGACCAAATAATGGAGGAGAAGAATTAGATCTTACCTTGATATCTTTATGTTTTCTTGACATGTGATGGGTGTAATGTATTACGAACTCTGAAAACAAATGTTTGAGGAAGTGATAGATACAACCGAAATGAGACACCATAAGGTAAATATGGGTTTGTATAAATTATAATCCACCCTCAGACTAGAGAAACATCTGCGATTGTGGGGGGAGGAGACGTCTACCATGAAATAAATCCAGGAAGCCACAATATCATGGAATATCTGGTTGTGGTCATATGCACAAACAAATTCACTTATGTAATTTAGAATCTTCTCTAGGAAGTCAGTGTTTTTAAAGGGAATTTGAATTCATGGGAGCATAACCCACACTACCTTCAATGGGGAATCTTGACCCTAGTGTGCATACATGGAGTTATAAGAAAGGTGAAAACACAACTAGATGATCCAACAAGGGAAACAAACCAAATAATAGATATAATGTCATCATTATTAAAAAATAATGTTGTATTATTTGATATTATGCATTATGATTCTGGTCGGAATATTTAGGTTCTACGATTGAACAATGTCTCGAAATTGGCCCAACATGGGATTATATATGAAAAAACTAGTAACTAGGGACCAACCCAAGAGAACATTGGCCGAATTAAAATCATCATCGAAGAAGGAAATAACTAGAGACCCTACCTTTTGAAGTAACGTAAGAAGATCCCATGTGGATCGGTGGAAATAGGGAGGTTGGTCAGGGATAAATCATGGGTGAACTGAGACGGATCTCCTTCGTATATGGCCAGAGATGAATATCTTTCACCACCATGTGTAATTTATCTTTTTCACAGCCTTGAGAACAATATATGATGACTTTGAAGAGGGATGGTTTTTAGTGATGGAACCTCCATTGATGATATTCCCACTGTAATGGTCCAAAATTGGTGAGTAATCGAAGGTATGTGAAGCACCTTTTTTGACAAAGAACTCAAATACTTTTCAATTTTTTGTATAAAAATTTGGATGAACTCTTTTTTTTGATAACATAGAGAGGGAAAGTACTTATTACATGTAAATATGTTTTTTAACAAGTAAAGGCTAATAGATAACTACCTAGAAGAATATTACAACATCTCCATATTTATATATATAAATGCAATGAAATTTCTAAGGACATTATAACTATATCACCAAATACTACTCAGAAGAATAATTAAATGTGGGTTATTGTTGATCACCTCTCCAGATCTATGTATTTTTTCTCAATAAGAGAATATTTACCTCTTGATTTCATTTCATGTCATTATATTAGTTATGTTTTAATACTTCATGGGTCACCTATTTCAATTGTGTATTAATCTGATCCATAATTTACATCAAAATTTTGGAAAAGTCATTAGATTACCCTTGATATTGTGCTCTTTTTGAGCACCAATCATTTCCCTCTACCAAATGGATAGTTCTAATGGAAAATTAAAAGATTATAAGACTTGTTTTGGTCAACCTATCTTAACATTAATGCCATTTAGGATCATAATTACCCTTTGGTGGCATTTTACTATAACAAACTATTCCATTCAAGTATTCAAATGGTGCCATATAAAACATTATATGGGAAGAGATGTCATACTCCAGACTTTTTATATGATGTTGGTGAACTAGATATTTTTGTTCAAAAACTTATACAGGATTCAATGTTTATGGTGAAGTTTATTCAAATCCACAAAAAATTAGAATAATGTAAACAAAAATATATAATGAAAACCAATGATAAGATTTGTAATTTTAGGTTTGGGATCATTTTTTCATGAATGTAGCTCCATAGAGTGGAATTATAAGGTTTGGAATGTAGGGGAAATAGAAACCTAGGTATATGAATAACTTTTTACTTTTTCAAAATGTTTGAGTTTTGGGTTACAATTTTAGTGATGCCACCATGTCACTCTGATGTACTTTATGTGTTTCAAATCACTTTGTTATGGAAATAATTACTAGACCCAATGCATGTTCTCAAATCAGATGTAATAGAATTGGAACATGATATATATTACTGTGATGATCATATCTAGATTCTAAACACTGGAAAATAATTCATTTTGAATCCTATGATTCACCGGGTAAAATTACATTGGAAAACTCTTATGACAGAAGTGGCAACGTGGTAACCCAATGATATTATGATGAATAATATCCCAAATAAATTCAACAGGTAATATTATAGAAATTTGGATGAATATATTTTGTGGGGGAAAGAATGTTACAAGATGAGATTTTATGATATATTTGCTTTAAAATAAATCCATTTAGTCTGATAGTTTTTGTAAAATGGAACCCTATGTCTAATGGCACCATAATATTGTATATCATTATAACCAAGAAAATAATTGTTGGATTTGTATATAACTAAATATATTATTAAATTTTTATGTTTCACACAAGTATATAAGATATTTTATAATTATCTATTGATTATAAATAAAAAGAGAATCCATTTTAAAGAAAAACAAATATTTTCTGAAATGTTAAATTTTTCTAAATAATGGTTGCATCGCATTTTGATAACATATTGTAGAATAAATTTTTACATCTTTATAATATTATGTTTAAAAAAGTAAATTCAAATTTTTAAATTATCATATTAAAATTAACTTAGAGTGATGTTATGATAATTTTCTATAAAATTAATGTTTCTATGAATAATGAAAAATTCATGTGATTTTATTTAAAAATGACATTTCATTAAAATTATTTAAAGTAAAAATTATATTTAAAATTTTTTATATGTTCAAATTAGATAAATAATATTAAAAATTAGTATCAATTTTAGGTCCAACTGGAATATAAAAACATTACATAGTAATAAGAACTCTTTTTTGGAAAAACTACTTTTTCATCTAGTCTGTGTGTTTAGTTTTTAACTGATATTTTCACTTATGTGAATTTAATTTGGAAAAAAGGATTAATAATTTTGAATAATAAAAACTAATATTAGATATTTTTTCTAGAATAATTTTTTACCTTAATGAACATTTATAATGTAAAAATAAATTAACACAGTTCTGGTAAAAACTGATTTATCAAGGGATGAAAAAAACAAAAAGGGGTTTAATGACATAAATAATAGTAAAATTACAATATTTGTGCCATGAATAGACCCTATAGTATCCAAGGATAGATAATGGTGTTTCTACCTTTTTGTAATGTGAAAAAGAGGGGTAAATATAATTGTTTTCCAAAATTCCATGTGTATCCCCTCCCTACTTATAAAAGCCCACCCCTGCTTCACTTATCTTCACACACCCAAATCCCTTTAGATTAGAAAAAATATTCTAAAAAATATTCTTCAAATAAATAACCATATCCTTGATTACTTATTTTTATTATTAAACCCTCCAATATTAGGATTTAGGTATTAACCTTTATAGGCTTTTTGAAGAGGAGGTAAAATTATTAAACTTATATTTTATTTTATTTATTATTCATCACCTTAAAACAATCCTAAAAAGTTATAAAATAATAAAAATAATATATATATTATAATTATATTTTATTATGTTAATATAATAATATATATCCTTCTCCACATCAATTAAATAGAAAATGGAACAATCAATTGTGTGTATGAAAGACTACAACCTCACAGACCGGTGTAAATTTTTTTTCCTTCACCACAATTAAAGGATATTTAAATAATGGATTAAACATTAATATATGATATTTATGAATTTATTATAATTATTGATGTTTTATATCACAAATAATTTCTTTAATTTCATTATGTTGGTGATATGATAATGTCACTCGTTTGTACAAAGGAATACCACCACATGAAGCGATGTGATTCTCTTTTTTTTCATATGCTTTTAATAAAATGAATTAAGGTTAAAATTAATGATTATATGTGATATTTATGACCTAAATATACTCATTTTAATATAATACCCCATATAAATTTTTACCTTCAATTTTGTTGGAAAAAAATTACGTTGCTTATACATACTTGTATATTACCACCTCCACGTTGTGATGTGAAATGTTTTGATGTTAATTTTTCATGGATAATGAAAAAGAGATATTTGAATCATATAAATGATATATGTAATATAATAATTATTCGTCAAAGGTGAATTAATTTTTCTTTACCATTATTTTCAATCATCTATAAAAATGGAAACAACATTCATGGTTATGTATAGCTTACCGTCTCCATAAATGGTGTGATCAATTTTCTATCTCTAAATTTTATAGTTTCCTATAAATATATATATATAATAAATATATATTATATTTATATAATTTTGAACATTATATTGATTGTGTAACCATGATCTATGATAATTTATTATAATTAATGATTGAAAACATATATGAGGAACAAAGAAATTATCATCTAAACCAATTATCTAACAGAGAATGGTTAATAAAGAGGTCATAAAAGACAATAAGTAAAACATATATTTATTAAAATAATTTTTTATGGTTATTTAATATATTTATAATAAATATATATTTATTAAACCGGAATTACAATCCCATTCAATGGAAATCATACCTAAGGTAAGAGATTTTTTCTTCAATTTTCATTTTTTAAACATATGTTATTTTATACACCTATATTCTATTATGAGGTATATATACAATGTATTTGACATGTAATATCATAAATTTATTTAATATCATGATATTTAATGTTTCATATAATTTCATTCTTTCTTGTTACATAGTATTCATTTTAACCAAACTAGTAATGATTTTATGGTATAATATCATCGTCATTAGGGATCATTGATGTATATGATTTCGATGATCAAATATTATGACCAATATATCAATAAAATAATTATTTTTTTCTCATATTATAGTTTCATGATAAAAAAAATTTCCCTTATTTTTTTCCTTTAAATACTCAATAATTGAAAAGAATTTTCTAAACAAAAATCCTCTTTATTTACCACTCCTAACAAAAACTAATATTCCCATTTACTTATTTTAGATAAATATTTTTAAAAATAAATTGTCATTACCTGATGGATTAGTTAACAAGAAAATTACACATGTTAGAATTTTTATAATGGTTTTAAAAATACTCATCTTATTCTTTTCTAAGTGTGTTAAATCATGATTTTTCTCAAAGTGTGAAAAGAATTTTTTATTTTAACATTAGTAGAATGAACAAAATTTTATGACATCATGACCATTAATTTATTAAAACATTGATTTATAATTTTACAAGGATATTTTGGAATAAACAGATTTTGATTTTATTTTATGAATTTTATTGTTTTAAAAAAGGAATTTGCAAAGAATAGTTAGTTTCCCAAATAAATGTTCCAATTGATATTTTAAAATAATTTTCCATCTATGATGAAATAAATTGATGTAACTGAAGCATTACTGGGGATACAATCCAATGATACTACCCTTATAATTTTTTTTGAGGTTTTATGGCCAATTTTACTGGGGAAGTATTATTTTAAGGCCATTCCCCATATTACACTAAATGTTATATTATTATTTTAATTTATTGTTGATAGTATTGAAATTTCATAATATATTATTTATAATATTAATGTTTATATTGATTAGGATTCACTCCTTAATATAAAGACTTCATTTGTCTTAGTATGTGATGGGTGGGGCCCATTATAACCCCTCGATAAATCATTATGTATCATGAGACAAACTAGCATTGATTTTGGCTCAGGTATAACCCATTAATGTAAAATTATATTGCATGAGTCCTTTAAAGTATCGTTATGATGTTTGTCATTGTCCAATCCCTCATTATGTCATTAAACAATTACGTTAGTGTGGTTTTTTGTTTATTTAGTATAACTGTTGTAATGTTTCAAGAACATGTTTTTATATATATGGAAGTGTTTTATCCTTAGTTTTTCTATCTATATTATTAAAAATTAATTGATTAAATGTAACGTATTTATTTATTTATCATTGTATATTGATTATGATGTACTTATTCATAGATTATTATTTACTCATACCCTTACCTAATATTTTATCCCTCCAATATCTTTTTTTCATTACCTAATGTAAAGATATGAGTATTATTATTGATATGAAAAGTTATACTAGGTGAAATAATGATACACATGATGAAAAGAATTATGATTTATGTTTTCATTTGTAAAATGAGATTCATGTATTCATATACATATCAAGACTACTAAACTATTCCATATATTTGGATGTGATTCTTTTATCTTTTGAAAATTAAATAATGTAACCACTGACTCTTAGATATTGGATTTATGGTCTTTAAAATATACATCAGATTCTTTAAGGACACTCGGATGACCATACCATTTTGAACAATGCCACAATACCTACGAATGTAAATCACCTGGAATATTACTTTATATATACATATGTATGAATTTATATGTATCCACTATTTATATGAGAAAATATATATCCATATATATAAAAAATTGACACATAAATTACATATAGTGTAACTCAGACATCCAATATAATTAAAATAGTTTCCAACATCATTATTTGAGAATTTAATGGGAAGGCAATCAAACTGGGATGTCACACATTTAATGTATACACTAACTCTAAGAATGTTCATTGAATTTGTATACACATTCAACTGATTTAATAAAAATTCAACCTTGGCCCATATAATGTGGTCTATAAAATTAACCCATGTATAACTATAAGAGAACATATATTGTCCCATCCACATTAGAGTCTGTATAAGTTAATCAGTATGAGAAAACAAGTATCACTCATGGCATAATATAAAATCATAACCCTATAAGCCTGACCATGATATAGAATAATGACTTCCATATATCACTCATGGAATAGTACATAAGAATTTTCCATGAAGCCCTACCATGGTAATCCCCATGGGAACCAAGTATTTGTCATGGGTAGTATAAGGAATCTTCAGAGGAAGACCATTCAAGGTTTTCTATCAAATAACCCATTTATCAATCATTATGTATCATGATTCATTTAACCAATGATCCTTTAAAATACAATTTGTAAGGATTAATCCAAGTATCACTCAAAGAATTATATAATTCATATAACCATTTAAATTTAAATAATATATAGGTCCATGTTAGTTGCAATGTCATGTCACAATTCACATATGAATCATAAAGAGAACACATCCATAGTCATAGAATATCAAAATTTAATTATCGAACTGGGTCAGTACAATTCAAATAAAATTTAGAACTCCCTATTTAGATCAATGACTTATTATTAATTTTATATAAGTAATAATGAATCCCATTATTTTGAGGGCCATTCCACTATATGTTTATCATTTTAGATGAGTCATAAAAATATATTGATTAATGGATATAGTCCTAGTGAAGATCCATTCCATTAAAATATCATTATATTTAAATTGGTCTTCCATATATATGTATTGTTATATAAGAATAAAAATAAATATCTTAGGTATTTTGGAAACAACCTCACTATTCATCATTCATTTAATTCAATTTAATATATCATTCTTGGAGACTTTTTTATTTCACCACAAAAAGTGATTTTAAATTCGATGCTCAAGAACTGTGGGAAATGTATATGAGTGAAAAACCAAAATGGGTTGCTCGAGCCAAGGTATATATCCACCGAGGATGAATTTCATATTCGAAATGGAAATATGAATTTAGAAATAAGCATTTACATCATGTATGATCATACTACAATGAAGGAGTAATTCCTTAGTTTAAATTTTGATAAACACCATATATCTTCAAAAGACAATACTAAATCCATATACATTAAAAAATATTATATTTTTGTTATGTTACCTAATGTGATAAATACCATATGGAAAAATGGTCATTTATGATGAGACAAAATATACATTTCATGTAATTTAAATTTGATGAATTAATGTTTTAAAAAAAAAATTAATCAAAATGATTATTATTGAATAAAAATAATCCTTTACAAACATTATAATGATTAATACTGAGATCATATTTATCATTGAATTATTATTTAATTATAAGATATATCATTCATATTTCAAAATGGTATTCATCAATGGGATCATTCCAACTAATTTACAGTTAAATGTAAAATATACATTCAAATTAAATTAATTGAATAGTAGCCTAAAGTTGAATGGGTCCCTTAATAATGTTATATAGTACTCTCATACATGATTTTTTGATATCTATAACGAAATCAAAGTATAATTATTTCATTTAAATGTTAGGTATATATGGAAAATAAATATAAAAAAAGAGAAAAACAATAATTATAATAATATATTTTCATTGAATGCTTCTCATTGGGAATATAATTTACTTTCTACAGTCTATCAAGTCATTGATTTGGAATTTTTTTATTAATGTATAAAAAAAGTTATGTATATTTTTATGATGAATTTTTAAAATTATATATCAAGGATTCATCAAAAAAAATACTATTAACACAACATTGAAAACACATTGAACTAATTTATGGAAAATGAGTCAAAATAAATGTGCATAAAACAATAACATAGTCAATTAAATTAAATATATCAAAAAATGATATGTACTAATGTGATGAAACACATGACTAGTTCAAAATAAATAATAAACTATAGATCCATGACGAATCTCATATTATAAACATGCCCATATGTTTCATATATATATATATATATTAATGAAACTAAACATACATGATCTTTGAATAGGTTGTTATATTGTTGCTAAGAATATCCAAAATGTGTTTATATAATTAAAAAGGATATGTTTCTTATATTTTTAGGAATTAAATTAAAATTATAAAATGATAATAGTTTTTCTAAGTTCAATTCCTTATCCCAGATGCCTAAATATTGAGACTTGTGATGTGGTTTATATATGGGATCCAACACATTTTTTAAGCACGAGTGGTTATTATCTTATGATAAAAGTGTTAACATAAATTTAATGGAAATATTATAAAAACACATATATTATTTATATATTATTATATCATTCTTAAAAAAGTATATATTATATTACTACTAAAAAACCATATTTTGAATATCATGTGATAAAATGGTTCACACAACCTAAACACATAGAAACCATTAATCATTTTTCATGTTATTACCTTTTTCCACATATACTTTTCATAATACATTTCATATATTTAATCACCTATAAAAATACATAAATAAAAGGGTTATCTGAAATACATGTAAGAAGACGAGTAATATGAAGGATCACAAGAATTAATCGTTATAATTATGTAGGTGATCCTAATCACCATTCACATATCATAAGAATGTGGTAATCATTATATTCAAATGGAAAAGGAGTGGAATATAGAATATTCATAATAAATAAACATCATAAATATAATCCAAGTCTTACTAATAAGACATATTAATATATTAGACAATGATAAATGACTCATGTTCATGTGTAAAAATTTTAACAAAGCTATGTGTATCACATCTATGTATAAAAATTACACGTTATTTGATACTTTAACCAAAAAACTAGATTTTTATATAAATATTGGATCACCAGTTAGATCAACATATTCCATTACCCACAGAATGGAAATGTACATGAAAAGATAATATGAAATAAACACATGAGAAATGAATTTGATTCATAATGATATCATTAGAAATGTATTGATGAAAAAACTATGTGGTTTAATAAATAATAAGGGATAAAATAGTTTGGGGCATTTAAAGTGATTATAAAATAAATGTGTATATTTCCTGAAGAGATAAAAAAAATATAATAAAAATCAATGTGATGTTTCTTGGAAGTGGTTTTAATAAGAAAAATATAATCATGGATTTATAATTCATAATAACAAAGTAAAAAAATATGAATATCCTTATAAGATGAAAATAAAAATAAAAAGAAAATAATTTTATAAGGGGATTTATAAAAATATTATGAAAAAAGGGATAGGTTTACCATTTAAATCCTAATGAAAGAGTTTAGTTTGAGCACTGACTTACCTTATATCCAATTTTTTCATCTTGGTTTACCCTTCTACATAACAAATTATTTTTATTCAAACGCTAATATTTCAGTGTATTTAATCTATTTATGCTATATTTAAAAATTATAATCACTAGAATTTTGTTATTATCGTTTCAATATACTTTAAATGGTTTTATTTAATTTTTTAAATTGTCAAAATTTAATTTTTACTTCATGGTTTTGGATTAATGTTAATTTATCTCTTATCATAATTAAATTGATAAGAATAAAAAAGAAGAATTCATATTTAAACATTATAAATATGTTATTATTACAATCCATAATGGTGATGAAAACTAAATATTGTCAATGTAAATATAGGTTCTAAACCGACCATTAATGTACCATGACCCAACCCAACTAGGAACCCCTCCTTTTCCTACTGGGAAGATGAAGGTGACCCCTGAAGACCGTCCCCAATAGGCTCTATTTTTTTTAATATTGAGAAGGTTATAAATCAAATAATGGAATTCCTAACCATTAAAAGATCAGAAACATAAAAATGAATCCAATAATAAATAATACATATTAGACAACACTAATATCCTATGAAAATCATAATAAATTAAAAGGGCATACATGTAGAATTGGCCAAGATAAAATACAAAAACAAAACTCATTGGATGAAAGTGCCACAACATATGCCAGTTCCATGATATTAATGTGTAACTTCGTATCCAAATCCCTATAGGAAAACTATAAAATACATACAAAAACACACACACATATATATTTGGATGATTATACTTGAATACTCATTTGTATCCTCCTCAATACCTCCTGTTAAATTATGTATGTAGAAACAAATACTTAAATTGATAAACATAAAACCCAACAAGAACTGACCATGACAAATATCTCCCAACTTCTACAAGGCTCACTCACCCATCATTAGAGTCACTTATAATAATACAATATCTTAATAATAAATAAAAAAGATACCCAAAATGACTTCATAATTATATTTTATCTCTCATTTTCCAATGAAAATATTTCTATTCTCTAATCCTTTCAATAAATATATATTTGGATAATATTTTTATACATCATAATAAAACTGGAGTGGGATAAATAGTATCACTTTGTCCTTAAACCCCCATGTGGTAAAATGTTTAGAAATAGTCTATGATAGGAATATGGTAACTAAAACCCAATACATTTGAAATATACATATTAAACTCCCATAAAAGTAGGGTATCATGAACATGAATAACATCAACTTATTTCCCTTTACCTATCATGAGTAATCCCACTATATACCGTAACATGTTATATTTTAAATTATAAAATTAATATATCACAGATCATATTTATACAACTAATTTGAAGAAAGATAACACTTATTACATCTAAAGGGAGAGAGGGAAATAGAGATTAGACATCCATATGTTTCCTCAACAATATTATTTTTTTGGGAAAAAAATTAGATCCTAATGTTATTGAACTTATGTATGGTATATATTAAATCACGAAAAATATAATGTATATATATATATGTATATTAAGACCACATGAAACACACCCAACTTCTGGGTTCTTATCAATGTGAACAACCACGACTAGTAAAAATCACTACAACTCCATAAAAATTATCTATTCGTCACTTATACTTCTATAACATCAATCAGGCCCTTTATTTCCAAAAATATATCCACAACAACAACAATGTATTTCCATTAATTTTTTAATAATTTATATATTCTATTAATTACTAACTATTTACCATTTATTATGAAAGTCCTTTACAAAATTTAGTTATCAAATATTCATTAACCAACAACCTTTTTCCTTTCTAAAATTACTCAAGCCTTTTAATTTTAAACAATTAATTATTTGGAACAACTCATTTGATACCATACCAAATACATTTCAATATCATTTATTTCTAAATAAATTTCATACCACCATGAAACTATATCATAAAACCCTAAAACAAACCAAATGAAATTAAACCACCCTAAGACTCTTGGTAATGTCCTCGAATACCAAATCAACAACCACATCTTTCAATACTCACTAATAAAAATAGTCGATGCATCCACTACACAACTCAAAGTAAAATCCTAAACTGGTCATAAAATATCACAATCCCATCCACATAAATCATATCAATGGATACACAATAACTGTTACAAACCACAAAAAAAACATGTAATGTAACATGATTATAAATAACCTTTAGATCATAATTATTATATAATATATTCATGGCTGGCATAAAAATAATTCCTTCAATATATATCAATTTCCCTCATTATTTTTTCACTACAAACTATAAATAAACATTATTTTTTGAGAGGGGCATATAATAGTGATTTTTTGAAACCAAATAACATTTATTGGATGCAATCACAGTCATTGTGGAAGGAAAATTCTAAAAATTCAAATAAAAAATCACCATAGTATATATAATTCATAGAAATAAAAAATTTCACAATAGTACAGAATGGATAAAAATCTGAAAAATCTATGTCCATTTATTTCGTAAAATTTTTTTAATACGTAAATCACATGTGATACAATTATCCTTTTAATTTCTCAGAAATTATATTTAATTAGTTTAGTTAATTCAATTCACTCAATTGAATGAAATAACATGATAATTAAAAATTCTAAAAAATATAAAAAAGTAATATTCAATAACCAACCACAATGTGAACCTTCAATGTTTTGTTACATCGGGACCAAATGTGATTTGGGTATTTGAAAATACAAGAACTCGGCAAGAAGGAAACTCATGAATTGATGAATTATGATATTTTCTAGAACAAGTTTCCAAAAATTATAATTATGGAATATTGCAAAAATTGTTCTTCAATGGTCTCACCACTATGTGTTTTGAAAATATCATTACTTTAAATTATATATAAGCTAGAATAATATTTAAATGAAACATTTAGGTCATGAAGGAATGAATTTAAATAATATCAAAGAATTTTTCTAATTCATTAATGACTAATAAGTGTATCATTCAACACTTATTTTATCCATCGAGGTTCTCAACTTTATTGCTGGTAAAAATTATTATAAAGAAAAATGAAACCCAATTCAAAAATGGAATGATAAAAAAGTATTCATATATATAAATCAATTCTAACATCATATCCTGTTAAAAAATGAAGTTAAAATTTATATTCCATTTAGTATATATAATAATTCTCAAAATTGCATAACCTTTAGAAACAAATATATTAAATAAATGATTATGAAATCATTTTTAGGATAATATTTCATAATATAACACTCTAAAAATAGATTGGATTTGTATCTAGTGAAATTGGATTCAAGATAATATAATCCAACATAAATATTAAAAAATATAAAATATTATCATCATATTACTATTATTGGATTATGTGATCCTCCTAATACATGTAACCACTTGTGTACATTAGTCAAATAGAGTATAATAAATCATAAATATTTTGCGGGTGATAATATGGAGGAACATGATAATTGAATTAATATATGTACATGGATTTTAATAATCATCTTTATTAATTAATCATTATTGGATATATATAATAATATCATGGATAATGCATGGAATGTCCCACATACATGATAATGAAAATCCCTAAATATCAGTGAAGTATTAGTGCGAAAAATATAACATTATGGATCAATATAATTGTATTATATCCACATATAATATTTTTTACATGCTAACTTTATCATATATATTCATAATCAAATCAGGTGATATAAAACATTTTACAATGAAATGGAATGATATATAATTTTGGGACCACCAATCAAAAAATAATATATTTATAATAATGAATTCAATATTTAATAGAAAAATACATAAAGAATAAACATGAAATATACACATTTGAAAAATAATGTGTTTTATAAAGATATATTAAGGAATGTTTTGTTCAATAAACATTAAGGTCCCCAAAATATAAAGATAAATCATAGATTTCAACATTTAAGTTTTGTATGAAATAAAAATAACATAGGTCATGAATTTAGGATTCAGTAACCTAAGAATAATAAATGATAGGTTTAATTAATATGTTTTTTATTAATAATCATTTAATCGTGGAATAATAATTCAACAAAATGAAGTAAAAACATTCATATCCATAAAATAAGATAATTTAAAATAGAAAAATACATTTAGAATAGATTTCAAAATTAGAATAAGGGAAATAAAGAGGTAAAGATAATAATACTAAAATCAATAGTTCAGTTATAGAGGCCACTTACCTTAGGTAATATTTTGTTTCTTTATGTTTACACATTATAAATAGCCAACATATGATTACCCAAACATTGATATTTATTTTTATTAAAATCATAATTGTAATTATTGAACAATTTTAAAAATTAAAATGTACTTATTAAACATTCATTAGATAATAAATGGTTTCCTAAAAAAATTTATCTTCATTTTATTAAAAAAATGGTTTTGATGGATATGTGGGAACTTTCATACAACATGAAAAAAGAAATATAAAACACCCTATAGAAAATTTAAATAGAATAAAACACTAAACTATGAAATAGAATTTCAATTTTCGATTGTAAATGTCAAGAATTAATCTCTTGGCATCTATCAATATGGGGTAATATAGGAGATGATAAAATAAACAAATTTTAGGAAATCATTAATCGAAAATAAATAATTATTAATTTTAATAGTGATAAATTCAACTTTTTCATCATTAAAAATAAAGATATTGTATATGAAAATATATGATATTATTTATAATTATATCAAATTTCATTATTCCCCTATTATCATTTTTTAAAATCATTTCTATATTTCATTCTATACTTGTTACCTTATCAAAAAATATGAAATCACCTTTCATTGTTTTGGGAATATTAAGGTCTATAACACATCAGAAATGTCCTCAGGCTAAGGTTTCCTTGGTGGCCCATATTTTCCAACTTATTTGGATTCCATATATTTATAAAGGTTATAATAGTCACCATAAAACTATATTTTATTACAATTTCCCATTGTAAAACATTTGAAATTGAAGAAATCTTCTTCACAATTTGATATCGTATCTGTATCAATTATATTATTCACATTTCAAGTTCATTTTTTGATTTATCTATAAATATTAATTATGGAAATTATATCCAAATATATTAGAATAGGTAAAATCAAATATTTAAATATAATAATTAATTATCATTAATTATCAATTAAGGAGATGATATGTCCGGATATGACAAATTGTTTATTGGTGGTGAACATCTAATTAATGAGGCTTCATAAAATGTGAGATATATTAGTATAGAGAGCGATAACATGTATAAATTATAATTATATTATATAGTAACATAGTAATAATTTTTAATGAATAGTAATTTTTACTTGAAAAACATAAAATAAGTTATACATAAATAATTCACATCACCCTCATAGATAATAAACATACCATGAATACTACTTTTTCAAAATAGAGGGAGGGAGAAAGATTATGTATACATATATAGTAAAATAAGAATTTTTAGAGTTCTATTATATAATTAATATCATGTTAATATAAATATTAAATATTTTTTAAGTATTTTTATATAAGTAGAATTGGTATTAGATGAATTAGTGAAGGAAAAATGAAAGAAAATAGGGGAAAAGGTTACATCATCATTGAATATTCCAAATTTCTAAGACAATTATTGTCTCAAATAATTGTATGGATTGAGATTAGATTATCTCTATGTCTCTATATAGGATTAATGAAAGATAATTTTGTATTTAATAGGGAAGTTAATTGATTTTTTATGGGGTTGGGGGTATTTATACGTGAAGGGGAGGTGTGTATTCATACCAAATAACGATAAAAATTCTATTTCAGTATCATAACTTGTAATAATGATCTTATTTCTGATTTTTATTTCAGTTTATTTTTAAAAAGTATTATTTTATGACATTGATACTCTTATACAACTCAATATAGTATTTTATACAATAAAATTGAATAAAAATGAGAATTTTTTTAATGTAATACATTATTTTTTTTATATTTGAAATTTCATTTTTGTTGGAAAGTTAGATTTATTAATTTTAAATAAATTTTTTATTTTAATAAATTATTTTTGAGTCAAAAAAAAATTCATTATGTCATCCAAATGATTTCCCAAATCCTAAGATATTTAAAAAAAATATTTTCATTATTCCTCTTAAAATTCATGTTGGAAAAACAATATCAAAATCTACACCCTGAATAATTTTGAAATGATATTTAAAAAACTAAAATTCATTTTCTCAAAATAATTTTCTATCATAGTTAGATTTATTTTTTAAATAATATTATATAATAATAGTCTCATTAAAACAAAATTAAATACACTTTATTTAAAATATATAGCTTCAATATTTTGTGGCACCTAATGTGAATATTTATTTTATACCATTAAAATATTTAAATTTACCAATTATTTTTATGGTAAGTATTATATAAATTTCATTTTACAATTATAATGGTCACGATACTATTTTAATGGTTCGGTTACTACTATAGCAGTTAATTTACTATTCCATTAATTATATTACTATTATAATTCTAATATTAGATTTAAAATTATTAAAAAGGTCCCTTATTAAAATATTCATCATTGATAATTTTATCTTCCAAATTTGAATATTTATTTCTAAAAACCATTAATTATTTATTTATAATTTTTAATAGTTTTTATGGGTATGATATTTCTAGTCGTCCAAGACCTGATGGATTTTAGAACTATACTTATGTATTTAAACAGTTTTTACTATACTATTATACCATTTTGTAGTTTATGGGTTAAATTTATCCTTTATATATAATATTATTTATTTATGAAATAAGTTATTACTTTTTCATTATAGGGTGAATGTGTCCTCTATTTCACCTTATAAATTACTATGACACAAATATACATTATGACATTAGATTTGATATATAAAATTGATTTCATTAAAATGATAGTCTATATAATTAATTAATTAATCCATTATTTTAATAGAAAACAATTAAATAACTATAAATAGTATATATCAATGTCAATAGTGAAATAAATCTAAATATATATCAATATTGTAATAAAATATAGATAAACTAGTTACATAATGGAAATAAAAAAGAGATTAAAAGAATAACTAAACTCTATAAAAACTTATCCATTGTATACGTAAACATGTCTCCATTAGAGGATCAATTAGTAACCAAAAATATTGAATGATGTATTAAGCCTTCCTATATCTGATCCAAAAATGAATTAATGTAAAATATTCTATATATGTAGGTGATTTTTGAAAAATCATAATGTTTACCTCAATACCACTAATATAGTCCAATTATAAATAAAATAACACAACATATATTCTATGTAAGATATTCAATGTAATTTATATCATATAGGGAAATAATATAATTAAAAAGAAAATTTTAATAAAAAATTTACCTCAATGAATATATTATTTCAAAAAATAATTGTTGTTATACAGTAATAAAATCTATGGTTTTTTCTACTTGAATTTTCATTTATATTCTATATATCTTATATTATTAAAGAAAACATTGTTAGAAACAAAATTCAAGAAAACTATTTATTTTATACTTTAAATTATCTTTTGAATAATTAATCAACTTTATAAACGTTGACATCACATAACCAAAAGCATTTACCTAAAAAATCCCATATTTTATGAAATATATTGACCAACCAATATCACAAGGGAAGCTAACAACTAGTGATTGAAACCTAAAAAATGACATGTAAAAACTATTCAAACCTTATTTATATAACAATTCATCAGCTAAATATACATGTGTACTCTAATATATCCACATAAATGACACCCCATAGTATAGAAATAGAGTTGTTTTTTGAGTTGGTTCCCAAAACAAATAACTTATTTAATTTTAATTACATATATTAATAGAAATGAATGATATTAAACATCTAATAAAATGATAGTTGTTTTTCGTAACATTAACAGGATAATTTCCTTGAAGTTTATGTTGTATCAAACGTTCCGTAATGTTCCTGAATATGATAATAACCTTGAAATCCAATTATGATATTATTAAAGGTATGATCTATAAATTGGTTACATATGTCTGATTAGGCATATATGAACCATGATATCAATTATAGGAAAATTATAATACATTTTGACTTCTTCATATGCAGTTCTCAGTTAGTTATTTCAAATAGGTGATGTAATGATAATATACCCTCCCATAAAAATTCATCCTTACATATGTGATATTGCACATTTCTTTCAACAGACCTATGTATTGGTCACTGGACTTGAGATTTTTATTAATGTAAATTTTGAGTCATGTATAGAGATATATTAATTAAAACCAAGATTACATATGGTTCTATTAGGTTGGATAGGTCAGTTACATCGTGAATGATATCAATTTAATGAATAAATCAAAAAATAATTTTTCCCTTTTGAATTAATGGAAGTAGATATCATAGACTGTTGGATTGGAATGGAACTATTTCATTAATCCCATAGACACGGTTGTTTTTTTAACAAGTTATTTTTAGGAATTTAAATGAATTGTATATAAAACATATTGGTTGATGACATAAGTATAAAACATTATAAATTAGATATTAATACAACGTTATTATATTATATTATGATCATTCCTAGGTGGTTATATTCATTATGAAATTTATTCCATTATCTAAAATATAATCACTTGTTTTATGAAAATGATCTTGAAATTTAGGTGTGTTAGCCCAATTCCACTAAAAAATAGGCCAAGAGGGTCACACTATATGTGTATCAAGAATTTTAGTTAAATTCAATATGAATTTAACATTAGAATAAATATTATTATCATGTTATAAGGAATAATAATTTTTCAGGTTATATGGATCAGATAAATACAAATTAAATTAATCATATTGATTGATTGATTTATTTATTTAAATTAATAGTTATTTTTAAAGGTATATTGAATATTAAGGATAGATGGGATACGATAATTTTTTAGAAGAAATTATATTTAAATATCCATTTGTTTGGAACATTTCAATGAAAAATAAAAAAATGGCATTATTACTTGACATGGGGGTTTCTTTGAATAATGGTAATAGTTATGGGAATTTTTGAAGTAAATTATTATATAACCTAATTATTTAAAACCAATTTTATCATTTCTAAGATAAATAAGTGTTTTATACTACATTTAAATCAATATAATTCTATCATGACCGAGATTGAGCATCCGTTTGAAAAATCGTAAGAGTGAATTGTGGAAATTCTACTCCTCCCCCTCATGATTCACAGAGAAATAGAGTTATTACTTAAAGAAAATAAGTGATTATTTTTATGATCAAATATTGTACAGAAAATGAATATTTGATTATTATTTTCATGGTTCAAGTATCACATGTGGATACCACTACAGGGATTCTAAATTTTAATTCTTCACATAATAATGGTATGCCAAAAAAGGTCAACCAAATCAATAATAAATAAATAATGTCAATATATGTTCCTTAATATTAAAAAAATATTATTTATAAATTATATCTGAAAAGTTAATCTCTAAAAATATTATTGGGTTAATATTAAAATTTAATGAGGATTTATTTGAGAATTTGATTACAAACATTCTTGATAAGTAATCTGAAATGTTTCCATTGTGCCCTAGAATCATTAATTGGTATGAGAGTGGTCACATATTAATTATTCATTATTTAATAAAAATTGATGGATTTAATAATTTTTTTATTCCTATTTTATTCATACATTAATAATAAACTATAAATTTTATGATTGTTCAATATCATATCACTACGAATAAGACATGAAAATATGAAGTATGCCAAATGATCCAATCTGGAGATACCATATATTCTCGACATATAACATGGATATATGGATGTATTTTAAAATTACAATAGTTGTAGCCATGATCACTACACCATGATTAGTTATAATAATTGGAGCATAGTGTGTGGGAGAATGGTATGAAACATCATTATAGGTCATGTATTGACTGGTCATATGCTATATATTTTGAATGGTTATATAACATATAGCTTAAGTATATGTCATGTAACTCCACATGGTTTTAACCTATGGGAATCATTGTTGTTGTATGGTCATAGTTTGAAACTTGTATTAATTTCACACCATTTATTGATAGGCAATAGATCAACATAGGGAATATGATATTACACATGATGTTCCTTATGTACATATCACGTACATGGTGTTCATATCTGGTAACTCATAAATATCATTAGGGACAACATGTCGATCCACTAAGAATATAGTTTAGGTGACCATATAGTGGAAAACATTATGGGTACAAGGTTGTACATGTCATGAAACATATAAATAATCATAATTAATATATATTGAGCCAATCACTATAATGAGTATCAATTTTTTGTAATAAATATTAATAAGGGATTTAAAAAAACTACATGGTATGTAGTTGATTTATATAACATGTGATAAGGATTCTATAGAATAAAATTATTAATTTATTATTCTCAAAATTAATTTTTCAATACATATCATATATAGTAACTAAGAGATGATCTACTTCACAATAATTCCAAGTGGATCAGGCTCTATATGTTAATGGTGCATTAATTTTCATAAATACCATGTTGACTGTAAAAATGGTCTCAAAAAAATACTCAACAAATTTTATCACAACATAAAATGTATTGTACCTATCACATAATTACAAAGTACATAATAAAGACCATAATGATATAATTAATATATCATATATAATATAATGATATATGTTATGTTACCTCCTTCACACACCATATAGATAATTAATATAAATTAAATGTATTTATTTAATTTATTTAAAATATATATGTATTGGGATCTTTAGAATTGTTTGGATGGATAAATAAGGTAAAACCAATTAATTAAGAATACAATTAATATAGTAATTTTGTGATTTTATCATAAAAAATGTAATTAATTATGGAAAGAATTAATTTATTATTAGTATAATATGAGGGTGATAATTATAGAAACTGGACTATGTATGTGATAGATTTATTTTAATTTAATAATTATTTTATGGGGTTTTTTATAATTATTATTAAATTATAATGATGATATGTCTATCATTTCATTCAATTTATTATATATAGTCATATATGTAAATAATTTCATATAATCTCCATACCCATGGTTATCCTCACCTACATTTGAGTAAAAATATTAAAAGAAAGGTTCTCCTAAGTGAATGGAGATGGGTCAATATAGAGGTGAGGAGAAACCAAGTATGGAGATAAATCAGTGATCTTTTCGAATACTACAACTTGATCAAATATCTTTTATATTAGTCCGTTCACTAGGGTCGATGGTAAGTTTATTTTATGCTACCAACAAGTATAAAATATCCTTACTATCAAAAATTTTAATTGTATTTTTATCCTTTGCATGGTTAAATATTTTTAATGAGATGTAATATTTTGGGTATTAATGAAGTTAAATTAACTAATATTAATGCCATATAGAATAAAATAAATGGATTATTAATGAATTATTTTATCTGACAAGGATAATATCTTATATAAAATCCATTTAATATAAATAATAATGTAAAATATTAAGGTGGAGAAAAATTATGGATAACATAAAAATCAATCAAAGAGAATACTATTTCTGTATATAATTCTTTAACTTGAATGGAAATGAGATCATATTTTTAAGGGATTATCGATCTAAATATGGGTCCTTTCAATTATTAGGGGGTTGTAACTAATATTTTTAGTTGACTTAACATAGTTACAAAAAATGTTTGATTATAAAAGACGTAATTGGACTAACTAGTAGTAATGTGGTTGAGAAATATAAGTCCATGATTTCAAACTTAGGGAGTCCACTAAACTGATCATGGAACTCTGAGTTTACATAGTTGGAATGAATCACCTACCAGAATTGAAGTGCACTGTGTTGCATTTGTTGTCAATAAGGCATGAAGTTGTCTTGGAATGAATGGATGTCAAGGAGTCAAGATGTGAATGCCAAAGGGTGTGATGGTGTTGGTGGTGAAGGAGAATGGCCATGGTACTAAGAGGCATGTCACTTAGGAGATTCACTAAGTGGCATTGGAGAATATGGTTGAAACATTCTCTAAGAAAATCTGACGATTGTTGAGCTGATCTTTAAGTTCATGAAACTTGTATCCTGATGATACAAAGTCACAACAATGATAGGAGACCATGCATTGTAGTGACAATGCATGAGGAGTTGAAGAAGCAAGATGATCCATTCACTACTTCTAAGTGAATGAAGTGGTTTAATGAAGTCCATGCACTATCACTCAGTGCATGTGAACATGAAGAAGTCCCAATTTGATCTCTGCTTAGATCAACAAAGACATTGAAGATTTAAGTGATTTAGGAGCTCAGTTGAAGATGAAGACCCTTCGTGAATTCCATTACAAAGTAATGAGTAAGTGATTAAGAGGAATGGAGGAATTCTTAAGAAGAAGATGAGAAGAAATGAAGAGGAAGAAGTGGCTTGGTGGCTTGGCACTTGGCATGTTTTACATAGAGGAGGACTTTGTTTTTACAAAGTCTTATTTGAAGACTTTGCCAAAAAATTGGGCCACCAAGGAGGCCAGCCGAGGGTCATCACCCAAGGCACATGTGGGACTCAAGGTCACCACGCCCATGGGGAACCCTCAAGGCCAGGGCAGCATCCTTGAGGCAGGGGCGCACCCCAAGGACACCGCATGGGCGCGCCTGGGGCACGCCCGGAGGAGCGCAGGGGGCCGTGTGTAAGCCCCCGAGGGCACGTGATGGTGAAGCCCACGCACCCAGGATGCATAGTGGGCGCTAGTAGCGCGCCCGCAGAGAGAACCCGGTGCGGGGCGGCACCGGGAGGGGAGAGGATTCAACTGAGCGCTTTCCCCCAGCGCTTGGTTGTTAAGCCGCGAGAAAACCGGCCGCCACTTTGATGTGGGACGCGAGATTTTCACCGGGAACAAATCCCAGCTGCACGATTCATCGCGCGCTCGATCTGGACTGCCCATCTAATCCGCCGCGGCCCAGCCTGATCGCGGCCGTCCAAATCTTTAATCCAACGGCTCTCCGCGCGTCTTCTTCCCCGCGCCATGCGAAGCCACCCGTGACGTCCCCGCATGAACCAGAGCCTCCCGAGCAGTGTTCTCGAGCTTCCGGCCACCTCTGAAGGATCTAAGACCTCCATTGTGATCGTCTGGCCACACTGAACATTTCCATGCTTAAAAATATACATGCATGCAACGTATGAATGAATTCGATGTTGGCCGAAGGCAAACCGAAGGTGCCGAGGCCATGGGGTGTTGATGTTTTGCATGAGATGGGCTTAAACAGAGCCGTGCATGCGTTACAAGTCGCATGCACGTAGAGGAAATTAAAGAGGAAGATCCCGCGTGAAACAGAGGATAAAAATAAATCGTTTAAAGATTTCAAAGATCCGAAATCTTAGGGAATTTAAGTTGGAAACACGCGGATCATGTGAGGCATCTCTCTGCCTATAAAAGAAGAGCCAGAGGCTCACATTTAGTTTGCTGAAAAACTTGGAAGACCTGCGAGAGCTTTCTCTGCCTCGCGAAGAAAGAAGCCACCGCGCAAATACTTTGCGCGGCTATTGTTCTCGGTGCCATCCGAGGCCCGGAAGAGATCCCTGTGCGCCTACTCCCTTGCGCGACAGGAAGAGCCCGAGGCCGCATCCTTGCGCGCCCGAGGTTGCATTCCTCTCTGCCCGCGGACGTGCGAGGCAGGAGGTGTTTGTGCGGCCGTTTGTGCTCTTGCACCTGCGCGCCCGAGGTGTTGCACTTTGCACACCCGAGGTCTTGCGCGGCCCTTGTGCACCAAGTGTGCCTTGCGCTTTGAAGAATAAGTGAGGCCGCGATTAAAGCACTTGCGCGCCTTCATATTGGCAGTATTAATTGCATTCGGGCAGTGGGTATGAAAATTAGAGGAGGCCAAGGCTTAGTGCCTTATGTAAGCATCAAGTGAAGACCTAGCATATTGGGTGTATGTGCAAACAAAGGAGAAAGGCTGTTGGCAGTAGGTGTGCAGAGGAGGAAGAACCGAGCCCTTAGTGCTTGGGTGTGTGTGCAAAGAAGAATAAAAGCATTACACCCTATAGGTTGTGTGCCAAGTGATGAAGGAAGACCCGAGGCCATGTGTGTGCACAAAGAACAAACACCAAGTGGTGTGTGCCAAGTGAAGTGGAAGACCACACTTTGTGTGTGTGTAAGAATTGAATAATCCGTAGTCTTGGTTGTGCATTTGAACAAAGAAGAACACACTTTAAGTGTGTGCATTTGAAGAGGCCGAGGGTTGTGACCTTGTGTGTGCACCAAGTGAAGACACATTTTGTGTGTGCAAAATTGAAAAACAACCTACGGGTTAAGAGTTTGCAACAAGAAGAGGGAAGAGGCCAAAGTCAAGTGTGTGCAAAACAAAGAACAATTTATGTGTACATGAACAAGTAACAAAGAAGGCCGAACCTATGTGTGTGCACTAATTGAAGTGTGTACAGACTTAGAAGAAGTAGAAGAGGACACTCACACTATTGTATAACACACATTCAAGTGTGTAAGCAAATTGAATTAAGTGTGTGAAGTTCAGTGAAGGTGTGTGCTTAAAGATACTACACCCTTTGTGGGTCTACTGCACCAAGAAGAGGAAAGGAGGAGTGCATGCATGCATGCATGCACGTGCACACGTGAACAGTGCTAAATCAGTAGTGTGCAACTGAGACTGGACCAGACCGAAGATAAATATATTATTTGTCTGAGCATTCAGTAATTGGAGAGAAGCCGGGGCATCCTTAGAAGAAGGTGATAAAGCCCGAGCAAGATGAGAAGACCTGTTCACCACAAGTGATCAGAAGAAGAGCAAGGCCAGCAGCCTTTATCCCAGGTTGCTGAGGATACTTGAAGAACTTAAAGTGAAGAAGAGCTACTCGTGGGACTCGAGGAGCCAGGAGAAGACCCTGTGGGACTCAGGGAGAAGAAGTCTTCAGTGGGATTCTGGAGCAGGCCAGTGGGACTCTGGTAACACTGTGGGATGCAGTATAAAGACCCTCCTGTGGGACTCAGGAGAGATACAGTGGGACTCTGTATCGACCATTGTAATACTAACAGATTATAATGGGAGAATCCATGCTTGAAGAGCATGGCAAGGATGTAGGTCTTTGGTGCCGAACCTTGTAAATCCTTGTGTCCATTGCCTTTACATTTACTGCATCATTCGTGGAAAGGTGAGAGATACAAGAAGAGTGGATCGAGGCTTTAACCAGCCATAGAGGTTTAATTGATTAAGAATCAATTAATAAAAAGTTTTAAAGGATCACTGATTCACCCCCTCCCCCTCTCAGTGATTCACACTGATCTGGGCACTTCAATTGGTATCAAAGGCAGGTTGCCTCTAAAAGATCCAAGGGAGTCTTTATGGAGTGCAGATTTGAGGAAATGAAAGAACAGCCTCAAATGGAGATATCTGCCAAGACTCTGAAAAACAGAATGAAGAAACAGGCAAAGAAGATGAGGAAGAAGGTTGCTGCAATCAAAGAAACTACTTCTATGGAAAGAAATGTGAATGTCACATCAGATGACAATTCCTTTTATCATTCTTCTGATGAAGCCTGCTCTAGCTGTGATGAAGATGGAAGAAACAATGATCTTCTAAATGCAATCAAATATCTTCAGAAGAGAGTCCCCAAGGAAATTGCAATGTGTATAGCTACAGGCCTCCTTGATCTTCAAGAAGAAAAATTACAGCTAGAAGATGAAGCCAATTCTCTAGAAGTCCAATTGGCAAAAAGGGTTGGCATAACCAACACTCTCAGAAAGCTGGTAAATGCTAAAGATGAAACAGTATCTCTTTGCAATGAAAGATATGAAGACACCGCTGAAGAATTGCAAAGAAGCCTTTCTGAGAAAGAATTCTTTATGATAATAGTCAATGATGTTTTCCATGCACTGGAAAAGAGGCACAAAGTGTCAATGGTTGTCAGAGATGCTCAACTAGAAGACAAAGTCAAAAGGGTGAAGGAGCTGGACAACTCATTGCTTGAAATGAACCAAGTTCATGAAGACCAGATGAAACAGCTGGAAGAGAAATGGGAAGGAAGGCTAAGAACAGTTAAGGATGAGAAGAACTCCCTTAACATGAAATGCCTAGAACTAGAGGTGATATTGAAAAATCTGCAATCACCCAAAGCTAAAGCCTCCCAGTCAGCTGAAAGGAGAAATGTTGCTACTCAAGTATGCCTTGAGAAGGATGATTCTAAAAGAAAGACATCCTCTAGTGAAAGTGCAACAACTTCTAACAAGAAGGTACCATCCATACCATCTTGTACTCATGTTTCTAAATGTGTTTCCACAAAAAGTGCAGGATGGAAGAATGAATCCAAACAAATATGGATGAAGATAGTAAAGAAGCAGAGCTCTCCTGAAACAACACAACAAATCAAGAAAAGTACCCAACAATCAGAAGGACTGAAGAAGTCAAGATTTGTGGGTCAATGTTGGTGTTGTAACAAGTATGGGCATTGTGCAAAGGATTGTTGGTACAATCCACTGAATGCCAAAGCACAGAGGAAGCCCATGCCAAGGGGGAGCAAGCCAGAGGAAAAGAAGCAACATCCACAGGTCCAGAGACATCTGTTTACTGCTAACAGATTTGGATTACTTGACAACATCTGGGATGATTGCAAAAGTGGTCAAATAGATACATGTCAATCTCCAACTGTATCCAGAGTTCAAAAGAAGAAAAGATCACAGAACCTGGCTAAGAGAGATTCCTTGGGAAGCAAGAAGAAAGTAGAAAATGCTCCCAAGAAGTGTTTTAGAAATGAAGAGAAGTCCTTGGAGTCTGAGTCCAAGAAGGGTGATGCATCCAGAAGGACCACCAAGAAATGCTTCTACTGTGGAAAGAAAGGGCATATCATGGATCTTTGTAAAGAAGCCATGAAATTCAATAGAGGCAGACTGAACTCAAACAGACAATCAATCCAGAAGAAGCAGAAGGGATTGATTGAAAACAAGTTGCCTAAGAAAGGTAGCTTGATAACATCTAAGGAACCATGTGAAACTTCCAGAACTGGGGCCACTCTTCCAAATGATATACTTGTCATATGGCCACATCAGTTGCAACTTGCCAGAGAACTACAAAGAGCTGAAGATGAAGCTCTGGCATTTGCTAAAGCAAAAGGGAAGAAAAAGATTTCACATGAAGATGGGTTGAGATCCACACCAGCACAATCATCAATGAAGATCAAATGTGCAAGTGTGAAGAATGGTGAAAATGGGACATCTCGGTTGAGAGAATCTTCTCAACCTTGTTGTTCACATTGATGAACCAAGGAGGTTCCATCTTATTCCCTTATACATTGGTATTTACATGTGCTAACATTGCAGGGAATTGAAGATGATGATCATTCTCATCTGGAGGATGGTTTGGACAGAATGGAGTGCACCCCTTGAGGGGGAGCCAATCTGAAGAAGATGGGATTCTGAGATTAATACCATCTTGAAAAAAGTGAAGGTATTCCAATCATACTTTCATCCCTTGATTCTTAATTGCATTCATCATGACAATTAAGGGGGAGTATTGATTGAAGACATATGGTTGAAAGGGGGAGCTTTATCATTGCACTAAACTTTCTAATGAGTTTTGTGAAGTATGTGCAGGATTTAGCAATTCGTTGTTATATCTGAAAAATTTTCAAACCCCTGAAGCATGATCTCACATGTATAGTGAATGTTGGACAGCATTGAGTACCTTGGTTACATCACTCTTGTTTTCTACACCGGGTTAGCCCAAGTAGACTTAGAGCTGATTTACTAAAGGTTCTTTGCTAAAGAAGAACATGTGGAATCATCCCTCTCTTAGTGTTTTTCAAGAGTATGCTACTCTAAGGGAGGAAGATATTTTTGAAAGTGAACCACACCACACCTTTGCATTTGATTGCCAATAAGGGGGAGAAAATATTGGCACACATATTGACCCATTCATATGTGCTAAAGGAGTATATTGACAACAAATACAAAGGGGGAGATTGAAGTGCACTGTGTTGCATTTGTTGTCAATAAGGCATGAAGTTGTCTTGGAATGAATGGATGTCAAGGAGTCAAGATGTGAATGCCAAAGGGTGTGATGGTGTTGGTGGTGAAGGAGAATGGCCATGGTACTAAGAGGCATGTCACTTAGGAGATTCACTAAGTGGCATTGGAGAATATGGTTGAAACATTCTCTAAGAAAATCTGAAGATTGTTGAGCTGATCTTTAAGTTCATGAAACTTGTATCCTGATGATACAAAGTCACAACAATGATAGGAGACCATGCATTGTAGTGACAATGCATGAGGAGTTGAAGAAGAAAGATGATCCATTCACTACTTCTAAGTGAATGAAGTGGTTTAATGAAGTCCATGCACTATCACTCAGTGCATGTGAACATGAAGAAGTCCCAATTTGATCTCTGCTTAGATCAACAAAGACATTGAAGATTTAAGTGATTTAGGAGCTCAGTTGAAGATGAAGACCCTTCGTGAATTCCATTACAAAGTAATGAGTAAGTGATTAAGAGGAATGGAGGAATTCTTAAGAAGAAGATGAGAAGAAATGAAGAGGAAGAAGTGGCTTGGTGGCTTGGCACTTGGCATGTTTTACATAGAGGAGGACTTTGTTTTTACAAAGTCTTATTTGAAGACTTTGCCAAAAAATTGGGCCACCAAGGAGGCCAGCCGAGGGTCATCACCCAAGGCACATGTGGGACTCAAGGTCACCACGCCCATGGGGAACCCTCAAGGCCAGGGCAGCATCCTTGAGGCAGGGGCGCACCCCAAGGACACCGCATGGGCGCGCCTGGGGCATGCCCGGAGGAGCGCAGGGGGCCGTGTGTAAGCCCCCGAGGGCACGCGGTGGTGAAGCCCGCGCACCCAGGATGCATAGTGGGCGCTAGTAGCGCGCCCGCAGAGAGAACCCGGTGCGGGGCGGCACCGGGAGGGGAGAGGATTCAACTGAGCGCTTTCCCCCAGCGCTTGGTTGTTAAGCCGCGAGAAAACCGGCCGCCACTTCGATGTGGGACGCGAGATTTTCCCCGGGAACAAATCCCAGCCGCACGATTCATCGCGCGCTCGATCTGGACCGCCCATCTAATCCGCCGCGGCCCAGCCTGATCGCGGCCGTCCAAATCTTTAATCCAACGGCTCTCCGCGCGTCTTCTTCCCCCTGCCATGCGAAGCCACCCGCGACGTCCCCGCATGAACCAGAGCCTCCCGAGCAGTGTTCTCGAGCTTCCGGCCACCTCTGAAGGATCTAAGACCTCCATTGTGATCGTCTGGCCACACTGAACATTTCCATGCTTAAAAATATACATGCATGCAACGTATGAATGAATTCGATGTTGGCCGAAGGCAAACCGAAGGTGCCGAGGCCATGGGGTGTTGATGTTTTGCATGAGATGGGCTTAAACAGAGCCGTGCATGCGTTACAAGTCGCATGCACGTAGAGGAAATTAAAGAGGAAGATCCCGCGTGAAACAGAGGATAAAAATAAATCGTTTAAAGATTTCAAAGAACCGAAATCTTAGGGAATTTAAGTTGGAAACACGCGGATCATGTGAGGCATCTCTCTGCCTATAAAAGAAGAGCCAGAGGCTCACATTTAGTTTGCTGAAAAACTTGGAAGACCCGCGAGAGCTTTCTCTGCCTCGCGAAGAAAGAAGCCACCGCGCAAATACTTTGCGCGGCTATTGTTCTCGGTGCCATCCGAGGCCTGGAAGAGATCCCTGTGCGCCTACTCCCTTGCGCGACAGGAAGAGCCCGAGGCCGCATCCTTGCGCGCCCGAGGTTGCATTCCTCTCTGCCCGCGGACGTGCGAGGCAGGAGGTGTTTGCCCGGCCGTTTGTGCTCTTGCACCTGCGCGCCCGAGGTGTTGCACTTTGCACACCCGAGGTCTTGCGCGGCCCTTGTGCACCAAGTGTGCCTTGCGCTTTGAAGAAGAAGTGAGGCCGCGATTAAAGCACTTGCGCGCCTTCATATTGGAAGTATTAATTGCATTCGGGCAGTGGGTATGAAAATTAGAGGAGGCCAAGGCTTAGTACCTTATGTAAGCATCAAGTGAAGACCTAGCATATTGGGTGTATGTGCAAACAAAGGAGAAAGGCTGTTGGCAGTAGGTGTGCAGAGGAGGAAGAACCGAGCCCTTAGTGCTTGGGTGTGTGTGCAAAGAAGAATAAAAGCATTACACCCTATAGGTTGTGTGCCAAGTGATGAAGGAAGACCTGAGGCCATGTGTGTGCACAAAGAACAAACACCAAGTGGTGTGTGCCATGTGAAGTGGAAGACCACACTTTGTGTGTGTGTAAGAATTGAATAATCCGTAGTCTTGGTTGTGCATTTGAACAAAGAAGAACACACTTTAAGTGTGTGCATTTGAAGAGGCCGAGGGTTGTGACCTTGTGTGTGCACCAAGTGAAGACACATTTTGTGTGTGCAAAATTGAAAAACAACCTACGAGTTAAGAGTTTGCAACAAGAAGAGGGAAGAGGCCAAAGTCAAGTGTGTGCAAAACAAAGAACAATTTATGTGTACATGAACAAGTAACAAAGAAGGCCGAACCTATGTGTGTGCACTAAGTGAAGTGTGTACAGACTTAGAAGAAGGAGAAGAGGACACTCACACTATTGTATAACACACATTCAAGTGTGTAAGAAAATTGAATTAAGTGTGTGATGTTCAGTGAAGGTGTGTGCTTAAAGATACTACACCCTTTGTGGGTCTACTGCACCAAGAAGAGGAAAGGAGGAGTGCATGCATGCATGCATGCACGTGCACACGTGAACAGTGCTAAATCAGTGGTGTGCAACTGAGACTGGACCAGACCGAAGATAAAGATATTATTTGTCTGAGCATACAGTAATTGGAGAGAAGCCGGGGCATCCTTAGAAGAAGGTGATAAAGCCCGAGCAAGATGAGAAGACCTGTTCACCACAAGTGATCAGAAGAAGAGCAAGGCCAGCAGCCTTTATCCCAGGTTGCTGAGGATACTTGAAGAACTTAAAGTGAAGAAGAGCTACTCGTGGGACTCGAGGAGCCAGGAGAAGACCCTGTGGGACTCAGGGAGAAGAAGTCTTCAGTGGGATTCTGGAGCAGGCCAGTGGGACTCTGGTAACACTGTGGGACGCAGTATAAAGACCCTCCTGTGGGACTCAGGAGAGATACAGTGGGACTCTGTATCGACCATTGTAATACTAACAGATTATAATGGGAGAATCCATGCTTGAAGAGCATGGCAAGGATGTAGGTCTTTGGTGCCGAACCTTGTAAATCCTTGTGTCCAGTGCCTTTACATTTACTGCATCATTCGTGGAAAGGTGAGAGATACAAGAAAGTGGATCGAGGCTTTAACCAGCCATAGAGGTTTAATTGATTAAGAATCAATTAGTAAAAAGTTTTAAAGGATCACTGATTCACCCCCTCCCCCTCTCAGTGATTCACACTGATCTGGGCACTTCAAGAATAACTCTGAATATTTTTTCCATAACTAGCAATATGAGAATTGGTATATGGATCATAACTACTAGAATATCCAAATGATAGTGTAGTACCACAAGATTAACGATTAAATTTTTTCCTATTGAAACGTAGTTTGTCCAATAGCTTCAAACTTATACAACACATAACAAAAATGCACCACATTACATTATATATTGCTAAAATGTGGTTGTAGAATTGAAACGAAAAAATTTGTATAACCAATTTTTTAAATATATTTATTAATAAAAAACGATCATTATCAATTCGAATGAACTGACTAATTCAATTAGTTTAGCTAAACAACTAAGATGATTGATTTATGTTTTAAAATTAAATATTGCTACACATTTTATTTTTATGTGTTTTGTATAATAGAAATTATACTTTTTGGATAAAATATATTTGATATATTAATAATATATTTTTAAAATTTTTATTTTTAATCTACCAGAAATAATAACAATAGTTCATATTTTTAAAAAATAATTTATTTTCCTATGAAAATAATTTCTATTATATATTTTTGTAATAAAAAAAATTAAAATTATTTTATTTTATAATTTTTATTTTATAAAAAAATAGATGCATAATTTTTATATTTATTTTGTTTAAATAATATAAATATTTGATTTTCTAGGTGAATAATAAAAATTAATGTTTTTACCAAAATTATATTTTTTATGAATTTATTATTATATAATAAAAATATAAGAGTTTTTAAAACATTTTATTTAATAAGATATGTAATCGTGGAGTAATACTCTATATTTTTTAATTATGAGTATGAATTTATAAAACTTATTTTTTAAATTATATAAACACGAGTAATATTGACTTATCAAAACTATTTATGTTCCCTTATATAAAAAATATGTTTTCATCACTTGAAGAAGTTAAGTATATAAAATTGTATTTCATATTTTATATAAAGAAGATCTTATTATATATTAAGTTAAATTTCCTTATAGTGAATAAAAGTGAGACTAATAATAATAATTTTATGAACAATTATAATGGTAAAACTGTAACTTACAAAGAATCATTGTAACAATGTTGTTTAATTTTTATATAATAAAATAAATTAATAACATCTTATAAATGATTTTAATTTAATTTTTAATTCAATATTAATATAAATTATCACTCATTCAATTGTAAATCAATATTATATAATAATAAGATAACATAAACATGAAAATAAATATTTTCTAAAAAGTGGTTTTCTATATAAAAAATGTATTAATATAAAAGGAAATGTTTTCTTAATTATAAATTGATTTATTTTAATTGGATATTAATTTTCCTATCTTTACACCCGAATTTGATAAGGGGGTTTATTTTATATTCTTAGTAAGAATAAGTCACTTGGATACAAACTAGATTCCCCAATAAAAAAATAAAAAGTAAAAATATAAGAACAAATGACTTAAAAAACATTTAAAACATTTTTTTAAATTCATTATTTATGATTGATAAAACCAATGTCACCCAAATATAATTATTTAGATATTCCTCATCCATTTAACCTTGAATAGTGTCATTTAATTATGGAAAAAAAATCTGTGTTCATAAAAAGGTCTCTTTTATTCCCTTATAAATAGAGACACTCAGACCCTTTCATTACTAACACATTCCTTTTAATATTTTTCTAAAACTCTAAAATATGATTCCAGAAAGAAAAATATATCATGTCTATAAGGATTTTTCGTCAACTATTTATCTTAATCCAATGATTTCATAGGACACATTGACTTGAAATTTCGAGGTACCAAATTGAGATTTACTTAATCATTGCCTTGTATTCTTAGTCATTATCTTCCAAACCATACCTAATAAGAGTAATATCATGAACTCAGTATCATTATTATACTAATTTAGTTGAGTAAATTACATTCAAACAATTGAACGAAATAACTTGATAATTAAAAATTCTAAAAAATATAAAAAAGTAATATTAAATCACTAACCACAATGTGAAGCTTAAATGTTTTGTTACATGGGGACCAAATGGGATTTTGGCATTTGAAAATCCAAGAACTCAGGGTGAAGGAAACTCATGAATTGAGGAATTATGATATTTTATAAAACAAGCTTTCAAAAATTATAATTATGGAAGATTCCAAAAATTGTGCTTCAGTGGTCTCACCACTATCTGTTTTTGCAAGTATCACTACATCAAAGTATATATAAGCTAGAATAATATTTAAATGAAAAATTTAGGTCATGAAATAATGAATTTAAATAATATCAAAGAAATGTTTTCGAATTCATTAATGAATAATAAGTGTACTGTTGAAAACATATTTTATCCATCCAGGTTCTCATCTTTGTTGATGGTATAAATTATTAGAGAGAAAAATGAAACCCAATTGAAAATGGAATGATAAAAAAAATATTCATATATATAAATCAATGATAACATCATATCCTGTTATAAAATTAAGTTAAAAATTATATTGCATTTAGTATATATTACCATTCTCAAAATTACATAACCTTAAGAATCAAATATAATAAATACATGATTATGATAACATTTTTAGGATGATCATTCATAATATAACACTCTGAAAATCGATAGGATTTCTATCTAGATAAATTGGATTCAAGATAATATAATCCAACATAAATATTAAAAATTATAAAATATTATCATTATATTACTATTATTGTACTATGTGATCCTCCTAATACATGTAACCACTTGTGTACATAAATAAATTATAGTATAAAAAATTATAAATATTGTGTGGGTGATAATATGGAGGAACATAATAGAATAAGTAATATATGTACATGTATTTTAAAAAACATCATTATTACTTAACCATTATTGGATATATATATATAAGAATATCATGGAAAATGCATGGAATGTTCCACATGCATGATAATGAAAATCCCTAAATATCGGTCATGTATTAGTGCGAACAAACATAATATTATAGATCAAGATAATTGTATTATTTCCACATATAATATTTTTTACAAGATAACTGCATCATATCTATTCATAATCAAATCAGGTGATGTAAAAAAACATCCAATGAAATAAAATGATATATAAATTTTGGACCAGCAATAACAAAATAATATATTTATAATAATGATTTCAATATTGAATAGAAATATAAATAAATCATAAACATCAAATATACACATTTGAAAAATAGTGTGTTTTATAATGATGTTTTAAGGTATTTTTTGTTCAATCAACATTAAGGTCACCAAAATAAGAAGATAAATCATAGATTTAAACATTTAAGGTTAGTATAAATTAAAAATACACAGGTCATGAAGTGAGGAATCAGTAACCTAATAAGATTAAATGAGAGGTTTCATTAATATTTTATTTATTAATAATCATTTAATCATGGAATAATAATTCAACTTAATGAATTAAAAACATTCATATCCTTAAAATAAGATAATTTAAAATAGAAAAATACATTTAGAATAGATTTCAAAGTTATAATAAAGAAAATACAAAGGTAAAGATAATAATACGAAAATATATAGTTTAGTTCTGGAGGCCCCTTACCTTAGGTAATATTTTGTTTCTATATGTTTACACATTTTGAATATCCAACATATGTTTACTCAAACCTTGATATTTATTTTTATTAAATTCATTATTGTTATTATTAATCAATTTTGAAAATTATAATGTACTTATTAAAAATTCATTAGATAATAATTGGTTTCATTAAAATATTTTTATCTTCATTTTATTAAAAAAATGTTTTTGATAGATATTTGGGAACATCCATACAACATGATAAAAGAAATATAAAACACCCTAGATAAAATTTAAATAGAATAAAACACTAAACTAGGAAATCGAATTTCATTTTTCGATTGTAAAAAACAAGAATTAATCTCTTGTCATCTATGAATTTGGGTAAATATAGGAGATGATAAAATAAACAAATTTTAGGAAATCATTAATATAAAATAAATAATTCATAATTTTAATAGTGATAAATTCATCTTTTTCATCATTAAAAATCAAGAGATTGTATATGAAAATATATTATTTTATTTATAATTATATCAAATTTTATTATTCCCTCATTATCATTTTTTTTAAATCACATCTATATATAATTATATACTTGTTACCTTATCAAAAAATATGAAATCACCCTTCATTATTTTGGCTTTATTAAAGTCTATAACACATCAGATATGTCTTCATGCTAAGGCTTCTCTAGTGCCCCATATTTTCCAACATATTTTGATTCCATATATTTATAAAGGTTATAGTAGTCATTACAAAACTATATTTTATTACAATTTCCCATTGTAAAACATTTTATATTGAAAAAATCTTCTTCACAATTTGATATCGAATTTTTATCAATTATACTATTCACATTCCAATTTCATTTTTAGATTTATCATTAAAAATTAATTAAGGAAATTATATCCCAAAATATTAGAATAGATAATGTCGAATATTTATATATATTAAATAGTTATTATTAATTATCAATTAAGGAGATGATATGTCCAGATATGACAATTTCATTATTGGTGGTAAACATCTAATTAATGAGGCTTCATAAAATGTGAGAGATATAAGTATAGAGAGAAATAACATATATATATATATTATCATTATATTATATAGTAACATAGTAATAATTTTTAATGAATAGTAATTTTTACTTTAAAATAATAAAATAAGCTATACATAAATAATTCACATCACCCTAATAGATAATAAACATACCATGAATACTACTTTTTCAAAATAGAGGGAGGGAGAAATATTATGTATATATATATAGTAAAATAATAATTTTTAGGGTTCCACTATATAATTAATATCATGTTAATATAAATATTAAATATTTTTATAGGATTTTTATATAAGTAGGATTTGTATTAGATGAATTGGTGAAGGAAAAATTAAAGAAAATAGGGGAAGAGGTTACATCATCATTGAAGATTCCCAATATCTAAGACCATTAATGTCTCAACTAATTGGATGGATTGAGAGTAGAATATCTCTAAGTCTCTATGTAGGATTAATGAAAGATAATTTGGTATTTAATAAGGAAGATAATAGATTTTATATGGGGTTGGGGGTATTTATACATGAAGGGGAGGTGTGTATTCAGACCAAATAATGATAAAAATACCATTTTAGGATAATAACTTGTAATAATGATCTTATTTGCAATTTTGATTTTAGTTTCTTTTTAAATAGTATTATTTTATGAAATTGTTACTCTTATATAACTCAATATATTATTTTATACAATATAATTCTATAAAAAATGAATTTTTTTTAATGTAATACATTATGTTTTTTTATATTTGAAATTACATTTTGGTTGGAAAGTTAGATTTATTATTTTTAAATGAATAATTTATATTAATAAATTAATTATGGGTCATGCAAAAAAATTCATTATGTCATCAAAATGATTTCCGAAATCCAATGATATTTTAAAAAAATATTTTCATAATTCCTCGGAAAATTCATGTTGGTAAAAAAGTATCAAAATCTATACCCTGAATAATTTTGAAATGATATTTAAAAAACTAAAATTTATTTTCTCAAAATAATTTTCTATCATAGTTAGATTTATTTTTTAATTAATATTATATAATAATGGTCTCTTTAAAACAAAATTAAATACACGTTATTTAAAATATGTAGCTATCAATATTTTGTGGCACCTAATGAGAATATTTATTTTATACCATTAAAATATTTATATTTACCAATTAATTTTATGGTAAGTATTATATAAATTTCATTTTACAATTATTATTGTTACAATACTATTTTACTGGTTCAGTTACTACTATAGCAGTTAATTTACTATTCCATTAATTAGATTACTATTATAATTATCATGTTAGATTAAAAATTATTAAAAAGTTCCCTTATTACAATATTCATCATTGATAATTTTATCATCCAAATTTCAATATTTATTTCTAAAAAAATTAATTCTTTATTTATAGTTTTTTAATAGTTTTTTTGTGGGTGTGATATTTCTAGTCGGCCAAGATCAGATGAATTTTCAAATTATACATAAGTAGTTAATCAGTTTTTATTATTCCATTATACCATTATGTAGTTTATGGGTTGAATTTATCCTTTATATATAATATTAATTATTTATGAAATAAATTTTAATTTTTTCATTATAGGGTTAATGTGGTCTATATTTCACCATATAAATTACAATGACACAAATATACATTATGACATAAGATTTCATATATATAATTGATTTCATTAAAATGATAGTCTTTTTAATTAATTAATTAATCAATTAATTTAAGAAAAAACATTTAAATTACTCTAAATAGTTATATATCAATGTCAATAGTGAAATAAATCTAAATATATATGAATATTGTAATAAAATATAGATAAAATAGTTACATTAAGGAAATAAAAAAAGTGATTAGAATAATGACTAAACTCTATAAAAACTTATCCATTGTATACGTAAACATGTCTCCATTAAAGGATCAATTAGTAACCAAAAATATTTTATGATGTATTAATCCTTCCTATATATAATCCAAAAAGTCATTCATGTAAAATATTCTTTATATGTAGGTGATTATTAAAAAAATCATAAGGTTTACATCAATACCTCCAATATAATACAATCATAAATAAAATAAGATAACATCATTTCTATGTAATATAGTCAATGTAATTCATATAATATAGGGAAATAAAATAATTTTAAAGAATATTTTAATAAAAAAATTCTTCAATGAATATATTATTTCAAAAAATAAATGTTGTTATGCAGTAATAAAATCTATGGTTTTTTTCTACTATAATTTGCATTTAAAAACTAAATATCATCTATTATTAAAAAATACTTTGTTAAAAAACCTATTCAAAAAAACTCTTTATTTTATAATTTAAATTATATTTTGAATAATTAATCAACTTTATAAATGTTGACATCACGTAACCAAAAGAATTTACATAAACAATACCATATTTTATGAAATATATTGACCAACCAAAATCACAAGGGAAGCCAACAACTAGTTATTGAAACTTAAAAAAGGTCATGTAAACACTATTCAAACATTATTTATATAATAATTCATCAGATAGATATACATGTATCCTCCAATATATCCACATAAATGACACACCAAAGTATAGAAATAGTGTTGTTGTTTGAGTTGGTTCCCAAAACCAATAACTTATTTAGTTTTAATTACATATATTAACAGAAATGAATATTATTAAACATCTTATAAAATGATAGTTGTTTTTTATAACATTAACTGGATAATTTTCATGGAGTTTATGTTGTATCAAAAGGTCCTTAATGTTCCTGAATATGACGATAACCTTGAAATCCAATTATGATATTTTTAAAGGTATGATCTATAGATTGGTTACATATGTATGATTTGGCACAGATAAGCCATGATATCAATTATAGGGGAATTATATAACATTTATACTTCGTCATATGTTGTTCTCAGTTAGTAATATAAAATAGGGGATGTCATGTTAATATAACCTCCCATCAAAATTCAACATTACATATGTGATATTGCACATTTCTTTCAATAGACCTATGTATTGGTCATTAGACTTGAGATTATTATTAATGTAAATTTTGAGTCATGTATATAGATATATTAATTAAAACCAATATTACATAAGGTACAATGAGGTTCGATAGGTGGGTTACATCATGAATGATATCAAAATAATGAATAAATCAAAAAATATATTTTCCCTTTTGAATTAAGGGATGTAGATATCATAGACTGTTTGATTGGAATGGAACTATTTCATTAATCCCATAGACACTATGGTTTTTTTAACAAGTTAATTTTAGGAATTTCAATTAATTGTATATCAAACATATTGGTTGATGACATAAGTATAAAACTTTATATATGAGATATTGAGAAAATGTTATTATATTATTTTATGATCGTTCCTAGGTGGTAATATTCATCATGGAATTTATTACATTATCTAAAGATATAATCACTTGTTTTATGAAAATGATCTTGAAATTTAGGTGTGTTATCCCAATTCCACTACGAATTAAGACAATAGGGTCACACTATATGTGTATCAAGAATTTAAGTAAAATTCAACATGAATTTAACATTAGAATAAATATTATTATCATGTTCCAAGGAATAATAAATTTTTAGGTAATATGGATTAGATAAATATTTATTAAATTAATCATATTGAATGATTTATATATTTCATTAAATAAACAGTTATTTTTAAATGTATATTGAATATTAAGTATATATGGGATAAATAATGGTCTAGAAGAAATTCTATTTAAATATACATTTGTTTGGAACATTTCAATGAAAAATAAAAAAATGACATTATTATTTGACATGGGGGTTTCTTTGAATAATGGAAATAGTTAGGGGAATTTGTTAAGTAAATTATTATGTAACCTAATTATTTAAAACCAATTATTTCATATCTAAGAGAATTATGTGTTTTATACAACATTTCAATCAATATAATTCTCTCATGACCAAGATTGAGCATCCGTTTTAATTATATTAAGAGTGAAGTGTGAAAATCCTACTCCTCCCCCTCATGATTCATAGAGAAATAAAGTTATTATTTCAAGACCATAAGTGATTCTTTTTGTGATAAAATATTAGACAGAACATGAATATTTTAATATTTATTTCATGGTTCAATGATCACAAATGGATACCACTAGAGGGATTATACATTTTAATTCTTCACATAATAATGGTATGCCAAAAAAGGTCAACCGAATCAATAATAAAGAAATAATTTCAATATATGTTCCTTAATACTCAAAAAATATTATTATATATTATATGTGAAAAGTTAATCTCTAAAAATATTTTTGGGTTAATATTAACAAATAATGAGGCTTTATTTTAGAATTTGATTAAAAACTTTATTGATAATTAATCTGACATGTTTCTATTGTGCCCCAGAAGCATTAATTAGTATGAGAGTGGTCACATATTAATTTTTCATTATTAAATAACAATTGATTGATTTAATATGTTTTTTTATTCCGATTTTAATCATACATTAATAATAAATTATAAAAGTTTTGATTGTTCAATATCATATCAACAAGAATAGGACATGAAAATAGGACGTATGCCCAAAGATCCCAACCGGAGATACAATATATTCTGGATGTATAACATGGATATATGGATGTCTTTTAGAATTACAATCTATGTACCCATGTTAACTACACCATGATTAGTTACAATAATTGGGACATATTGTGTGGGAGAATGGTATGAAACATCATTATACGTCATGTATTGACTGGTCATATGCTATATATTTTGAATGGTTATATAACATATAGCTTAAATATATGTCGTGTAACTCCACATGGTTTTAACCTATGGGAATCATTATTGTTGTATGGTCAAAGTTTTCAACAAGTATTAATTTCACACCATCTATTGACTGACAGAAGATCAACATAGGCCATATGATATTACATATCATGTTCATTGTGTACATATCACTTACATGGTGTACATATCCTGTAACTAATAAATATCATCAGGGACAACATGTCGATCACCTAGGAATATAGTTTAGATGACCATAGAGTGGAAAACCTTATGGGTATAGGGTTGTACATGTCATGAAACATATTAATAATCATAATTAATATATATTGAGCCAATCAATATAATGAGTATCAATTTTTTGTAATAAATATTAATTAGGGAATTTAAAAAAAACTAAATGGTATCTAGTGTTTTTATATGTTATGTTATAAGGTTTCTATAGAATAAAATTATTAATTTATTATTCTCAAAATTAATTTGGGAATACATAACATATATGGTAACTTACACATGTTGTACTTCACAAGTATTCCCAGTTGATCATGCTCTATATGTTAATGGTTCATTAATTATCATAAATACTATGATGACAATAAAAATGGACTCACAAAAATACACAAAATTTTTTATCACAACATGAAATGTATTGTACCTATCACATAATTACGAAGTACACAATAAAGACTATAATTATATAATTAATATATAATATATAATATAATGATATTTTTTGTGTTACCTCCATCACACACCTTATAGATAATTAATATTAAATAAATCTATTTATTTAATTTATTTAAAACTATATAAGATTTGGATCTTTAGAATTGTTTGAATGGGTAAATAAGGAAAAAATAATTAATTAAAAATACAATTAATATGGAAATATAGTGATTTTATCCTAAAAAATGAAATAAATTATGGAAAGAATTAATTTATTATTAGTCTAATATGAGGGTGATAATTATAGCCACTGGACTATGTATGTGATAGCTTTCTTTTAATTTAATAATTATTTTAGGGGTTTTTTGATAATTATTATTAAATTAAAACGATGATATGTCTATTATTTCATCCACTTTATTATATATACTCATATATGTAAATAATTTATTATAATCTCCATACCCATGGTTCTCCTCACCTATATTTGAGTAAACATATTTATATAAAGGTCCTCCTAGGTGAATGGAGACATTTCAATATAGAGGTGAGTAGAAACAAAGTATGGAGATAAATTAGTGAACTTGTGGAATACTAAAACTTCAAAAAATATCAATTTTAGTTGTCAGTTCACCAGGGTTGATGGTTAGTTTATTGAATGCTACCAACAAGTATAAAATATCATTGCCATGAAAAATTTTAATTGTATTTTTATCATTTGCATGGTTAACTATTTTTAATGGGATGTAATATTTTGGTTCATCAGAGAAGTTAAATTAATTAATATTAATGCCATATGGAAGAAAATAAATGTTTTATTAATTAATTATTTTATCTGACAATGATAATATCTTATATAATATCCATTTAATATAAATAAAAATTTAAAATATTAAGGTGGAGAAAAATTATGAATAACATAAAAATAAATCAAAGAGAATACTACTTCTATATATCATTCTTTAACTTGAATGGAAATGAGATCATAGTTTAAAGGGATTATCGATCAAAATATGGGTCCTTTCAATTATTAGTGGGTTGTAACTAATATTTTTAGTTCAATTAACATAGTTAAAAAATAAATTTGATAACAAAAGAAGTAATTGGAATAACTAGTAGTAATGTCGTTGAGAAATCTAAGTCCATGATTTCAAGATTGGGGTGTCCACTAAACTGATCATGGAACACTGAGTCAATATAGTTGGAATGAATCGCATACCAAAATACCTTTGAATATTTTTTTTTCATAACTAGGAATATGAGAATCGGTATATGGATCATTACTAATAGAATATCCACATGATAGTGTAGCACCACAAGATGAAAGATTAATTTTTTCCATCGAAACCTAGTTTGTCCAATAGCTTCAGACTTATGCAACACATAAAAAAAATGCACCACATTACATTATATACTGCTAAAATGTGTTTGTAGGATTTAAATAAAAAAAATTTATAACTATTTTTTGAAATAGATTTATAAATACAAAATTATCATTATCAATTTGAATGAATTGAATAATTCAAATAGTTTATCTAAACAACTAAGGTGATTGATTTATGTTTTAAAATGCAATATTGCCACACATTTTTTTATGTGTTTTGTATAATAGAAATTATACTCTACGGATAAAATATATTTTATATATTAATAATATATTTTAAAATTTTTTATTTATAACCTACCATAAATAATAACAATAGTTAATATTTGTAAAAAATAATTTATTTTCCAATGAAAATAATTTCTATTATATATTTTTGTAATTAAAAAAATTAAAAGTATTGAATTTTATAATTTGTATTTGATAAAAAGAAATAGATTCATAATTTTGATATTGATTTTGATTAAATAATAAAAATATTTTATTTTTTTGGTGAATAAACAAAATTAATGTATTTACCAAAATTATAATTTTTTTTAATTATTTATTATACAATAAAAATCTAAGAGTTTTTAAAAAAAATTAGTTAATAAGATATGTAATCATGGAGTAATACTATATATTTTTTAAATATAAGTACGAATTTATAAAACATATTTTTAAAATTTTAAAACCATGAGTAATATTGTCCTATCAAAACTATTTTTGTTCCATTATATTAAAAATATGTTCTCATCACTTGAATAAGTTAAATATATAAAATTGTATTTCATATTTTATATAAACATGATTTTACTATATATTAAGTTAAATTTCATTAATGTGAATAAACGTGAGACTAATAATAATAATGTTAAGTTCCAATTTAATGGTAAAACTGTAACTTAGAAAGAGTCATTTTAATAGTCTTGTTTAATTTTTATATAATAAAATAAATTAATAACTTCTTATAAATGATTTTAATTTAATTTTTAATTCAACATTAATATAAATTATCACTCATTCAATTGTAAATAAATACTATATAATAATAAGATAACGTAAACATGAAATTACATATTTTCTAAAAATGTTTTTTCTATATAAAAAATGTTTTAATTTAGAAGTAAATTTTATCATAATTAAAAATTGAATTATTTTAATTGGATATTAATTTTTGTATCTTTACACCCGAAATTGATAAGGGTTTTTATTTTATATTCTTAGTTAGAATAAGTCACTTGGATACAAACTAGTTACCCCAATAAAAAAATAAAAAGTAAAAATATAAGAACAAATAACTTACAACACGTTTAAAACATTTTTTTAAATTCATTATTTATGATTGATAAACCCAATATCACCCCAATATAATTATTTAGATATTTTTCATCCATTTACCCTTTAATAGTGTCATTTCCTTATGGAAAAATAATCAGTGTTCACAAAAGTTTTCTTTTATTCACTTATAAATTGAGACACTCTAACAACTTCATTACGAACCCATTACTTTTAATAAATTCCTAAAACACTGAAATATGATTCCAAAAAGAATAATATATCATGTTTATAAGGCTTTTTTATCATCTATTTATCTTAATCCAATGATTTCTAAGGACACATTAACATAAAATTTCGAGGTACCAAAGTGATATTTACTTACTCATTGCCTTTTATTCTTAGACATTATCTTCCAAACCATACCTAATAATAGTAATATGATGAACTCAGTATCATTAGTATAATAATATATTATTATATGAATGTAACATTAATTTTTATATCCTTTCCATCAACTTATAAATCTAAAAAATGTTAATTTTGCGTTTTTGGGACTATCGCATTCCCATAGTCTCCTTTCTTACCTTTTCAACTTTTTTTATTTCTATATTAATAATATATAAAATATGAATCACTAAATACAAAATTAAAATAAATAATAATTTAATTATTTTTTTGATAATATTATACATTTCATTATCCATACTCACCCATCATAATATGGAATGGTCATGTTTGGAGTTGGTTTAACCACCCACATGAACAATGTTATAAAACACTATCATGGATTATTACAATAACATAAAGAATAATTTTATTATAATGTCATAACAAAATAGTGATTTTTTATGGTTTTGTAAATGATATATTATGTATTTATATTTTCAATAAATTAACATCTTTTATATATAAAATTATCGATATAAGTTGACAAAGATTCAATTTTCACACAAACATAAGAAAAAACAATAAAATAAATATATTTAATATTGAAAATAAATTTTCAATAGCTAATTAAATATAGATTAAAATAGTTCTCAAATATATATATAATTAAAATAAATTTTTTAATTCAGGAAGTTATTTGCATGTGCAAAGTGTATTAGAAACTATATAAGGGTTCATTCTAACACAATTTTGTACCATTGAGTTACAAAATTTATTATTGAATCTCTGCTATTGTATGATGATTTATTCTACCTAATGAGAAATTAGAATTTTATTTCATCCTTATTTTCTACGGTTCTATAATATTTCATTATATCATCGTTATAAAATGACTCTTATCTCAAATATTATGACACTGGTAAGGTTTTATTGTCCCAATTTTCACCCTTTGATGTATATTTCCTACTATATACCATGTTTTATTCTAAATGGTGTATCTACATCCCATTTAATATTTTTTCATCATGATACTATCATTATTCAGGATATTTAATATTTCATTTTAAATAATATACATCATGTGGTTTTTGTCTGAATTTTTCTATTGTAGTAAGGGTTTCATTGTTTCATTTCTAATTAAACATGACATATTTGATTTTTCACACTATATTTTACTTATATGGATTAATAACTACCATATCTCCTTAAAAAATATTTAATATCTTTCATTTAATTATATTTTAATTTCATGTTAGCCATTTTAGATTCATTTAATTCATACATTACCATTATTTTATGTGTGATTTCACATCAATTTTTCTTCATTTAGATATCATTCATATTCACAAATTGATTCCATTTTATTTTATATATATTTGAAATTTATTGTCTTATAAATACTCTCATATTATATTCATTTGGTAAATTAAATTCATATAAATCCTTTAAATCCATTGTCCTTCAAAATCAATTTCTATTACATGTATAATTATTCTTCTTATGTATTTTTAATTTACAAATCCAATAATTAATTCTTCTGATTGAAGGGTGATCATACAGATCTCATAAATTAATTTATTAGGTATGATATAAAATTATTAATAAACATATTTTCCCTTTATGGAGTTTGATTGAGGTATTCAAACATTTACATCTATTTTATTTACTTATTGGAGAAATATTGAAAATTTGAATACTTCTTATTCCAATATAGATGTTTATTGATTCTTAAGGAATATCGGTGACTCATTTTATAACATATTAATTCATTAATATAATTAATGAATTATATTTAATTATTGATGGGAGAGACCCAAGATATCCCATTGATGAATCATTTGTTATCTTCAGAAAAAATATATTATGGATTTTTGTTAAGCATTCCCAAAACAAATACTTCCATGAAATAGGATGCTTAGACTAATATCATAATGCCAATGACCATTATTCCATTACATCATTCAGGGAGTTAGCTATCCAGTATTATTTATTTAATCACTATGTAACCAAATTACTATTATCCACGTGATATTTAACTTTCCATTGTTATCCATGTAAATATTTTTCATTGAATTTATTTCTCTTATAGAAATCTATTTTGTTACCTATTACATCCATATTATTTATGATCAATGTATTCTCATTTATGATCATAAATTAATATCTCATACAATTACCCTTAAATAGAATTTGATCTCACACTTCTAATATTTTCATTACCTAAGTGATGTTGAAATGTATTACACCAGATATGACTAATATGAGAGCTTGTGTTTATGATTTTAGGGAGAGGATGAATAATTATTATAGATTAGATTATTTGTTCTATAGTAGAAAAAATATCTATTTAAGGAGAAATACATATGGTTTTTTAGTTAAATTTTTCATCAAATACTATAAAACACTAAACTTAAAATTTTATTTGTATGTATATAAATCAATATATTTTTTATATTGTAATTATTTACAGATTAATTGGTCCTAATTAGTCAATTTCTAGGATATAATGGAATGAATGTGTATTTTCACAACATATTCTAGGAGTACAAATTTGGGGCATCATACATATGATACGTAAAATCTAATGGAGAGGAAAATTAGTACATTATAAAAATATATGAGGACTAATAAATGAAATTTATTACATCATATTTTGGTAATATAGATGAAGAAGTGAAACAAACATTTCTGGTAATAAATGTTAAGTATCATGCCTCAAATATATCACCTTGAACCATATTGGTGATGTATGACGTACTAAATTATAGTAACTTTTAATATTTGTACAAGATATTTCACATATTAATATTCCATGAGAAGAACCCTTACATGTTTGATAATTCTATTCATAATGAACCTTATAAGGATATGAGTGAAGGCGAACTCTCTATCTTCATGAGATACACGGTTGTTTCCCTATATTTTTAGTGTTTTATATTATCTCGAATGAATAGTGAGATTTATAAACTTCATGAAAACCTGATTTTATAAAAAATATAGTATCACATCCCAAATCATTATTAGGATATCACAGGAAAATTAATCTATGAGATATTCAAGGAACTCGTTATTTTCAATTAGGGAGAATGAACCTCAAATACAAATCGTATAGTCAAGATGGTTAACTATATTGAGGATTGTAATATCATGTATTTTATGTTAACATATGAGTTTCACAACAACCATGTACTTGTATCTTTAAAGACCCGGAAATTTAATGGAAAATTTTTTCTTAATTTTCTTTGGAATTTTACAAGAACGTGGTTTCTGACAGCGCCTGATTCCGAGGCCCGGTGTGCCCGAAATTAATTTCTGAAGTTTGGCTCGGGTACGTTTAGTGAACGAGCCAGCGGGAATTTCTATCTTTTGAACCGGTGCCCAGAATCGAATTCCGAGGGCACCGATGGAACCGCAGCGCCGGTAATTACTTAGGAACTCCTGTTCTGGAGTTGCATTTACACGAGTGTTGATAATTAAAATTGTGGAAGTTTATTTTATAACTACACTACATTTTTTATTAACTTACTCTAAGTGTTAGCTCATGGTGGAAGTTGGGTAACCACCCAACCTCCCTTGGGAGGTTATGAGGGTGGTGGGGACCACACGAACCCCACCTCTTCATATCCTCTAAAACCCCTCAACTCCGTCTTAAATGAGTTGTTTTTAATGTGGTGAGTTGTGTGAGTCTTTTGAATTTCAAACTCTTGAATTTCAAAAGCCATGTGAAGTTAATTAAATAAGTGGAGAACTTATTTATTTTGGTTGGGTTGTGTTGTTTGAGAGCTTTTGGAAAGAAGGCTTAGAAGTCTTGAAGTTTCTTCATCCTCTTGACAATGAACGCGAAGAACAATCGGACATCGACGAAGAATGCCACGTTCTCAGGAACCGTCTTCCTCGACGCCATACCCGCAATACCGACGACGTCTTCTTCCGCGACATCTCTTTTCACGACGTCGAATCTCGTCACCTCTTAATCAAGGTAGGGGTTTTAACTTTTTAAGGTTATGTGGATCTCTCCTTCGAACTTGAAGGTTTATATTTTTCGGGTCTTGATTCCAAATATTTTTATTTAATTTAAATGATTGTGAAAGTTTATCACTCATTAAAGGCTGATTGTTAGCAAATAACGCGAGGGGGCCGGACCGCACGAACACGGCCGACCCTCCTCCTATTCATGTTGATTTTGTTGTGGATTGAAACGGGTGTGGCGCGGTGCTGTCGCACTGCGCAGGATCATGCGGCAAGAAACGCGCCGCACCGTCGCGCCGCGTCGTTAAATAATGCAAGGACGCCACGCCGTCGCACCGCGTCGAAGAAAGCTGAAGGCACCGCGGCTGGAGCGGGGCCACGGGGGAGGGGCGTGGTGTCGTCGCATCGCGCCAGACAACGAAGGCCGCGGCCTGTTCCGGGCCGCAGCGGAACGAGAAGACCGGCGGCCAGCCGGGCCGCCGATGTCGGAAGTCGGAAGGGGGACCGGCCTTTCCGGTCCCGTTGAGGAAGAACCGGCTGGCCAGGTCGGGCCGGCCGGAAGGGAGAAAACCGGGGGAAATAATTTCCCCCGGCCAGCCTTAATTCCCCCCCCCCATTATGAGGGAGGCCGGTTTCACAAAGGGGGGGCAGGCGGCCCCCTGTTTTCTCGAAGGCAGGCCACCACGTGAGGGGGGCCGTTTTTCTTTAGGCGCGGCCGGTTGTCGCGCCGCCAGCTGAGGAAAGGCGGGGGCTTTGCCCCCCGCGCGCGGCACACGAACGGGGCCCAGGCCGCCCCGCCGCGCCGGGCCGGGTTTTCCGAGCCGGGCCGGGTCGTCGGGCCGGGTCGCCGCCCGGGGCGGGTCGACCTGGTTCGGCCGACCCAGGGGGGGTCGGGCCGGGTCGGCCTGGGCCAAGACCCCCAGTTTCGGACCACTTTTGTTCAAATGCCTCTATCTTGGGCTACGGGCCTCCAAACGACTCGCCGTCAGCGGCAACGCGATCCTTGGATCGAGACGGTCATTTCGGTATACTATAATCAAGGTGCACCTTCCTTTTCGGGAGCCTACGTGGTTAAAACTCCATAGTTAAGCGTGCTTGGCCAAGAGTAGTGATCAGGATGGGTGACCTCCTGGGAAGTTTTTCCAGGGTGGGTGTGGAACGAAAAAGCCAATAACTCTCAGACCGGGCGTCCGATTGACACGCCGTCTGTTGCGTTGATTTCCTATTGACGATACAGAACTTTTCACATTCTCCGCCCGATATTTGGATGCATATGGATAGTGGCCGGGTTGGATCGCACTGAAATCCAACCGGGCCCTTCGAACGGAAAAGCTGATACCTTTCTTACAGAACGTCTGTTTGATGAACCGTCAGCGGTGTTGGTGATCTCGTTGAGAAACGGTCCCTATGAGTATACCCTATGCGAGTTAGGGGTACATTTGAGATACGGTCGGGTTTTGTTCGCTCAGGAAACCAACCGGGCCCCTGGGACGAAAAGGCTAATAACTCACAGACCGGGCGTCCGATTGACGCGCCGTCTGTTGTGTTGTGACCCCTATGACGAGGAGGTCCTTTGAGATACTGCTTCGTGGGACTTTGAGATACATGGAGTATCGACCTGTAGCTCGTGGAGCGAACCCTCCCAGTGACGAGCGTGCGGAGTACGGAGACCATGTAACTGGCTGATACCTAACGACTGCTTGACCGACTCGACTTGGAGTGAGTCGACTAGCCCAGTGGACAGAGCACTACTTTCTGAGGTGCAGACCCATGGAGGACGGAGCACTACCTGTGTGACAGTACAGACCCGCGGTACTCCTCCGTAGAGTACCTCAGCAGGCTACTAGGGGGTGTGCACTACTGTGTTTGGGTGACATACCTCGGCGGGAAGCACTACTGTGTCTGGGTGGCAGACCCGCGGTACTCGACAGGAGGAGTACTTCAGTAGTCTTAGGTTAGTGAGCAGTACCTTGGAGTCGTGACAGGACCACTGTACACTCCAGAGATGGAGCTCTTCAGCAGTTTCAGTTTCGATAATGAAAATCCTGGTTTGAGCTGAGACTTTTGACCTTTGTGTTTACCTCATGATTGAGATGGGTCACTTGATAACTTAGGTATATGTATGGGCATATAACTGGGTAGTAGTTATCCGTTGATTTCACAATCCTTGTGTTTCCTCTTGATTTAGATGGGTTACTTGATAACTTAGGTATATGTATGGGCATATACCTAAGTAGAGGTTATCTGTTGAGATCTTCTATGTGGTTATCCTTGTTGGTTTTAGTGAGACCTTGTGGATCTCGGGGTCCCTACTGAGTATCGTTATACTCACCCCTGTACGGGCTATGCCCGCACCTCGTTGTGTTGGTTGCAGACGACGGGCAGTGCTGACAGAGGCCGAGTGTTCGAGGTCTGGACGGTACCTGGAGGTGGACTATACGACGAGATGGTACCCGGAGGAGGACCTCACGACGAGACGGTACCCAGAGGTGGACGTGATGATGAGGCGGTACCCGGAGGTGGACCACTGGGCGGGACATACTCGGAGTGGACGGCGGGACCCGAGGAGCAGAGGAGCTATCTGTACCCACCCTTCAGGTGGGATTTCCAGTGGACAGCTCGACATAGCATCTTTACTTCTCAGTTGCTGTTTTCCATTTTGAGTTGTACTTTACAGTTGGGCTTGTATTTCCGTCCCCTTTTTACTTTTTGCACTTACTGTTGTACTCAGTTTTTACTTAGTGTTTACTTCGTCTGCTTGTACTCTGTGTGATTGTTTACTTTACAAAGGCAATGCCTTCCATTTTTGCCGGGATTTACGCCTTGGTGCGAGTCGCCAGCCCCTGGCCTATGGAAGGCGGGCTTGGGGTAGTCACAGCACGGGCCCCGAGGACGGGTCGTGAAAAATTGTTATCAGAGGAGTTCGGTTCTACCGCTGAACTTATAACTCTGATGTTTTTTTCAATGAAGCAATAGTGTTGAGAGTACCGAGTGTGGTTTTCAGTTCAGGGAGTCCAGTGTTGGTGCAGGCGGCCGACGTATCCATACACCAGGACCCTGACAACTGATTTCCGACTTTTTGCACGAAACACTTATTGCGTGTGTGTTTTCAAAGGTTTTCCCTTAAAACAGCTCAAACCAGGTCAGCTCACCAGGTATAAACATTTGACTGTGTCACGAAGTTTCTTTCAGGATGCCTTTTCACGGATTACCAGCTAGAGCCTAGAGGGATGTGCGTGCTGACAGCCTGTCGAGCGACGAGGCTTCGGTACAGGGCCCTATTGCAATTGAGGAACCAATGGAGGCACCAGCGGTACTGCTACCCGTTGGGCCACCGATTCCACTAGCCCCAGCAGTAGGCGATGCATGATGCTTGAGCGCGCTGCACGAGTTCCAGCGCCAGAGGCCACCCAGGTTCCGGAGAGAGATGGACCTGCAGGCAGCTGAGGTTTGGCTGGAGGCTGTGGTGAGAGTCTTCAGGCTAGTGGGGACGCCAACATACTTCATGGTTGTAACACCCCAAGTTTCTACGGTACGTTTCCCTTTGAATAATGTGATAGCATGTGTTATACGCAACCTCGAGTTCTAACACACACCACAACTAATTAAACTAGCCGTTGTGAATAGTAATACGTAATTTTTGAAATTATATATATTTTATATTTGAAAATGGACTTCATTTTTGGACTCGGAATATCGAATTTAGCCTAAGGTGAAATTTTGGTACTTTTCGGATAACTTTCATATTTTGATGAATAGTGAAAATTACTAAATTTTAATTAAAAACAACTTTTTTAATCAAAATAATTAATAGTGATAAATTATGAATTTTAGTAGTTTTAAAGTATATTTAGAATATATTTTTACCATTTAATATAATGTTGGTCATTGGACATAATTTTACAATTAAACCGAACATAAACAAGTGTCAATCTTTTGATAATTATTATCTCTTAAAAACACGCTTTTTGTTTTGACAGCGGTAATTAATTTTAAATTAATTTCTTCCACTTCTGTGTTTTGAATTTAGGAAAATGGATTCCATATTTGGAATCAGGATGTTCAAATTGTGTAAATAGGTAACTTTTATTTTTAGACATTTTGAATAATTACTGCGGTAAATATTTTATTTACCATGGTTAAGGGTAAATCCGGTAAATAAGGGTTAAAAAAATAATATTATAATAATACTAAATTACCCTAAAACGTGTCTTAACCCTATTGGTTGATACATGGTCGACCATGGGAATCTTTGGGTCTATTTTGGGACCCCATTGATCCACTTGTAAGTGATAATGACACTTTATTTTAATTTAGTTAAAATGAATACAAAAATGAAACAAGCATATATCTTTTAGAACAACAATTTTTACATAGGGTTATATATGTTGGATTTTAGATTATAAATATTAATTAGAAAGATAAAACAATTTCCTACATAATGATATTTTATTTATAATTTTTAGACATTAAATAATTTATTTTATTTATGACACAATGATGATGCAGTAATTACTATAATAGTGAAAAATTAAAATAATTGATATTATAAATACCCAAATAAATATAATATGAAACTTTTAATGAATTAAACTAATTTTCTAGGCTAATATGATATATTAGTATGGATTTAATGGACTTTGTTCGAAGTAATCAATCTTTTATGAGTTTCACAAAAATCAACTATTGAATATTGTCAAAATTGACATAAAAGAGTTCTTAAAACAAATATTATATTATTAATTGATATTAAATTCCTAAAAATCTAAGGTTCGGCCAAGAGACTTATATTATGATCGGTTAATCATTAATGGACCACTTGGGGGTCGCTTGGATGTATATAGTAAGTTTATTAACCATATTATATAAAAATACAAAGAGACATTGTAAAAGTGAAACTAATTAACTTAGAGTTAATACTTAAAGATAAGGTTAATATAAGTACCCAAACCTGTCTAAATTCTATTGGTTGAGTGGTTTTCGACCTATCCCCACCTTAACCTTTGAATAGTCAACTTTGGAGCCTTTAGAAACCGAATATGAATTTATTATAAATTAATATTTCTAGCTTTTCCAAAGGTGCCCCTCACCCCTCTTATAAAAGGGCACTCCTCGTTCTCATTTCTTCACACCTTCAAAGCCTTTTGGTTCGGCCAAACTCTGCCCAAATACTCTCCCAACATCCCTCACTACAACCTAGAGGCCTTATTTTGATCAGAAAGCCAACCTAAGGAGCCCTTTTGATCAAATCAAAAGGAAGAACCCGAAGAAGAGGTAATGATTTCACCACCATTTTCTAAGTTCATTTCTTCTTCCACTTCTTCTTCCTTTGTTCTTACCATTCTAAAATAATAACTCCAGTATATCACATATACTGTGATGTTATTATAAGTATGGTACAACCATATTCAGTATTCTATCCACCCTTTGAATAACATGTCACCATACGTGCGTACGTACGGCTTACCGTCTCCACGTCGTGGTGTAATTGTTATTCAATATAATATTATTTGGATGGGTATAATAATGATGTGTAACTCATGTAAATAATAAATTTAACATTTTAATGATTCTGTATATATGATATACCATTCATTTATATATTATTTTAATATCAAAAGAATGATATTGTCGCTCGTGCCTACGTACGGACTACCGTCTCCACGAACGCGATGAGATTCATTCTCCATCGTATCCATTCAAGTATAATTATCATTTTATGATTTAAAAATGATGTTTAAGGACTTGATATCATTCTGGATATGAATAAGATACAACAAACATGGCTTATGTAACAAAACATATAAAAGAAAATGAGTAAGTTAACACCCGAAACGATGATAATTCTAAGATATTATTAATAAATCAATGTTAAAAGATCATATATGATATCATATTAATATATATGATTCTTGTATAATTTAATAACAATTATTTCACCATTATACAGGAGGTTAACCTACCCCAACCAAGGAAAAGTACAAGGTAAGGGTTATTTCACAATCTCTTCATTATCCGAGGTTCTTTATACGTAATAATCTACTGGGATTTCTTTATCATCCACATCCATGTTTCTTCGAAATGTATTTCAAAACATATTTATTATTTACAAGAATAAGGGTTAAAGTCATTTATACCCTTTTGACTTTTTATAAGAGGTTTATAAAGGAATCTTTCAGTCGTTTTCAAAACAAGGTCCTTTTTAACCTTTTCGACAAAATTGAGGTAAGAATGTTTTTTTTAACTTATACGGCGGGTGCGGTTATTTTCCGCCGTTATACAATCGTCGAAGCTTTCCATACAAGCTTATAAGAATATTTTCAAAGAAAATGTTTTATTTTATATGGATCTTAAATTATTTCAAAATAAAAGGAGATACTTCTTTAAAAAGAATTTTGATTTCATCTATGTCAACATCCTTTGATGGATTTTAAGATTATTTGAAGTTGATTTATTATGATACAAAACTTCTATATTGTATTGAAGTTTTTTTTGATATGTTTGACTGTGGATGTGCTATTTTTATACCATTCATAGTTTATGGTGAAATTATTGACATTTCATATGCTAGTTTTAATACGAATGTTTATGTTATGTTTAAACCTTTTCATATGGGAATGCATTGGACTTAATAAGTGACGGGTGGAGCCCGCTATAGCTCCTCGATGCATCGGTAGGTCTCATGAGACAAACTAGTGTCTTGGCACAAGGCCTTGACAAAATCTTATTTGTAGTCTTGGCACGAGGCCTTGGCTATGTGGTTATGATAGTCTGGCATTATGCATTCCAACATTATGAAAGTGGTTATTGATTTTTGCATGTGATTATTCGATTAGTAGAATATCCATGTGAATAAGTAAATGGCATTATTTCATTTTATTTATTCCATACCATGTTGAAAGTTCATATTTGAAAGGCTTTTGTTTTAGTTATACATTGCCTTAAATGTTTATTCTTATTTATGAAAGTTTCCGCTATATTGTTATCCTTACTGGGCATTTGAGCTCACCCCTTTTCTATGTTTTATTTTTCCCAGGATGTGAAGAAGTAAGTTATGAATGACCTGCAGGGATTTTATGGGGGGTTAATAGTGTGGATTGTGGAAACATTATGTTGTTGTAGTAGTTTTTCATTTTATAATGTAATGTAAAACTTATGAATATATCTAGTGTTTCCAAGGCTACTAAACCAATCGGTCTTTCGAGATTTGATCTTTCTTGTGATCATGCCAATGTTATGTAATTAATGCACCGACTCTGGGTAACTGGGGTCGGGGCATTACAGTTGGTATCAGAGGATGTTTAGTACAAACCTTGGAAGCTAGATTTAGATAAACTTTGATTAGAGCACATAGACCTAAGATGAACTTTGAGGATTGGTATAGAAGAACTTCCTAGAATTTTGGTATTGTAGAGACTTTGTGAGTTTTCCGAGCAATACATCCCTGTATGGATACGAGCAGGTAGAGGCGGCTCTGGCACAGATGTACCTTGGGGTAAAACCCGAAAACACCGCTTTGAGCTAGACTCGAACGGGAACTGGTGCACGACAATGGGCCTTGCTGCACTCTTGGTTACGACACTCCCGGGGGATATGCTTAGGATAACTCTCACTTTCTTTACAAATCATTATGAAGGGTTTATGAGTATATACTTCCTCAAAGAAAACATATTTATGATTATGGATTATATCCATAGATAGTTCAATTTATGTTTAGTGTTTTATAAGTATGGGATTATGTATTTTGATGCATAAACTGATCTAGTTTATGCCATTTTTTTAGAAATGGTGCCTAGTGGAAGAAATGGAAACCGTATCAATGCACGCACTCCATGTAGGGATTGCCCTCCTGCTCAAGATAATTATAGTGGGGCTGGTGATGCAACTGGTGCTGATCAACTAATCACCATACTGGGACAACTTACTCAGGTTATGAATAATAACCTTACCCGTATGGAGCACCCTGATCCGCAGCGTGGAGGATCAATGTTAGATCGATTCATGAGACAACAACCACCAACGTTCAATGGGAATACAAATCCCTTAGTAGCTGAGCAATGGATATTTTCCCTAGAGAAAATATTTCAGGCTTTAGGGTGTAGTGAAAGGGAAAAAGTTACCATGGCAGTTTACCGCCTCACTGGAGATGCTGATCAATGGTGGTCATTGATTCAAAACATGAAGGAAGATGATGAAGTATCAAACATGGAATGGATGGAGTTCAAAGATCTGTTTTTAGAAAAATACTTCCCTCGCGACCATCGAGCAGATATGGAAAGGCAATTTCTGAGTCTAAGACAAAAGGAGGATGAGAATGTCACAAAGTATGAGGCTAACTTTACAAGGTTAGCGAGGTATGCTGGAGATTATATTCGCAACCCAAGAAGTAAGATTGATCGTTTCTTTGATGGGTTAAAACCATTTCTCCGTCGAGCATTAGTCTCACAATCCTTTTCATCGTACGAAGACATTGTCTCATGTGCTATCAAGACCGAAAAGGAATTCTCTAAGTCTTATGACTTTAAAGCAAAGAAAGAGAAGAAGAGACCTGCTGATCAATCTGGGAATGGAAATAAGGGGAAGAAGGGAAAGGTTGAATATCCATCTTGTGGTAAGTGCGGGAAGAAACACCCCGGTGCTTGCCTGAAGGGAATGGGAGTTTGTTACAAGTGTGGGGAAAAAGGCCACCAAGCTCATGATTGCAAGGGGAAGAAGGAAGCTACCAACGTTCAGTGCTACAATTGCAGGGAGATGGGGCATTATGCAAATGCATGTCCTAAGCGTCAGGAGAACATACCTCAGAAAAGGCCAAGGGATCAAGGCCAGGCTTATGCTATCACTACTGCTGAGGTAGAAGCTCTGAAAGACGTGGTGGCAGGTAATTTAATGGTTTCCTCAAGTTTAGCAAATGCATTATTTGATTCTAGATCATCGCATTGTTTCATATCTTCCCAGTTTTCTAAGAAAATTAGATATTTCCAATTTGATTTAATAAGGGAGTTGTCAGTTAAAACTCCTAAGGGAAGTATCGTTGCAACAAAGTTTTGTGAATCAGTCCCCATTAGAGCACATAAATTTTCTTTATCTGCTGATTTCATCGTCATACCTATGATTGAGTTTGATATAATCCTCGGTATGGACTGGCTTTCGGACTATGATGCGAAGATTTATTGTAAGAAGAAAGAGGTTACGATTCTTGATGATAATGATAAGGAACACCTTATTTTTAGAGCAGAATCGTCACCACCTAATTCTTATTTAGATCCACCCTCAATAGCTCAACTAAATTCAATTATTGGGGAGGAAGAGAATGAAATAACTGCGGGTGAGGAAAGGAATGTTCAAATAGAGGATGTACCTGTTGTGAAAGAATTTGTAGATGTATTTCCAGAAGATTTACCTGGACATCCTCCAGAACGAGAAGTTGAGTTTTCTATTGATTTGATTCCTGGATCAAGGCCTATATCAAAGACCCCTTATAGAATGGCCACTGTAGAGTTATTCGAACTAAAGAAACAACTAGAGGAATTGAGTAATAAGGGATTTATTCGCCCTAGTGTTTCTCCATGGGGAGCCCCTGTTCTTTTTGTTAAAAAGAAAGATGGATCTATGAGGTTATGTATCGATTACAGGGAGATCAATGCTATAACAATAAAGAACAAGTATCCCCTACCTCGTATTGATGATTTATTTGACCAACTGCATGGAGCTCAATACTTTTCAAAGATTGACCTTCGATCTGGATACCATCAGTTGTGTGTAAACAAGGAAGACATTCCGAAAACAGCATTTCGAACCAGGTACGGGCATTACGAGTTTACTGTAATGCCGTTTGGATTGACTAATGCACCCTCTGTATTCATGGATCTGATGAATAGAGTTTTCAAGGAGTATCTCGATGAATTTGTGGTGGTATTTATTGATGATATCTTGGTATACTCCAAAACCTACAAAGATCATGAAAATCACTTGCGCATTATCTTGAAGACTCTGAGGAGGCATGAATTATATGGGAAGTTTAGCAAGTGTGAATTCTGGATTCAGGAGATTTCTTTTCTTGGCCATATTGTCTCAAAAGATGGAATCTCTGTTGATCCTTCTAAGACCAAGGCAATCCAAGAATGGCCAGCACCTACGAGTATAACTGAGGTACGTAGTTTTATTGGTTTGGCAGGTTATTATCGACGTTTCGTCCAGAATTTTGCCCGATTGGCTAACCCATTAACGAAGCTCACACATAAAGGGGTTAAATTTGTTTGGACAAAAGAGTGTGAAGAATGTTTCGAAGAACTGAAGAGAAGATTAGTCAATGCTCCTATATTGACTCTACCATCGGGGAATGATGGGTTCGTTATTTATAGTGATGCATCAAAGAAAGGACTTGGTTGTGTCCTTATGCAGAATGATAGAGTTATTGCCTATGCATCACGAAAGTTGAAAATTCATGAACAAAACTATCCTACTCATGATCTCGAGTTAGCAGCAGTGATCTTTGCTTTGAAAATATGGAGGCACTACCTCTATGGTGAAAAATGTGAGATTTATACTGATCACAAGAGTTTGAAGTATATTTTCTCACAAAAAGAACTCAACATGAGGCAAAGGAGATGGCTTGAATTACTCAAGGATTATGATTGTACGATACACTACCACCCAGGGAAGGCAAACAAGGTGGCAGATGCTTTGAGTAGAAAAGACCATGGAGTTTTGAACAATATGAGAATTGAAAGGGATCCAATTTTCATGGATCTAGTGAAGATGGACATGGGAATAACCAGGGAAGGTGAAACATCAATGCTTTTTCAAATGGTTGCCAAACCATCTTTACTAGAAAGGATTAAGAGTTCTCAGACCGATGATGAAGAATTACAAAAGAAGATTAAAGCTGTGAATGATGGGAGATTGAGAGACTTTGTGTATGAAGATGGAATTTTGAAATTCGGGAAGAGACTTTGTGTTCCCAATATACCTGATCTAAAAAGGGAATTGCTGGATGATGCTCATAGTTCCAATTTCTCTATACACCCTGGGAGCACCAAAATGTATAGAGATTTGAAAGAACATTTTTGGTGGGGCAATATGAAGAGGGAGATTGCTGATTTTGTGTCAAGATGTATGGTTTGTCAACAAGTGAAAGCTGGAAGGCAACAGCCTGGAAGAGTCATACAACCGCTTCCCATACCGGAGTGGAAATGGGACAATATTACGATGGACTTTGTCATGGGGCTACCAAAGACTCCTAGAAGGAATGCTGCAATATGGGTGTTTGTTGATCGTCTTACCAAGTCAGCACATTTTCTTGCTATAAGAGAAGATCTACCCCTAGAATGTCTAGCAAGACTATATATTAATGAAGTTGTGAGACTTCATGGAGTACCCCTATCGATTGTTTCTGATCGTGACCCCCGTTTTACTTCAAGATTTTGGAGAAGTCTTCAGAAATCCCTGGATACTGAACTTCATTTGAGCACTGCTTACCACCCTCAGACAGATGGACAATCAGAACGAACTATTCAGACCTTAGAAGACATGTTGAGATCTTGCTCACTTGATTTTCAGGGTATGTGGGATCAATATTTACCACTGGTAGAATTTTCCTATAACAATAGCTTCCATTCGAGTATTCAGATGGCACCATATGAAGCGTTATACGGAAAGAGATGTCGTACACCAACCTGTTGGGATGAAGTTGGTGAAAGAAAACTTGTAGGCCCAGAACTGGTGGAGGAAACGGTGGAAAAGGTAAAGGTAATCCAAAATCACATTAAAGCAGCTCAAAGTAGGTAGAAGAGCTATGCCGATAATCGAAGGAAGGATTTGGAATTTCAAGTCGGTGATCATGTTTTCCTGAAGGTATCTCCGTGGAAGGGAGTCATACGTTTTGGTAAGAATGGTAAATTGAGTCCCAGGTACATCGGACCTTTCGAAATTCTAGAACGAATTGGGGCTGTAGCTTACCGATTGGCAATGCCGCCAAGTCTCTCCAAAGTTCACGATGTGTTCCACGTATCTCTGTTGAGGAAATACATGCCTGAACCAACGCATGTACTCACCTATGAAGATTTAGAACTGGAACCCGATCTGTCTTATTGCGAAGAGCCCATCAAGATTCTTGATACGAGAGAACAAGTGCTGAGAAACCGGACGACGCGTCTGGTAAAAGTTTTGTGGAGGAATCATAAGATGGAAGAGGCAACGTGGGAACCCGAGGAACTCATGATGAAGAACCACCCGAGTCTTTTTATGCAGTAATACCCTAGAAATTGCGAGGACGCAATTATTTGAAGGAGGGGAGAATGTAACACCCCAAGCTTCTACGGTACGTTTCCCTTTGAATAATGTGATAGCGTGTGTTATACGCAACCTCGAGTTCTAACACACACCACAACTAATTAAACTAGCCGTTGTGAATAGTAATACCTAATTTTTGAAATTATATATATTTTATATTTGAAAATGGACTTCATTTTTGGACTCGGAATATCGAATTTAGCCTAAGGGAAAATTTTGGTACTTTTCGGATAACTTTCATATTTTGATGAATAGTGAAAATTACTAAATTTTAATTAAAAACAACTTTTTTAATCAAAATAATTAATATTGATAAATTATGAATTTTAGTAGTTTTAAAGTATATTTAGAATATATTTTTACCATTTAATATAATGTTGGTCATTGGACATAATTTTACAATTAAACCGAACATAAACAAGTGTCAATCTTTTGATAGTTATTATATCTTAAAAACACGCTTTTTGTTTTGACAGCGGGAATTAATTTTAAATTAATTTCTGCCACTTCTGTGTTTTGAATTTAGGAAAATGGATTCCATATTTGGAATCAGGTTGTTCAAATTGTGTAAATAGGTAACTTTTATTTTTAGACATTTTGAATAATTACTGCGGTAAATATTTTATTTACCATGGTTAAGGGTAAATCCAGTAAATAAGGGTTAAAAAAATAATATTATAATAATACTAAATTACCCTAAAACGTGTCTTAACCCTATTGGTTGATACATGGTCGACCATGGGAATCTTTGGGTCTATTTTGGGACCCCATTGATCCACTTGTAAGTGATAATGACACTTTATTTTAATTTAGTTAAAATGAATACAAAAATGACACAAGCATATATCTTTTAGAACAACAATTTTTACATAGGGTTATATATGTTGGATTTTAGATTATAAATATTCATTAGAAATATAAAAATATTTCCAACATAATGATATTTTATTTATAATTTTTAGACATTAAATAATTTATTTTATTTATGACACAATGATGATGTAGTAATTACTATAATAGTGAAAAATTAAAATAATTGATATTATAAATATCCAAATAAATATAATATGAAACTTTTAATGAATTAAACTAATTTTCTAGGCTAATATGATATATTAGGATTTATTTAATGGACTTTGTTCGAAGTAATCAATCTTTTATGAGTTTCACAAAAATCAACTATTGAATAGTGTCAAAATTGACATAAAAGAGTTCTTAAAACAAATATTATATTATTAATTGATATTAAATTCCTAAAAATCTAAGGTTCCGCCAAGAGACTTATATTATGATAGGTTAATCATTAATGGACCACTTGGGGGTCTCTTGGATGTATATAGTAAGTTTATTAACCATATTATATAAAAATACAAAGAGACATTGTAAAAGTGAAACTAATTAACTTAGAGTTAATACTTAAAGATAAGGTTAATATAAGTACCCAAACCTGTCTAAATTCTATTGGTTGAGTGGTTTTCGACCTATCCCCACCTTAACCTTTGAATAGTCAACTTTGGAGCCTTTAGAAACCGAATATGAATTTATTATAAATTAATATTTCTAGCTTTTCCAAAGGTGCCCCTCACCCCTCTTATAAAAGGGCACTCCTCCTTCTCATTTCTTCACACCTTAAAAGCCTTTTGGTTCGGCCAAACTCTGCCCAAATACTCTCCCAACATCCCTCAATACAACCTAGAGGCCTTAGTTTTATCATAAAGCCAACCTAAGGAGCCCTTTTGATCAAATCAAAAGGAAGAACCCGAAGAAGAGGTAATGATTTCACCACCCTTTTCTAAGTTCATTTCTTCTTCCACTTCTTCTTCCTTTGTTCTTACCATTCTAAAATAATAACTCCAGTATCTCACATATACTGTGATGTTATTATAAGTATGGTACAACCATATTCAGTATTCTATCCACCCTTTGAATAACATGTCACCATACGTGCGTACGTACGGCTTACCGTCTCCACGTCGTGGTGTAATTGTTATTCAATATAATATTATTTGGATGGGTATAATAATGATGTGAAACTCATGTAAATAATAAATATAACATGTTAATGATTCTGTATATATGATATACCATTCATTTATATATTATTTTAATATCAAAAGAATGATATTGTCGCTCGTGCGTACGTACGGACTACCGTCTCCACGAACGCGATGAGATTCATTCTCCATCGTATCCATTCAAGTATAATTATCATTTTATGATTTAAAAATGATGTTTAAGGACTTGATATCATTCTGGATATGAATAAGATACAACAAACATGGCTTATGTAACAAAACATATAAAAGAAAATGAGTAAGTTAACACCCGAAACGATGATAATTCTAAGATATTATTAATAAATCAATGTTAAAAGATCATATATGATATCATATTAATATATATGGTTCTTGTATAATTTAATAACAATTATTTCACCGTTATACAGGAGGTTAACCTACCCCAACCAAGGAAAAGTACAAGGTAAGGGTTATTTCACAATCTCTTCATTATCCGAGGTTGTTTATACGTAATAATCTACTGGGATTTCTTTATCATCCACATCCATGTTTCTTCGAAATGTATTTCAAAACATATTTATTATTTACAAGAATAAGGGTTAAAGTCATTTATACCCTTTTGACTTTTTATAAGAGGTTTATAAAGGAATCTTTCCGTCGTTTTCAAAACAAGGTCCTTTTTAACCTTTTCGACAAAATTGAGGTAAGAATGTTTTTTTTAACTTATACGGCGGGTGCGGTTATTTTCCGTCGTTATACAATCGTCAAAGCTTTCCATACAAGCTTATAAGAATATTTTCAAAGAAAATGTTTTATTTTATATGGATCTTAAATGATTTCAAAATAAAAGGAGATACTTCTTTAAAAAGAATTTTGATTTCATCTATGTCAACATCCTTTGATGGATTTTAAGATTATTTGAAGTTGATTTATTATGATACAAAACTTCTATATTGTATTGAAGTTTTTTTTTGATATGTTTGACTGTGGATGTGCTATTTTTATACCATTCATAGTTTATGGTGAAATTATTGACATTTCGTATGCTAGTTTTAATACGAATGTTTATGTTATGTTTAAACCTTTTCATATGGGAATGCATTGGACTTAATAAGTGACGGGTGGAGCCCGCTATAGCTCCTCGATGCATCGGTAGGTCTCATGAGACAAACTAGTGTCTTGGCACAAGGCCTTGACAAAATCTTATTTGTAGTCTTGGCACGAGGCCTTGGCTATGTGGTTATGATAGTCTGGCATTATGAATTCCAACATTATGAAAGTGGTTATTGATTTTTGCATGTGATTATTCGATTAGTAGAATATCCATGTGAATAAGTAAATGGAATTATTTCATTTTATTTATGCCATACCATGTTGAAAGTTCATATTTAGAAGGCTTTTGTTTTAGTTATACATTGCCTTAAATGTTTATTCTTATTTATGAAAGTTTCCGCTATATTGTTATCCTTACTGGGCATTTGAGCTCACCCCTTTTCTATGTTTTATTTTTCCCAGGATGTGAAGAAGTAAGTTATGAATGACCTGCAGGGATTTTATGAGGGGTTAATAGTGTGGATTGTGGAAACATTATGTTGTTGTAGTAGTTTTTCATTTTATAATGTAATGTAAAACTTATGAATATATCTAGTGTTTCCAAGGCTACTAAACCAATCGGTCTTTCGAGATTTGATCTTTCTTGTGATCATGCCAATGTTATGTAATTAATGCACTGACTCTGGGTAACTGGGGTTGGGGCGTTACAATGGTGATCTTTGCTACCAGCCTCCTTCAGGCAGCAGCAGGCAAGTGGTGGAGCCACTTGTTTCAGTTTTGCGACGGGATGAACTTCACATGGGAAGACTTCGAGACCTTCTTCAGGGTGGAGTTTGTGCCAGTAGCTCTACACCCCGAGCGTGTACAGGAGATTCTTCCTTTGCCGCGTGTTTTTCGATCAGTAGCCGAGTCATCTATGAGCAGTAGATAGATGATGCAGTGGTCCAGGAGGACCAGACTAGCAGTTGGACGATCTCGGGTTTTAGGATTGGCGGTGCGGGGCACCAGGGGTGGGAACAGAGCTAGGCGTGCCAGAAGCAGGTTGTGTTACTCATGCGGCGGAAAGGTTCACCTGGCACGTGACTGTCCGACTCCTCGTAAAGTTGATCCGCCGGCTTTGGAGGCGCCACCAAGGCAGTAGAGATCCGGGAGCAGGTGGACAAGAGCGGAACTAGTGGATATGTTCCTTGTACTTCTAGTTCTATGTTGCTGTTGTTTCGTGTCTTGTACTTTGAGCTGCAATAATAAAAAGACACTTATCTTTGTTTTCTTTCCTGTCTTTTGTTTGGTTGATACTGAGTGGTCCCGGTTAAAACTGTTGACTTGACCCTCACTTTCGAGATTTCTACTAGAGTAGACCTAGTGACCTCACACTGATGCCGACAGTGAGACTCGACCATTGGAGGTGAGAGTGATAGTTGAATCTCTTAGTAGTTACGTCGAGGCCTTACGACATCATCCATGGCATGAATGCATCATTCATGTCAGGATTGAATGTATTAGGCAACGAATGTGGTTCATCCAGGGGATGAGACCAGATTTCTCTTATTGGAAAAGAAGAAATCATAGTAGCTCTTGTGAGACTAAAGGAGGTGCAGTTCATCCATGAGCGGATGAAGACTGCACAATGTAGTAAGAAACAGGGAACCAGTGTCAGTCTTAGAGACTCGAGCGTGTTAAATGTTTCAAGAAGATGAATCTTTAAATAGAGATGAGTCTGCGAAGCGGAAGATGTGGAGGCAGAGCTAGGAGAGCAGCATGAGGTGATGTACATCTTAACATGCTACAACCACCCGCCTTAGTTATCCCCGCCAAGCTCAGGGAGCTGGAGGGTGGTGGAAGAATGCGGCTGGAAGCGGTCAAGGAGTGTGACCCAATGGATCTAGAAATGATTCAAGGGACAGTCTGTGTCCACTACTAGCTACTGTAGTAACAGACGTCGATATGAATCATTCCTCACTTTCACAAATCTTGTTCCAGACCTAGATTTTCCGGTAAGTCATGGACTTGACCCTCACATCTAGAGATACATTGGGAGGAGACTCGATAATCACACTTACACCGATGGTGTGGTCAGACGCTCGAGGTGAGAGTTTCGGTTGGAATCTCTTGGTGAAAGCGTCGAGGCCTTACGACGTTAGTTTGAGTATGGAATGGGAAATAACTATTCATACTCAAATTGACGGTTTTAGGCAAACGTTGGGATGGGGTTTCCTTGGTCGGCGAAAAGGAAACCCCAGGAAGCACGGGATAAACTCTTTCACGGGAGGGTGCGACCGATCACTCTTGAATCGGCCAACCATACCCTCGTGGCCACAGTCATTTGAGTTCCAGTTCTAACAGGAATTGGAAACCTCTGAAGTTTGAGGATGGAGACCACGTTCTTATATGGGTCTCACCTCGACGAGGTTTACGGAGATGTGGCCAAGGCGGCAAGTTATCTCCAAGGTTCAACGGACCTTCTTAGGTCCACAGCTGGGTAGGCGGGGTGGTTTACCGCTTGACCCATTCACCGCAGTTGCACCAGGTGCACAACGACTTCCACGTATCTCAACTAAGGATATACGTTCTCGACCCTTCACATACCATCGACCATGAGGAGCTGGACGATGGCGATGGGGTGTCTTTCACGGAGATTCTAGTGGTGATCGAGGATCGATAGGAGCAGATCCTACGAGGGCGATCGATTCCTCGGGTGCACTTTCTTTGGTAGTACGGAACCTCCAGGTAAGCACATGGGAGCGGAAGGCTCAGATACGTTCTCTGTACCGCTTTTGTGACCCTAGTTTGTGTTGAATCTTTACGGGGACGTAAAGCCCTGAGGTGGGAGTAATGTAAAGACTCGGAAATTTCAAGGAAATTTTTTTCATAATTTTCTTTGGAATTTTACAAGAACGCAGTTTCTGACGGCGCCTGATTCTGAGGCCCGGTGTGCCCGGAATTAATTTACGAAGATTGGCTCGGGTACGTTCAGTGAACAAGTGAGCGGGAATTTCTATCTTTTGAACTGGTGCCCAGAATCGAATTCTGAGGTCACCGATGGAACCGCAGCACCGGTAATTACTTAGGAACTCCTGTTCTGGAGTTGCGTTTACACGAGTGTTGATAATAAAAATTGTGGAAGTTTATTTTATAACTACACTACAATTTTTATTAACTTACTCTAAGTGCTAGCTCATGGTGGAAGTTGGGTAACCACCCAACCTCCCATGAGAGGTTCTGATGGTGGTGGGGCCCACACGAACCCCACCTCATCATATCCTCTAAAACCCCTCAACTCCCACTTAAATGTTTTTAACTTAGTTATAACTTATGTCTTAAATGAGTTGGTTTTAATGTGGTGAGTTGTGTGAGTCTTTTGAATTTCAAACTCTTGAATTTCAAAAGCCATGTGAAGTTAATTAAATAAGTGGAGAACTTATTTCTTTTGGTTGGGTTGTGTTGTTTAAGAGATTTTGGAAAGAAGGCTTAGAAGTCTTGATGTTTCTTCATCCTCTTGACAAAGAACGCGAAGAACAATCGGACATCGATGAAGAACGCCACGTTCTCGGGAACCGTCTTCCGCGACGCCATACCCACAATACCGACTACTTCTTCTTCCGTGACATCTCTTTTCGTGACGTCGAATCTCGTCACCTCTTAATCAAGGTAAGGGTTTTAACTTTTTAAAGTTATATGATCTCTCCTTCGAACTTGAAGGTTTATATTTCTCGGGTCTTGATTCCAAATCTTTTTATTTAATTTAAAAGATTGTGAAAGTTTATCATTCATTAAAGGCCGATTGTTAGCAAATAACGCGAGGGGGCCGGACCGCACGAACACGGCCGACCCTCCTCCTATTCATGTTGATTTTGTTGTGGATTGAAACGGGTGTGGCGCGGTGCCGTCGCACTGCGGATGATCATGCGGCAAGAAACGTGTGGCGCCGTCGCGCCACGTCGTTAAATAATGCAAGGACGCGACGCCGTCACACCCCGTCGAAGAAAGTTGAAGGCGCCGCGGCCGGAGCGGGGCCGCGGTGAAGGGGCGCGGTGTCGTCGCACCACGCCGGACAACGAAGGCCACGACCTGTTCCGGGCCGCTGCGGAATGAGAAGACCGGCGGCCAGCCGGGCCGCCGGTGTCGGAAGCCGGAAGGGGGACCGACCTTGCCGGTCCCGTTGAGGAAGAACCGGCCGGCCAGGTCGGGCCGGCCGGAATGGAGAAAAACGGGGGAAGTAATTTCCCTCGGCCAGCCTTAATGGCCCCCCCATTATGAGGGGGCGGTTTCACAAAGGGGGGGCAGGCGGCCCCCCGTTTTCTCAAAGGCAGGCCCCCACGTGAGGGGGGCCGTTTTTTTAGGCGCGACAGGTTGTCGCGCCAACAGCTGAGGAAAGGCGGGGGATTTGCCCCCTGCGCGTGGCACACGAACGGCGCCCAGGCCGCACCGCCGTGCCGGCCCGCGCCGCCGCGCCAGACCGCGCCGCCAGGCCGGGCCGGGTTTTCCCAGCTGGGCCGGGTCGTCGGGCCGGGTCGCCGCCCGGGGCGGGTCGATCGGGTTCGGCCAACCCAGGGGGGGTCGGGCCGGGTCAGCCCAGGCCCAGACCCCCAGTTTCGGACCACATTTGGTAAAATGCCTGTATCTTGGGCTACGAGCCTCCAAACGACTCGCCGTCAGCGGCAACGCGATCCTTCGATCGAGACGGTCGTTTCGGTATACTATACTCAAGGTGAACCTTCCTTTTCGGGAGTCTACGTGGTTAAAACTCCATAGTTAAGCGTGATTGGCCAAGAGTAGTGATCAGGATGGGTGACCTCCTGGGAAGTTTCCCAAGGTGGGTGTAGAACGAAAAGGCCAATAACTCTCAGACCGGGCATCCGATTGACGCGCCGTCTATTGCGTTGAGTTCCTGTTGACGATACGGAACTTTTGACATTCTCTGCCCGAGATTTGGATGCAGATGGATAGCGGTCGGGTTGGATCGCAAAGAAATACAACCGGGCCCCTGGAACGGAAAAGCTGATACGTTTCTGACAGAACGTCCGTTTGACGAACCGTCAGCGGAGTTGGTGATCTCGTTGAGAAACGGTCCCTATGAGTATACAATATGAGATTTCGGGGTACAGTTGAGATACAGCCGGGTTTGGTTCGCTCACGAAACCAACCGGGCCCATAAGACGAAAAGGCTAATAACTCACAGACCGGGCGTCCGATTGATGCGCCATCTGTTGTGTTGAGACCCCTATGACGAGGCGGACCTTTGAGATACTTCTTCATGGGACTTTGAGATACTTGGAGTATCGACCTGTAGCTCGTGGAGCGGACCCTCCCAGTGATGAGCGTGCAGAGTACGGAGACCGTGTAACTGGCTGAGACCTGACGACTACTTGACCGACTCGACTTGGAGTGAGTCGACTAGCCCAGTGGACGGAGCACTACTTTCTGAGGTGCAGACCCATGGCAGACGGAGCACTACCTGTGTGACAGTGGAGACCCGCGGTACTCTTTCAGAGAGTACCTCAGCAGGCTACTAGGGGGTGTGCACTACTGTGTTTGGGTGACATACCTCGGCGGGAAGCACTACAGTGTCTGGGTGGCTGACCCGCGGTACTCGACAGGAGGAGTACATCAGCATTCTTAGGTTAGTGAGCAGTACCTCGGAGTCGTGACAGAACCACTGTACACTCCAGAGACGGAGCTCTTCAGCAGTTACGGTTTCGATAATGAAAATCCTGGTTTGAGCTGAGACTTTTGACCTTTGTGTTTATCTCATGATTGAGATGGGTCACTTGATAACTTAGGTATATATATGGGCATATACCTGGGTAGTAGTTATCTGTTGATTTCACAATCGTTGTGTTTCCTCATGATTGAGATGGGTTACTTGATAACTTAGGTATATGTATGGTCATATACCTAAGTAGAGGTTATATGTTGAGATCTTCTATGTGGTTATCCTTGTTGGTTTTAGTGAGACCTTGAGGGTCTCGGGGTCCCTACTGAGTATCGTTATACTCACCCCTACACGGGCTATGCCTGCACCTCATTGTGTTGGTTGCAGACGACGGGCAGTGCTGAAAGAGGCCGAGTGTTCGAGGACTGGACGGTACCTGTAGGTGGACTATACGACGAGATGGTACCCGGAGGAGGACCTCACGACGAGACGGTACCCAGAGGTGGACGTGACGATGAGGAGGTACCCGGAGGTGGACCACTGGGCGGGACATAATCGGAGTAGACGGCGGGACCCGAGGAGTAGAGGAGCTATCTGTACCCACCCTTCAAGTGGGATTTCCAGTGGATAGCTCGGCGTAGCAGCTTTACTTTTCAGTTGCTGTTTTCCCTTTCGAGTTGTACTTTACAGCTGGGCTTGTATTTCCGACCCCTTTTTACTTTCCGCACTTACTGTTGCACTCAGTTTTTACTTATTGTTTACTTCTTCCGCTTGCACTCTGTGTGATTGTTTACTTTAAAAAGGCAATGCCTGTCCTTTTTGCCGGGATTTACACCTTGGTGCTAGTCGCCAGCCCCTGGCCTCTGGAAGGCGGGCTTAGGGTAGTCACGGCACGTTCCTCGAGGACGGGTCGTGACAGTATCAAACCCAAAAAATATTCTCTAGTTTTATTATTAATTATAATATTAAAAATATTGAGAAACTTCTCCCTGACCATCTTACCATGATTCACCAAGCAGATAAGAACACAAGGCATGGAAAGTCGGTATTCATTATGGTAGACAATAGTAAGATAAGGAAAGTAATACCTAATACTTATTTAATGTATTGGGATTATTCATACTACCATAGTAGGAGGATAAATCAAAATAGGTGGGATAAGTAACTTTATGAATAGTTTTTCTATATGCTATTATAGGAATCTATAAAATTAACATCACCGTAGTGAGGAACAAAGGGAAATGTTCATGAATTTTTTTTATCAGACTCATTCTAATAATGTGTACCAATTGGGTATTCAATATATCTTTTAGTTTTCATAGTAGTTTCCAAAAATGAGAGTCAACATAAATTAAGAAGGTTATCAAAGGTGATGTTGATCTTTGAGCTACCAATAAAGAAATACTGACTATTATTTCTATTAAATACTACCACATCACATTTAAAACATTGTTAATTTTGGTCTTGAAGAATGTCATTATCTAACTAGATTTTCCCATAAACAATATATTCTTGTTCAGTTTAGAGATATAATGATTTCTAGTAATGTTTTGGATTAAAATATAAAATATTTATAAATATAACATTTTTTATGGTATGAAACTTCTTAATAATTATATTAATGCACTAGAAAATTAAAACTAAGTATTGGAAACCGATAACAAATCAATATCACAAGAATCATTTCACACACAATTTTTTAATCACTAAATTGGTTATGTAAATGGGGAATGATCGGAAAATCTTTATCAAGATTTTTATTTTTATTATTTTGAGCTAAATCAACATCTTTTTATTCATGATCATTTTCATGGATGATTAATTAAATAATCGTTTGGTGGAATGTTTGTAAGGGTAACCAAACTTCTTGAATTGGTTCATAATAATGTGTGTGGACATTTTGCAGCTGATGTCAGAGGTGGAATCATGTAATTTATATTTCATACCCATGAATTTAGAAGATTTTGAAATATTTAGATAATTGGGATGAAGCATTAATCTATTAAAAATTTTATAGAGTTAATGAATTAATTTTGAAATCATCTTGCTAAGAATATAAAGAAGCTTTGATATGATTGAGGGAAAGAATACCTTATCTATGAGTGAATAAACTATATCATAGAATTTGGGATTGAATATCAAAAAAAACCTTCTTGTACACCACAATATAATAATGTTAGTGAAAGGATTAACCCCTCCTTGTTACAAATGGTGAGCATTATGTTAAGTCATGTATATCATCAATTATTTTTCTAGGGATATGAATTACATAAGATAGTGGTCAAAAAAATATTATGTGCCACGTAATGATGAAAATGTGATTCCAGTAGAGTTATATAGTGTAAATAAACATTTTTTTTCACATACTGATGTTATAATGATTTTTTAAGGATGAATCTAGAAACAAATCAGCCCACAAGGTCCTATAGTATATCTTAATGAAGTATACTAAGGAAAAAGGGGATATTATATATATTATCCCTCAACCAAGAATATAATTATAGAATGATAGTGTATATTCATTGATAGGTATAATATGTTCAATAGAGATAATGAGATAAATATTGATGTCACGACCCGCCCTCGGGGTCCATGCCGTGTCTACCCCAAGCCCGCCTTCCATAGGCCAGGGGCTGGCGACTAGCACCAAGGCGTAAATCCCGATAAAAAGGGAATGCATTGCATTTGTAAGGTAAACAAACACCACAGAGTAAGCAAGCGGAAAGTAAACACTAAACAAAAGCAGAGTACAACTGAAAGTGCGGAAAAGTAAATGGGCCAGAATACAAACCCAAAACTGAAAGTAAAGTACAACTTGAAAGGGAAAACAACAACTGAAAAGTAAATGCCGCTACTCCGAGCTGTCCACTGGAAATCCCACCTGAAGGGTGGGTACAGATAGCTCCTCTGCTCCACGGGTCCCGCCGTCCGCTCCGAGCACGTCCCGCCCAGTGGTCCACCTCCGGGTACCGTCCCGCTCTGCAAGTCCCAGCTAAGGTCAACGATGTCCGTCGTCTGCAACCAACACAACGTAGTGCGGGAAAAGCCCGTGCAGGGGTGAGTATAAGCTACTCAGTAGGGACCCCGAGACCCCTGAAGGTCTCTCAAATCCACTAAGGATAAACCACGAAGAAAGGTACAATCACAAAGTAACAACCGACACTGCTTAGGTATATGCCTATACATATACCTAAGTCATCAATTCAAATACGCTCCAACCTCCGAGCCCAAGTACAACTCAGTCCACACAGGAAAGTAAACGTATTCCACATAGGAATGCAAAACGTAATCCACACAGGATTGCACAACACAATCCACACAGGAAAGCAATTGGATTCAGCTCACACAGGTATACTTCTTCGATAGACGATAAAGATGATCTCTGATCCATCTAAGTCGTCGGACCCACGAAGGATCGATAGCTAACTAACCAAAGGACGATAAAGATGATCTCTGATCCATCTATGTCGTCGGACCCACGAAGGATCGATAGGTAACTAACCTCCGCAAAGACCCACACAAGATCGGGCCCACACAGGACCTGTAGGCGCTGGCTCACACAGAACCGCTGAGCGCGGACCCACACAGGATCAGACCTACACAGGATCGGGCCCACACAGGACCTGTAGCACTGATCCACATAGGATCGCTGAGTGCTGAAGTCGTCGTCGTCGAATCCACACAGGATCGGGCCCACACAGGACCTAGAGCACTGATCCACGTAGGATCGTTGAGTGCTGTAATCGTCGTCGTCGAATCCACACAGGATCGGGCCCACACAGGACCTATAGCACTGATCCACGTAGGATCGCTGAGTGTTGTAGTCATCGTCGTCGAATCCACAGAGGATCTCTGTACTGTCGTCGTCGCAGTCACAGTAGTAGTAGTAGCAGTAGTAGTCACAGTAACAGTCGCAGCCAGCACTAGGGTTCCCGCAGACAGCAAGCTCATTCGGAGGGTCCGCTCCACGAGCCGAGAGGCTGATACATCAACTTTCACGAAGACCAGAGTTGATGTATCCAAAAGTTTCGTATCGTCAACAGGAACTCAACGCAACAGACGGCGCGTCGATCGGACGCCCGGTCTGAGAGTTATTGACATTTTCGTTCCCGGGGCGCGGTTGGTTTTTAAGGAAATACCAACCCGACCGTACTCCACCTGCGTCCAAAACTCGGGCGGAGTATGCCAAAAGATCCGTCTCACTAAGACGAACACAACGCGACTGACGGCACGTCAATCGGACGTCCGTAGCTCAAGATATGAGCGTTTCCGCTCCGAAGGCCCGGTTGGTTTCGTGAACGAACCAACCCGGCCGAACTCAAAGTAATCCGAAACCTTGAGTGCGATATACCGAAAGGACCATCTCGATCCAAGGATCGTGTTGCCGCAGACGGTTCGTCGATCAGAGGTCTGAGGCTCAAGTTATGAGCAAAAGACCGGAACTGGTTCGAAACGGGGGGGTCCGGGTCCGGCCCGACCCGGCCCGACCCTCCCCCCCCCCCCCCCCCCCCCCGGGGCGGCCTGGCCGGCCGGCCGGCCGGCGGTGCGGCGGCGCGGCGGCGCGGGGGCCGCGGCAGTCTGTCGCCGCATGAAGGCAGCGCGGGGGGATCAATTTCCCCACTTTCTTGGAAAGCCAGCGCGACTAAAAGCCGCGCCCCTTGATTGAAAACCGCCCCCACGTGGTGGCCGGTTGAAGTAAAAACCGGGGGGCCGGCTGCCCCCCCTCCCTTCAAAGAGCCGCCCCCCCTCATAAAGAGGGGGGTTTTAGTGTGTTGGCCGGGTGATTAATTCCCCCGGTTTAACTGCATCCGGCCGGCCAGTTGGCCGGCCGGTTTTCTCCAATGGGACCGGAAATTCCGGTCCCCCCCTTCGGCTTCCGACGCCGGCAGCCCGGCCGCCGGTCTTCTCTTCCGCCGCGGCCCGGAACCGGCCGCGGTTTTCGTCATCCAGCGCGGTGCGACGGCACCGCGCCCCTCCGCCGCACCTCGATTTCTTCAACGCGGCGCGACGGCGTCACGTTCTTGTTGTTTCTTCCATGGTGTGCGCGCGACGGCGTCGCGTAAGTTAAACGTACAATTATCCGCGTGGTGCGACGACACCGCGCCACCTTGCTTCCGCTCGCAAGAATAAACAACATGAACGATGGAGGGAGGTTCGGCCGTGTTCATGCGGCCCGGCCCCCCTCACGTTAAATAAAAACACAACTAAAGAATATGCAGTTGCCTCACGTTTAGACATGCTAAAACCACGATCAAGAATGGAATAAATAATCAATAAATCAACAACCCCTACCTTGGGTATACGTTCGAAGATTTGTCTATGTCCGCGGAAGTCGACGTCGCGGAGATCGGGCGTCGTGGTAGTCGTTCGTCAATTCCGTTGACGAAGAGATGCGTCCGATGTGTTACGTTGTTGGCGAAACCTCTTATGTCGACGAAGGAAATCCGAGGAGGAAGCGGCGTTCCCTCTCGTTGACACGGAAGACGAAGAAGAGAGGAGCGGCGTTCTTCGTCGGAACTCGATAGTCGCATGTTGACGTAGTCGTGGAATATCGATGTCGATTCCTTTTACGTCGGAGGAAGAGTCGTTGTCGATGGCGTTCGTCGCGGAAAACCGTCGCGGAAGGGATGATGCGGAAGGAGAACGTCACGTCGCGGATATGGCGTCGTGGAAAAACCGAGTTCTTCGGCGAAGAAGTTCTTCGTTGAAGAACGGCGTTCTTCGTGTTCTTCGTCGAGGTTGAAGAAGATGAAGAAACAAGGAGAACCTTCCCAACTCTCTCAAGGAGACAAAACTAAAACCCAAAATAAAATAAGACTCTATCTTATTTTATTAACACAACAACACACTAGAATTTCAAAAGTTTGAAATTCAAAGAAGAGATAACTCCCCATTAATTAACAAATTGTCATGTTAATTAAAGAGGGGTTAAGGGTGTTTGAGGGAAGATGTAAAGTTAGGTTTCGTGTGGGCCCCACGACACTTAATCCTCTCAAGGGAGGTTAAGTGGGTGTGGGTCCCACACCTAACTTCCTTTGAGAGAAGTTAACTATTAAGTTTAAATAAAAATTTTGTTTACATATTTTTATTTAACTTATTCTAATCTCCCAAAAACTAACTCTCAACCCGAAACAAACGCAACTCCCGAAAAGGTCTCTTTAAGCGAAAATCGGCGCTGCGAGTTCATCGGTGCCCTCAGATTTCAATTCCGAGCACCGAATCAAAAGTTAGAAATTCCCGCTCATTCGTTCACTGAACGTACCCGAGCCAAACTTCGGAAATTGATTCCGGGCACTCCGGGCCTCGGAATCAGGTGGCGTCTAAAACCGCGCTCTTGTAAAATTCCAAAGAAAATTAAGAAAAAATTTCCCTTGAATTTTACGGGTCTTTACATTACTCCCACCTCAGGGCTTTACATCCCCGTAAAGATACATCAAACTAGGGAAACAAATGAGGGTACTGAGCACGCATCTGAGCCTCCCGCTCCCATGTGCTCTCCTGGAGATTCCCATGCTTCCATCTGATGCGCACAAGAGGAATCGATCGCCCACGCAGGACCCGCTCCTGACGATCCTCTATCTCCACCGGGACCTCCGTAAAAGTCGCCCCATCGTCAACGTCAAGCTCCCCATGGTCAATGATGTGCGTCGGGTCGTGCACGTATCTCCTCAGCTGAGACACGTGGAAGACGTCGTGCACCCGGTGCAACTGAGGTGGTAGAGCCAGGCGATAAGCCACCTCACCAATCCTACTGAGAATATGGAAGGGTCCGATGAAGCGCGGAGATAACTTGCCGCCTCGGCCAAATCTCCGAATACCACGTCGAGGTGAGACTCGCAAGAAGACGTGGTCACCATCCTCGAACTCCAGTGGCCTCCGCCTCCTGTCAGCGTATGACTTCTGCCGGCTCTGAGCTGTACTCATCCGCTCCTGGATGACCTGGACCTTCTTTGTCGTGGCCTGGACCATCACAGGTCCCACAAGAGCTGCAAGATTTCTTCTTTTCCGAAAAGAGAAATCTGGTCTCATCCCCTGGATGAACCACATTCTTTGCCTAATACAGTCAATCCTAACATGGATGATACTAATCCATACCAAAGATGACGTCGTAAGGCCTCGACGCTACTACTAAGAGATTCCACCGTTACTCTCACCTCCAAGGGTTGAGTCACACTGTCGGCATCAGTGTGTGGTAACTGGGTCTCCTCCAGTAGATGTCTCACAAGTGAGGGTCAAGTCAACAGCCAAAACTGGAACCTCTTAGTAACAAAACGAAAGAGGACAGGAATGAAAATATCACAAAGGTATGCGTCTTTTATTATTGCATCTCATAATACAAGACGCTACACAAAAGCAACAAGGAACCAGAAGTACAAAGGATGTATCCACTAGTTCTGCTCCTGTCCATCGGCTCCCAGATCTCCATGATCGAAGGCCTCGGCTGCCTGAAGTTGAGCTCTCCCCTGCGGTCGGGGTGGACCTCCTGGTGGTGGTGGTGGTAGAACCTCAAAGCGTCGTCCACCACCTGCTGCTCGGCCAGCTCCTCTGCCTCGTCCGCCTCCTCCCTGCAGACCGCCATGGTCGAACCTCTGCCTCTGCCTAGGTGGTTCATCAACCGTCTGCTACTCCTCCGCATGGCGGGTCGGGCAGTCACGAGCCATGTGGCCTTGCCCGCCGCATGCAAAGCACTGTCTTCCACTCAAAAGACTGGCTCCGCGCTGTGTGCCCTGCACTACTGAGCCAGTGACCTGAGGTCGTCTGCCTGAAGGTCTGGTCTGTCTGGACCCCTGAGTCATCTGTCGGCTACCTGCTACCGAAGACTCCTCTACGTGCCGCCCTACGGTGGGTCTCTGTGCTGGTGTAGACTCAGCAAGGAAGCTCTCGATCAGAAGGGCCCGCTCCAGTACTCCTGTCTGAGTCGGTATGCTGAGGGAGATCAGCGATGCCCTGATCTCGTTTCTCAAACCCTGCTCGAAGGTCCGGGCCCGGAAGAATGGGTCACGTACCATGTCGGTCGAGTAGCGCGAGAGATCGGTAAATCTCGGCGAGTACTGAGCGACCGTCATGCTACCCTGCCGCAGCTGTAGAAGCTCCTGGATACACACCACACGAAGGGTGGCTGGGACGAACTCCGAGCGGAAGAGGCTCTCAAAGTACGTCCAAAGTAGAGATGCCTCATCGTGCACCTATAGCATCAAGCTCCACCATCGTCTTGCTGCTGCGTGTAGTAGGCTCGCAGCGAGGATCACCATGAGGTCTGCTGGTGTCCTCACTAGCCTAAACACTCGTACCACTGCCTCCAGCCAGTCCTCTGCTGCCTGGGGATCCGTCTCCCCACAAAACCTGGGCGGTCGCTGGCGCTGAAACTCATGCAGTGCGCTGAGGCAATGTGCATCGTCAGCGGCTGGTGCTGGAAGTATCGTGGGCTCGGCGGGTAGTGCTTCCGCCGGTGCCACTGCTGACAAAGGGCCCTGCACCGAGGCCTCGTCGCTCGGTGGGCTGTCGTCACGCTCAACTCTCGGAACCCTAGTTGGCTGCCGTCGTGGGGCCATCCTGAATAGGAAACAGGTGCGCCACGGTAAAACAGTATACCTGGTGAGCTGACACAAATAAATCACAAAGAAAACTTTGAAACACACACACAATCAATGTTTTCGTGCATTAAGTCGGAAATCAGAAGTCAGGGTCCTGGTGTACGGATACGTCGGCCGCCGCACCAACACTAGACTCCCTGGACTGATAACCACACTCAATACGCTAAACATTATTGCTTCACATAGAAAAGATCAGAGTTCGTGGTAGAACCGAACTCCTCTGATACCAATTTGTCACGACCCGCCCTCGGGGTCCGTGCCGTGACTACCCCAAGCCCGCCTTCCATAGGCCAGGGGCTGGCGACTAGCACCAAGGCGTAAATCCCGATAAAAAGGGAAGGCATTGCCTTTGTAAGGTAAACAAACACCACAGAGTAAGCAAGCGGAAAGTAAACCCTAAACAAAAGCAGAGTACAACTGAAAGTGCGGAAAAGTAAATGGGCCAGAATACAAACCCAAAACTGAAAGTAAAGTACAACTCGAAAGGGAAAACAGCAACTGAAAAGTAAATTCTGCTACTCCGAGCTGTCCATTGGAAATCCCACCTGAAGGGTGGGTACAGATAGATCCTCTGCTCCACGGGTCCCGCCGTCCGCTCCGAGCACGTCCCGCCCAGTGGTCCACCTCCGGGTACCGTCCCGCTCTGCAAGCCCCAGCTAAGGTCAACGCTGTCCGTCGTCTGCAACCAACACAACGTAGTGCGGGCAAAGCCCGTGCAGGGGTGAGTATAAGCTACTCAGTAGGGACCCCGAGTCCCCTGAAGGTCTCTCAAATCCACTAAGGATAAACCACGAAGAAAGGTACAATCACAAAGTAACAACCGACACTGCTTAGGTATATGCCCATACATATACCTAAGTCATCAATTCAAATACGCTCCAACCTCCGAGCCCAAGTACAACTCAGTCCACACAGGAAAGTAAACGTATTCCACACAGGAAAGCAAAACGTAATCCACACAGGATTGCACAACACAATCCACACAGGAAAGTAATTGGATTCAGCTCACACAGGTATACTTCTTCGATAGACGATAAAGATGATCTCTGATCCATCTAATTCGTCGGACCCACGAAGGATCGATAGGTAACTAACCAAAGGACGACAAAGATGATCTCTGATCCATCTAAGTCGTCGGACCCACGAAGGATCGATAGGTAACTAACCCCCACAAAGACCCACACAGGATCGGGCCCACACAGGACCTGTAGGCGCTGGCTCACACAGAACCGCTTAGCACGGACCCACACAGGATCGGACCCACACAGGACCTGTAGCACTGATCCACGTAGGATCGCTAAGTGCTGAAGTCGTCGTCGTCGAATCCACACAGGATCGGGCCCACACATGATCTATAGCACTGATCCACATAGGATCGCTGAGTGCTGTAGTCGTCGTCGTCGAATCCACACAGGATCGGGCCCACACAGGACCTATAGCACTGATCCACGTAGGATCGCTGAGTGCTGTAGTCGTCGTCGTCGAATCCACACAGGATCTCTGTACTGTCGTCGCAGTCACAGTAGCAGTAGTAGCAGTAGTAGTCACAGTAACAGTCGCAGCCAGCACTAGGGTTCCCGCACACAGCAAGCTCATTCGGAGGGTCCGCTCCACGAGCCGAGAGGCTGATACATCAACTGTCACGAAGACCAGAGTTGATGTATTCAAAAGTTCCGTATCGTCAACAGGAACTCAACGCAACAGACGGCGCGTCGATCGGACGCCCGGTCTGAGAGTTATTGACATTTTCGTTCCCGGGGCCCGGTTGGTTTTTACGGAAAAACCAAACCGACCGTACTCCACCTGCGTCCAAACCTCGGGCGGAGTATGCCAAAAGATCCTTCTCACTAAGAGGAACACAACGCGACTGACGGCACGTCAATTGGACGTTCGTAGCTCAAGATATGAGCGTTTCCGCTCCGAAGGCTCGGTTGGTTTCGTGAACGAACCAACCCGGCCGAACTCAAAGTAATCCGAAACCTTGAGTGCGATATACCGAAACGACCGTCTCGATCCAAGGATTGTGTTTCCGCAGACAGTTCTTCGATCGGAGGTCCGAGGCTCATTTTATTACCAAAAGACCGGAACTGGTTCGAAACGGGGGGGTCCGGGTCCGGGCCGACCCGGCCCGACCCCCCCCCCCCCCCCCCCCCCCCCGGGGCGGCCTGGCCGGCCGGCGGTGCGGCGGCGCGGCGGCGCAGCGGCGCGGGGGCCGTGGCGGTCTGTCGCCGCATGAAGGCAGCGCGGGGGGATCAATTCCCCCGCTTTCTTGGAAAGCCGGCGCGGCTAAAAGCCGCGCCCCTTGATTGAAAACCGCCCCCACGTGGGGGACGGTTGAAGTAAAAACCGGGGGGCCGGCTGCCCCCCCTCCCTTCAAAGAACCGCCCCCCCTCATAAATAGGGGGGTTTAGTGTGTTGGCCGGGGGATTAATTCCCCCGGTTTAACTCCATCCGGCCGGCCAGCTGGCCGGCCGGTTTTCTCCAACGGGACCGGAAATTCCGGTCCCCCCCTTCGGCTTCCGACGCCGGCGGCCCGGCCGTCGGTCTTCTCTTCCGCCGCGGCCCGGAACCGGCCGCGGTTTTCGTCATCCGGCGCGGTGCGACGGCACCGCGCCCCTCCGCCGCACCTCGATTTCTTCAACGCGGCGCGACGGCGTCGCGTTCTTGTTGTTTCTTCCATGGTGCACGCGCGACGGCGTCGCGTAAGTTAAACGTACAATTATCCGCGTGGTGTGACGACACAGCGCCACCTTGCTTCCGCCCGCAAGAATAAACAACATGAACGATGGAGGGAGGTTCGGCCATGTTCATGCGGTCCGGCCCCCCTCACGTTAAATAAAAACACAACTAAAGAATATCCAGTTGCCTCACGTTTAGACATGCTAAAACCACGATCAATAATGGAATAAATAATCAATAAATCAACAACCCCTACCTTGGGTATACGTTCGAAGATTTGTCTATGTCCGCGGAAGTCGACGTCGCGGAGATCGGGCGTCACGGTAGTCGTTCATCAATTCCGTTGATGAAGAGATGCGTCCGATGTGTTACGTCATTGGCGAAACCTCTTATGTCGACGAAGGAAATCCGAGGAGGAAGCGGCGTTCCCTCTCGTTGACACGGAAGACGAAGAAGAGCGGAGCGGCGTTCTTCGTCGGAACTCGATAGTCGCACGTTGACGTAGTCGTGGAATATCGGTGTCGATTCCTTTGACGTCGGAGGAAGAGTCGTTGTCGATGGCGTTAGTCGCGGAAAACCGTCGCGGAAGGGATGACGCGGAAGGAGAACGTCACGTCGTGGATATGGCGTCGCGGAAAAACCGAGTTCTTCGGCGAAGAAGTTCTTCGTTGAAGAACGGCGTTCTTTGTGTTCTTCGTCGAGGTTGAAGAAGATGAAGAAACAAGGAGAACCTTCCCAACTCTCTCAAGGAGTCAAAACTAAAACCCAAAATAAAATAAGACTCTATCTTATTTTATTAACACAACAGCACACTAGAATTTCAAAAGTTTGAAATTCAAAGAAGAGATAACTCCCCATTAATTAACAAGTTGTCATGTTAATTAAAGAGGGGTTAAGGGAGTTTGAGGGAAGATGTAAAGTTAGGTTTTGTGTGGGCCCCTCCACACTTAATCCTCTCAAGGGAGGTTAAGTGGGTGTGGGTCCCACACCTAACTTCCTTTGAGAGAAGTTAACTATTAAGTTTAAATAAAAATTGTGTTTACATATTTTTATTTAACTTATTCTAATCTCCCAAAAACTAACTCTAAACCCGCAACAAACGCAACTCCCGAAAAGGTCTCTTTAAGCGAAAATCGGCGCTGCGAGTTCATCGGTGCCCTCGGATTTCAATTCCAAGCACCAGATCAAAAGTTAGAAATTCCCGCTCGTTCGTTCACTGAACGTACCCGAGCCAAACTTCGGAAATTGATTCCGGGCACTCCGGGCCTCGGAATCAGGTGCCGTCTGAAACCGCGCTCTTGTAAAATTCCAAATAAAATTAAGAAAAAATTTCCCTTGAATTTTATGGGTCTTTACAATTTAATTAAAATATATTAAATCTCATGATAAACTGATGTTGTTAGAGGAGACCATTTCATAGGAGCACATGAACGTTATTGTTCAAGAGATTGAAGTACTACATAAGAGAACCATGTGGGTAAGGGAAATAAATATATATTGTTTTCTAGATGTTGAGGATTGTGAATCATTATTAGTTGATAATAATGAACCCTTATCCTATAATGAGTTAGTGAGTGCCATTAAAGTTAACCGATGGAAAGAAACTATGAATATAAAGACGAATTACATGTTACAGAACTATATTCATATTTTAGTAGATCCACTGATATATGTAATTTTCATTGGAATACATTGGTTATTAAAAAATAAACTCAAAATATAAGACGATTTTTGTGATTATAAATCATGACAAGTGGATAAAGGGTTTAATCAAATTAATTTCAAAGATGATAATGAAACACGGTGGACAGTTTTCATGTTGAAATCCATCTATATAATTCTTTACATAACATAATACAATGATTATGAGATTAAGAATATGGATGTAAAAACCATTTTTCATAATGTAAATGTTATATAATATATCAATACAGTATAATATGGGAGTTTAAAACCAAGAAATATCAATAAGCTACACATGTTGAATAGATCTATTTTTTGATTGAAGTAGGAATCCAGATCATAGAACATTATCTTTGATGAATCCAGAAGGTAATTTGGTTTCATAATGAATTAATGTAATCTCTATGTCTATAATCATTCTACTGGGTGTTCAAATTTTCCCACATTATTATATATTGATGATGTATTACTAACTAGAAATAAAATACAATTCTTATAGTTAGTTAATATATGGTCAAACTCATGCATCTCCATGAATGAAATAGATAAAGAATAAATCATTCATGGGATTAAGATATTTTATAATAGATCTTATTGGATTCTTATTACATGTCAGGGTACATACATTGAATATATATTGAAGTGTTTTAGAATGGAATAATCTATGTGGGAATCATTTCCAATGACATAGAATAAATATTTCCAAGAAACAATTTCCTAAAAATATTAAATATATAAGATGATAAGGATGCCTTATGAATCATAGATTATATTTGTCGTGTATTTTTTTATATGTACCATGCTTTATACTCTATATTCCTTGAGCATTTGAGGAAAATATCTAGTAGTTCCAAGAGAATTCCACTGGATTGAAGGCACAATTATCCTAATGTATATGATGTGTACCATTTATATGTTCCTAGATAAGGGATGATATGAGGAGCTATCAATTAATGGATATATAAATTCATGTATTAAATTAGATTGAAATTATCTGAAATCATACACATGATATATTTTTATCCTTAACGGTTGATTTGTAGGATATAAGAGCTCAAATATGATATTGATCATTGATTCTATAGTGAAGTCTAAATATATAGTGGTTTATGATGTTTCTCATAAACCATTATAGACATCAAAATTATAAGAAGATAATCATTTTGTTCATTATAGTAAAGAACATTTGAAATAATATTTTGATAATATTTCATTAGTGTCCCTCATTGATGAGCAAAGGTTATATAAGTGGAAATGAAATATTCTTATGGAATATAACCTCCTTGTTGTATATTATTCAATAGGGTGAGGTAATAATATGTAGAATTTACATGGATGAAATTATTGTGTACCCATTGACTAGAAACATATCTCTGTCGAATCATGATTATAATGTGTGTGATGGATGAATAAATTTATTAGAATTTGTATCTACTTTGTGTGGATGTCTTTTGGAGTTGGTTTTATAGAACCAACTAATTTTACCTTCAATTATGTTTATATTAATGGTATTTAAAAAACAAATATCATTCCATGGGATGAGTTTTATTGTTTATATAATTAATGTGATAATATCCTTAGAATATATGTCACATTAATAGGTCTAAACAGTTCCCTACTCTGATGATATGATTAAAATGATATGAAGATATTGTTAAATATATGTTTTATGATTGAATTAAAATTGTCTGATGGGACATATTTGATGTAGGATATCAAGTGTATGGGGATTATATTATATTGAGTCATATTTGCATAAATATTTCACATGGTAATCATTAAGAGAAGTGGGTTTGAGAACATACCATCCCATATAAATTCCCCATGTTATATGGGTCCTTGAAAATTCATATTGAAGATGCGTGTATGGGTCCATATAAATGATATTATCATTAAATAATGTCATTATCAATATTATGAATGGGGTTTTAATTTTTTTTTGAAGAAATATGCACAGAGTAAGGTAGAATACATTTGGTGCTTCATGAGTGATATGGAATTAGTTAATAAATCAAGAAATGGGTTTTCCTTATTAGTTAATCAATGTAAATATCATAGGCCCCTTTGTTGGAATGGAGATTTATGATTATGTAAGGGGCCATGGTGGTTTTACTGATATTCTAATTTAAATATTGTAAAAGAATCATATATAATGCATATCGGTTGATGATAAATGTTAAGAACCTTCAAATATTGAGTCAAAGAGAATATATTACATAATAATTATTCATGAGAGTTTTTTATCATTATAACATTAATATCATTTTTTATGTCTTACTTAATATTTTTCTAGACACTAATCATGGAATTTAATTAAATATTTTTTATTAAAATTTCAATGAATAACAGTGATTGACATGCTATTTTAATGGTCCTAATGAATTGATATTTACATATCAATGATTTTAGTGCCAATAAACTAGAAAATATTATTATTATTATGCATTGTTAAATTATTTTATAATAAATAGAATTTTTAGGTATCATTACATGATAAGTTATAATCTAAGCTAATTATATCATTTTTAAGAGAAAGTGTTAATGTGCACAAAATTTCTATCTAAAAAATTATCTCTATAACTATTGATAGATTCTTCAAGAATGCTCTTGCGAGTTGAGAGTATCGATCCTCATCCACCCTCTTCTGTCTGCAAGGGAACTAGATAAATCCTTTTAGAAAAGAACTGGTCCTTGTTTCAATCGATAATGAATAATTAAATCCATTTTGTTCTTCTACTCTATCACTTTGAGATCATATTGTGAAGTTTTAATGTTTGTGGACAATGTGTGGTTAGCACTAGAGGGATTAATCCCTATGATCATTCATTTAAATGATGGTATAATAAGAATAGTCAATCAATTCGACAATGAATAATGAACTGAAAGAAAAAAATAATTATTATTTTTATAAGTTAAATATAATATTTTGATAAAATATATCCGTATGTATATTTTAGGGAAACTATTTTTTATTCATAATTATTTATCTAATGAAATTGAAAAAAAACTATTATAGTGTTGTGGCATGATGCACTTTCACTAGGCCAAATAACCTTTAGTCGGTGCTTTGACACTTTTTTCCCAACCATTGATAAATAATTTATACATAATTAACAAATATCTAATATAACCAACAAACATAATCATGGATTGTGGTTTTCAATCAAATTAAATTTTAAAATAGACTTGAAAAAACAATAATTTTACACAAATAACTGATTCAATAAAATTTCACCCAAACCATTAATTTTATCAAAAGTAAAAAATGTATATTCAAAATTAACATCAACCATTAAAACCACCAATATTGGAAAACTGTAGTCAATGAAAAAAATATTTTAAAAAATTATACATGATTTTATCAAAAATGGTTTGACATAATTTTTTATAACAACCAATATAAAATATCTCTATCTTTTAATTAAATTCTGGGTTGATACCAAAATCCGAAATTCCTTGAATATCATAATGTTTTCAAGACAATTTTATTCTTTAGCCAACACATATGCTTTATCATAAAAAATTAATAAAATCAAATAAAATTTTGTAATCCATAAATATAAATATTTTGGATTATCTATGTAATAAATAAAAACACGAACCACCAACTTAAATGATTCATCCAATAATCCCTATAATAATAAATAATTTTCACATCAATTATATTGGTCCTTTAAACCATAACAAAAATAATCCTCAATAATATAATGATATAAGATTCTAAATAACTATTATCTATAAATTAGGATCCCAAAGATTTATAAGGAGATAAAATAGTGAGAAATGAATGGATCCCTGAACAAATAATATTAAATATCTCTTACCATAAATATGGTGTCATTCTATACATAATCAACATTTATTCATGATATATCCCACTATATAACTCTAGAAAAACCAAAAAACCAACGAAATTTGATTTATTATGTTAATGGGTATCCATAGAGTAAAAATCTATTTCAAAATAAACTTATTTTTTATTAGAGATTGGGATTCATAGTTACCCATATCATATGTCAACTATTAATTTCATAAAACCCTATTTTTTAGAATTAAAAGTTGAAATGCATGATTATTTAGAAGTTGAAATTGTAAAAATATTCATGAACATGGATAATGTGAAAAGATATGTATCCTTCAACAAACCATTATTTTTTTTGATAAATCACTTATTGGATATGTTTGAAGTTGTAGTTATTTAAAACACTATGTAATCATCATATAACTATTTTACAGTATTTAAATTATAAATATTGTAGTACATTCTTCCATTACAAAATCACATGGATATATTTTCTAAAAACTCAAGTTATTACTATAGAATATTATTATCTCTCTTCAAAGTCTAAAATTGAATAATTTTATTATACAGTTACTACCTCAATAATGGAATACATTGTCGCCGTATAATCATTTCTCATTGTTCCCAATTTTTTTCTGGTCTATCAATGTTTTTCATATATAGTTCAATGTTAACCAAATAAAAATATAGGATATTAAATTGGTCTAAATAATTCTATTCAATTAGAGAACATGAATGAATATATGAAATAATGCATTTGGATAATGTATGTTTCACCAATATGCTATCTCACCAATCAATTCCAAAAATTATAATAGACCTACTTGCCATTTTATTAATTCTACATTCATTCCAAGATAATTATTTTTGAAGTAAGTATAAATTCATTATAATACATGATATCTAACAAAAAAACATCAAATTCCCCCATAGATTATAATTATAATACATATTTCAATTCTAGGTCATTAACTTTTTCTTCTAAATTTCAATAAATAAATTTTTTTCTCCTATAAAAATGTAAGTTGAAAAGATAACTTATCTCAAATATAAAATAACCCAATAGTGATTGCTACTGTCTTATATAAAAAGCTTCAAATGCTATTATATGAAATAATATTTATATCTATTGTTTAGGTAAAACCCAAAAAATATAAGTGATCCTTTCCTTGACCTTCTAAATTAAGAACAACACGCTCAAATAATATCTTCAAAAATATACATGACCCATTACGTTCTTTCTTATTTTAAATAATTATGTATACACTATATTAAATGAGTACCCATATTATTTTCAATCCACATGTATATTCTAGATGTGAAATAAAGATCTCTATATAAAAATAATAGACATTAGATAAAAATGATGTATCAAAAATGACTTCACATATATCTTACCATTATATTGATTTGAATGAATTTAATTAATAAGTATCATTTTAACTATCTTCATGAGTTATACGCACTATGGTGAAGATAATATCATTATTATCTTGTTATATAGAAAATCACACCACATATTCAATCATAATATCATCCAAATTCAATTTCAATATAATTAAATATTTTAATAAAGCAATTAAATATTTATGTAACACCTTTAGAGTTCAATATAAAAGTCATTGAAAAAAATAATGAACTATATCAATTATTAAACCATTCCACTGATGTGGGAACCAAATTATTTGTTATATTTTGATAATTCTATGACACACCAGTAACCTCAATTATTAAATGTTCTTTCAAAATGTTTTCATTAAATTCACAAGGCTTCTACCCATCGCTTTAAATAAAGAGTTTAGCATGGTTTCAAAAACCACCCTGAAATGGTCATCACATAAAATAAGGTTCCCTATATCCTCTAACAGTTGTAATATTATAACTCTAGCACCATTACCTACTATAATAATATATATTTCATATTCAAGTTGGATATAACCACACCATTCATATCCTTTTTATCCTTAAATAAAAAATTCCTAAACATTTCCTTTAAATGCTATTGCTCAAAAATATTCTTTATGTATATTTAATAAAATTATCTATTTTTTTATAAAACATCAACATCATAGCTCATATATATTATGGTTTACCATGTAGTCTTCACAATGCTTATGAAAATCAAGAACATGCATTGAGGACAAATTTGATTAATGTATTTAAAGGTATTTTGAAATTAATAATTCAATTAAATCATTATACCCATTATGATTAAAGTAATAATAGAGTAATAAAACATATATTAATCCCATCATGACAATAATTAATAACCACCAATTCTAAAAAACATTATATTTAAAAACAAATATTCGGATTTTCTCAAGACATAAATACATTCTCCTTTTTTGGTGCCATATAATTTCAATTATCAGAGATGTAATGGCCCAAAAAATCACATCTTCAATTATTATTTTAATTTAGATATTATTAAATATAGATTATGATCATCAAATATCAGAAAAAAGTTTTCCAATATTCTCATTTTTTGAGTAATTGATCTTGAGTATAATATGATTTCATCTCTCAAAAACAATCACTATAGAATCAAAATAAATTGATAATAGTATTTATATCAAATCCATAAAAATAAAGTTAATGGCTATGAATCCAACAAGATATAACAATAACTCAATGTTTATATGTTTAATTTATAACTAAATTTTTGAATAACCATATTTTATACACTAAATTGATTATATCCTTGACTAAGGTAGATTTCATAAAAAAAATAAACACTCTTCAACTGATCCAGAATATCATAATTGAAATGTGTAGAATATTTTTCATTTATTATCATATGATTCAAACATTTGAGGTAAATAAAAAAATGTATAATTTCCTTTACCATTTTATTAAATAAAACTAATCAAATTTAAGAAAAAATGATGTGTCCAATAATTAATTTCTTGTCCTGTTCATCCATAATTGATACTTGTTTTTATAATTATACTGATTCCATGTAGTAATAAAATAAAGAAATTCCATTAAATATGTTAATAAATAATTTTTCATCTATTTTAGTGTAAATATAGATAAATACATAGAAAATAAATTATTTATCCATTGGATACCAATTTATGTTTAATGTTATCACATTCATGCATGAATTTAGCAACCAATAACTACACCATAAAATATTCCCTTTTATTGAATGATTGGATTATATATTTTCCCAATGATATCCCATTGTCTAATAAAATTTTAGATAACCATTTATATACACACTAAAGAAACAGTTTGAATATTTTAGAAAATTATATAATTATACCTAATTAGTCATTCAACCTAAATATCAAAGTTATAAAATTCTATTAGGGCCAAAAAATCACAAGAGACTTAAATAATACATATTATTATCCTCATGACAAATAATTATAAACCTACTCATAATTATATTGGTAATAAATATAAATAACCAGAGAGTAAAGCATTAATTCAACGAGAAACCAAAATATATCGAACTTGTGTAAAAATTTAAATTAATATAACAATAATTTGTTCAGTTATTAAATATTAAGAATATTTTAAATCCAAAAAAAACATATAGAGTATAAGGTCATTCCTTAACACCAGATTACATGAAAACCCACTTTGAAATATAAAATCAGTTATTTAATTTATTATATTTTGGTGACTCCAATTGTTGAGGAATTCCAAATCTTCCTTAAGCCCACAATGATGTTTAATTTTATATAACCATAAAAAACATCAATCCATGCACTTTTTTTGAGACACTAAATTAGTTATTCTCTAGAAACCACTCACGTAGGTTATTTAACTAACTCGTCATAACATACTAAAATAATTAATTATGTACATTAAGATATACTGATTTTTATGCCCATATATTCCACATAAGAATAACATAAATTTTACCCATAAAAATTAAAATATATATTCATAAGCATCATTTAGAAGTCCTTTCACTATTATTCTTCCATCCAAAACAACTCCATCCTCTTCCTAAATGTGGATGAAAGGAATTCACATAATAAGTTACCTAGATATCTACTTCCACATTTTTTCAAATTATTAGCCACTTTTTTATATGATTATATGTTCTTAAAAATGATCCCCCAATATATTATTCACTAGAGTATCATATGAATAATGTAAATTTTTTTTACTCATTTATAATAAAATATATTTTAAATTTTATTAACATAGAAAAATTAATTGAAATGTCTATTTGTGGAATGATATAATTTTATATGTCCAAGATCTCATGAATATTAATAAATATTAACTCATTTGTACTGCATTAATCATAAACCATCTTCATGTATCCACCCCATTCAAGATTATTATTAGAACCTACATTGGTACCTAATGCTACTATTTTATTAAACTCCATTCCAATAGATATGTCAAAAAATTGGGATTATATGTATCATATTGTTATAAAAACAAAATCAAATCTCTCATCACATTTTATCAGTCCTTATCTAATTTGGGTCCTACTTCACATCATGAAAATAATTTTTTTTCCTCCAAATCATTAAATCTGGAACAAACTCTTTAATATTATTCAAATTATCCATACCATCAATCTTTTAGATAGTATATATAGATTTATTAAAAGTTGGAGGTCTATAAGATCATTTTCTAAATATCCCCTTCAATATTCATCATAAAATTTTCATGCTGGAATATTATGTCTATTATTGAAAACATATAATATTAATACTATATTTTATTATCTATCTTCACAAAAAAAACATATCCGAAACTTTTAACAACATCAATCAATATTTTAATAATTATCATCATTTAAAAAGACTAAAAAGATCATAATTTCTTTACAACATCACTCTAAATCTGCGTAGTTATCCCTCAATTTTTTTCTAATAAATTATCTAATCATATTAAATAATGAATGATTTATAACATGTTCTATTAATTTATATCTTCAAAGGTTATCTAATTTCTTGATTATTAATTTTTGGTACTTATATTGTTTTGTTTTGGATATATTTTTTTATTTATTCACTCATGTTTTCCTGAGAGACTTTTAAGAGTTCTTTATGGATAATGGGAATATGCATGTTCTCGTCAAAGTTAAAGGAAAATAAAGTGTTTCTTTCCTAGAAACCCTACTCCTTTAGTAATAGTTTCAATATATGGTGCATGGTTTGGTTCATGAATAGTTCAAACCATATGATCATACATTCAAACAATGTGTAACATGATAGTGGCATGTTACACATTTGAAAAAAAATGTTTAAATCAATTAATTCAACCCTTCTGGCCACTATAATATACTAGAAATGGGTTCACACTCACTGTAAATTTTTTAATAAAATGCGAGAGAAAACAATTTTTCACTATATTAATATTTAATTTCCAAAAAACATCATTTTAATTACTAAATAATTTATGTAAAACTCTATTTGTTCCAAATATATTTAGGGATCCCTTGAGGAAAATTTGGGCCATCAAACAATGAATATGCATGAACAGATTTTCTTATTGATGCATTATATCACTTTTAGTAACTATATCCTAGATATTTTCCTAATTTCATTATTCCATGTATCTATCATTATTTTATAGCAGTGGATCTTTATGTAGTTGAATGATCCATATCATATTTTTTTGAATTATAGATTTACGTTTATTACTTGATTTATTAGTGGATTTGACTCTCTATTTTGGGATCCCTTTTTGGTGTATTTTGGTAATTTTATTGTGGTATGTGGATCCATAAAGAAATTATCATTAATTGAATCCATTATTGTTTCATTGATTTGAAATGGATCCCAAATTAAATTACAAGCCATGATTTTATTTTCTTGATAAATTTTTAGAAATGTCATGGTGATTAAGAAATCCCTTTGGGTATGGAATTCCAAATAATGTGATGATTTTCATAAAATGACATTGAAATGAAATGGATTATTTGATGAATTAATATTATGGTGATTCATGATAAATAATGGAATGAAATTATGTATAGATTTTTACTAAAATCATTTGTTTTGAAGGGAATGCGTTTTGAGAGATACCATTAATGTTGAGTTTTAAAATAAATATTTCTGTTATGATTTTTAAACAAAAAATTGTTTGAAATAATTGATTAAAATGATTTTATTGAAATTAAGGATAACTCGTTGCGTGATTGATTGACTTTAAGAATGTGAGAACCATTGTAGTAAGGTTATTAGTCCAAGATAATAATTATATGTTTTTATTTACTCAACATATCATTATATTAATGATGAAAACAATTATAAATTTGATGATGTAAGGGAGTTCATCCATTGGGGTAGAATATTATTCCCACTAGGACTGAAATATATATATGTGTTCTAACCTCGATCCATATTTCACTGATATTTTTAAGGATCCATGAACCTTGAACTAATTAAACCTGATTGTTAAAACAATGTAAATATGATTGAAATTTATTATTTCATACCAGTGTTTATTATATTAGATATTCATACATATTTTTTTGAACTTAGTTATTCCGTTCTAATTTGACGAAAATGCATATATATTTATATAAGTTCTTGTTGTTATGGAAATTATCTTTTAATGTTGTTTGGTACATTCAATTGAAAAGATTTGAAGAGAATGTTTTAGTCTTGATTTTTAAAACATTAAAATGACATATTTCCTTTAAAATGGAGCATGTTTTGGTTTTTTGATATAATGTATTCATGTAATGGTTGGTGTGACCATTTTGAACTAGTGTTTCACACAACCTACTTCATCCTATGGATAGTTATTACACAATCTTATTCCTGGTCCAGATAAATGGGAATGCACAGTTGGGAGGTGGTAGTTGTTCTTGACATAATAATATTAGGTGTTGGAAAGGACATGAATATTATAAGTTATATCTATTTTGAGTAGAAATTATGCGGATATTTTGGGGTTTTGAGATGTTTTTTTCTGTCGATTCAACCATTTAGAATTTTTAAACCTGATGACTATATTGGAATACCGACTTCTTGTGGATTATATTATGTTTTCTTCAATTTATTTTTTAATTCAGGAAAAATAATTTCCAATTATTATTTTTGGATCCCCAAAAGCTCATCTCTAGCTAGTGGGGATCGACAATTCGCTTCGGGCTATGTCTGGAATGATTTGGGTACCATTTATGTGTGTTATCCAGGATGGTTCTTGTAAAATTTTTATCAATGAAGGAAATGTCGCTTCTTATATTTCAGTAAACAGATTGGGATATATTGGTTAATAAGAGACATAATTTTTTTGAATTAACAGGTTAGTTAGAAGTTACATCCTAAACATATCACATCATAACGAGGCATATGATACCATGTGTAATTGGTAAAAAGTGACTTTGAGGAGTTACTTTATCTAATTAATTAAATTTTCTAGGATTATTTCTCAGGGGTGTAATATCATGTTGAGATTTGGTTGAAATTTTTTGATGTTCCAATGAATCTTGTCCAATTTTCCATTTTTATCTATTAACATTATGTTGCATGGTTCACCAATGAATAATTTCCAATAGAATTCAAGTGGGTGCTTCTAATGAACCCCATTAAAGAAACCCTTTCCTTGAGTAGATCCTCTTAGAGGTGGTAGTAATGTAGTCCAGTATCTAAGCCACATAGCCTCACCTGTTCTCATTCCAGCACTATAGTTGGTACCTCAGAGGGATTATAGTGTAGATCATTCCTAAGACTTTATTAATTAGAATCCACTATCTTTATATGGAAAAAATGATCCTAAATATGTTATAGAATAGTTTTGAATTATTGATATTGTCCTTTAGTTTATAGAGACACTAGGTTACATTCATGTGAAATGTATCATCTTCACGATTGAGGACCATGTAGTAGATGATGGGAAACTATAGTCTTCAATAGAAGAATGGTAACATGGTCTGGAAAGACATCATTAAAATATTCCTGAAGTGATTCTATCCAGATTACAAGGCATTTTCTCTATCCATGGAGCTCCTAAAACAAAAAAAAATTGATAGGAAAATGAATTATTATGGTAATATTTTTTCTCAAATATCACAGTTTTCTACCGTGGTAGAATAGAATGAGATGTTGATGTCCCATAGACATAAAACATGTCTTCGATCAGTTATCTAATCCTTGGGTTTTTAATGAATATTACCACCTATATTGAGGTTCTTGATAGATCTCTTTTGAAGGATATTGATTTGGATGGTAATTTGGTTTTGATGGGTGTTCATCCTACTCCCAATGGCTGCTTGAGCAGTCGAATTAATGAGAAGTGGATGTTTCATGACTATCAAGGTAAAAAAACATAGTGGTTAATATTGATAGTATACAAAATCTAATTCATCTAAAATATATACTAAAGAACCATTTACTTGTATCAAATGTGACATGTTTGGGCAATCAAAGAATGGTTTCATGGAGACACAAAATATTTATAGCTCCTAATGAATATTGACTCACATGAAAACATTTACCATGTTTTTTCACTCCATGTTGTGGTATAGGATCATCGATTCCAAGAGGATCTATAGTGCATTGTTATGATTCAAAGAAATTGGATTTCTATCCAGACGCATCAGGAAAGAATCTTCTTCGTGGAGTGGATGTGTCTCAAATGGGGAACGATGTGGATCATCTGAATATGATAGGTATGGTTTATATTTCTATAATATTTGTGTATACATTATTTGTTACATGCGAAATTCACTCTTTCATATCAACACTCAATATGTAGTTGTTGAATCTCCCAACTAATATTATTCCCTATGTGATAAAAATTGAAACCCCTATAAAGATGAAGAGAGGGAAGGGTCTCGGATCCTCCTATTGTAAACTATTTTTATTAGAGATCAAGTTAAACTAGGAATTTATTCTTCATGAGATGAATCCTTTATATTTCATTCTTGAATTGGACTAGTTGGTGGATAACAATGCTCAGATTGACTGTTATCTTTGTAAAGTGTCCTTTACTGCCTATTGTGGGTAGTGTCATATTATTAATCATGAATAGTACTGGAGGTCTTCTGGATCTGGACATGCACTTCTGATTATGGGTATGATCATATCCATGTATTATTTTTATCATGTGTAGTAACCATAGTGACTAGATCTGCTACTAATTGGATGAATTTAAAAAAGTATATTTATAAGAATTTTCTAGTTTACCATTTAGGGTTGAGGTGGAGTTCAATATAAACATAGTTCTAGGTACAGAACATCTATAAATACCTTCATATAGTATTAAACTTGATAAATTGAAAAGGATGAATAATATTTTTGATATAAAAATTCCCAAAGGATTCATTCAACCTAATGCATCTCCTTGGGAATCACAATGTATTTTCACCAAGACTTATTATATAACCCATAAAATGTATTTGTATTTCTCAAAAATCAATTAGGATGGGGTAATGAACCAGTATCTACTGCCCAAAATTGATTATTTATTTTATCTGATAAATTTTTTGAATTATATATCAATGATTGATCTTTGGTTTTCATTCCATAATCTAAGACTTATGGAATCTAATATTACATAGACCACATTTAGGAGTAGGAATTTCCACTATGAGTATCTTTTATACAATTTTTACTAAGAAATGTTACTCATATTCTTGTATTGAAAATGAACATGAAAATTTGAAGGTATCTCTATTTTTCCTTGATGTATTTGTGGGTGGAATCTTTTTTTTCTATATAACTAAGGGGTGACACATGATTCATTTCATATATATTCTATTCATCATTATTAATAACTTCATATATATCAATCAATCTATCTTCAACCCATATGAAAATTTCATCGGTCAAATGGTGTCAAAACATGGTATCATAGTTGATCCTAAAAAGATGTGGGATTACATGTATTATAAGGAACCCTAGAATGACATTGAGTTTCATAGATTCCTATTCTTAGTATAGTATTACAATTGATTCATGATTGATTTATCACATATTCCATCTCCATTTAATAAACTAACATAAAAAATGTGATTTTTTTGGGATTTGAGATGTCTGACATCCTTATATGACTTGAATTGTCATTTGACTTCTGCTCTAGTGTTGAATTATCTTCAATCTGTAATGATATATATGCCCTTTTTTAATTATTTTATGTTTTTGTTTGGATTTTTTTATCTATCATGGTGATTATGTGGTGGTTTATGGTTCTCGCCAGTTTCAACATCATGAGAAGAACTGTCTATCATATGATCTTAAATAGGAAGTTGTAATGTATTCTCTTAATTATTGGAGTTAATAAATTTTTGGAGAATGGATTAATATTTAATTTGATATCAAAATATTGAGTTATATTTTTTCTCAAAAATATTTTAATCATCATTAAAGAAAATGATTGGAGTACAAACACCCATTTGAATATTACAATTCCTAAACGCCAAGGGTGTGTAATGTTTGTACAAGTGCTCTAGAAGGGAATCTATCATTATAATTACTTAATGGATCCTAAAAAGAGTTTAATATTATAGGTCTCTTTGATCGGATGCATTTTTGGGTTTGATAGGATGACATTGATGTTTTTTGGACAAGTTTTCTATTGGCATCCTCTCTTTTGGAGTTGGTTCCATAGAACCAACTTCTATTTACATTTTGAATAATTTAATCCATATTTTTTGATATTAATAAACTAATTATCACATCATGAATTTTCACCTTTTTAACATAGTATCAGATAATTTCTTAATAGAGAATGTTGTGCTAACGGTCATACTTGTTCATGGAAATGATGAAAACCAATAAGTGTTACAAAAAAATTCTTAAATATATGTTTCCTAGATAGATGATGTCATTTGAAGGACACAAGTGATATAGGCTGTTAGTGGTGGGGATTCATAGGACATTGAGGCGTCATTTCATGTTGTATTCCCTTAGTAATATCTAGTGTAGGATATTGTGAGAACAAAACGAGCCATTAGGAAAATCCATATTTATATGTGACATTGGATGTTCATATCATCATATGTGTGTATTAATCCTAAAATATTAATATTATTGTTTAATGAGATTTATAAGTCATGTGTTATTATGTATTGATTAAAATCGGGATGACAAATGTTCATTATGAGGTAGGATACATTGGTTTCTGCACAAGTAATATTGAGTTATGGAATAACGCAAGAAAGGAATTTTCCCAAGGGTCCTTTAGTGGTAGGTGATATATTATACCCTTTGTTGGAAATTATATACCCTAAATAAATCCTTTAACATTGTGTTCAACATGAAAGTTCAATTTCCCGCAATTTAATGAATGAGACAACCAACATACTTGTTGATGGAATCGAAATAAATCCTAAATTATTAGATATGTCACGATAAAGGGATTATGTTGCACAATTAGTGCCCATATGTGGTATCATGTCCTTGAGTCATTAACTTATTTGACTATGGGTTCCTTGGCATGTTTCTAGAGAGTAACCTTTAACATTTAGCTACAATGCCTAATATCACTAAGAAGGAGACCTACAGGGTCACACAATATGTGTTTCCAGAATCTCAAATAAAAAATATAATTATATTTATTAGATTAAAAAGTTGAAATAATTATTATTCCCTCATGTGGTATAATAATTCTTCATGTTGTCTTGATCACATATATTCGGTCACCAGTTATGTGGGATGAATATTCAGAAAATATTTTTTTATTCAGTGAACATAAATTTAATTTATTTATTTTAATATAATGCGATAATATTTATTTAATAGATAAATAATCATTATTCAAGGAATTATAAATATCATGGTGGAATGGAAGATTGATTGTAATGGACTGATTGTAAATAATATATATATTTTTTCTTTAATCAAATAATATTTATTTTTATTTTCTTGTTAACTGCATTTAAAGAAATATTATTATTATTATTATTTCACATGGGGTTATAGAGTAATTAAATAAATAAATAAGTGAAATTGTTCAATTTTATTAATTTTACCACAGAATTATACAAACCAAATGATATTATTTTTCATATAGTGATATTTTTTTTTGGTTGTGCACAACAAATTTGGGGAATCCTCTCAAGAATTAGAGTTCTCTATTCTCCAAGAACTCTCCAAATAATGGAGAGCGATCTTTATCCACCTCCCATTCTCATTTCAAGAGAGATCAAAGAGAACGCTTTAGAAGTGGTTCTCGAGGAAATCAATGGTAGATGATGAAAAAATTAATATCCTTCATGCTAGAACCCGAATATTATTATGATGATGTTTGCAGATTTATGGATCCATTTTTTACGACCGCCAGGTTGAACCTATATTCATTCATAAAACACAACAATCATAAATCATGGATCTGTTGTCAAATCCATCAATGAATAATGAATTACAACAAGGTAATTATTTAAGTAATTAAATTGATCATAAATAAAATATGTTGATCCATTCTTTGGTTCCAGTGTTTTATCCCATATTTATATTATTTGAATAAATTTCACTGATCATGATGTTTATCATTGTGTAAGGATTGGATTGATCATCGATAATGACAAAAATAAGTTCGAAACTCCCCATAACATGCTTCTACTCTACCAGGGAACCTACACATTGTATCAATGTGGTTACATAAATATTAATAATTTATTATTGATCACTGATGATTTATATGTTTTTCAGTTAGTTATAAATTCATGTTTAATCATTATTTTAATCTAAATTCTGGTATATTTTACTCCCTTATTTGTTTTATGTATAACTATTCTATAACAATATGTTTATGAATGAAAAAAGCATGGAAAACACATCTGGCAGTGTGTAGGACATTGGGCACATAACATAGTTGTACACATTGTGTATCAAGTGTTACACATTGTGTAATTGTGGTCATTGAATTAGGGTATAATTTTGAAATTAATTCAAATCATATGCTTTGATGATACGCGGTGCTTTTATTTCTTACACCGCTTGTTGACAGGGTCAGCCTGGTGCATGGTTAACCAGAGTCTGTATCATTTTTCCCATGTACACTGCATGTAGTCCATTTGAATCATAGATGTGATTAGTAATACCATACACATCATACATGAAGGGTGACCTTGTTACTCAGATACCACACAACGTGTAGTCTAGTATACACGTTGCGTACTCCAATTTTCAAGGGCACGATTTACATTCCAAGACACTAGGAATGTGCCTTGAATTTATTTTCAGAGATGTACACATCATGTATCACCATGTACACAGCGTGTACATATAGCATATTATGTAGATTTATTATTTATTTATTATACTGTATAATCCATATGGAAATGTTTTTGTGTGTGGTTATTAAGATAACAGGACACACCATGTGATTTTTCTAAATATATATATATGTGTGTGTGTGTGTGTGTGTATGATATGTTAATATATGTGTATGTTAATATATGTATATCATGTATGATTCATATAATAGCTGTTACATTATGTGCATTAAAGAATGACACATGATTGAAAAACCGTACATTTTTTATAGTCATTAATATAGTAATACATGTCATAAATGTATGTGACAATTAAGGTATTCCATATATAATAAGATTAAACAATATACAATAATAATACATGATATTTACATTCGAACGGGTTCTCACCATGTTTCCTACAAGGTACATTTACGTACATAGTTAATTTTAAATAATTATTTTTAATTAGATTTAAATTAATGTTGGCGAGAATCTTTATAAAAATAAGATGAGAATAATGAAAAAATAATTGATTAATTAAATTTGATAATTAATTTATTCATGCACGATTTATCTTAAATAAGAACCATGAGGAATTAAACTCTGGTTTTATTAAATTGACAATTCATTGCATGTATGAGGATAATATTGAGCATATACCATAACATTTTATGTGATTCGTTTAATTTAATTTATTATTAAATTATATTTATGTCATACGTGCCTTCTCTCATATTATTATCTATGGTAATGTGTGCCAATGGTTTATTTTATATAAACCCTTTATTACCCTCAACTATGCGTGGGTAAAAGAATATTTAATGGATGGGACTCCCAATCTAGAATATCTATTTCATATATGGAGCCTAGGTGAAACCAATCCCAGAGAGATGCATAGATGGATATGTGGAATGCTATAAACATGAACCATATTAGGTTCTTAGTGTTTTGCACTAGGTAAATAGTTAATATTTTAATCCCTATATAAACTAACCATTACTAATATCGCATGATCATACCACATTGTAATTTTATATCTATCAAGATTCATGGTTATTTTTTTTTGATTTTTTTGTCATGATCACATGAATTAATTAAAATAATGATAATTCATGATAGAACTAAAATGAATCGTCTTATGCAATAATATTTTTTATGAGAAGGTTAAACAATTATGTAAATATTCTTAATATTAAATATTTTATAAAAAAGATAATAATTACAGTTTTATCCATAAAATTATATAATCCCTCAGTAATAAATATTATGTTTGTATATCTGTCAACTATTTAAGTTAAAACTGAACCATAGCTTAATGTTCTTGAGTAGCAAAATTTGGTGTGCTTTATTTATCAAGTAATTATAACATGATTATTTTGGTTGGATTAATGTAGTTGACATAATTGTTGTCTACTAATGTAGGAAATGGTGTAAATGAGATTAAAGGGATAATGAAATCCAATTTTATGATTTCTGGATTGGTAAATATTCTCATTGGATAATTGAATTGTGAGTATATATAGTTTGAATTTGTATTGCCATCCTAAAACCATTTGTGTTCCTTGAACAACCAAAATGTGGGTAATGAGAAGGGGAATATTGATCCTTTCCACTTGAATATCCAAAAAATTAGATATTGTGATGAAAATGGTGAGAGTTTTTGGGATTCCATAAAATATTGGGATATTTTAAAAATATAATATTAAGTTACTTCACTAAATTTTATAAGAAAATATACATATATTTTGATCGTTTTTTTAATCATTAAAATTTATTCAAACAATTCATTTTGATCCACTATTGAAAAGTATAACCTTCTCACCAATTTTTTATGAATGGGAAAGTCCCTTAACTGTAATCCTTCGCCATGAAAGAAAATTGTAGTTGCAGGAAGAACTTATTACTGATACGAAGACAAATGATTCTGGTGATGAAGTGTATCACTCTTTGAGAAACATTTGAATGAATAGAAATGCGTTCAATTTTTTTTCTAACATCAATGTTCAATTACCTTTTGACAAAACATGATGACATGGATGTATATAGAATGATGTATCATCTTTAGGATATCTACCATGATAAGGTTAGACAAGAGAGGTTTCATATCTCAAATGATTTGTGTAAAAGTAATCTTAGAGTGTATAAGCTATCAGGGCCTCATTTAGTCATGTGTATTGGAGATATTAAACACTTATACATATTAGGGATTATATTCCTGGATGAGTTGCATACATATCTCACAGGTTCATCATATCACACGACCTTCTCCAATTTTATTTTTAATTGAAATATGAGAAATAATGTGAAGTTTATTTCAGAACATCTTACTTCGGATCACTAAGTGTATATGGATATGGGGAGTGATAAACCCATGGTACATATAGTGAACAAGAAAATTATGAATAATTAAATGGTTCCCAAGACTCTTAAAAAGTCTACATCTCCCAATAACCGTCATTCCATGTTACAAATGACTTTATTTTCATGGATGGAAATAAAAATTGTTTCTTTTACAAATACAACATATTTAATGGTATGGAACATTTTAATAACAATACTTAAGTATTAAATTATCGTAACCAAGTATTATAAAGTGAAACTAAATCATATTAACACTACTCATATAAAACCCACCTATGGAATCATCGCCTTTATCATGTAAACATAATGCATTTTACAAAGCTCTATCAAGATGGTTTCTTAGACTATTCTGAACTAAAACCACATGAAATATGACTTGTTTACAAGGAAAATGAAAGAACCCATATTTTTTTGACAATGTGAAAGGGACATACAACATCTAGTATTGGTCAACACTAGTGTGTTGAGACTATTAATTATTGAAGATAGAGGTGAATATTCTTACTTCATCACATTTAATAATGGCTTGGGTAGATATGGATATATATACATTATGAGGTATAAGTATGAGTCCTTTTGAAAATTCATGGAATTAAATAATGATATATAGAATAAACTTGGAAGGAAGATAATGAAACATTTATAATATTTTTGTGGTTAATATCATAATAATTATTTTTTTGACTTCTTACGGGATTTTTGGATTATATCTCAACTCACTAAACCTTATACACTATAGTGGAATTGTGTTAGTGAAATGAGAAGTCATACCATATTAGACATGCTATGGTTGATAATAATTCATGTAGAAATTCAATTATCCTTTTGATTATATTAATTACAAACATTCGCATAAAAATTAAATTTAGTACCAACTAAAGAGGAAAATAAAATTACATTAGAGATATGGAGCGAAAAGAAACCTATTGGTCACAGAAAACATGAATATGGTTTTGTGTTGTTTTTTAAGGCCTTGTCATGAAACAAACAGGCTATCTATGAAACAACATGTATCTATATTGGGTATCACATGGAAATGAATGGATGCTACATAGAAACCCCATCAATTAAAAAAATGATTGTCTCTAGACAAGTTCTCATTTTTTAGAGGGAGAATATCATTAAAATGTATAGTGTTGGTAAAATTGAATTTAATGATGTTGATGCTCAAGATACACAGTAGTTGGTATCCGGACAAATTTCACAGGTCCTCGTAGAGGAAGATGTTTTGGATGAAAAATTACTATGAAGGAGAGTAAGAGAGATTAGAGAACTAGAGAGATATAATATTCTATTAATTAATTATGGGGTCTCATTATTGGTTGACAATGATAATAATATCTCGGAAAATGATGTATTATAGAGAACAAAAGCCGCAAGATGGAAATAATCAATTAATTTAATAATGTATTCCATGTATCCGAACCATGTTTGGGTTATGGTAGATGTACCATTTGTTATAAATCACTTTGGATTCAAATGTGTATTCTATAGGAAACTGTATATGGATTTTAATGTAAATACCTATAAATCATGGATAGTGGATAAAGGGATTAAAAAACATCAATGAATTGTCTACAATGATACATTTTCATCAGTTTCCATTTTTTAATCCATTAGAAATTTTTTCTCAATAGAATCTTACTAGGTCTAGGAGATTTCACATATGGATGAAAAAACGTCATTCCTTAATGGTTACTTATAAGAAGTTTCCTATATGATCTATCCAGAAAGGATTATTAATCAAGGTGATTCCAAAAATATTTACTACCTAGAGAATATCCATTTATGGATTGACGAAAGTATCCAGGTCATGGCACATTTGATTTGATGAATCCATAAAGGATTTTAGTTTCATTATGAATGAATTTGATTTATGTGTTTAAAAGAGGTTTACTGAAAATGCAGAAATTATCTTAGTTGTATATGTTGATGACATATTTATTTTTAGAAATGACATAACAGTCTTATAGTATGTTAAATAATAGTTAATATATTATTTCTCCATTCAAGACATTGGTGAAGCATCCTCTATTCAATGGTTCATGATCATTCATCCTAGATCCAAGAGGATTCTTTGGAAATGAAAAAGTTAATTAATTGAATGTATACTAAATATATTTAGTAATGAAAAATCCATGAGTGGATTTGTTACAATGTCGCATTGTTTACCTAATTCTATGAAAATGTGTCCGCAGACACAATAGTAGAAAGAGAGAACGAGAAAGATACCAAACTATTTAGTGATAGGATCCATCATGTATTCCATGATATATAGTATAATTTATTTTTCATATGCATTTAGAATGGTATGATGATATCCAGAATATCATTGAGAACAACATTGGTCCACATATATAGATATCCTTAAGTATTTTAGATGAACTATAGGTATGTTCCATGAGTATGGATAATATAATGAGCTAGTTATCCAGTCATATACTAATTCTTGTTTTTGGATATATTAGAATGATATGAATTCAGATTTTGGATTAGTTTGATGTCTTAATAGAATATCTATGATATGGAAGAGTTCAAAGAATCATGTTGTCGTAGTTTCTTACAATGGGGCATGAGTATATAGTGTAATTTTATGCAGCTAAAGAAGCCATTTGGATCTGAATTTTTTCCAAAATATTTATGTGGTACATATAAGTAAATTCCCCATCATATTGTATAGTGATAATACTATAGTGGTGAATCTTTCAAAAGAGCTAATATCACTCCAACAGACAAGGCATATACTCAATAAGTATCACCTCATGGGGAATTTTTATCAAATGGGTGATGTTTCAGTACTTAGAGTACCGTAGATAAAGAACCTATACAACCCCTTGACAAATTTTCTATCTCAGAAGAAGCATGACAATCATATTAGTGCTAAAAGATTAACGTTTGTTAGCATTTGGATCAATTATATTTTGGAGTCTGTTGAATTTTTTACCCTTGATCCAACTTCTATGTAAATTATGATGACATGTATAGATTGTTTTCAATATTAATAGACTACTGATATAACATAATTTTTATTATTATGCGTAACATTTTATGGGATAATGGCCTAAGAGTAGCTGGTATACTAAAAGTTCATAGAGCTTCGCTGATATAATATGAACCTAGAAGTTATAGGACACTATTATTAAATATATGTTCAATAGTCAGATCTATTAATTCTTTGTACTCATGTGATATTTTCTATTTATTTTGGAGGCTCATAATACATTGAGGCCCCTTCTAATGATATATTCCTTTAGTAGTATAAAATGTATGATATTATGAGAACAATACCTACTAGTAGAAAATCCTTAATTATATGTGTAATTGAAAGTTACCACCTAGGTATGTGTGTATTGATCTTTAGACATTATGATTTTTATTGACGAGTATTATGAGTCTCATACATTGATTTATTATATATAACAGTGGTTACATATCTTTGTGGGGAGTTAGGATACGTTGGGTTTGTCATGAAAAATATTTCATTAATGAAAAATTCTAGAATGAATTTCTCCCTTATTATATTTAATGGATGTTGATATCTCTTTCCTTTTTACGGAAATGAAATATCATAAATAAAACCATGGACATGGTGTTTTATAGGAATGTTGAATATTTTGAACTTCAACGAAAGAGACATCGAGCACATAGGTTTATGGAACTAACATGAAACCTTCAAGATTAGAGATATCATGATACATGGATTATATAATACAGTTAGAATCCATATGAGGTAATTGTTCATTACAACATTAACTTATTTATTCATGGTTTCCTTGGCATTTTTATAGAAACTAACCATGGAGTTTAGGATACATATCATAATTCTACAAAGAAAGAGGCTTATAGGGTCACACATTTAGGGTACCTATAATCTCATTTAAATATTATAATATTATTTATTATTTTTATAATCTGAATAAATATTATTCCAAGAAATATTATAATAATTATTCATGGATTCTTGATCGCATATATTCTGTCACCAGTTATTTGAGATTAATATTTAATAAATAATTATTTTATATTTAGTGATTATAATATTTTTTTATTTATTGGAGAATAATACATTGATATTTATTTAATAAAAAAATATTAAATTTTCAAAGCCAAATAAATATCATGAAGTAATTGGGGACTATGGTTAATGTTATTATGATAAATAATAAATACTGAATATTATTATATTAAATATTTTTTAATTCAATTCGCATGTTAAGGGCATGTGGGGATTAAATATTCTTATTATTATTTGACATGGGGATTAGCTGGTTTTTTATAAATAATACAAGGAACTTGTGAAATTATTATATTTTAAACATTTTAGAATATAAACCTAATTATACTATTTTTCTCAGACTGCCAATAATATTGTTCTGGTTGTGAAAAATGGATTTTGATGGTTCTCTTAAGACTTGGAGAGCTAATTTCTCCCAGAATGCTCCATAGAATGGGGAGTGGTATTCCTCCTCCTCAAACCCTCATGTCAATAGAGATCATGGAGAACACTTTAGAAGTGTTTCTTGAGGAGATCAAATGTGGATGATGCATGCAATTTGATCTTTTGTGATATGACATAGAGATTTCTATGATGAGTTTCAAATATTTTTGGGGTCACATGTGAATCAATACTAGAAGAAATATAATTTGATTCCTATAATGCAATGCCCAAAATATGACGATCTATTGACATATACATCAACAATGTAATATTTCTAATAAGGTAATTTTTTTAATAATTAAATTGTTTATAAATAACATATGATGACACACTATCTAGATAGGGAATTCAATCCCATGTCAATATTATATGAATAACATTGTATATCATGAAGATTATTATTGTGTAATCTCTTATTGATCATCGATCATTAGAAAAAAATAAGTATGGAATGAACCATCGCACACTTTCACCATTCCTAGAACCAACACTCACTTCTTGAGTTGATTATCTAATAACAGTAGATTGTTGCTATGTTTTTAGAAATTATGGATTCTTTATGTGGTTGGTAGAACATTAATCCACGATCTCTATCTTATATTTGTATCTTTTTTTAATAACTTTTATGTCATATTGACACATTGAAAATGTTTATAATGGTGTATTATCAAAATTCAGAGTTAGAATTTCACCCAAGCATGATGAATATGTTATATGATCTGATTTTTTATGATGGATATATATAAAAGTATTCAGTCCTAATTTTTTTTTCTATGTTGTAAACTTATCAACATATTATTTATGATTATCACGAGCCTTCAAGATTTATTTATCCCCTTTATACGATGCCTCAAAAGTGGGGTGATTTCACCATGAACTTTTTTATTTGGTAGTTTCATACCAAATGAGTATATAAAGTGATTGGGTGGTAATTGTCCATTTAAACAATTCATCTCACATTATTCCATTTCGTGATACCACCAATGTTGAGGACATGTGATTTCCAAATTTGTAAAATATTTTTTGGTTGCATGGAGTATTATATAATTTCATTTACAAAAGGGATACCTAGATCACTTCCCATTTCCATAGAGGTCTCCATGAAGAAATGAAATCCCGGGTAAAGTTGTGCATTTTCTACCACCCTCAGATGGATGGTCAAATGGACTGGGTTATACAGATGCTTTATGTAATGATTCATGCTGGAGTTCTTTACAATGGAGGAGCATAGAATTTTTCATTTTCTGTTTTATGAGTTTCATATAATTATATTTATTGTTCATTTATTAAGATGGAACCCTTTAGGTTCTTGTATGGTCTGAAATAAAAATATCTAATTTTGTGGTCGGAAGCTGGTGGTAATTCCATGGTGGGGCCAGGTTTTGGCAAGGTGATGAAGATAACGATCCAGAAGATTCAAAAAAATGGATGGTAATGAATCAAAACATGTAAAAATAATATATGGATAAGATTCGGTGTCTTTTGAGGTTCTGGTTTGAGGCTCGGAGGTTTTGATATTCTTATCATAGTTAGGTCAACATCATATTGGAAAATTGGTGAAATTGGCACTAAGATATGTGAGACCATTTGAGGTCATTGGGTAGATTTGGAAGGTTTCATAATATTTATATTATCCACCTATAATGAATTTATTCAATGAATTGTTTTACATGTCATAGTTTAATAAGTACCTTTTAGGCTCATATCATATCACTAATGGGGAGGACCATGATGTGGAACCTGATATGCCAGTGTCTGAGCACCTAGTACAGAATGTTGATTCATAGATGAACACTGTGTTTGGTAAGTCTAGAGCATTGGTTTGGGTGGTATGGAATAATGGATATATTTATTACAGGACATCAGATCATGGGATAATGATTGGAGAGAAGTGTCCTAATATTTTTGTCGACTATTCTTCATTAAAGTATTTTTATGGGTAGGAAGAATTTTTTGTGGGGTGATTGTAATATCTCGATGCCCTCTTCATGTATTTACATCACTGTTTTAACAATATGTTTCTTTGTTCATTCCACATGATATTTTTAGTAATTTTCTTGAGTTTTTATAGGTTGTTTGTAAAATTAATGATTGGTTAATAGTTAATGAAAATTGTCCAGATCTTTCGAGTAAACAATGCACCTTCAGTAAGAGTTTCAAAGGATGGTGCACAGATGGTCCAAATTTATTTCCTTACCCTTGAAACCGTGTGAACTCGAATAGAGGGATATATAATTTATAGAATAGGGTTTGTAAAGTCATGTGGCCAAACCTTTTTTCTTATCCAGTAGGCAAAAAAGGGCCACCCTATTGGTACACGGGATAGAAATCCATACCACCAAACTTTAATATTTGATTTATTATTTCTGGTTTTTCAAATTCAATTTTCAAAACCAACATTTAAACTCTAAACTCCTCTATTATTAACACCATCTGACCCCCTTGACATTAGATTATATCTTGAGGAATGTTTGAACCTTCCAAACAAGAATTGTCATGGATCTAAGATCATATAGAATCATTGAATATCTTTTTCTATGTATAACCAAGATCTATTCATGATTCATCCATTCCACATCTCTCTTCTTCTCTAATAGTGGTGTATACATATGTAATTGATGGGTCCAAATACTGATTTTTGGAATTTTACTATTAGGATTCTCCCTTTATTGATTCCATACTTCGACTCTCCATTTGCGCATCTAATGTTGAGTGTTTTTTGAGACCATGATTAAGGTAGATGGTTTTGTATGGGACTTACTATCTATTCAAAGAGTTATTACATGTTTAATTTGAAATGGATTATTACATTATTTCCTAATAATTATTTTTGTTTTTCGATAAATCTTTTTAAAATTGAAGGGAATGCGTTAAATATCTTTGGATAAGGATTCTCCAAAAAAGTGATGATTTCATGAAAAAGAAATTCAATTAAAATAGATGACTTTTAGAATGTATCTGATGATTATGCGTGATAAATAATGGAATGAAAATATTTTTGTCTTTTGAGAGAAGTTATATGTTTTTAAAAGGAATTATTTTTTATGAAACACAATAATGTTGGTTGTAGAAATTAATTGGAATGTTTCAAAATATGAACATGGTATTGATTGAAGTAATTTTTTAATATGATTTGGTTAAAATAAAAGATTCCCCTTGAATAATTAATTGAGGTTAAGAACATTATAGAATGATTAATTATTTTAGTAGTCTAAGAGAAGAACTATAGGAATACACGATCTCAACCTAGCCATTTCATTACAAATAAATTGATCCTAAAAATTATGGGGGAAGTATGTTCATTAATTAGAGTGGAATAATATTCACCCCTAGTACTATGATATAGAGAAGTGTACACACATTGAACCATGTTCACTTAGATGTGTAAGGATCCTTGAGACTTGAACTAACCAGACCTATGTTTTAAAAAACATAGTGATATGATAAAAATTATTATTAGATTATATTGTTAATTAAATGAGTTTTTCATATCTTTTTTGATGAAACTATTTATTCATGGATGATTTTATAGAGATTCATATATATATATATATATATACTTGTTTTGATGTAATTATACATTTTTAACATGTTTATTCCTTACATTAAAATGATTTGAAAATAATTTTTTATTGTGAATTATGAAAATATTACATTTCTATTATTTATTTAAAAATGATCATATTTTGCTTTTTTATATAGACTACTTATTGAATTGTTGGTGGGATCCTACAAAAATAGTCTTTCTCACACCATATATTTGACTTTGAAAGTTTGTAGCCTCTCTTATTATAGGTCAGGAAAAAATATAATAAAATCTTATAGGTATAGGTTGTTCTTGATTATGGGATCTTGGTATTCGATGTTGAAAAATGGATCATGTGTTCCACCTATTGCGAGGAGGTCTTTCTATGAAATTATTTATAGGTTTAAGATGTTTTCATTGATTAATTTTCTACTTTGTGGTGTTTTACTCAGGTTGAATGTAATGGCTTACTGACTACTTGATGATTCATTTATAATTATTTCATTTGTTTTGTTTCCCTTTTGGATAAAATTTTCAATTTTTTTATAGATGACCATTCTTTAATCACTATCCTGTAGGGAAGTGTAATTACCTTCGGGCCATGGAAGGATTGATTTGGGTTCTGATTACTTTGGTAATCTCAATTGGTTCATAATTGGTACTCATTAAAAATATCAAATTTTCATCCTATTATCCATTCAGATTATTTTTAAACCATGTTCATTATCATGTTAAAAAAATCATTTTTATACCTATTTTGTTTAATGTATTCTTAAAACATGTAAAAACTGATTCATGAACACTCGTATTACTCATCTTATCATATGTATGATTATTTATTAATACGACATACATTATCCATAAATATTTTACTAAACAGGTCATCGCCCTCTAGCATCTTGGTTACTCCAGGATTAATGTAAATAGGTTAGTTATGCCTTTTTGGAATTCAATTTTGAGTCCCAACCATCATATTCTCGTCACGAACCAAATAATTCAAAAAAATGAACAAAAATCATATCTCAAATTCCATTTAAATTTTTTTTAGCTTGTATGATAATTTTGTTACCCTAGAAATTAGGTTCCAACACAACATCACGTGTATTCCTTGATCACTCGAAATTTTTATCTTCTATTAATGGACAATGAAATCATAAAAATAGATTTGACCACAAATTAAAAACTCAATAATTAATTTCAAGCCCAAATATGGAACAAGTTATTGATATGTGTTTTCTATCTCAACTTTAATGAAATTAGTAAAAAAAGATAAATGGTGATAATAAATAATCTTAAATATTTTCATTAAAATGAAAATGAAAATATAAGGAAAAACCACTAACTTCTACACATGCTTGGTAAGTATTTTCATTGAAAAATAAATATAAAAGGGTATATTGAACACCAATAATGGATAAAAAAGTATTTAACTCATTAAGAGCTTAATAAATAATGACTACTTGTACCCTATTGTATATATCAGGTGTGATTGAATAATTCTATAAAACGTACCTTCTGATTCCATATACTTTCATTCATAAGATAAAATGAAATTTATTTTCATTTCCATATAAAATAATCAAATAAATTACTTTAAACATGGAAATATATTTATTTTATTAATTATAATTAACCAAACAAGTTCTAAGAGAACATTATTTTTAATAATAACCATTCAAAAGGTTTTAAATCCATAGTTTCTAATCCTACAAACTAATAGTCCAAAATGAAATAATTTCAATATATAAAAAAACTAATTTTTTAACAAAACCTATTTTCTTAAACTCATAATTTTATAATATATATCAAAATTTTAAAAATAAACACAATTTTTAAACATTCATATTACATCATTAAAATCATTCCCCAAAAAACTCACTTGGTTTTTGGAAAATCGCTTCCTTTTAAAAATATGAGGGAACTGCCATGAATGTAAATGAAAACTAACCCATACAATTAATCACTCATCCAACCCATTTTGTGGATTAATTTCACACGCATCCATTCATTAATCCTCTAATCCAAACTCGTCAATATCAACTAACAATACATATACAGATATTTCTTTATGTCCCTGGTTACCAAAACCATTCTTATTAATTTTCATGATATCCCAAACCTTATTGGTGAATTACATCAACTTGTAATTGGTTTTTGTTATTAAAAAAACATCATTTAATATTATTTTTTATAACTATATTTCAATTAAAACATTCTATTTGCAATTTATTTACCAAAACAATCAAGATTTTCAAAATTTTCAATTTTATTTCAAAATTTTAGAAAACAGCTAGAACTATCATTCTTAAAAAACCAATTTAAAAATAAATTGTTCTAAAACATTACATATAAATTCATCAAAATTAATGAATTATAAATAAAAAACTAGTTTTTGATTATATAATTAAATAACTGTATAATATTTTTAATTAAAATATTTTAGGACGCATTAATCCCTACTTCATAGTAAAATATATATTTTTAATAAAAATGTTGTTGTAAAAAATAAACACATAGAGTTTAGTATAAGTAATTTATAAATATCATGGAAATTATTTTTTTATCAATAATTATCATAAATATAGTTTTGTTACATGTTATAAAAAATGAAATCCATCTACCTAGAAAAATCATTAAAAAATCCTTGAAATTTCAAATGAATATCGCTCTATGAACTTTTTTTTCCTTCAATCTCAAAAAAATTAATCCAAAATTAAGACATTTATAAATTATAAACTTGATTTAATATCATAATAATTATATATAATAAAAATTTAAGGGAATAAAATGGAGAGATCTAATAATATATATGAATAATCATTTCTTACATATGACATGATATTGATATTCCCAATTTAAACATCCCATGATATTGTAATGTGTGTATCTCATAGTTAAATATTGAGAAGAATTTCTTGTTCCACAAAATATACTGAACTAAATTGAACATAAATTTGTTTTATTAGGATAAAATATGAAAATTAAAGATAAACACTAATACATAAGTAGAATAAATTATAAAAATTCATTAAGAAAATGACATTTTGAATAAATATGTGAGTAAATAAGAAGTCCAAAAATATGAAATATCTATCATCATGGTTTTATATGAATATAATAAACCTAACTATATCTATATAAATAAGTGAAAAATATTGAAAAAATAATCAACATACTGAGATAGAAGTAAATGCATATGATGAATGATTCTATGAATGAATTCTCGATAATATATCGGAATAATATCCAGTCATTATATATATTATTATCATAAAAATGTTCATTGTGTATTTGGTAATTAGAAATATATAATTTGGATATATTGTGGTTGGTTAATGTTTAATCCATTGTATATATTACATTTCATTCAATTTCAATAAAAATTTCAAATTAAAATTTAAGGACAAAATAAAAAGGTAACATGTATTTGGATATATTCTATTAAATATATATTTATGTTTGGGACTATCCCAAAGGGGCCCATGCCTTGAATAACTCATTCCCTCATCCAATAATCTAGGGGATAATTACTAGAACCTAGTAGGCATATCCCATAAGTGGGTGCCATTTCTTATTGTACCTGTATGAATAAACGCATCTCCAGGACAAATATTTTGTAATGTAAAGAAAACATATAAGTAAACAATGCATGTAAATCACTAAATCCCCAAAAGTATACAAGAATGAACATACTAAAAATTAAATTGTGATTGAATAGAATCCTAATAAAAGAAAAGATTATGTAGAAACATGTTTCTAAAACATATATTTAGAAAACCACACCTAATCCGACCTGAAGGAATTGGTACTGGTATTGTCTTCTGGAAAACGGCATGAAAAAACCTTAGCATATCCCGTCTCACAAGGCACTGCCTAGTCCAAGTCTACCTAGAACTCTATATAAAGGTTTCTCTTATGCATAAGAAATGACATGTACGGGAAAATACTGTGTAGTGATGAGTAAAACAAAACTTATTAGGACATCCCATAACCACAATTGAATATAACAAAGAAGATACAACAAAGTATAACACAATGGAAGAATAACAAGAATAAGACACCTCATAGAATGCCAAAAAGGAATAATTCCATAAAAAATATACCACATAGAATACCAAAAATGTAGAATACCATAAATAAGATACCACAAATAATACCCGAAGGGAAGAATACTAGGAATAAGTTACCCCATAGCATACCACAAGGGAAGTATAGTCAGATCACAGAGGTATAATTCGATAGTATGCATAATATGGTTATCAGAGGTACTCAATAAGCCACACAATATTAATAAGGAATGAATTCTGGATAAGAAACATAGTCTCGGTAAGACACAAAATATCGATAAGGGACATGGTCACCATAAGACACACATTCTCTATATGTTATGTTGCAAGAAGGTCATATTCATCCACTTGATTACACTCACAGCATGATCATTCCTTCAGAACCCACTCCTCAATCCATTAGGTCAAACTCACACATCCAGAAAAACCCACATAGTTTTTTTTAAAAGAATGTATAATTTCAAGGACCTCAATGTCGTTGATGGATCATCAAACAGATGCACGGGATGAAAGTTATTTCCATTTGAATAAAATAGTTCTCATACTAGGTTATGATATTGATCTGACCCAGTTCGATGAAATAGATAACCGAGTCCGACCAATGTGAATTGTTTTATTCGACTGAGCCTCACATGGCCTGGTTTGTCCAAGCCCTCCATGTTTGTCTGGACTAGCTTGCTGGACCACATGGACCGGCCCGATGTAGTCTTGCCTAGTCCAGCCCGCACACCCGGCATTTCCATGTTTCCCTCATGGACTTCTTGGCTAGTTTATAAATTTCATCGCATCCGTACCCCACATATTTTCTCCCCTCTATGGTGATAACTACATCTCACAGCAACAAAACGTGGCAGGTTGTTGTGGGTTCCCACAGGGCCAAGCCATCGTATCCCACGGCTCCACCGCAGCGCGCGCACCACCTTTCACAAGCGACCATCATCATGTTTTCCACTGTGAGCCATCATCAATTATGGTTGCCAGTCCTGGGACATCAATGGCCCCTTACACATGCAAAAACTCCTTCTCGAGTTCTCCAAAATTTGAAATTATCATTGATCATAGCTTCCTGTGTCCCGATCTACACAGATGTGGACTCTGTTGACGCATTACCTCTAATCCATTGGTCTGATCATATTCAAATCCTCCTTAAAATTGAATTCATTTCCATGGGGTCATAATAGTAAATAATTCCTAGGAAGGGGAAGATAAAATCATATGAACACCTGATGAACAAGCATTTCCCTTATACATGTTGGCCTCAATTCTTTCTCATTAGAGGGAGAATGAAGAAACAAGAATGCAAACCATCCCCAATAAAATACCAACCCATCCCAAAAGAGTGATTGAACCGGGGATAAACATGTTCATTGGTTAATCAATGTTCATCGTTGATTCTATAAATTGTGTAATAAAACCAAATATCAATTCCCTGCCTCAAGTTGGACTGATCATTAATGATGAGCGAAGCTGCGGTGTATTCGTCTGATCCTAGATCTGTCGAATCCAAGGTTTCCTCTATCCATCATTGTTCAAAAAAAAATTATCTAGAGGCCCCTCTTCCCGTATAAGTGGAATTTCGTAGATATGGTGATAACATTTAATTTTTTAAAAATGGATTATTTAAAATGTAAAATGTCGGTGCATCAAATAAAATATTTTAATTCCCATTACGTCTCATGGTAAATGATTCATAGTTGACCCATGACAACTAATTTTTAATGACATCTAGGGTAAAACTACTAATTTATGTTCATATGTGGCATTATATTTCTCATTTGGGAACCCATTTTGGATTTACACTAATTTTTTATAAATGATGTGTGTGCATTCTATTAAAAGAATAATATTTTTCAAAAAATTGTTCAGAGAACACTGAGCCTTATCATCATATGACTTCTTAGTGACTGGTCTAGAAATCAATCCATATAATATGTAAAACTAATACATTGAAAAAATATAGGATTTTATAAATAATTGTTAATTAAATATTATTCTTATAATAAAAAATAACATGAAATATTAATAATATGGAATGAAATATTTTGAATCCAATGGATTTATAAAATTAAATTGTTATTGACTGAATAATATTTCTAATAGAATGGTATTACAATTAATTACATTTAAGAAAAAAAAATTTCAAAGAAAGGTTTTTAAAATATAGGAAATTTTTTAACAAATTTAATTAATCCCATGTATATAATTAATATAATATAATGTTCTATTATATATTAAATAGGTTATCACACATTTATTTATAGATAAATATGAAATAATATTAAGAACACATAATTCTTTAAATTTTTGTTTTTCATATAAATATTTGATATATATTAGGTTATCGTTTAGAAGTTAAATATATAATATATATAAATTAAATTAGATTAAATAATGTCACAATTTATTATCAAAATGTTTAAATTAGTGATGAGTGGTCAACTTATATTTTTATAAAATAATTATTTACCATGGTAAATAAATAAACATTATAAAAGAGATAAAACGGTATAAAATTTGGTAAATTAATGTTATACGATTTTATGTTAATGAAAATGATATTTAAAATTTTTATATGTCCATTTCTAGGTGTTTGATTCCAACCTATTTTTCACACTATCATGTACTAACCGAACATACTAACCTCTCATGTTATTTAAAATTTACACTTCACCTAATTAATGGTTCAAAAGAAACAACCATCATTTTCATATATAAATGGATATCTCCATTAACCCCTTAAAACTATTCTATCACATCAAATCTATATTGAATACCAACCCATTTTTTCCTCTCTTAATTCCCTCATAGATATTTGGTGGATTGTGGTTCCAATAAAAAGCCTGAATCCTTCTTTTTAAAGGAACTTGTATCATGATGTGGAGAATTCATCAAAGTATCTAGCGTTCATAATTTTATGAGATACCATATCATATCCATTATATATAAATTTTATTCTAAACTATAATTATGTTATATTAATATCATTAAACATCAGTTAAAATTATATTACTATTATATAACTATAAACATTCCATCATATATTATTATAACAAGTTCTTGTTTGGGTTTTTTGAACAACCTACAATACTGATATTACACTATTCTCACAGTTTTCATCATAAATGAGTAAAAATAAATTAGTAGTTTTAATATGTGATATTAAACACTAATTTATATAAGAAATATGGTTGTATAGGGTTGAAATTAAAATTAAATGATCAATAATTATTAACTTGTTGTTATTGGTAAATTAATCTAAAACATATTCATTATAGATTCAATTATCCCAAACCATAGCCATAAATTCCATCAATTGAACATGGATGAAAATAATTAATTATGACATAATTATTCTACTACCTTGAATATTATTTGAATTATGGACATATCATTAAAGAATTAGTATAGACATCTCTTTTACGAAACATTCACAAATTTCTTATTATTAATAACATATGATAATGAAAATGAACTCTACATTACTAAAATTTGTGTAATTATTCAATTTTAACTACCTTTGTTTCATAATTCAACTAAACAGATTATTGTATCTAGAGTATTCCTCATCTTTAATTTTTTCCCTGTAACATTTCCCAACCTTTTCTATATTATTTTTTTTATTTATGGATATCTTTATCTTTACATCTATGATTTCTAATGCAAATTTTCAATTGAACAGTACATTCTATAAAAAATAATTTTTTGAATATTTTTTATGGTCTCCACACGATTAAATTTTCTTCTCCATACTAATGTGTGATAATAATTTTCAATTTTAACATTTTCTATTTGAATTACTTTTCCCAAAAATAGTTATCATTTTTATTTAATAATTCTACTCTCCATGCTGTAAAATTTTTTATAAATTAATATCTATTCTCATTGTTTTTTGAAGTTTCTACTTCAAAATAAATGGTATTAAAAACATATTTGGGTTCTTCCTAATTATTAAATAATTAATTTATGTTCTTATAAATTTTTTTTGATCAGTGTCCAAATCCATTAATTCATCTTATACTTCATTTGGAATATTCTTTAATGATACCATCAATCTTCTTTCTATGGATGGATTATGACCATGTTTTTGAAAAATAAATATGTAACTCAATTCATTATCTTAATTTAATTCCACTTTGAGAGAATTAATATAGTTTTCTTATTCATGGGGAATACATATTGTTTGGTTTGTATTATGTGATTGGAGGGATCATGATTTCATATCCCACCATTTCATATAAAATATCATATCTCATGAGTTTATTAGGTTTTTGGAGTGAAGCCAATCCTCTAAGACAAATTGACCATAATTTCAATGATCATCCTAGATTAATATAGACCTCTAATGTATTGGGTAAGGAATTATATCTCATGGGATTGAATATAATGGATTGGGAAGAAAACTCAATCCATTTAGGGATAATGTCCACTATGTGATGATGGTCTTAGTGGTGAGCCTTAAAATAATTGTTTCTTTTATATTATTATTTTTATTCTATATGTTTATTTTATGTTATCATAGATTATTATTATTGACACATTTTTCCACACTCATTTTACTGATGTATTTTGTGATGAAAAATTCAGAATTTATGGACCATTAATTATCATCTATGATTATTTGGTTAAAATTCTTTTATGGCCTGATAATAATTCTTGATTATGTTCTCAAACCAATATCTAATATTATTGTCAATTAATATATTTAATTTATTTCTTTCAAGTTTACCCTTACTGAGAAAATGAGCATTCTATTTCTTATTTTTCAATCCCACATGTTATGAATGTTATTTTTATATATGATATTTACAATGGTTTAGTGTGAGAAGACTATGTTTGGGACATGTTTAAGGTATTTTAAGAGGATTTTATTTTGTAAGAATTATCTAAATACTCTTATCCTTTTGGTTATAGAGTGTGATATTTTTTGAGATGTAATTAATATTCATTTGAAAGGATGTAATATTTTTTTGTATTTATTTCTTGGATCACGTTAATTTGTATTAAAATTGGTTTTTGATATTTTTTGGGATTATGATTCATCCAATCAAAGGATGGAACATAATACAACAAAGACTGAACACAATGTGATATAGGATGAATTTAAAATTAAATTTTTTGAAATAAAAGTGTCATAATTTATAATATATTCGGATATATTTCATTTGATTATATTGGCCATAATGTAATACTCAAGAAGTGGTTAATTAAGATTAAAAAAATTCAAATTTAAGTATATTTTAAAACTAAATCCTCCATTTTTAAGAAACAACCTTGTTATATAAAATAGAATAAATATATAATTATATGTTTTTAATAGATTTATAAAAATATCAATAATAACCCAACTTAATTATTTTTTTAAATTTCTTCAACTTTTGAAACAATTCTAATCAAATCAAATAATGAAAATGAATCACATATTAAAGCTAACTATCATAATATTGATATGTAAATGTTTTTTTTAAGGAATAAGTTTATTATTTAAAATAAGTGAGGAAAAAATTTTAAATTTAATAGAAGAAAATACAGGAGGTATATAATCAAACTAAGACATAATAATCACATCCGGTTAGTCACTCAATTCCAAGAGACTTTTTTTAATAAATAAAAATACACATAAGTCAGATCAGTTTTTGCAATTGCAATTGTTCTTAATATAGTCTGGGATACTCACAATATCATCAACAATTAGTCCTGGGATAATTGGTGTAAAATGAATAATAGAGGGTATCTAGTACTCTTTAATATTGTGCAGTATAATGTGCTAATAAAAATACATAATAACATAAACATGACTCGATGTTAATAAAAAAAGTGATAGAAAATATAGGAATAGAGATATTTTGAAGTGTGTGTATGTAATCAAAATCAGTTGATCAACAATATTTAAATATATAACTGAATTTTTTTGCATTAATAGTTTTAAATAATATTTTCTGGAGGTAAATAGTGATATATTCTTTTTTATCAGTATTTCTTCATATGTCCTCTATCATTTTTCCAATGTGTGGATAATCATATTAATGATATTACCTTCTCTATATTCATTAGAGTTTTAAATATTCCTCAATACATATGTTAGAAATGGTAACATTGACATAAATTATGAAAGGTCGGTTTAGATTATAGTCACATGAAATTAAAATGACATTACATGATCACTTTCTTAAGGTCACATAACAATTTTAGATTCATGAGTTCACCTGACATGATCACTTTATTACGATTATATATCATTTTTACTTTCATCATTTCACATGACATTGTCACTCTTTTTTGGTCACATGACTTGGTCACCTACTTGTGGTCACTTGACATAGTCACTATATTTTCCCATGTAGTCACATTATTTCCTCATGTTGTTAGTTTAATACACAACCAAAAATAAATCATTTCCTATTGGATCAGTTGATGAAATCATGTAGTAGGTTTATTCCTTATTGCGATCACCTGAACACTCCATGTGGATGTTACAATATATATGTGGCCAGTTCAATAGATAGAGAAACTTTTATCATATGAAACCTGGTTACTTGTTTATTCTTGTGGTCACATATATTTCAATATAAAGACACTTATATATAGTCACACTTACTTCATGGTTTGTTGTAAATATTTATATAGGAGGTTGATATAGTCACTACAATATTTATACATTTTTCATAATTATTCCAATAAAAACAATTTACTTTCATAAAACATAATACATAATAGAGACTAATATACATGAATTTAGAGAAATAAAAAAATTTGTACTAAGACAATAACAACCCCTTTTTATGATCCCAAATCATTATAGTGTATATTAAATTAATTGAAACGAAATTTCCCCACCTTTTGGCATCTAAAAAAATCAAGAGGTATATAGAGATAGAAAAAGACAAATAAAAAATATATTAAACTAAGTAGTTAGTTAATATGAAGAGTACATTGAGAAAGGGAAACATATGATATAATTATAGTAATTAGTTAATGATTAAAACATGATTACAAATAGGTTACCTATCAAATAATCAAATCAGAATTAGAAGAAAACACAAAATATCATATGTTATAATGGAAAATATGATCATTTCATTTTGTTGGGTATGATAAGGTTGGAGGTGTATGTCATGATTTATAGATTGATATAATTCATAAATAACCACTCAATAAGAAATAGTTCAAATATGTTGATCGTATTTTCTAGGATAAAATAAAACATTTATTGTATGGGAATTGATATAAGTACTATTGAATAAATATATAAGGTAAGAGGTTTTATAATGTCAGTCTAATAGTATGGTTAGATGATTCTATTAAGTTAATTCAAAAATCATTAACCTTGATTGGAATCCTAAAAAAATGCTTACTTGTTTTCAAAAAATAATTACACATTAGGATTAATAAATTTTAAAATCTCCATATGAGTATTGATGGGTTGAGTTAGAAGGGGAATCCTAGGATCCCATGATAAGGATATAAACATGTTTTTAAAATTAATATTAGTAAATAACTTGCTCAGATAAAAAATTATCCCTTAAAATTTTATATTTGTCACTATCACCATTTTTCACATCCATTCAAACAAGTTCGTATGTCTTTTCAATGTGGGTTTGAAATCCTTCAACTACTATTTCCTTGGTCATATAAAAATCATCAAATATCATAGTCAACTCATCTCTCATATGATTTTGGATATTTACATTACTGAAAATATTTCACGACATTTAATGGTAATATTGGGGAGTATAAAATAGTATTAGTTAATGTAGCAGGATGAAAAATTATATTCAGAAACCTATATTTTAACTTTATAATCATTTCCTGAATATCTTCCGAAAATGAACTAACCTAATCTTATAAATCCTCAATACCATTTCTCCTAATATCCATATTGATATGAATGCTATTTTTTGAAAATTATATATAAAAAATAGTGTATATTTTGGAGATAAACTCTCCTCTAATGGGTTTTATTTTGTTTCCAATCCCAATAATCAACTCAATAAAAACACTCATCAAATCAGATTTCCACAAATTCAAATATTACATTGTCAAAAATGATATATAAGAACTAGAAGAGGTAAAAATGTAGATAGATTCGAGTCAAAATGGAAACCATCAAGAACTCCTCGAATCACCACATACTCAGGCCACAAAATACTAAATGTACTGTTTTTCACAAACGTCTTCCTCATAAATATAAAAAATGTTTGAATGGGAATGTCCATGAGGAGCCTTATATTTCCGTAAATATATTCTTCAAAAATTTAGTATTATTACGAAAAATAATAACTTTTAATACATATTCCGTGGTATTCTTTTGTGGAGATACCTCTACTCACTCATTAAAGAAAATATCATCAATTTTTGGTCCTTTATATAATATCTATGAATGAAAGATAAAAAGTCAACCATTCCCCGATGGACACCCCATGATCATCACTATCAGCATATTAATCCCCTATAGAACCTACTTATATTACACATGGACATTGATTAATTACAATTATTTTAATCAAGTTATAATACTTTTCATAATAATATAAATTTCTTCGATTTTCCCAACAGTAAATTTCCTCCCATGCAATTTCCTTAGTAAAAATATTCTTTGAAACATAAATATAATCATGTTCATCATCTATAATTATTATTTTTAGTGGGTTTGATGTAGGGTTAAATCATGAATTTTAAAAATATTGTCAGAAAAATATCATTAACATCTTTATGTGATACCCAATGTTCCAAACTAAATTATGTCACATCTTCCTCTTCTTCATCAATTAACAGGAATCTTAATTTTCCAAAAAATATAACTTGAAACCCTCATTTGGTTCTTGAAATGGATTTGGATTGAAACATGGAATAACATGACTCTTATCTAGATTTAACTTCTCATAAATATTTTCATTATCATTTATCCACTCTATTTTTCTATGGGTTCCAGATTATCTTCATATTCTTAGAAGTGTTCTATTTTATGAAAAATTCAGTTTAGAAAGTTATTTTTTCATCCCTCTAAAAAAAATACCATTTAAAATCATGCAGGTATGAGATATATTTATGGTAACACAATAATTAAATCTTTAGGAGGGATGTCATGGTTTATCTATATGTATCATGATATGTATTGATTATATTTTTGGAATTCAATTCTAAATAAAATATAGGCCAAAAAATATTGATGCCTCAAAATACTCATGTCCCCTTTCTGGGACTAATAGCATGTTCATTGAACATCACTGGCATTATGAATTCCCCATATAATTCAATAGTATTATTTCGTAAGAGAGCATTGTTCCAATTTAGATCATCAATGGAATTAAAAAATATAAAATAGAGTTATTTATAGGATATGAAATTTGATAATCATTATACACTTCAATAAAAGGAACAATCAAACATTTATCATAGATATTCTTAGATAATACAATGTTTTTTATATTTAAAGAAATTTGAATTATAACACTTTAATCATGAGAAACACATAATATATTCGTAAAAAATGTTTATCAGAATCAAGGTAAAATATCTTACCACTATCTATAAACCATCCACTCTATCCTTTATTTTATATTGACATAAATAATCACTTCCTATATGCTGTCCATTTGGAATCACATTGTTTTTCTACATAGAGTGGTTGATCTAGAATATGGGGTTCTTTTGGCTTTACTATAGAACTCGATCTTTCTCGATCCTTTTTAGGTCTCGTAAAAAAGTGATATCAATCTAGAGGTACAACATCTCAAAAAAAATTTATTCTAAAAATCCTTATAATATGATTTGAAAATATTTATTATTATGATTTATTTTGATTGATAAACGGGATTAGAAAAGAGATATTTCTAGATAGATAATATCAAGAATATCGAAAAAGAGAAACTATAAAGATATGTACAATAATTCGAATTCAAATTTTATTCTTATTTAAACAATTTTAGAATAAAATAAAAATAATATGAATATAAATCCTACAAAATCATTTAGTTAAAATTTCAATCTCAAACAGTCATGATATTTAAATTGAATATAAAAACATATTTTTGGTAACATAAATAAGTTGCAGTTAATATACTTACAATATGTTATGCCTTATAGTTACATATTGGGTTCATGATAGCTTAACTAGAAATACAGCTTATTAGTCATTGATTCCTAAAAGACCATATAAAAATTGTATCATGGTCATATAACTATATGATAAGAGAAAACATTAGAAATAATGAAATTTAAGTGTTATATGAGTAAATATATATATTTATCACTATAATATAATTAATAATAATAATTTAACAAATAAAGTGAATATAAAATGAAATTAAATATTTCCTAATAATTAAACATTCCTAAGTCATTTTTGATATGATTTACACTCTCTAATTCTGAGGATTTGTAAAGATATTTGAATGTTGTTGTTCTATGTCAGTTAACTCAAGTGTAATATATCTTTTTTGAAAATGATATCCCAAAAATTGAAGACTTTTATTAACATAGCTTTAACAATAATGAGACATAGGATTCTAAGAAATCTTAATAGAACCTATATAGTCATTATTGAAAATAACATATCAAAACTGAAAAGAATATTCAATGTAACACCCCAAACATCCATGGTACACTTCTCTTTGATTAATACAATAGCATGTGTTGTACGCAACTTCGAGTTCCAACACACCTCAACCAATCAAACTAGCCGTTATGTATAGTAATACCCACTTTTTGAAATTTTATAAATTTTATATTTCAAAATGGACTTCATTTTTGGATTCAGAATAACAAAATTAGCTTGGGGTGAATTTTTGGTGCTTTTCTGATAACTTTTACATTTTGTTGAATAGAAAAAAATAATATATTTTAATTAAAAACAACTTTTTTAATCAATTTAATTAATAGTGATAAATTATGAATTTTTGTGGTTTTAAAGTATATTTAAAATATATTTTTATGATTTAATAAAATGTTGGTCATTGTACATAATTTCACATTTAAACCGGATATAAACAAGTGTCAATCTTTAGATTGTTATTATCTCTTAAAAGAACGTTTTTTGTTTTAACAATGGGAATTAATTTTAAATTAATATCTCCCACTTTTGTGTTATGAATTTAGAAAATTGGATTCCATATTTTGAATCATGATTTCCAAATTGTGTAAATAGGTATCATTTATTTTTATAAATTTTGAATAATTATTTCGGTAAATATTTTATTTACCATGGTTAAAGGATAAATCTTGAAAATAAGGGTAAACAATAATATTATAATAATAATAATAAATTACTCTAAAACGTGGTCTAAATTTATTTTTTGATACATGTTCTACCATGGGCATATTTTGGTCGATTTTGGGACCCCATGGTGCCACTTGTAGGTGATAAGGACCCTTTATATTAATTAAGTTAATGTAAATACAAAAATACATAAGCATATATCTTTTAAAAAAACAATTTCTACAAATGGTTATATATGTTATATTTTCGACTATAAAAATTCATTATAAATATAAAAATATTTCCTACATAATAGTATTTTATTTATAATTTTTAGACCATCAATAATTAATATTATTTATAACACAATAATGATGCAATATTTTCCTTATTAATGAAAGAAAAAAATAATTGGTATTATAAAAGTTAAAATAAATATAATCTAAAACTTTTGACACCATAAAAAAATTTATTGGTTAATATTACATTTTAGGATTTCTTAAATTAATTTTATTCGAATTAATAATGTTTTTAATACTTTAACAGAAATCAATTATTGAATAGTGTCAAAATTGACATATATGTGTTTTTAAAACAAATAATATATTATTAATTAATATTATATTCCTAAAAATCTAAGGATCTTACAAAGGACTTATATAATGATATTTGAATCATTCATTTAACACTTGGGGTTTCTTGGATGTATATAGTATGTTTATTAACTATATTATATAAAAATACAAAGTGACATGGTAAATGTTAAACTAATTAACTAAGAGTTAAAATTATCGATAAGGTTAATATAATGACCAAAACATGTATAAAATATATTTTTTGAAATGATTTCGACCCATACCCACCATATAATTTTAATGATCCACTTTAGAGACATTAGAAACCAAATACGAATCTATTATAAAATAATACTTTATGTTTTTCCTAAAGAGCCCCTCTTCCTCCTTATGAAAGGACACCACTTCTAACCCATTCATCACACCTTCGAAGCCTTTTTTTCGGCCAAAACCTACCCAATTATTCTATCAACTTCCCTCACTTAAATCTATAGTCCTTATTTTGATCATAAATCCAACCTAAGGAGCCCTTTTGATCAGATCAATAGGAATAACCCGAAGAAGAGGTAATGTTTGCACAATCCACTTTCATGTTGTTTTCTTCTTCAAATTCTTCATTATTTATTATTTCCATTCTAAAATAACAAATCAAATATCATATATATACTATTATTTTATTATAAATATGGTACAACAATATTCAGTATTCTATCCTATCACGACCCGACCCTACCCGCCCTCAAGCCGCAACTACCCCAAGCCCGCCTCCATAGGCCCAGGGCTGGCGACCAGCGCCGAAGGCACAATAACTTGGGGAGGCCTTTGCCTAAGTACATGTACACACACAAACACATCACACTTAATGAGAAAGTGCAGAGAAAAAGAGAAAAGACAAGTAAAGTAAAAGAGAAACTGCTATATATATACCACAAATGTGCATCGACCTATAAACAGTACAAGTAAAGTGTTGAAATGGAAAAGGGGCAAAACACACGCCCAACCAGAAAAGTTCCATAACCCGTCAACAGGTAAACAAAACAAACAGCTGGAAGGGGTACCCCACCTGGGACATAACCATGACCACCACACCTGGTCCATGCTCATGGGCTTCTAAGCTCCACTGAAGTCACGACCAACCTATCCGTCGTCAGCAAGGGCACACCAAGTGCGGGAAAAGCCCAAGAAGGGGTGAGTATAAAATTACTCAGTAGGATGCCCCAAAGGCTCGATGGAGAATCAAATGAGGTATCAAAGTGTGAGCAGTAGGCGTACAAGAAAAATACAGGAGTACAATTGAAAGTGCAGTAAGAGTAACAGTAGAGAGTCCAGCTCAACCCAACAAGAGAAAAGAGGTAGAATCGTCCAGACACAAGGTGCTGGAAACGGTGAGAAGACAAACTTCTCGTCAAGTATTCCCTACCTATAGCAGGAGAGTAGACTCATCCAACCATGAGAAGCTAGACACGGAAAGCACGTGGCATACCCCGCGTGTCTTCGCCTCTCCCGGAATGAGGGTAACCAAACCCAAGAAATGCGTACTAGAACAAGGTATATACAAGTCCATATTCTCAATAAATAAGCCCAAACAAGATCATAAGGGGATCTCCATACTATAGCTCTGCCCAAGAAAAGAGTACCCAATAATCCCAGAAGAAAACACCATCGATTCTCAGCATCCCACACATCTGCCCCGAACTACAAGTCAAGGGCACAATCACCGCACCTCGACACTATCCGCTTTGGGCGGCACTAACTCGCATGCACGGTTTTAGGTTGCATCACAAGGACGTGTCTCGGTGGGGAATGCGCTCCTTGTACTTGAGAGTTCATGGGGAATGTCAGACCACACCACGTCATTGCCCCGCAGTCGAGAGGTCTTCTCAATGTCCACAGGAGACCCCCTGCACAGCCCCGCTGGAGGGTCACTGGATGTCGACGGGTTCCCACCATAGGGAGACCCGGAAAGTCGACGAGTACCACACTGCCCAGTCCCGTTACAGGGTAATCCACGGGAAGATGACCCAGCTAAAGTCGGCGATGGGACCGCTTCCCAACCCTTCTGGAGGTAACCCGGCATCGGGGACCACTAACCAGCCCAGCTGGAGGTAAGCCCGGCATCGGGGACCACTGCCCCGCCCTGCTGGAGGTAAGCCCGGCATCAGGGACCACTGCCCAGCCCAACTATAGGTAATCCTGGAACTGCTCTGGCCATCCCTGCTGGATGGTAATGCTTGGTGAACATTGCTATACTGGCCATCCCTGATGGATGGTAACCCACTGGCGAGCCATGCTCAAAACAACCTCAGCCCTGCTGGAAAAAACCTCAGACCTATTGGAAAAAACCTCCTGGGTAGTGGATCGGTGCCCGCGTAAAGTGTTGGTCACAACGAATCCACAAGAACTTTACCAGGGAACACGAACCAACGGAAGAAACTCCCCAGGCCTCACAAGGCGATCAAGCTCCAAGCCGCTAAGTCACTGTCGAAGCGTACTGAGAAAACTCGTCCTAAAAAGTGGGGAAAAGCACCCACATTGTATGAACACCCGTAGTCGCAAACGGTGTCGCAGTCCGGTGAAAGGGGCACGGTACTGAAACCCCTCACTGCTGAAGAAACAGAGGAATGAAACAATCTCTGTCGGCCATCCCATCGAGAACGAAACCAGGGGGAGACCACTCAACCCTGTTGGTCAAACAGAAGAGCACCAGGCCAGGGGAAACTCCACCATGCTGGTCAAAGAAACGAAAATAGAGGGACCCTCTTCATTGTGAGAGGTCAAAAGTACATAAAGTAGAAAATGACATTCACATGGGGCCCACACGACGTGTGGCCCCAAGTCAACCCCAACCAAGCGCACAAACGTTCTCAGGTACCAACATCCACATGTTCCTCCCAGCGTTCCTGTATACTCCCAGAGTATACCTCGTTCCATCCCAAAGGCTATCATGCGCACGACACCCAGCGTCAACGTGAAGGCGTGATGTAACAACTCCACCTCAAAGGCCCAGGCACGGGCAACCACATCCTGTGAATCTTTTAAATCACTCTCACAAGATTGTGCGATCACACGCCAGGGGTCCGCTATAATCATGGTAGGGTGAACCACCACCGGAGCACCTTTCATGCTTCCACATTTAATAAGATCGCATATGAGGCTCCGCTCGTATAGATTACACCGTTCCTATCCTCGTAGAAAAACACGCGAGATAGACTACTTACTTGCCTCAAACGGATATCCACCAGAAAAGTAACCAACACCGCCTCACGCCCGAAAGATGTCCCGTAATCCCAAGCCTCGACCCCGAAAAAAGTCGGGTGCATCACACCAATGAGATCCCCTCTGGAAAACACTTGAAAAAGACTGCTCACTTGAGCGCAATAGATATCTAGAGAAAAAGATGCATTTCGGTGCACCACACATGAGCGGTGCTATGTGGGACCGACATCCCAGTCCAGAAACTCAACGGACGGATCACATCGTTGTGATCCTCTCAAAAAAGTACACAAGTTGGACTATTCACTTGTCCAAAACGGTCACCCGGTGATAACGATGGAAAATCACCGTCGACGCCCAAGCAAACCTCATGGCCCTGCACCATCGTGTAGAATTAAAGCGGTTGGATTACGACATTGCAATGCCCTCGGAAAAACACCCAGAATCAACTACTCGCACGCCCCAAACATACGCCTGATGAAAAAGTCGCTAAACGATGCACGCAGCTCAAAAAACAGGTCATGGGGCTCACGCCTCAACTTCGGCCTCAATGCCTAAAACCACCCTGGAAAGCATTACCCCGGCGCCAGGGTCCCAACCCCATTGACGGCAGTCAAGGAAAACGTCGGATGCGTCCATGCCGCTCCGAATATTAATCCCCGGAAAATGTTCAACTTACTTAACGCACATGTCTTACCCCTGAACCCCTCGTCTCGGGAAATAAAAATTCCTGGGATCATCTCATGAAGTCCGACTCTATTTAAGGGGTGCGCCGCCGCAGACAGTGCCCAAATCGGACGCCCTGCAGATGATTTATGCTTTATAAATCATTCCCACAATAATAATAATAATAATAATAATAATAATATTATTATTATTATTCTTATAAACTATTTTTTTAAACAAGACCGGCCATTCGACCGGTCGCCTCCTCCCAACAGGACCCGTGGAACGTGGGTCCGTTGTCTGCTGGCCAGGGTCACGAAGCCCCCGGGTCTTCGTCCAGCGACGACTGGGCGAAGCCAGTCCTCCTCCTCGCTGGCGCCGCGGCCGCCTTCCCCTTGAGATCCCCTCGCTGCACCAGCGGTCGTGCTCCGCCGCTCGAAGACACCCGGCTGCCGCACTCTGCCTAGAAGCTCCGCGCCGCGCCACTCTCCTGGAGCCGAATGCCCCACCACCGTAGAAACCACCCCCGCACCTCCGCCTTGGCCCACACCGGCCTCCGCTGCCTATCCCCCAAACTGGTCAGATTCAACTCAAAAACCCGGCACTTTCTCCGGATGACAGCGGATTCCTCCGAACTTTGATTTACAAACCGAAATGGGCGATGGAAAGCTCAAAATGTTTACAACACAATTATAGGATTTTTTTTTAGAAGATTAAACAACGATTTGATATATTTAATCAAGCTCAAATTAGGTGTGGGAATAACAAAAACTGAAACTGCAATGATCCTACCTACGAGGGTGTTGCCCGATGCTTCACGGAGGATCCTCCACCGCGTCGTTGCCTTGTCGGAGGGAAGGAGGAGAGGAGGATATTCTCCTTTGGTTGCTGCCTTCTGCCAGAGGGTGAACAAGGGGAGGAGGGTGAGGGGTTTACTTAAATGGAAAAGATTAATTTTAATTAATTAATATCAAAACACCCCAAATTAACCCGTAACCAAAACTCCTGATGGGGTCGAGGTTAAGCCTCCCCTAGGGTAAACACCACCTCCCAAGCACAAAGGTGGTCTCAGAATTTTAATCTGAGGCACCGTTCAAAAGTTATTAAACATATAGCATGAGGCCGTCAAATTACGAAAACGCTCCTGGGGCCATTTTTTATAGATGGGCCGTGCCCGCAAAACATACACACTTCTAAGGGAAAAAAGAACGATCCGAACTCAATTGTGCTCCCGGTTTCCCAATCCGAGCAACCATTTAAGAGATACTTGTGTTTCACCATTAAACAAATAAATTAATTAATTAATTTATCCGTTTAACATTCTGAAAGCGAGCGAGGGGTCCAAATGTCCCGTGCCGATAAGGTTTACATCATTCAAAGGGTAAAAACCCCATTACAGACCCATCCGTAGACTCAGATTTAGGATCAGAAGCACCTTTTAGGAGTTATCCCATTTATTTGTCATCTCCAGTGTGAACGCACTGAAAATTTAATTTCGGCCACTCCGAGGCTCGGAATCGCACGATGTCTGAAGGTGCTGCTCTGGAATATCATAAATAATATTCCAAAGTCATTAACAGAAAAAACTGGGTTCTTACATCATTCCCTCCTTCAATCTTTTCATCCCCGAAAATCAAAAATAAGGAGCAACACAGGGTACTAAGCCCACACCTAGTTTTCCCATACCTAGAAGAACCCTCACACAGCTTTGCATCACCACACAGAGACCAAAGGATTGATCCATTCATGCGAGGTCGGCCCTTGCCGAAGTCGTTCACCCACTCTAGACTTTGGGGTTATGGAAAGGTGGTAGGGAACCTCACCATCCCTTTGCACGGTCTCAAATGGCCCGAAGGCTCTCGGGGGTAGCTCACCTCCCCGACCGAACAACTACGACGCATGCCGCGACTGGAATCACCGCCCGCACCTTGAAAAAGACCCGGTGATTCCCTCCTTCAGAATATCCATATGGTGAAACACCCAAGGATATCTCGTCACACAAGATTTCACAGTCGATGTCTCGCAACCAAGACTCTCTTTCACGCTCGGAGAGCGAAGGAGTCAACACCATTGACTAAAGAGAAAAGGTCCTACGCCTTTTACCTTACCGACACAGGGTTACACTGACGCCCTGTGTCACCCTGGTAACACCTCAAACAAGGAGTAGGGAGGAGTGCATTCCACACACAGAGTCTAACAATTCTACTGAAAAAAGTAGAAAAGTTGTAGACCGTACCTCTTACAACCTCATGCTCTATAGGATCGTAGACATCCAAAGCCCGCAGATGTTTGTGGTCCCAACTATCAGCTCCTGGAGCCTGACGTGGCCGCCTAGCGGTGATGATAAGACCTCGTAACATCGTCTCCCACCTCCAGCTCCTCCCGCTCCTCTGCTAGCACCACCTATCGGGGCACTACTCTGATCACGACATTGCCTCTGTTGTAGTGGTGCGCCTACTGCCTGCCCAAAGCTCTCATCAACTCGGGTCGGGCAATCTCGTGCCAAGTGACCTCGCCCATCACAGGCATAGCACTGACTCTCTCTGGGCTACACTGGTTCCCTCCGGTGCCACTGTGGTGTAAAACCACGCCCCTGAGCCCTGTTGTCAGAAAGCCACCTGCGTAGAGGTTCTTCTTGCCGACGCCCACTAGCTGCGGCAGATGTCTCAGCTCTAACATGCCTGCTTCCACCACCAACTCCAGAATGTGATAGGAATCTCTCTGTCACCAGCGCCTGCTCTAGCACCCCGACATATGTAGAAATTCCCAAGGGTACTATGACATCACGAATCCTTCAGCGGAGACCCTGTTGAAATTTACATGCTCGGATGTTGTCGTCATGGACCAAGTCCGGGTTAAAGCGTGCACGGTCTGCGAAACTAGCCGCGTACTCGGCCACCGTCATCCCTCCCTGCTGAAACTGAAAGAGCTCCAAATTCTGAACGGAGCGTAAGAAGGAGGGGAAAAACTCTTTATGAAACAAAAACTGAATGTTGTCCCACGAAAGCGATGACTCGGCATGAAACTGAGTCACCAGACTCCACCAACGCTGAGTTGCTCCACGAAAAAGTTTGGCTGCCAAAGCCACTATCAGATCTTCCGTCATCTGCACAAGCCTGAAAAATAAATCCACTACCTCAAGCCAAACCAATGCTACCTAAGGGTCTGGCTCACCACTGAACCTCAGCAGTCTCTACCGTTGGTACTCACAGAGCACGCTCATCCTGCGCTCAAGCTCAACCTTCTCTATTGAAACTGCCTGCTCCTCAACAGGTGGGGGTGCTGCTACTGGCCCACCCGGAGAAAAGGGCTCGCATGATGGGTCCTGTACTATGGCCTCGTAGCTCACATGGTCATCTTCATGAACCAAAGCTGGAATCCTAGTTGGATTTCCTCATGGATACATCCTAAAAATTATCAAGGAGTTCCGCCGTTAGACGAGAATATATGTATATACCAATAAAACAACGACGATGGGGAGCTGACTCAAGAAGGCTAGTCAAAGACTCAATCCTATGTGATGCACAAACCAAATTTTCCCTACCACAGGTGTCTCAGCATGCCGAGTCGACAAGTGGGTTATCAAGGTCCTGGTGAATGGATATGTCGGCCGCCGCACCGTCACTGGACTCCCTGGCCTGAGTGCCTCTCTCGAGACATGTTAACACTATTGCCCTAGATCCCAACAAATTCCTCTTTTAGGGACGTCCTCACAACTTCCCAAGGAACGAACCACCTCTGATACCACTTTGTCACGACCCGACCTTACCCGGCCTTGAGCCAAACAACCCCAAGCCCACCTCCATAGGTCAGGGGCTGGTGATCAGCGCTGAAGGCACAATAACTCGGGGAGGACTTTTCCAAAGAACCCGTACAGACACACAAGCAACACACTCAATGCGAAAGTGTAGATAAAAAGAGAAAATAAAAGTAAATTAAAATATAAACTGGTATATATATATAAAAAATTTGCATCGACCTCTAAACAGTACAAGTAATGTGCTGAAAAGGAAAAAGGGAAAAACACGCACCCAACCAGAAAAGTGCCACAAACCTACAACAGGTAAACAAAACAAACAACCGGAAGGGGTCCCCCACCTAGGACCTAACCACTTCCACTACACGCGGTCCGATCTCCTGAGCTCCTAAGCTCCACTGAAGTCAAGACCAACCTGTCTGTCGTCTGCAAGGGAACACCAAGTACGGGACAATCCCAAGCAGGGGTGAGTATAAAAATACTCATTAGGACACCCCGAAGGCTCGAGGGAGAAACAAAGAATGTACCGAAGGGTGAGAAGTAGAGAGAATAGAAAAATTATAGGAGTACAACTGTATGTGTAGTAAGAGTAACAGTAGAGAGTCCAGCTCAACCCAACATGATAAAAGAGGTAGACTCATCCAGACACAAAGAGATGGAAATGGTGAGAAGATGAACATCTCATTGAGTCTTCACTACCTATAGCAGGAGAGTAGACTTGTCCAACAACGAGAAGAAAGACACAAAAATCACGTGGCATACCCCGCACATCATCACCTCTCTCGGAAGGAGAGTAACCAAACCCATGAAGTGGTTCCTAGAACAATGTATATACAAATCCATATTCTCAATAAAGAAGAGAAAAAAAGATCGTAAGGGGATATCCATCCTGTAGCTCAACTCAAGAAAAGAGTAGCCAAAAGTCCCAGAAGAAAACACCATCAATGCCCAGCATCCTACACATCTGTCCTGAACTACAATTCAATGGCTCAATCACCACACCTTGACACTATCCGCTTTGGGCGACACTGAATCTCCTGCACGGTTTTAGGTCGCGTCACAAGGACGAGTCTCGGTGGGAAAATCACTCCTCTTACTTGAGAGTTCTGGGGGAACGTCAAACCACACCACGTCACTGCCCTGAAGTCGAGAGGTCTGCTCAATGTCGACAGGCGACCCCCTGCCCAGCCCCGCTGGAGGGTCCCGGGAAGTCAACGGGTTCCCACCACAGGGAGACCCGAAATGTCGACATGTGCCACACTGCCCAGTCCCGTAATAGTGTAATCCACTGGAGGTCCACCCGACTAAAGTCGGCGACAGGACCACTGCCCAGCCCAGCTAGAGGTAACCCTGCATTGGGGACCACTGCCCAGCCCAGCTGGAGGTATGTGTAACGACCCGAAATTTTGAATAAATCTTATTTCCTAATTTTATGTGTTAGTTTATTTTTATACTCAACAAAACTTTTCCATTTGATAACATGGGTATAATTAAAATGAGACCGTTGGGTTTTGACTGTCATATGACCATTGGTCAATATGACCTTTGGAAAATGAACGTTTTGATTATTGTCTCTAAATAGAAATAATCTTGGTTAATTATTATAGAAAGAAGATTCGATGTCCTCACCCAGTATTCTTATACCGATCGAAGCCCATCTAACAGAACTTGGGAAGGAGGTAGCACCACTGGGCTTTATTCTGGACAAAACCCAAGCCGAACTTTATCATGTGAAGCTAGAACGGAATCACCTTCATGAGAAGTTCAAACTGATAGAAATTACTACTCGTGCGATGTTGGCCGAGCCTCCCTCAGATTCTCTCACCTTAGCACACCTTACACTTAGGTCCTATGCTGGTGTGATAAGGGGATATGTAAGGAGACTGTAACTGCCTTGTGTAAACTTTTGTTTTAAATAAAAATTGGGATTTCTTCCTATGCTGATGTTTATGACTTTTCAAATGTCCGGATAAATATAGTATGAATATTTTTGGTGAATTTTACAGAAAGGACATTTTAAAAAAAATATTTATGTAAACCTTAAATAATTAAAAATGTGTAATGATTTTCAAAAAATGTTCTTCTACAATTATGTTCAGTAAGAAATTTAGAGTCTAATAAGATCAACTTGATTTTTGATGAATAGTAAATTATGAATAGTGATTATATGATTAGGATTAGTAATGTGTCCAAATGGATTAGTAATCTCACTTAAAGAAAGTTTTAATATAATTTAAACACCTTAATTAAGTAATTAGATTCAATAAAATGGGTAAATAACGGTTTCATAAATTATTTTTCAAGTATTAGTTTTTTCAGATGAATAGTGTTTTTTTAATTAAAATTTTAATTAAAAATATTTATAAAATTATTTTTATAAAATGGACTTCATTTTTGAACTCAGAGCATCGATATTATGTTATAGTAAATTTTGGGGATTTTTCTGAAAAAATGAATTTTCGGTGAATAGTGTATTTATTTAAAAATAATATTAAAAATATTTAAAAATTATTTTTATAAAATGGAGTTCATTTTTGAAATCAGAGTATTGATATTTGGTTAATGTGAAATTTTGGGATTTTTCTGAGAAAGTTGAATTTTCAATGAATAGTAAAAATACACTTTTAGGGTTTCGGTATGTTTAATGACATCATAATTGTCTCATGATGATTTCATGAGATATTTTAAGGGATGATCGACTAAAGAGGATGAATTATTGTGTGGGGGTCCCCATGTGGACTAACTCTCTGGGAAGTACCATGGGAGGGCCCATGCTTTTGAGAAAACCACTTTTGAGGTGTCCCTGGGCCATTAATGCCTTGTCCCCTCACTTTCCCTATAAATACCAAGAAATCCTCTCATCCTTTAGACTCCCCATTCTCCCCCAATGATGTTATGTTCTCATTACCTCCCAAGGAGTCCTCCCAAGGTTCTCCAAAGCCCTCAAGGTCCCAACCTTTTAGTTTTAAGAGTTACATTTTAGGGTAAGGGATCTGACCTCTCTCTTTCTTTTCAAGTAATCTCTTTTATGTCATTCCTCTTATGCTCCTTGTTCATATGGTGGAGTATGTTATTTTATATTAATTATACTGTCCTTTTTTATGTTCATATGATGAGAGACCCCTCTTACTCTCATCATTTCATTTTATGAATGTTTAAGTGGCGTCGTTAGGCTGCCGAAATTTTTGTAACGGATTCTTTCACCCTTCTCATTTTCAAGTTCTATTGTCTTGTAAAGTCTTTCATGTACCTTTTTATTATGTTGGGGTATGATCTATATATCTATAATTATGATATTTTATGATCATATGATGATATACCCCATTTTATCTCATCAATTCAGTATTTTGAAGTTTTAAGTGGCGTCATTAGGCTGCAGAATTTTTAAGGGATTCTTTCACCCTTCTCGTTTTCAAGATCTATTCTCATGTCCAGTCTTTCAAGTTCCTTTTTATTATGTTGGGGTATTATCTATATATCTATCATACTGAACCATTATTTTCATATGATGAGAGACCTTATTTTTATCTTGTCAATTCATTTTTGGTTGAAGTTTAAGTGACGCCGTTAGGCTGCCGAATTTTTAAGGGAATCGTTCGCCTTTCTCATTTTTCAAAGATCTACTTTCATGTAAAGTATTTCAAGTTACTTTTGTATTATGTAGGGGTATGATCTGTAGAGACCCTAAGCCTGACATACAAGGACATTACATTACTTTTGCGGAATACTTAGTACATAACAAAAACACACACACACAAGGATCGTATAGGTTTAGTGTCTTTGGAAACTCGTAATATAATCTTCTAATCATGGTGAATGATCTTCAACATCACCCATAAATATCTTCCTTTTTTTTACCTAAATCCTTTCTTTATATCCTGGGGAAAATAAAACAAAAAAGGGTGAGATCAAATGCTCAATAAGGGTAAACAAAAGAAATATAAATCACATCATTTTCATAAGATCATAACATTTTAGAAAAAATAATCTGCCAAAGAGAGCATAATTTCATAACATGGGATAAATCATAGTAGTGAAATGAAATCACAATAATCATAACATAAAACATTAAACTTTGTGGCATAGACACATAATCATAGAGAATCATCTCTTGTTAGTCAAGACTCATTGCCCTGACTATCTTAGTTGACAAAGTCCCTTTCTGAACAGAGTCACCCTCGTTTCAGTCATGTTTCACTGAACCGGTATAACCTACCATTCCATCCATGTCTATATCATGAGATATAAAATCTTTACCCAATTCATTGGAGGGAGATATATGTCCCACCCATCTCATAATTATACCATTATTATGTGTGCCACAAAATCAAAAATCATACATCATTGCATAACCCATGTAATACAAATGGGAATCTTAAACATCATGACATCATAAAACAATTCATATAAGATAAAGGAATTCATAAAAATAATTCCATCACAACATAATCAAATCAATGTAATAATAGAGATAAAACAGAACCCTTTATTATCTTATATGGAAAATAATTTTGATAAAACCCTTAAACTCCATTCTTGAGGAAAATATCATTTCTTCTTCAAAAACATTTTTCCTTTCTTAACATGTCATACAACTTTAAACTAAAAGAAGTTGATTAAAAATAAACTTGAAAACTTGTAAAATATTCTTCTTGGAAATAATGTTTTAAAAATCCATTCATGTCATATAAGTTAAAAAAACATTCTTTTCGTACTTTTGTCTGAAAAGTCAAAAAGTACCTCGTATGAAAAACGACAAAAGATTCCTTTCATATCTTTTACTAAAAACTTACCGAAGGGTAAAATTGGATTTAAAAAATTGTAGGTGGATGGAAATAATATTACATATTGAGGAAACATAGATGTGGATGATAAAATACACCCCAGTAAATACCAAAGTATAAACAATCTCGGATAGAAATGAGATTGTGATATTTCCCTTACCTTAGGTCTGATTTGCTTCGTAAGTGTCCGAACCTCTTGTATAATGATTTAAATAATGTCATTGACTTATTACAGAATCATATTCATTGTTATGATATCATATATGGTTCACTTATGACTTTATATTACCCGTTCTTTTGTAAATTCCATGTTAAAGAGCGTTTTGGGTAAAATTGTTTCATTTGTCGTCCGTGTTTTGACTTGTAATTATTCATATGATTACTTAGATAATGATTACTTAATTCCAGAATATAAAACATGATTTATATATATATATATATTCAGTATATACATATATATAATAAATCAGTAAATGGAAAGAAATACAATGTTCATGGAGACGGTAGGCCGTACGTACGCATGAACGCTGTTTTCGTTTCCTTATTGAGTTGAGCAGAATTAAGTGGATGACATACATATATATACACATAAATACAGTATCATTATTATGTCATATATTTCATGATTACTTATTATATATACTTTATAATCATTCATGAATGGTTAAAGTGGAGAATGAATCTCATCGCGTCGTGGAGACGGTAGTCCGTACGTATGCACGAGCGATGATATCGTTCTCATGATCGTGAACTTGTGTTGAGGTGTATGTATACTATTCCCGTATCAATATCAATTTATAATAATCATATATAGTTACTCATTACACCATTATACCCATGCAATTAAGGAGGTGGCGGAAAATAGATTACACCACGGCGTGGAGACGGTATTCCGTACGTACGCACGCGCGGTGATTTCGTTTTCCGTAGGATGGATAGATGGTGAAATAGGATTGTTTCATACTTATAATAACATATCAGTATATGACTGATACTGATGTTATTAATTCATAATGAAACAACCTTATAAGAAGAAGTGGAAGAAGAAATAAAGTTGAAAGAATCGGTAATAGAAATTACCTCTTCTTTGAAGCGCCTCTTTGAGACATCCTCTTAGGACACTAAAATTGGTCTTTGAGGAATACCAGAACCTATAGGATGTTTCTAGGGAAGTGTAGAAGAGAATTTGGCATTGTTTGGCCGAGCTTGAAGGCTCAAAGTTGTGTGAGGAAGAGAGGGAGGAGGTGTCCTTTTATAAGGGAGGAGAGGGGTACCTTTGGAATAACTAAAAATATTATTTTATTGTAAGGTCATGTTCGGTTTTAAATACATCCAAATTTATTTATTTCGAGGCTAAGGTGGGATGGGTCTAAATACTCTCATCCAATAGCATTTAGACAAGTTTAGGTTCGTATTTTAACCTTATCATTTAGATTTAACATTAAGTTCAATAATTTTACTTTTACCTTGTCTTCTTGTGTTCTTACACTATAAGGTTAATAAACTTACTATAAGAATCCAAAAGAACCCCAAATTGTTTATTATTAATATATATAACCTTATATAAGTCATTTGGCCGATCCTTAGATTTTTAGGAATAAAATAACAATTAATAATATAATATTGTTTTTAAAAATTATTTTATGTCAATTTTGACAGTATTTAGTAATTGATTTTTGTGAAAATCATAACAGAATGATAAGTTATAAAAAAGTTAATTAAATCAATAATAACATGTCATATTAACCTATAAAATTAATTTAATTCATAAAAAGTCTCAAATTATATTTATTTGGGTATTTATGACATCAATTATGTCAATATTTCATTAATAAGATAATTACTGCATCATCATTGTGTCATAAATAAATTAAATTATTTAATTTCAAAAAATTACAAATAAAATACCATTATGTATTAAATTTTTTACCTTTCTAATGAATATTTATAGTCTAATTTATCTTATGTATAACTCCATATTAAAAAGGTTTTAGTAAATAAACTTTGATTTTAACTCTTTTAACCCTTCTTTAAATAAATTAATAATAAATGTCCTAATATAATCCAAGTGGGCCTAAATGGTCATATTTTATTCCTAAGCTTGTTTTTGGTCGAATTAAACTTATCCAATAGAATTTGGACATGTGTTAGGATAATAATAATATCATTTTTACCCTTAATTACCCTATTTACTTTTAACCGTGGTAAAAAAAATTAAAAAGTTACTATTCACCAAAAAATTATTTTCATCTCATTGAACCAAATTTTACTTACTAAAATCAACCGTTTCTCTCGGATTTTTGAAATTCCACTCACAGAAGCGGTAAAATTATGTTTTATGAAAAATTCAGTTTTTTTTAACTACCACTTAGTGGTTTCACTATTCATCAAAAATTGAAAGTTTTCAGAAAAATACCAAAAATTAGGCCTAAGCTATATTTGATATTATGAACTCAAAAATGATTTCTATTTTACCAAATTCAAAACATATCAAATTAATTAATTAATTTAAAAATTAATTCCCATCGTCAAAACAAAAGGCGTGTTTTTAAGAGATAATAACTATCAAAAGATTGACACTTGTTTATAACTGGTTTAAATGTGAAATTACATCCAATGAAAAACATTGTATTAAATTGTAAAAATATATTCTAAATATACTTTAAAAGCACTCAAATTAATAATTTATCACTATTAATTATTTCGATTGAAAAAGTTGTTTTTAATTAAAATTTAGTAATTTCCACTATTCATCAAAATATGAAAGTTATCCGAAAATTACCAAAACTTCACCTTAAGCTAATTTCGATATTCCAAATCCAAAAATTAAGTCCATTTTGAAAAATAAAATTTACAAAATTTAAAAAAGTGGTTATTACTATTCATAATGGCTAGTTTTAATAATATTTTAATAGCATATCATTTTTAGTGAAACTCGGTATTGCGTACTACACACGCTATCAAGGAAGGTCGTGATTGCGTGTAATGAAAGGAAAGTCAAGGTTGCGTGTTGTGCAAGCTCCTTTTGGTGTAGCGTACAACACAAGACATTAATGAAATTAGAAAGAATATTTTTCATAAAATCTCGGGGTGTTACATGATCTCTATATCTATCATACTTATCTTTTATGTTCATATGATGAGATACCCTATTTGATATCGTCAATTCTTTTTTTGTTGAATTTTAAGTGACGTCGTTGGGCTGTTGAATTTTTATAAGAGAAATCTTATTTTTGTCTTCCTTTCATGTTCTTCATTTCATATGATATATTTTCAAATATCATTACCATGTTCTTAAATCCCTTATATTCTGTCCCTCTACTATTTTATGGGACATTTATGAATGTTTGACCTATGTCCCCTCTCTTTTCAGCATTTTCTAAGACCCTGTAACGTAGCCGTTGTGCAGAAGAAGTTTCATCTCAAAATGCCTCTCTCTTTTTCTCAATATTTTTTATTAAGTGAATACTCAAAGCTCTTATTTATACAGGGGTATTCACATATATATAAAAAAAATTAATTTAAATTCTGGGATTTACATACATGATACCCTTTTTTACTTTCCGTGGGTTTAAAGTGCTGTAAAGATCGTGTCTTTAAAGCATTTTTTAAAATGTTATGATTATGAAATGAAACCCATTTCTTTTATGCTATATGGGTTGTTTATGAAAGGATTTGTGATTATATATGTGGATCACATGATAATAAAGGCAAATTTAAGGGTGCGCCCCCATAGTGCTCCAATGCATTGGGTAATGATGTAACCACTAGAGATTACAATTTTCACGATATCTTGGTGAATAACCTTAGTAATTTTCAAATGAAACCTTGGGGATGGACCTTGGTGATATATTCATGATTTTCTATGTTAAATGATGTAGCCACATCTTAAGGCTATGAAAAATGTTATTTCTATTATGATAGTCCACATGATTTCTTTCTCATGCCTTGAAGTTCTTTTTCATGACATAGTTGATGTATCTGAAGTTCACATGTTAAATGTTTCTCTTGTTCCCTTACTAGGCCTTCTGCTCACCCTTTCTTTTGATGTATGTCCCCAGGTTATGAGATGCAATAATGATCCTAGGATGAATTTAAGGATAAGCCTTTCAGGTGTTTAAGAAGAATGTTTTATGCTGTTTTCATGTATTATTTTCCTGGTTTCCACGACACTAAACCTTAAAGATCCTCAGTTTTGTGTAATGTAATGAATGTTTATGTTATAAAAAGGCAGGATGCTATAGTAAGCCCAGTATCGGGGACCAATACCCAACCCCTCTGGAGGTAAGCCCAGCATCGGGGACCACTCCCCAGCCCAGCTGGAGGTATGCCTGGAATTGCTCTGGCCATCCCTGCTGGATGGTACTACTCGATGAACATCGCAATACTGGCCATCCCTACTGGATGGTAACCCACTGGTGATCCCTACTAGAAACAACCTTAGCCCTGCTAGAAATAACCTCAGCCATACTGGAAAAAACCTCCTGGGTAAAGGATCGGTGCCCGCGTGAAGTGTTGGTCACACCGAATCCACAAGAACTCTACCAGGGAACACGAAGCAATGAGAGAAACTCCCTAGGCCTCACAAGGCGATCACACTCCAAGCCGCTGAGTCACTGTTGAAGCGGACTGAGACAACTCATCTCATAACGTGGGGAAAAACACCCACATTGTACGAACACCCGTAGTCGCTAACGGTGCCGCAGTCCGGTTAATGGGGCACGGTACTGAAACCCCTCACAGATGAAGAAACAGAGGAACCAAACCACCTCTGTCGGCCAACCCATAGAGAACAAAACCAGGGGGAGACCACTCAACCCTGCTGGTCAAACAGAAGAGCACCAGGCCAGGGGAAACTCCACCCTACTTGTCAAACAAATGAGCATAGAGGGACCCTCTATGTCGCAAGAGGTCAAAAGTATGTAATGCATAACACGGCACACACATGGGGCCCACACGACGTGTGGCCCCTTGTCAACCCCAACCAAGCGCACAAACGTTCTCAGGTACCAATATCGACATGTACTTCCTATTGTTCCCGTATACTCCCAAAGTATACCTCGTTGCAGCCCAAAGGCTATCATTCGCACGTCACCCAACGTCAACGTGAGGGCATGACATAACAACTCCACCTCAAAGGCCCAGGAACGGCAAACCACATCCCTTGAATCTTTAACATCACTCTGCCAAGAGTGCGCGATCACATCCCAATGGTCTGCTACCAACATGGTAGGGCGAACCACCAATGGAGCACCTTTCATGCTTCCACATTTAATAATATCGCGTATGAGGCTCTGTTCGCATGAATAGATTACTCCTCTGCAATCCTCATGGAAAAACATGCGAGATAGACTATTTACTCACCTCAAATGGATATCCGCCTGAAAAGTCACCAACACCACCTCACGCCCAAACGACGTCCCGTGATCCCAAGCCTCGGCCCCGTAAACAGTCGGTCGCATCACACCATTGTGATCCCCTCAGGAAAACACCTCCAAAAGACTGCTCACTTGAGTGCAACAGATATCTGGAGAAAAAGATGCATTATGGCGCACCGCACATGAGCGGTGCTATGTGGGACCCACATCCCAGTCCCAAAACTCAACGGATGGATCGCACCGTTGCGATCCTCTCGAAAAAGTACACAAGTTGGACTATTCACTTGTCCAAAATGGTCGCCCGGTGATAAAGATGGAATATCACTGTCGCCGCCCAAACAGCCCTCGTGGCCCCACACCATAATGTAGAATTAAATCGGGAAGATTATACCATTACGATTTCCTCGAAAAAACACCCAGAATCAACTACTCCCACACCCTGAACGGATTCCCGATGAAAAAGTTGTTAAATGCTGCACGCAGCTTGAAAGACGGGCCATGGGGCATGCGCCTCAACTTCGGCCATAACGACTAAAACTACCCTGGAAAGCTTCGCCCCGGTGCCAGGGTCCCAACGCCACTGACCACACTCAAAGAGGACGTCGGATGCGTCCTCACCGCTCAAAATATGAATACCCTGAAAACGTCCAACTTACTTAACGCACGTGTCGTGCCCCCGAACCCCTCGTATTGGGAATTAAAAATTCTTGGGATCATCTAAAGAAGTCCGCCACGATTTAAGGGGTGCGCTGCTGCAGACAGTGCCCAAATCGGATGCCCTGCGGATGATTTATTCTTTATAAATCATTCCCAAAATAATAATAATAATAATAATAATAATAATAATAGTATTATTATTATTATTATTATTATTATAAACTGTTTTTTTAAACTAGACCGTCCGTTCGGCCAGTCTTCTCCTCCCAACAGGACCCACGAAATGTGGGTCCATTGTTTGCGGGTCGGGGTCGCGAAGACCTCAGGTCTTCATCTAGCGACGATCGGCCGAAGCCGGTCCTCCTCCTCGCTGGCGCCGCGGCCGCCTGCCGCTCGAGCTCCCCTCGCCGCACCAGCAGCCGCGCTCCACCGCTCGAAGACACCCGGCCGCCGCGCTCTGCATGGTAGCTCCACGTAGCACCCCCATCCCAGAGCCAAACGCCCCGCTGCCTCTTAAACCACCTACGCGCCACCGCCTTGGCCCACGCCGACCTCCGCTGCCTAACCCCCAAACCTGCCGAACTCAACTCAAAACCCGCAACTTTCGCCGGAAGACCGCGGACTCCTCCGAACTCCGATTTACAAACCGAAATGGGAAATGGAAAGATCAAAATGTATAAAACACGATTATGGGATTTTTTTAGCAGATAAAACAACGATTTGATACATTTAATCGAGATAAAATTAGGTTCGGAAAAAAAACTGAAACTGCAATGATCCTACATGCGAGGGCGTTGCCCGACGCTTCACAGAGGATCCACCACCACATTGTTGCCTTTCCAGAAGGGAGGAGGAGAGGAGGAGCTTCTCCTTTGGTTGCTGCATTTTGCCAGAGGGTGAACAAGGAGAGGAGGGTGAGGGGTTTACATAAATAAAAAATGTTAATTTTAATTAATTAATTTCAAAACACCCCAGATTAACCTGTAACCAAAAATCTCGACGGGGTCAAGGTTAAGCCTCCCCTAGGGTAAACAGCACCTCTTGAGCACAATGGTGGTCTCCGAATTTTAATCTGAGGCCCCGTTCAAATGTTACTAAACATAGCACCTGAGGCCGCCAAATTAAGAAAACACCTATGGGGCCATTTTTCATAGACGGGTCGTGCCTGCAAAACATACACCCCTACTAGGGAAAAAGACACACTTCAATCTCAACGGTGTCCTTGGATTTCCAATCCGAGCCACGATTTATGAGATACTTGTGTTTCACCATTAAACGAATAATTAAAAAAATTCATTTATCCGTTTAACATTACGAAAGCGAGCGAGGGGTCCAAACGTCCCATGAAGACAAGTTTTATGTCATTTTTAGTGTAAAAACCCCATTCCAGACCCATCTGTACACTCAGATATAGTATCTGAACCACCGTTTAGGAGTTATACAATTTATTTTTCATTTCCAGTGTGAACGCACCGAAAATTTAATTCTGGCCACTCCTAGGCTGGGAATCGCATGTCGTCTAAAGATACTGCTCTAGAATATCATCAAGAATATTAAAAAGTATTTGAAATAAAAAACTGGGTTCTTACATATCCTTCTTTTGAATGACATGTTACCATAGGTGCGTACGTACGTTTTACCATCTCCACGTCGTGGTGTAATTGTTATTCAATAAATTATTATTTGGATGGGTATAGAAATGATGTGTAATTCATGTAAATAATAAATATAACATTATAATGAATCTGTATACATGATATAAAGACCAATTATATATTATTTTAATATCAAATGTTTGATATTATCGCTCGTGCATACGTACGGACTACCATATCCACGAACGCGATGAGATTCATTCTCCATCGTATCCATTCATGTATAATTCTCATTTGATGATTAAAAATAATTTTCAAGGACTTGATATAATTATTTATATAAATAAGATACAACCTACCCATAACAAACATGACTTATGTAACAGAACATATAAAAGAAAACGAGTAACTTAACACCCAAAACGATTATAATACTAAGATATTATTAACAAAAAAAAGTTAAAAGATCATATATGATATCATATTAATGTATATGATCCTTTTATAAATAAATAAAAATTATATCACATCTATACATGAGGCTAACCTACCCTTGACAAAGGAAAAAGTACAAAGTAAGGGGTTTCTTATCACACTTTTAATTCTGTGATATTTCCATTGTTCATCACTTATTGAATGCATGTGGTGTGTGCACTGCCCCGAATTGTATTAATTGTGTAATATAATTTAATTTATGGATATTTAAATCATCATTGTATGATCATTCATTCATGGGTGTATGTTTCGTATGTTACCAAATTGATAAGGAAATTTGAAATTTCAATTTCCTCTTATTCAGTTTTACACATACTTCATTGACTATTTTACTCCAGGATTATGTGTGGAATCACTATTCATTTTCTTATTTCATAATTTACACTCCCCTTTCTGTGGATATAATTTATATACACATAATCACTTCGTTTATAAATTTCCAATTCATAGATATGAACTTGATGTGAGTTATTTTAACTAAATATCAATTTATTTGGTTAAACATCCAATTCATTGGTGTTGTTTTTACAAGAATATCTGTGAATGTCCTCTAATTGATTTACACAGAATATCCAATCATATTGAGTGTATTTATATTTTTCACACATGATTATGTCGTTTATTTATCCTTAAACTAAGGATATAGTCTTTATAAGATATTTTATCTCAATTTACATTCCATTGAGACTTCATTGTTGTTATAGACCAATTCACTTTTATATGGTGTATATAATATAATTTGACATAGTATATCATGAATCCAATTATTCTCATGAAATTATAATGTTTTTATTACCTCCATTATTTTTATTCATGTGTCTCTATTTTGGTTAGGATCCCTAACTAAAATATAATTTTAAATGTTTTAAAGATTTATTATTATAAATCTTTGTCATTAATGTCCATGTTGTACAAATGGTTCTAAGGATTTATTTATATGGACGTTAATGTTTTCAAATAAAAATTCCTTTTAAAATATTCAAAGTGGTATAAAACACTTTGATTAAAAAAAATCTATTTTACACGGCTTCTTGACAAATAGTGCGACTTTTAAAAGTTTTCAAGAAAAGGGTGATATTTCTCTCAAATAGTTTTGATGATTATTTTCATCTATGTCAATATCCTTCGTTATTCTCAATTGAGGATAATATTTTACAATAAAACCTTACATATTGTATTGAATTACATATGTCTGGCTATGGATGTTCTATTTTTATACCATTCATTGTTTTTGGATAAAGTATTGACATTTTGTGTGCTAGTTTTAATACAACTGTGTATGTAATTTTTCACACATTTCATATGAAGAATTCATTGGAATTAGTAAGTGATGGGTGGAGCCCTCTATATCTCCTCGATGCATCGGTAGGTCTCATGAGACAAACTAGTGTCTTGGCATAAGGCCTTGAAAAAATCTTATTTCTAGTCTTGGCACGAGGACTTGACTTTGTGGTTATGATTGTCTGGCATTATGCATTCCATCATTATGAATGTGGTTATTGATATTTCATGTGATTATTCGACTATAAGAATATCTATGTGAATATGTAAATGGAATTATTTAGTTTTATTTCTGCCATATTATGGTGATGTTCATGTTTAAAAGGCTTTTGTTTTAGTTTTACATTGCCTTAAATGTTTATGCTTATTTATGAAAGTTTCCACTATATTGTTATCATTACTGGGCATCTGAGCTCACCCCTTTCTATGATTTATTTTTTCGAGGATGTGAAGAAGTATTTTATGAATGACATGTAGCGATAATACGAGGGGATACGAGTGTACACTATAGAGACTATGTTGTTGTAGTTTTCATTTTATGTTGGAATGTAAACTTTGTTAATGTATATAGTGATTTCAAGGATACTAAACTAATCGGTCTTTCGAGACATGATCTTTTTTGATCATGCCAATGTTATGTAATAATTCACCGACTCTGGGTAACTGGGGTCGGGGCATTACAATTATGTAATGTATGTTTCATCCATTTAATTTGTGCATAGAAACCACCTATATTTATGTACTCAACTTTTAATATCAATAATATTATATAATTATATTTCTTACTAAAAAATAAAACTATAGGCATTCCAAATTGAAATATTCTAGAGGTTATATTTTATCTAAAATTCATCAATAATAATCTGTATCAAAATACCTAACTAGTAAAAATTCATGCTCGCTATAGTAGAAAAATCCAAAATTAGTTTTATTTTACTGCTATTTGAATATAATTTCAATAGTAATAAGATGAGATTCATTTAGGTTTTCATTAAAATGGTCACAGATATATATATGAAGAACATAATATCATGTCAACCAATAGTTATGTATAGTAAACAACCAATCACATCACTATTAGTATTTTGGCCCAATAACATTCTAGTTTCATTTAGATCTGACCTACATCTTCTACTCATATGTGTATCATGACCATTAGTTCTATCAATACCAAATCATTTAAAAAATAATATGTTTATTTTCATTGATTGAAAATATTTTCCAATTTTCTTTGAAAAAAGTTAATAACAAGAATGTTTTTTAACTCTATTATTAAAATTATTTCAAATTAATATTTCATTATTTTTTAACATTAATTATATAAAGAATTTATGGATGATCCAAAAATATTATCAACACACATATGAAATACTAAACCATCGATTTAATTTATTTTTCTAAATAGAGTTGTGTGATAAATATATTTTTTAATTCCATTTGATATTATATAGGGGAAACGAATGTCAAAGGAAGGTCTTGGATCCTGTTTTAAACCATTAAATTATTTATAAAGCTCAAAAATAATTTGAAAAGTCAGGATTTTTTAAATCTATGAGGTTTATAAATAATCAGTCATATAAATTTTTATAAATTCAATATTGATATACTTTTTAAATAGTTTACAATTAAGATTTTTTGTATATAAATGAACATATCTTATATATTCATGTCTAGTAACTAGTGAAATATTTATTCAGAGTCAATACCAAATTCTGGACATTATAATTGTGAAACTAAAGTTTCATTGTTCCTAACATCTTTTCCGGATTCATCAACCTTGTTTATATATTCCCACTTAGTGGCAATGGCTAGGATGCCCATAGGTCTGTAAACTAATTCCTATAATATATTACAATCATATTCAATAATTATAGTATATTTTTTAAAAAATGTTCATCATTTATTTCTTCATTAATGTTCTTCGGATGAATCTATGATATAATTATTGATGTTTAACATTGTTTAATAGTGAGGCTTGGGATTGAGTACATTAATACAAGTCTCCTAAAATAATTTCTAGGGGATGGGTTTTGAGTGTTTTAATGGGTATAGGGACTGAAATACTTGGTTCATCCATGTGTATTTCTATGTTGGTAAGGATGTTGTTATAACTAATAAAAGATTTATCAATTAAATTTGTAGAATGTCCAAAATATTGAGAGGTATTATTGAAAATAATATTTGACATGTCATTATCAATATTTTTTATAGAATGTTTTAGTTCATATGGATCTATCTCATCGAATGTATCATGAAAACATTCTTCCAAAAATTATATTAATAATTAGTGACTATATAATACTAACTTGTGGTTATATAATAATGTAAAATTTATTCATAGAATTTTTGTTCAAATTTTTCCAAATTATCTTTTGTATTACGAATGTAGAATTTTAATCTAAAAATGGTTATTTAATTTACTTTGGGTTTTCTATCATTACATAATCCATATTATTTTGTTAAGATAGGTTTGGTAACAAATCTATTTGTTAAATATCATGTTTTTTAATAGTTGTACAATAATAGTAGAGAGGTAATTCATATTCACTAAAGATATTTCATTCAATTTATTAAAGATTCATATTTCTCCATTCAATAAACACATGTTTTTAGGTGTGGTGTACAATAATTTTTAGTTTAATCTTGTTATGAAGATAATTATTCAATCTCATAATTCCAAAACATTTTTCAATGATCACATATCACCTTTTTTAGGGTGTTTCCACTATGGTTATATACTAATTTTTCATATTTATTAAATTAAAAAGGTTCTTATCTTTTCTATGAAATAATGAATATCCATGTATATCGTGAATAATAATCAAAAATAATATAATCATTTTTTTCTTCTAAACTAGAAACAATGGATTTTTAAATAAATATTTATAAAAAATATCATGTTTCTAGGAGTAAGATACATTTATCTATGGTATGAATGATTTTTTTTCTTACCCAATTGATAAGGATAGCACACTTTGTTTATTGGGAGTTATATATCAGGTTAATCCTCCAATAAAACATATATATTTATTTATTTATGGGAGTATATATTTAATTTACCATGATTCTGATTCTATAGAAAATATTTTCTCTGAAGAGTACTTAAACAAAAAAATCATATAATAAGGTATCAAAATTAACAACATAAATTTTATCATTTCCTAAAGCAGTAAATTTTATATAATTATTTTAATCACCAATATTATAAGAATTTTTTTCAAATATAACATTTAACTCATCATCATAAGAAATATGTATACAAACTAGGTTGTATTTTAAACCATCAATAAATAAAACAATATAAATAGAGATAATTTAGAGATATCAATTTTTCTTCAACTAAAAATATTTCCATTATTATTTCCTCATAAAGTGAGTTGTAATAAAAACTCTTTGGTAAGATTCATGAATACTGAATAACCTCTAACCATATATATATAACATACACTATCCAGATACCCTATATTTTTAATAGATATTTTAAAAAATGTATCTTATATACAAATAAAACAACAAATTACATTGGTTACATGATTTTCTTGGGTCTAGAGAAGTTGGAAAATAATTTTTTTTGAATCCACATTTGATTCAAATGATTTATTTAGATAGAAATAACATATTTACATATAAAATCCTTTTATGGTCCAAAATATTTATTTTTTATTTCCAAAAATAGTTTTTCCCAAGAAAATATTGTATTCTTTCTTGAGATTGGAAGAACATAATTTTTATAAATATTCCCTTATTATAAGGATGTATACCAAATTCAAGAGTTTGATTATGGATTTTTTATTTAGTATGTATAATATTCATGTTTTTTAGCTATTAATAAATTTTTCAAAATCTTTTTTAAGTAGATCAGTTAACAATATCATATTAGTTTATTGCTTTAATAGTTCTGAATTATTTTTATTTTTTTATAATAAGATAATATTTTCTTACAAAAAATAAAACATTAAAATTTCAATATTTATTTATTCATGATTTAACTAATTCATGGTATCTAATAATATTAGTAAATATTCATCTAATTCATCATTTTCCATTTTAGAGTGATCAGATAAATGAGTTGGAGAAATTTATGTTACATATGAAGTGTTACACATAAATCATATTTTTTTATAATTTCATCTTCTCAACAGGAATTTGAGTTACTAATTCAATATAAAAATTCACTCCAAGTGGGATTCAATTATTTATTTTTTATTTTTTACATTTCCCTCAAACTTATTCTTATACATAATGTTTAGATAGTATGATTTTATATTTCCTTTCCTCCAATGTTCATAGTAGGTAATATCATTAGAGGAGTCATCCTTTTGCCAATTTTTCCTCTTATTGACAGTTTTATCATACATTAATTATAATTTTACTTATGAACAAATTTATTAATTTAATTAAACTTTTTAAATATTCTAGATATTATAGATTCATTTCCCTATCACTCTTGGTGTCATATTCCATTCCCCTTGTACAATATGGTTTGATAACTTCCTGTGATTTTGAATACGATTTTTAATAAGAAACATATTATCTTATTCATTTTTTATTTTAATACTTTACACTTATAAATTCTTTATACATACTCATATTTTTAATTAGATTTTGGAATTGTACTTTTTTGATGTAACATGACTCTCTAATTGAGACTTCAGTACCTATATAACAATCTAGTTAACATCTCAAGATCCTTAGTACATGAAATTTATTATCTAATATTTTTCATTGTGTAATGATAGTGTTTATGGTCTCATTTCACATAAGATGCGTTTAATAGGTAAATAAATTTGGATTCATTTTGAAAGTGTTATACATAATATTATATATATTAAATCTTAATTATTTAAGACTAGATGTGCCTTCATTAAACACAGAAAAAGTATTCCAAAATTTGATTAGAAAACTCACAATAAGATATAATGTAGAATTTATTCTCTCATAAATTACAAAATAAATCATTCATAGATTTTAAATTTGAATCATAAAATGTTTTAGTCATGGAATCCCTTTATTTTCTAGTAGTTATAGGTTTTTCATTCTGATTATCAATAGATCTGCAATTGTCGAAAAAAATCTATCAAGATAATGAGGTTACATGGTAGTAAAACCTTCATAATTGACATCCATAATAACATATTAGTGAGTATTCATAAATTTAAAATGTCGTTTCTAAAAAAAATCATTGTCAATGGTAATAAAAGAGTAATGAAAACAATAAATCTAATACCAAATATTGGTCAGAAAAGAAAAAATAGGAGGGTTGAATTCCATTTCCAATAAAAATAGTAGTATTAAAAATAATTTAAAACTAAATCACCATGATTATAAAAAATTGATATTTAAATAAACTTGTAGAAATATATAATTTTATGTTTTCAAATGATTTCTCATAGTGTTGATCCCAACCTAGGTAAAAACAATTAAAATTACTATATATTTTTAAACAAATATAATCACATCAAACATGTATTTTAATGATGTGAATAAATATAACTAAAACATTATCGAAATGAAAAATAGTTTTTAGTGGAATAAGTTGAATTATAAAAAAAGTAGGTAAAAAATATGACATGGCATAAATAAATACATTCGGTTTTGTATCATGGTAAGACCTAATCCTATCAACTTTAACATCTACTTATTATAAGAATTTCTACTAAATAATAAAAATATTCACAAACTATATCATGATTTATTTTTATAACCATAAACAAAGTTGTTCTGAAAAAAGACAACGTCTTTAATATTAATTCATGGGTTAACATTTGTAAACAGGATAAGAGATAGTATCTAGTGCTACCAAATATAGTACAGGTTCATGTGGTAGTAAATATTTTTAATAATGTACACACATCACAAAGTTAAGCTATAATGAGAGAGTATATATATGAATATAGAGCATTTTATGTAGCTCAAGATGATCATATTTGGATTATAAATGGTTTTTAAGTCTATTACGAAAAAAGAATAAACGTCTATTACATGGGGAGGTAAAAAATAGTGTTGTGGAGTGTCATAGTGATGTAGTTAATATTATCTATATTTCAGCCTAAGGCATATTTTTTTCAATGAGTGGATCTACTTATTAATGGGAAAACATCTGTAATTATTAATTGGATAATATTGATAAATTAATCCTCAAACTCATTAGTGCTATATAGGATCCATAAATTCTATGAAGCAATTGTAAATGGTTCAATATATAGTCATTGGAATTTTAAATATTCATCAATACTTATGTTGGACATGGTTACTTAGACATATATAAGAATTGTCACTCTAGCTTGTGTTAATTTGAATATGATTTTTCATAACATGTTCATATGCTTTGGGTCACTTGATGTGGTCACATACTTTTTTTAACTTAACATATCCATCTGATTGTTGTCACACAAAATTATCACTTACATTCGGTCAATTTACATGGTCACTTTCTTACAGCCTCTTTATATGGTAAATTTCTGGATATATCTTGACATGGTCACTTGTTTTTGGTTATTTAATATGGTAACATTTTTTCCATATACATCCCATTAATTTCACCATGTTTATGGTTTTAAAAATTACAAAAAATCATTCCCCACCATCTTAATCACTTGAATTATTCATGTGATAGTTAGAATCCATTTTATTGTCATTTGAACACTCCATACAGTCAATTCAGTATACTAGTGGTAAATTGGAGACTCATAAAAAAATTTCCCATTTGACACATGGTTACTTATTTTCCATGCATTCACATTGACTTCAATGTTTGGTCACTTCTATATGGTAACTTGGCCATCATTCATAGTTGTACCACATCATATGGTCAGATAAAATAGTCACATAAATAAATGTCCATTCTTCATAGTTTTGGCTGGAAAAACATTTTACTATCATAAAAAAATATTAATAAACAGGAAACATGATGTTTAACATTAAAATAAGGATTTGTTTAGAAAAAATTCAATTAATTGGTTACCCTGATTCTTATTATTTGACTCCCACACTAAACATTTTGGTTTTAGTAAATCATTAGAACTAGGAGAGATCAAATTAACAATCAGTGTTTTAGATAATAAAATTATTATCCCAATGATAAACCTAGTAGGATGGGATGAAAATATTAGAATCTCATCTATATACACACCCAAATATAGAAATATTTTAACAATAACACATATTTTACTGAACTCCATTGCATATAAAGAAAGGAACAACTATGTGTTGGTCAATTCATATGCCAAAACCCACCCTCCATTAGTTTATATTCACAACCACTTATTTTCAAGAAATTGAAAAAAAATATAAAATATTTTTTTTTCTCAAATTATATAATAATAAGAGGGATTTTTATTTGTTTATCGTTTGGAAGTTAAAACCGACCGATGGTGGATCCTCTTTAAAAATATGATTCCAATAGAATAAATAGATCATATATCACGGGATGGGTCTAATAAAAAAATCATAAATAAATACTTTCATAAAAATATTCACACATAAATAGAGAAGGAATTAATTGATCTAAAATAGATGGATAATTTAACCATTAGTGTATATGAAGATAACACCACAAATACTCCACGGAATAGTACGAGTTTTATCATAGACCATAAAAATGATCTTTTCATTAGTAGAATAAAATCATGTATCTAAATTGAGTAATCTATAATGGCTTTTGGTATCTATTAAGTGATTTTTTATTGTTATATAAATGTAGACATGGATATTAGAGAAATTATTGTTGGGTTTTTTGTGAAAATATGATAAAAATGGAATTTCAAGGAAATTTATATGATATATCCATGGACCAATGATAATTTTTCTTATTCCATGTTAAAAATATGGGAATAAGAATGGAATATATACCCCTAACGTGATGTGTAAATGCTTCATGTGTAAAAGAGAATTCCATCAAGAATGTGAACATGATATATGTATGAATAGACTAACAAATGAATTGGATGAAAAGAATTACAAACGGAATGAACCCAACCACAGTTCAATTACTTATATTTAAGGATTATGAACATTACACCATCTTGTTTACTAATTGGAGAATTATTGATGAAAATTGACCTAAAACACAATAAATCCTAGGTACAAGGAAAATACTACGTAATAAACAATTTAAATGTAGATAAAAACAATTTGTTGAAATTTAGACTTATTAACCAATATATATTTTTAAATGTCCTATTTGACTCTCAGTCTACCCACTCTTTATATTGAGGAAATTTTTAAGGCCATAGAATAAAAACCCTTGTGAATATTAATATATTTTGAAAACATATTAATGTAATTATGATTTCATCCCATGTTCCTAAATCCTCTTTAAAAAATGTTTGTTTGATTTTTTATCCTGTAAATATAATTATTCTCGCATTAAGTGAATTTATCATGATCTGGGGCATGGAATAACACTATAAATAGAGGGAAAATTAATTTTCATGAAAGGGAAGTCATGTTTCATATTATCAATCATCATATGACCATATATCAATGACACAATTTAAAGAACCATTCTAGATACCTTAGTATCCTGATAACCAAGCATACACTAACATAGCCGAAAGGGCATTTTCTATATGCCAAGGTTGGATACTAGCACGTAGAGTCAAACGATGAAAAGGGGGGAATTGATTTTTCAACAGAAATATAAGAAGATAATGTTACATATTAGTATTCCAAAAATTCTAAAAATAGATAGTATGAGAAACCAAATTGGTATATCTAACCCAAAGAGTACATAATCAAATCACTAAATGTATAAAAAAAACCCATCTTCCATAAGGACATGTCACTCTATTCCCACAATTTATCAATAAAATCATCCTCCTATAAGATGATCTTTACCTTTATTTAGGCTTGGAAAAAGAAAACCTATAAATTCCCAATGGAAATGCTAGTTTTTTAGCTATAAATTCCAATAGGGTCTTACCATGTGTTACATAATAAGATTCCAAAATATGAAAATATATCATGGTTAAAATTTTCAATCAACTCAAAAATGAATGTACATTTTCATAATTAGAACAAAACCTTATTCATTTCAAAATTATGTAAATAATTTCAATCATTGGTTATATAATCTCTTTATATAAAATAGTTTATTTAAATCACTAGGAATGAATAATGTATTCTCACAATTAATGTAATTTATAATCAGAAAGATATAATAAGAAAAATGGTCATCTACCCAATATGATGATTGTTACTAGTGTAAGTATCCTCACACATCCCATTCCATCAAACATATATTATATGTGTAAACACATCCCTTAGGATCATGCCTAATAGGACTTGTCATAATCCCATCACAGTTGAGATCTTCCAAAATATATTTTTTAGAGTTTTCATCATCAATCCATTATTAGGGAATTAAAAAATAGTTTTCTAGTCCCAAATAACCCACTAACTACCTAGTATATCATGTGCTTAATTAGTCAATGGAAAATGTGGAAATCACTTCATTTAACATAAAATAATTTAATATTCACAATTCAATTACCATATTTTCCTTTTCAAAATGAAAATTCACATTCATTACAATATAATGGGTCATTCATCATTTCATGCCATTTAAAAATCAATAATCGATTTTTATCAATTAATCAAAATCTATTTCTCAAAATTAATTGTAAAAATTAATTTACAAATCACATCAAAAAAGATTATTTCTCAAATTCTAATTTCATTGGAATTTTGGTTTTTTCCCTTTTATTATCTGCCAAATATATTTCATTCATAATTTTCATCAACTTGGGATTTCATAAATCCCATTATATAATTTACCTAAAAAATTATAAAAACCTAGTAAAATCAATTTTCAATTCATATACATAACCACATTTAATTTTCATGGCTTCACAATGACTTAAATTGGACACACCAATACAAAACAATTGAATGGAATATCTAAAAACACAACATATAATCAATATTCAACTACACAAATTTTAGATACTTCAATCCCAATATAATATGTCAAACTCCAATGATAAAGAGAATATGAAATAATATAAAGGAAGACCACTTACCTAGATATATACACCTCCCCTAGAATGATGATCAATCAATGAATTGATGATCTAGAGGTATTTGAGAACAATAAAAAATCATAGGGAAGGCTCTCTGTTGAGATAGGTAGGTATGAAAATTGAATGAAATGAGAATCATCCTAATGAAAAAAATTAAATCACATATCCATATAATTACATAGCATGTAAGAAAATTATATTTCATGTAATAGTCAAGTATCATATATACCAAATAACACATAACCGTTTTATTATAAATTTTATCGTTAATATTTACATGACATGTATGATGTATCCATCATGTAGCCATTCACATCGTGTACCCAGTTCCTGAAATATTATAGGAAATTATTAAACATCATTTATCTCTAGTACAGGATGTGTAAATTACCAGCATACTTGAAAAAAAATATTTCCTCTGCTAAAAATTCTCACAAAAATCTAACCTAACCATTACAAGTATCCTCCCAATTTTTTCATGGAATTACTCACCCAACACAAAATGAAATTCCTAAAAAGTTCAAATCATTCCTAATAGAAAGGTAAATGGTATTAAAATGTAATACCAAGATCTTCCTATAGAGATTACATCCATTATATGATTCATGATACCGAATTGTGAGGGGTATTTAGCACAACTGGTTTGAAAAGCATGATATTAAATATATTCTTATTATGAAAGAATATGTCTATGTATTTCTGGAAGAGGTATCTTCTCTTCTCCTAGATCATGAGGTTTTGTTTTCAATAGGAATAAAACATAGTGTAGTGCCTATTTCATAAAATATTTTATAGAAAATCCCTAGTTGAATTGAGGAAATTATAGGGAGATCATCATGGGAATCTGGATAACGGTTTGATATGCCTATGGGCTTCACCATGGGGTGCACCAAACCTTTTTTTTAATAATAAATAAAGATAAATATGTCTCTATATTGGTTATAATGAACATAAAAAATAGAAAATAAATGTCATGTATCATCTATAAAATATTGATGATTTCTTATATCAGTGTTGGGGGAATCAAAACATCCCATAGATTTACCTTTGAACTAGATATCATCGCATTAGGGTGAACATAGAGGATGAACCTAAGACATCATTTTTTAAATGAAATGATTTCCCAGTTATTCCATTCAGACTAAAAAATTACCATACTATATTCAATAATATGTTGAATAGAGTCTTCATGTATTTCCTAACTAAACATTTAGTGGTATTTAATTACGATTTTCAAATATATTACAAGACTTGTGGAACGATTCATGACCATTTCAGGATTATGTTACACACATTGAGAAATAAGAAATTGTATAACAAATTTTAACTGTGTATATTATGGGTATTGAGGATATAATTCATGGATTATATAATAAAATTTGAGTGTATATCATGGGATTCATCATAGAAAAAGTTTCTTTATGATTTTTCTAGACCATCCACTATAATAGCTATATATTATTTATTTGATTTTTTAGATACTATCCATGTGTGTTGTAAATTTCTCATGAATGTAAAATCTATTAACCATGTTTACATATAAAGGAGTATTATTCCTCTTAATTAATTAATATGATGAATATTTCATGGATCTCGAGGAGAGTTTTTCACTACACCTGCACTCACATTACAATGTAGTGAATAATGTTTTCTAATGTACAGTATGCCTAAAAAAGTGATTATTAAGTATCTTCATGTAAAATGACATGGTGGTTGATTATAAATCATATTAATTAAATATTTCTAAGGTTTTATTTGAATCTAAATGTTGTGATGTTATCATTTAATATATGAAGTCATTATCTCTATGGTAAAATGTGTGAAATATGTACTTATCAAAAAAGATTGAATTATATATTCACATATTTTAAAATGAATATGAACCAAAGTATATGGTAAGTGTTGATCAGGGACTACGTTTTCTCGATAGATTACAGACCTATGAGTGAAAACAATGCGGTTGAGGCTCTATGTATGAAGGATCAAAATAACATATCCATGATGTGGAATTAAAGAGACCAAATACTCGAGGTTTTGAAAAGGATGGATGGTGAAATAATTATATTAGGGTAGAAATAATACCATTAATAAATGTATTCTCAATCATCCATACATGTAATGAATAAAGAGGAATACAAGATGAAATTTATCTATAGAATAATTTATGAGTTATTTCATTTTTCAACATTGAAAATGATAGATTACAATATATGGGAAAATGTGTGTTCTATCAATGCCATAATTGATAAAAGGGTTGTTATAGGACACACATATCTCATCATTATATATCCCTATTGTAAGATTAATTATGTATAGAGATATATAGAATCATTTATCTTGGGACAATATTAAGAGGGATATTATAGATTCTTTATTCTGAATCATGGTATATTAGAATGTTAAGGAAGAATAGTAGATGTAAAAGGGAATGATGAAACCAATAACTATATAGAAATGTGAGGAAATAAAAATTTACTTAATTGTATATATTTCTAATACTTATGATGATTATAATTTAATTAGGGTTTTATTTTATTTCCTTATATATTTAACACATTTAATTGATATTCATGAATGTTTGTCACTCGGTCAACTTTCAAGGATGTACATAAATTTATTAGTAATGAGATATTCAGTAACAATATTAGTTTTATCTAATTTAGATATAAGTTTTATCTAAAATTTATATAAAATGCATGAATAATTATTGCAAACTAAGATATACTTAACTAAAAAATATCATCCTCATAATGATTTTCAATCTTAAAGGATCATTCAAATGTTAGTGCATATTCTAAGATTATGTTCAACAGATTTTAAAAGAGATTTAGATTTCCACATTCCCCTGGTAGAGTTCTAACATAAAAAAAGTTCACTTTAACCATAAAATGGCATCATATGATTTTCTATATAGTAATAGGTATTGAACTCCAATATGTTGAGATGAAGTTATATATGTAAACTAATGGGGCTATATAATGTCTGTGGAATGATGAATAAGATCGAAATTATTCATTGTCACACTAAGACAATGAATGGTTCTAAGAAATGGTAGGGTTATAATCATCATTGAGGTTTACATTTTGAAATTATATACATGGTATTACTTTAAATATCACAATGGAAGAGGATCATGATATCTATGAAGATGGTAATTTTGATCCCTAGATACATAGGAAATTTTGAAATCCTCAATAATGTGGGTATGGTGGTATCTCTCCTTGAATTGTGGTTGATCCTCTTCCATGTGAAAGATGTGTTTTGTGTATCACTTTTGAGGAAGTACATACCTAAACCTTGGTATATACTAAAATTAGATATAGTACAACAAGAACATGATATATCTTACAAGGAACAATCAAAATAAATCTTGTGTCATAGATATTAATATCTATGAAACAAGATAACTATCCCGGTTAAATTTATTTAGAGAAATAATATTTTTAAGAGGTAATATGTGATCCTTGATATTTAATGATGTATAATTACTGTCATTTTTTCATTAATGTGATGAAATTTAGAGGGAGGGATTCCCTTATTAGGGGTCGAATATAATTCCCTTTTATTTTTCTATGTATTATTCCTTTCAATAAATCCTATGGTGAATAGATTATTTCATATGAAGCACTATACTAAAAAATTAAAATATACTTTATTGAGATAAAATTTATCAATGAATGGAAATCATTAATATATTATGAGAATAAAATAGAAAACATCATTATAAAAAGGAACATGGGTAAAAAATCTATAAATAAATAAAAAGTCAACCAATATGAGATCTTAATTTTCATGGTTTTTCATGAGGATCATAACCCTGGTAGAAACTATTGAAATTAGGAAGATCATTATAAAAATATAGGGCATTTTTTAGAGATAATTATATAAATATAATGAATGATTCTAATAATTTATATTGGACTGTATATATGAATGAAAGAAAATTGTTATGTATATTGTCATTTAATATATGTTTATTAGAAATATGGTTATTGGATATATTGTTTTTTGGTTTTCATGTATCGAATATGAATATTGATGTTGTGTAATTTTATGAAACAAAATCAAAATAATATTTTAGAATGAAATAAAAATATAATATTTTGTTAAAATATTTTATTATAAATACAATTTATATGCATTAATAATTATTAGATAATTATTATTATTTATCAATGAATTTATGCATCTATTAGTGTTCTGACAACTAGTTTAAATACTCTAGGGGTGAATTAGGGTATGACAGATTAAAGAAAATGTATCTTCAGATCTTCTTTTATCATTAGACAAAACTATATTCTCCCTATTTTATATTGAGAAGTAAAAAATGGAAACTAATGAAAGAATTGGAAACAACAATTTTTCATGGATCATCATCATTGGGATATGTGCATGCGGCATAAAAAAGAAATGTTCCAATTTGTATAATAAATTACATCTTATTAATGTTATAAAGATCAGAGTGGACTCACTATCCCTCCTAGTTCAAAACCACTAAAGATTTGATCGCTATGTTATCTCTCTCTCTATGATGTAAACAAACTAGTCATCCATTAGACACTCATAAAAATAAATTTTCAGTTTATTCACAGTCCTAAGCGTCTTAATTTTCATGATTCATCAATGAGAAGACAACCACCTTTGCATTAGAATCCATTGTATGACCCCTATGCAATACCCTGTTGTTAGTCACATATCAAATAACACGAATTACATGAATCTGTCACAATAATTTTTTCTATTCGTATGGATCACAAGACTCTAATGACTATTCCTATTCCAATTGTATAACAACATTTATAAGACACTTTTTAAAGACCTTCTTCTATTCACACATATCGTGAGACCTTGTTCAAATCACAGAGATTGTGAGATGTTGTTCGGATAATGTAGATAGCGAGACATTGTTTAGTTCCCATGAATCACATGATATACATATTCATTACTATACGATAAAAAATCCATATCAAACATATCTTCACAAGAATAATTTTGTAGATTTTTTCTTAATAATTCCTACTAGTTACACATATTAGCAGACTCCAGTGAAAGAATTTTTTCATGGTAGAATATATAGTTTTTATTCAGACCAAACCACAAAAGAAAACATATTAACTTCTTAATAATGGTTTAAGAGGTATATAGGAATAAATAAAAAACAATAAATCAATAAGTTGCAAAAAGTGATTTGTTCTACATCGTGGGAAATCGGAATCTTGAACTTCACATTAATGATTTGCATGATCACCTGATGCACATCACAAATGTCTTCTTTGATCACCATATGCATGTCGCAAGTTCTTTTTAAGACCATTGTCACTGTATTTTAGATCTTCACATGATCCCATAAAGAGATCTGAATAAAATGATGTGGTTAGAAGCAATATCTTCATATTCTTCACATAATCCCATTACAAGATCAAATAAAAATCATGTGGTGTCAGTAACATTGTTTTCAATATCTTTATATGATCACATAATGAGATCCATATAATATCAAAATGTTGTACATTTTTTAATGACCTCATTAAATCTAAAAATTTTAAAGCTTATTTTTCTTCATGTGCTTCACAAGATCACTCAATTTGATCCTCTTACATTAATTATGTTTCCTAATGTGACTTTTATGATTATTTTGTGAGATTATATAAAATCTTGTGATGTGTTTAGGTGATTTGTGTGATCCCAATGCATGATCATATTAAAATCATATGGTTCATGAGATGAATTCTCTGTGATATCCCACATTTTTCACATTGTGTGATCAGACATTCATATTCACCCTTTACACAACCTATGATAACCATTATTCATTAATAACCTCAATCCTTTTCAACAAGAACAACCAACCCAAAACCATCACATTGTGGAATTGTTTCGATGAATTTCCCCCTTTTGTTGTGTAGATAGAAAATATTATTTTCAAGATCCAAATTTTTTACCATTCAAGTTCATGTGAATCATTTTTTCTTCTGTTACTCTAGATAGTGACCAAGTACCTACTTTACACGTTCTCAAATCCCACATGAGTCAAACTCGATATGAGAAACCAGCGTATCATGAAGAGTTCATCAAGGAATAAATTCATTCTAAAAACTACCACCAGAAACAGTATCAAGACCAAAAGGTATACAAATTTATATCATCAATATTACATCTTAACCCATCTGTAAATCTTGCATTAGGATCCCAAAGTCCACTCTTTCGCATGATTTTTCTTTGTTGATAGCCATGTTTTTGCATCATCTATTTTATAACTAATACTGGTTCTCTAATATCTCTATCATCTTATCCCCTATCTTTATTAATATATTTTATACCTTTTTTCAATGAATTCAATGTTCTCTCCTTTATATCATAGAACATGGTAATTACTAAATGTTACTATATAAGGGGAAGCTCATAATACCTCAGAGAGAAGGGTTCCTAAATCCACACTATTAATGTGTGGGAAGATGACTGAATTCCAAGATCTATTCAATATAGTTCAAATTATTCTCTATGTAATGTATTCATAACTATGTCTACTACATGTTATTCACTTAGCTCGTATGCCATCTTCACAAGACCATGATCTAAATTCAATTGGATAATGCGACATTGTATTTCAATGTTTTTCGACCTAGCCAGAAGAAATAGATTTTTTATATGAGTTATAACACCAAAATTAGCACAATATATCATGATCAGAGTAATCACATCAGCTCCCATATCTTTGAGCTGGTGCTTCAAACATAGTAACATTGTTCAAGCATATCTTGAAATAACATATTTATCAACTTCAATATTTGAAGAAATGTAATATTATTTAATTATTATACAATGAATACATATTTGTCCAAAATAAAATCAATGAATATATTTTGATATTCGATCATTTTTTAAATTGGTCCAATATACACTTTTTAAATCCTAATAACCCTTACCAATATTTTTCATTATACATTAAATTTAAATCCATCATGCCTTTAATATACAAATGTATTATATTTTCAACATGTATGTTCCTTTATTTAGGATTAACCTAATATTGTGCCTCCTGGAATGTGGGAAAGAATATTGTTTCTCGTTATGATTATGTATAAAAAACTACCACTGATCTATCTATATTTAGTGATATTGACTATTTTTCTTTCATCATGCCTTCAAAAAAATTTCATTGTAGAAATTAGTGCTTTCATTTCATTGGAATTTTTCATTCTAGATATTTTGGGAACCGATTTTTCATATATTGACTATGAAATAATTGTTTCATTTCGTCATTGTTAAACTATTAATCCAAATAAAAATGATATATCAATAATCACTAACATTTCAAACTCACATGTAAGGAATTTTAAAAATGGTTTTCAATGAGATTAATTTAATCCACCAATGATTATTTCATCCAAATATACAAGTACCAGAATCCTTTGATTACTCTCATTATTAACATTATGGTTATAATAATGTCCACCACACTAGAAATATATCCTCTTCTAATACTGTCCAATTCATGAATACCATGTCGTTGGTTCCTGTCTCATCCCATATAGATCATTATTTAACTTAAAAAACTTGTTATCATCTTCATACATGAGAATACCATATGGTTTTTCAAAATAATATTCTTCTTATAAAAACCCATTGAGAAATTACTAATTGACATCCATGTAGAAAAAATTAAATTTCATTTGTAGTGTTATAGCCATGAATAATATAATTGTCTCCAACTTTAAAATAAGTGAAATTTTTTCATAATTATCAATAACCCCTATCTTAGGGTATCCCTTGCACATGAATAATTTATTATTTCTATTTATAATTCAATATTTAATAATCTTGTTTAAAAATACTGATTTGGTCCCAATGAAGCTCTTATCCACCATCCTCAAAAGAATTTTGTAAGAACTTGGTTCTTCTATAATGTATTGATCCTTTAATTTTCATCAATTCTCAGATTATATGTGTAAAAATGGCCTAAAATGAATTCCCTTTGATGGTATGGATGTATTAAGAGATTCCATGGCTGGATTAAATCTCAGAACCCATGTTATTGGTGAAATGAGATGGATCACTTTTAGAGTAATCCATTCGAGTTGGGATGTATGGTATGCTTCATGGCGTGAAATATTTGACATAGGATATTTTCATTGTCTCCACATGGCTGTACGATGTAACCATTTGAGTGACCCTTCTCTACAGCTAATAGTGCAAAGTAGGCACATAGTTTTTCAAACAATGCGATCGATATATTTTGGGTAGAATAAAAAAAATCGATTAATAAATAAATTATTTCAACATATTTTTAATCATTTTTCTCCCTCTTAACAACCATAGAATTTTTAGATTCTTCTTGTTGTCTATTTTTATATTTGATTTATAAAATTTATCTGATCTATGATTCAAGTGTGGCTGATCTTGTTGGAGTTACATCATTGAGGTATTTATTCCTTTTTAATTTTATAATATTCTTCTATATGTTTGTTATACTATATAGGTTTATGTTAAGATTCCAGATTATTAGGTTCTTCATCCTTTATTCGATTTTCTCCTAAATCGAGATGAATCTGATGTGGATATTGGATGAGTTATGAAATAAAAACCTACTATAGGTGGTATCGTGCTTTTGGTTAAAGTATGGTTGTTTATATATATCATTGTGTTGTGCACCAAATTTCATAGCATCACGTTGAGATGAAATTAAATACATGATTTTATGGGGATGAACTATTTAATTAAAGATGCTCCAAAATGATTGTTTATTAGTTATGAACCTTAACATTAATGTAACTAACCAATTGGTTTTGTTGGTTATATTATTATACCATAATAGGTTGATCTTTGAAATGTACCCTTGTTGGTGTTCCTCTTTTACCCCTTTCATTAGTTTTGGAATTATGAATTTTTTACTTTGAATTCATGATTTGTTTCTGACTAAAATTGTGAATTGATGTTAAATTTAAAATTTGAATACTATATTGAATGGATTAATGGGAAGGAATATTTGAAAAAATACCACGACCCATACAATGTATGTTCATGAATAAGAATGAATTGACCCTTATATTGTTTCCCATGTGATTTTGATGGAGTTAATTCAATTTAATAGGTTTTTTAATCCAATGAATGTTTTTATAATGTTTTTACCATGCCATTGTTTTGAATCCAATCTTTCTTCAATTTGTTAATAGATTGAGTCACCCTTCTATTTGATATTGGATTGAGATGTATTTGGTGATGACCTATACATGTTAAAATGAATTATAATGAATGGCCTGAAATGGTTAAAAGCATATATTCCTTGAGTGACACATTTATTAAATGACTAATTCCATGAATGGACTCAATTGTGTTGAACTGTTATTAGGCATGAGTGACAATTGGAATTCTTAGTGGACTGAAAATGAAGGACATTGAGGATTGACTTATCTGCTGAGTGATACAAGGATTCATATAATAATGTGTGGTTGGACTCGAAGGAAATTTTATCATGTCACCATGGTTGATACATAGGCTCCCATATAGGGTCACAAAGGACATACTCGAATGGAGAGGACTTTATACCACACCTAGATTGATCGATGGGTTATTAAGATGCTCTCCATGGAAGGGGTAATAGGGTGTTGGATTCTATTATTCATGGAGGTATTCATGGATTACTATCTAGGAATGTCATGGGAGAGAAATGGTTCATAAATGAATAATTATGTAAATTGATTATATGTTGTTCCTAGTAAGAAAGAAAACAATCCTATATTTGGTCTTATTTATACATTATGGATTAATGGTTTAGGAATCCTTGATCATGTTATCATGAGGGATGTCAGTCTAAATGCTGTGTTTCCAGACATATTGTTCAAATTATAATGAATTTTTAATTTGACATGATTATAATTTTCATAGTCATAGTATTAAATCAAATACATACCTTTTAATTTTTTTGGATATAATATGGAACCTAAAATTATATGTTGTTTACTTTTGAGTAATTTTTTTACTGGTTATATTTCACCTCCACAATATTGTTATCTATATATATTCTAACTATATGACATATAAATTTTGTCGTTTCATAGTGGTATTAAGTCTCACACCCTATTTGGGCAACCTAGGGTACTCAAAAAGAAAACATGATTACAGGTATGGATAAGGTTACACACCTTGATACAGGTTCTTGATTGTTGTATAGGTAGAGAGGAGTGTGGAACATAGATATGGATCATAATGCTTGTTTGGTTATTTTTTGTATCTTTATACATTTTAGAGATGTATTATTTTATATGTTTTTATATTTTTGTTTTCTTAGAAACATGACATCTATCATCATCGTCATTGAATATTAGATTACATAATGCATGTTTATCTATACATATCTATTTTTGTTATGATTTATGGATTCTACTATTTTATATATATTTCCATTCCACTATGTTAAATTATACTGAGAAGTAATTCTCTCCCCACAGACACATCTAGGACCTCACTCCTAGTCTGCAACCTCTGGAGTTTGGAGAGATGTTCTTGAGGCCATGTGGCCAACCGGGATCGAGGCACCTTTTAGGGGAATCTGGGTCCAGCTCGTTACAAAGTGGTATAAGATAAAACATTTTTTCTATGATTTATTATTTGGTGAAAATATAATCGTATAGGAAGGAAATGTAATTTTGTAATGAGTGAATCTATGCTATAGTTAACCCATGTACATTAAAAAATCCATATTTACTCAAATAAAATTGTTCTTTTCAAGATATTGTCTATTATAGTTGATTTGATTCTACCATTGGGTGACACACTTGAATTTGGATGTTATTATTTATATGATTATTGTTCGAGATTAGGGTATTCCATCTCATGAATCATCATAGTGACACCTGTTAGAAATCACATTCCATGCAGTATGCCATTCCATTTATGATTCCCAACTTATTGCATGTTAATGTGATAGATTTTGTGACAGATATAACTACTACTGTGATAGGTAAACATGGATATCTTATTGTATGGATTAGATGGATTTCATGATTTTCCCCTGTGGAGTATTGTCCCCCATGGATTTTAATTTGTTGAACCATTGGATTAACAAATTAATTTGAATGGTGATATAATGTTAAATGAAAATTAATTAAATTTAAAATGAAATATGGAAAATTAATTTTAATAGGGAAATGAGAATGATTAAGGGAAACATGAGTTGCTTATGAAAGATAAGATGATCAGGCCGACTGTAGTAGTGGAGTATTCCTAGTGTCTATTTCTTGTACTAGATCTATGTAACTTCAAGACCTAACTCATGGACCAAGAGGAGGGGTGTATTCTTAGAGAGGAAGACTTGTACATATTCTTCTGAAATATCTATGATTTTGAGATTCAAAATTTAACAATTATATTGGACATAGGAATTTGTTTGGAATATTATAGGCATGTAAAAATGAAGAAAACCAATCATACACTAGGAGGGTAGTGAGGGCCACACTCTAGAGGTGGTCAGTCACGTTATTGTAATGGATCCTCCAATAGTTCCAGCAATGACACCAGTAGGATTACTAGATATATGTGCTGATGCATAGTTCTGTAAAGGGTTCATGTGCTTCATCCAGACTATTCAGGGTGATTCCTCACATGCTCTAACTATGGAAAAGATAATGTGTGACTTCTAGAAACACCATCCTCCAAAAAAAATTGTGTATGATGAACCTCATGTTGTGGAGTCATGTATAGAGGCCATACTATTTATATTTTTTCATTGAGAGGAGTGTAAATACTGCTACATAGATCTTGCGTGATTCCTATAAGAGATGGTGGGATTTGGTTAATCAACTAGTTTTCATGGAGATTTGTCTTGGGGTTTTTTCAAATAACCATCTATGAGTACTTATACCCAGATACATATAGGTTTGATATTGCATGGTTGTTTATTCACCTATAGTAGGGCACACTATGAGTTATGGATTACTCAAACCATTTTACTGATCTATAATGAATCACACTTGTTTTTAAGGGTGAAGATTTATATAAATCTATGTGATTTAGGTATGGTATTTCCTATGATAGTTGATCATAAGTGAATTTCTTTCGTCTAACTACCATTTCGAGAAAAGTGAATCAGGAACTGATCACATAGTGTAAGTTGAGGGATGATGGTGTTGTGTTCCCAGGTATTTTGGCATCTCAATATAGAACTGAATTGATCAACAATAGGATGTATTATTTAATTATTCCACATATTGATATTAGAAGTCACGACATATACTCAAATATATAGTTGAGGTGATATCGGTGCAGTAGGTTGTGACATGGGAGGCCACAATGTACAGGGGACCTAGTCGACTACCGATCATGCAACAAGATAGTACATCTATATTTCTTTTTCAGAATTATTCCTCAAATATCTAGGGAGAAAGGTTCTACACCAGTTCCTTGTTTTTGAAAATGGTCTAAATCTTCTCATCAGGTAGGAACCTAGGGTACAACTGGTCGATGAGGGTGAGGTGGTGGCTGTGGATGTAGTAATCAGACACCAGTTTCATAGTGATATCAAGGTGGATCTACTCCAAGATGCCATGAAGTATCATAAATCCAGGGTTCAATCCAGATATATATATTTCCAAAGACCATAGAGGAGAAGTATCTCAGACCTTATATTGTTAGAGGTAAAAATTTATTATAATCTACTTTAGCTTCATAACATTTTAATATAGTGTGTACAAAAATTTTTATACATGTGCCTATTATGGAGAACCCTAGTCTTAGTGTTTATGATTATGATGGATTCGTGATGCTTGAAACTATGTTGGGAATTATAATGGAATATTCACATCACATCAATGAGTACCCCCTTTATAATGGTAGGATTCACATGGTATGGGACCTCTTTTTCTTCAAGATGATAGGTTTTTTAATAATTATAAGGATGGAATGTTTGGTCGCCTTTCAAGCTATCATTTATTATTATCACTGCTTGGGTGACCTCCACATCACCCTAGGGAAGAGTTTCAATTCAAAATGCTGAAAAGGATGTCTAGGTGTGATGATATGGACTCGAGTATTGTGTATTGGGAAGGATGACATCCCATATTGTGAGTTTATATCTAGATGATCAAGGAACATTTCTGGAAAATGTCACTCCAGTGGTTATTCATTTTAGGGGCATTTTCTTGAATAACTTCTCAACATTACCTCCAGTGCGAGAGGTCTAGTTATTTATCGAGACTGTTGTAGGAGCTACACCCATATCCATTCCTAATTATATGATAGATACTTATATGATGAAAAAGGTCAAGAGTTTTCTAGATGATTTTTAAGAACAAGTTTTCATGCGACCCAATAATTATTTGTGGAGTGAGTCGGTCAATTTTAAAAAAAATAGTTGATTGAACTCTTAGTATATGTGTGTATTACTAGACATTGGGCCTGTTGATAGCTCAGATCATGTATCCCTATTAGAAAATAGATTATATATTCAACTAGATTTCAGGAGCTCATGTCTTATCAATGATTGATTTGATATCTAGTTATCATCGGGTTGGTGTTAGACAATCATACAAATTTTGATAACCTGAAAGGTCATTATGAGTAATTGGTTATGTTGTTATGTCTAAAGATCACAACAGCAGTCTTCCAAGCATTGTTGATCCTAATTGTTCATCCACATCTATATTCATTTATGGTTTTTTTGTGGATGAAATCTTGGTGTATTCTCACAATCAATACAACCACTCCAAAAAGATTGATTTCAAATCGGATAAACATATCATGAATAATATATTTTCTAATCTCACATAGTCCCAAATATAGATGAATTATATTCTTTTATTAGGCTATACAATCTCAGATAAAGCAGTACCAGTTTACACAGAGAAGGTGAGAGTTGTAATTTCCATGGAAAATCCCAATAACGTTATTGTGGTATTCATCTTCCTAGGGCTAGATGGTTGTTGTATGAATTTCATATAGTATTTTTTACACCTATGAAAACCTCATATATGATTTACTAAGAATGTTGTGAATTTTGTATGGTTGGATTCCTGCAAGATGGCATGTCGTGAGAAAAAAGAGAGATTAACTTCATCGATGATACTATTTTTTTAGATCCATGTAGGAGTTAAACTTTTTAATGTGATGCTTTAGTAATCATGCATGGAGTTGTGCTTGTTCTATGAGATTGGGTTGTCACATATATGACTTAGTATTTGACTCCAAATGAGTGTAATTAACAGACACACAACCTTGAGTTGGCTTTAGTTGTCCACAGGTTGCACTGTTTACGAAATTACTTACTTGGAGAGTATTATATGATGTGCACAAACCAAAAAAACAAGAAGTATATATTTACATAGTGTGATCGGAATCTAAGGTAGTGAATGTTGGATGAATACCTATAGTGTTTCAATATTGATCCTGCCTACATGAATGGTAAAAGTAATTCTGTTGCTGGTGTACTGAGTAGGAGGACTCGGATACATGGAGTTTAGTAGTACAATAGTGATTAATTTCTCATAGATTTGTCCTCTAATATTCACATAGAGGTTCACTATAGTTAGGTGCAATGATATCTATTTTATTCAGTTTCAACCTATACCTTTCTAGATAGAGTGAGGCTGAGGCAACTATCAAAGTGATAAATCCTAGTCCTGCGATATATTATGGTAGGTGAGGAACCTCCTCCTTGATGGAACATTGGTGAGTATTAGATCTGGTGTGTACATGGCCGCATATGGGATTCTTCAAACACGCTTGAGGAGCTTATGAGAGACTCGCATGCTTCATCATGGGTAGGGAACCTAGGAATAACTTAGATGTATCTAGAATTACATCATCATTACTAGTGTTCGGTTATGAAATGATATGTATTTGGTTTTCCATGTGTTGTTCCACCTATCCGTAGGCGAAGGTAGAACACCATTGACCAGTCATGCTTTTTTAGAAACAACCATTTTCATATGGTCCACTGAAAATAATTAATTATTGGGAATATCAGTATACATAATGGTTAAATCAAGGGAATCATATTGAGTTAGGTACATAGGTGATTCTGAGCATAAAATACCTCTTAGATATACAGCAATCAAAAGCACAAAATTCTGGTTCTTGAATCTATGTTGTGGGCACGCGTCCTAGATTTTATGGAATCATGGTGGAGGTATATACCATTTGTTTAATTCTCCTCCAATTATATAAATTAGACTACAATTAATATGGATCATTAAGATGAATTTAATGGTAGTTCATGCCGATTATGCCTATATTGAATAGAGAAAGTAGAGGTAACTATGCTAGGACAACATCTTGTTCAGGGGACCATAGAACCAGTGCAATGGATTTAAAATTAAATGGCTACTTTATAGTCTCATCAGAAATCATACTTATGTCTTCATTGACATCCTATGGATATTCAGCTTTAGGATTAGGTTTTTATATTTGTTTCTATGAGGTTGTAAAATAATAGGATTTAGAGAAACTGTAATATTTAACCACATTATGTCGGGCTATTTGATACCCCGAAGAGAGATGCGCTACTAACCAACTAGTTGTACCTACCTCTGTGGTACCATGAGAGGAACGACATCTTATGACAATATTTATCATACCTAAATAACTTCATTTATCCCAAGGGGGATGAGTTATATGTAGATGCATCCATTGAAGAGCATCCAATGCGTATTTTGGAATCTAACATGATGGTTCTCTTATGATAGTATGTTCATTTAGTGCGAGTACTATAGAATCACGGATTAGTAATGGATCGGACATGAGAGTATGAGGATGATGAATGATTTTATTGGATGCATTTATTCAGATATCATGCTTCAACACAATTTTAAGGGAAATTTGATGATGAATATATTTAAGTGGGGAGTTCATAAGAAAATTATTCTTCTCTAAATTATGGATCCTTTTATTTCAAAAAATTAATAGTTCAAATCTCTAAATAAGGCCTAATAAGAATAGCCTTAGAGTTTGAGGAGGTATCGTAAGTGTCTAGGGATTCATTATTGCCTAGAACCCATGTTTAGGGTGAAATGCTCTGGTACACGGATAGAGTAAACCATTCCAGTTGGGACACATGGTCGTGTGACCAAGTATAATGTTTTTAGAAGATCATTTTTGCATGGTGTCTTCACGGTTAGTCCAACATTGTAAGGTAACCATGTTGGATCAAAATAAATACATCTAATTGTGAATTGTTGGCATATGGTTTGTCAAAATATTTACCAAAACCATGTGACCTATATATTTTGAGTAAAATATCCAATTTTACACTAATTAGAAATGTATTTCAACCTATTTTCACTCATTCTTCTACTATAAAGTATATGTGACGTTTTGAGCATCCTCTATGTGGTTATTCCTAGATCTGAGATATATAATTCTTTCGATACCCAATTCATGCATCACTCAAATTTTTGGATCCACATTGGATATTCTCCATTATTTGTTAATATAATTTCATTATTCTGGTTATTGTCTATGCTATTTAGGTGCAAGGTAATATGACATATTATTATTTTCTTCATCCATTTTTCATTTTCACCCAATTGAAGTCAAAACAATAGATGATACTAGATGATCTAAAACTACAGAACCGTGGTAGGTGGTATCATTCATTTTGTTAAAAGTTGAGGTGTTTATATATCTCATTGCATCATGTTCCCAACTTCCGATCATTCCCTTGAAATTAAAGTAAATTATTGATTTTTTTGGAATGGAAAATGTAATTAATGTGTCTTTATAATGATTTTTTATATGTATAGAACCATGAATTTAATTGAACCTATCCTTAGGGAGTGCTAGCTATATTAATAGACCACTATGGGTGGATCTTTGTAATGGATTCCTTCGGATGTGCCTCTTTTACAAAACTCCATGGGATGTGAATTGTAAATTTATTTTAAAATTATATAGACAAAATGGTCTATGAATTAAATAATTAATTGAATTAAAAAATCAAATTTGAATTCTATGATGAATTAATTAATGTGATGGGATATATGATCATGTCCATTGTCCCATAATTTTCAAATGATCGGGTAATCAGGAATTTATCCGTTTCATATATTTAACATGAGATTTATATGTATTGAATTCCATTTAATAGGTTGTTTTATAATTAATATCATGTTATAATTTTTTACCCATGTGAATATTGAAATGCCAGGCCTTCTAAGATTGGACAGTGGCATGAGTAACCTGTATAGGTGGGATTTAATGGAGATGTAATTTGTGATGACCTACACATGTTTAAATTAATTTGAAGAAGTTTTTTGAAAGGGTTAAATTCTTATATTCCTTGGTAAAAACATATATTCAATGGTGAATTCCATTGATGGACTCAATTGGCATAAACATTTCATATGCCTTAGTGATACTTGAAATCCCTAAAATACATTCAAGGATGGACTTTGAGGCATGACATATATTACAAGTGATACATGGATTAATATAATAATTCCATGGACTAACTCAAATAACATTTAATCATGTTGTAATGGGGGATACCCGGGCTCCATTACTGGACCTCCAAGGATGTTCTCGAATTGCTGGGACATTATACCCACCAAGAGAGATACACGAGTTGTGACGAGGTTCTCCATGGATGGGATTGTATGGTGTTGGTTTATATTATACCATGATTAATATATAGAATCCAAACTAGGAATGTCATTCATAAGCTTAGTTTCATAAATGAATAATGAATTACATGTTATATATGATTTTTTTTCCAATCTAAAACACAAGCTTGAATTCAGTATTTTCATACCTTACGGGTTGTTAGTTTAGGCATCCTTGATCATGTTATCATGGGGGTGTCTAGCTACACATCATGTTTCAAGACATAATGTGTATATGATAATAAATAGTAAATTAAACATTATTATAAATTACACATCCCTAACTATTAAATTTGAGACTCAACTTTTAAATGATTTGTCTATAAATTGAAAAGCTGGATTTATTGGATGATTTCATTTGAGTACTTCCCTTACTAGTTATATTTCCCCTTCATGCTTTTGTTTTATGTAAGCACTGACTAGATATCATGGACCTTGGGTGGTTAACAACAAATATTATGTATCACACCCTATTTGGGATTCCTTGGGTACCCAAATATACGATATGAATACTAGTATGTATAAGGAGAAGTACCATCATATCAGTTCATTATTTATGTATAGTATTGGGGGAGCGTGGGACTGAGCTAAGGCTCGTGATCCCATTTTGGATATTTTTTCCATTTTTTGTACATTATGATATATTTATTTAATTGTATTTTTGTGTACATATTTTGGGTTTTCTCTAAAAAACATGACATGTATCATAATCATCATCATTGTATATGATATTCCTTCCGTCTTTTTTTATCTATTGTTATTAGTTATTTATTCTTGGAATCATTTATTTCTTCTGTTATTTGAATAAATTTTCAATTATATTATGGTTGACTCTAGTAATAGTGCTTCGTCTCCTAACAGACTCTCCTAGGATGTTGTTTCTAGTCAACAACCTCTTGCATTTGGGACAACACACTTGAGGCCATGTGGTCAACCAGACTTGGGGAACCTTTCAGTGGAATCTGGGTTTGGTATGATACAAATCTCTTATGTCAAATTATTTTATATTTTTTCAAGTTCTTCAATCATTAGTTTAACAAAAAAATTGTATCTTAAAGATTTTTCTAAACTCGTTTACTCTACCTATGATAAGAATGATTATTGATGTAGATTCCTCATCCTCCTTATCTGCACTGGAACTGTTTGATCCCCGATGATATTTTCCCTATCTATTTTATCTTTTCCCTTTAGTTTTTTATATGATTCTTATAATAATCATATGAATCTTATTCTAATTATATCTCATGTATTTCAACTTCCACAGATCTTATCACTTCTTCATCACCAGCCTCTATTGAATTTTCAAGGATTTGTTTATGATTCTTCTCATTTTTATACAAAAATAACATCATTATTATATATAACCATTCCCAGTAACATATTAAAGCATTGATATGAATTTTTTCCAAGTAAATGATAAATATCCCTTCATATCTATAGGATTAAAACTTCATGAATTTCTCATTAATGATAATAAAACCCATTTTTTGAACAAGATAGTATTTCAATGTTGGATTCATTCCAAAATATAGATTGTATGGATTATTTTATTCATATGGAAGTTTGAATTCTCTATTTTAAATCTTGACTAATTTCAATAATAGTTATTTTTGAAACATCTCTGGAAGGTCATCCTCATTGAACATCATTTTTTTTGGTTGTTGATAATCAAATTTCCTCTCTCATGCATTCTATTATGTTGTTGAGTTATTATATCTAGAACATAATACCATAACATGTTTCTTTATATAATACTTAACATTTTTATTTTTGAATTCTGTTCTATCATCGGTTCATATATTCATGAACATTTAACCTAAAATATGTTCAAATTCTCTTAGATAATTGTTATTGAACTAAACACATGTTACTTGTGGGTGATAATTGAAACCCATGAAATTATACTAAAATCAATAATTAAAATTACGTAACATATCATTACATCAATAGAACATGTTAAAAAATTTCTACATGAATCAATATGAACAAGTTAGATAACTTTTGATGACCTTTAATATTTTTTCATATACATCTTTTGAGTAATATTACCCTATTTACAATCATTGTACGAATGAGTATGATAACATGATAAATTAGAGACATCTAAAGAAGAAATATATTTTTCCAAATATTCATTCGATGGTTGGATCCGATGACTATTTCACATATCCTATGGTGGGTTTAATTATTCATTAGATAGGAAACATAAGTCTTCTTCTCTACTCACATGGTATAGATTACCCTTCAATCATGTTCCATACAAAAAAATTATCCCATATTTTCCATTGATGAGAACCGACTTTTTTTAATGAATATATTATATCATAAGTTACAAAATTAATTAATAGTTAGATCATTGTGATTGAGAAATTAAATAAATAATACATCTTCATATCTCATTTATTTCTCCCAAAACATGTATTTCATTAAACCAATGATATTTATACATTCATCAATTAAAATTATTATAATTTTATCCTTCTTGTACCTAATTCCTATCACCAAATTGTTATTTCATATTATATGGGTGGTGCATTAATTATAAATTCTCCATATTCTAGTGTGACTATATGCATTAAAGGAAATCTATGAAAAACACTATTTATTCAGCTCCTTTAATTTTGTTCCATGTATTTAGATGCATACTGTATGTTAACTGATGTTCTAATTTAATTTTTAAAGAATGATTTTAAAAACTCATCTTGAAGAGATATAAATTGAGATTGGATTATTATCACATTTTATTTTTCCTTGCTGTTTTGTATTAAATTTATTTGGGTATACTTAAATATCTTCCTCTACATTTTTGATGAGAAATATCAATCCATATGATCGAATCATCCACACTAAAAACAAAAACCATCAAATTAATTCATTTAATATTGAACTCTATTTAGATAAATCTATTTCATTTTATCCCTTTAATATGAATTGGCTACGGAAAAAATATTGTGACCATTTTCCATCATTCCACATCAATAAAACATGATACAAGGTGTTTCCATGTAAATAATTTCTCATACAATAATTGTAACTTTAGTTCTATGAATATTTTAATTCTAATTCATATAGAAATAATTTTTCATCTTTAGAGTGGGAGATTATGGTCTGACATCAACCATTCCAACTCTATTTTTTTAATCAACTCTTAAATGAGTACTGTTATTATGATATTACACATTCTTCTCAAGACATTCCTTTGAATATTTTTTTTGACCTACAAATAGTAATTTCCCTTGTTCTATTTTTTATGGAATCATATTTCCCAAAATAATATCAGGATCGAAGAGGTTTTATTGATACTTCACCTCTCTTTATAGTCAAACTACTATCTCCTGAAGTTATCTAATCCATTTGAAAATATCATTCATTGTGTTGTTCATAAAATCAATATCTTTATTTCATTCTCCAAACTTCTATTTAAAATCAATGAATTTATCTATGATATATGGATTTTTAGATCTGATATTTTCAATTTCATTCATTCATCTCAAATTTCCCTTCTTCCTAGTGATTCATATAGAGTTTGTAATCATGAAACGCCCTCTTAGGATTCATTTTTTGTATCTCTAAACCATTATCTCTTCATGTATATCTCTTAATTCCACATGAAGTTAAAAACTTCCTTGGACTTCTCCTTCATCATCATCACTTTATTCCCTTGATTAGGGACTCCAAATAAAATCCATCATAACATATTCTTCATGATCCTTGAATTAATTCATTACGTATTATATAGAATATTCAAAAATATAATTCTCCTATGAAATGAGATTCATTTTATTGAATAATGTTCACATCACATTTATCCTACCTTACACATCGGGTATAGATTTTTTCATGGGAATTTAAACATCATCTTTATCATCATCATTTATCTAATAAGGGAACCTTAGTGAAATATGTCAAACCAATTCACATTGAAATAATTCGTGAGTATGTTTCCCTTTTAAATTTCTCATTTCTCCTCACATATTTTATGAATGGAATGACCTGACCTCATCTGCCTCTTCTTCTACATAACCATCTTCTATAGTGAGATTCTTCACACCCTTTAAATCAACCACTTTTGATTCCCTCTATTAATAGACTCATTATACTATTTTCTCATCATGTATGTTAAAAGAGTTCTATGTAATCAATCAAATGATATATTCTTTGGATATTTATCTTTATATATAGAGACTCTTTGATTGAACCATGGTGGGATTAATCTCAAGTTGTTCTTAATAAACATTATAGATAAAATAATATATCTAAGACCAAAGTTTCCTTAGACAAGAGAAATTACTCAGTAAAATTGGGTGTTCGAATAATCATTAGGGTGAATTCTCATATCCCCATATTTATTCCACAGAACCTATAAATTTTCTTCTGTGACATTTGAACCACCTTTATAGATATTTAACGTATTTTTTTCACATTCAATTCTTTGACATACATGACATCACCTTCATACATATTGTTTTTGATAATGCTCTTCCTAACTATTTTATTTCTTTAGGCATCAATATCCAATTATCTTAAGTCTTATTTTTATAAAAATCCACTGTCCAGAATGACCTAAATACTATACATCACAATTTTAATGAATCTATACCAAATGATAACAAGTGGTGATGAATCCAATTCTTCCACCACTAGAAATTGTTTCCTTAAAGATGAAAATATCATTGTGATTAACTATCTCCATTGAATCCTATGGGAACGAAAAAATGATTTTAACATTTCCCAATGATAGTAATAGTAAATGAAACAATGTTAAATAACCTAAGAGTGGGGTGAATCAAGGTATTACAAGTTTATACAACTATCTCTTATGATCTTGTTTCTTTATTATATAAAATTCCCTTCAATATCATTTTTCTTCCAAAATATATTTGGAAATTAAAACACGAAAAAGATATATCAATTTAACTAAGTTCACCCTCACAATGATACTTCCAAGGAGGATACAAATACAATGTGAAAATGAATAAAATATTCTAAATCTCATCACTTTTAAAACGTTTTGAGGGGACACATTATCCTTGTTAGTTTACAATAATTCAAAATTTGAAAGCTCAGTAATCTCAGTAAACTAAACATACTTATCCTCTAGTGAAATATTCTTATAATTATTTGTGATTTTTTCTACACTCATTTGTGTCATTATGATATTATTTTTTTAATGTGATGAAAACCACCTTTTTAGGACACTCCTTTATAAGACCACTCCATGGGACCCTTTAATGATTCACTTTTCAGATCAACTGAATAACATGAATTCACCACAAGACTATATCTTTCTCATGTATATGAAATATATTTGATTGTCCTACAACTTCATAGTGCATAAAAACATTAAAAAGACCCTTTTGGGATACATTCTTCAATTCACAAGGAACATGATACCTTGATAAAATGACAAGGATAGTGAGACATTCTTCAAATCATGAGGATCACAAGACTATATCTAGTACATAATGATTTCATGATATCAATAGGTTATTCTATTCATTCAAGTGCCCATTCCATACATTACTTCATCAGTATCTTTTATAGAACCCATTCATAATACATTATATTTATTAAGTTGATTAAAAAACTCAAATGAAATTATTTTTTAGGTCATGTGAAATAATTTTTAATCACATATAAAAACATATTAAAACTTTGTATATTCATAATGAGGGGTTATGTGGAATTAATAATAATAAATCCACCATATTCTCATTGAAAATTTTTGTTATCCATCTATGCCACCACCACAGCAATCATTATCAATCGATCCATGTTATTCTTTACATGATCACCTGATGCATGTCACATGTGCTTCACACTATCACCTGATGCATGTCACAATGCATTAATATGATCATTCTAATTTTATTCAATCACTACTAATAATACAATCAAGAGATCCAAATAAAATCATTTTTCCAAATCCATTTCTTTCGAGTGATTTGTGTGACACAGTCATGAGATCTAATGACAATCATATTGTCATAAAAACATTATAATTTTGATATTTTTTAGATCCCATCATAATATTGAAAGACAATCATGTTGTCAGATTATTTTCAATGAATATATGATATATCTATCATTTTCATCATCTTTTTCTTCATGCACTTCGTATGATCTCTTCATGAGATCGTTTGAAAATATTGTGGTGTCTTTATGTTCTTTTCAAATCTCCCCATTAAATTCTCTAAATTTAATGTGATGTATTTAGGGCCCTCACATGATCTCAATTTATGATATTCTAAAAATACTATTGTGTTTCTGATGATTCCTTTATAAGAATATACATTTAGTGCTTTGCAAGAATTGAAATTAAAGATCAATCTTCACGCCACCTATGATAACCAACCTTCATTAACAACATCAAACCTTGTCAACAACCCAATTAACCCATAAGTTCCAACAAGATGATTTTTTTTCAATAATTAACATTTGAGCTATAATATAGTGCGATTGATATTGATAATCATATTTGAGAATATGTTTGTCAAAAATATGATATTTTCAAATAATGTTTTTTAATTATATCATATTTTTTTGTATTTAAATTCAACTCTTTAAAATTTATGAATATAATGTAATGTTTAAATACAACCCAAATAAGTTATAACACCTTTATTTATTATCTAATATAAAATAAAAATAAAAACACATAATGTTTTAATGGAATTTTTTCTAAAAAATAGTTTAATCTATATATTAGTTCTCATTTAAAAGATAAAATTCTTGAAATTATAAATTTTATTATATTCAATAGATTCCAAATTTGGAATGAAAAATTAAAAATTAGTTTAGAAGGATCATCATATATTTTCTGTAAAATAATTAATTAACACGGTAAATAATTAATCTAGGTAAATGTGTTAAAAAGGGGTAAAAGAGGCAAATTAATGTGGCTCAATTTTATGATAATTATAATGATTATTATCCATTATATAATTCAAATTTTAAATGTGGGTTTCAAAAAATAACCAATAATTTTCTCACCTAAAATATGTAACTCCCATATTATTTCAAGTACACCCGTAATATAACATATGTTTCCAAAGAAATATATTTCATTTTGACATATATATAATATATTTTATCCCATATAAAACTCTTTATTACTTATAAATTCTATAGAATCATAAACTATTTTCCCTAAAAAAATCTTTTTTAGTGGATTATGATTCCATGATGGAAGTGTAAATCTATCAGTACAAATGAACCCATATCGAGAAGGATGATGCAACATCCCACCCCAAATCGTATGACTAAGATGAGTAATATGTGTTACTAACCATATGTGACATTTACCAAAAACCAATGAATAGAAATAAATTCCAATTGTTTACATAGAAAGTTATATTACGGGTGTGATATATCCTCTTTACATACACAAGCAAACAAAAAAGGACAAATAGAAAAAAAATAAACCAAATACATATCTACAAATGCTAACTACACTAACCGAATAATAATAAATATAAAAAATTCCAATAATAATGGATGAAACAATCAAAAACATCATTTTAATATTGTAACATATTTCAATAGAAAACTAAAACTATAAATAAATAAAATAACCTAGAAATGAGGTGCAACCACTTCTGACCATGAAATGAAAACTCCAAAATCCACCCTTTCCAAGCCTTACATTGACATCCATGATCCCCAATAGTGAAATGAGAAACATGAACCATTATTGTATCATAGAAGACAACACACACACATATATATATATAAACCAAATTGTTTATATAGGGGTGAGTAATCATACCTAATAGGAACCCCTTAGAATTATTTTTCCACATACGAGTAAGACCAAAAATATGTTATCTAATATGAGTATAAAATATGAATGAAAAATATCAAAATAAGATAAAATATTTTTCATGATATAAAATACGTCATATTAACTTTTTTATAAATGTTGTTAATTAAAATATAGTTTCCCTTTAATTTAGTATACTATGTTTATAAACACCAATTTTTAATAATCATAAATGATCGACATCACTCTCAGTCTCCCATGCATGCATAATGACATCCCTATTCTCATGAGAGATGATATGTCCTCAATGCCTTTTTAAATGAAATTAGTTTTTATTACATTACAATCAACACATAGCGCCATGTATTTTTGAACAAGTCCATGTACAATAAAATCATTAACACAAACGAACCATGTGCCTCTGTAGATGGAACCCACAAACTTGTTCTGCCAATATCAAATATGAAAATAGTTTCGTACTTTTAAGAATACCCTTTTAATCAATTTATTGAAGACATTGTGTCCAAAACCAATAACACTTATTCAGTAGCCAATAATTAATATATAATTCTAACACAGTTTCAGTAGGGAAAATATTTTAAAAGTAGAAGGATTTTATTTAATAAAACTACATGTATTCTAATTCTAATAATAGTGGAAACAGTAAAATAAAAACTATATTAAATGGATGATCCAATGTTATATATATTATATATTAAAAATAATTTTATTATTATAAATCAAATATTGAAGATATTATATAATTACATTTTGGACCAAATTAATCTTCCAAAATAACTTATGGAAGGTCCACAGTTTGAGTGAATGGGAGAGTGTGATAAGAGAATCCTAGGAAAAGTAAACATGATAGAGCATTCACTAATGAGTTTTCTCTTTATAATTATAACCAGATCTTGGGTGCTACCCTTACTAAAATTTATTCTGATCATCATCCGATCTTAGTCAGCTTTCCTAAAAACACTCAGAAACCTTCCTTTCCTTTCAGATTTAATTTGGTATGGTCTTTGGACTCGGATTGTGTCTCTCTTGCCAATTATTCCTGGACTAATATGGGAAATCACAATGATGCCTTTGCGTACAACACTAAGTTGTAAAACTATAAAAACGTTCTCAAAAATTGGTGCACTGATAAAACTGCTTTAATTGACAAAGATATCAATGATTTGGAAAAGGATTTGTCTCTCATTCATAATAATAACACTTTATCCAGTTTCAATTCTGACCCTTATGATGAAATCAACATCACTACTAAATTGATCTCTCTTCTAAACATTAAAGATTACTTAAGGAATCAAATTTTCAAAACTAAATGGCTCAATGATGGGGATAGAAACACCAAATTTTACAACTCTCTTCAACGGGTTAGTAAATCTTGTAAGGCTCTCTCTTGCTTATGAGTTGAGGGTAATCTCATTGATTCTGAGGAACATATTTCTAATCATGTTGTTTCTTACGTCACTGACATTTTCAACGGTCCTAACATCAACAATGATATCCTACCAAACATTATTCCATGCATGGTTACTTCTGAGGATAAATATCTGCTCAACTACATCCCCCTTGATTCTGAGATTAAGGACACTATCTTTGGTCTAAATCCAGAAAGTGCCTCGGGTACCGATGGTTTCAACAATGGATTCTATCAAAAATCATTGTGATGTCCTTCAAAAGGATTTCTGTATTTTAGTTAAATCATTCTTTGAAAAAGGGGTTCTCCCCCATGCTCTCAACTCTCAATTCCTCATTTTAGTTACTAAAGTTGATAATGTGGATTAAATTCACCTCTTCCGTTCCATTTCCCTATTAAATTCTCTCTTTAAAATTATTACTAATATCCTTGCTAATAGGATTTCTGATATTAGAAACAAAATTGTCTCCTGGAACCAGTTTGGCTTCATTAAAGGCAGATCTATACAAGATTTTATTTTCCACGCCTCAAAATCCACTAATTTATTGAACAGAAATACTAGAGGTGGGAATATTGCTCTTAAGCTAGACATCACTAAGGCCTTCGATTCGATTGACTAGACCTTCATTTTTAATGTCCTCTCCAGTTTTGGCTTCAATGATTCCTTTATCAATAAAATTAAAATCATCTTCAACTCAGCCAATATCTCTATTCATATTAATGGATCACCTAGGGGATATTTCAAATGCTCCAAAGGTGTTAGACAAGGAGTCCCGCTCTCTGATATCATTTTTTCTATCACTGAAGACTATCTTAGTAGACTGATCTCCCTCAATATTGAGGGAGGTAGAATCAAAGCAATCATTGTTCTAGAAATCTTCATGCTCCCTCTCACCTTTTTTATGCTGATGATCTTATTTTCTTCCTTCAGGGATACAAAAGAAATGTTAATAACATTAAATCCGTCATTTCTCACTGTGAGGAGGTTTATGGCCAATGCATTAATTGGAAAAAATCGTTCATTTACTTTGGTAGAAACTTCCCCTCTAATAGGAAAACTCATATCACCAATTTCTTAGGGGTTAAGGAAGGATCCCTCCCTTTTACTTATCTTGGTGTCCCCCTTTTCTGGGGTCAACCCAATGCTTGTTTTTTTCTTAGAATCATTGATCAAATTCAAAAGTAATTTTCTTCCTGGAAAGGTAAATCCCTTTCAATGGCTGGAAGAATTTGCCTTGTTAAATCCACTATTGTCTCTATGCTAGTCTACTCCATGATGGTCTACAAATGGCCTTTGGGGATGATAAAAAGATTAAATATATCTATAAGAAATTTCATCTGGAGTGGAAGAACTCTGGAAAGGAAATTGGTAATGGTATCTTGGGCCACTTGTTGTAAGAAAATGGAGGAATTGGTATTAAGAATCTTAAAATCTTTAATGAGTCCCTTCAGGCCACACTCACATGGTCCCCCATTCATAATAACTCTAATTCCATGAGATTCCTCAAAAATCAATTCCTTGATAAGCTTAAGTCTGGTTCTTCTAATTACATGACTTCTTCTATCTAGCCATCGATCAAAGGTTCTTTCACTCTATCTTGGTAAATTCTAGATGGCTTGTTAGTAAGAATTATTCTTTAAATTTCTGGTTTGATAACTGGACTGGCTACCCTCTCATTTCTGATATTCCTAATACCTTTTCCCCAAATCCCTCGAACTACTCTATTAGGGAGATGATCAATTCCCCTGATTCTCAACTTCTGAATCCTATCAAGGGGATTGTGGATAATTATTATTTCACTTCCAATGAGTATATCCTTGTTTGGGAACCTGCTCATAATTTCCTGTTAGAGTCTAATTTTTTTTATCGCTATCACTTCCCTAATGAGGATAGAAATTTTAATTGGGTGTCCAAATTCAATAAAGCCTAGATCAAGCCTTCTCTTCTTACTCTTATGTAGTGTATTGCGCATCAAAAAATTCCAACTGATGTTTTCCTGCAATCTTATGGCTTTAATAATTTCTCTAAATATAGATTATGCAATCAACATCACGAGGACATCAATCATATTTTTTTATCTTGTGATACTGCTATGGCCTTTTGTCATTACATCATTGACTTTTTTGGATGCAAATGGCTTTTAGATACATTTATTTTCTCTCAACTGAATGGAACGTTGGAATTCCCAAGATCCCCCCAAATCATGAATCTCTTTCTTACTGCTATTGTGGACCTTCTGCATATACTATGGTATGGTACAAATGATTCTTTTTTCAACAATAACTCTTTTAATATAAATACAAGTAAAATGAGGATTCTGCTGGCTATAAAGGAAGCGACTACGATCCAAAAACAATGTTGTGACAATTGTGTCATAGATTTTGATACCCTTCACCTAATTGGTGTCCAAGGTATCTTCCCGAAACCATGCTACACTATTGATTTTTTCTGGCAGGCACCTCCTCCTGGATGGGTTAAGGTAAATGTGGACAGAGCTTCAAAGGGCAATCCTGGACTTGCTGGATGCAGAAAAATTCTCAGAGACCATCAGGACCGGATCCTCGGATGTTTCTTTGGAAGTTGTTAAAATTCTTCTACGCTGGAGGAAGAAATTATTTCTACCATTAATGTCGTCTCCTATGCAAATCTTTTCAACAAGAAGAATATTTGGATCGAGAGCGACTCCACTACTATTGTGCAAGCCATCTGGAAGGGTGATTTCCATCTTGCATGGTCTCTCACCCCCAGATGGATGGACTGCCTCACTACGCTCAACGACCTCAACTTTATTGCCACTCATACCTATTGGGAGGCTAATATGAACGCTGATGGGCTTGATGACATGGGAGTCTCTCATGATATAACTTGGAAGAATAAACTCCCGCCAGAGTTGATTCCTCATTTTATTATGGACTATAGAAAATTTCCCTCTTTCCATCTATTGTAACTTGTTTGTGCCTCTTTCTATTTGAATAAAGCTCTGAGTTATGGTCGTTTGACCATTACCCACTTTTAAAAAAAATTAACATAAAGTAGATAGGCACACCCCATTGAAAACACAAATTTAGGATTCATATTGTGAATATTTTTATTTTTAAATTCCAATAAAAATATGTACCTTATATTAAAAACCTGATATTCCATTCATAGTTAGAATAACATATCACATCATTAATTGTATTATCCAGTCTCTCAAAAAACCCTATACTAAAATGAAAGTTCTCACGACATCTTCCCAGAGCACATTTATGTCATGAATCACATTTCACGACATGAATCATTCATGTTGCCAGATTGGGGGACCCTTTTCTCTTAATTCTACCAAACTCCTCCCAAAATGTGTCCTAATGATTCCAAACATTAAACAATAATCCCAAAATGAGAAAATAACTCAACTAGGGGGGGTGATATATTCTTCCCAAAATTGAAATTGTTTCTTAAAAAACATGGAGGTCTTTATAAAAATTGAAAATATCATGCCAATGATCCAATGTAAACTACTCCCTTTCCTAAATTTCTTCATACATATGACTATTCTAACATATTCCTATTACCCGATAAATACATCTCCCCATAATTTCCTATCCTATTTATCTATAATATGATCCATTTCATGGATAATTGTTACATAAACTCTAGTGAAACATGATCCCATCTAATTATATGAATATCATCTACAATATTCTTCTTCAATTGAGAAACTATAAATAAATTAACGATAAAATTGAATTGGTATGGTAAGGATATCCAATATGTAAGAATGGAAATGTGTTTAACAATATTGAATGATACAACATGACATGGAGCCATTTTTCCTTACATTCAAAAGCATTAAACAACTTGTATGGGTGACACATTCTAGAATAAATTTACACTCACATTAAAAGATATATATTTAATGATAATGATATGTATATGATTTCTTCATCTGTGAGATGTATTCGTTCAATTCAAGATCATATGGGACTTTTTGTAGTTTAATAGACCAAACTAGGTCCAATAATTTATGTATCCCCTTTTTTGAAACAACATAGTGGAGAACTACATGGTTGACCATATGTTTCCAATAATATGTCTATTAATATCATCACATGAGAACTATTATTATAGTGTGATTCCACCAAAGGAAAATGATTATCCCATTATCTACGATAGTCTGTGATGCATTATTTGAGCGTATATTTCAATGTCTAGATTGTTTTTTCTGACTATTGATTCGTATATGGATTATATGTCATTCTCATGGTAAATTATATTTTGATACCCAATTTCAATAATCTATATCATCAGTAAGTGAATAATGAATACTTATCAAAGATAATAGAATCTGGAACTCCATTTAACTTGACATGTTCTTGAATATATGACATTGTCAATCCCTTTACACCATTGTACTCTCTGATTGAGAAAAAGTGTGTTGGTTAGTGTGTCATTCAATAAACACCATAACAGAACGATGCTTCTAAAGTGTCCTTGGAATAACAACAAAAAATTCCCTAAAAATATATTCCCGCTTCTATATAGGTACAGTCATCAAGTTCATTATACCATCCTATCATTTATGATCAACATTTTCATTTTGACTAGTAAAACATTGGATAACATTATTTGCAATAATTCATTTCAAATATATCTTCCAAAAATAATTTTTATTCAAAAATACAATTTTATGAATTCATGGATTAATAACCTGTTTTGAATGGTGATATGTTGAAATAATCAATTCATGGTAATAATGAGGTACCACAATTCTGGTTTGAATAATTATTAATGAATTCGCATCCCCTTTCCCTTTATCAAAAGTCTATCAAGTATTTAGGTTTTCAATAATAGTGATGGAATCATGATCTATTATCGAAGCCTCATTTATTAAATCCATCATGTTAGGAACATGATTCAATTGGAATAAAATTTAATATTCATATTTTGTGGTCAAGTCCTGATGCAAGTTAGTAATGATACTCATCATCTGCCACTAGTTAAGATCTTCCTCAAAAACATCTTTATTCAACATCCAATTTAAAGCATCTTCCACATAATTCTCATTTTTAGTCTCGTATACCACATTTGAATAAAACATTTGGAGTTACTACATGTATATGTATTTCCTCAAGATCAATTATCAATATGAGAATATGAATTTTAAATTCTTATTATTAATTATACTATCAAATATTTTCCAACTATGTAGTGGAACCATGTATTTAAGGCATACACTACCTCATATATTTCCAAGTGATGCATTAGATAAATATTCTCATGCATTCATGAATCACTCTAACCATAAGATAAAAAATAAAATATTGGTATGAGAACACAACTGATTACATGCCTTGACACATCACAATATACTAAATAGTCATACATTGATCTATAAGGATTATTATGGGTGTGAAGGTGATATATGTTTAAGTTCTAAAATTCATATTTGAGTGTTATAATTCCATTATAACGAGGATAGCTTTTTTTTGTGGAAATATATGTCAATAAATCCATGAGAAATATTGAAAAATGTTATGATAATAGATTTATAATCCTAAAAAGAAAAATACTTCGACAACATTATTTAGTGGCTACCAAGAGATGATGACCTCATTCTTTCCATCATCAAATGATATGATTTATTCAAAAGATAACTTCTCTAGGGAAGAATAAGTATTGTTTCCAGATTTTATAATTATAAAACATATCAAATAATCAGTCATCTTGAAATGTGACCAATATGATTTCCATTTTCTTTTCATCATCATTATTTATTTTGATAATAAAGAAAAAAATCAACAGAAAATAAAACGATAAAATAATCATTGAACTGTTGGAAGATATAGATCATTTGTTCTATCTAGAAAAAATTTGAGTTTATCAAACGAAAAGGAATTAATAGATATTCATGGTGGCCATAAAAACATTCAAAATTTATCTATGGACAACCCTCTTTACTAAATCTGAGTTGATGACATCTATATTATAAATCAATCTTAGAGAACCACTTTGTTCCCATAAATTGATCTAACAAATCATCAATTCAAGGAAGAGGATACCTGTTTTTCTATAAATTGATTCATTTTATGATAACAAACATATAACTAGTGGGTATAGTCATCCATTTAGAAATATAATATTTGTCTTTCCCAAGGTGATGTACTATATCTGATAAATAATTTACTCTCCATCTCTTCTCACTAGAAAATTCATTACTACAGCTCTGTTTGATCCATTTTGTAATATGGAAGTCAAATATAAAATTTTCCATTTAGTTTATCAATATAAAATTTGGATTCCCACATTGGTGGTACCATGAGAAATATTTTAGAAAGGCATTTAGGTATCAATCCACTATGTCAAGAAGTGCCCCATTTACGGTTTTATCTATAGTGTCCAGAGACATTACTGCTAACTGAACCTAGAGGGTTCCTACCACATAGGCTAGTTTTCCAGCACTACTTTCATTAATATCAAAATCCCACATTAATACATGAATACTTCTATACGGGGATCTGAATAACAGCCACGTAGTGTAGTAGTCGATATGGCATTCAAATATCTCAAGACTATCTATCTATAATATTAGATGAAAAAAATCCATACGTCGTACATTAACTTCCAATGAAACTATTCCAAATCCATTATATTGAAACATTCTAGTAATATAAATTCTTTGTACTCCCTTTTTTCAAGTGATTTTGTGATTCTCATTATGCGTTTCCTCATTCCCATATGCTGTCCAAATTATTTTACCACACAAAATGAATCAAAATATTCTTATGAATTAGTATCAAAAAAAGAAGTTCATAAGAGTTGTGTTTATAAGTATGGTGGCCCACATTATAGTGGGACCCTATTTCATGGACAAGATCACATGTTCAACTCAATATAAATATCACTGATCTTACACAAGATATAACGCACTTCCATACTGAGGTTATTAAAGAAAAACTGAAGTGTTTAAAGAGGTATCAATGTTAACATAGTTATATTGATCATAAATACTCTACCGATACCATTTCATCGAACTATAAAAATTTTAAGGAAAATTCAAGGTAGTTCCACATGTTTATTTTAGATGTTTATGAAAATATAACTGAATATTAAATTTATTCCAATAGAGGTGGATATTACTTGGTGGTAGAGTGAATTCATTATTTTAATTTTAAGAAAGATATACTAGAAATTTATTATTTTTTTTGTTTTGATGTGGTGGATAATAGACTAATCTCATGGATAGATTTATTTTTTCTCTTTTACCCAAGTAAAAACCCATTATCTTGCTTTTATTTTTCATGATGAATATCCCAACAGTACATGGATGTAAAATGTTTTACCACCCTTGGGGATCCCTTACAGGGTCTCCCTCACTAACTAATTCCTTATTAATAATCTCAATATATCAACCAATACATAACATTGCAACCTTTGAGTGAACCTCAGGTTAGAGACCCACCAAAAAATGATATTTTAGTATCTTTCTCACAACTACCTCCCATGCAACGTGGACAAGGTGAATGAAATTATTAGCATACTCAGTCAATGACTTTCATTCTTATTATACATGAGATTACTTTTTATTCATTACATTTGAGAAGGTTTCTAAAAATAATTTTATTAAACATTTCCATAAATCTTTTCCAAGTGAGGTATCATTCTAGATTAGCATGGAAAACAATGATCCACTATTATAGTTACAGATCCTCAAGAATATTGGTTAATATCTTGACCATTATTTCATTTGGAGTCCCTAAGAAGTCAAAAATTATTATCATTCTACTTCTCTAGACCACTATATATGGTCTAGAATCACTATGAAATATTTTTTCGGTTATTCTTTAGAATGTCTACTAAATAATTCTCCTGGAAATGTTCCTCAATCGTAGGCCCCTTGTCAATAGTGAGAAAGGATTATGTAAAACAATGAACCAAATCATGATTCACATGGTGTTTAGGTGAAAATAAATTCCTAAATATTTCCATTTACATGTTTCTAGGTTCTCAATATTGTGGAATTTCTATTCTATAAGACATTTCAGAAATAAATATTTTAGACCTATTTCATTAAATATTTATAATGGTCCCATTTTTGATATCATGATATAATAAAAATATTACAAAATCCTTATCATATATCCATATAAAAATGTAGTCCTTGTGGTATGTGTCTTTACTAATGTATGATATGTAACACTCATCGGTTAAACCAATGATTAATAATCAACAAACACACCAAGAAATGGTTACAAGAGTTTTTGTAGAAGGACCACCCTGGTAACATGATGTTAATTATTAAAAGGGTACCGATGTGTTTTTATAATATACATTTCATCTAAAATAATTTTTATCTCATTGATATTATCCTATAAATATTGGTTGTTTAACCAAGACTGATACCTTTTATAACATCTCACCCTATATCATTAGCTTGAGAGGAGGTAGAGGTGCGACGAACTGTATGTGACATTCCTTAAAAAACAAGGGCTGGAAATAAATTCATGGGATTTAATCATATATTATCAACTGTTAATGGTATTCACAATATACACACACACATAAAAACATGAAAATATAAACATTAATAAATTTTATAAATAATTATATACAAATAATCCATAAATGAAACCGACCATAATAAATAAGAAAAATCCAATTGAAAAATATTAAACAAATACCAACATCATAGTAAAAATAAAAAGAGGAAAATAGAAGGCTACAAATCCATATGAGTAAAAGACCCCATCACTGAGGAAGAACCAGAAAAAACCATGAAATGAACACTCCATGATCCTCCTTTATCTATTAATATAGTGACATCAAGGACAACCAGAAATGAAGTACGAAACCATACCATTTCTTTTATCATGGAGAAACACAATCTTAATATGGGCCAATGTTCATATGTACGAGGTGAGTATTAATACCCTTTAGGAAACCCAATAATTACATTAAATTGTGCCTATAAGACAAAAAATAAGTTATATAACCGGTGTACAAAAATAAATGATTAATATGAAATGTAGATAAATTCGTTTTCAAAATATATAATATAATAGATGAAGAGGTTTTCCAAAAGTTGATTATCCTAAAATAGTTTCCCTTCCAAAATGAATATGTAATTCATAAATTCAATATGGCATAATCATCCACGATCTCTCTCTCTCTCTCTTTATCTCACACTCAACCATAAATGTTGACTAACATCCATATTCACACAAACGATGACACATCCTCCTCTGTTTTTTCATATGGTGTAAAATATTCCTTCATCCTTTCTTGTTGAAACTGATCACCAAGTGCATTTCAACAAGGCCTCATACAAATATAATAATGGACCCACACCAAGCATGTTTCATTCTAGATGGAACCAAAAAATGAGTTATGATATGATAATATTAAAAACATTTTTTTCTTTTATTATATCCCATTTCACCAAATTATCAAAGCAATTATGGATAACACTGACAACTAAAATTCTATATCCAAATAGTAATATATCATTCTAGTAGAGTTTTAGTTGGTAAAATATTTTAATATAAAAATGATTTATTTTATAAAACCATGATCTTTCACATTACATGAAATGTTGAAAGAAGTAAAAACAACCTACAGTGAATGGTTTTCCCATGAAACCCTTTTCAATCCTTGGAATACCCATAGATTATCATCAATAAATACTTGATTATATGATGGAATTTAATTTCAAATTGAGTATAGCATCAAAAATTTCCTATTGAAGGTCTGAAGATCATGGGAAAATGGAGATACAAATATGATAATTGTATTATGGGGAAATTAAAATAAATATTTTTGGAATTCCTAATTCGAGATGTGAATTTCGGATTTGCATCATGATTATTTATATTTATATATAGACTAAAAATCATTATCGTAATTTAAAAACTAGTAAGTACTTTCATATGCTGAATAAAAACTCATTTTGCGAGTTTTATTATTTTTCCTAACGATGAAACACATTTAGGCCATGAAACAACTCGTTAACTCTTCCTAGAACTCATTAATTTCATGAATCATTCATATACCATATTACCGACACCCCTTCCCCTAATTATTTTGAAATCATCATAAAATTTTTCTAAATGAATTCAAACATAAAATAAGAAGCATAAAATAAACATGTACCTCAAATTAGGGTTTCTATATAGATAATTCATCAATGTATGTACATATTATTCATTTTGTTTAAATTAACATCTCATCTCCACCCATTCTAAATATAATTCTCTACTATAATGTTGTTATATTAATATAATTATGCATCTAAATAATGATATTACTATTATATGGGTCTAATCACTTTCGCATTCATTTTTCAACTATGCGATGGGTGAGACTATAATTAATTATCCATAAAATTATTTGGGTAATGTATTATATCACATGTGTTATCATGTTAGATATTGGGGATGATACCCAATAAATTAATCGACTTCATACACTATGTGAGGATGGGCATGGTTGTGAACCTCAACATAAGGGATGAACTGTTATTATGAGAACCCAGTCTTAGAACATTACATAACCTTGAATTAAATGAATAATTCACATTGAGGATCTTTATAGGTTTAGTGTTTTAAAGAAATTTCCCGTAACTATTACATCCCAAAAATTACAAATTACACAATTTAACTCAGGATTCATTTTTCTCCTAAAATAAAAACACTTGAAAAAAAAAACTCATGTCTATATCCATGTTTTAGATTGCATGACTTTTCATTGATCCCATCCTTAACCATATTCATCTTTAGGTTCTGTGAAAAACATTTCAAAAAAATGGGATGAGAAAAAAAGAGTAGTATGGGTTATAAAATAAAGAAAGTAAATCATTAGACCATCAATACATAAAAAACATAAGATCTTTTACTTATCTCATGAAATCATAAGATTTATGAATAACACATAGTAATCAAAAACCATAAAGGATTCTTGTGTAATCCATAACATAATTACGTAGTATCTTTCACAGCTACGTAGAGAGTTACATTTGTAATACCCATCATAGTGTATTCCCTAAATCTCTTTGAAGAAACATTCACATTTACCTCTGTCATGTAACCCAATGCACTGAAGACAACTCAGGGGATCACCTGCCCTAGGTTTATTATGGAACCACCCATTTACACAAACAATGCCCATGTATAATAACATATTCATAACATATAAAAAAATATAATGGAAAGATAAAATTTACACATTTCAATCACAATATATCATTAAAATATATTTACATAAGAAATCCATTATCAAAAATTTTTTTATAACAAAATATCTAAAACAATATATGGTATTTATCATCATTTTAAAAACATTACAACTTATTATGGATGCCAAATATCAAATTATACTCGTGTCGGAGGAAAAGGTTGTTTCACCACATATATTTAAAGGAAACATTCTTTTTAATCATTTAGTAAAACTCTTCATAGAGAAACGTTTCACTTTGAATGAAATAAAAATTCAAATGTGTTATATACACTGAATAAATGAAAGACCTGTGTAAAACAAAATATTCCTCAAAGAAAGGGGATTGTGACTAAGTCCCTTACATCAGGTCCAACTTAACTCGTTCATTCATTAATCATATGAGTAATAATATAATGTTAATTTATACTTTCTAAAGAAAATTTTCATGTTTATTATTATTTTTATAACACTTATTCCCATTTTATAACCATTATGAAATAAATTATGCTAATTATTGTCATTTAGTTGATATTTTGTACATGAGTCAAAAGTGAAATTCTAATAATTACAGGTTGTTCATGTGGTCCAAATTCAATTATATACGCAATGATATTCATAATTTATAGATCATTTATAATATATATATATCTATTATATATATGTACTTATAGTATAACATAACATTTGGATATAAGAAATGAAATGCACTTTTCATGGAGACGGTAAGCCGTACGTACGCATGAACGCTACTATCATTTCTATTTCATATAAAATGGAATGAAAAAATAAATAAAAATTGGTGTATTATAAATCCAGTATAATATCATATATAATTTCATTAACATTATCCTTTATACGTTCCATGTATTTCATGAACGAATCATAACAATTTTAGGGGGTGGTAGTCCGTACATCTTCAAATGAAATTATCGTGTTAACCTATTATGGAAACAATAATGGAATGCTATAAATGGAAAATACAGAAGCATAGAGACAATATTAATATGATATATATCATATAAAAATATAGTTCCATCTCATTTTCCACCATAATAGGTGGTAGGAGAATATTTAATAATCATCATTTCGTGAGGTAGTAGTTCATCATCCACATAAATTGTATCTCATTACCCATTATATGGAGGTGTGCGTAGGTTTAGATTGAATCCTAGTCATAAAAACATCCTAGTATATTGAGGATTCTGGTTTAGTTAAAAAAATAAAAAAATAAAATGATTTTAGGAAGTTGGAGAAGAAAAACAAAAGAAAAGAACTTAAAATAAGGTGTTACCTTTAAATCATGTAACTTCCTTTGGTTTGAACCAAAAGGATTTCTTGAAGTTCATTATGACTAAGGTACGGATTTTATGTGGAATATATAGATATAAAGAGCTTATTTGTGTATTGATTGGACAATCCAATGGGCTTGATAGGTGTGAGTAATGGGTTATAAGTGGGGGCATTTCGTAAGGGAGAGGAGGGGCTCTTTAGGAATGTTTGAAAATATTATTTTATTATATAATGATTTGTGGTTTCAAAAATTCCTATACTTATAAAAGTTGAATATAAGATGTTTTTTGTTCGAAATAAAATCATCCAATAAGAATAGGAAAATTTTGGGATATTGTTTTAATCTTTATACTCTTATTTATTTAAAAAATTCATCAATGAGGTAAACACTGCATCATTATTGTGTCATAAATAATTTTATTTATTTGATGTCTAAAAATTATTAAAAAATTCCATGATGTATTTAATATTCTTAGATTTATAATGAATATTTATAATCAAATATTAAAATATCTTACCCCACTTTAAAATTGTTTTAGAAAAACAATACATATTAATGATATTTTTAATGTTAGTTTCAATAAAAAGGTATTAATGTCATTATCTTACCCATATAGATTCCAAAGGCCAAATGTCTCACCCATGTATTGTCTTGGTCTCCAATTAATCATAAAATAAGCTTTGTACATGTGTTAATGCAATTTTTATATTATTATCATATTTGTTTTACATTGAATTACACGATTTAATTCTAACCGCATTAAATAAAAGTCAAAAGTAATTATTCAGCAAAAAATATTTTCATATTATTGAACCAAATTTTACATAATAATAAAAAACATGTATGTATGATTTTTGAAATTCAATTCAAAGATGTGATATAATTTCATTTAAATGAAAAGGTCAATTTTTTAACTACTACTCAGAGCTTTCACAACTCATAAACAGTTGTTGGGTTTTAGAAAAATACAAAAAATCAGCCTAATATATATCTGATACTAAAAATTCCAAAATTATGTCTATTTATTCAAATTAAAAACATATAACTCTCATTAATTAATTTAAAATTAATTTCCGTTGTCAAAATAAAGAACACGTTTTTTTAGAAATAATAACTATTACAAGATTGACACTGGTTTATGTGTAATTTCAAAATGAAATTACTTAAAATGATGAAAATTGTATTAAATGATAAATACTATAATATAATTATACTTAAAAACAAATTAAAAAGTTAATATAACCATATAAGTAAATTATATGAAAAGGAAAATTTGAATTAAAATAAAGTATTTTTAACTATTCATTAAAAAATATATTTTATCAAAAAATACCCAAAAAATACCCAAAGATAATTTTGATGTACATATTCTAAAGAAGAATCTTATTTTGTCAAATAGAACATATAAAAGTTACCAAAACAAGATTTAATGAGTGTTCTCCCTCAGAAGGTAGTAAATCGACCTTTTAAAAAATATTAGAGTATTTATGGAAAAAATTAGACTCTTTCTTATTTTAAGACTCTAGAATTTATTGGATAAATGTAAAAACATGTACCAAACCTGTATAATCATATTCTAATTAGTTTTGTTCATTCTCACCATTACAATGACTATTCTATAACTACCATTTAATATAATAATATTATATTATTATTTTTCAGTATGACTCATCATTGTGTGCAACATAATATTTCAATGAAAAATGTTGTTTCCTATCGGGTATGCCATCTAACATAACATCCCATTTAAAGTAAAATTAATATATTATTTAAAAATATTAATAATTATGAAAATTTCATATTCTTTAATTACCTAAGATGTTACATTTTCTCCCCTTCTGGGAATTATGTCATGACAATTCTATTAACTTATCAAATTATTGGGGGGTACTTATCCCTCATAGAATATTTCGATTCTGAAGTTTCCTCTTCAACCATATTTCTTTTCCAAAAAAAATTTACCTGGGGGATTACCTTATTCTGCAACACATGGTCTATTCGGTCAAGAATCTAGACTGGTTGTTCCTTATAAAAGATATTATCTTCCAACTTAACTACCTCTGGGCTTATAACATGGGATGGATCCAGCATATATATTCTCAACATTCAAACATGAAAAACATTATGTACCTAGGATAAACATGGAGTTAAAGACACTCTCTCGGAAAACTGATCCAACTTTCATTGAAATTTCACAGGGTCCATTGATCCTCAGAGTCAAATTTTCCTTCCTTCCAAAACACATAAAAAATTTGCATGGAAAAACATTTAGAAAGACATGATATCCTACATCAATAGAGATATCCATTATCTAGTCATCCACATAACTTTTCATTCTGATTTGAGCTATTGTCACATTCTTCTGAATCAAATGATCTTTTCTTTTATCTATTCTACAAATTATGGTCTTATCAACTTCCTTTCAACAACTTTACCCCAAAAAGGTAGAGTTCGACACTCTTTCCCATATAATGCCTCAAATTGAGACATTTGTATACTGAAATGAAAAATATTATTATAAGAATATTCTACCAAAGAAAGATGTTGGTCCCAACTTCCTTGGTAATCTAGTGAACAAGCACATAGCATGTCCTCCAAGGTCTGAATTGTTCATTATGACATCCTATCTGATTATGGATGAAATGTTGTAGTGAAATTTAATTTAGTACCCAACAAATTCTGAAGGCTTTTCCAAAAGTTCTAAGTAAAACTCGTATCACTATCCGATACAATGGATAAGGGAACTCTATGAAAAATGACTATTACATTTACATACAACTGAGAAATATGATATAAGGAAAAAAATTTGAATTGGAATGAAATGAGTTTATTTAGTCAATATATATACAATAACCCTGATTTCATTATTACCTAACAATGTCTTTGATAATCCCATAAAAAAGTCCATGGATATATTTTCCCATTTCCACTCTGGCATCGGTAATGGATGAAGAATCCATTTTGGTAAGTTCCAATTAGATTTAACCTACTGTCAAGTCAATCACTTCACTAAAAAATCTACAATGTCTCTTTTCATTCCATCCCACCAGTAATACTCTTGAAGATTTTAGTACTTCTTAGTTCTGCCATGATGAACTGAAAATGGAGAACTATAAGAATCACATAACAAATCATTCTTCAACTATGAATCACATGGGACACATAATCTATTCCCATATCTCTAAATACATTCATTATTAATGGTAAATTTAGGAAACATACCCTTATGAACCAATTATACCTTTTTCGGCAACTTATTTCCTTCCTTCAGTTCTTTCTTAATTTCATTTGATAGAGATGATTTTCTGATACCTGATACAATACAGTGGAATTTTCTACACCAACAACTTTTATACTAAAGATCATCAAATTATTAATCAAATGATCTTCTTAAAAATGTAACATGGTTAACAAAGCATTAATTCCATGACTCAAACCACCATTCACTTTATTTTCTTATCATAGATTGTAATTGATAATGCAACCATAATCCTTGGTTAATTCCCTCCATCTCTTATATCTCATGTTTAATTCATTATATGTGAATATATACTTTTAACTATTGTGGTCGGTATATATTTCTCACATAAATCTACACAAATGATGCCTCCAAATTTCTAAATCAAAAAAAACATTAGCTAAATCAAAATTATGTATAAGGTAATTTAACTCGTGAGGCTTTAACTAACGTGAAGGATAAGCAATTACATGATCATTCTTCATAAAGACACAACCATGTCCATTAACAAAGCATCACTGTAGATTACAATCTCACCATTTCTGGAAGGTAATTCCCAAAAATAATCATTCACTAATCATTCTTTCAAATGATTAAAATAATCGTCACATTCTTTTTTCCAAATGTACTTAAAAACTTTTCGAGTTAATATACTCATTGGACTAGATAACCATGAAAAAATCTCAACAAACCTCCAATAATAACTTGATAATCCAAGAATACAATGAATCTTGGTTATATTTGTGGGTCATGCACATTCTTCAACAACTATTGTTTTAGCAGGATCCACATTTATTCCATTTTTTAGACAACGTGAGAAAGGAATGAATTTTTTTGTAACCAAAAATCAAACTTTCTGAATTTCCCAAACAGTTTATTTTCATTAATGGTTTGTAATAAAACTCTTAAGTGACTGTCACTATCTTCTATACTTTTAAAACAATCCAAAATATCATCAATGAACAGAATAAAAAACTTATCTTAGAACACACAAAAAATTATATTCATTATATCCATGAATACAATAGGTTCATTGGTTTATGCAAAAGCCATAAATAAAAATTCATAATGGTCATATCTAGTATGATATGTGTTCTTTGTAATTTCTACTTCCTTTACTTTTAGCTGATGTTACCATGACCACAATTCAATATTTGAAAAATACGGAGCTCCCTGGAGCTGATCAAACAAATAATCGATATGAGGAAAAAGCTATGTGTTCTTTATAGTGATGATATTCAATGCTCAATAATCAATGAAATGTCTCATTGAACCATATTTTTTTCACAAACAAGATAGGAAAAACCCATGTTGATGTGCTATGTCGAATGAAAACTTCATATAATAACTCCAGAAATTGCTTCTTTAACTATAAAAGATCAATATGGTCCATTCGATAAGGGGGTTTTGAAATTAGGTTAGAATCAGGAACTAATTCAACAGTAAATTCAACATCCCGATCAGGTATAATACCAGGATACTCACCAGAAAAAACATTATGATATTCATTTACCACTACATTATCATTAATCAAAACAGTTACATTATTTTCAACAGTGTGGGAAAGGTAACATTGATTTCCATCTTTTACTAGTTTATTAGTTTGTTGGTATGTAATCAATATTAAGGTTCATTCTTGTACACAAATTGAAAATCATTATAAAAATAAACCACTTTAGCTTTGTAGTCAGTCTTGTCATTATAAACAAAATGCCAATCCATACCGAAAATAACATCAATATATAATAGAGGAAAAACAATAATTTTTCGAGGTAGATACTATCCACAAACAAGGACAGGATGGTTCTTAAAATAACTTTTTGTCACAAAATTTCATCTCGGTGTTTTTAAAATTATTTCACGATTCATATCTTGAGATGGAATTCCAAAATTACTAAATAACTTCTCAGAAATTAATGAATGTGTAGATCCTGAATCAAACAACATATTAGCATAATCTGAAGAAACAAAAGTGTAATGATACTACTTAATTTGATGTACCAACATCTAAAGAAGTAGTTGCAAAGGATTTCACCACCTCATTCTGAATGTATTCAAGCTTATTTCCCTCAGTTGTGCTCTTCGTTGGACACTCATTTTCATAATGACCAATTTCATTTCCCTTAAAACATTATACTGAATGTAAATCAGATTTTGTCTTACCATTAACCTGATCATTAATAGTGCAATTAATTGCTTTATGTCCCATTTTACCACATTGGTACCACTTAAAAGAATTCAAAAGGAATTCCCCAACATGATTTTTACCACAATTTTCACAAACTATAAACTTACAAGTCTTACCATCATACTTTTTTGAAGACTTTATCCCTTTCTTTTCAACTTCGACCTCTTATACTGTTATTTGTTAAAGAACACCTGATCATTAGAAAACTCAATACCCACCTTATATACACATTGGGAAAGTTTCTCATAACTTTTGAACTCACGAGAAGCTAAACCTGTTGATACTTTAGCTTTAATCCTGAGTAAAGAAAGGGTTGATTTTACTATGAAGATATCTTAATAAATTTGGATCATACCTTTCCAGTCCGGGGAATTTTATTTTATAAGTAGCCACAAAGTCATCCTCCCTCCTCAATTCTAGGATATTTCCTTTCATCCTAATATGAACAACCTTAGGAAAATATTTCTCAAGAAATACACCTTTAAATTCATCCCAATCAAGAGCATCAATCTCCTCACAATCCCTGATATTTTTCACCATAGACCACCCCTGATCGGCTTTAGCTTCAAAATGGTAAACAACAAGACTATCTTTATGATATTTTAAACACCCCATGACATCAACAATCTTCTCTAGTGATTTATTCCACCCTTCAGCTAGCACATGGTCAGATGATCCTTTGAATGATGGGGGATGTTTTCTTAGAAAATGATCCACAACAAACATATTCCTCTATGGTTAATCTAAATGATCTCCTCCATGGATACTGTAACCATTTATAGTCTATGTCAAATGTTTCTTCATTGTCAAAAACTATACAGTTCTGATTCCAACCATTTTGGGTAGCGTATTTGGAAGGTTATCTTATTCCTGAGGTCATCCCATCATAGATTCCATGTTTCCTCTATAGAAAACCATTCTAAACATAGAAATATCTTAGGGAAGGCAACATGGTAATCTGTAAGTTCTATGTTATTCCAATGTTACCATAGATTAAATTTTGGACAATAATTTAACAATATCCTAACTAGTAATTTTTGCTAAACCGACCTTTGATAGCAACTAGAAGGACCCAGCCAAATAGTAATACAAAATCATGAATTAAATGGATCATTCAAATGAAATATCTTTTTAGTATTAATGTTTTATAGAATTAGTCTATAACTATTAAATATCAAAAATTAAAATGTAGACACTTCAACTCAGTTTCCATTTTTTTCATAAAATAAAAACTCTTTAAAAAAAAGAGTCATGTCTAGTTCCATGTTTTAGATAGTATGACTTTTCCATGATCCCATCCTTGACCCTATTCGTCTAAACGTCCCATGAAAATAATTTCAAAATCATGGGATGAACAAAATAAGAAAAATAAGGGTTAGAAAATAAAGAACGGAAATCATTAGTCCATCAATACTAGACTATGATTGCTCATCCTGGATGTGTGATCATTAAATAAGAACATGAATTATCATGAAAAAGAGAGTCTAATATATACATTTTGTACATATCCATCAAAATGTGGATTTGTGAAACGCCCTGACCCTTGTTACACAGAGTCGGTGCATTATTACATAATATTGGCAAGATCACAAATGTTCAAGTCTCGAAAGACCGATTAGTTTAGTAGCCTTGGAAACACTACATGTATTCATAAGTCTTACATTACATCATAAAGTAAAAAAAAGTTCAACATAGTCTTGTCTTCATATCCCCTCATACACTCCCTACAGTTCATTCATAAAATAATTATTCACTTCCTAGGAAAAATTAAAACATTGAAAGTGGTGAGCTCAGATGCTCAGTAAGGATAACAATATAGCGGAAACATTCAAAAATAAATATAAACATTTAAGTCAATGTATAACTAAAACAAAATACTTTTAAACATGAACTTCATCATAATATGTCACATATAAAATCATATAATTCCATTTACATATTCACATGGATATTCTACTAGTCGAATAATCACATTCAATATCAATAACCATTGTCATAATGATGGAATGCATAATGCCATACTATCATAACCACATAGTCAATTAATTGTACCAAGACTACAAATAAGATATTGTCAAGGCTTATGCCAAGACACAAGATTTTCTCATGAGACCTACCGATGCATCGAGGAGCTATAGCAGGCTCCACCTGTCACTTATTAAGTCTAATTAATTCCTCATATGAAAAGGTTTAATCATAACATAAACAATTTTTTTAAAAATAGTATAGAAAATGCCAATATATTCTCCAAAAACCATGAATCTTATAAAAATAACAAATCCAAAGTAAAACATATCACAAAACCTTCAATAAAATATCGATGTTTTGTATCAAAATAAATCAACTTCAAATAAGCTTATAATCCATCAAAAGATGTTGACCGAGATGAAATCAAAACTATTTGAGAGAAATATCTCTTTTTTTTGAAATAATTTAAAAGTTAAATAATTATGAAATAAAATATTTACTTTGAAAATATTCTTATAATCTTGTAAGTGAAGCTTCGACAATTTTATAACGGTGGAAAATAAACGCACCAGCCGAATAAGTTAAAAAAATCCATTCTTACCATAATTTTGTCGAAAAGGTTAAAAAGGACCTTGTTTGGAAAGCGACGGAATGAATCTTTTATAAACATCTCATAAAATGTCAAAAAGGGTATAAATGAATTTAACCCATAGTCTATAAATTATTAAGAATTATTTGAATGACATTTTTTAAAAACATGGATGTGGATGATAAAGAGGTCCCCATAGATAATTACGTATAAACAACCTCGAATAATTAATAGGTTTTGAAATAAAGCCTTAACATGTACATTTCCTTGGTCAGGAGTATGTTATCCTCCAGTATAAAGGTTAAATAATTGTTATTAAATTATACAAGAATCATTTAAATAAATATGATATAATATATGATCTTTTAGCATTACTTGGTTAATAATATATTAGTATTATCGTCGTTTCGGGAGTTAACTGATTATTTTTCCATTATATTATTTGATATGTGAGACATATTTGTTATGAATGGGATGCCTATTATTCATATCAAGAATGATATCCTGACCCTATGAATTATTTTTAATCATCAAATGATATTTAGTCTTGAATGGATACGATGGGGAATGAATATCATCGTGTTCATGGGGACAACAGTCCGTACGTACGCACGAGTGACAATATCAGACTTTTTATATGAAAAAAAATTTATAATTGGATGGAATATCATATATATATATAATCATTATCATGTTATATTTATTATTTAGATAAATTTCACATCATTATCATATCCATCCAAATAATAATGTTTGAATAATAATTACACCACAACGTGGAGACGGTAAGTCGTACGTACGCACGTATGGTGACATTTCATTCAAAGGATGGATAGAATACTGAATAAGAATGTACAATATTAATAATAATATCATTGTATATAGAAGATACTTGATATATTGTTTTATAAGGGAAATAACAATGAAATAAGAAGCTGAAGAAGAAAGAACTTGAAAGAGGATGGTGAAAACATTACCTCTTCTTCGGGTTCTTCCTTTTGATTCGATCAAAAGGGCTCATTATGTTTGATTTATAATAAAAATAGGGCCTCTAGGTTGAAGTGAGGGATGTTGAGAAAATATTTGGTCAGGGTTTGGCCAACCCAAAAGGCTTTGATGGTGTAAATTAGAGAGAATGGGGAGTTACCTTTTATAGGAGGGGTGAGAGGAACCTTTGGAAAAGCTAGAAATATTATTTTATAATAAATTCGTATTCAGTTTATAATGGTTTTAAATTGGATTATTTAATGTTTATGGTGGGTATGAGTCGAAATATTTTCAACCAATATATTTTTTTACAGTTTTGGGTCATTATATTAACCTTATCTATTAGTTTTAACTATTAGTTAATTAGATTTACATTTACCATGTCTCTTTATATTTTTATATTATATGGTAAATAAAAATATTATAAAATTCCAATAAACCCACAAGTGGTCCATTAATAATAAAACTATCATGATACAAGTCATTTGAATGACCCTTATATTTTTAGGAATAGAATATAAATTAATAATATAATATATTTTTTTAAACTCTTTTATGTAAATTTTGACGCTATTGGGTATTTTGTTTTTTGATAAATTCAAAACAACATTATTACTTTGAAGAAAATTCATATAACTAATTATAATATGTCATATTAACCTAAAAAATTAGTGTAATTCATTAAATGTTTAAAATTACATTTTATTGGGTATTTATAATATCAATTATCTTAATCTTTCATTAATACGTTAATTTCTACATCATCACTATGTCATAAATAAATTAACTTATTTAATGTATAAAAATTAATAATAAAATACCAATATATAGGAAATATTTTTATCTTTATAATTTATATTTATAATCGAATTTATCTTATGTATAACCTTATATTAAAAAATATTTAGATATTTAACTTTGATTTTATCTCTTTTAACTATTCACTTAATTAAATAATAATAAATGTCCTAATATAATAATGTAGACATGAATGATAATATTTTCTTCCTATGGTTTTTTTTGGTCGAGATAAAGATGTCCAAAAAAATTAGGACATGTGTTAGGGTAATATTAATATCACTTTTACCCTTAATTACCCTATTTACTTTTAACTGTGGTAAATAAAAGTAAAAAGTTACTATTCACCATAAATTATTTTTAACTTATTGAACCACATTTTAATCCTTGATATTAATCGTGTCTCTCGGATTTTCGAAATTCCACTCACAGAAGCGGTAAAATTATTTTTTATGTGAATTTTTAAATTTTACTAGGAGATGGGTAAAAGACGGTGAAAAGTTCAATAAATTTTTTATATATCTAAAATTAATATAAATTGACTCCATTGAATTATATTGAACTTATATAGGTATTATGTATCTATTTTTACATTAATTGAATTTATATAAAATAAATAATTATTTAAATAAAAAATTCGGTTTTAAACTATAACTCAGCGTTGTTTCACTATTCATAAAAATATGAGTGTTTTCAGAAAAATACTAAAAATTTATTCTAAGATAATTTCTATATTCTGAATCAAAAAACAAAGTCCATTTTGAATGTTAAAATTTATAAAATTTAAAATTGGGTATTACTATTCATAACGGCTAGTTTGATTAGTTTTGCTGTGTTAGAACTCGAAGTTGCGTACAACACACACTACTGTATTATTCAAAGAGAAGCATACCATGGAAGCTTGGGGTGTTACATTATCCTCTCCTTCAAATAATTTTTGCCTTGAAATTTCTAGAATAATACAACATGAAAAGACTCAGGTGATTCTTCATTATAAGATCCTCGGGTTCCCACATTGCCTCTTCCATTTTGTGGTTTCTCCATAGATCTTTTAATAGATGAGTTGTCCGGTATCTCAGCACTTGTTCTCTTGTATCAAGAATCCTGATGGGCTCTTCAAAATAAGACAGATCGGGTTCCAGTTCTAATTCCTCGTATGTGAGGACATGTGTTGGGTAAGGCATGTATTTTCTCAACAGTGATATGTGGAACACATCGTCAACTTTGGAGAGACATGGAGGCATTGCCAGATGGTAAGCTACAACCCCAATTAGTTCTAAAATTTCGAAGTGTCTGATGTACCTAGGACTCAGTTTACCCTTCTTACCGAAATGTATAACTCCCTTCCATGGAGATACCTTCAAGAAAACATGATATCATAAATGAAATTCCAAATCCCTCCTTCCATTATCAGCATAACTATTCTGCCTACAATGAGCTTCTTTGATCTGATTTTGGATTAACATTACCTTCTACACCGTTTCCTCCACCAGATCTGGGCCTACATGTTTTCTTTCACCAACATCATCCCAACAGGTTGGTGTGGGACATCTCTTTTCATATAATGTTTCATATGGTTCCATCTGAACACTTTAATGGAAGCTACTGTTATAAGAAAATTATACCAAAGGTAAATATTGATCCCACATACCCTGAAAGTCAAGTGAGCTTGATCTCAACATGTCTTCTATGGTTTGAAGTGTCTATTCTGATTGTCCATTCGTTTGGGGGTGGTAATTAGTGCTCAAATGAAGTTCAGTATCCAGGGCTTTCTGAATACTTTTCCAGAATCTTGATGTAAAACGATGATCACGATTGATATGGGTACTCCATGAAGTGTCAAAACCCCATTAATATATATTCTTTCTAGACGTTCAAGTGGTAAATCTTCCCTTATAGCATGAAAATTTACTGACTTGGTAAGACGATCAACAATGACCGATATTACATTGTTCCTTCTAGGAGTATTTGGTAGTCCCATGAAAAATTCCATCATAATATTATCCCATTTCCACTCTGCTATGGGAAGAGGTTACATGATTCCTCCAGGCTATTGCCTTCCAGCTTTCTCTTGTTGATAAACCATACATCTTGACACAAAATACACAATCTCCATCTTCATGTTGTCTCACCAAAAATGATCCTTCAAATCCTTATACATTTTTGTGCTCCCAGGGTGTATAGAGAAATTGTAACTATGAGCATCATCCAATAATTCCATTTTAGGTTAGGTATATCGAGAATATAAATTCTCTTCCCAAATTTCAAAATTCCATCTTCATACACAATGTCACTCAATATCACATCATTCACAGCATTAATCTTCTTTTTAAACTCTTCATCATTGGTCTGAGAACTCTTTTTCCTTTTTGTTATAGATGGTTTGGCAATCATTTGAAAAAGCATTGATGTTTCACCTTCCATGGTTATTCACATGTCTATCTTTACTAGATATATGAAAATAATATCCCTTTAAATTTTCATCTTGTTCAAAACTCCATGATCATTTCTTCTCAATGCATCTTACACCTTATTTTCCTTCCCTGAGTGGTACTGTATCGTGCAATCATAATTGGTGAGTAGTTCAATCCATCTCATTTTCCTCATGTTGAGTACATTCTGTGAGAAAATATACTTCAAACTCTTCTGATCAGTATAAATCTTACATTTTTCCCCATAGAGATAGTGTCTCCAAATCTTCAAAGAAAATATTATAGCTGGTAACTCAAGATCATGAGTAGGATGGTTTATATCATGAATTTTTAGTTGTCATTATGCATAGGAAACAACCTTATCATTCTTCATATGGACAAATCCAAGTCCTTTCTTAAATGCATCACCATAAATTACGAACCCATCGTTCCCTAATGATAGAGTCAATATAAGAGCATTGACTAATCTTAGATTCAGTTATTCAAAATATTATTCACACTCTTTTGTCCAAATGGATTTAACCCCTTTACATGTGTGCATTGTAAATGGGTTAGCCAATCGAGAGAAATTATGGAAGAAATGTCGATAATAACCTGCTAAACCAATAAAACCGCATACCTCGGTTATACTTGTTAGTGCTGGCCATTCTTGGATTGCCTTGGTATTATAAGGATCAAAAGTGATTCCATCCTTAGAGACAATATGGACAAGAAAAGAAATCTCTTGAAGCCGGAATTCACACTTGCTAAATTTCCCATATAATTCATGCCATCTTAGAGTCTTCAGAATAATGCACAAGTGATTTTCATGATCTTCGTATCTTTTGAAGTGTACCAAGATATAATCAATAAATACCACCACAAAATCATCAAGATATTCTTTGAAAACACTATTTATTAGATCCATCATTACAGAGGGTGCATTAGTCAATCCAAAAGGCATTACTGTAAACCCATAATGCCTGTACCTGGTTTGAAATGATGTCTTCAGAATGTCTTTCTTCTTCACACACAACTGATGGTATCCAGATCGAAGGTCAATCATTGAAAAGTATTGATCTCCGTGAAGTTGGTCAAATAAATCTTCAATGTAAGGTAGGGGATACTTGTTCTTTTGGGATTTAGCATTTATTTCCCTCTAGTCGATACATAACCTCATAGATACATCTTTCTTCTTAACAAAAAGGACATGGGATCCCCATGGAGAAACACTAGGGAGAATAAATATCGTATTAATCAATTCCTCTAGTTGTTTATTTAGTTCAACTAATTCCACAGTGGCCATTCTATAAGCAGTCTTCAATATAGGCCTTGAACCAGGAATAAAATCAATGGAAAACTCAATTTCTCCATCTGGAGGATGTCAAGGTAAATCTTACGGAAACACATCAACATATTCTATAAGAATAAGAACATACTCAATTTTAACATTCCTTCCCTTACCCATAGTCATTTCATTCTCTTCCTCCCCAATTATTGAATTTAGTTGAGCTACTGGGGGTGGATCTAGGTATGAATCAGGTGGTGACGATTCTACTCTACAAATAAGGTGTTCTTTATTATCATCATCAAAAATCGTAACCTCCTTTTTCATACAATAAATTTATACATCATGGTTTGAAAGCCAATCCATACAGAGGATTATATCAAATTCAATCTTGGGTATGATGATGAGATCAACAGATAAAGAACATTTATATTCCCTAATAGGAACAGATCCATAGAACATTGTAGAAATGATACTTCCCTTAAGAGCTTTAACTAAAAACTCCCTTATTAAATCAAATTGTAAATATCTAATTTTCTATGAAAACTGGGAATATATGAAATAATGTGATGATACAGAATCAAATAAATAATTGGCTAAAATTGAGGAAACCATTAAATTATCTGCCACCACATATTTTAGAGCTTCAACCTCAGTAGTAGTGGTAGCATAAGCTTGGTCATGATCCCTTGGCCTTTTCTGAGGTAAGTTCCCCTGACGCTTAGGAAATTCATTTGAATAATATCCCATATCCATTCTGTTGTAGCATTAAACTTTGGTAGATTCTTTATTCACCTTGTAATCACGAGCTTGGTGGCCTTTTTCACCACACTTGTAACAGACTCACATTCCCTTCAAGCAAGTACCAGGGTGTTTCTTCTGAAATTTACTGTATGATGGACATTCAACTTTTCCCTTCTTCCCCTTATTTCCATTCCCATATTGATCAGCAGATCTCTTCTTCTCTTGTTTTTCGTTAAAGTTGTAAGATGTAGAGAATTCAATTTCTGTCATGATAGCGCATGGGACAATATCTTTGTACAACAATAATGTTTGTGAAACTATTTCTCGATGGAGAAACCGTTTTATCCCATCAAAGAAATGATCAATCTTACTTCTTGGGTTACATACATAATCTGAAGAATACCTCAGTATCCCTGTAAAGATAGCCTCATACTTTGTGACATTATCATCTTTCTTTTGTATCAGACTCAGAAATTGTCTTTCCATATCTTCTTGATGGTCACGAGGAATGTATTTTTCTAAGAAAATATCATTTAACTCCCTCCATTCCATATTTGATACTTCATCATCTTGCATTGTTTTTTATCAATAACCGCCATTTATTAGCATCTTCAGTGAGGTGATAAAGTGCCATGACCACATTTTCCCTTTCAATACTCCCCAAACATGAAATATTATCTCCAAGGAACTTATTAATTGCTCATCTACTAATGGATTTGGACTCCCATTGAATGTTTGTGTTTTTTGCCTCATGAAGCGATCTAACATTGATCCTCTATACTGCGGATCAGTGTGCTCCATACTGGTATGGTTATTATTCATATCTTCGGTGAGTTGTCCTAGTATGGTGATAAGCTAATCAACACTGGTTGTATCACCAGCTCCACTATAGTAATCTTGAATAAGAGGGAAATCCCTACATGGAGTGCATGCATTGATATAGATTCTATTTCTTCCAATATACAACATTTCTAAACAATGTCATATACTAGATTAGTTTCTAAATTGAAATAAATAAATCCAAACTTGTAAAACACTAAACATAAATTCAACAGTTTATGTATATAATCCATAATCATAAAGTTGTTTTCTTTGAATAAGTATATACTCATAAACCCTTCGTAATGGTTTGAAAATAAAATGAGAATTATCCTAAGCATATCCCCCGGGAGTGTTGTAACCAAGAGTGCAACAAGGCTCATTGTCGTGCACCACTTCTCGTTCGAGTCTAACACAAAGCAGTGTTTTCGGGTTTTACCCTTAGGTACATCCATGCCAGAGCCGCCTCTACCTGCTCATATCTAGATAGGTATGTATTGTTCTAAAAACTCACAAAATCTCTACAGTACCAAAATTCATGGAAGTTATTCTATACAAATCCTCAAATACCATTTTAGGTCTATGTGGTCTAATCAATGTTTATCTAAATCTAGTTTCCAAGGATTGTACTAAACTTCCTCTAATACCAACATCAATGTCCCGACCCTAGTTACCCAGAGTCAGTGCATTATTACATAATATTGGCATGATAAAAAAAGATCATGTCTCGAATGACTGATTAGTTTAGTATCCCTGGATACACTAGATATATTCATATGTATTAGATTACATCATAAAGTGAAAAAAAAACTACAACAACATATTGTATTTATATCCCCTCATACACTCCCTACAAGTCAATCATAAAATACTTCTTCACATCCTGGGAAAAAATAAAACATTGAAACGGGTGAGATCAGATGATCAGTAAGGATAACAATATAGAGGAAACTTTAATAAATAAAAATAAACATTTAAGGAAATGTATAACTAAAACAAAATCCTTTTAAACTTGAACTACATCATAATATGGAAAAGATAAAATGGAATAATTTCATTTAATTATTCACATGGATATACTACTAGTTGAATAATCACATGCAATATCAATAACCAATTTCATAGTGATGGAATGCACAATTCCAGACTATCATAACCACATAGTCAAGGCCTTGTGCCAAGAATACAAATAATGTTTTTTCAAGTACTTGTACCAAGACACTAGTTTGTCTAATGAGACCTACCGATACATCGAGGAGCTATAGCAGGCTCCACCCGTCACTTATTAAGCCCAATGCATTAATCATATTAACAGGTTTAAACATAACATAAACATTCGTATTAAAACTAGCATACGAAATGTCAATACATTCTCCATAAACCACGAATGGTATAATGATAACACATCCATAGTCAAACATATCACAAAAAATTCAATACAATATGGAAGTTTTGTATCATAATAAATCAACTTCAAATATGCTTAAAATCCATCAAAGGATGTTGACATAGATGAAGGAAATAATATTTGAGAGAAATATCGATTTCTTTTGAAATAATTTAAATGTTACATAATTATAAAATAAAACATTTACTTTGAAAATATTTTTATAATCTTGTAATGTAAGCTTCAAATATTTTTTAATGGTGGAAAATAGCCACACCCGCCGTATATGTTAAAAAATGCATTCTTACCTTAATTTTGTCGAAAAGGTTAAAAAGGACCTTGTTTGTAATGCGACAGAAATATTGCATTATAAAAAATTATAAACATTCAAAAGGGTATAAATTAATTTAACTCATTGACTATAAAGCAGTAATAATGATTTGAAATACATTTTTAAGAAACATGGATGTCGATGATAAAGTGGTCTGAGTTGATAATTACGTATAATCATCCTCTGATAATGAAGAGGATGTGAAATAAACCCTTACCTTGGACTTTTACTTGGTCGAGGGTAGGTTAAAATCCTGTATAATTTGGAAATAGTTGTAATGAAATTATACATGAATCATTTAAATTAATATGATATCATATATGATCTTTTAACATTGTTTTTTAATAATATCTTATTATTATCGTCGTTTCAGGTGTTAACTGATTAGATTTCCTTTATATTATTTGTTATGTGAGCCAGATTTGTTATGGATGGGATGTATATTATTCATATCCATAATTATATAATGTCTCTAAAAATTATTTTTAATCATCAAATGAAATTTATTCTCTAATGGATACGATGGGGACTAAATACCATCACCTTCATGGAGACGGTAGTCCGTACGTAAACACGAATGATGATATCATTATTTTTATAATAAATTAATATATAATTGGATGGTATATCAGACATACAGAATCATTATCATGTTATATTTATTATTTACATCAATTACACATCATTATCATACCATCCAAATAATAAAGTTTTGAATAACATTGACATCATGACGTGGAGAAGGTAAGCCATACGCACACACGTATGGTGACATGTCATTCAGAGTATGGATAGAATACTGAATATGTATGTAATATATTTATAATAACCTAAAATTATATATAAGATACTGGAGTTATTTTTGTATAATGGGAATAATAAAGAAAGTAGAAGTTGAATTGGAATGGAACTTGAAAGAGGGTGGTGAAAACATTACCTCTTCTTCGTGTTCTTCCTTTTGATTTCATCAAAAGTTCACCTTATGTTAGATTTTTGATCAAAATAAGGCCTCTAGTATGAAGTGAGAGAATTTGAGAGAATATTTGGGTAGGGTTTGGTCGAGCCAAAAGGCATTGATGGTGTAAATTAGAGAGAAGGGGGAGTTCCCTTTTATAAGAGGGGTGAGAGGAACCTTTGGAAAAACTAGAAATATTATTTTAAAATAAATTTATATTATGTTTATAATGACTCCAAAGTAGATTATTGAAAGGTTTAGGTGGGTATGGGTTTAAAGGCTTTCAGAAAGTACATTTTAGACTGGTTTGGGTCACTATATTAACCTTATCCTTTAGTTTTAACTCTAAGTTAATTAGTTTGACATTTACCATGTCTCTTTGTATTTTTATATTATAGGGTTAATAAACTTGATATAAACTTCAAATAGACCCCCAAGTGGTCCATTAATAATATATTTATCATGATATAAGTCATATGGCCAAACATTACATTTTTATGAATTGAATATCAATTATTAAGTTAATAAATATATTTAAAACTCTTTTATGTCAATTTTCAATTCATGTGGAACTCAAAACAATATTAATACCAATACAAATCTTCTATAATATTTATACTCCTTTTTTAACTAATTCAATACTGATATCATGTTTTAAAAAAATTCCCTAATATCATCAAAGTGTATTCTACACAGAACATCACACTTAACTACAAGATAATACATCATATGAAACTTCATAGTTATATTTATAATCATCTTAAAAGAGATATATTATCCATAAACCATTTTACTCCATGAAGCATTATATCCTCTAAATAAAAAATATCTTTAGATATATTATTTTCCTTCACCCTAAATATATATATATTTATTATTTAGTAATATTAATAAAACACAAAAAAAAGTTTAATAATTTTTTAATCATAGTAGAAACTCAATAATTTCATTAAAAAAAATTATATATGAATATATATTCATAAAAATTTAGTGTAAAATATTCATTTATCACATTCATAATGATATAATCCTACATCTAATCTCCATTCATTTCTATAATCCACTTCTATTATTCAGAACTCAATATATAATGACACATTTAATGGGAACATAAAATTTATCCTCATCAACCCGATTCAACTCAAAAAAATAATTACAAGATTCCCTAACCATAAAATAATGTCATACATCATATTTACTTCATCGAGTTTTAAATAAATACAACTTACCACCATGTTGCTTAAAAAATATTCCATTTGGATTTATTTCTAATACCAATATATAGAATTTGGGTCAATATGTATGTTTCACTTTCTTATCTATCGCCTTATTTAAAAAAACAAAAATAATCCTTATTTAGGATGGTATAAATTATTTAAAATACATGTCTTATCAATTATTCTAGTCAACGTTCACATTTGAATTTCTCAATGTAGAAAACATGTGGGTATAATTTAAAGTCCATGAATATCTATAAAAATCATCAATATGACACCAATAAAAATTTTCATTCCTAGGGGATATTCAAATAGATTAAAAAGCTAATATCAATTTGTAAATATATTCTCATGAAATGTTCAACCTAAATTCATGTGATTTTTTCTACAAAATATTAAAAAATAGTAAAAATAACAATAATATTAGGTTTCATAAATTAGGTATTGAACATATCTAATTTATATTATTATCTCTCATATATATGATTAATTATGATTATATAACATTATATAATAATTTATACTTATAATACAATACTAAGTGAAAATAAAACAATACAATTTCATTGAATTTTTATAATTTCATTATAAAAAATATCCAAATGGAATGAAATATAATTTCTATTATCTTTCACTAATTTATCCCCCTTATGAAATATATTATAGCTTCAATTTAGCATCACAGATATGTTTATAAAATACCATTAAAGGTAACAACTATTGATATCGCTCCAAAATGGAGACTTCTATCATTTTATGAAGAGTTTATCCGTATTGAAATTTTTATCATAACCCTCTTGGATCATAAATGAACATCAATTCCATTAATTAAAATAACAAAAAATATGCATGGGAACAAGATGGTTATGAAAATAAAAATTTGTTTGGGAAATGATGTTTGTATTTTATTCTCAAACATATGTGTATATATAATTAATATACTTCTTTAAGGAACTATACATTCTATATTATCTAATTTTAAATATTTCATTTTTCATTAAAAAATTATTCTTATTATCTTTTTCATTTACTTATTTATGTAGAATTACCTACATAGTAGCTTCCATAAAAAAAGATCCATCCCTTTCCAAATTCTACATTTTTAGAATATCCCCTTTTGATGGCATCATGATAAAATTGTTAATATAATTTTGACTAGCGTGCTTACTCTTCCTACACAACTCTGCATAGATTTTCGAGTTATCATTTTTAGGAAATATCCAATGAAATTATACTTCCTCATGTTGAATTTATTTCTTACATGTACCACATAATTGTTTTTCATTATACAAAATTATTACCATTTCAAATTGTTCACAAAAAGTTATCATACATTATTTTTTAACATGCACAACATTCTTGGATCTTCCACAAGGTTCCTCATAAATTTTCTACAAAAACCAATCCTATTTTTTATTTCATAGATCGATTCTTCATTTTTTGATATATTTTAACTAATTACATTAACACGTGTGGATTAATTTTAAAATTTTATAGTTATTCCTCTTTTACATATTTAATATATTGCTTTTATTCTAGGATTACATTCATTATGGGATTCAAAGAGTATTTTTGACAACATTATTATTATTTTTATTGAACAAGGGTTACTCACCTTCAATTATTGTCACTATATGATTATATAGTCTTATTATATAAATAAATTTATTCATATTCTTTGTTGACTATTGAAATAATTATTCTCTATTAATAACACAGGTTTGGGATTTCTATAATGATTTAAAAAGCTCCCATATCTATTAGAGTTGAATATATTTTGATCAAATATATTTACACTTATTTTCATCTCATATTTGGTCATTCTTTATATAGTTTTCTACTGAAATTAAAATTTTAACAAACTATTATATGAAAAATATCCATGTTCCTATCATTTTTTTATAACAACTACGAACAAAAAAATTTATATTTTTCTCTAAATACTAATCTTGTTAACATAATAACATTGCTTTTTTTTCTGTTGAAACACTATTATTTTGGGAATATTTTAGGTATAGAATTTTTATAAAATTATTTTAATCCATAAAAAATTTAATTATGAGTTACTCAACATTTTTACTAATACATTTTCCACAGAATTTCTTTTATATCCATCACTGTTCATGAAACAAACTCTCATATGAATATTTTTTTATAGAAAGAGGTAACCATTTATAATTATTATGCAATAGGATTATCATCAGATGTTCTAAATATTATATTTATAAAAATAAAGGCATCTAACCCAAATGATACTCTTCTATAGATTGAATGGATGAATCCATTTCCCAGTTGACTGTGAAGAATCCACATGATAAATTTACAAATTTTCAATTTTGATTTCAAGATCAAGACACTTAATATTGAGGATATTCATTCAATCAAAATTATTTTTTTCAATATTCAAAATAAAAACATGATCCTTTAAATATTATCCCCATGAATATTTCAATGTTATCAAAATTAATTATAAGGATCCATTATATTATTTGTATTGACTCCCAATTCATAATCAACTTTGAACTTTATTTATCCAAAATGTGGGAATTTTAATTATGTTTTTTTGAAAAATGTTGGGGTCAAACCCTCAATATATTATGAAAGAAAAGACCTATTTAGACTGGGTAGAGGGTGACCCATTACATAGCCCGAAGGCCCATGGCCATGTGGCTTGCATACAGGGCTAGAAAGCCCATTTTATTCCCAATGGACCCCTCAGTGAATAGTACTGCTACAGTACACGTACCACCGCTGCTATTGTACCTGCAACATTCCCTCTTCCACTATAGTGCTGCCGCTGCTACAGTCCACCGCTGCTACTGTGCAACTACAGTGACCTACTACAATGCTGCTATAGTGCCCTGCTACAGTACTCGGGAATTCTCCCCTTCCCGGATTTGATCATGGGTCTTTTGGATGCCAAGTAGAAGCCTGAACAACATGGGTACAATCTCGTTGGAGGGGAATTTTAAATATGTTTCTATATTGAAAATAATTTCATTGGGTTTGAATCTATGAAATTTTTTTGAATTATAAATTCACATAACTTTAAGATATATAATATATAACTATTTTCATTACATATTATGGTGACATGCATGATCATCATTACCTTTTGGTCAAGATATTTTCCATTATTGTCATATTATTCTTCAATGGGGTGATCTCCTCCTAAATGTATTTTAAAGAGACATAAAATACCTAAATTTATTCATGAAAATCATATAAGTATTTATATCAAATAATATATGAATCATCATTCGATTACTTGTAGGAATGATCTTACACTCTTGTAATAATTTCATATAGAGAAAAATTTTGAAAATATTTTTTATCTGTCTCTTAATCACATGAATTATATGATAATTTTTATATAGAAGTGTTTTAATTATTCAAATGTATATATTTAACTAAAATTTATTATCCTTATATACTATACCTCATTTCTTCATTATAGAATCCTGTGAAATTTGACTCTTATTTCTATTTACAATAGTGGAAGGAATTTAATAATTTCTTTATTTTTTTCATTTTAATATCCATAAGAGTATTTTTTGAAATGATAAATTGATCAGTAGTTGATACCTATTATCCCGGAATGTAATTCCTTATAATATTGGATGAAAAACTCAAATCTTTAAAATCCTTAAATATTTAGTTTTTTGATAATCTATGTAGATGTTAAACTATAACCTTGATAATAATATTTATTCCACAAGGATTGGTGTACCATGCTGAGTGGGGTTAATAAATGTGTTCTCATTTTAAAAAGTATCCCATTCCCCCTCACATATACACATATTCTATGAATATATATCAGTGTAATTTTCTCCACACACCTTTGGTATGATTCAATTTAATGATTAATAGTAAAATAAGACCACAATATATACATGAATTTGATTATGGGGTTTCCCTAAATTTTGGATGAATTCATCCTTAGTGTATGGTAATTATTAAACCATCCACAAAAATTCACTTTTATTATGAATATAAAAATATATTGAATGGAATTACTTTGAAAATTTAATAATAAAAAGCCTAAACTAGGTCACATAAATGGAAAAACATTATTATTTTTCACACCCTAAAACCTACCATGTCCTCCACTAAATATAATATATTTGGATGGATCTTCTTAAATGTGTGATAATTAGTTAAGAACATGAACTCTCTCAAAATGATAGTTTTATTCAACTTCCATGATATTCAGTAATCATTATGTGGCAACCACTATTGTACAATACTCATAGAGATGACTCACATTTTTTCTTTCCTAAAATATAGGTAATTATATGATGGTATTTTCCCTTATTCAACATGTATGATATTTAGTTGGTAGTATACTATCTAGTCTCTCTCTCCCTCTCTCTCCATTATTATTCATAATCACATATGGATAATTGAATCAAAAAATTAATTTAATGGCTGAAGTGTTACTTCTCTCTCTATTAATTACATCTTCTTCTCTTTCTGTTTTTATGATATACTAATCACATCACCATGATATTGTTTTAATTCACTGAATATGAAAACCCATCAATATAGTTAAAACTATCTTATATAATGTGAATAATTTAAACTCATTTAAATATCCATACTTCTCATAAAATAATTTCAATGATATTCTTCAATATTAATGATATATAATAATTACTAGGATGCACAAATGATTTTCTCCTTCATATTATTAAATATTAAAAAACAACATTATAATAATATTCAAAAATATTTATATCTTAGGTAACTCATATTCTCATAATTTAATTCCATTTAAACATAGTCATTTCACCAATATGATATCCCTTAATATCATGGTTTAATACCTTAAAATATTTCCAATATATGAAATCATATCTTTCCATGTGTGCGAGATTTTATGAACAATCTATCTCATGGTAAGGGATATAGATTCAAGGTGAAATCAACTTCATCATATCATAAAAATTATCTCTTATTGAATCACTGTTAACCACCATCAGCTTCATGATATTTAAAACACGAAAGAATAACTTAGAATTATCTGAATTATAAGTCTATAATTATCATATTTTTTCTAAACCAACAAACATTTACGTATCATGCTAAATATCATATTATGCCTTAATTATATCAGTCACCATGTAATTATGTATTAAATATCCATCATAGATCTAGTTGTATAGTTATGTATAATCTTTTAAATCTAACTTATCTATTGTTAAAAATGACATATTCTATGGAATCTCTTATGTTTCATTTGAAAATTCTAAGGGAACCATATAAATAATTTGTATTACTAGATAAAAATGTATGTATAGTTTATTTTTCCCTTACGCTTGAGATAGAATGTTCATGCATTACAGATTAATACTTATGTATTTGGTGTAGATTCAATACCATTCAAATTTATAGTCATCAATATATGGGAAGCCCTTATGTATTTCAATTCACAAAGTGTAACACATACGTATTTCCTTTTCCTCCGGGAAACCATTAAATATTTCGTTTACCATAGATTCCTCTCTATTTTGACTTATGTATGGTGGAGGTAACCCATTCATATCTTAGTGAAGCTCAATATTTTTGTACATTCTCGGTCATCCATCAATTTACCCTTATATAATCTCCATGAAACCATATGTGGCACTATAAATATTAGTGTAACTCTTATGTACAGAGTGAACAGTCATAGTAACTATTACACAACTCTGTGGCTCAGTCCTTTTCAATTTTTGTAGAAAAATAAAAATATCATGTATGATTTATTTACTCTTTTAAATCATCTCATGATTATGAAAAATCATTTCCTGATTTATAAACATCACTCAGATCATTCCCATCCACATTATTTATTCTAAAATAAAATAAAAAGACCTTAATAGTTTTTTAATGATTCATGAATATTTTTATAACATTTTAGAAGAAATTTTAAACTAAAAACATCATGAAAACGTAGTAAAGATTCAATGATGATCCACTATGAATTTTTCAATTAATTTAGTAGATGTTTCAAATTCAACTCAATTTCTTAAACATTATCTAAGTTCCATGTACATGTAAAAGAATTCTTCACATAAGATAATACTTATGATGGAACATTATATCTATATTTCTCATATTTTTAACAAAACATAATATCCAACATTCAATATACTCCGTGTAACATTACTTCCTAACATTCATAGGACTTATTTAATAAATTTAGAACTTGAAGCTTTAAGCAGAAACATCACACATAATTGATCTTTTCCACCAATTAACTAATGTATAATTATTATCTAGTGTTGGTAGAAAATCAATCACTTATTCCATATTTTTTATATGTGAATGGATCTCTATAATTATTTAATGGAAAATATTCTTTTTTCATTTAAATAATTTCATGAACTCAATTAAATGATCCATGTTGTTTCTAAAATCCTCATCCACTGTTCATAACTCATCATATAATAATAACACGATTGGGAACATCAACCTTTTTATCATAAACAAGCTTTGTCTCTCTAAAATATTTCCTAGATCATATTATCAATACTATTATTATAATGATTATTAACTTAAATATTATTGATAAAAAATATAACACAACATCAAATCTGTAACATCCCCTAATCTAGAAATCTCTTATATAGACGAAGAGTGTTTGTTATGGGACCTCAATCGCAACACCCCATATGCTAGAGGCTAAAAAATATATGTTAGGGGTGAAATGTATAGTGGGAATACAAAACACCAAAGTACGAAGTTTCATTGAATTAGAAAATAAAATAAAATAAAATAAAATCAATGTATAGACATAGTGAAAGAAAACAAATAAAATCCAAATAAGTAATCCAATAAACAATGAAGGAATAATGTTATGATGTGATGGATTCTTAATAAATTTCATTCTATAACAATAGAATAAATTGTCTTGAAAAAACAAAAGAATGACTCAAGGTCCCCTGTCATAAACACCATGTCAGTCCCACCACCAAACTCTATCCCTTAAACAAAAAAATAATAAACTTCATAGTCCTTTTCCCGTGTCCAAACCCACATCAACATAATCTTATTGGGTTCTAAATGGTATCTCTAATGGGGTTTGAATATAAATACATAGGACTACACAATAGGGACTAAATAAACAAATCTAAGAAGAAGTGTATTCAATAAAGTGATAAATGGAGTATTAATTAATTCAATAATTAATAAAATACAACAATATCCTTCATCGACTTCCACTAAATGGTTAGCATGTTCCTAATCCATACTTTCACATGCCAAAATATCTCTGAGAATGTCCAATAGCCATGACAACCACAAAAATATAACCACAGAAATGTCACAATAATATGGTTCAGTGACCTATAAGAATTACAGCATGGGACTGGGCATATCCTACTCACTCTAATTATCACACCATGGAACTGGGCCAAGACCACTCAATATCAACATTATAGTATATAAGTGTGTAGTTTCTATGGATGGTCTTGATATATAGGATTTCATTATAGAAAACATGTCTTCTAAAATATTAAGGATATCACAATATACGATCATATATATATATATATATCAGTGGTTAATTATCAGAATTACCATTTATTTTCAAATACCACATTAATTTATCAAAAAATTTATTAATAATTATACCAATAAAAAAAAGGAACAATTGCAGTATTCTATAATAAGATATCACCTATGTTCAAATGTAATTACGGACACACCTTAATACATTTTCTAATATAATTATATTTATTCTTCGTACACCAAATGGGTATCCAAAACTTTGGTCCAAATTCATTTGAAAATAAAGGACATCAATGAATAATCATTTTAATCAATTTAATTGATTTGGGAGTACACTAAAGTAGAGTAATCTAAATATTTTTTAAAATTGGAAATTATCAAATGAAAGGGTAATGATTTAGATGCCCTACCTTTAACCAATTATCTAACAACTCTCCCAATGGTCAACGCCCATGAGGAAGAAAGTCTGGATGATTCTAATGAGGCTCGAATATTAAAACTAATAATGATCAATACCAAAAGTGAAACCGGTAAAGGGGTTTCACCGAAATTGTTAGAGTAGAATGAATAAATGGATTAACCATATTGAAAATATTACTACAGATTTATAACATAAACAGGATGCCTAAAAGGAAGTTTGGCAGCCCAAAATTTCCTGGAAAATTCCATTGAGTCTATAAAAGAATATTTTCAACTGAAAAAATGAGAATTCATCCACATATCATGTTAAAAATTGATGGTCGAGGAATTACATAATGTGTAACATAGATACACGACGTGTAAATATTTTTAATAAAATAAAAAAACCCATCTTCTAGGATTTATTTTATTAAAACCCATTAATAATTGGATGACATGTAATCCGATTAACATCATTTAAATGTTCTGAAGATGTATATTAATATCAATTTTTCTTTTCCACTTATAAAATCTTCTAATTCATAATAATATACCCAAAATAATTAAAATCATTAACCCATTTATACATGGACATAATTATCTCAAACAATCATACATCCCAGAATATTAAGACATTTCCCCCCAAAAATCTCTCCACATGGATCTTATTTGGTTTTCTAAGGATTAATCACAACCCAATACTATGTTAATTAAAATGATACGATTCCTTGATAGAATCACAACCGAAAAAGAAGATAACAAAAAAAAAATAAAGAAGAGACATACCTGGAAGAGGATGAGATCTTTCTACCCCCCACATTATAATAGATCATCCCTAAGCATCTCAAATCATCACTATCAGGTCGTAGAGAAAAATTCTAGATAATATATCCACATATCATACATCCTATCCTTTCTGTCCTCTTGAAATCTCACATTCTTCAACTGTACAATAACAATCATTATTGTGTGACCTTGATGATATTTCTCACTACATTCTATAACCTATATCAGATTTTCCTCAAAGACACATTAGCATGATTCAAAAATTCTACTACATCTATCACATGGGAATGGTATTTATGATATCTCAATACATGTGAAATGTAGAACATGCCATTCATAGAACTGTAGTGATTTGGAAGGGATAAACGGTACTTCACAAAATAGACCATATCCATTACTTCAAACAGTCCAACTAACATGGGTGCTAGCTTTACCAGTTTATGGATATGGAATTGGCGAAGTATAGTTGATAACCAAAAGAAACCAAGATTACTAAACAAGAATTATAGAGGTCATCTATAGTGGTAAGAAAAATATATTTTCCTTATCAACACGATCACCAACCGCTATCTGATCAACTGAAACTATTCAGTGGTCTCCAACTTGAGACTAGGCCTAATAAGTGTACACTCACATTAATTTGTAAAAAAATGTGGTGAATGGTGTGTCTATCTATACAATCCCACAAAGGATTACATTTTTATAGAATCTTGGAATATATTATTAAATGAAATCTCAATGACTGCCATATGTTTCTCCGAATAACAACAAAATCCAAAACAATGGCTCATTACATATCCTCCAGAACATGAATATTCAACTCCAATTGATAATTAGTCATTGGATGATTGTATATTCTTAAATTAAATTTTGATTTAGATCCCTTTTAAATACCATAACAGAGATAATATTTGAATTGAAAATCTCTATCTAAAACTATGCTCAAAGAAGCACCATAAAACTGAACCACCTCTCACATTTAAAGACATCCCATAACACCAACTATGATGATATCTCAAATTGGTAATGAGTGGGCTACCTTAGTCAGTCAATTCACAATTACCAATAAAGCATCATAAGTATGTTTTTTTCAGTAATACTCTCACAAAATTTATCATGACATCATCCCATTTCAACTCCTGAATGGGTAAATTATAAAATATATTTTCTAGCCTATGATGCTATGATTTAAACTCTTTAAAAGAAGAGAATCAATCCAATAATTTTCCACATCATTCTACATTCCTAACCACCAATACAAACTATGAATATCCAGATTATTATTTTCAAACTGGGATTCACAACACAACTATAAGAATGAAACTCTCTGATCACCTCCTCACACGAGTCCATTTTAACTCATACTCAGCAATAGAAAAGAATAGAATTTATACTACTGAGGGATCATCCTAATGGAATCTCCCTACTTTAGAATTTTCCTCTCAAAAATAATCCCCCAAATACAAAAAATGATCAGTATTATTATAGAAAAAAATCATTCATGTAACAAGTGTCAGAGTCGGATTCATTTATCCCAGAGACTCTAAATCATCGTGATGCATGTCGGTCATAATGGACATTATCCATCCCTCATCACAAGAATGTCACACTACCTCTATATGTGTCTTTCACCTCAAATTTTATGCAACAAAATTTCCCTTTTTATAGTATATAAACCCATTTAATGTCTAACTACTGATGATACACTACCCAACTCATATTCCAAAGGTTAATGAATCTCTATGAAAATATATACCTTAGCATCTTATGAAATGTGTATACCAAAAACCTCTAACCCGTAATATAACATCTCCATCATCTCATTGGGAATGTACCTATATTACTAGCATAATATCATGAGTAGTATAATTACCCTCTTATAATCTTATATTCTTAAAGACATAAACAACAACTTGATCCTCCTATATTGGAGTAAATTTGATTATAACTTTGGAAGCATCATATTAAATAGTATAATCCTTACACATCACTTATACTTTGAGAATAATTGATGAGGTAAACATTCTATATATCTCTTAAAATATCATTTAGAAGTATTAGACAAGAAAAAAACTACCCCTTTATTAGTCATCCCATACATTGGTGTTGGAAAATGGGGGAAATCCAAGACAATGAACTAATAGTAACCTCCTATATAGAGAGTGTTCTGAATTTTGACGATGTTATGAGGTTGTTCTAATGATATCATATCTTTGAATTTATCTAGGTCCACTGAAACTCTTATCTTTACGATGACCTAGCCCAATGTAATTTATTAATCTAGAAAATGTATTTGGTTATCTTGGGGTATTGTTGATGCTCTCTCAATGTACTGAAGATGATGCCAATATTATAGTCATGATCGTATGATGAATTTGATTACAGTATGATTTATTCAATAAAAAATGATAAAAAACATGTCCATAAAAGGAGGAATGACCCCATTAATTAAGGCTAAGAATACCACTGATGTGTAAGTCAACCCAAAATGCGTCACTACAAATTTATAAAATCCATTCCTACTCCTAAAACCTGTTTGAGGTATGTTCGATGGATTCAATATAAACTGATGATATCCTGATCTTAATTCAATATTGGAGAGGATCTTAGTACCTATCAACTAATCGAAACGATCATGAATTCATGGAAGAGGATACCAGCTTATGACAGTCATCTGTTTGAACCTCTGATAATCTATATACAAGCACAAAGACCCATCAGCCTTGTAGAGAAAAGAACTAGAGAACCGTAGGGAGATGTACAACGTTTTACAAATCCTTTTTATTCAATATAATTAAATATAATTTAAACTCCCAGATCTCTTCAGTTTCCATTCAGTTAGGAGGGGTAAAAAATAAATCTTTTCTTGACACCAATACGATTGTGAACTTGATCTCTCTCTCAAGAAGTAATCCATTGAAATACTCAAGAGAAACATATTGAAAATTGTTTATCATTGGTTTAAATGAATTTGGTTGTAATCCATCATTTTCAAGGGTATGACCGTATATATAATCCATGAGACAATATATTCTTCAATGAATTTGTCCTACATTCCCAACCTGACGATCACACTCACACTGGTGAGAATAAGTAATTTTTCCATGTATAAGAAGGTATCTATCATACTTAAATAGTCGATATGTGCATGATATAGAATTATATAATCCATACAAATAATATAGTTGGAGCATTTCATTACCAACCTTAATGGTTCCCAAAGGAATGAGTAACCACCAATCACTATAGAGAACACCTTGGAACCTTTTATAATGTTTTATTTCACTCCCAATTGTGTGTCAATGGATAAAACCCCACCTAATCATTCCTCATCCAATACCAACTGATTTTCAAAAACATATGATTGAAAAAATGTTATTCACCTCTATAAGAAAATAATGGTAGATGATATAAGAATAGTACCTCTAATTGTAGATGTTCATCCAACCACGCTATCCATATTAGTATGCATAACGTTCAATTGACTTATCCTAATTCACTGGGTTATAATATAACTATGCAGAGAAATATACATTTCTTAGTACATCTTATCATGAACAAGGGTACCACATATACTCCCTCAGCCTAAAAAGCATATGGAATTATAGCTACCAGCCTTTGGAGGAGTAGTGAATCCCCTTATCGACTATAGTTATTGAACTAATTATATGCCTATATTCTTCATTTGAAAGTTACCATAAAACTAGTAAAGATGACCTAGTATACCACAAATATGACAATCAACTACTAGTAAGGACACTATGAGCGCATGTGTCAAAACATAACACACATATATCATTGGAACATAACATGGTCTTAATATTGTTTTCAACTACCATGAGATCTCTTCCAAATACATCCTTGGAAGAATCTATCATAGGATTTATTATTACCACTTTAAAAAGAACTCGAATATCACCCAACTGAAATAGCATGACACTTCTTAGGGCCCCTCTTAGATTCCCTTCTATGATGAGTGCATAGTTCATGAAATCATCAATGTTCATTAAAAATCATTTAGAAAGGGCTTAATAACATGGGATATAGTTTCTTAAAAATTTCACATCCTATATATCTCATCATCTTTAAAATAGGGCTCAATTTACTTTTATTCAATAAAATGTCCATCACAGTCCAACACCGACCCTCCTTCCTACGTCTGATGCATGAACTCACGAGATTTTTCTTCCTTCAATGTATCAAGTTTGAAATAGAACAAGAGCATCATATTCATGTCATTTCAACATAGCTCATCCAACATCCCATTTTTTCAATAGCATCTGATCAACTCTTTGTAGGTCCATGACTCTTATACATAGAAGGATTCACCCTTTTATCAATTGGTGTCTCATGTAAATATAGATCATCTCGATTTAATCAATCAAGGACTTGACTATCAAGGTTCCTCTACCTTAGTAAAAATAATTGCATGATGAAGTTGAAACTCTCTTGTTAACTCATACATCGATGGAATGATATGGGAAATCCCCCTTCCCATAGATCTGATGAGCCTTAAGAAACTGTCATTAAGAAAAAAATCTATATTATCCATAGAAAATATAGTATGATTGTGTTGAACTTCATTATTAGTGTATTTGTTTCCACTTTCATGATTATTACATTGAATATGGTGATGATTAATTTTCTCGAAAAAGAAATGCACACAGCATAGAGAACCGGATGGAAACCAGATATACCCCAATTGGTGACTACAACAGATAACCACTAACTCATGGTCACTCTAGAATTGTCTTACATGTGTTTTAGCGTGAAAATAAAACTCATTTCATTTATCTATTTAAACTAATATCATATATCATTGTGCAACAGAAATGTTTACATCACTATAAAAAATAGATATGTTCATATAAATAACAATTCATGTCAATATATCCCAATATTTTTATTATGATTCATGTATTCTCATATTTTTCCATAAAAGGAAATGAGTACAAATCTCATGAAACAAATAAATTATAAAATAATAACCTCAGACCACATGTGAATCACCCAAGGTGAAATAACATCAACTCTAATTAGAACACAACATGAAAAACAATCCCATCCATGGGAACTCAGAATTTATCTCTTGCATTGTTTAGATACACCCAAGAAAAAACTCATAAAAATGTCCCAACACATCTTAGTCTCCTTTATACATTTCCAAAATAGTAATGAAGTCAAAAATAAAACCCAATCTATTGATACCACTTTGTAACATCATCCAATCTGGCACTCCCTCATGTGGCTGAAAAATGTTGGCAATGATACCTCATGTGTTCCTACCCATATGCTATTGGCTGCCGACTAGTAGTAGTGGTGTGGAATGTATAGTGGGGAGACTATACACCTAGGTATAAATTTTCATAGAAGTAGAAAGTATACGATAAAAATAAAATAAAATAAATTTATAGACATAGAGTAAGATAAAGTAATAATGTAATTATGAGTTGGGATATAGGTAAATTTAATAACAGGACAATATATGAAAAAGACTACCACAATAAAAAAAAATATTTATAAGGCATTGGTCACTAACATCACATCGATCCCACCACCAAAATATTTCCCATCAAGAAACAATAAATCAACTACACAGTTTTTTTCCCATTTTCAAACATGTATCCCAATAACATTCTTAGGTGACAAATGGTTGACCAAATAGGGTATGAGTATAACTCATTTGGTCGAGACCACCATTTCTAAATAAAATAGTATAATAATAAGTGAATGAAATAAATCGATAAATCATGTTTTTATTAATTAATAAATTAATAAAAGAAAACAACCTGCTTAAGACTCCTGTCAGAATATCTCTATGCAGGTATTATGACCACAAAAAAAAACATCCATATAACCAAGATTAAAGAACCTTATTAAGAACTATTCTATAATATCAATGTGCTTGTATTATGGCCATTCCACCCACAACCCAAGGACCGCTGATAATATATAGTAATCCGGGTGAAATCCCTATAAGAATTACATTATCCGTGTTATTTGCTTATAAGAAGTACAACATAGAAAATAGAAATGTCATTCTCTTTATAATCATTACAACATGGTATTGGTCTGAAGAAACTCCATAAAATAATTAAAACATATATGTGTGTAATTGATGTAGTCTAGGTCGATATATAAGAATTTAATCAAGGAACACAAGTCATATCAAACAACATGAATATCACAATATAAAATCATATTTTTCAATTGTTAATTATGTGAATTACCATTAATCATTTAAATACCACATTCATTTATATCACAATGGGTTAGCAGTTATATCAATTGGAAAAGAAGTCACAATTTACGTATTCTATTACAATCAATCACCTAATGTCCCAAATAATTCCAAACACACTTTAAGTCATTAGACCATTCAATTATATTTATGGTTTTCTCACCCAATGAGTATCCATAAGTCAACTCAATATCTGATTTAAAACTATATAATTTCATGAATAATCCATTACAGGGATTGAAATGATTTGGACTCACACAATGTTGGTGAAATCATAATATTTCATAATCTTTCACAATTATCAATCTATTGTGTTAAGACATAGACAACATGCCTTCAACCAATGACCCAACAATGATCCCAACGGCCAAAGCCTAGGAGGAAGAAGGTGTTGATGATTCAAAAGAGGTTCCCAGATCAAATATTCTTTTTATCAAAACCAACAAAAAATTTTCTCATTGTATTTAACAACAATGGTTGGAGAAAATGGAATATAAGGGAGAAACCTAACCGGGAAGAATTATCAAGTATTTCTCAAAAAAATGGGGCATTCAGAAGGGATATTGAAACCCTAAAATCATATAGATAATTTCATATGTTTGGGAGGAGAAGAGATATATCTAAAAATGATAATTCATCCACATGGCATGTTTATGAAAAAATGTGGGGGAATTACATGGAGGGTAATGTATTTACATGTTCTGATAATATTTTTAATATAAAAAACAAAAAATTCACCCCACAACATTTTTTTTGTTAAACCATCAAACAATTACATGATATATATTCCTCTAACATGTCATGTAAATGTTATACATATTTTTTTTATCCCATTTTCCCATTAACACATTGAACACCCTTTATATAATCTCAAATTACAATGACCCCAAGAAAACCATGAACTTGTTTGTACCCAGACTACATTAGCTCAAAAATGCATACAACCTTGAACGTTAGGTTACCTTCCCCAAAAATTCTTTCCATATGGATCCACTCTATTTTTCCATCGATTAATATCAACCGATGAATGTTTTTATTCAAAAAAAAATACATTAAATACGAAAAAATAGAAATTAATGTTAATTAAGTACACAAAGAGAGAGGTACATGGAAGAAGATGGGATAATACAAAAATGGGTTCAACATTTACATGAAAAATCATTTATATAAATTTTTTTTGTTTGAATTCATAGTTATCCTTGAATTATATCAGTTGAAAATTAAAATCAATGATTCTTAAAGGTTCAATGAAAAACATTTTTTAATACATTATATAACATTCTTTTTAACAGAAAATCATAAAATGCAAAAAAAAAATATTTCACCAATTTGATTCAATAATACTAAATTAATTATATTTGTGATTTACTTTAATGATAGACCAAGTAAGATAAAATTATATTTTATACAATTAATTATTATATTTCAATGTGGTATGCATCTAGGGAATTATTTTTATTGTTATTTTTTAAATTAACCTTGACTTTTTTCTCAGATATACAAACCATGATTATATACACTATTATATTAGTGGAAATATCACATGATATTTGAAAATATGATCATACTACTAATATAAATATTCATTCAATATTTTTTCATTTTAGAGATTCCCAATGATCACGAATTTAATTTTAATTTTTTTTCAAATCTAAAATGAAAATACATTAAATCCTTTAGTGATATTAAATCATAATAAAATCTAGAGATACAAATTTATTATTCATATTTTAAATGTTAGGCTATTTGGATCAAGTGAATATGGATGTTTTCCTTGTATTACTTTAGAGTCCAATCAAAATTGGATACATTTGTTTTATTATAAATAAAACATAAGGTATAATTTAATTATTATTGTATTTTTATATTTTACTTTTCTAAAATATTTTATTATAATAACATTTTAATGAATTATATAATCTATTTTGTATGTCTATTTTATAAAAAAACAACTTTAGGTTTTTAATGACTATTTTCCAATATTTAAAATCTTATATAGTTAGTTACAATGAGTGGTCATAAGTGTTATTGTTTTTAACTAATGAATTAAATACAAATCAACTTAAATATATATATATATATATATATATATATATATATATATTTCTTTTCAATATATCATTTATAATGTTATTAATGTCTTCTTTAACTAAAATGATTTATGTTTTTGGAGGTTTTTTGGGGAGGAAAAAAATGCGTAGATGGTTTATTTTATTATTTTTATCATGTATTACATTATAAATAAATAAAGAAAAATACTTAAATTAGATATATATTGCGCAATTTTCATATTATATACATCAACATGAAGGTTTTTTGTACACCTTACATGGAAAAAGTCAACATTAATTTTATATCAGATGATATTCCATTGATTTGTATTATGAAAATATGAATTGGGTATATTACTAATCATGGATAGAACATAGTCTAATACCACGATAGAATTTTACAGCATGTGGGAAAATTTAGATATCATGTACCATGAATGAGTAAGATTGATATAATTTATAGTCATGAATGGACCGCATGTTTGGTCATGATAATGCATAATTAATTATCTACGTTCTGATAAAATTGATAAATATATGAGATACATATACATGTTTTAGATGATCATTGATTTTTACTCATACATAGTGTCATTGTAAATGGAATGTGTTCACACATACAAATGTGTCCTTGATTAACCAATGTAATTGTTTTGGAATTATATTATTAAATTATAATGATGAATTTTATTATTATTTAATTAAGTATTACTTATGAAATAAAAAATAAAATGGGTAACAAAAATGATATTTTATAATTTTGGTTCATTTTTTAGATTATTTTGGAAATATTAAATATAAATAGATAATGTAATGATAAATTTTTTAGGATAAAAATATATAATAAAAAATAGAATACGCTTTAAATTTTGAAATAATTGTAATCATAAAACAAAAAAACACATATACAAAAAAATATAATTAAAAAAAGATAATTTATATTTACATTTATATACATAATATATATAAATATTTTTAAATGAATTTAAATATTTATTTAACAATTATTTTTATTTTTTTGAATCATCCATTCCAATTGTTTATAATGAATTCAAAAATTTCATCAATTTTAATTGGTTATTTCTGATATATTACCATCATAAGCATTGCATACATAAAAAGAACATAAAAACAATTATACATTGTGATGGGTCAACCCTGACATGTCTAGGAGTGATATTAAATGAGATCAATATAAAATTATTACACAAATTCCAATTTAAATCAATTTTTCATTTATAATATATATTTTTCATCCACATAAATAATGACACATAACTAATAATAATAAAAGAAAAAAAACTTAATTTAAATTGTACTAAAAATATAAATTATGGAATGAAATTCATTAATGTATTAAAAATAAATTAATACATAATGACTTTTTTATATTGAAAATAATAAGATTTACCTCGGTGAGGAAGGGGATGAATGACCATATGACCATTAAAAATAGGTAACACTATCCCTAAACCATATATAATTAATTTTTATCACTCTATCATCTACTCCCACTAATAATGATGCACCTTCTCCTCTCAGTGATTATTTTCCTATACACATGTCAATCATAGGATAAACTTGTTTTAATGAACCGCCCCCTTTTCTATTACCCCTCTATAGTTGGAAATAACGAGAAATAGTGGTCCCTAGATTCATGCCTCTAATAGGCCCTACGTTGGTGACTATCATAGAGGGTATCGAAATGATAAAATGGTAGGTGTTACTATATTAATTCACAAGAATCAATATATAATCAACCACCAATCCCTTTCTATAAATGTAAAAAAGGGACCAATAATCCTTCATCTCCATTCAAAAAACATAAAATTCATGTACCTTAAATAAAATAAATATAAATTACATGTGTTAAAACACCTAGAACTAAAAAAATATTCAACTGATCACCAATATTCTTGAAATGTTACTTTAATCCGCGAAAAATTGTCTTGTAAGAACTAAAAAAATTTGGTGGGGTGGCAACATTGGAGAAAATTGTAGGTTCATCCTTTTAAATAGTTTAATATCCAATTTAAATAAATATCCATGAATATGAATGTGTGAAATAAACCATTTATTAATAATAGAAGACAAGTATACATCATAAAACAAGTATGAATTCCAAAATCAACACCATAATCAAATCTTAACTGCCATCAATCAAGAAATATCAATCATATACCCTGGGAATATTAATACCACAACTTCTATTAGAACTATCAACATCATTAGGCTCTGAATAAATTTAGATGAGCTCCTATGTTTCTACTTATGGTAACTCCCACAGAAATCTGTAATGAGAATATAGGATCACCTCCTCAGTAAGTAAAATGGTGCTGAAATGAAATAACAACATAAACCAATCATCAACCATCAACATTTTCCAAAGAACAAAATTCTATTTCATCCAAAAATAATCACTGACCACAAATCACCTCCGATTACAATAACCACATGTCATATCTCATGCACAAACCCCAAACCACAAATCAATATCAAGAATTATCCAAAACAATGACACCATCTTTATATAAAAAATAATGGTCCCAACTATGTATCTCTTTAAAACCATAAATTTTAGGTTAATGTAAAAAAATGAATAGGCCACATTCCCTTCTCCTTTTATGTACACCCTCCATTATCACATCAAATAATTTTTGATAGGGTATTGTGAACATGTATAGAATCACCCACATTACCTACCCTATAATGCACGTGACCACCACATATAATCATCAACCCATTAGTTTCTATTTTATCAACCCCCTTCTATGTACCACTTCTCCGCCATTAATTCAATCACAAAACATTAGAAACATAGAATATTCGCCTCTTTACATAGAATAATATAATCACAAAAAAAACTAACACCTTGTTATAAGAAAAACTACATTTTCAATAATTTACATTATCCATATGAAAACCATAACATAATTTTCCATTTATCAAATTTCATTAAATTCATTATTCTATTGTTTTACTCATTCAAACCCACCCATTTAATTATTAGACGTTATCAAACATAACCATTTCTCTGAAGGAACACTCAATATGGCCTATATACGACTCATAATAAGTCCAACAACATTTACAAATCATTATTATGTTAAATTATCTATATAAAATGATTAACCATTTTAAGGATATTTCTAAGGAATACATCATTTCAAATCAGAAGATAAAAACATGAATAAAATGTAATACATAATATTTTCCATCCCATATGTCAGTCCATTTAATTTTTATGGGATTAATATAGTAATGAAGGATACATGGATTGCAATGGAATCAATAACATAAAACAACTACAATGGGAATAAAACATGGAATTAAATACAATATTATATAATATAAGAACGAATAAATCCTCGATTTCCCCATATATATTTTATCATGTATTTTAGTTGTAATTACTCTATGATGGTAATTTTTTACATGTTCATCCCTTTACCATAAATCAAATCACCTATATAAAACATAGGAACGTACAGTGCATAAAAAATGATAAATTAACAAATATTATTTCTATAGGATTGAAGATATTTCTCATGACCCCTTACCCAAAACAGTTCTTCAAAATTTCATTGAAAATTATGAGAATAAGGACAATAGGGATACCACATTATTTTTCACATATTATAAGAACGTAAAAAAACAAAACTATAGTGATTCCCCATAAAAATCATGTCCCAACATATCTCAACATGAACTGACCCCACTACAATTAATTTCCAATGTATAAATAGATGGAAACCAAGGGTAAGGGTGAAAAAATCAAATAGGATCACAAAATATCAATATATACATTCTTGGAAATTAACACCCCAATATTTTAAAATAACATTACGTTCGATCATGTATACGACCTGAAACACTGAACTAGCATAACAAGTAAAATATATGACTCTTATAAGCTAGCCATTGAATCAAAAGGTGTGAATCATATCGACTTATTTAATATATATATATATATATATAATTTTTCGACAAAATATATTTCTATTTAAATATTAATATTAAATAACCATTCAATTTATTGTAATGTAATTTTATTTTTCAAAATATGTTTTCTTAAAAAATGTTATTTATTTATTTATATAAAATATTATTATAATTAATTTTGATATATCTTAAAAATGAAAATATAAAATAAAATTACTATTTTAAATTATAATTTAAAAATTTACTTATGGATAAAAATTCTTTTTTTAATATAAATTTGACTTTTCGTTGAATAGTTAAAAAACCAGTTTTTATAAATCTGTTATTTCCATTGAATAAATTATTCAATTATTAAGTAAATTTTTTATTATAAATTTAATTAAATTAAAATTATAAATAATTATTAATATTAAATATAATTAATTTTATTTGAATCATATTTATATCATATTTTAGTATAAGTTATTTTTTTGGATTAAAAACAGGTTTTTCTGAGCATACTGTTTTAATGTGAATAATGCTTCATAATGTTAATTAAATTAAAAACCCCCTAATGAGGAAATATTTAAATGGAATTTATATATAAAATATCTATTTTTATTAATATAAATTTATAAAATTATTATTATAACTCATAGAGTTTATATAATATCATATTATGCTTAAAAATTTGATTTCTTAAAAAACAGATTATTCGTCAGAACAACAAGTTTTGCGTTAAATTAAACTCTAGTAATTTTGAGAATTTAAATTGGTAAAATGGATTATATAATTAGAATAATAATTATTTATATTATATAATAGGGTCAACTAAGTGTTTTTTAAAAATGAATATTGAAATAAGTAAAAAGATTTTAACATGGTTAAGGTGAAATCTGATTTATCTGATGGTTAAACTAAAACGATAATGGTTAAAATAACCTATATTTTTATAAATTAAATTTAATGGAAATATTTAGATCTTATATAATCTAATACATAGTAAAATTCAATTTATTATCCTTATTTCCTATGAAAATCCTGGGTACACCATTTTATTTTTAAAAAGTACAAGTGTGCGGCTCACCTCACTTATCTAAGGACACTCATATACTCTCATATTCACATCTAAAAACATTTTTGTTTATTGAAATTTCAAACCGAGTACAAAATTTAATTCCATAACCATTACATAGATCCCCTAGTTTATCATAAAACAATCCTAATAAGGATTGTTTTTGGCTAAACTAAGAAATCCTTTAAAGGAAGAAACATTGCGTATAATCGCACATTCTTATTTTAATTATTCTTTAAAATCCATAAAATATTATTTATTTTTTATGTTATAATAAACCCAATATATCCTATATAATAATTTTCTGTGTTTTAAAATTATTTCCAAAATCCAACACAGATTCCATAAAATGGGAAATGAAACCATTATTTATGTGTACTACAGATTACAACAATGTGAACTCATGTAATCCCTTTTTCATCATTTCCCCTCATAGATTTTTATAATTATTGGTTTAAATTATATAACTCCACTTGTTTATTTTATTTTTTTCAAATGTATTGAATATTGTTTGAATTTTCCATTACATGCAACATCGATTTTAGCATCAACTACATTAAACACTATGTTTAGCATTCTTTACATGAAATATTATGTTTAGAATGCATTACATGCAACACAAAGATTAAATGAAATGTGGAACACTATTAAAATATTAGTATATAAAATGATCATTATAATATATACATTTTAATGATGTATATAAATATTATTATCTAAATTATGAATATATATATAATTAAATATTTTGTGCTGCATTAATTTTAAATGAAAATATAAAAGGTTTTAAAATTATGGAAATGTTTTTATGAAGAACTATTTTTATAAAAAAAACTATGTTTCAACAAAATAAATTATAAGAAAATTTGATGAATTATTTTAATAAAATTTATATATTATATGATCAATAAAATTTTTAACAATCATATTATGGTTTTTCTATACAGTAGATATGAAAAAATCTAATTTTATTCTTAAAAAATTATTTTTCTAAGAAGATGTTTTTCTCCCTTTTTCAATCATATTTGAAAAAAAATTTAAGAAAATTTTAAAAAATAAAAATAAACTAAATTTATGAAGTAATCACTTCATCATTATGTGATGGTGAGTTTTTGAAAATTTTATAAATAGATTAATTTTCTGATTAATAGTGAAAAATAATAAATTTTATCATAAAAATGCTTTTGGTTGAATTAATTATATGTTAAAATATATATTACATTGTTTTCGAAGTAAATTATTTGAATTTTATATCTATTAATACAATATAGGTCATTGGAATCAATTTCATATTGAAATTGAATATATATACTTTGTAAACATTACATCTTTTTCCCCTTGATAACACACTTTCTCATCGCATTTGTCAGATTAATTTTAAATAAAATTTTACAAAAATTATGAATTGGATTTGAAAAAATTAATTTCATATTATTTATAAAAAATAATATATATTATCCATTATTTTGAACAATTTTTTTCAACCAATAATTTTAAAAATATTAAAAATTAAATACTATAGATAAAGTAAAAATGGGTTTGTCAGGGGATAACATAAAAATATAACTGTTTAAATAGAATAAATAATTAAAAAAATCTATTATACGACCATATTTCCAATCTATAATTTCTATATCTAAAAATATATCCATATTGTAGCCTTTTAAAATCATAAATATGTTGGTACACTTTATCCTTTTCAGATAATTAAAAGCATGCCACTCACCTCACGTATAAAATTCCACAACCTATCCTCTCATATTCACAAATTTATACCCTTTAGGATCAAATATTATCAACCCAAATCCCTTTTGAAATACTTTCTTATCATAATAAGATCCTTATTTTGGGCATAAATCCATCCTAGGAAGGCTTTTTGTGCAAACATAATGAGGATTCCCCAAAAAGAGGTAAGGTTCTTCAATAAGTGTTTTTAATTTATCCAATCCTAGACATAATTAAATTATTATTAATCCATGATGATATAATAACCTCATTATATTAAAATTAAATAATTATTATATGTTATTTTAATTACATTCCACCATCCACACTTCCATAAAATGGGTTGCAAAATCATTATTTCTGAATACTGCAGACTACCGGCTAGTGAAACGATGTCATTTGTTCTCCCATTACCACCTCTCAGGGTTGAGTATGATGATGTATATTAAGTATATATTTTATATTTATAAAAAAAATATACATATTGAGTCATTATATCATATATTATGTTTTTTATTTCCTTTTCTAATTTGATATGATAATGTTGTTTGTATATAAAATGTCCTACTACCTCACGAAGAGACATGATTCATTTTAATTAAAAATTTACATGGAAGATATTAATGTGAAAGAATTAAAATATTTATATCTGATTTACATGAAATAATTATTATATTCATGCCATATTTATAATTCTATATGGATAATATATCAATTTATATTTTAAATTTTCAATAAGTGAAATATGATATGTCGTTTTGGTATGTGTGGAAAATGTTCATCACGAAGCGATGTGACTCTCTCTTTACATCACCACAACTAATGGATGAATTTTAACAGTATATTTAATGAAAAAAATATTTTATATATGATATTTTTATCATTTTATAATTAAAATATTATACTTAACTCCTTTCTATAATGATCATTGAAAAATAGAAACATTAATCATGTATATTTATGGCATACCAGCTCCGTGATCATAAAATACATCATTTCTCCAAAACATTAATCAATATTGGTATTAAAAAAATAATTTATCTATAAAATTTTTTGATTATTAAATTATTATTATTCTATATGTGAATTATCCATGATTAATGTAATAAGAAGAAGAAAAAATGAAAACACATATTAAAAACAAAGTAGTTATTACATGAAATCTTATTTAACAAGGAATTGTTAACAAACATGGAATAAATGGTCATATGTAAATAATAAATTTTTATATATATATACTTATTGTTTTACAATATATATATAATAGACTTATATTTACTATATAGTAGGATCAAATTTTAATAAATGAAATTAAGACATAAGGTAATAGATTTCTAGTCTCTCTTTTATTTTTAATGGACATATGAAAATTCACCACAAGTTTCTTTTTATTTAATGTATATACAGACCCATTGAAATGTTATATTATGAAAAAAATTATTTTAATTACATATAATGTTTCATTTGATGAAATTATATTTGTGTGGATTACGCTTCAAAATATTATTAAAGGTGTAATAGATTTTTTCTCACTTTTCACTTAGGCGAGACACATGCATTTCCACCACCTATTTAATTAATGCGGGGTATATAATGCACATTATTTTATTATAGGATTATTATCATAAAAAATATGGGTATTACATATCCATTTAAGGATCTATCTTTCTTGGGGATTGGGTTTAAAATGTTACTAAAGAGGCCATGTTTTTGTGTTACAATCACATTGTTTATCATAATAGTATATGATTAAGAATGTAATATTGAAATATTATGATCATAATCTCATGAATTGTGATTAATTTTATTATCCACTAGTAATTCATGATATTTTCCACTAATATTACCATTTACCACTCTTTGTTACTTATAATAATTTGAAAAAATGTTTTAGGAACAATATCCTTTAATTTTATATTCATTCAAAACCCCATTTTATTCGAAAACCATGTTTTCCAATAAGGTTTTCAAAATTTAGTTTCATAATATTAAAAATTTCTATTAAAGGCATTTTTATTCCTGATTAATTTTTTTAATTGAAAGGAATGTTTATGTCATTTTCTAAAAAATTCATGTTTGGATTTTCATGAAAAATTTATGGGTATATTTGTTTTAACAATTACAACATCAATGAAATTTTCCTCCATTATTACCATTATTTTTCTTTCAGTATTAAATTATATATATATTTTGTTTATCTTCAATGGATAATATTTTCAATATTTCTTATGATTTTTTATTTTTTAAAATTGACATTAAAAGAAAATTTATTTTCCTTAAGAAATGTTCCACATAATCTTTCAAAATAATGCTCCATCAATGATGATATAATTTTATATAAAATATGATTTAATAAGTACATTATATAAGAATACCAATATTATTTTATATTTTAATTGTTTATATTGAGTAATTAATCATGCAACTTATTTCTATTCCATGGGTTATACCATGATAAAATTATTGTGAACTCGCTTCTTTTTTCACGAGTTCTGATATGATGAAATGTTGTAAAGATTATGAGACCTAACTATTTTCCACAAGTTATGATAGGATAAAAATTTTATGAAACCAATTTTTTTTCTTATTTTGTGATATGATGTATGTTTTTTGATTTTTGTCACACATATTTATAATTTTCATTCTAAGAAATGTCAAACATATATCTCCCTCCAATACATTTAGAAATTATTAATGTTATATGATCCAAATTGGGGAACAAGAGTTTATCCAATGCCTAAAAGAGGGTACATAGAAGGTTATCCCAAACTAGATGCATGTTCACTAGTGGTTAGACCAATAGTAACATGTTATTTATGTATTTTTGGGTAGCTATGCCATTAGATTTTTTATGCGTATCTTTATTACAAAATCCCATGTCTTATTCCAATAGTATGCTCTCATGTATCATGTATCATGATTTCTTTATGATTAATGTGTTATGAAATATCAATCGTTATTAAATGACATAAGATTCAAATCATCGTTATGAAGGGTGTGGTTTTCATATATTATACACAAGTTCTCATAACCTAATGTTCTTTTTATTCTTATATATCATCCATTTCCCCTTACTGAGCTTCTATGATCACATTTTCTTTTATTTTAATTCCACAGGTTGTTAATAATGGGTCTAGGTGGGTTATTTACTTGAATAATACATTTGATGATTAATTCTATCCAGATACATTGAGGGTAGGTAGAGACCGGTTGTTATTGCACCTCAAGGAGTACGCACTGGCATTTATGGATTACTTCACCCATTTTATAGTTCTCCATCACATCAACCATATAAATATGGTTGAAAATTTATTGAAAGCCAGTTAAATTTTACTTGTTATCATGTATTAAATCCGATCACAAATGAATGTCTTTCAGCTGACTATATTTTTGGGATTAGTGAATCTGGCTCATCTCATAATGCATAACCTGAGAGAGGTTGTTGGTGCGAGCCAAAATAGTTTCCCATCATGATCTAGTACTTAATTGACTAATAATATGATGCACTATCTAGATCATCCCCATGGTGATATATGTTGTAAGCTAACATAGTTAGGTAGCATGGTTGGGTCCTTCCAAGGGTCATGTTGGGATATACAAGGGAAAAATTTATGAGGGTCCAAGTCATGTGCTAATCATGTTGAAATATGGGTGATATAATGATATTTTTTGGAATTTATTATCCGGTTTCCAATGAGTGAGGGTCTTCACCAACAAAATGTTCATGAGAAGGTTCAACAGATTCTCATTAGGCATGGATCTAGAGTCTAGTTGGACAGTGAGGCCGAGGTGGTGGTCAGGACCATAGTAATCAGACCCCATTATTATATAGAAAACGTGGTGGATCTTCACTAGGTATCTTAGATGTATCATATGACTATGTTTTTGTCCATATAAATAAAAAGAAATGGACCCCTGTGTAGCAGGATCCTAGAACATTACTTTTAGAGGTACATTTATAGTAACCTTTACATTAGCTGGTTAACATTTTCTTACAGGGGCTTCTCCCAGCTTATTATTTTTTTGCATTGTGGGGATCCTTGGTCCTAGTGTTAAAAAATATAATGGCTTCCTAAAATGTGAAACTCAATTGGGAATCATAACTAATGATACACATCAGTGGAAAAAAATACCCCTTATGATTGGTGGTTGTCCTTTTGTATGGTAACTTTTCGTTGTGGAGATTATAAGATTTTATATCATTTTCAAGATATAAAGGTTGGTTAAATTTCATGTATTTTATTTCTATCACAACTAAGTGACCATAAAATCACAATATGGTGTAGACTTTCTCGAAAGGGAGAATCAGATGTATTGGAAAGCCGAGTTGGACCCAAGCATCATGGGATATGTAGGATTATAGCCTATATTGTGAGTTTATAACTATATGATTAGGGAATTCATCTGACTGAATTCCATCCATTGGTGGATTGTTACTAGGATGTCCCCTAAGTTGATTTTTAGGACAACCCCATTTGATAGAGGGAGTGTTTTCTATCGAGCTAGTTCTATGAGATACAATGGTATCCATTCCTCCTAATAGGTTGTCTACTATTGCGATGCAAGAGCTCAGGAGGTACCTAAAGGATTAAGAGGAAACAGGTTTTATCTAACCCCATACTTCTCTACGGGGCTTGATAGTACATTTTGAAAAAATTCGACTAAACTCCAAGGATATGTGATGATTACAAAAAATTGAACCAACTGGCAGTTAGCAACCAATATCCTCAACTATCAATAGAGGATGTCTTTGACCATATCTGATGATCTCTGGTTCTCTGACTGAATGATTTGAGATCCTCTTTTTATTAGTTTTCTATTATACCATGAGACATACTATTCAAATCCTTTCATGGTAGGTACGGTCTATATGAGTATTTCGTTATGTCTATTAGTTTTATTAAGGTTTCAATGATTTTCATGGAAATTATAAACTATGTTTTCCATCCGTATCATGATTAATATTTTTGTGGTTAACATGGATCATATCTTTGTGTAATATCATAATTTAAAAACCCACGAAAAACATCTTGATATCATATTAAATACACTGAGATAGAACAAATAATATTCTCTGATCACAATGTGCAATTTTTTGGATAGATTAGAGTCACTTTCTGGGTCACATTATTTAAGAGACTGGAGTGTCAGTCGAATTCATGAAGGTTAGAGCTATAGTATCTGGGAAGCATCCCGTGAATGTTACTGAGGTATGGAATTTCTTGGGTAAAGCGATTTGTTACTTGTGTTTCATAAAGGACTTACCAAACCTATATTCACTACATATAGGTTTGATATAGATGGGCGTGATGTTTGTGTGGTCGTATTCCTGCGACACGACCTTTTAATAGCTGAATGATAGACTGAATTCAGTATTTATACCACCAATAGTGGTGGTCAGGTATGAAATGAGATGTATCTAGATTTTTCAAGAGTTATTTAACCTATTATCAAGTGATGGTGGAACACAATCAACCATCTCGACATTTTTAGAAGTTACCCATCCATGAGTGGAAATGAAATTACATCGCAATGGATTTTCTGATAGGATTACCGAGGTTCCCTTATAATTAGGACGTTGTATGGGTATTTTTTAATAGGCTCATGAAAGTTTCATATTTCTTATTGATCAAGTAAATCATCAGTGTTGATGAGAATGGGAGGTTGTACATCTATGACATAGTACAAATTCACAAGGTCATTAATACTATATTTTTTGAAATGGATGGTCAATTAACATCATGGTTTTGGAATGGGGTATAGAGGGATTAGTGTACATAGGGTCTTGTAAGGAAATCACACCAACCAACTATAGATAGCATGTCCGAGCATGTATTTCAGGTGTGTGACTAAATGCTTCGAGCATGTGTCCATGATTTTAAGGGCTATTTGGAGTGATAAAAACCCCGAGATGAATTCAACTACAATAATAGATTTTAGGATATTATTTTGATAGTGTGTTATTTGGATTTATATGGTAGCTTATACCGATCACTACTATATATATTTGAGGTATGATATGTATCTATCAATGGAATTATTCTAGATCAGCTGAATACAAAGTCGGTATAGTTGTTTCGAAAGAATATGGCTGCTGTGAAGTCACATTAAAAGTCATATGCCGATCGAAAAATAACATATGTTGTGTTTTAATTTGGGGATTGGGTGTTCAGACACATTTCATTGAGTTTGGTATATAAGAGAATCAAGAGATATGGTGATATTTCACCATTGTATTTCTTGAAATTCGAGTGTCTAGAAAGAGATGGGTGGGTAGTCTATCAGTTTAAGTTACCTTCGAGGAGGAAAGCACAGAACATCATCTTCAATGTATCTTTGTTCCAACATTACATTTCAGAAATTCCTCATGACTTTCAATGAGATTATTTTTCATTATAGGTAGATTCATCATTTTAGGGGAATCTAATTCATATTATGGATCATACCCTGCAGGTTCATCGAGGCTGGCCAATTCCTTTAGTACGATTGTTTTGGCATCATGACCGAGTACAAGTATATACCTAGGAGTGGGAGGCTGATATAAGATCGTATTGGCCATATTTATTCTAAAATAATTCTTCCCCACCCATGGAAGGATAACTTGGGGAATAATTGTTTTAAGTGTGATGTTTGAAGGATCCCAAAACCTCTTTGAGTCAAATAAACCATGTGTTCCATTAATTCTCAATTTTGATGTTTATATATAGAATTTGTTGAATCACCTTAGAGGTAATAATGTGAACAGGGGTGTCCAGGTATCATTCAAATTTGGGAACACATGTTTTGGGTTGAAATAAGCCTAGATCATGGTTATTTAAAATCATGTGGGGTAGGCCACATGGTTAGAGCGAAACTTACGATTTCGAGGACATGAAAATCCGGTCATGTATGTTATTTCGATACTAGGGATTTCTATTGGATTTTAAATGTTATTAAACCATTGTGGAAAAAATTCATGGGTACCCCATACCTATAGCTAACAGTGCATGGTTGGTACATAATTTGACCAACAGTGATCCTAAATCACGAGACCAATATATTTTGGGTAAAATTACCATTTTTTGACTACTGAAAATCTATTTCTAACCTAATATTAAATTATAATCATGTAAAAACATAAAATGTTTGGGAGATCCTATTTTTGAATATTCAAGTTATTGTCATGGATCCACGATCCAGGATCTATTTGAATAACCATAAGATTTATTGGATATGCATTAGAGAGTTCTCAATTACTTTTAAATGTTCCTAATTTGATTTGGTATTTTCAACAGTATTTAGGTGCAATATAATTTTTCATATTATTAGTGTCATCATCTATTCATTGATTTTATCATGATCTCAGTAAAATCATGATCTTTGAATGGACGAGATATAAAATACAGACTAAAGGTAGGTGTTCTCATGACATCCATTTAAGGATGTGTGTTTATATATATATATATCGTTTTTCTACGCACCCAGTTCTCGGACTGTCAAACCTTAAATGAGCTTTAATCCGTGAATATAATTGTTTAGTGTGGACTATGTAATTAAAGATGATGATTTTGAATGTTTATAGGATGATACAAATGAACCAAACTACCCCTTTGAGTGTGTTTATTATTATAAACGGACCACTATGGGTGAAATGTTGAATAAGATAACTTGATGGTGTTCCATTTTCCCTAGGATTTGTGATGTTAATAATGCATTGTTTAAATTTTAATTTAATGATATATTAAATTACAAATGAATTGGTTATTGAGAAGGGATGTATTTTGATGCCCATAGATTTGGGAATATGTTTTCTTTTTTAAGATGGAGTTAATTTTACAATGATTTTCCCATGTCAGTTAAAAAAACATTCCTTCATTGAATTGCAAGGACATGATTCCAATAGTTTTATGGATTCTCAAATGAAATTGATAGGTTTACGACACTTAGTAAATTTTAATTCCTTAAATGTTTTTGAGTGGGTTGAGTGCTCATATTCCATGGGAGACAGATGGATCAAAATAACTAATTCCATAGAGGGACTCAGTAGGCATGATCCATGCTCATGCATATGTGATACATAGAACCCCCTCACAGACATACAAGGATGGAATTTGTGTCTTGACTTATATTACAAAATAATAAAGTATTCATATGAAAATTCCATGGATGGACTCAAAAGGTATTTTATTGTTATTCCATGGGTGATACTTTGGATCCTTAGGAGACTTACAAGGAAAATCATGAATGGATGTGATGTTATAACACACCATGAGTGATATCATTGTTCTTGAGAGGATCACCATGTATAATATTGTAGGGTGATATTTTATATTACACCTAGAGTGATACGTGGATAAAAACTAATAAATTCAAAGGATGGTATGAGTTTATGAATTGATTATCGAATGAAATGTTTAAAATGTTGTGTCTTCTAAGCCAGTGAAAAAGATAATATTTGATCTAGTATTTCAATTAAAAATTTATTCCTTAGGAATCCCAGATCATGTTATCATAGGGGAAATTATTCGATATTCATATTCTTAATATATAATATTTAAATGAGAATTAGTGGCTATTTGAAAATTCTTATAAATGATATAAGAGTGGAAATTAATTTAGAGTCTTAGCTTCTAAATTAAATTGATTAAATTAAAACATTATAAATGAGAAAATTCACATTATAGGATGCTTTCATTCAGAACATACTTTTGATATTATGAATCTTTCTATAAACTATTCATATATATATTCACTGGTTGAGGGACACTTGACCATGGGTAGTTGCCTAATGGGATTATATCTCAAACCCTCTTTCGGCTACCATTGGGTTCCATAATAGAATATATGATTAAACGTATTGGTAATTGATAAATACATTCTTTAGGATCATGCTTGCAACTTAGGAGGAGATGATCTTGGGATTTAGATGATGATCGTGATGATATCCATGAAACATTTGGACTTTTGTATATTGGTTACAGGTACGTATATATTCCTTGTATACCTATTTTGGATACATTACAGATACATATATATTGTATCATCATTTTGAATATGAGATGTGTAATATAATTGATTATATATATATATATATCAATCATAATCTTTTTACTTCTTTTTTTTGTTATCATACTACTTCCACTACTATTATGTTATTGATATTCAGGTATGCTATACTCTGGTAATTAGTTAATAGTCTCCCCACAGACACACCTAGGCCCTCAATGATAGTTCTAAGACTTTTTTTCTTGGGGAGATGAGATTGAGTCAATGTGGCTGACCAGACATGTGTCACTATTTAGTGGAATCCAGGTTTAGGTTCAGGATGTTAACAAGTTTATTAAAAAATATCCTTTATGTATCACATTATTTTATTTTATTTTTAATATAATAAAAATATTTATTAACTATTATATATTGAAGATTAAATTTCACCCAAGATATATCATTAGAGGCTTACAATTATTCTCCATCCACAGGTGATCATGAAAATTTCCTAATCTATGTGATGTTTTACCTTGATATACAAGTCATGTTATGGCGAGACATATCCAAATGGTGGAAGTTTAGTTATAGAGTTGGTTCCATAGAATCAAATAAATTTTAATTTTTATTAGATTTATAGTCTTAGTATTTAATATTAATTATTATCATATCACCTAATATTTATTCTCTTAGATTTTTTTAATATTAAAATATAGTTATCTTATCTATTTCATAGAATGGTGACATTAGTTCACATCAAGGATGTAGATCTTGAAGTGAGATAATTATATTATAAAATATATTTTCGGTGGTCATATAATATTAACTTTCTTGACATGGATGATATAAGCTATTAGGGTTATTGGGCTTAAAAAACACTAATATTTATTCTCATGATTCTCGTTCTTGGTAATCTCCAAGTGTGGGGAATATTATAAAAATCCCAACCATATGAAAAACAAATTCCATATGTGTCACTGGATTATTATATCTATGGATATTTCATGTCTTAAAATTTTTATTATTATTATATAATATCAATTTTGACATACATATATGAATTAATAAAAATAATAACTATATATACACATGAAAAATTATGATACAATGGGAATATCAAAAGTGGTATGTAAATAATGAATAAATTAATTAATGCATTACCCTTATAAGTAAACGGTTAGAAATATCTATGGACCTTTGATTCGAATTTAACTATATAATTATGTTTTATTTCCATTTTTTTGAGTATTCATTTTCTGAAACAAAATTATGATATGTTCAAGAAATTTGGTTGGTAAAACAAATATCTAACTTTCATTATAAGATATCAATACCCTATAACTATATTATATACTACACATTCACTATAGATTTTTTTTATTGTGACATTAACATCCTTATCTATTGGTGTCTGGATTTGTTCATAGATTTCAATAATATAATATAGGAGAGTTAACATAATCCCTTCGATAAATAGGAATAGAGGGTCACACACAATGTGTATCCATACAATTAGTTAAATTTTATATGAATTTAATAATATATTAAATTATTATTATGTACTATGTTATAAAAATTATTCTTATTATGAAAATATAAAATTAATCTATTGAAAAATTATTAGATTGATATTTATTTACATCAATAAACATTCATTTTTTAACATTTCATAAATTCTGGGATGGATTGATCGTCTGAGGTAAGTAGCTGGTAAAAATGATAAATTTATTATCTTTTAAATAAATATATATTTATTATTTTATGAAATTAATATTTTTTGAGTCTTTCACACACTGATGAGATAATAATAATAATATTTTTTATTATTCTACATGGTGATCATTGAGAATTTAGATATTTGATAAGGAAATATATGTAAAAACATATTCTCAAACCTGACTATATAAACCTTGTTATATAATTTCTAGCGCTAGTGATTGATATGTAAACAATTATACCTCAAAAATTCTATCAAAATATGTGAGATATATCTCCTGAATCCAATCAAGAAATAAGGTAATTGACATTCCTCTACCATATCAAAAAATAGTTTAAGTCAATGAAATTATTAAATAATGGAATGATATTTTGATGGGATTCATGGGAATGATTCAATGAAATACATATTCACCACTAGTACAAAATTAGTTTTCTTTGATGCTCTGAGGTTCATGTATAATGTGTGGATTCTCGCTAGAGGTATTTTACCTTTTGATCACTCATCCTTGTGATTGTTTGATAATTGTGGTAAACAAATTCATTAATGAAGAAATAAATCCATAAAAAATATAATTCTTATTGATTAATTAATGTTAAATTATATTTGAATGATCCCATATTTTTTATTTTAGGGATTTTTTAGATCTTGTTCTATGATAATTATAAATAATCCAATGAAAAAAATTTAATTTGCATGATCTCAATAAAATCTATTCTTCCACAAAACCGGATAGTGGTATCAAACAAGTCACGTAGAAATTTATAATTAATTATCAATAATATAAAAAACGATTCAATTTTTCATTGTTGTTTCATTTATGAATTTTCCTTCCTTATTTGAAAGATGATTTAGCATGTTTTCCACATTCATATGACCATGTAAATTTCAAGAAGAAATAATAATTTCCTAAATATTTCATATTATGGTGTTAGAGATTTAATCAAAATTACATATGAATGAATTGTTTCTAAATATAAATGTTGACACCATTAATTCATATTCACCACACAATGCTGAATTGAATACGTCAAATCATGTCTTTTGGGAATGAAATATGGGGTATCATTTCCTGTTGTTTTTTTATTGGAGATATGTAAAATGATTTTTGGGGTTTAAATATATGTATCTAGATTACAAGATACATAACCCAGTGTAGTTTGGAACTATGGATTCCATGGAATCCTTATGGTCAAAGTATGAATCATGCATTCCAAAAGTTGGATCAAAATAGAGTATGTTGATGCTCAATTACAAGGGGGTGAATATTATGTTTAAAAACAGTAATTTTTAACCTTAAAAAACTATATTTATCAATGGTAAACATGTTAAATTCACAAACTATATTTTTTTATCAAAAAATGGATAATTGGATGGGACCAGATCTAATTATAAGAACACTAAACAAGAAGAAGTTAAACATATGAAAAATTAATCATGTTTATCTTAGGGAAAGATTCTACATTAAAGCGTATGGAATATTATTTATCAAGGAAAATATAAATACATGAAAGTCTAAAAATGTTATAATTTTTTCTTTAACAAAATACATCAAAAATAAAACATGGAAAAAAATAATTTAAATAAGTAAGAAATATTTTAACCCAATGACAAGGGAATACTAAAACATTTGATAAAGGCCCTTTGATTTATAATTTCAAATAATATATCTTAACCATAGTAGGGTAAGCCTTAGTTTCGAATATCTGAATATATCTTGCTATCCCCACAAGACCTCGAAAATTTATAGAGTCGGATCTTATGTCTTCATATCTTCGGAATTCCTAAAACATTATGATTGTAGGCACCTTTGTATTTCTATTATTGAATTTCCTCAAATGTATACCACCACAATCAGAGTCTCACAAAACAAGATGATAAAGTTGTTCATGTTAGAACAAGATGTTCATAAAATTTCTGAGGCACAAAAGTTTTTATATCTCTTGAAATTACTTTACATCATGTAATCACTAGGATTATCAATCGATTTATTGATTAATTCTGATCTGATTCAAATGAGTTTCTATTTAATGGAAAATCATAAATGGCAGCTCCCTCCCCCAACGACTATATTTTTCCTTGAATAACAGAGGCACCTGCATATGTTTCACTGAAAAATATTTAGATTGAAACATATTGTATGACATCATATTATATAATACAGTATTGGAATAATTTTATTTCATAGGAAATAATATTTTTTAAACAAATTAATGTAACTTAACTAAAATTGAATAATTAGAATCTAGGAAAAATATAATTCAGAGTCTAAAAATATAAATACTCTGATTATGGAAATATGAATACTCATATTCTAAATTCTAAGGAATTTATTGTCTGAATTATGATGAATTGGGATTCTTAATTTTTGAGTAATTCAGAGCCTAAATTTTGAAGAATTCAGAATTTGAATTTTGAGGAATTCAGAGTTTTTATTTTTAAGAAATCGTACTATGACATCTGATAAACTCAAAGTCTGAATTATGAGGAATTTGGTGTTTGGATTCTATGGAATTTGATGTCTTAATTTTGAAGAAAGCGTAGTATGAATTATGATTAATTTGGAGTATGATTTCTATGAAATTTAGATTCTGAATTACAGATAATTTAGAATTTTAATTTTAGAGAATTTGGTTACTAAACATCAGATTATACAGAGTCCGAATTTCTATGAATTCTAATTATGAATTCCATATAACATGGAGTGTGAATTTCAGAGAATTTGGAGCTTTAATTTTTGAGAATTCAGAGTCTAATTTTAGAGAATTCATTTTATGAATCTATGAGAATTTAGAGTCTGAAATTCAGAGAATCCAGATTCTATGTTTCCAAGATTTCATATATGGAAAATAAAAATACTCAATATCCAGGGATCTATCGGATTCCATGATTTTAGATAAGGATACATAAAAAATTTATATTGAAATGGTTTTGAGAATACATTGAAAAGATATTTTTATCTAAAATAAGGATAAATCATTTCTTATAGAAAGAGATAATTCCATAGGAAAATTATTCTTATTGAAATATAATTTTCATTCTGAAAACGTTTTTGTAATATTCAAAACATAAAGGAATTAAAAGTACATTATGAATACTTATTGACTCAATAATCTATCCCTTTTAGGAAAGCACAAATAATATTTAAAAAAAATAATATAAGGATTAAGAAATTTCCTTTTTGAACATTAAAGGAATAATTTAGGTCACTTTACATATTACTTATGATGAATATGACTGACCCCTCCCCATATCTTTAAATCCCTAAGGATTGTATTCTGGTAATTTTAGATAATATACTGCTTATCTCTATAGAAAATCTTCTTTAATTAAATTCCAACGTACATAATCTCCCCCTTACATAGGGAATTATCTTATATTTACTTAATAATATTTTGATCTTACTTTTCCCCCTTTTTATTGTAAAAAATGAATTTAGGGAAAGAAATAAAGTGTGCCTAAATTATTATAAATACAGAAGAAAAAATAATTAAATAAATATTTCATTATGATAGGAATAAAATAAGCAAAAAAATAAAAAAAACATCATATTGTTAGAAAAACAATTCATCATTACTCTCCTTCAAAAAGATATTTCCTATGGTAGATTTTAATTTCTTCAGATCATTGTGATAATCATCATAACTCTTGGGGAAATGATCTAGATACCTACTCATCTTTTCGAGAGCCTTGATTTTTTATTCTTGAAACTTCAAAATTTCTTATTAATACTTTATTATCACTTCTTATTATATGGTATTTTCATCCAACTGTTCCTGAAGTTCCCTTTCCTTCTTTAAATTTAGATCAACTGAATTCAACATTCCATTCATATATCTATCCTCTTTCATCCAGAACACATCCTCAAGATTCATCTTTTCCAAAACACATGTTGTAATGAAAATCATATTTTACTAAATCTTTAAATTCTTCTATGATTTTCATATCATCAACCATTCTCTTAGAAAATTTGTTTATTTATTTACATGATCTCATATGAGAATCATAATCAATATGGAAATTCATGGACTCCATTTTATGTTTTAAAAATATTTCAATGAGCATACTTATCGACACTAACATGTGATTGAATGATTTATTAACCATATAACATCATTAATCAGTACTTAGAAACAAACTAATTGTGTTCAATGTATTTTTGAAAGACTAAACAATGGAATCCTGACACATGAAAGGCAAATATTTAGGAGTTATTTCTTTTCATGGTGAGATATCCTTGTCTAGATATTCATATATCCTCTAAGATGTTACACCAACATCACCCTTATCTTTCACAACCACAAATTTATTTAGAAAAACCTAAATCACTTGCTTACCTTAATAATATCTAGACAATACCTTTCTAACATTCATAGACTTATTTTCTATATCGAAGATGTGGATTATCTTATATTCATAAACATCTTCTTTTTTAACATCACACATAACATCATAAGGATGAATGAAATCATGGTTGATACTCTCATCATCAGAAGTATTATCATCATCATCCTATCAATAAATCTATTTCCCATGAGTAATTATTTTGGTTTACTCAACTTGAGAAGTTCTAGTTGATATCTTATCTAATGGACTTTCTTTCTCCTGATATTCTTCCAGTTTTTTAATCATATATTTAAATTCATATCCTTCTTCTTCTTATTTTTCTTCTCCTACTTCTTCATGCTGATATATATTTTCATCCACTATAAGGTAAATAATTGATGTTTTTTCCCATGGTTTCTACTGGGGCTAGCACTTGAAGGAAATATTTTGGTACATGAATCTTTAAAGAAGCATTCTATGAATCATTAAGAAAATCATAGAAGATTTCGGATTTTGAAATTTTATCCTTCATCTTCATCTCTTTTTATTGTTTCTCCAGCTCTTATACTCCTTGAATTTTAAAATCCATTTCCTCAAAAGGGATTAAACTGAAGCTGGCATCTCCATCATTGTTCTTTTTCTTCTTTTGTCTTGACATTGCTAATACATCATTAGAAAATTATTTTTTATTATTCATATTTTATGGAGTAGACTTGGTTTCTAGAATTTGATATTTTTTTTGGCTTCTGTTTCTTTCACTATTCTCCTATTTTTGGTTTTCTTGGAAGTCTCACCCACATCACCTTTCGTGATTAATCCATGAAACTCACATTTAGAAAGAACATAAAACTCTTTTGATTTGGTATTGAAACCAACAATTATCCTCTTAATAGTACCATCTCTCAACAAAATAATCTTCATGGTTTTGGGTTTTGAACTAAAGGTAATTTTAAAGTATTATTAACACATCAAAATGATCTTCGAGAAGATCACACGATAAATGATAATATGAGATATGAGGGTTATATTATTTATGCAGGAGATTGTGAGAAGAATTTACTTGATTTGGATTAGACATATTATATTATACAAAAAAATCCATCATAATGATATCGCTTTTCTTAAGAGAGTCCTTGTCATTGTTTCTTAGAAAAAGAAATCCATACAACTATAAGGCTAAAAACCTGGCGATTATTGAATGATGTTTAATATTTTGTGAAGTTATCCCCTTGAGTCCAGGGAACTCAATTTATTATTCGTTCTCAATGCTCCCAATCTTATCAAACAACTTGTTATGGAAAAATATTACTTCACATTGATAAGTAATACAATTAATGTTTTTATCCATATTAAAAGATAGTGAATATGTTTTTCCATTGATCGTGAAGTAAATATTTTCCCTTCATCCTTAATAAAATCTAACAGATTTATCAAAATCTATGAGAAGGACAGGATAAATATGATCTCTACTAATCAGCTAGGCTATACACAAATTTTTCCTTCTATTCAGCTTGATATTCTTCGTAATCAAAGATCTATACATTGCAATGAAATTTTGGTCAACAAACCATTCCCTGTATATTTTACAATCTATGTGTTTCCGTGATTTATGTCTTTTGATTATACAATGATACATCAAGTGATATTCTAAATATAAATAAAACATATAAAAATAAATTATTTATTGGTATATTATAAGATCTTCAGTGAAAAATGTTTTGAATAACCAATGTGGGACTAAAAATGAGAGGCCTTTATATTGTATTTGAGGCGATGGTTCTAATTTTCAAATTAATCCAATTGTTGATATATTCATGATCTAATCTGACAATTGCGACGAATTCCAATGAATGATTTGGTAGGTTCCAATAAGTTTAATTTTTATGGAGAAATAATATTTAAGGAATGTAAATCAGAGAGTGTTTTTATAAAATAATATAGAAGTACCATGAAGTTAAAAATTCTATTACGTTGGTTTAATTAGTGACACATGACATACATATTTCTTTGAAATAATTTTCAATATTTATAAAAACATGAATATGATAGACTACAAAAAACAATTTTTTAATGAAAAAAATATTTTAGGTTCTGAAAAAAACAAAAAAATATAGGTTCCCAGAAAAAAAAAATCATGTTACAAAAAATTAAAAAAATTATGGTTACAAAAATGAATAAATTTCGCTGATCTAAATTCAGAAATTCAGGTTATGATAATTTATGATCTAGAAAACTTTATTAAAGATAAAAAGAAAATATGATTTAGAAAAATATTGTACTCACCCTATGAAAAAGAGTTTAATAATGTTATGAAATTGGTTTTAAAAATTACAATATGGAAGATTGCTGTATTGTAATCACTCTTAAAATTTGATAAATTTATTCAAATATATCAGAGGGTAATGATTTTGTAAAAATCACAGCATGTTGATCATGCATTCCGATTAATTGAAGAATAATATCATTTTTAAGTCTGTTATCCCTAAGAATGTGATTCCAAATATATATGTTCTTTATATGAGAGTGATGTATAAGATTTTTCATTGGAAAATAGAACCAGTATTATGGGACAATATCTGTGTCTTGGTAAGACTTCTTCCATATTCTATGAGTGTGTGTGCAATTCTAAACAGTTGAGCACAATAACGTCCAGTTGCTACGTATTCAGCATCTATAGTGGAATATGGTACTATGTAATGCTAGTTTTATGACCATGAATCTAATGAATCAACTAAGATATGACATGTTCCTCGTGAACATTTTCTATCCATTCTATATCCACCAAAAATATCATCTGAATTTTTTTTTTAAAAAAATCATTTCTTGAAGAACTAAAAATTCATAAATCTTGCTTTCCCATTAAATAGTGAAAAATAATTTCACTGCTTTTAAATGGGATTTCTTTGCATTGGATTGATATCATGCACATAAAAATACTAATAATCTTAAGCATAGATGAGAAGTAATTAAGCTTAATAAACTTCCATCATATGTCTAAAAGATGTTTGATCTACCGTTTTCCTCACTTCATGAAGATCAAGAGAAATTGAGGTACCAATTGGAGTACTTATAATTTCATTGTAGTCATATACGTAATTTTTAAGAAAATATTTAATGAACATTTTTTAATATATACAAGTTCATTCTACATTTTGAGAAATTTGAAAACCATGAAAAAATGTTTACTCTCCCATCATACTCATTTCAAACGTATTTCTCATGTGATTTGTAAATGAATCGGTTTAAGATAGTTGAGTTGATCCGATTATAATGTCATAAACATTAACATGAATAACCAAAAAATGTATATTATATTTCATTATAAAAATGGTTGGATCAATGGTTCCCATAACATAATCATTTTGTATCACAAATCTTTTAAGACTATCATAGTTGTATTTAGGGTCTTGATTAAGTCCATATCAAGATTTGGTATGTTTAAAAAAAATGTTCAGGAATTTTTTTGTCTAAAATAAGAGGTTTTTCATACCAAAATTCATCTTTAACATATCCGTTAAGGAATGAACACTTCACAACCATTAAGAAAAATATTGAAATTAAAAAATTCTATAAAGGATAGTAAGATATAAATATATTCAATTCTAGATACTATAATGTATGTTTCTTTATAGTCTATTCCTTCTTGTTGATTATGGCCTTTATGAACTAGTCTTGCTTTATATCTTAATATGACTCCATTGTCATTGCATTTATTTCTAAATACCCATTTAATCCAAATATAGAATATTCCTTTTTTATTTCAACCATGCTCAAGTATTTTTGTTTTTTTCTAGTCATTTAGTTCATCTTACAAAGCTTTGGTCAAATCGTCACCACTTAAAGATTCATCTGTGCTTTTATGTAATAATTAGGAATTAAATTCCTGATTTTGTACTTCATTTTTTACTGATATTCTAGTCCTTATAGGTTTATTTACATCATCAATGATAATATCAGTTCTAATATTCTTAAGAGACAACTGATTTGAGTTGCTAAAATTTTTTCATCATCATAAGATAGAAAATATTTAGGGTTAAATACATCAAAGACATTTTATTGATTATTATACTTAATAAATGAATTTTCAAACAAAATATGATAATAATTTTTTGAAATCACATATGAAGATATAGGTTGGGAGGTTAAAAAATAGAAGAATCAATTTCATCAAATCTAACATGAACTGTTTCTTCAATAGTACATGATTATTTAAGGTCATTATAGGCCTTAGAGGTAGTGGAATAGCACTCTAAATCCATTCATTTGATTTGGGTGAAAATATATATATATTCTCTTTATTATTAAAGATTAATACTTTGAATCCAAATAATTTGAAGTAAAAATGTCTAGAATTTTTAATAATCCAAAATTCTAAATTATTTTTTACTGAAAATATATGATTATAACTTGATTTATAGTATAAAAAGTTTACTAATTGTTCCAACCCAAAAATGTTTAGCAATATAAAATTCACTCAACATGGTTCATGTTATCCCTTGAAGAATTTAATTTCTTCTTTCGACAACACCTTTCGTTTAAGGAGTTCTTAGATCTAAGAATTTTTCAGTAATTCCTTTGCTACATGAAAATGTTTCAAAATCGTAAAATGGAAATTCTCCCCCATGATCACTATGAATAGTTACCAATTGAAGGTTCTCCACATTCATAACTTGGGAACTAATTTTTTTTAATATATGAAAAGGAGTCATATTTATTTTGTAGTAGATAAACCCATGTAAATATATTGTAGTCATCAAATAAAATTAATACAAAGTATTTTCCTCTAATACTTCTAGTTTATGTTGGATAAAAAAGATCCATATAAACCTTCAATAAATCATCAGAAGATAAAACATCAGTTATTGATTTAAAGCTTGACTTATGATTCTTTTTATATTAACAAGGGTCAAAAACTCTTGAATAATCAAATCAATGCTCTGATAAATCCTTAAAAACTCCTTTTATTGAGAGTATGCATATGTTCTTAAGATTACAATGACCTATTCATCTATGTCATAACCTAGATTGATCTGACATTTCACTAAGGCAAGGTAGATCAAGGAATATATGTTCTTTTATGTTATTTGTGTAAAAATACAGATTCTAATGGGATAAAATAATAGACTCTTCATTGGAATTGGGTATTAAGAATTTATCATTCTTAAAATTCACAATGTAACATCCATAATATAATATGATTATTCTTATAAGGTTTTTCTTAATACCATTAACAATTTTTTTTTTGAAATTAATGCTCCACCAAGAAGAACAATGTTAATTTTACCATCAATTTCTCTCTAAGAATTATCTATGAAAGACAAATTTCCTCCTTTCACATTGATAATATTTACAAAGAAGTATTTTTTACCACTCATATCCTAGGAACATCGATTATCCATGTACCTTGTAATGTTGTTGGTACTTCCTTCATTTTCCTAAAAAATAAAATTTTATCATTTTGGAATCCAAATATTCTTGTATATGAAAATTTGAGAAAGTAAAATCTTATGTATCAACATTTTCATAGAAAATTTATCTTTATGAAAAGATAAGGATTGAGTTTTATATGAACAAAATTCTTTCTCGCAATGTCCACCATATTGACAGTTAGTGAAAAAGGAGCACTTTGGTGAACAAAATGATTGTCACTAAAAACAGGTATTGAATGACTACAACTGAAACCAGAACTATTTCTAAGATGATGAATTAATGAATTCATTTTTCCAAATTCATTCTTTCCCAGAGAAAATTTTCAGTAATGCTTCCTTAATGAAAAAAAATTATATTTTAGTTTGATGACAAAATTCTCATCCTTCGAGTCATTAGTTTGAGAATTTGAGTTACCCACTAAAATATTTATCCTGTAAATAACATTTTCCAGATCCTTAGATATCATATCCTTATAAAAATCAACATCCCTATGGTTTTTAGAAATGTAATTTTTAAATCAATATTTTTCTAGTCAGGATCCTTATAATGATATCATATTTCTTTTGTTAAAACAGAAATTCTTGAATTTTAATTTTCTAACTTCTTTTTTATCTTACAGTTCTCATTCTCATGTAGTTGAGAATATTTAGACACTTCTTTAAATAAATGAAAATTATTATCTTTTAATGAGGAATATTCATCATCTAATGATTCATAATATTCTCCATAAGAAAAAATTTCATTTAAATACATATTGGTAAAGAATTCAGTAGTGTGCACCTTATCAATAATATGTTGATTTTCATTAGGTAATTTGTCTATAAGACCAATATTCTTCTGAACCATGGCTCATATATAGATGATTAATCTTAAGAGTCACCACCACTGGCACTCAAGGTGACATTATCATTCATGACATTCTTAGCCATTGATTTATAGTGCATCATTCTATTCTTTTCATAATGAATTTTTTATCTATCTTCTGTTATGAGCATAAGACAATCAGGTCTGATGTGTCCAACTAGTTTACATTCATAAAAATTTACATTAGAATCATTCTTTTATTTTTTATATTTCTTCTTATATATGTAGTAAAAATCATCCTTTCCCACAATCTTGTTCATACTTCGATGAAGATATGAATGTTCATTTTTAGATGGATAATTGTCACTTGAATCAGATATAACAAAAACTTTATTATCATTATATCTAGTTACCCTTTCACGAGTCTTGGAATTAAATTTAGTAGTTAAAGCTACACATCCATTACACATATTTTTCTTTCTGAAGTCAAAATTTAGTAGTTAAAGCTACACATCCAATTCGTTCGGTATAATATCAACTATATTTTCCAAAATAATATCATCATAAATACCATTATCTCCCAAATATGGATTACTAATTACAATCATCAAAAATATTTTTCAAACATTTCAAATCAGTTATCTATGTGGATTTAAAAAACCAGGATATTTCTCTCTCAAAATAGAACATCTGGTTTCTACAAATTTAGATGATCCAAAATTTGTAAGTTCATGTTTCTTTAAAAATGATGTTGGATTCTTCACATGATGATTTCATAATATATATATTCATGGTCATAGAACACAAAAAAGTTTTATGTAACCTGTAATTTAGTTGTATTTTAGATTCTCATTTTTGGTGAATGTTATTAATTCCTTGTATGGAATTTTGTAATCTGTAGTTAGAATCACAAAATTATCCACTGTAATAATAATATAAAAAGCCTTCATCCTCTCTCTTCACTAATCATAATCATTACCATAAATTATTGGTTGAATGGTAGGATTATGGTTGTTTATAGTAACAACATTCATACCTTCCATTATTGTATGAAAATAACATATCGTCAAAACATGTTAATAGGAGAATTTTATAAACAAAGATAAAAATCGTAAGAAAAACATGATAAATAAAAGTTATGTATGAAAACATGATAATGAAAACATATATGTAAGAATATTTATTCCCAATCCCATGCATTGGTACCAATTATAGCATCAAAATAGAGAATTTAGATGGTCAATTACACGAGGAGGTGGATTTTATGTTTAAAAAGTTGAATTTTTAACCTTAAAGAACTATATTTATATCAAAGTTAAACAATGTATATTCAGATCCCCTCTTCTGTTCTCAAACAAAGAGATAATTGGAAGGGGAAATTTCCAATAATAATAACCCTAATCACAAATATGATAATCTTTTTAAAATATTAGCATGTTTATCTTAGGTTCATATTCTACCTTAAAGAGTATAGAATCTTATATATAAGAGAAAATATATCTACAAGAAATCATAAGAAAGTTACAATTTCATTATTTTACTATATATAGTTGAAATTAATCAGGAAACAACAATCAAGTATACAAGTATAATTTCTTTTTACCCAAGGATAATGGTATCAAATAACCTTTGACATAAGTTCGTTGATTTATAATTTTATGAAGGTGTGACTTACCCAATCTAGGGTAATCCCTTGATAAGAATATAAAATCCTATCATTCTATCCTATCAAGACCTTGAACTTTAAGCTAGTTGGAACCTCTATCGTCCTATCCTCAGATTTCCCCTAACTTTATGGTAGTCATCTCCTCTGTCTTCATATCCCTAGATGTCCTTGAATGTATATTACAACAATCAGAGTTACAGAAACAAAGCTGAAGAAGTTTTTCACAATGAAACAATATTTTTATAAAATGCACAAGGCACGAGATTTATATTTCTATCATGATTTCACATCACAACATGTAATATCTATGATCATCAACTGATTCACTGATTCATTCTGATCTCTTTCAAATGAGCTCCTATTAAATGGAAAAACATCAACGACCACATTCCTCTTTCAACCATCATAGTTTTCCTTGAATCTCGGAGGGACATGTCCACATGTCACTTAACCAACTATTAGTTAGAAAACATTGTATGACATCGTTTTATATAAGAGTGTTATTGAAATAGTATCATGATTAATAAATAATAATATAGATGGAAATTAAAGCAGCTTAACCTAAATTGAATATTCATAATATGGAAAATATATAATTCAGAGGCTACAAATATGAATACTCGAATTCTAGAAAAATGTATATTTGGAGTCCAAATTCTAATAAATTTAGAGTCCGAATAATAAGGAATTTGGAGTCTGAATTATCAGTATTTTGGTGTCTAAATTAGGATGAATTTGAAATCTGAATTATGAGGAATTTAGAAGCAAAATTATAAAGAATTCAGAGTCTCAATTAAGTGTAATTATGAGTCTGAATTATAAGGAATTTGGAGTCTTAATTATGAGGAATTCAATGTCATAATTTTATAGAATTTGGAGTCTAAATTTCGGTTATTTCGAACTCAGAATCTCAGAGAATTTGGAGTCTGAATTTCTAAGAATTCAGAGTCTGATTTTCATAGATTTCAAAGTCGGAATTTCAGAATATTCAGTGTCCAAATTTCAGTGAATTTGGAGTCTGAATTTCATAGAATCTGGAATCTAAATTTCATAGAAGTCAGAGTATGAATTTTAGAGAATTTAGAGTCTAAAAACAAAAATATTCACGATCTAGGAAACTATTAAATTTATAGTTTTTAGATAAGGATCTGAATAAAAGATTGGTTAGAATTGGTTTTGATAATACATTGAAAAGAGACATCATCCCAAGTTAAGGATAGTATCTTTAATAGATAAATAGAACATTACATAGGAAAATAATTCTTATAAAAAGATATTTATCATTAAGAAAATGCGTTTGTGATTTTCAAAACATAGAAGAATTAAAACGTCATAAAGAATAATTATTGACCAAACACCACACACATAATATATTTTGTTTAATTGTATAAAATGGTATACATGATAAGTCATCGTAATAGATTACATATATATATAGAATATCTTTTTCTATTATACACCATAACCCTTAGTGTTTATTTTAGATGACATCTATAGTGTTACACAGTGTGTAGCTAGCTATAAAAATTTTGTAACCAATACATGTTTACAAAAACTACACATTATTTCTGGTTGTATAATGTGTAAAATAATTTTATAGAATGAAAAATATATTCCCAAATTAAACCAAACTACTTAGTATGGGGACTGAATACATATATTATTATATTGATTTCTGTAAAACATAATTCCCAATAAATATCTTAAATAATTTCAATACTACATTTTAGGTATTTTCCTCACAAACAGAATGACTTTTATTAGTATTAAAAGTAGTAAATTACACATAAATTAATGTATTAATATTTTTGTATATACCACTTATTCAGATATCTTACTACGTGTACAACCTTATAAAACTAGACACCATTAAATTAGCAAAGACATTGTGTAAGCTGCATGCAGTGAATGTATGATGTATATAAAAGGGATATACACGAAACTATGTAGTTAAAAAGGGAATCAGTATTATGGCCCTTAGTAAATCATATATTATTAATAAAAATTAAATTATTAAATTTAATAGAAATAATTGAAAATGGTTAGATTTTTCCAAGTGGAAGAAAAAATACAATAAATTGATGAATTAATATTTAATTAAAAATAAATAAATAATCTGAGTAACCAATCTTAATGTAAAATGAATTTAAATAAATTATGTATTTTTTTAAATGGGAACTCATTCTAAGAATAAATTATCATTATCATGATCACTAATATATTTGTTCAATTTATATTCATTTATTAAATATTTCATGTTCATCAGAAATAAATCTGAAAAAATTAATTTTTTGATTTGTATGAAATATTTCCCCCACTTATAATGCATGGGATAATGTGTCAATATTTTCTTCTATATATCACAATACCCATGGTTCCTATTAAATATGTTAAAGTAAAATATATTATTAGGATGGGTCTAATAAGAGTGTTTATGCTGTTCATTTTTTAATATGAGGTTGAATAAAAAAGAACACATAAAGATGAATACGAGAATGTTCAAAATCATTCCAATAATGGTCCAATGAATTATTCCCTTGGATAAAGTGTTAGATTATCATTCAGTTAAAATAATGACCTATAAAGAATCAGGATCATGAAATTTTTTTGTCAAATTCAGGAATATTTTTTTATGTTTAATTGATTCTTTATTGTGATCACATAAAAAAGAATAATTAATCACAATTAAAGATGGAATTATATAAATTTATTATATATATATATATTATTTAATCATTTTGGGATGAATTAACATATCACACATACATTTTAGATTTCATATATGATTCCACAATTATTTAGCTAGAACCTTTTATGAAATCTTGCACCATGATTTCATGATTAGTGATCCCATTTTGAAGATAAAGGCACAATTATGAAAGAAATTTGGAAAAACTACACACCTCAACAGAAATATTATAACTTTTTAGGACTCTATTTGGGTTATGAGAGGTGATAAATGGATCATAAAGATTATAATATCTATATAAAATGGAATTATATATTCAATGATGATTTTAATTGAGATATGATAAAATTATAGATGATTGGAAATTTAAAATTTTTTATCAAATTTTTGTTATCAAGATAACATACTGAAGCCTCTTCTATTTTACTATTTAAAATGAAATATAACATAATCTATAAATAATAAATAACTTATATTTTTATGAATTTTATCCTCATTATCAATATAATCATCAATGAGTGGTAGGGGTTATTGATCATTATGATATACCAAAAACAGAATAATTGTATATTAGATTCCATTCTTCCTAAAGATCATACTACAAAGGAACGTGAGGAAGTGTTCCATGTCTACTTGAGACACCTATATTATGTTCATGACGCTTAATTTTTTATGTAATAACAAATTTTTAGTATGATATAATTGATTAAAAACCACAGATGGAAACTCTATGTTGTATCACCTCCAAAAATACACAATAAGATGGAAACACAAGATATATAAGATAACTCCATGGAACTCTCCATGTGTAAATTATAGAGAAGGAACAATTACCAACACACTGGTACACATGATGATTTCCTATCATGACCCTTTTGATATATTCTATTTTAATATATCTTATAATTTTTATGTAAATTTCCTACTTTACTATTCCTCCACAATTCATTATATTTTCCATGAATTATGGTTTTAACAATACTAATAAGTCTCTCTTATATATTCCCAAAATGATTCACCAAGTTGATAAATATATGAGTAATGGAAATCATGGAGTCCTTCTAGTGAACAATATGATAGAAAACGGCTCTAAAAATCATTAATAGTTTATATTTTAGACACAATTCCTGGAGAAGAAGTAGAATGTCTAATTTTGGGATATGAATAATATAAAAAATCGTTTTCATGTGCAATGTGGGGACACTATAATAGGAACTAAAACTCATTAATGAATTAATGGAATATTTTAGGTGAGTTTTTTTTTTCATGTTTAATTTTTCCATATCTACTAGTAAGTTGATAGATATAGTTTTGGCATCTCAAAAACTGTATACAAATGCATCAACGTGGTATATTTTTACAAATTTAAAATTTATTGGTTGATAGTTGAGCATCCAATGTAGTTAATATGTTTGGACTAGCTATAGAATACTATCAAAATAAATTTTTAAGGGGTTGATTTCTGATTTTAATAACTATTATTATGTAACTAGGGTTACAAAAAACATTATAGTAATGTTTTGTTTAGAAATGTGTTGCTATATATAAGAAATTTAAAATAATTTTTTCTAGTTTTATAATGAATTTTTTATATTGTGTCACACCTAAAACAAATTCCATATGTACTATTTTTTGAAAATCATGTGTCAAAATACAATAAATAATCAAGTTAAAATTAAGAATATAACACCATGTTGTCACATCACTGACTATTTCATATATAAGGGAATCCCTTCATGAATCTTTATCATGATATGTAATTATATTATGTTTTATCTAAAACCAATTTAAAATGTAATTCTTTTTTCATCGACAAATTAAAAAAACACCCTTTTAGTGGAAATGTTTAAAGGAAATATAGATTATTCAAAATTATGATACATATGTGTGGGTAAATTTTATTATTAATTCTTGAGGTGTATAATAGCATCTCATTAATTTTTATACTATATTGAGTAGATATGGATATTTCTATATCATGATGTGTATGTATGAATCATTGGTAAAATGTATATATCTTTATTAGTGATGAATGAAAAATTTGTGGTAGGAATATAATGTAACATCTAATGCATCATTCTTAGATAATATTATAGTTCCTTTTTATTGACTACTTATGGGTGTTTGGTATTCGAGATCAACTTGATAACCTATATACACTAAAATGGAATGGTGCTGGTAAAAACTAAAAATGTTCCCTATTGGACATTATGAGATCAAGGTTTCTTCGTAAAGATCATCTATTATGATTTTGGGAATATTAATTGTAGAAAACAATATACACATTAAATGTGGTGATAAATAAATAATAAAAATAAAATTCTATTTGAGATAATGTATAGTAAAAAATCAATGTTGATAAATATAAATTTTTGAGGATTTGGGACATTTGACAATAATAATACTAATCATACTGACACCTTGGAGCTAGATGTTTTCCATTAAATAAATCCCAATGATTGAATTAAATGTTATAAATATTATATCTTACATAAGAAATTAATATTAGAAATATAGAACATGTCATATATGTGGGAGAAAACCCCAAATAGAGAAAATTGGAGACAAAATGACTTCATTATTGATGATAGTAAAGATACACATGAGTTTATATAGAGATCAATTCTATAATACCCCATTAGAGAGATTTTTCCTACTAAATATGTAATATGTGGGTGATCATTTGTGGTTGTAGAACCACTATGATTTGGATTTGTAGTCACTAAGATTGGTATTTGACCAAAATGAACATATATCCTATAAAGAGGTAGTAATAATCTCAATAGTTTTTTGGCATAAAGTATCCGTAAATTTTTAAATATAATAAATGTATTAAAATAATAATTATTTGTCAGTAAATCTATTAATAGATTTAAATCATCTTGTTTTCAAATGATTATTCAAATATGAAACTGAGCATGGATGGTAAAGATAGTATATATAATAAACCACTAGTTTCTAGATGGTATATGTATTTTGAGGGAATAATCAATAATGAAACCTTATCAGATATTTCTATATTAAAAAATATTATAATTATACTAATCATAAAAGAAAAACTTGATTTAGTGATTTATAACATTGACGTCCAAACATATTTCTTTAATTTAACTTGTGTAGACTATGTATAGATAGAAAAATGTGAGGGGTTTCTAAATCAAATGGATGACCATATGGTTTTAAAGTTATCATGATCCATTTTTTGATTGAATCATGCATTCTAATCAAGGAATATTTGATTTGATGAATCCATGTGATAATTTCTATTCATTATTAATGAGTCTAACCCATCTGTTTAAAAATAATTTAGTGGGAGTGTATTCATTTTAGTAGTAGTATATTACCATGAAATTTTACATATAATTAATTATATTATTTTCAAACATTTAGTAAAGATGAGGTTAAACACATGATTATCCTTAACATGCTTAAGTGAAGAATTATATATTAATATGATCAAGATCATTCTTAATAGATAAAATCATTTCATAAATATTTGACGGTTCATTCATATAAAAAATATTAATGGGATTGGTTATGGAAACAATAAATTAAAGATTAGTTCCTTTGGTACAATTTATTCATCAAACTACGAAAATATTTCTACAAATATAATTGGATATATATTTGATGGGCATAATCAATTATGAATTAGCTATATTGTTGGACATGTATTCCATTGTATATACTAGAAATTATGTTGTCCAAAACATGATAGTAGTGGGAATATATCATGCAGATACAAGAGACCAGAAGTGGATGGAAATCATGAATATGGATGAAATTGATCCGTGTTTGAAAATGTTATGAATATCTATTCATTGTGGGATACATATATTCATGTTTAATATTGATCTAGATTATTAAAAATCCCTTTGTGAATATAGTTTCAACTATAACAGAATACATGTGATTTAAAAGATATCAATGTTGGTAGTTATTTTTGATTCAATAGTGAAGTGAGTGTATAATATTCATTTATACATTGCAGAAATTGTCAACTGAATACACAAATTTTTTCATGAGAATCATATAGTACCGTGTTGTATAAACCATAACACATTGTATTATGATAGTATCCCAGTGATGGTCGTTTCCAATTAGGTAAGGTCACATCAAAGGACAATTCACATAATATTGATGTATCGCCTGATGAATACTTTTAAAGAGGTTATAGTGGTCTTAAATTCATGTTTTGTTGGGCCTATTCATAATTGAAGTCATTTCGATTGGTTCACATAACTAACTACCTTCTACATTCAGTTACATATATATTAACATTATTTAATATTAATAAATATTGTTTAATTTAATTTTTGTTCATCGATGTTACTTTTATATGATAATTCCCTTTGTGTGTTTGTGGCATTTAATTTGTATCGCAATTGAGCACTATGATGGGGAATATCAAGTGATATTCTGATATTATTAAAAATAAATTCTATAGTTGGATGACACCATCTTACAGGATATAGATCATACATGATATAATTGGGTGTGCAACATATAATGATGATATGTTAGTTATTAGAAATCTCAAATTTAGTATCATTTTAGAGAAGATTTTATCTAAATAGACCCACCCATTACGACCCCACATGTAATATATTTCATTGGATATTCCTCTCTTTTAATATGTTTATATGTCAGTATACATCAGATTATATTAATTTGTAGTATGTGTCAGAAAAATTTATATATTATTTAAATTTTTGATAACATATTCTCAAACTAATACAGGATACATTGTGTGCGTCCTAAGAAACATAGAATTATTAAATATGTCAATAGAATATTATTACCTTCAATGTTAATGAAAATAAATATATTTTTGCAATTTAATGGATGGAAACTACCTTATTATTTTTAACCTCAATTGTATACTTATTTGTATGAATATTTTAGTAAATTCATTGTATAATATATAAGATCATAAAAATTGGTTACCATAGTAAGTCACATGATTAACGAGATATCAGGATAATGTTATAATATGACACACTTGAAAGTTCATAATTGGTTATTAATATTTCATCATTAATATCTTTTTTTATGGGTTTGCAGACATGTTTTTATATTTTGAGCATGGAGATTAGGTTAGTTATGATATTTTAATTATGATTGGGACCTAGAGAGTCACTCTCAAATTGTATATAGAGTATTTCCCAAAAAATATATAAATTAAACATTTGATTAATAACTATTCATTAATTTAATGGGTAATAATTATTATTTTTATTCATGTAATGTATTTATCTTTTCAAATAATAAAACATTGATATTTATTAAATCAAAAAATACTAGTTATTAAATGTTTGTAAAATAATTGAGATTGGAGGACCACGTTATGGGTATAGTTAGAATGGTATATTTTATATAATTTAAATAAATTTTTATTTATATATTAATATTATTAATATTATTTTTGAGTTTGTTGACATCCTATATAAATTATTATTATTTTTATTTGATATATGATTGTATATGGGTTAATATATTGGCTTAGGGAATATACGTAATTACATGATCTATGTCAAAGATCTACAAAAAAAATTTATAACATTTATAGCGTAATTTATAATGCATTAAATATCTTCCCTAGAGTGATATCTCAATCCTAGATAAGAGTTTATCTAGAACTATTAAAAACATATGGAATCAATCATCCTCTAACATCTCAAAAATATTAATGAAATTAATATAATCCTGCAATTTATGAAAGGACTATTATTATAATAAACATGAATAATGGAAGGTGATGATTTTTTAATTATAGAACAAAAATATCCATATATTTCATTCCATGGTTTGTATAGAACATGTGGATTAATAGTAATGAGATTTTACACACTGATCCTTCAATGTAATTATATTATTTCAGGAGTTATCCTCTAATTCTCAATGAAGTGGGAATCCATTAAGAAAGGAAATTATTATATATAAATTTTTTATATATTATATGTGAAAAATCATATATTGAATATTATAAAGTATCCATTCATCGGATTATATGAAAAAATCTATAGAAAAATGTGTGAAAAAGATTATTTTGAATGGGATCACCCACTTCCTATACGCACTATATCATTCAAAAAAATCTTTTATGGGGTTTTTATATTTGGAAATGAGTTGACTAGATATTATGATTATGGACTAGTTATAAAATATTGTTCTGTGTGTCAATCCAATATGACAATTCTACATGACCATGTTCCCTTTTGAAATTTGGATTTTATATGAGAGTGTTGTAACTGATGTAATGAGATATGGCATTTTTCTAATAGTAGATTCAATTGGATGCCATTTTTAAATTAAGGGACAATGATGGAACCATATTTATAGACATGGACTTTTTGAATAGGTGTGATTTCTAGAAACAAGATTTCCTATTTTTATACTACAAATATTGTTTTACAGATGTTATAAAGTTTTTTGACGTGATATGAAGTTCTTTCTATACATAAGTTGGAAGTATTAATACAATTTTTACCTCATGTCATAGTTCCTTAATATTTATGATTAAAAATCACAAAGGTATTTTGAGGATCTACTATTTAAATAATATAAATTGTATTTTAATTTATTCATTCCATAATTTAATCTTTCATTGGAGAAAAATAAATCATGTAATGACTACATGTTTAGTCTTATGTTTAGATAATGTTTGTAGGAAGTGTGTTCTCCCATAATGAAGACACCATTATTTCTTAGGGGGGATCTATTTGTAATAATTGATGATATCATTACATGAGAAATAATATTCAATGAATTAATAAATAATAATGGATGTGTATAAATAAAATAATGAAATCGTCATCCTTAGGTTCATATATTTAGAATTATTCAATGAAGTTTCATTTTTTATACTACGGGACCTAGAAGCCTATGTAATTTAATCATGCTTCTACATTTGGATGTATTTTGTGGAAATTATAACATCATTACAAAAATATACCATTGTTATTAATGGGATTAAACTTAAATTTTGTGAATCATATGTTTTCTTGATGATTGACACATAATGGTAGATATCATTCCGTGATGATGAGTTTCAGAAATGAGTCATTTGGATTTTTAAGTTATTTTTTAAATTTTAAAGTTTATTTTTATCATAATATTAAATATATTTTTACATATTATATATCTTTAATTTTATACACAAATATAAATATATATATATATATATATACACAGTTCCATAGTTGTTGTATTTAATGGTGATATGTGAAAAGTTTCTATTTTGTAATGTTTAGGGTTCAGTTTCATGGTATGAATGATTTTAATTCCAATAATGATCATATCATGTAAATTAGGACTATAAAAGGAATTTTGGGTTAATACATAACCTCTATGTGATAATAACATGATCACACGAGAATATATTTATGTTCTATAAAGATATAAGGGGTTTTAAGGAAGTCTGTTCTGAATATTTTACCTTGGATGTGCTCTGAGACCATGAAGCTAATAAAAATAAATCCTAGATTTTTTTTGTAAGGAAATGGGGATTCAATATTAATTTTCACCTCTCACACATCCCTCTCACCCCATAGGACAATTTCATCTAGTCACCCTTCTATGGATATCATCTTCCCCTATTCTATGTTTATTTTTTTACATTGGTCGATGTTAAGGCCCCTCAGATCCACTATATTTCAATTATACATGACTCTTATCAGTTAAACCGATTACATGTTAAGGATTTTAGGATTTTATATGTGGAATATTATTAATTTTTATGGTTTTGATATTAAATATTTTAGAATATTTAGTGTATATTGGGTCTTGGTTTAAATGTAATTACATTGTGTTTTCAAATGATTTTTGGTAGGTGGATCTCATATAATTCTAGTTTATAGAAATCTTGATGAATTCATTTTTATATTGATTTTATTAATTCATAAAAAATTTATTTATGGGAATTTATGTGATTTTTTTGGAATCCAATATTTTTTTGTTATTTATTTTAATGTAAATATGATGCGATGATTTACTAATTGCATTGTTTTTCTATAGAACATGTTAGGAGAATTGAATTTTGATAAATTTTTATCATCAACATACGGATTATTGATGTTTTTTATAATTTTAATATTTTAATTGGCATTGGTGTATTAATTTGGAGTTGTGATTTATCTATACATGCATTTATGATATTTTTTTGGTTTTTGATTTCATTGGTGAATGATTATTAATGAATCATGAAAATTATTATTTGGGTTTGGGACATTCCATTAAACATAATTGTCATGAAATTCAACTACAACATTGGCATTCAGAGCCCATTTGACATTATCTAGTATGGTTTGGTAGTATCCAGTCCCCTCTCTCAAGTATGTGATTGAAAATATTGATTAGTTAATAAGGACTTATTTTTCTATTGTGTATTTTTGTTGAAATGGTTGTGTGAGTTTTCATTATGATTTTTGGTTAATATTTTTTAATTTATTATGAAACCATGAGATTTTATTAATAGTTGATTATTTTGTTGTCAATTTTTTTGAATCTTCATTACGGGTTGCAAAAACATTTAGGTGTTAGAAAAATAATTTATAAAAATTTTATATTCATAAAAGTTTTCCACATTCATGGGGGAATGGGGATCACTGGTCATATCCAACTATGATTATAACCAACAACTACACTCACACATTGGTGGGCACTTAGACTATTTGTAGAGTAACACTGTTAAGGGGAAGGAATCATTCAATACTAGTGGCGTTTCAGTGCTATCGATGAGAGATATGGTGGAATGGAGTTATAGTTTTTTAGATGAATGATGATGTTTTCCAACAAGATTGGCATAGTCGGTAGATCATTATTTCAGGATTTCAATTATGAATCCACTATTCATTACTTTTTATTTATATCATACATTTTTTTATTTAGGTTTAATAATATCATACTATGGTGAAATTTTTTTTCTTACATCATGACATCATGATTAGGGTTGATTATTATTTTATTGTGTTCCATTTTGAATTTATGATTTGTATATCGTATTTATTGAACCCTCATAATAAGGGTTTAAATTTTTTAATATATAGATTGTGTGGAATATGATGTTAATCTACATTCCAATGGTATATCCTAATACCTTTGGAGTTATCTCCTACCTTTGGTGATCATAACAATGAACCTAAGGCTAATGGGATCATGGTTTTGATCTTGGTTATGATAATAAGTGACATGTAATGATTAGATGTTACAAATCGTATAAATTTATTTCATTTAGTTGGTTGTTATAGAGATATGTTGTGTTTTTCATCAATAAGTACATATAAAAAATTTACAAATAATATTTATATAATCAAACGTGTCATGAGGATGTGTGAATAGTTAAAGTGGTTAGTAAATGGTATTTTTGTTAGTAATTATCCTTGCCATTATTTTCCTTTATTATGTATAACTTCTTTTCTCATCCTTTTTGTACGATTTCATGGCTGGTAAATTCTTCATTGTTGAATTTTTTAGGAAAATTATCATTTTTCATTATCAAAATACCATATAAATGAATTGTTTAATATTAAAGGATTTCATAGTGGGTTTTATTCATGAATTAGTGTAATAAAACATGTATTTATTTATTTTTCTTATTCTTCATCATTATAAATCATCACTTATATAATTCCATTATGTAAGGATTGGAGAAATCATGGTATGATTTTCAGTAATAAGTACATTTTTTTGTTTATAACTATTTTCCTTCCAAATTGATGAAATATTCCACTAGGTATACTAATAAGAAATAATTTTGATGAATAAATTGGGATAGACTATACTAATAATCAACCATTATATCAAAAAAATCTAATGGATTGTGAAAGGTTTAAATTGATTATTGGTGTGGTTTTCCACCTCACCAACCATGGGTTGATAAATGATTATAATATTAGTATAACAACATTCAAAATTTCAAAGTAATGTAGTTTCATTGAATGATTCATGATTTTTTAATATGATCAAAATACTCATCCACATATTATATAAAAAATATGTTAAGGCGATGTTAGAAACATATATGATGAATGGGATTATAGCAATGTGGTTGAAATGTTTGAGCATGTTAAGATGATGAAGTGTTGAAAAATATATTATTTGAGAATATTATTAAACAAATACCGTCATATACACAATGAAATAATGATGACATAGTTATTTGATCTGGAGAACGATGGAATTATTAGTTATGTATGTCTTTTAATTAATAATGTTTTCAAATTCTCCAATAGAGATAGTTATTACTGACAAAAAAGTATCATAGAACCTTGATATATGATTATGAACCCACCAATTCTCATCGGTGGTTACACTGGATTACAATTTCATGATGGTGAATATGGAATTGGTGGATAATGTTATATTTGTTTATAAAATCCTCAAATAGATGTAGTGTTCATAATTTCCAATAGGAGTAATAGTTCATGTGGTGGGAAAAAACCACATTGAGATGCGTTTTATAATTAAATAGTGGCGTTATATGTTGATATACATATCTATATTCCTATATGGGATATAGTGATATGATGGTGGGATGATTTTATTGTGGTTATTGGAACCACGTTGGAAAATAAAAATCTATATTAGATATTGGAAGATAGAAAACTATAGATAATAATGTATGATCCCACCTAATAAATTTATAGTAGAGTAAAAGAACATAGATTATGTATTTCATGACCCTGTGGTAATGTATTTATATTATAAGTTATGTTAGAAGTCTCACCCCTCAAGGACAAAATCTATGAAGACATACGAATATTAATAATCATAGTATGGTAGAAAACAACATTAATAGTAGACACAATGGTGCATATTAACAATAGAGAATGAAACTCCTGGGGAAAATATATGACTAGTATAATGTGGGGGTACCATATTTTTGTATTATATGCTGAGGATTTCATTATTATTGAACATGTGTGGAACATTAATTTATTTTATAATATAAGAAGAAATTATAGACTAGTGGGAATATATTTTTTCATATGTTATGAGTATTTAAAAGCATCTCTATGACCATTGTTATATTTAATTTATATATCAATCATGTTATATTATTATATAAAATGTGAATATTATATTGGGCTTCATTGTCCTATTTATTTTCATGTCTAATATCATAATGGGTATATATTTGATGGATTTACAGAATGATCAGATTGATTATTATGGTTCAATGATTGGGTTTTCCACACATAATTGTGATATTTATATATTCAATGGTAATTGAGATGTTAATATAAGAATTTATTATGTTGTGGTGGTGTTTCATTCTAGTTATTGAACCTATTGTTTTGAGAAATAGATGTGGTGAGTTATGATAGATTGATAATGATGGCGAGTTGAAATACTAGAATGATCTTATTATACTTTTCTAGAATACAATTGATGTATTAGTCAGTTTTTTTAAATTATTTGTGTCTTGATACACAATTTATATGTATTCCTTTATATATTATTGATCCATATAATGTGTCTGTGATTGATGTGTTATTTGTAGGCATATATAATTAATGCTTTCTAGGATGAGAACCACCACATGGGATGCTCTAAGACTCAGAATAGTTGTGGTGGGAGGAACATTGTTTTATGTATAAAATAAATGACATTGAATTAATTTACCTCTAATAATGAATATCATCCACCAAAAATTGATGATCATTTGACCAACTTTGGGGTTAGCAGTGGATATCTATGATTGAATTGTGTTTTGGATATAATCTCTTTTGGGTTAATAAATAGGTTATATTAAAGACCTATTTTGCAAGAAGTAAAATAAATTATTATTATTTGTTTATTTTATATATTCAAAACACATCACTTTATATTTTTATATAATTTTATAAATATATATTTCATTAATACCTCAAAACATTAATTTTTGTCTCTACTGATTTTATATTGGTTCTTTTACAATCCATGATTGATAGAGAAATTGTTTCTAGGATTATTTGGTGAATGATGAAATAATGTTATCACATTGAAAATTTCATTAAATGATTATTTTAGATACTTAAACTGAAATTCATTTATATTTTTATCTCTAAATATACTATATTAGTCAATACTAAAAATACAAATAAATTGTTATAATGGATCTCCTATGAAAATTTAATTTAAGGTAATAATATAATAGGGTTTTATTTAATTAATAGATAACTTCATCTAGATTTTATACACATAACCTCTCCATTGAAGTCTTTGATTATGAAATATTTTCCTTTTTTATGTAATAGTATTCTAGATATCCTTTGAGGAGCATAATCATGGAGGAATAAAAAACAGGTCCATATGATTCTGTAATAATTTAATTGGATTAAAATTTATTATGATGTACCAAAAATGAGAAGCGAAATTGTTTTGATATCAGGTAATCATGTATTTTCTTCTTCATCACTCTTTTTTTGTACACAAGAATGACATTAACCTACACATGAAAAGTATCATGTAAGATAAATAATCCCCTAGAAAAAAATGGCCTCACATCATTTTTTAAGATGTTTTATGTTGTATCAAAATCATAATATATTAAAATATATTTTCTTATAGTGTGATATTTGACATAATAAGTAGTTATTGTTTGAGAATTTATATACATTAAATCAAGAGATAACAAATACACTGAGGAAATAAAATTTTTGGTTAATTCACTGAGTATCAAGTTTAATTGTGTCGTTGTGAAGGGGTGAAAGTAGTAATAGAGACACATTGGTTGATTTTGAAATAAAAATTCTAATGTTTCTGAAGAACAATATTGGATAACATTCTCCTATTTCATTGTTAAAAAGACAATTTTAGTGATGGTATCATAATAGATGAAAAACCCACTCGTATACAAGACTCTATGAAAGGTGTGGTGTCCCATGATGAACGGTCCAATGAAACCAACATCCATATATATATTCCGATTTATTTTTGTACCTTAACAAATGATTGATGATGTATTAGTAATGTTTTTTTTCTAATTAAAATTTGAATAAATACTTTAATTAGGTGAGTAATAATTTAAAACATCACATTTGGGGTAGTTACTAGAAGGGTTGTTTTATCCTATTATTAAAAGTGTAATACAGTTATAAGAATAAATACTGATCATATGAGTCTATAAGGGATGTTGTGATCATTTGTATATTATATATTATATGTATCCTTACATAGATAGAGATTTTATGTATTTATTTTCAAGGACCATCAAGATGCATGATTTGATTCAGTTGGCCATAGATATTGTAAGAAAATTGGATATCATTTGACCAATTTAGGACATAAAAAATATGTCAATTTGGAATATATATATATTTTGGGTGTGGTTTTTCTTTATTTTGTGCCAACATTAATTTTATGTTGTTGTGATTTTCATTCAACTTAAAAGTTATGTAAATAATTTCAGAAGGTTGTGGATAAGTAATTGATGTTTTCCATGAAATATCAACTTTATGAAGATAGTAAAATATTGAGAAAAATACCGATAGTAGAATAAGTGAATGAATATTTCTCAAGGATTTTGGTGAATCTTAAAAGGACAATATCATTTTGCTACTGTTAAAATATAATAATACATTTTTTATAGTATTACTGGTATGGCTATATTTAAGGTGATATATTTTATCCCATTTTATTATATTTTTATTAGGTATATATGGGATATGATTTTTTATTTCTCGCATTTATTATTTATAAAACCAATAATAAGATTATGTTTTTTTGAAACGGGATGGTTCTTCATCACTGCTGAAAAACATATTGGGTCGATCTTCACTAATGGCCTTTTGATTACGGAGGGTTTGATAATGTATGGAAAATATTTATCAAAAATATGTATTCCCAAAATTATTGTGATGAAACACATGTTTGGAACTAGGTCTATGGGTCCTTTAGGGGTGATTGCGCATATCATAGATGGGGTGTACCTATTAGTATATCCTCCATCATAGAATTCCCTGCCTGATGTGTTCCCAGTTCACAATTATGAATGCACGTTATTAGAGAATATTATGTTATTTATTTTTACTAGTTGTTAATGGATCTGAATGAATCATTGACTAAATGTATTATAAATAATATTGGTTACTAATACATTGTGTGTTGGGATATATTTATCTTGTCAGATGGTGTTTTATTCGATGATTATACTATAAACATGTAAACATATGATATGGAGGAATTTATTATTCAATATATGTTAGATATATTCTCTGTAATATATTATATTTAACTTAATTTGATTAATATTTCAATATTGGGGGTATTTGATGTCAGATTTTGATGTATGTAATTGTTATTTTTTATTAATTTTGAGGGTTTTTTATGTTCATGGATTGAATTGTGTTATTTGCGGGATTTATATGTCTTAAATTGTCACAATATAGTCATAAAGAACATGGTAATGGGTTTGGGAATGATTTTTCACTCCTCATAGTAACTACCATGATTCAATGAATCATATAACATTATAGTATAGATAGAGAGTTTTTCTGGATTTTTGGTTCACATTGATGTTGAATGGTTTCCTAAGACCGTGTAGTGAATTAACACATCCACTAAAAATCCCTCCTATAATTTCATTTATAGAATGATTTAATGTATGTGGACTATCATTAACCCCTATCACATTACTCTCTCATCTTATTGGTATTTCTTATCTATATCCATCCTAAAAATATAATCACCTTCGATAAATGGTGGTTTTTTGGAATGGATTTATTGAAAGGGTCACTGGATTATCTCTTCTTCTACAGTATTAGTCACACTTAGTAAGAACTGAAATCATGCAACGAATGGATGGGTTTTCATGTGAATGCTTAGATTAATTAGGATGTTTTTATTTAAAGGATTTTATAAGCTAAATTGGAGATTGAATAACAATTTTCGGGGAATTTATTTTTCCTCCAAATTTCATTTAGTGGGATTATAATGAATACAATGTCAGTAGAGATCATATGGATTTTGTGTCTAATGGGTATATTTTTTATATTAAAAGTGAATGTGGTTTTTTTATTTGGTTTTTGAATATACAAATAATTTTTTTGGTGTTCATATGAATTGAGTAAACATGAATTAATTTTATTTTTTGTTCTTATATGTTTTTTAATTGTTTTTATATATTGAATTTTTTTAAATCTTCTATATTGGATTTGGGTGGTACAATGGGTTTTCTTATTTTTATATAATTTTTAGTGTAGTGTTCCTATTGTTGATTTGCTACTTTGGTGGATATAATGAGTTGATAATTTTTTCCCAATTGATATTTTGGGTGAGGGAAAAGGCATGGGTATTTGAAACAGATACTTTAGTGTGGGACCTTGTCATAATGTACAATATTAAGTTTATGATACCTCTTTATGGGTGAAGGGACATTACTAAACAGAAATGATTAAAATTGGGGGTTTTAATTCCTCTAAAAAATAAGAGATACCCAATATTTAATTCTTAGCCATTGCATAGGATTCCCTTTGGGTTTGGTAGTTAACTTTGGTGAAATAGTTTTATTTGGGTTTTTTAATTTATATTATATTATTTATACATGATTCCTTGTAGTAATTTTAAATATTGTTGAATAAGATTCTCATTTTGTTTTATAATGATTTATATTTGTTTATTATAAAAAAATTATGTATTTGGATATGTTTTAAAAAAATAATATCATCATGATAGTCATTCAAATATATGTGGTCTGTTATAAGAATTGAGGATAACACCCTAGGTATACTAAATTCCCCTATTTTCCATGCCAAGTGGATTGGTATATAATATATATTTGGATGTTGTAATAAGAAAAAATCCTACCTTAATATGGTTGGGTCATAGAAATATCATGGGACCTATATTTGATGATTAGTTCTAGTTCACTGGTTCACTCATGGATTTTTTGGGGAGTCTTTATAGAGTCGGTGGGTTTTAAATTTGGGGAGCTTTATTTGATTGTAAAATATGAAATGTTTTTTAGTTTAATTATACATTTCCACATTCAGTGTTTTTAAAAATTCTTACATTGGTATATATTTTACCTTACACCATGAGTTCCGGATTATTGTTCTTTTTTGTTTTTGATTGGTTTCATTTTATCTATTGTTGTTGTATGTACATGTTATAGACACCAAATATAAAAAATTTAAAAATTTTCCACATGGGGAGGGTTTGGAATAAAATTTTAATCATTCATGTAATGGTATATTATATATCCTCCTAATTTAACAAAACAAATTAATAATATGGAGGATTAACTTAAGGTAATGTTGCACTCTGATTTAATCTGGGTGATGATATGTTTGATTGGCTTGGATAAAATGATACAATAGAATTCTATCTCAATTATTCTATCTACAAGATATGTATGATTGATAAAAGAGGTATATATTTTATTAAAAAATGTGAATTCCCCATTAATCTGACCACTCTTATATATGACACACAATATTCCAACCAAATAAACTCTTTTCAGTTATTTATTTTGAACCATTTCATTAAATTTACATGTCCTGATGATTAAAATTAAATATGAAAATTTTATTTTAATAGAACCAATCTGACCCATAATGATGGAATTAATAGTAGAGTGACTAGCGTAATTTTATCATTGATAGAATTCTTGGTGGTAGATGACATTCCTTATTCAATTAGTACGCTTCATTGAATGTTATTAATGAAATTATACATATCCATTAAATATGTGTGATAGAATAATATTCAGAGGTTTGTGGGTGGTATCTTCCCTAATCCATGACACATTATCATAATTTTCATTATTCATAAATAACATGGAACAACAAATAGTGATTGGTGTTACAAATGTTTTATAATGAGCTAGCCTTATAACATTACATAGTCTTGAATTAAGTTAATATATCACTTCCTCTCTACATTGAGGATATTTTTATGTTTATATCTTTAGAGAATTGGGATAATACATCCATAAAATTACACAATATTAAAGGGTGGTGCGATAAAAAAAGTACTCATTCCTTCCAAAATTTAAAACCTTCCAAACGAAACATGATTTCTTTGATAGATCTTCAACCATTTAACATATATTCATTATTTTTCTTACAAATTCTTATAACCTGCAATAACAATTTTAAAAAATGGGATGAGATCAAAAATATCATCAAGGGATATTAAAAAACACATTAGTCCAAGAATACATATAACATATGAAATCACTTTAAAAAGACATCATTTTCACCTATATATATAATAATTTTTTGAAACATGAGATTTACACAATACATAAGAAGATAAGTCGAATCATAAAACTATCCTGGTGAATTACTTAAATAATCTTGTAACCCTCTCACCTATCTTATAATTTGTTATCCTCAAGGCTACCTAACTATTTGTGTAACCATCGCAATTACACTTGGAGTAACCATACGACCGACCTCCAACATACACATACCCAATGAATTAGATAGAAATATAGTTCCCAACCCTCATCATAAACAGTTACCAAGATCCAAAACATAATAATACAACAATAATATTAGCATAAAAACATTGCTTTTGAATTTTGTAGAACAAAACATTAATATTAGATTATTAAAAGAAAAACCCCTTACGTATTTCTTGTAATCATTTCCAGACATTATAGAGTGGATGGAATATGAGTATACACTTTCAATAAACATAATTAAACCAAATATAAAAAAAACCATCACACAAACAATTTTAATACAACATAAATAATGATGTAGAAGGTTATCCCAAAGAATGGAAATCCGGTTAAGAATTTGTCTTACCTTAAGCTGTTATTACATAAAAATTGTTTAAAAATCAAATATAATGGTTAAAAGAGTGTTATTAGTATTTTACAGAAATATTTTCTTGTTTATAACATCTTATATGATCATTTAATAACATCATTTCACCCATTAATTGTTAGTATTTTTCTCTTCGCACAATTTTTGGATGAATTCTTTACATGATTTCTATGATTGGTTCTTGATGGATGTTCATGTCGATTTGAAGTGAGAATCCAGAATAAGATTGGATTAGGGTTTAAATATTTACATTTCCATAAATTATTCCATTTATCATTTTCAATTATTACATGGGGATGATTCATAAGTTAAAACATTAAAGATGTTTGTTTAGATCATTTTAATTTTTTTTGTTAATAACTTCCACATTTTGTTTTCTAAAATAAAACCATGTGTACAATAGAATTACAATACCATGGAAGAGAAATAATACATATATTATAACCAGGATAAAACGTAAAATATTTTCATGAGCATAATTTATGGATTTAATGAAAAATGAAATTGCATCATTCACGATGTTGGTAATTCGACACATCATCGTCTATGTTTTTAATTCCTTGAATAAGTCGGAGAGTAGAAAAAGAATGATAATGAATTTTCCATGAACATGGGAACATCAATAATACACATGATTATGTATCTTGAATTCCTCTCGGTTAATAGGAGGAGAGTAAAGAAGAATAAAAGAAAGGAATATTGAAAAAAATATAACAGGAGAAATTTCTCACGAAAATTCGGCAGCCTAACGATGTCACTCAACATTTCATAAAAAAATAGTTTGATGAAAGAAAGTGGATATATAATCACTCATACATAATATAGAGAGTATGTGGGGATATTAAATAAAATATACCAACATAATCAAAAGGTAAAGGATGATAATAACATAAAATGATAGAAAATAAAGAAAATAAAAATGGATGTTTGCCTCTTGATCCCTTCTCCTTGAGATCCTTCTTGTGAGATTTGGTTTTGGATTTTGTTGAGAACAGATGCTCTAGGACGTGGGGAATAGACATGGGTGGAGTATTTGGTAGAACATAGGCATGTCTCAAGGCATTGGAGGTGTGGTAAGATGAGGGGAGTGAGGGTCGTAATTATATTGGAGGAGAGGGGGTATTTTTAATTATTTTAATCATTATTATAATATTTTATCCCAAGATTATTAATATTATTAGTTCATGTGACCTAAAATATTAATAATGGAATGAAAGTTCAACCATGTGGCATTACATCACTAATGATGTCAAAAATAGTGTGTTTTACTAATAATTTGATTATACAGTATTTATTTGTATTTCACAATTCATTGAAAATTCAAGAATTTAAGAAATATCAAAAAAATTACCCTAAAACTAAACAAAACAACTTGGTCTCTTTAGCTAATTTCAACTGGTCTATTGCATAAAATAGTAATAAACTCTTCTCTAAAGTCATGAAAGCTAAATACCTGAATAAGAATGGGGTTGCAACCTCTTTTAAAAATGGTTCTCACATCTAGAAAAGCATGCGCAGAGGATGGGAGCTCTATGCTAGCAGTGTCCAATGAAAGATAGGTAGTGGTAGTTCAATATCCCTCTGGATTGATAATTTTCTTGGTTTGGGGACTCTTAGATCCCTTATCATTAGTCCTCTGAACATTGGTGAAGATAATCTCTTTATTTCATCCTTTCCCCAACTCCTTATAACAGAGTGAATCCTATCGTTTATTTCTGTGTTGTTTTTTTATTTTTGGTAGAGGAAGAAATTTCTTCTCCTCCGCTTTCATCCTTTGAACTACTCTATTAAAAGTATTTCGGTTGAACTCTTTGAGAAGAACCACTTCCATAGAGACATTAACAGATCTACCGTTGATTTCTGTTTGATGGAGGATATCTTTCTAGAGATAGATAATCTTCATTGCCCATGAATCTTGTCATAGGTTGTATAGAATTCAAAAATAAAGTATATTTTTTGAATGTAATTTTTAAAATATGATTAATTTTTTTACTATATAAAATCATTTTTAATTCAAAAATTATCAATTCTATTTTTATAACAGCATCTATATCACGACGAAAAATTAACCAAGATGTTATTATCTTAACTAATTATGAAAATAAAATAATAATAATATTTACTATTAATTAGGGTCATATTACTATTGATATTATAATTAAAAGGGTGTGTTACTATTTATAAAAAAACAAGTTGGTTTCATCAGAGTCCAAATAACATATTGAACACAATTGTAGATGACCATTTTTCGAAAATTCAAATCAAAGAAGTTGAAAAAATTATGTTTAAAGGTTATTTATAAATATATACATAAAACAAAGTTCCATGCATGTCTATTTATGTTTAGAAAAACATGGTGTGTTGCATTATACCAACCTTTTGTAAATTGTGTCTTCGAAATTTTAATTACTTATTAAACACTTGAGGATACTTTTCCCTCATAGAATTTTTGGACTCCCATGTTTCTTCTTCAACCATAGTTTTTCTCCACAAAACCATTACCTGGTGGATTAACATATTACACAATACTTGTTACCTTTGATCAAGAATCTGAACTGGTTTCACTTCATAAGAACGGTTCTCTTATTAATGAATTGCTTCTGGGATCAAGACATGTGATGAATCTGACACATAATTTCTCAACATAAAAACAAGAAAATAATTGTGTACCTATTACAAACATGGAGGTAGAGCTACTCAGTTTTCAACTATTCCAACATTTTCCATAATTTCACAAGGATTGATGAACTCTAGACATAGATTTCATTTCTTAACAAAATGCATCACACTCTTCCAATGTGATATTTTAAGGAAATCATGGTCACTTACCTCCAAAGATATTTATTTCTTTCTATTATTTGCATAATGTTTCTCCCTTCTATGAGATTTCCTAATGTCCTACTAGATCATCTTTACATTCTTCTCCATTTATTCTAATAATTCTTCCCCCATCAACAATATTTCACCGATGTCATCCCAAAATGCTGGAGTCCGACACCGCTTCCCAAAGAAAGCCTCAAAAGGTGTCATCTATATACATGAATAACTCATTTTACTATAAGAAAAATCAACTAAAGAAAGATGTTGATCCCAACATCCCTAGTAGTCCATTGAATAAGCTCGAATCATATACTCCAAATATTGAATCATTCATTTTTATTTCCCATATGATTGAGGATAAAAAAGATGTAGTGAAATTTATTTTTGTGCCCAATGACTTCTGATGTCCCTTCTAGAAGAATGAAGGGAACATGGGATCTTGGTCAGATACACTGGAAGGAGTAACTCCATATAACCTGACAATATCTTTGAGTTATAGTCGAGAAAGTTGATCTAAAGACATTGTATCTTGGATAGAAATAAAATGTATAGATTTTGTCAGATGATAAATAATAACCCAAATCCCATTGTTTCCCTGAGATGTTTTTGGTAGTCCCACCACAAATTCCATGGATACATTCTCTTATTTCCACTCTGGCACTGGCCAAGGCTGATGCATACCATTCTATAACTGCCGCTTTGCTTTAATCTATTGACATGTTAAGCATTTCACTATAAAATCAGAAATATCTCTTTTTATTTCATCCCACCAATAATACTATAAAAGGTCTCTATACATCTTAGTACTACCAAGATTAACTGATAATGGAGAACTATGAGCTACACACAACAATTATTTCATCAAATGAGAATCAATAGGAACACACAACCTTTTACCAAATCTTAAAACATAATAATTATCATGGTTAAATTCTAGAAACTTACCCATTTTAACCAATTATATGTTTTTCTATAGCTCACGGTCATCCTTCTACACTCCCATAATTTTTTCTGACAAAAATGACTACACTGATACCTAAACAAAACAGAGGTATTTCCTACATCAACATCTTCTATGCCAAAATTAAACAAATCATTAATAAAGGGATCACATTCTTAACATATCATGGTTAATGATGCATGATGTTTTCGACTCAAGGAATCCTCCACTTTGTTTACTTTCCTAGGATAGTAATTGATCGTGCAATCATAATCTTTTATCTGTTCTAACTGTCTTGTTTTCATCATGTTAAATTCCTAATTAGTGAATATATACATAAGACTTTTATGGTCATTATATATTTGACATTTGGTTCCGTATAATTGATGCATCTAAATTTTCAAAGAATAAACCACAGCTATAATATCAAAATCATGTGTGGGATAATTTAACTCTAGAGGTTTTATTTGTCTTAAAGAAGATGAAATTATCTGATCATTCTTCATAAATACACAACCATGTCCATTCAACGAAGCATCACTTTAGATGACGAAATCACCATTTCAGGAAGGCATGGAAAAAACTGGAGCAATTACCAATCTCTTCTTCTGTTCTTGAAAAAAACATCAAATTCATCTATATATTCATATTTAACCCCTTTCTATGATATCTTACTTATTGGCATAGATAACCGTGAAAAGTTCTTAAAAAGACGTCGTTAATAACTAGATAATTGAACAACACTAAAAATCACTGTAACATTTTTTAGTCTTGGCCATTGTTCAACTTTATATGTTTTGGCATGATCAAGTGTTATTCCATCCTTATTTACAATGTTCCCATGAAAATAATTTATGTTGCAACCAAAAAACTCATTTGCGGAATTTTCCTTACAGTTTCTATTCTCTTAAGGTTTGTAAAACAAACCATTGATGTTTTTCATGCTCCTCTGTAATTTTAGAAAATACCTAAATGTCATCAATAAACACAACCAAAAAATTATCCAATATCTCAAGAAAGAATCTATTCATAAGATTCATGAATAAATCGGGGGAATTAGTTAATCAAAATGGAATATCCAAAAATCTCTAATGCCCATACCAAGTAAAAAAGGCTATTTTTTGGATGTCATCCTCCTTCACCATCAGTTGATTGTATCCGGATCTCTAGTCAAGCTTAGAAAAGTACTAAGCTCCTTAGAGATGATAAAAAATCATCTATATGAGGCCAAGGATACATGTTTTTAATAGTGATGTTATTAAAAGCTCTATAATCAATGAAAATTCTCATGGAACCATCTTTCTTTTTAACAAACAAAACAGGAGCTCCCCATGGTGATGTGAAATGATGATTGAAGTATTTATATATAAAATATTGCAACTGATTTTTCAATTCATGATGTTTTATTTCTGACACACGATATGGGGGTTTTGAAATTGTCTTAGCATCAGGAACAAAGTTAGATGTGAATTCAACTTCTTGGTCAGGTATGACATTAGGAAAATCATCAGCAGAAATATCAAGGTATTAATTTACCACTTTCACATCATTAATCTGAACAGTACTGTTGTTTCCAACAATATTAGAAACATAACTTTCATTTCCATCTATTAATAGTTTCTAATATTCCTAATATGTTATCAATTGTATATTTCAATTATTATTTACAAACTTAAACAGTTTCTGAAAAACAACTTATTTAGCTCTACAGTCAATATTAGCATGATGGTGATAATGAAAATCCATTCCAAGAATCATATCAAACACAACTAAGAGGAAAAAAATGTGGATCCGTGGTGATGTCTTTCCATAGACCATAATAGAAAGATTCTTATAATTCCACTTTCCTATAATATTTCCTCCAAGTGTTTTAACAACATGTTCTAGTTTCATTTAATGTGGTCATATTTTTAATTTACCCAAAAAATTCTCAGAGATGAAGGACTGTGTATACCCCATATCAATCAAAACATTATAAAAATATGAGTGAACAGACAAATAACCTGATAGAACTTCATTGGATGGTCTGATGTCTGCGGACATGGTTGTAAAGGATCTCACTACACCTTTCTTCTTGTATTCTAGCTTCATTGCATCATTTGGATCTCTCTATGGGTATGCATTTTTTCTAATGACTCATCTCTCCACATTTAAAACAATTTACAGTTAGCATAGTAGTATTACTCTTTGGATCGTTTTCAATACAATATTTGGCCATATGTACAAATGTATCACATTTAAAATACTTACCAGTTTTTCTATGACATTCCCCAAGGTTTTTCTTGCCACAGTTTTCAAAAACTAGAAACTGTATTTTATTTACATTAGATATATTTGGTTGATTCTAACCCATTCATTTCTATATAGACCTCTTCTTATCCATCGTTCCAAAATGGAAGTGATCATCAAAAAACTCCATCTATTCCCTCTCAGCACATCAGACATGTTTCTCATCCCTTCTAAATTCACGGGAGGCCAACACCCTTCGATACCTAGGCTTTAGACTAGAGTAAAAGTGGTTTATTTTTCTATCAAGATCTAGAATATGATATGGATCATACCACACCAGTCAAGTGAAGTTTTCTTTATACACATCCACCAAATCGTCATCCTTATGATTTAATTCAAGTAATTTCTTCTCCATCCTAAGTTGCACCACCTTAGGAAAATATTTAAAAAATAATAATTTTAAATTGAATCAATGATAAGGCATCAAAATCCTCTCTATATTTGATATTCTTTACCATTGACCACCACTGATTAGATTCAACTTCAAAAAGATAAATGGAAAGACACACATATTGACTATCTGAACATCCTATAACATAGAATATCTCTTTAGGGGATTTAATCCATCCTAGAGTCGCTACTAGGTTAGAAGATCCATTGAATGCAGGACAGTGTTGTGTCATAAAATTTTCTACTATTGTCATGTTCTGTTGTGGTATGTCAATTTGTTCTCTTACATGGATGACACAACCATTTCCATTAATATCACAATCATCTCGGTTCCAATCCATATCATTCTAGGCGGTAGATCTGGATTGATGTCATTCTATCGGTGCCTCTCCTCTTCAGCTTTGTTGTTTTATTTATGGACAACCATTATGAACATTCATATCTTAGTTGAAGCAACATGTTAATATCTAAATTCTATAACATTTCAAATTAATCATATGTTAAAAATCATTATTGCTATTCTTTTAACATCATCCTAAACCCTAACGATATGTAAACCATCCTCTGATACCAACTATAAGGACTCGACCTTATTAAATTACATAGTCTTGAATTTAGTAATGAAATAACTTCATATTTACATTGATGGTATTTTAATGTTTAGATAATTAGTGAATTGGGACAATAAATTCATAGCATTACACATTACTATAGAGTGGATACCATAAAAATAGTACTCATTCCTTTCAAAAATTAAAACATTATGAATTAAACATGATTTCTTTGATAGATCATAAAAATTTATCAAGGATTACAACACATTGTTACACATCCTAATAATATATGAAAATAATTTTAAAACATGATATGATCACAAAATGCTCAGTAAAAGACATAAAAAACACATTAGTCCAAGAATATTTGTAACCTATGAAATCATTTTCAAAAGTCATACTTATCATGTTCATATATATACTTACTTTGTGAAAGATGATATTTCACCAATACAGAAGACTTAAATTATAACCATATATGTATCTTGGGGCATTACATACATTTTCTTGTAAACGTCTCAGCTACCTTATAATTTGTAACCCTCACTGCTACCTTACTATTTGTGAAACTATCCCAGTTACACTTGGAGTTACCATACAGCCGAACTTGAACATAACCATACCGAATTAATTGGAGGGAAATATAGGTCCTACCCTTCATCCTAAAAATTTCCAAATCCATAAAATAATCATAATATATGAATATTATAAAAGAATCACTGCTTTTTAATTGTTTAAAACAGATTTTTGTTAGAGGCTTTTTGAAAGAAAATACCCCTATAGAATTCATGTAATTGAATAAAGACATAATAGAGTGAATAGAATATGTATATACACTTTAAATACTCATAATTAAACATAATATAAACAAAACCCATCAAAAAATCAATTTTAATACATCCTAAATAATAAAGTAGAAGGTTAACCCAATGAATGGAAACCTGGTTAAGAATTCTCTTACCTCAGGATTGTCTTAATTAAAACCTAATTAAAATTATTGTATAATGGTTAAAAGAGTGTTATTATAATTTTTAAGAAACATATTAATGTGTATAATATCATATATAATCATTTAATAAATTCATTTCACTCTTAAATTGTTATTATTTTTCTCCTTGCACTGTTTTTGGGTGAGTTCTGTACATGATTTCCATGACAGGTTCATGATGGAGGTTCCTGTCGATTGGATGTGAAACTCTAGATTTCCAATAGAGTATTATTTTAATATTTCCATTACCATAAATTATACCATTTATCATTTTGAATTCATACATGAGGATGATTCAGAAGATAAAACTTTAATGAAGTTCTTTTAGATCATTTTATTGGTTCATTGATAATAACGACCTCATTTTGTTTTATAAATTAATTCCATGTGTACAAAAGATTTCCAGAACAATGAGTGAAAAATAATATATATTTTATATTTTTGTGCAACCATAAAAATTATTTCATGACCAGACTTGAAGGATTTAACCAAAAACAATATCACATCATCCATGATGTCTATAATTAAACACATAATGGAGAATGTTTTTAATTCCTTGAATAAGTGGGTGAGGAGAAAAATAATTATTATGAATTTTCAATGAACATGAAAAATAACCTAATATAAATGATTCTATAGAATTTATGTGTCTTGTTTTAGAAGAGGTGAGGAAATAAGAAGAAATTAATGGAATCGTAAAAAAAGAAAACATGAGAAATTTCTAACAAAAATTCAGCAGCCTAACGACGTCTCTTAAAATTTTATAAAAAAAAGTTTTATGATAGAAAGAGGATATCTCACCAATTATAAATAATATTGTATGTAATAGGGGATATGAAACTAAATATCCAATCATATACATAGGTAATGGAAGATAATAACATTAAATGAAATAAAAGAAAGAAAATAAAAGAAGATGTTTAACTCTTGATCTCTTCTCCAAGAGACTCTTTTTAAGGGCTTTGGTTTTGAACTTTTGGTGATACCAGAATCACTGGGATGTGGAGAAGAGCCTTGGGAGGGGTATTGGGAAGAACCTAGGCATGTCTCATGGATTGAAAGGTGTGGGAATAAGAGAGGATTGAGGGATGTTTTTATCGGGGAAAAGAGGGGTTATTTTTCACTATTTTGTAAGATATTATAATATTTTTCCCATGATTATGAATATTCATAGATAATGTAACATAAAATAGTAATAATGGCCTGTTATTTTGAACCCAGTGACCTTACATCACTTATTATGTCCTAAATAGTGTATTTTATTGATAATTTTATTATACGAAAAAGAATTCATTTCACTCTTCAAAAAAAATTCACGAATTTCAGAAAAATCCAAAAAATTTACCCTAACCATTTTTCAACATCTTGAATTCAAAAATAATGTACATTTTTTGGAAATAATTTTATAAATATTATTAATTTATTTTAAAATATAAACACACTTTATTTAAAAATTAACAATTCTATTTTTATATCAAATTCTATATGATGATGAAAAATTAACCAAGATTTTTTTATCTTAAAGACATAATAAAATAAAATAATAATAAAATATACATTTCATTAGTGACATATTACTATTCATATTACTATTCATAAAGATATATTACTATTCAAAAAATATTGGGTTTCATCAAGCTCCAAATAACATGCAGAACATAATTGTACATAACCATTTTTCTAAATTCAAAACATAGAAGTAGAAAAAAATATTTTTAAAGGCTATTTTTTAATATCTACTTTAATCCATGTTCCATGAATTTCTATTTGTTTTTTGAAAAACATGTGGTGATACATGTGCGGAGGGTGGAATACATGGGATGTGTATATATAGGAAAAAGGGTACCACAAGGCATTTCTTGATTAAATAATGGAGGTTAGGTTCATTTAGGTTATATTTTATACAAAAAAAACTATTATTTACCCTTTTTTCCCCTCATAGTGACTAAAATATATTATGGGTCATTGATTTTAAAATTGGAAGTGTAATTACTAAAATGTATGTTTCATGGGATTCAAAATCATCAAACTATGTATTTTCATAATGGTTAATGATGAAGTACTTTCATTTTCGATGAAAATACATTTTGGTGTTGAATTTTATGTCCATGAGTATTAGCATGGATATTTGATAGTTATTTTATTAGTTATTAAAAAAAGTAAATTATTCATAACCTAATTAAATTATTTATGTGTTTATACCTCTTATGCAATTGGCTATAGGAATGTTTTTGTTACATATATATATTATGATCATCATATTATTACATGTGTTAGTTTTTTATGTAATATAAATCATTAATGAATACTAGGAGGATAACCTATTATGTTTGAGAAAAATTAAAATAATGGTGGTGTATATTACTTCTAAATGTATTGCATCTATAATTATACTGATATTTGTAAATAATAAAACCTATAAACTGATGTGGATAGATTAAAATTAAGAGTTATGATATAATTTTCTATGGAGAATTAAAATAATTTGAATTTATAAAGCATGGTTAGGGAATCCATTGATTTTGAGATCATTTAACATTTAATATAAACGATGTATACATATCATGATAAAAATGTATACTAATGAAATAAACCATAAATAAATATGTGGATTGACCTTGATAATGTTAAATATATTTATTGGTTGTGACATGGAATTCAATTAACAATGTCATAAATGCAATATAATTATGTGGATGTCAATTTATGATCTGAATAGGGAGACTAAAATTTATTTACCTCAACTTTATTTGTATATTTTTATTCATTTAATAATTAAATTTCAAAAACATTAATATGTTATAAAAAACATGGTTAATGAATTTCAGTGATTCATATAGAATGATCATGGTATGGGTATGTGATTTTTTTATCATATGATATTATTTTATTTTAGATATTGAAAAATTATTAAAAAATTATGATTGTGAAGATATTCTAGAATATAAAATTTCATTCTCACTTTCCTTCTTGGGATCAATACAGAAAATGGATCATCCCTGTATACATTTTTTTCAGACCCATATAACACCGTCTTATGATATTGATGATACACATGGGTTTTTATTTTTATTCTCATCCACATGTGTTATTTTTTTATAAGGTTATTGACCGATGTGTGTGACTTTATTATTTTACACATCCCAAATATTTATATGTATAATGATAAAAAAAATTATAAATTTTATTCCCCAAAAATGATTTGGGATTGAGATAGAATAGTCATAGATGAACTTCATTGGCATGAGGACATATTTCTTCCGTAGTTAATAATTAAATTGCGCAGTTTAAACAGGATGCCAAATACGATATTATAATATTATATTTTATGGAATGTTCATGTGGTGAATCTTTTTTTGTTGAATTTTTTTATAAAAAATATCAGTGATGGAGATGTTATGTTGTGTGAAGACCAACTATATGTAGAATAATGAGTTCAAACGTATTTGGAGTAGGTGGTGACTTGTATATTGGGATGGTAAGAGCTTTATGAACATTACTGCATTATGGGTAATTAAGGTTGAATTATTTCATGGAATGTGTTTCCAGGATTTGAGAGGCACCATGAATGTTTTAGTTAATGAGATTACATATTATTTTAATATTATAATGGGTGATTTATATTATGGTAAATACATTATATTGTTGTTAATTGGAATGTTGTGACCTATGGGTAGTCTTCAAATAAAATAAGTCATTTTCTTTGATGTATTTGGAATGATGATATTTATGAGGTGTTTTTATCTTTATACCCTGCATATAATTTTGATATATTTGGATAATAACTTCTTATAGAAAATCGATAATTTTTTTGGAATACTATACCGGATATTATTTGCCACCCCATTATTCACACTCATGCATTTATTATCTTTCATTCTAGAATATCAGAATACATAGATTGGAGATATTATTTCATGATGATAAAAAAGAGATAGATATATTAACGATCTAATGTATTCTTCAATATAGTTACCATTTTTGTTTTGACATGGCATGAATTTATATTTTATTTCGTTGGTTAATTATTTTTTATTTATATTTTCATATTTATTTTAGTAAAATAACTAATATTGAAATATAGGAATATTGTGAATAAAATTATCACATAAAGAATATTATTTATGGATACTTAATATTTCATATTATAATTTAATTTTATATAAAAAATAGGCATATCTTCATTTATTATAATGTACTTTATTTTTTTGAATCATCAATGATTTTCTGTCAATAATGACTTATTATAGGTAGGAATAGCGGCTTCCCTTATAGAATGTTTTAGAAATTAAACATTTTCAATGGATTAATTGTTTCACATAAATATCTTGCAAATGTTAAGGATTTTTTTAGATGTTGTTATTATCTACAGGGGGTTAATATTAAATAATTTTATATGTAATTTTTTAAAATTGTGCATTCAATAAGTATCTCTCAATTTCCCATTGTGGGTATATTTTTTACGATTTCACTTTATTTTAATATTGTCTGTTTTCTGTATTACATTATCTGATAATGATATTTTAAATAATTATGGATGGTTTGGAATGACTCTGGGCGAAACATGATGTAGGTGGGTCCACATAAATTCTATTTTTTGTGGAATTCTGGATGATTTTATATGTGATGAAGGAATTTATCAATGGTAAAAAATCGAATTTTTCAATGTTTATTCATGAACCATATTTGGGTTGTCTATCATAATTATAATTCATTTTATAATTTGTTGTGATTGAATATCTAACTAGGATAGTGTTTTTGGTAACCGTTATATTGGTAGAACTATCAAGAATAACGAGTCAGTAGCTAAATTTTTTTCACATGATAAGAATAATTATATTTTTATTAGATGATAAGCTACTCAGGGTAATGAAAATTATTTATGTTTTATGTTGCCTTAGTCCCCTCCTTTTTCAATACACTTGATTCATAATGTCATCATTTTCTTGTAATGTATTTTAATAAATAAAATAAAATAAATTAAAAAAACATGTATTCGTATGTGTTTTATTGGTGGATTGATGTAGTTGTAAACCCCCAAGTGGATTGAATTTTTATTAGTTCTTTATATTTTTTTACTTATGGATGGTAACTATTTTCTTATTTTTAGTTAAAATGTATTTGTTTTTATATTATTTCTTGTGTGGGTGGCACATGATGTATATTATAATATATGATTTATCAAATTCATTATATATAAATTTAACTATTTTATTTCATTATCTAAAATCCTATAGAGTTTTGATAGTCAATTTTTATATGTGTAAGGAAATTTACAGGCATATGATGGTTTTTAATTTTTGGACTCTAGGTTAGCTGATGATATACTGTAAATGGAATAGAGATATGGGATACAAGTAACGGATTTGGTTTTATGTTAACCCTATTCTATTTATTTATATGGTTTTAGATATATTTCTGAGTTTGGACCAGTTTGTTCAGTTGTTTTATTTGTTTGTTATAACAATTATAAATATTGTATGTTATACACGAATTTCAATCATGGTTAAATAATATAAATGTTAAATATTTTATTTTAATTTTTTGCTTCATTATTATTATTAAATAGTTCCTAAATTGGGTTTTCCATAAATCCATGGACTAGCTCCTATATTTAGGTGTTTGGGGAACACACAAGGGCATTGTGTCTTTGTATTAGTGTTATCTCTATGTAATCATGCCGATTATAATCACTAAAAATATCATTTATTATTATATATGTGATATTATTTTATATTTAACAATTAATTATGAAATTGAATTAAATTTATCATTTTTTATTTAATATATTAAAATTAATTTACAATTTTCATGTAAAAATTAGTATGGTTCTAAAAATTTATTTTATAATTTTTAATTTTTCATTATTATTTGTATAAGATTTATGATGTGTTAGAAAAGATTATTTGATGTTAGGTGAATATATTTATTTCTTCAGTTTACTGGTTGTAAATATTTCAATATTTTTAAATAATAAAAATATGAAAAAATATTTTTTTTTTTCAATTTCAAGTTTAGAAGTAAAATTTAAAAAATATCATATTAATATTATGTTTTTGAGGTTTGTGTGATCCATTAAAAAACATTTTTAAGGGAATAATTTCTGGGACTAAACTATTGTAACCATTACAATTCATAAAAATATGTTACATATAAATAGATTAAATTTCAATTCATTTTACAAAAACACACATGAGGACCATAAAGGATTAGTTTCTTTATAATCATTGACACATAAAAAAGCAATTTATAAGTGAACTGAATCCTATCAAACCATGTTATATATAAATAGGTCCCATCTTAGACTTATATATAGAATACATTTCATCATAAATTGATGAATGGAATCAAAATAAAGGGTGAGATAGTACAATATGTAAGTGTAAAAGGGAGATATCAATGATCACATTAGCATTAAATGAGCATTTGGAAATGAGAACCTGATCTTACCAATTAAATCCATACTTACATATAAATGATCATGTTATGGGGTTAATACAAATAACATTCCAGTTCATAAGTCATGAACCAAAATGTAATAAATCTTAATGAGTAATGAGATCATAACATTGGAATAATGCATAGTTTATCAGAATACAAATAAACATAGAAAACATGTTATTTTATATTCAAGGCTATTTTCCAAAATTATCATAGTGTACTGGCTCTACTCCCTAAACCATCATAGTATTGAATCTTAACTCCTAGAACTATCATTTTTTCCAATGTCCATTACAAAACTATTTTTAGTCCCCCTTGATATCTTAATTATCCCATGAGATATCCATCATTACCCAATGTATTGAAGTGATTTATAATTTCAAGTCCACCCATTAGATAAAGAAAATCATATATATGTGTTCCACAAATCATATATCATTCATCATATCATATCCCTTAAAAAGAATATGGGTTTTAATCATTTAATCATATAAAATCCAATGGAAAATAAATGGGTATAAAAAAATTCATTATTTCAAAAACAGTGAAAAATAAATTGGCTTCATAATCAATTCACTAATTCATTATATTGTAACCCATGCAAACAGAATGTGTTTAATAAATGTTTTCACAAAAATCATAAACCATTATGATTATTAATAAGGATGGTATAAATGGATTATATACCCATTAAATATTATTTAACCAAAAATAATGTCATCATTGATGGATTATATTTCTATAAGATATCTATGAACATTTCTTAATAAAATATCCTTTCCGCATTGAATATATTAATTAAAATTATTAATAATTCCAAATATTAATGAATTATGTTTTAGAAATATATCATTTGAATCATGTAAACTGATATTTATGTTAATAAGAGAGAATGAGGTCACAAAATAGTATTCATTCCATAATTTTTTATAAACAAAATTTCTTTTCACAATGATCTGTAAAAAAAGAACATATTTTAGAAAAGGACCGATGATTCCATTTCAAAAATTTTGTAATAAGTAAAACATTGTTAAAATTTTATTTAATTAATTAAGTGATATTATTAGAATCATTCTTGAAATATTTTTTTTATTATTGATTTAGAAGAAAAATAATTTTTGATCGAAGACGAAAATAAAGTCAGCTTTTTTTAAAGTCATTATATTGGTATATAATGCACCTATGGAAAACAAATAAAATAAACATTTTTTTTTCAGAAATAAACGGTGGTAAATAAAAATAATTGAATTTTATGGAAATATATCATAATATTTCGTCATTAAAAATGACACCATTAATAATCCCAATAAACAATGAGATTGCAAAATATCACCTCTACCATTTTTGTAAATTTTAGATCATAAATAAGATTAAAGAAGAAAAAATACAAAGATATATATATGACCCATACATTACATAATATAAATAATACATGGAAAATCATGGTATTTTTATATTCATATAAAAGAAATAAGTGGTGAATATGACCTCAGTCTCACCAAAATAAAATTGAGATGAAAATCATTCAACTGATGCCTCAAATTTCATCATACAGGGTAAAACCAAGTCCATAAAAATATAGTTTTTTATATAAATATAATATAACAATAATAATATATATCATACCATTTATTATATTACTAAAATATTATTTCACAAGTTTATTAATTTTTTTAAAATCATTGCTTTTGGTGATAATATCTTCATTTTTCATGTTTGTTATGGTTTAGTAGTTTTTGTACTTTTACATTATAATTTATTTATATAATTTAAATAATTTTTATAATGAAATTTAAATCATATATTTATATGATTAATTATATAATTTTGGAGTAATTGTTACATTTTATATATAAAGAATACATTACAACGTTAGTGGAGATACTAGGTTGTACGTACGCATGAATGATGTTGTAATTTTGTTAATGGGTGGAAGTAAATAAATGTAACAATTAATTAAATTCTCCGGAATATTTGTTTTCATATATAAATGATATATTAATTAATATATACTTATAGACATAACTGTTAAAATAAAATAAAAAACATATCACACCACTCTCGGGGGTAGTAGTCTATATATACACACAAGTGAAATTATCTTTTTCTTATAGATAGAAAGATAACATGGAATAAATTAAATTATAATTCAGGAAGTACTAATATTTCATAAATTTTATATATATAAATTAAATTCTTCATTATATTTACCCATGAGAGGAAACGATGGAAATCAATACATCGGTTTGAGAGGTGGTAGTGTGTCGTTTACATGACTAATGGTTTTATGCACATTTTATGGAGTATGATATGGGTATAATTACCATACATTTAAATTCACACATATCATTACTATATTTTTTCATAATTAACTATAAATAAAAATCCATGGATACAAAATTATAGTGTCTTTGGAAGGGTAGGTACATAATTGGAAAGCATGAAACTATAATAATAATAGATTTTATTTATTATCCATAATGTGATATTAATGTCCTTTGGGCTATTAATTTTTTGTATAAAATAGGTAATACATTAATAATGTTATGATCTAGATATTCTAATAATGGAATATGAATATTTATAAATAATAGAACATGTGTTAGAGGGAAAAATATGATGCCTTAAAATGTCATGTCACAAGATTAAACATAAGGAAAAATATCATATAGAACATGGGATTATGTAATCATGTCTATATAAGAAGGATTAAGGAACATAAATGTAAAGACCTGTAAATTTCAAGGAATTTTTTTTCTTAATTTTCTTTGGAATTTTACAAGAATGCAGTTTCTCACGGAACCTGATTCTGAGGCCCGGTGTGCCCGGAATCATTTTCTGAAGTTTGGCTCGGGTACGTTCAGTGAACGAACGAGCGGGATTTTCTAACTTTTGAACCGGTACTCAGAATCGAATTCTGAGGGCACCGATGGAATCACAGCGCCGGTACTTGCTTAGAAATGCCACTTCTGGAGTTGCGTTTTCTTGGGTGTGGTTTTTAATTTTTGGGCTTTAAGTTATGAAATAAAATAAAGCGGTGCGACAACTTTATTTTTATTTCACTTAAGCCACTTAAAAGCCACTTAAAGCTGCTTAAGATAAGTTAAAGCGGATATGGTACAATTCAACATATCCGACCCTCTTGGTAGGGTATTTGTGAGGTGGGGACCGCACGAGCCCCACCGTTTCTTTTCCGCTATGTAATGCACCCGTGAAAACCCTTTTTAATTAAAGTCAACTGGAGCATTTTCTTAAACAATTAAACGCTCCTATTAATTGGGTGGTTTATTCGTTGAAATTAATTCTATGAATTAATGGGTCGTTACTTAGTTTCTTTTTTCGTTGTTGGCATGTTAATAAAATAAGACCAACATTCTTCTTCATGTGTGTTGTTCTTTGAGAGGATTTGACAGAACCTTAAGTCCTTCAACCTCCTTTGTGAAGAACACGAAAAACACAAAGAACGCAAAAAACGCCGGCCTTCGACGAAAGGCGATGAAGAACGCCGAACCCTCAGAGATCGATGACGTGACGCCGTGTTCCGCGACGCCAACGATTCTCCTCCTGCGACGTTCTTCTGTGACGTCCCTTCTTCTGCGACAAATCTTCGATCATCCGTTGAGGTAAGAGATTGCGGACCTTTTAATTCCTTGTGGTTTATAACAACAACATGGATTCAATTGTTATAATTAAAATCGTGTGTTTCTTTAACCCTCGGATATCGTCGACGCGACGCTCCTTCCGCGACGACGTGACACCCTTCCGCGACGCGAAGATCACCTCCTACGACGATGGTCAATTCCGCGAAGAACGCTTGTTCGATGGCTTCGACGAAGTAGGGGTTTGATTATTTAAATATTTGTGATTAAATTCCCGGGCGTTTAAATATTGTTGGGTGAATATCTTTAAGACCGCTAACGCGATGGGTGCGGACTAACGAACAAGTCTGAACCCACCGCACCTGTAACATCCCCAAATGATAAAGGGTTAAATGACTAAATGATATAACTCATGTCAACAAGGTGCACCTTCCTTTTCGGGAGCCTGTCTGATTAGAACTCTATAGTTAAGCGTGCTTGGCCTGGAGTAGTGATCAGGATGGGTGACCTCCTGGGAAGTTTCTCAGGATGTGTGTGAGTGAGGACAAAGCACACTGAAAAGGACATGTGTTGGCCTGTGGGGATTTTCATTAGTCAGATGACCCGTTCAGGCACGTGGGTGGACCCTAGGGTGGGCCCCACGTGTCTGTGGGGCAACTGGTGGTACCTGGTAGGCCAGGACCCGACGGCCATGTTAAAGCGGGGTGTCTGTGCTGTCACCGGGATCCGGTTGTCACATTTGGTATCAAATGAGGAACCCAACCTTAAGTGCACGGTGCACTGCATGGGTTGAGACGTAGGGCCCACAATGAGGGAGTTGTGCTCTAAAGGGGGGGTGAATGTAGCATCCCCAAATGATAAATGGTTAAATGACTAAATGATATAACTCATGTCAAAAAGGTGCACCTTCCTTTTCGGGAGCCTGTCTGATTAGAACTCCATAGTTAAGTGTGCTTGGCCTGGAGTAGTGATCAGGATGGGTGACCTCCTGGGAAGTTTCTCAGGATGTGTGTGAGTGAGGACAAAGCACACTGAAGGTTGGGTTCCTCCTTTGATACCAAATGTGACAACCGGGTCCCGGTGACAGCACAGCCACCCCGCCTTAACATGGTCGTCGGGTCCTGTCCCACCAGGTACCACCAGTTTCCCCCGCAGACACGTGGGGCCCACCCCAGGGTCCACACACATGCCCGAACGGGTCATCTGACTAATGATAGTCCCCACATGACAACACATGTCCTTTCTAGTGTGCTTTGTCCTCACTGACACACACCCTGGGAAACTGGCCAGAGGGTCACCCATCCTGATCACTACTCCAGGCCAAGCACGCTTAACTGTGGAGTTCTAATTAGACAGGCTCCCGAAAAGGAAGGTGCACCTTGTTGACATGAGTCATATAATTTAGTCATTTAACCCTTTATCATTTGGGGATGTTAAAGCACCTTTTCTTTCTTGGTGCGTGAAATGACGGACGACGAAAAACTGGGCCGCAAGGGCGATTCGAGGGCCTGACAGTGATGATCGGATCCCGGGAGGATGACTGGCGAAGACCGCACACAAAACGGACCACCGGAGCGCGTCTGGTGGCCGGCGGAAGCTCCCGCCGGCCGCCAAGCGGCGGCGGCACCCGGCGTGACGCCGACAAAAATACCTGCCACGGCTTCAGCCGCGGCGGCGAGCCGGTTCTGCGGCCGCACGGAACCGGGAGGAGGGACACAGCCCGGCCGCTGCGTCCACTGGCGAGGCGGCCCCACCTGGGGCCGCCGCGTTTCTTCACGAGGGGGAAGCAAGCCCCCCGAGACTTCCCCTCACTCGGCCGCTCGGCCGAGCCGAGCCGGGCTGGGTCGCGCCCAGGCCGGGCCGGGGCGACCGGGCTGGGTCAGGTCGACTCAGTTCGGGCCACCCGAGGGGGGTCGGGATGGGTCGGTACGGGCCTAGACCCCCCATTTCCGGACCTTTTCAGTCTTTTGCTCATAACTTGATCTACGCGCCTCCGAACGACATGCCGTCAGCGACGATGCGATCCTTGGATTGAGACAGTCGTTTCGGTATATCGCACTCAAGGTTTCGGAATACTTTGGGTTAGGCCGGGTTGGTTCGGATGCGAAACCAATCGGGCACTCGGAGTAGAAACACTTATATCTTGAGCTCCGGAGGTCCGATTGACGTGCCGTCGAGGTTTGGATCGTCGGAGTGCGGTCGGGTTGGTTCGCTCACGAAATCCAACCGGGCCCCTGGAACAAAAACGCCAATAACTCACAGACCGGGTGTCCGATTGACGCGTCGTCTGTCTCGTTGATTTCCTCTTGTTGAGACAGAACTTTTGGCACACTTCGCCCATGTTTTGGTTGCAGTTGGATAGTGGTCGGGTTGGATTGCATCCGAAATCCAACCGGGCCCTTGGAACGGAAAAGCTGTTACCTTTCAGACCAGACGTCCGTTTGACGAACCGTCAGCGGCGTTGGTGATCTCGTTGAGAAACGGTCCCTATGAGTATACCCTATGAGAGTTCGTGGTACTGTTGAGATACGGCCAGGTTGATTCGCTCACGAAACCAACTGGGCCCCTAGGACGAAAAGGATAATAACTCACAGGCCGGGCGTCCGACTGACACGCCGTCTGTTGCGTTGAGACCCCTATGATGAGGTGGTCCTTTGTGATAATTCTTCATGGGACTTTTGTGATACATGGAGTATTGACCTGTAGCTCGTGAAGCGGACCCTCTTGGAGACAAGTGTGAGGAGTACGGAGACCGTGTAGCCGGGTGAGACCTGATGACTGCGTGACCGATCGACTCAATGTGTTTCGGATAGCCCAGTGGGGAGCGCTTGGTTGTAGCAGCAGACCCACGGAGGATGAGCGTATGGTTGTAGCGGCAGACCCGAGCTACTCAACTGAATGAGTACCTCTGGAGGCTATGAGGGGGAGCTCTTGGTTGTAGCGGCAGACCCATGGCAGATGAGCGCTTGGTTGTAGCGGCAGACCTGCGGTACTCAACAGAAGGAGTACCTCAGGAGGCAATGAAGGGGAGCGCTTGGTTGTAGCGACAGACCCATGGTGGGAAGCGCTTGGTTGTATAGCAGGCCCTAAGTACTCGATAGGAGGAGTACCTCAGCAGTCTTAGGTTAGTGAGCAGTACCTTAGAGTCATGATAGGACCACTGTACACTCGAGAGATGGGGCTCTTCAGCAGTTACGGTTTTGATAATGAAAATCCTGGTTTGAGCTGAGTCTATGACCTTTGTGTTTTCTCATGATTGAGATGGGTTACTAGATAACTTAGGTATATGTATGGGCATATACATGGGTAGTGGTTATCTATTGATTTCATAACCGTTGTGTATCCTCATGATTGAGAAGGGTTACTTGATAACATAGGTATATGTATGGTCATATACCTAAGTACAGGTTATCTGTTGAGATCTTCTTTGTGGTTATCCATGTTGGTTTTAGTGAGACCTTGAGGGTATCGGGGTCCCTACTCAGTATCGTTATACTCACCCCTGCACAGGCTATGCCCGCACCTTGTTGTGCTGGTTGCAGACGACGGACAGTGCTGACGGAGGCCGAGTTTTCGAAGACTGGACGGTACCCGGAGGTGGACTACACGACGAGTCAGTATCTGGAGGTGGACTTCATGGCGAGACGAAACTCTAAGGAGGTTGACAGGCGAGAGCGTTGTGGAGGCTATCTGTACCTACCCTTCAGATAGGATCCGTGGTGGACGATCTAGGAGCTGCGCCATCTATACCTACCCTTCAGGTAGGATCCGAGGAGGAAGACCCAGGAGCCGCTTCCGTTCTTCCAGCTGTTGTCTTTTTCTGTTGTACTTGTCCAGTTGTAGTTTTACTTTCATTTGGGTTTGTATTCTGGCCTATTTACTTTTCAGCACTTTCTTTTGTACTTAGTTTTTTGCTTCCGCTTGTACTCTGTGGTGTTTTGTTTACTTTTATAAAGGGAACGCCTTCCCAGTTATCGGGATTTACGCCTTTGGTGCTAGTCGCCAGCCCCTGGCCTATGGAAGGCGGGCTTGGGGTAGTCACGGCACAGGCCCCGAGGACGGGTCGTGACAATAAAATAAGAGATAAACATAATCCAAGGATAAATTTAATGACTATATCCCATGGTGGACATTGTACCATAATAAAATTGGGTTTACTCTATATATCAACATGATGTCTCAGGAGATGAAACATTACACAATGAATTGGAGTGTCATCTTGGCACACCGTCATTAAATGTTCATTATATGTGTTACTCATGAAGAATATAACATAATAAATATACATAGAAACTAACCATAATCAAAGGGTGTATCGTTATAATGGGAATCATGATAATGTTATATGGCATAAAATATGGGTGTATCATAATTATTTCCATGAAATAATGGATAAAATAAATTCAATGAAATTAATAATGGAAAATATAAATTGATAATGGTAAATTATATCCCACTAAATTGAAAATATGTTATATTAGTTTTTATGAAACATTACCCATAACCATTTTAGTGGGATTTAATGGAAAATTTAATATAATATTTAAAGATATAAAATGCATAATTTGTTGTATAAAAAAAGAATTGAATTAAGATAGTTTTCGATGAAACTATTAGTGAATTTATGAAATTAATGGTGTCTTAAAAAAGGATATGTATTGTACATCCAAATCGAATGAAATGGTTGCCATATGTTCTATTAGATGGGACATAAATCCAACTTGGTCAAAAGTCTCCAAAGGGATGATGTTCTTGGATTACAACCTTTATTTCATCACAAATATAATTATCCTCTTATAGGGATATTTAAGATGGAATATGTAGTCTCCGACATCAAAATCCTGGTCTCCTTAAGGATTTACTACATAGAACATTTTTCATATTTGGGATTCCTTAATGTTTTGTTGAATGGTTTCCATCTATCAAATATTCATTAAACTATTTCATGTCCAAGCAGTTTATTTTCACTGAATATATCCCAATTAGTTTGTGTTCATCATATTTTCCAAATGTGGGACTCATATTGAGGCATTTGGATTCTTCAGTGGAAAATATTATTTTATGAGAACATGAATAGAGTTGTGTGTTGGTCTCATACTACGATAAATTCCATAAAATATTCACTAAACATGTCATATATTGCTTAAATATTCTGCTCATATTGGCCATAATAATGACGAGAGTATGTCTCAAAAATTTCAGGTCATTGTTTAGAGCATGTTGGATTATTTTCACAAACAAGGGGTAATGCCGGGATCATGATCAGATATAATTAATAGTTGTAATCTAGGTATCCTCAAAACATCTTTAATGTATATCCATGCATTTTGGTCATGTCAGATGTCACCTAGACATGTGATAATTTGTTATGTATTTGAATGATATTCCACAGTTACCCATATACAATAATATCCACTATATTTCATTGTAATTACATGGACTATGTCCATGATAATGTTTCCACACTTCCATGATGGTATGGGTAATGCTTAAGGAACCCCATTATTATATTCCCTATTAGAATTAACATTCTAAAACCCCCAACACATTGATGTTTATTCAACAATCACCGTCTTCATATTATCCCACAAATAGTTCTATTAGAGTTCTCTAAATATCTTTTTTCACTATGGGTGAATTGAAAACGTCGTTCTATTTTAATCATTAATATCCTCATTCATTATTTCAAGATTGGATGGCACACATTGTCATCAAAAAAATCTAATTTCCCATTCCTTGTTAATTTCGATCATTGTGGATTTCTCATTTCACAAGGATTTCACCTATTTCTAAATTTCGACAATATTTCCTTGAGTATGATTTATTATCTCCATGAGATATGGTTGAGAAATAATTTGGAAAGGATTGATTATGTTTCATCCATAATAATACCCTTGTATATCCATCTAAAATCTAAGAAAATCAGATTCTTCTTAATTCTCATCATTCATAATAATTATGAATCATTTCTTCTAATAAAATATACCTCTTTAGTTAAAATACTATGATTGTACTGGATTGAGAAGCCAAAATCATGGACATGATCTTGAAATTTTCATTGGAACATATTAATATCATTCTATTGGAATATATATTTGAGGCTATTATGGTATATATATATCTCACACTTCAAACCATAGATGTAATTATGATGGATTTTTAATGAGATAATCACACAAGCTAACTCTATATAATACATTGGATAATTTACCTCATTAAGGATTAAATTAAATGATGTTGAGGCTATCACATTGTTATTTTTCTTCAGTATACAACCTTTGGATTTAATTGAATCATTGTTGTATAACAGAATGTGTTCCCTACTTCTCAAAAGTTGGAGTACTAGTATGAGGCCCCATCTTTAAACATTAAATAATCTTGAGATAACTCAAGAATATACATTGGGGATCATTTTAGGTTTTGAGTTTTAGATAATTAAGGCATGGCTGTTAAATAAAAAATCATATTTAAAAAATGTTGATTCCACTACAATAGTAACCATTTCTTCAACAAGATATATCTTAAAAATGTAAACATGATCTGTTTTTCACTATAAAAATGTTAACGACTTCTTTCATTATATTACGCATCATTTCTCCTTATTAAAACATTTTAAAACATTGAATGAGTACAAAATGCTATATATAGGATATACCATAGAAAATGAAACTATTATTACATGTAAATACTTCCAAAAAAATATCTTTCACCAATAAAACATATTTTCTTTATAATACATCATGATATCATGAGATTCCTAAAAAAATGAAAAAATCATTAATAATAAAGGTAACTTGTGTCATCTATATCATACTTAAATTATAGCTTTCACAACTACATAGGTAGTAACCATCATGGCTATGTTTAGAATATCCATCATAGTATATTCCCTAAATATCTTAGGAGGAACATTTTCATTTAAATTTTTCTCATTCCCCAATTCATTGCGTAGTTATCAGGGTCTCACCCGCTAATGGAAAACACAAAACTACCTATACACATAATTAATGACAATGAACCCTAATCAAAACACATTTACAAACATACTGGAAAAATAACATTTCTACATTACAATCACAAGATATCATTTTATGAGATGGAAATAATCAATAGCTTCTAAAAACCATTTTCAGTACTAGAGAGAATGAAAATGGAATATTTTATTTTAATTTCATTTAAAAACATTATGATTTATATAGGAATACAAATATTAATTAACAGTTATGGTGACATAAATGTAATTTTTACCATATATGTTAACAAAAATTAGTCCTTTTTACATTTATTAAAACGCTTCATAGAAAAAGGATAATTTTGAAAACCATGGAATGATATATAATTTAAAAGGAGTTAGTAATTCACCATATTAAAAAGGAGGTGTATATTATCAAAATATGCCACAATAAAAGGAGATTGAGACAAAGTACCTTACAATGATCATATCATTAGATTAAAGAAAAATCAATGAAATAATTATGTGCGAAAAATAGAAATACACCCCATTTAAGTAGATGTTAATTTTAAAGCAATTAGAGTTCATTCAAAAATATTATGGGAAAAATAAAATCAATGACACAGATGTTTAAATCTATGAATGGAAATTGAGTTAAGATTTCCCTTACTGTGGGTATAAATCATCACGTACATTATTTATCTTCATGAATTATAAATATAGATTAAATTATACATTCATGAGAACCTTTTTAATGTTTACTATTAATTTTATATCACATAGTACCATGTTATAAATATTAAATATTTATTTATGTTCTTGTTGTACGTTTTGTTGATATTCGGTACTTGGGTTTAAAATGAACGTGGTTATGTTTTCACTAGTACATGTGGTCATAATTCCATCATCTACAGAATAATATTCATGAAATAATAATCACATTTATACATTAATAAAAATATTTTAAATCAATACATTAATTATGGTTATGAAAAATGAATAATGCTATATTCATTGAAATGGTAAGTTGTACATATGTATAAGTATCATTTTCATTTTTCATTGATCTTTATGGAAATAAGGTATTTATTATTCTATCTTTCAATAATGATAATTATTTGATTATAATCATAAAAAATAGTTAAATATACATATATATATATATATATTGTACATGTAATGTGGTTAATAAAAATGATTCACATCGCTCGGTTGAGATGATAGTTCACACGTACGCATGGACATCATTATCATTTTTATGTTCATAGTATGTAAGAAATTAATTTAAATATTACTCTTTGAAAATGATTAATATATCCAAAATATCATATATAAACAGAATTACAATCATTATAACCATTCTTGGTAGACAATTATGAAAATTGAATTAAATTGGTTCATGTAGGTGATATTTCTTACGTACGTAAGGAGGACTAATTCCATTACATTTTATGGAAGTGGATATGGATTTATGTGATCATATAAATATAAAAAATGTTATTGTATTTTTGATATTATAATTATTATCACATCATGGAATAATTATATTTTAGTAATGTATAATAAGAAATAAAATATAAATACATAATGAATATGATATATCTTCCTCAGTTGATCACATTTGAAAACACCATAACACTTATAAGAATTGAGTAATGCCTAATCTAATGCATCTAAAATTTAAGGAATAATTTAAGGAAGTGTTTTCTTGAGATTCATGCTGAACCAAATTGTTCTTGATGTGAGAGTATTAAATAAATGTTTTTATTGTTTTATATGAGAGTGAAGGGGAACCCTTGGAATGTATTTAAATAATAATTTAATATAAATTAAAATTTTAACAAAAAAGAATCAGACATGATATTTTTTAAAAATTAACTTGGTATAGTTATAAATCCTCTCATAAAATAGTTTTTGGACATTAATTGTTTTTAATTTACACCTCATCATTTCAGTATTCCCTTAATTATTCTATTTCAATTTTAATTATGGTAACAATATTTCAAATATTATGTCGCCATAAAATTTAAATATATAGTGTAAATATACCATAATTGGACAATTAATTTATATTAAGGCCATAAAATATCCAACATTCATTTTGAAAATATTATTAGTATTTTAAAAAATTTAATAAATTGATATAATTATAAAATATCAATTCGGTCAATTTTTACATTTCTTATTTCATTGACATTATATAAAATAAAAACCAATGATAACTTCGAAAAAACCATATTATAGTATTCTAACTAGTTATAATCACCTATAAAATTCATTTATGGCATAAATTATGTCATATAATATATACATTAATATTTTTAAAATCATTATTATGATTTATTCAATAATAAGGAAATTATTTCATCATAATTGTATTATAATTAAATTTATTTATTTAATGTCTAAAATTAATAAATAAAATAACTGGATAAAGGTAATATTTTTTTATCTCAAATTTATATTTATAGTCAACATGATTTCTTATATAACCACATGTTAAATGTATATTAGTAATAACATTCGTGTTTATGATATTTTATCCTTTACATTAAATTTAATGTTATAAATGTCATAATCACACAAAAGTGGGTATGAAAGGCCTAATTTATATCTAAATGGTTTTAAAGGATGACAATAATTCATAAAATTATAATAAGACAAGATTTATGGTAGTTTTATATTATTATAAGTATATTTTACCCATATTTAACGGATTTACCCTTTAATAGTGGTAAATAAAATACTAAAGTAACTATTCACCAAAACAAATATTTTTACCCTATTAAATAAAATATTTTATTACTGATTACATATAATTATTTTAGTTTTTGAAATTAAATTCAGAGTAGCGTAGAAATTAAATTTAATATTATTCCTATTTTTAGAATGTAAAAACTAGACTCTAAAATGTAAAAATAATCAAAAGATTGACATTTTTTATATTATATTTCTATGAAAAATTACATCCAATGAACAAAATTGGATTAATTGAGGAAACATAATTGAAATATAATTTCATCTAAATTTTAATGATAATCTATCAATATAAATAAATTATATGAAAATGATTTTTTGAATTAAAATGCAGTATTTATCACTATTCAATAAAATATGAATTTTATTAGAAAAGTACCAAAATTACATCCAAAGTATGTTTTTATGTCCCACTTCCAAATAAGAATATTATTTGGTAAAATATCAAATATACAAGTAAAAATACTATATTTAAAATGGTTTCTCCATCAAAAGGTGATAAAACAACATTTTAAAAAATATTAGATAATTTTTTTCTTAAAATTGGATTTATCCTCATTTTAAGGCTCTAAAATTTATTTGATGAATGGAAAAACATTTAGAATAAAAAACATAATATAGTTATACCTATTCATTCCCCCTAATACAATTTATAGTCATTAACTACCTTTTAAAATAATAATATCATTAATTTAATATTTTCCTGTATAACTACTATAGTGTGATATTTAAAATTTCGTAAAAATGTTTGTTGTATGTTGAGTAAGATATCAGTCAAAGAATCCCTATTATAGTAAAATGACTATATAATTCATAAATATTAATAAATATGACATGTTATTATTCTATAGTAAAATTCTATGACATATTCATCCCCCTTTGGGAAAATGTGTCCTTTAAATTTTAAAATTGGTCTCAATAACTACAATTAAATCCCACAACTAAGAAAGAGCCAACAAAACAGAAACATTAAAAGAATGAATTTCAAGTATGAAGATCAGATGATATTCCAATAAATAGGATTCCATGTATGAAAACATGGTTATTAAAGAAAATCTAATCATCTTGTTCTAATAGAGAGTGATACAAAAAATGATCGGGAAAAAGATAACAATCAGAAAATAAAAAATTGTGATGGGTTAAACAAACTTTGATCTCTTAGTAGGAAAGGTAAATAGAAAATATTTTTTAATATCCTTATCATAATTTTTTGAAAATGGTTTATAACTTAATCTATGATCATTTGGATATATACTTACATGAAAAGTATAGATTCATCCTGTAATAAAAGTATGCCACAAACTCATCTTTTTTCACTCAATGATGGTAGTTCATGTTGATTTTTTTGACACGTGATTCACTTAAATCATCTTATAAAGAGTCTCATTAAAAAATATAAATTCATCCTATCATGAATCATTAAATGAAACCATACATTTAAAATAAAAATAATATTATTCCACAAATATAATATACTATAATAGATTAAATACTGCTTTTAATCTCTATAATTCAACTATAATACCCAAATTTCAATATAAACCATTCAACAAATAATGATCCTTAAAATTCTTCAATACTAGAAAAAAATAATTGAAACCCAAATTTCAGAATTATTTCATCACATATTCTTCCAGGATAAATTTTAACATTTATCTCAATATAAAATCAACCAATATTAATGTTAATTACTAAAAAGTAATTAACCTGATCACATATTCTCCACGATAGGTAATTTATTTCCATAAATAACCAAAATCACTATAATTCCACAATAAAAATTATATATTTTTCCAAAATATATATTAACCATAATCCTTAATGAAGATACCATTATATTATATTTACCTAAATCATATAAATTTCCCAAAATATTAACGTATTCCAAAATAACATTTATCATGTAATCCACAAATCATTATCCAATACTAAGGATATCCATTTGACAAAACAAAGAACCAAAAAATAATGTTATTATTATAACATTAACTCATTTAGCCACAAATAATGTCATTATATCAAGGGACATCACGTAGGCCAATGGTCGGTGATAAAGCCTTTTCGTAAATCAGTTGTGGGTTGACGTTCACAAACTTTTCAGACATGATAGGCTTTCACACATCCTTTTAGTTGTCTTCATCAATAAAATATAATTTTATAACATTCCCATAATTATATAAAACCCTCCAAAGTAATTGTACCATGTTTTATTCCCAATGTTTATATTTTATCTTTTATGTTGGATCCCAAAATGTAATAACCCATAATTACCTCAAAATAAAAGATCATATAAACCATAAATATTTTTCATACCTTTGTAAATAAATCCACACAATAAGTGATTATTATTCATCAAATAAAATTTTTACCTAACAAACATCAGGGTTACACATAGAAGGGAAACAAATATCCCAAATTAATTATATCATCAAAATAGAAATAATATGTTTAAACATTTCATCTTCCTGTAGTATATTGTAACTATATAATCCATTAGAGGTATACATTTAATCATCCAGCATTTATCATAATCCTTTAACCCTATTTTTCTATATTATTTTGTAAAAATAATTCCTACAAAAAGAAACATAAATCATGGCCAAAGAGTCAATAACGATAAAACATGTGACAAAAACTATTCAATACCATTCATAGGTCATTTTTAGTTTCCTAATCTTTAATAGTAATGGAATTAGGTAATTATAAACATATAGTTATTTTTTTATCGAAATCATATTCAAAAACATTCTCTATAGGAAAGTGATTTTCATAATAATAATACTCCCCGCATTTAAAACATTCAACTAATATCTCAAAAAGAACATCATTATCATTCCAAGAGTCAACTGAAATCTTCCTTTTCTTCATGGAAGGATATTTCTTTATGAACATCATTAACACATATATAACAACTTTCCAACACTTTACAATAGTTTTTTAGGTGTTTATTTCCACGTCCTTGACACATATTTCATTGAATACACTAACCATTGTGTTTGTTACCTGAACTTCCATAGGGAATCATTTCTCTCATATATGATGCAATAGAAAACTCTCCAAGGGTCTATTCATTACAAATAACTTTTGATAGTTGGTTAATAATAAAAATGTGTAATCTCATTGTATCTTTTATTTCATTTCATTTCATATTCATACAACTACTACATTTTCTATCATATTCATTATTACATTGGTGCCTAATGGTTCCAACCATTTACTAAAACCGTAATGGTTACTGTGACTATATAAAAAACATCATATACTATCTTATGAGGAATATATACACCAATATATTCTTATTCCTATTATATCAAACTCATTCAATTTATCTTAAAAAAATGTAACTTTTTCTGACATGAAAACTATTATGGTTATATACAACTTATCACTAATAATTAAATAACACCCAAAACTCTAATGTGATTTAAACCAACCTCTTATACCAACTATAAGGTCAGGGACTTATACATTACATAATGATGATATATCTCTTGAATTCACATTAAAGGATCATTTGGGTTTTCTGTTTTAGATAATTATGACATAACTATTACATAACAACTAAAAGTAATACTAATATGATACAACTACAAAAATATCCATTTCTTACACACTATAAATCATTTAATAGTAATACTTATTTCAATATCTTGATAAAAATATTCGTGACTTTTTACATTCTATTACCCATCTGTATACCCTATGAAAAAATTTTCAAACATGGGATATGAAAAAAAAGATCAATAATTGATATATGATAAGGAATTTAAATGTATGTCCTTAATAAATCCCACAACTTCTAAATTTTCATCCATAATACATACAGTATTTATCATACCTAATTACATCATAATATTTCTAAAAACTCCATAGTAATCATAAATCTTATTAGTAACATCCAACATCCATATCATACTTACATTGTATCGTTCAAAACTACATAGAGTGTAAACTACATTCTTATGTTTGGAATACCCAGTAGATTATATTACATAAATCTATTTGGAGAACCCTTAATGTATAATTGCATCTCATTAGACAACGTATTAGTGATCAATAATAGGCTCACATACCCTGAGTTTATCATACAACCACCTGTATACATAATTAATTCCTAAGATCCATAATCATAACACATTGACAAGAATAAAGGGGAAAATAACATTTCTACATTGAAAATTATAAGATATAATTTCTTGATATTGAAATAATCAACACTTTATCAAAAACATATTTTATTACAAAATAAATGAGGAGGGAATATAGTTTTTATTTTTCCATTGAAAACATTACTCCTGTTTAAGGAATCCAAATATCAAACAATAGTCCCAATAGTTGAAATGTCATTGATGCCTCACACATTAACAAATGCACACATTTTTCTATTGAGTAAAATGATTCAATGAAAATGATTCCTTTTGAAAACATTAGACTCAAATTAAAATTATAATGGGTTTATTATAAACTGTATAAAATAAGTTTTTGTATATTATCAAAGTATTCCTCATTGAAATGATATTCAGATGGGGACCCTTAAATAGATCATATAATTATATTAAAGATAATTAAATGAAATAATTATGTGTGAGAAATAAAAATAAACCTAGTATAAGTGTATATTAAGTGTAAAGAAATCTGATTTCATTAACACATATTCATTGGAAAACAAAACTAATGACATTGATGTTTATCTAAAGAAATGGATATTAAGTTATGATTTCCCTTACCGTCAGTCTGAATTATCATGTACATTAATTATATTCTAGAATAACAAAAACAGATTAATTTAGACTTTCCGGAATAAAAATTTAAATTTTAGAATTATTTTTATATCACTTATCACTATATTATAAACATCACATAATTATTTTTTTTCATGACAGACGTTTTGTCGATATTTGGTACTTGAATCGAAAATGAATACAGTTGTTATTTCACCAGTCCATGTGGTCATAAGTCCATCATATCCAAAATAATTTTCTGGAAATAACCATCACTTTTATACTGTAATCATTATTTTTAAATCAAACCAATAATTATGGTAATGAAAAATTAACAACGTTATATTCATGGGGATGGTAGGTTGTAAGTACGAAATATTGACATTTTAAATTTTTCATTGATAATTAAAAAAATAAGGTAATTAATAATTTATCTTTCATGAGTGATCATAATATTGTTAATAATAAAAATAAATTTTTAATTATACTTATATATATATATCATACAAGTTATGTGGTAAAAAACAGTTCGCATCGCTTTGTGGAGGTAATAGTTCACACATAATCATGAACAAGATTATAATATTTATGTGAATTGCAATTTAAAAAATTATTTAAAAAATATTTTTTTTAAATGATAAATAAATCATGGACATTGTATATAAACATTAATTCTCTAAATATAATAATTCTCACTATATGGTTATGAAAAATTAATTCGATCTGTTCATGGAGGTGATGGTCCACATGTACAAACGAATGGCTAATTCCATTCAGATTTGATGGATGTGTAGATGGATATTGTTGATTATATAAATAGATGAAAATATAATTATTTTCATGATACTGGGTTAATTATCTCATCATAATTAGAGGGAATTTGATATATAAGGAAGAAGAAATAAATTAAAAATACTTAATGAAACTTATACCTCTTCTTCGGTTGATCACCTATAAAGAACACATTACCACATCTAAGAAGTGTGTTAATCCTAAAATAAGGATCAAGAATGTGGGGAAGAATTTTAAAGAAGTGGATTAGATAGATATTTTTGAAACCTAATTTTTCATGATGTGTGAGTATTTTAGAATAGTGTGTACCTTTTTATAGGAGAGGGGAGGGGCACCCCTGGAAACTCATAAAATGGTAAAAGAATATAAATAATTTTTAAATCCGAATTACTCCATGATTAGATATATATAATATTATATGATGATAGCTTTAAATCCTCTCATCCTATAATTTTATGAAATTTATAGTTTTTATTTTAAACATTAGCATTTTACACTTAATTATTGAATTTTAATTTTAATTGTGGTAACAATATTTTAAATATTACGTGGCCATAAAAATATTTTTATATGGAGCAAATTTCCTATAATTGGACACATAATGAAATTTTAGAACATATCATATCTAAATTGTTATTTTAAAATATTTTCAGTAATTTTAAATATTTTAGTAAATTATTTTGTTTATAAATTTTCAATTAAGTCAATTTTTACACTATTTGTTTCATTTAATTTAAATAAAATCCAATATCGAGATAAATTCAAATGAAATCATTTCATAGTCTTTTAAAATTTAATTTTAATATATAATTTTTTTTATGAAATTAAATTGTTTAAATAATATTTATTTTAATATTTATAATAATAATTATTTATCAATTCATTAATAAGGCAATCATCACATTATCATTGTGTCATAATTTAATTTAATTATTTAATTTATAAAAATGAGAAATAAAATACCATGATGTAGGTAATATTTTATATATATAATTACTATTTATATTCCATAATATCCCTTATATAACCATCTATTAATATTGTTTTAATAATAAGAGTCATTTTTATGATATTTATTCCATTAGTTTAAATTAAAAATTTTAAATGTCATAATCACACCCAAGTTGCTTCTCGTAGAAAAATTTCCATCCCAAAGATTTTATTGGTGAGAAATAAATCATCTATTTAGAATAAAAAAGGTTTTGGAGAATTTTTATATTGTTATGATATAATTTTCACCCTTATTTAGCTAATTTAACCATTAATCGTGGTAAATAAAATACTAAAGATACAATTTCGCAATAAAATATTTTTTCCCTATTAAATCATATTTTTCATACTTCTTACAACCATGTTTGATAATTTTTAGAAATTAAATTAAAAAAAATTTAAAAATTATAATAAAAAGTAATCATGTTTTCAGAACGAGAAAACATGTGATTAAAATGTAATAACCATCAAAATATTGACTTGTGTTTCTTCCAAACATCAATGTGATGTTACTTCTAATGATTATATTTAGATTAAATGATAAAAAATTGATCATAATATACTTTAAAACCAATTACATTGATAATATACCAAAACAAATAAATTAGTTGAACATGTATTTTTGAATTAAAATGAAGTATTTTTTATTATTCATTAAAATATACAAATTATCCAAAAATAGTAAAATGTCACTCAATGAAAATTTTGATGTCCTTCATTTAATTAAGACATTTTTTTTTCAAATAAAACATATAAAATTGAAAAAAAACATGATTTAAAAATGTTTATCCTTTAAAAGGAAGTAAAACTAACTTTTATATAAATATTAGTGTATTCTATGCTTAAAATTGAATTTATTATCATTTTAACCCTCTAAATTTTTTTTATAAATGTAAAAACATTTAAAAAAAGAATAACACAGAATGTTTTGTTCATTTATGAAAATAAAATTGGTACACTATCAGAGAAACCCATTGTTGTGTGTCGAGTACACTATCAGAAAAAGAATCTTATTCACGTTAAAACCACTATATATATCAAAAATTTTAACAAATATGAAAATGTATCATCATATAATTGCCTGGAATGTTACAACTTTTGTATCATTAATACATATTTTCAACTCTTTGTAGTACTCTTCACATTCAATGGTCCAGAAAAACTGTTCTCCCTTCTGAGTCAGCTTTGTTAGTGGGTTCTAAAATTGTGACGGGTTCTTAAAAAATATTCAGTAATACATAACTAGACCATGTAATCTATTGATATAGATTATAGATGTTTTCCTGGGCCACTCTTTGATTGCCTTTATCTCCGAAGGGTAAATATATATTCCATTGTTTGGGATAACATGCTCTGAAAGTGATACTTCCTCTATATATAACTCAAATTTACTATATTTTCCATTTAGGTTTTCACTTCACAATGACATTACCATAGAATTAAACATCTACTTAGGTCCCTCCTTGTCCATAATTTATATCATAATATAATCTATAAAGGAAAAAATATATACTTCATGATAATCTTTATATATTATATTCATTATGACTATGAAAATATCTAGGTAATTATTGAGTATGGAGTGAATCATTATAGGCATATAGTTTCCATAACATTTATGAATGAAAATTTTAGTCATATATTCCTTCTTCAACATTATTTAGTTATGAACCAATCGATGATCTTATAGAAATACATGGCCACATATAGCTAATTTAAGAATTCATATATCTATGGTACCTAGTAATTTTTCATTATAGTGATTTTTTTGAGAGCTATATAGACAATGTATATGCACATTGATCCTTGATGAGTTTGATCATGAGTATTTTCACACCACATGGTCATGAAAACAGGCGTATAAAACCATTTTCCAGGTTATCCTGTAATTATTTCTTAACTTCCTCCAACTCAATGGTTCATATTCCATAATATGTCTTTGATATAGGAAAAAGTCTTGGAATTATTTTAACTAAGAAGTAAATATATTAGTCAGGAGGAAGGCCATGAAATACCTCATTGAACACATTAGGGTAATCTCTCATAATAGGATGGTATTTGAGCTTGGTTCCCTTGATTGTATCAATCATTTGAGGAAGATATGCTTTCTGATATAGAAATAATATCCACAAATGAGATGATGATTCTGAAGAATGTTCATCATCATCCCTAAAATTATACTGAAATCACAAATTCCTCTTTATGTGAATAGTGATATCTCCTTCTCAACAACTGATGTTAGCTTTTTATAATGAATCCCAATCAATTCCCATAATAGAATAAAACAATACCTAAGTGACTAATTCAATATTTTCTAGGAGTTTTAGTCCTAAAAAATTAACCAAATATGAGTTATATAATTTGGATACAATAATTTTCCCATTTCATATTATCGCAAAAAACACAACCTCCATATTTTGAGGTGGTGTTGGAATAGTTTTACTAAACCTGAATGATATAAATTAATGTGTATAAATAGAATAAAATACTATGTTATCAATAATTGAATAAATTATCTACATACATATCACCAAATTAGTTTTTATTTCAAACATAGAATTAGTGATATAATATTACCTTCCTTGTTTCCTTGGCGGATTTTGTTGTTGGGTTGATCCAAAATAACTTTTATTTAGACAATGGATCACATAATTCCCATGTTCATTATATTGTAAACACTAAACAATATGCTAAGTGTTTTTCTTGAACCATCCTTTCATCATCCAAATTTTTCGATTTCATAATATCCCTATGGAAATTATTAGTTTGATTCCCCCACATTCCACATTTGAGCATGTCCTTGTCCCCTTTATATGATTTCTGGGATGCTTCATCCCACACATTTTACATATTGAATTTTTTTTTTAATTACATCATTGGATTTATCTTTTTTATCCTCCTATATTAAACTACATTTTTCACATTTTATATCCAAGCCCATTATACAACCGTTAGTATCTAATATCTATTTCAAAATTAAGGTCACAACATACTATCTCAATATAGATACCAATGTCTCAAATCTATAATTTGTTTTTCATAGACTCAACTTTAGTCCTCTAAATAAGAGATGAACCATTCTTTACATGTTCATTACAAAGCCAATTGTTTATCATGAAATCCTTTTAAAGTATTCCTTGTACACCCTAATGGATTCAACTTCATTTTTTCTCAGCCTAAGGAAATCTCTTTCTATCTTAATATGTAGAGTTTGGTGAAATAATTAATTAGAAAATATTTCCTTGAATGCATCACAATCAATGGAATAAATTTCCACCTTAGAATTTTTTTGGTCAGTGTCCACTATTGATCATTATCCACATAAAATTTATAGATCGAAAGCATGATATTACTTTCTTATGAGCACTAGTGGAAATGGAAAATATTCTCAATGGAGTAAATATATTTTTCCATGATGATTGGATTTGAAAATCAAATAAATATTGGGGGAATTTATTTTAAAAATATTTCAACCTCAAATTTCACTTTATTTTGAGAAAAAGAGTGTTTCACATGATTCATGTTGCAATTCATAACATTATCATGTTGTGATGGTAATTTAAAGAATATTTGATCACACTTTTCAATTAGGTTTGTTATTTCATTAGGTAAATCGACACATGGCCTATCCCATTGATTGCTGTCAGGAGTTCTCCTATTTTATTCCATTATCTATGAAAATGAAAGTGTAATTTGGGGGTTTCAATATTTATCTCAAAATAATATAAATAAAAAACATTGGATATATAATGATGAACATGAAAAGGAAAAATATATCATAAGGTGATATTCGCAATGTTTCAATATTGAATATCCATGGTGATAGTATTATACATAGGGTTATTACTAATGTTTTAGAATCCTTATTCCAAAAAATAAATAGACAATATTGTAATATCCAATATCATGGACCTAGACATATACATATATTATTAACATATTTAATTCATTATTAACCATCAATTTCATGCCATGGATAGTAAATTCTATTGTATTGGAATATTACGTACATAATTAGAAATCCTGAATCCAAAATAAAAAAAAATTATTTTATTATATAAATATAATGAGATCCTAATATCCATTGAGTTCTTATATATGAATATGATATATAGGGGAATACATGAATATGGGATAAGATAAAAAGGTGAGTATGCGAATGAACAAAGGTTTAAATCATATCACAATTATTATAAGGAATTAAATGATTATATAAAATGGTTTGGAACAAGAATATATATAAGGAATAATATCATATAGAAAAATGTAATCATATAATCAGGGATACATTGGAATTTGTAAGTGACCAACCACATTTAATAAACATGATCAATTAATAACTACTACTACAATATACCATGGTAGAAAAAGTCCCAAAAGGGAATCAGGTTTCCTCACTATCCCAATATGACGTATCATGAGATTGAACATTACCCAATGCATTGGAGATCATTCTAGGTTCACCAATCATAATATGTTCATTAATTTTTGTTCCACATGAATAATAAAAAATAATGTTTAAACATAAGTAAAACCCATGGAATGAAATGGTAATCATAGTAGTGTCATAATTCTTAAACAATGGTAATATCATAATGATGTCCATGAATAAAAGGATTAAAGTCAAAAATTGCAATTCATAAGGTAAATCATGAAATGGCCATGATAAATGTTGTCCGCCTGAAGTGAAAAATTGTAAAAAGTGTGTAACATCCCATCCCACATAATTATCTTTTAGAAATATGGAATTATGACTTGTCCTTTGGGGACATCATTAAATTCTAATTTCTTTCCATAAATGAAAAGAGATTCAACAAAGTTGGGAGATGATTTCTATTTGAAATTGAATAAAACCACAACCATTCACACCTTAACCAAATAAACCCTAAATTATGTATGAAAAAATGTAGAAAACATTATGTAATACAAAAAATACAACAAAACCACACTATACCATAATCATAATCAGATTACCAAAGTAGATGAATAAATCAAAAAACTGAATGACTCCAAATACACAACACCATGTCTCCCAAACTGATCCATGCTCTATAACCACAATATAGCCAAACTATCATGAAGAACCACTTAAGAAATGTGATATTATCACTTTAACAATGTATCAATAAAAAAATCATCAAAATCACCAATGTGTGAAAACACTAGCGAGTAATGAAAATCAATATGTTTCTCCAAATGACATCCCCACTCACCATTAATATATAAAATGTTGTAGAATTTATATAATTTTTTTTCTATAAACTACATTAATTTATTTTATCATTTTACATAACTACCATGTTGTTTCACCCCAAAATACTTTTCCATTCTGAAATAGATTTCATGGAATGAAACCAGACAATTGTGTATACAATTCCACATTTCGTTTCAGAACAACTATTCTATTTCACAAAATCTTAGTGATTACTCTTAATGGTGTAAATTTACATCTATACTCTCTCCCATTGATGGTGGTATTTAACATCCATTATCCACCTGATTCTATAATAGATTAACTAATTAAGCCAATAACCATGTCAACACAATATTTTACAAAACATTTCATTATAAAGATAAATTTATTGAGAAAACTATTCTATGCTTCAAAACCAAACACCCATTTTAAAAACATCATTTTAAGAATCATATTATCACTTTCATACTCCAAAAAAGAATCAAATTTTCAAAATACCATAAACATTCACAAATGATGGTTCTATCATGTATTTTAAAAAATTCATAATCAATTTAAAAAAACAATTTTAAATTCAAAATTCATGTTATAATAACAGTTTTTGAGGGTAAATCAACCTACCTTGGAGTTAATGTTAAGAATGAAGAAAATATTTAATTCTTTAATAAATCATGCTTCAATATCCAAAATCTCGCATTAGATCTCATTCTATAACATCAACACATCCATATCTCAATATGATATGGATCTAATTCCATATATATCCCCAACAGGCCATAATTATGAATCCAATATATGGAAGAGATGCATATCTAAGGAAAACCACCAATAAAAAATACTTAAAAAGGAATAATAATTTAAAATGAACTATGATTTTCCAATTGATCACTCATAGATAAATGGGGGAAATTCACATAGGATTAATGAGGATGAAAAACCATGTGATTTTTGAAAATGATGAAAAAAGGATATATTAGAATAAACCATTTTAGGTACACATATTATGATTAAACAATAAAATTTTCATGGTTGGATTGCATGGGTAGGAAAGTAGTGCACCAACAATGTGCTAATCACTTCCTCTAAACACCCTTCACCAGGTTGGTATGCATGGTTAGAAAAAGCTAGTTCATGTTTTTTTACACTATTCCAATTTGAATGGTTACAACAAGGTGGTTGTACGATACGAGAAAACTATGCTCCTACACAAAGCCCCTATCTATCCTTCACTGGGTTTTTATTGGATTTACAAAGTTCCTCTAAACCCTGGTCAAAATGTGGACATCTAGAAAATCCCTAAATTATATCCTGAGTCCTCCATAACATGAAAAACATCACTCAACAACATTAAATACATAAAAAATGAAAGGGTTATTTAATTGTTTCTTGGGTTGAAAAATTTTCCCCACCATAAGACTCTCCATACTCAGAAAGTAGAAAACCCAAATTTTCTTCAAGGAGTCTTATCCATTACTCGACCATTTCATTATGTCATTACCATGTATATTACCGAATCTATGAATCGTTGTAAGAAAAAAACAAACCACCAATTATTTTTCCATGAAATAAATTCTCTTTTCAATCCATAATTTATACTGGAACAAGAACCAATGAGGCATCTGACTCTAGGTCATTGTGATCCAATAGAATCACACGGTCATGATTAAGCTTATAATTTTTCAAATGAGATATTTGCAACAAATTTTCCACTACACATAACCATGGGGGGAGACCAACCAATATTCCACCCCACCAAAAAGTTAAAATATTTAAATGGTTCCTCTTTATTGAGGAGATAAAAATTCCATATTTATGAAAATCGGAATTCCCATGTCATTGGTTGATCACGATGAACACTTGGTAACACACAACAAATGACAATGACCATCGCTGAATATAATAATTCAATATCTGATATATCTGACATAATTGTATTCTTATACTGATAAAATATGTTTTCAATATTGTCTCTTAGACAAGGCTCTGTCCTACCAGTCCTGTCTCAATTATTTCCAGTCAATAATGTGGAGAATGACATGGACAACGATACATTTCCTCAATATGAGAAATATTTATTAAGTCCTGATAAATGTTGTTATATGAGGAGTTCACTTACTGTATGTTTCCCTCCCAGGATCCACCAATATGTTTTTCATCCCAATATAAGATCTTACTCACTACACTCCTCTCTTTATTGCACTGTTGAGATTTCACAACTCAAGGATTCATTGTGTTCCTAGAATCACCATGTCCTGATAGGTCCTACTAATTAGATGTATTCTCATACCATCATCCCATTAATTCATACGACATATACAAAAGAGTAGATGTGTACATAACACTCAACCATGATTCTCTATGAAAATGGCACTAAATATTTCATATCTGATTGCAATTGTGGAATTCTTTATGTGGTGATGTATAATCCTACTTCATGTGATTCAAGGATTGATATTGGAAAAAATAGGATTTCTCATTGGATTTGAAGGAAGTACGACTAATCTAGTAGTTAGATTCTAAGACATCCCACTACATTGAATAATAGGTTTTCGAATTCAACATGTTCACTGCATTTCTTTTCCCACAATATCCTATAGTAATCTACATGCTTCTTCCAAACCAAGATCATCTGATTTACAATTCATCCATCATCACTCTATTGAAAATCTCTATAAAATATTTTATTCAATGCATAGAAATCATTGACTGAATCATATTCCTCTCCCTGATTCAATGGTTTGTTCCATCCCATAAGAACTTACAGAAACATTGGTTGAATTGATGACTAAATTTATAAAATTGTCCACATACTCTTTAAATGAGTTGTTCTCCTACTTCAATATGAATAATTTTGTAACTGTTAAATTCCTAAATTCATGAGGACATAACTCTATGTAGAAAAATTCATCAAATCCCTACTATGAAATGTGTTGGTCACATTTATACTGAACATATAAATCCCACAACTGTCATGAAAAATCCTCTATCATATACTTCTCTATATTCACTTTTAGCTTTTCTGGTGTGACAAGGTAATCTAATATGTGATTCCTCATAATCATCTAAAATATACCTTATATTCTTCCTAATCCCCCTAAAATATGTATACATTTTACCTCTAGAAAATGAATAGAATGATACACTTGTCTTCATTCATTAATTTTTTACCCAAAATATACAACCAAAATAGACTAAACAATACTCTAAACCATTTGTAGGTTGACCTATTTCTCAGGTCAACCCCAATACTAAAATCCTCTTTGAATTGGTTTATACCACAAGTATCAGTTCCATTTTATATAAATTTAATAAACACCATAATTCATAATCTCTAGAAAAAATTAAAAATAATTTAAAATAATACCACATCATATATTATGACATTTATTACCACAAAATCTGAATTATCCAAATTAAACCATTTTTTTGAAATTCCACAATGACTTTAAAAATGAAAATTATATCATAATAACCATATAATTTATTTTCAAAATTTCACATGTGAAAAATATTTAAATTTTTTTAAAATGAGGAACATTTTTTATAATAACATAAATAATTACACAAAATGAAATATGAACTCCATAGTGGAAAGTAGTTTCAAAAAATCATTCCAAACTCTTTTAATTGGAAAATTTAATTCCAAATAAATTACAATTCATATAAGATCCTACATAAAACCTATGTACATGACTCCCCGATAACATGAATTTCAACATAAACAGGTTAGTTACATCTATTTATGTTCTATGATTCACAGGTTGACAATAGTACATCATTATACCAACCCATAACAAGAACTCAATCATAATTAATTTCAAGACAAATAATGATAAATGAAACCATTTGTCCTTAAATGAATGAAATACTGATCATGAATGCTACCATTTGTATTTAAAGTACTAGACAAGGTGATACCACTAGTAACACCATCCCCCCCTCATGGGAATGAGTCTAAGAGAAATTTATACATGGACATATGCAAAATCTTCAAGGAAGAACTATATAAGTATAAATTCCCGGGGTTTCTATAAAATTAGGCGACAATTTTCACATTGGAAAATAAACTACCACAACCTGGAATACAAAAACCAATTATCCGCTAAATATTTCATTATAATAATGTATATAATAAAAATTGAAACAAAAATAAGATAATATCGAACAACACCATATGAAAAATTAGAGTTCCAAATTAAAAGTTGAAAAGAAGAACAAATACTCCAATAAAAAAGCATAGAACTCCAACAATTCTAAATTCTCCAAAATTAAAATAAAAAAAACTATCATGATGCACTAATAAAAACATCTGAGACATTCCCTTTACCTATGTCTTATTAAAAAAATATAAAAAATCATTATACTGTAATAAAAGGGGTGAGTAATGATACTTAGTTGTTTTTCCATAAATTATATCCCTACTCATTCCATTATCATAAACATGTAAGGAAATTTATATAAAACAATTTATGTAAAATAGATTTACAAATTTTAACCTTATAAATAAAATAAATATAGTTATACCCCATAATAGTTTTCCATACTAAAAATGTCTCCATGGAATGAATCCAAATAATACATAAAAGCATTTCACATTTCATTTTGGAATAAATATTTCATTTTACATATCTACACAAACACACACTCAACCATGGAATATTGGTGTTTCAAATTAAATAAGTAACTTAACATCTATACTCCATCCCTATGTTAGTGGTACTTCTTGATAATTATAAATCCGATTAAACTCAGACTAAACCATTTATATCAACAATCATACCTACCCAAGCATCAAAAACAATTTCAACAAAATAATACATTATTCAAAAATAAATTTCCACAAATCAAAAGAAAAATACCATTTCAAATTCATCATTTTAAAATCATGTAATCACTTTCACTTCCCACTAATGCACCCAATTATCATAATACCATATATTTTCACCAAAGAGGGTTCTATAAAAAACTACCCATAAATTTCACAAAAAATTTCAAGAATAAAAATAATTTTAAAATATATCATTAAATTTATAATAATAGGATTCAATAGTGAATCCACCTACCTCAGATGAAATTGAGAAAATCAAGAACGACATTATTTCCTCAATAAAACCAGTTTGGAAAACTAAAACCATGACTTATATCTCGTTCCCTAGAATCAACATGACCATATATCAACATGATTGGAATCTGATTCAATATAAATATTTCCAATTGACTAGATATATGAATCCAATATATTTATGACAAATAGATCTAGGAATTACCACCATGAACTATAACTTATCAATAAATACCTCCATTAATGAACCTATATTTTCAAATAGATTTTTATTGGATTTATGGTGACAGTCTGAACACACTTTGGGATAAAAAAAATAGATATATTATTAAAAATATTGAAAAATGAGTGTATTTGGGGATAATAATAATTATATCAACATTAATTGGATCTTACATTTAATGATGCCTATTTTGATCACACAGTTTAGAAAACATTGTTCCAACCGCGTGATATCCACTTCCTCGTGACACTTCTTATATGGTTGTTATACAAGGTTACAATAACAATATGATGACCATGGTTTCCCCCTCCCATTCCACTTTACAATCTTACTACATGGTTCACATATGGTTTAGGGAAACATTGATACAAATCATGCTCCTAACTAGTGAAATTTTTCTTCCCTTACAGGATTTCCTATAGGTGTTTCATGATTTCTTCTAACCAAGATCTAGCTATACTCCTCTAGAAAATCCCGAAAAATATTCCAACATTCATATAAAACAACCAAAATATTATCCAAACACATAAATACATAATGTATATAAATAATGGGTTATATACTTGAATCTGAGTCTTCTTTAATGAGTGTTTAAGAATCCATAGAAATGAAAAAATTTAGTGCAGTTAAAGGGAAAAAAATAAAGTGTCTCTAATGAGTGAAAATTAATTATTTTTGTTACAAAACCAGAAATTAAATAAGATATATTTCCTAGAAGAAATTAATGATTTTATGACAGGTGGAAAATAATTAATATGGAATGTACTTGAAAATGGCCAAGAAAATGGGAAGTTCCCTTTAATATAGCTTGCTTATCAGTGGGAATTGAAATAGAAACCTTATAATATAGTTATTTCCCCATCAACGAAATAATAATTGATCGAGTTAATTTTTTTGGAATATAAAAACATAATTTTGGTGGAGTACTTAAGAAGAATTTAGAATTACAATTATTTTAATAGTAATAATTCATAACATGAAAGAAAAATGTTGGCTCAGAGAGAAACCCTTTTCTTCTGTTGGAAACTATTTTCCACATGAACAAAATGCGCGGGATAATAAAAATAGATCAATTAATAAATTATTTGACAACCAATTCACAATATTTTTTACTTATTTTATTCTTATTACATTCATTGAGTTTTATTTTTATTTGTTATAGTGTTTTATTCGGTTGTCCCTACTGTGTTTGGTTCATGGTTTTATGACGTGTTCCCCAGATTTTAATTATATGAATTACTATAAAATATAATAAAAACTAAAAAGTATAATTATATTATATTCATGAAGCTATATAATTTTAAATGGTTCCATATATGTTTTTTTACATCATACATGAGAATGATTCATTAGATATAATATTAATGATGAAAATTAGATTATTTCGGTGGATTTTTTATCACCATGAACTAATATTGTTTTATTATTAAAAATTATATATATATATATATATATATATATATTAGTTTGATAACAAAAAAAAATTATATACATTTTATACACTTTATTAAACATAATAATAATTAATTTAAAAACCCATGAAGTTGTTAATGGTATCAAAAAACCATCATCCATGAAAGCGGTGAATCGATAATTCACATATTGTGTTTTACCTTTTACGATAAAATCCGATAAGTATCGATATTTATTAATTGATATACCATTAACATGACAAAATTTTACTTTATATATTATAATATTGTTATCATTTAACTTTGATTAGTGCGGTTGAGGGAAGTATATGAAAAGAAATGAAATTTTAAGGGAAAGATGGAGGGGTTTACCTGTTATGTAATATTCTTGAGAACCTTCTTAAATATATTTATTGTGGTCATGTGTTAAGTAATAAAAAAATTATCTATGAGAATTGTAATGGTACAATAATTAGGAATAATATTATATTTTTACAAATCATTGAATGTGTGATGAGAAGAGGTGGCGTGTGGTGGTATTTATATATGGAGGAGAGGGGTGTTTATGATTATTTTATTAATTTTATTTTTTATTGTGGATTAAGACTATAAATAGTTTTCATTATTGTAACAAATTATATTAAGTAGGGAATTTGAGTTCAATGTAATGTGTTCTTACAAATGGGATGCCTCAAAATTTCACGTGTTTTTCCTCAAAATATTAAATACAAAAAATTACTGTATTTCACAATTCACAGAGAATTAAACTATTTTAGAAAAATCTAGCATTAATTACCCCACTGTTTTACCAATTTTTATATTTCATAAAATGGAAAATATTTTATGAAAATTAATTTTATAAATATGAAAATTTTAATTAATATATTTATTTATTCTAAAAATAATGATTTTAATATTATAGCGGATTTTATGAAACATTGAAAAATTATATAAAGTATCATATAATTATCTAATAATCATTAAAAATATTTTTTTATTATTTTAATATATTTTAGAAAAATTACTTTTCTTTGAAAACATAATATTATTTATACAATTTTAAATAAACATTTATGTTTTAAAAAAATTCTAATACATAATTAATCATATTTTAAAAACATTTTTTACATATAAAATAATGTAAATATATGATATTTTCACATATTAGAAACCCATATTTTATTTTTACATTCATAGGATATGATACTATTTTATTTGAAGTATTAATATTCTTAATTATCATGTTGAAATTCCATTGTTAGTTTATTATTCTATTTTTACTGTTTCGTTAATTCTTAAAAATATCACTAATTTAGATCATTTTTTATTTATATTGTTTGTAGTCTGTTCTATATATGATTTTACGTGATTTATACTTTATAACATAATTGTATGAAGGTAATTTTGATTGATAAAATGATGGGTCATTATATTGTAGTTTATACCATTAACATAAAAACATATTAGTATATTATTTATAATTATAGTATTATTTCAATGTGTTTGAAAAATATTTTATAGAGTTGTCAAAAGAAATAAAAATTCCATGTTTAAGAACGAATCCCATTCTTCAAAAACATTTTTAGGTAAGAACCAAATTTATTCCTACGCGGTTTTAATAATCATACAATGTCCTCTTGTATTTTTTTATGGAATTAAGGATGGTATTACTAAATGGTTTTTGAAACCAAATTCTATTATAATTGTTAAGTGGAGAGGATATGGGGTGTCCAATGCAAGAGAGTATACAGATAATGTTTTTTTGAAGAATAAAATTTACCCATGTATTAGATATACAAAAGGTTCCAGCCCATTAAATTACAATATTTTAAATGTTTCAACTTTATTGCTAGGTTTCATTATATGAACCACCATGATATACATACGCTACACAACAAATGAGTTTCCTTGCGTTACATGCAATGTAGAGTTTTATCGAACAACAATATATTATTAAATCATAATTATTTAATAAAATAATATATTTCCTAACCATTATATTGGAGGATATTAATATTATTATCATATTTCTAGAAATATATGTTTTAATTCATTCATTACAAATTAATTATAAATGAATACATGAACAAACATAATATTAAAGAAATATTTTTTTTCCAAGAACTATTTTTTGGCTAACAAATTCATTTTAATGTAAAAAATTTAAATTAATAATTATTTTTGAATGATATTAAAGATATATATATGTTATGTATTTGGTAAGATATTTTTTTTATATTCATACAATTGATTTTATAGGTATAAGATATGAACAAACCCAATTAGAAAAAACCATTTATTTTTTAACGTATAATTACTTTAATTTAATGGAAAACCTATTTTGAATGAAATTTTTAACGCTTTTATATACATTATATTAAAAAATGATCTTTTTATTTTAAATCAAGAAATTTTTCTTAGTTTGGTGGAATTATTGATATTTTTCTGATAAATTTCATGTTTTGATGAATATTTAAAATAATAAATTTTAATTGAAATCAAATTTTCCCAAAAAAATAATGTATATTTTTAAATTTTATTTTTTATTTCATATAATGTTCAAAACAATTACCATTAAATTAACTGTAGGTTATTGAAATAAATTTTTAATTAAAATTATATATATAAACCGTTATATATTTTGAACGTTTTCAATTTAAATACTTTTTTTTTGATTTCTTCATCGAGATAAATTTAAGATTTATTATAGATACATATATGTTATTAATTGGTAACAATAGGATTCCATATATTTTTATCATTGGGATTGAATTATGTGAATATTTATTCATTATTTGGGTATATGAATTGTAAACATAGTAATATTTGTATTACAATGGTTAAGGGTATGTTGGTAAATTAAGGGTAAAAATAACAATATAATATTACAATAATAGTTGTAATAATTTTATTTGATGATTATTTTTTGTCCCTAATATTTAATTGATCGGTTATAAGACCATTTATTGACTTTTATGGTAATTAAAATTTTATAATTTTTAATTCAAAGGAATGTTAATTTTGTCACAAATTTATTTTTAATAAGATATATATTGTTAATAAGGAGAAATATAAGCGATATGTTTAACTATCACTATTATTTGGAAATATAAAATAAATATATACATAATTTTAATTTATTTATCATTTTTTTAATTATATAATTACCATAAATGGTGACACAATGATGATGCAGTAATTGTTTAATTAATAGAAATATCAATAAAATAATATTAAAAAATATTAAAAAGGAAAAAACATGATATAATTAATTTCATCCATGAATTTTCTAAGTTAGAGATATAATAGATGTATTAATGTTTTTTACTCCATATTGTATATTTTCTAATTCAAGAAATGAATAGTGTTAGAATTGACATTAAAAATATTTTAAAATAGAAAATATTTTTTAAATAATATTAAATTAATTAAACATAAACAACATCCAAATGATTAGGATGAGGTTTACTATTTCTCCCATAGATATTTCATTGTTTTTTTGGAATCTTATAATAACAATATTAACTATTCAAGTGTAAAAATCAAGATGATATGGTAAAAGTTGAAGGGATTAAATAATGTCAAAAGCCAAAGGATACGGATAATAATAAGGACTAAACATGACTAAATTTTTTAGTTTGAGAGTATTGAAAACCATACACATATTATATTATAAATAACCTACTTTTTTACATTTTTTATTTTACATAAATTTATATTAATTTAATAGCTTTGGATTTTCCAAAGGTGTCCCTCACCCAAATTATAAAATGAAATCACCTCACTCACATCGTCAGACCACATTAAACCTTCTAGCTTGACCAAACACTGAAAAAATTCCCTCACAAATTCCCTCCCATCATAATAATATATTCCTTCATTTTTTAAAAATTCAAAATATGTAAGGTTTTTCTATAAATCAAAACGTGTTACATAAATAAATGGTAATGTACTTTAATTATCACTTTCATTTTATATCATTCTACACTACTTCATTCAATATTATTATATAAATATATAATTGTAATAGTATCATATATATACTGAGATATTGTTATGTTAATGGTTATACTGACACCTACCCACATCTATAAAATGGATATGTAATTTACAATTCATGTAAAATAAACTACAGCCTCGTGAAAAGATGTTGTTATTTTTTTACTTTACCACCTCTCATGCATGGACATTATGATGGTAATGGTATTTTCAAATTTAATTTATTATATTTATGTTAAATTTTTAAATATGAAATTTTTATATAACACATATCTTCAAGGTTTACATTATGTGTAAATTCGATAACACCCTTAATGGAAGTGTGGACAACTGCCTCCTCAAAGAGATGTGATTCATTCACCCTATACATGGAATGAATAAACAATGGTTTTAAGACAAATATTGGATATATATGAAATATATACTATACATGAAATATAATATATATATATAGATATATCATTTAAATTTTATTTTCATAACCTGAAAATGAAATGGATGGAGCATTCATGCATACGTACGCCCAACTATCTCAATTAATAATGAATTTCATTTCCTATCTCAAATATTTTTGTATTGTTATTAATATATATAAAATGTATCAACCAAACCATAGTTACCGAGAGTAGGTGGATTATTACATAACGTTGGCAGGATACAAGGAATCATGTCTCTAAATACCAATAAGTTTAGTAACCTTGGAAGGACTAGATACATATAGAAGTTTTACAATACATCATGAAAAAAAATTGTGTCTCCCTTGGACACTGCTATATCCATTAACCTATTCCTAATGTATATTTTTAATATTCTTCATTACATCACTGATAAAATAAAACATTAAAAATGGGTGAGCTTTGATTCTCAGTAAGGATTTAAATATTGCAGTAACTTTAAAAAATAAGCGTAAACATTTAAAAAAATGTGTAAGACTAAATCCCATGTCTTTTAAACTTAATCGTCACCATAATATGAAAAATAAAAATCGAATAATTCCATTTACATAGTCACATGGATATTCTACTAGTTGAAAACTCACAGTTAATATCAATATCCAATTTCAAAAGGATGGAATGCATAATGTCAGACATCATAACCAAATAGTCAAGGCCTCGTGAAAAGAATATAGATAACATTTTGTGTTGACATTATACCAAGACACTAGTTTGTCTCATGAGACCTACCAATTCATCATGGAGATATAGAGGGCTTCACCCATCACTTACAAAGTCTAATGACTTCTTCATATGAAATGGTTTAAACATAACCTAAGCATTCATATTAAAAATAGCATATGAAATTTTAATACATTAACCATAAACCTTGAATGGTATAAAAATAAGACATTGATAGTCAAACATATCGCAAAACCATCAAAACAATATGGAAGATTGTGTCATAATAAATCAACTTCAAACAAGGGTAAAATTAATAAAATGATGTTGACATAGATGAAAGCAATACACTTTGAGGGACATATCTCTTGAAATAATGAAATCATTTGAAATTCAAAAAATTATTAAAGAAATAAATTATTTTGAAAATATTCTTATAATCCATTAAGGTAATATTATAATATTTTATAACGATGGAAAATAGCCTCACTCGCTATATAAGTTATAAAATATTTTTTACATAATTTTGTCGAAAAGGTCGTAAAGGGCCTTGTTTAAAAAATAGTTGAAAGATTCCAATATAAAAATTATACTAAACGTCAATCAAGGGTATAAATAACTTTTAGCCACAGTCTCGGAAATTGTAAATTTTTTTTTAAATACATTATTATGAAACACGGATGTGGATGATAAAGAGGTCCTAATAGATACTCACGTATAACCAACCTCAAATAATGAAGTGATCGTTGAATTAATCCATAACTTGTACCATTCCTTAATCTAGGGAATGTTAAAATACTTTATAATAGTCATGTAATAATTATTAAATTATACAAGAACAATATACATAAATATTATATCATGTATGATCCTTTAAAATTTCATTTTAATTAATATTTTAGTATTATCATTGTTTCAGGTGTTAAATGATTCGTTTTCTTTTATATGATTGGTTATGTAACCCCTTATTTTTATGTATAGGATTTATTTGATTCATATCATAGATGATATTAAGTTTTTAAACATTATTTTCAATCATAAAATGAAAATTATTCATTTAATGGCTATGATGGGGAAAGAATTTTATAGCGTTCTTGGAGATGGTCATCCGTATGTACGCACAAGCGATAATATCATACTATTGATAGTTAAATAATATTTAATTGGATGGTATATCATATATACATAATCCTTAACATGTTATATTTATTATTTACATCAATTATACTCATTATTATACACATCTTAACAATGATGTGTTGAATGAAACACTACACCACGACCAAAAGACGATAAGCTGTACGTTCGCATGTATGGTGACTTTATCATTCATACGATGAATAGAATAATGAATATGGATGTACCATATTTATAAAAACCACACATTTTGTTGAATTTAATGAATTTATTATTTTTTTTATGTAAACCACAATGAATTATGAAGTGAAAGAAGAAATGGATTTTGAAAGAGGTGATGAAATTATTACACCTTTTTTGGGTGTTTCCTTTTGAGTTGATCAAAAGGGATCCTTAAGTTGGCATTATGATCAAAGTAAGGCCTCTAAGTTGAATTGATTAGTTGGGAGGATATTTGAATAGGGTTTGGCCGAGAGAAGTGGCTTTGGGGTGTGATTTAGTGTGAAGGGATGTAGCCTTTTAAAAGAGAGGTGAGGGTCAAATTAAGAAATGATTGAAATATTATTTTATTATACAATCATATTCGGTTTATAATGGCTCCAAAAGAATTTATTTCAAGAATAAGGTGGGTTTCAGTCGAAAAAATCTCAACCAATAGGTTTTAGGGAGGTTTGGGTCACCATATTAACTATACCATTTAGATTTAAATCTTAGATAAATAGTTTATCTTTTTCAATTTATTCATGTATTATTATAATAAATGGTTAATAAACATACTATAAATGAAAAACTCACACCATGTGGTTCATTATTTATACATCAAACCTTACCTATGTTTTCTGGACAATCCTTACAGTTTTTGGAATATTATATCAATTAAAATTATATATTTGGTTTAAAAAATCAATTATGTCATTTTGACAATATTTTATATTTGTTTTTGTGAAATTCATATAAAATATATCAATTCAAACAATTTTTATTTAATAAACACTAAAATGAAATATTAACATTGAAAATTAGTTTAATTTATTAGAATACTCAATTCACACTTATTTGGATATTTATAATATCAATAATTTTAATCATTCATTAATAAGGTAATTACGGAATCAACACTATGTCATAAATAAATTTAATTATTTAGTGTTAAAAAATTATAAAAAAAATACCATTATGTAGAAAATAATTTTTATATATAATTAATATTTATATTAGAATTTATATTAAGTACAACCCTATAATAAAAATGGTTTTGTTATTAAACATTGAATTAAACACATTTAAAACTTTTTTAAATAAAATTAGAATAAATGTCCTAATCTAATCCAATAGGACCAACATGATCATATTTTATTCATAATGATGATTTTGGTTGAAATAAATTTATCCAATAGAATTTTTACATGTGATATGGTAATTATAATATCATTTTTTACCTTTAATTACGTTATTTACTTTTAACCGTAGTAATTAAAAGTCAAAAGTTACTATTCACCAAAAGATATTTTCAACTTGCTGAAAAAATTTACATTCTGATGTTAACCATTTCTATTGGATTTTTGAAATTCATGTAACATATGTGGAAAAAATTACTTCTTATGCATATTTTTAAATTTTCCTAGAGGGTGGGTAAAAAAAGGTAAAAAGATCAATAAATTTTTATACATATAATATTATTATAAAATGAATCCAATAAATTATATTAAACTTATATAAGAATTATCTATCTTATTATTTATAATAAATTTAAATAAAATAAATAATTATTTATATAAAAATATTTATTTAAACAACAACACATGTTTTGTCACTATTTATCAAAAAATTAATTTTTTTGATAAAAAAAAGTCACCCTTAGCAACTTATGATATTTTGAACACAAAAATGAATACCATTTTCAAAAATAAACTATATAAAATTTAAAAATGTGGGTATTAATATTCATAATGACTAGTTTGATTTTTCATGGTTTTCTAAAACTCTAAGTTGCGACCAGTGCAAACTATCGCATTATTCAATTGGAAAAGTGTCGTGGAAGCATATGGTGTTACGTTTTCCCTCCAAATAATTTCATCCTTGGAATTTATAGAATATTGCAGCATAAAAATATTTGAGTGGTTCTTCATCAAATGTTCCTCTGGTTCCCACGTAGTCTCTTCCATCTTATGGTTTCTCAATTGAACTTTCTCAAGATGAGTTGTCTGGTTTTCAACAATTGTTCTCTGGTATCAAGAATTCTGATAGACTCTTCGCAATAATATAGGTTGATTTCGGGTTATATTTAATCATTGGTGAGAACATGTGTTGGGTCAGGCATGCATTTTCATAATAGTTATTTGTGGAACACATCATGAACAATGGAGAGAGTTGGTGGCATTGTCAAATTATAAGCTAAAACTCAAAATAGTTCTAGTACTTCGAAAGGTCTGATGTACCTGAGTTGTAATTTTCTTGTAATTATAGTTTGCTAAACATTTGAATAAGTGTTGATGTTTCCCCTTCCATGATTATTACCATTTCCATATTTACAATATCCATGAATATAAGATCCATTTCAACAACATTTTTGTTAATAACTTGATGATCCTTTCTAATAAAAGCATTTACCACATTCTTTTTCTTCCCCGAGTGGTAGTTTATTGTGAAATAAAAATCCTTGAGTAGTTCAAGCCGTCATTTTTTACTCATGTTGAGACCTATCGGTGAAGAAATATACCTCAAACTCTTTTTATCGATATATATCTCACATTTTTCACCGTAGTGATAGTGTCTTCTCATCTTCAGAGCAAAGATTACAGCTGCTAACTCAAGAGCTTGAGTGGGATGGTTTTTTTAATGAATGTTTAGCTATCGTGATGCATAGGTAATAACTGTTTCATTCTACATAAGGACACAACCAAATCCTTTCATTGAATAATCTATATAAATAACAAACCCATCTTTCTTTTATGGTAGTGTCATGATAGAATCATTGACTAATATTCTATGTTGTTATACAGAACATTCTTCACACTCTTTTTACCAAAAAAAGGTAACACATTTTCATGTGAGCTTTGATAATGGGTTTCCCAATCAGGAAACATTCTGGACAAAATGCCGATAATAACATGCTAAACAAATAAAACTACATTCCTCAGTTATACTCGCCAGTGCGAGCCATTATTTTATTTCTCTTATCATAAAAGTATTAACATATATTTCATCCATTGAGACAATATATCCCTGAAAAGAAATTTTTAAAAGCCATAATTCAATGTTTTAAAACTGCCCATATAATTTACTTCATAGGATGGTTTTATGTATAGTGTGAAAGTGATTTTCATGATCTTAGAGGCATTTTGAGTATACCAATATATCATCAATAAATACTACTACAATGTCATCAATATTTTCTATGAAAACTCTTTTCATTAGATCCATGAAAATAAATAGTGCATTAGTCAGTTCAAAAGGAATTATTGTAAACACAAAATTATCGTACCTGGTATGGAATACTGTCTCCATAATGTCTTCATTCATCATAAAAAACTGATGATATCCAGATTGAAGATCAATCATTGGATAAAATTATTATCAGTGATGTTGATTGAATAAATCATCAATGTGATGTAGGGGATACTTTTTCTTTATTATTATAACATTGATCTTCATGTAGTGAATTTGCAACCTCATATATCCATCTTTCATCTTAACCAAAAGAAAAGGGGAACCACAATAAGAAACACTAGGTCAAATAAATTCCTTATTACTCAATTCGTCTAGTTTTTTATTTCGTTACACTAATTCCATAGTGGAAATTAAATAAGGGGTCTTCGATATGGGTCTTGAACTAGGAATTAAATCAAGGGAAAACTAAATTTCCCATTCTGAAGGATGTCTAGGTAAATCCTGAAGAAACACATAAACATATTCTTATACAATAAGTACATCCTATATTTGAACATTATTTTCCTCACCCATTGTTATTTTATTCTCTTCCTCCAAAATAATTCAATTTAGTAGAGCTACTGGAAGTGGATTTAGATAATAATCATGTGGTGACATTTCTTCTCTAAAGATAAGGTACTCCTTATCATCATAATTCATTTTAACCTCCTTCTTCTTACAATAAATTTTCGCATCATAGTCCCAAAGACTATCCATACTGGGGATTATATAAAATTCAATAATGGGCATGAGGATGAGATCAATAGATAATGAACTTTTATATTCCCTAATGTGGACTGATACACAATAAATTGATGCAATGATACTTCCCATAAGAGTTTTTAATTAGAAATTCCTAGTTAAGGAAAATTGGAAATATCTAATTTTCATAGAAATCTAGGAAGATATCAAACAATGCGATGATCTAGAATAAAATAAATCATTAGAAAAATTAGAGGAAACCTTTAGAATACCTGCCACTACGTCGTTCAATGCTTCCACCTCAGAAGTAGTGATCTCATAAGCTTATCCTTAATCCCTTGGCCTTTTCTAAGGTAATTTCCCTTGGCACTTAGTTTATTCATTTTCATAATGCGCCATTTCTATACATTTGTATCATTCTTTAATGACAACCTATTTCTTTCCCTTGAAATCACGGTCATAGTTTCCTTTTTCACATAACATGTAAGAGACTCTCATTCCCTTCAAGAATGTACTAGGGTGTTTCTTCCAACATTTACTATAGGATTTATATTCATATTTTCCCTTCTTCCCCTTATTCCATTTCTAGAGGGTTCCATAGATCTATTCATCTCTATCATTTCTTTAATGTCATAAGACATTGATAATTTCTTTTCTGCCTTGATGGCACATGAGACAATATTTTTGTATGATGAGATGGATTGTGAGATAAATGCTCAATAGGGAAATAGTTTTATCCCAATGAAGAATCGATCATTATTACTCCTTGGGTTACGTATATAATCTCGTGCATGCTTTTCTGGCCTTGTAATGTTAGCCTCAAACATTGTGACATTCTCATCCTCCTTTTTCCTCAGACTCAAAAATTGTCTTTCTATATCCTCTCAATGGTCATAAGGAATTGATTATCTAATATAAGCACTCTAAACTCCCCCAAATCCATATTTGATAAATCTACATCTTACTTTATGTTTTTAATTAATGACCATCAATTATTCTCATCTCTCGTGAGGCGATAAACATCAATTACAACTTTTTTCTTTTTCCAACTCCCCAAAGCATGAATTGTTTTCTCTGAGGAACTTATCAATTTCTCAGCTAAAAATGAATTTGTATTCCCATTGACTTTTGGTGGTTGTTTCCTCGTAGAGTGGTTTAACATTGATCTTCTGCATTTTGGATTAGGGTTCTCCATACGGGTATTGTTATTATTCGTAACCTGAGTGAGTTGTCGTAGTATGGTGATATAGTGATACACAATAGTTGCATCACCAGCTCCACTATAATTATCTTGAGTAGGAGGGAAATCCTTAAATAGATTATGTGTGTTGATATGTTTTCCATTCCTTCCACTAAGTGCCATTTCTGGACAATGTCATACGATTTATTTGTTTATGAATCACAATACATAATTCCAAACATGTAAAATACTTAACAGAAATTGAACAGTTTAAGGATAGAATCCATAATAATTAAAAGGTTTTATTTTATGTGGTATATACTCATAAATATTTCATAATGGTTGGTAAATAAAATGTTAATTATCCTAAGCATATCCCCAAGGAGTGTCGTAACCATGATTGTAGCTAAGTCCATAGTCGTGTACCCAGATACCCAAAGTCAAGCTAGAAACTCCTTGTTGGAGTTTTCACAACTAGGTGTATCTGTGCCGGAGTTGTATCTACCTCCTCATATCAAAAAATTGATGTATGTTTTTTTTTGGAAAACTCGTAAAATTTCTACATTTCCAAAATTATTGGATGTTCTTCTATATTATTCCTCAAATTATATCTTATGGTAATGTTCTCTGATCAGACTTTTCATAAATATAGTTTCCAAGGATTGAACTAAACATCCTTTGATAGCAACTGTAATTCCCTTGCCGCAATTACCCAGAGTCAGTTCATTATTACATTACATTGGCATGATACAAGGAATCATTTCACGAATGACAGACCAGTTTAGTTGAATTGGATGTACTAGACACATACATATGTTTTATAATGTATATCATGAAATAAAACAAAACAACATTATTCCCCCTTGAACACTATTATATCCCTTATCCTATTCATTAATGTTAATTGTAATATACTTCATCGCATCCTTGGAAAAATAATCCTTAATAAATGGGTGATCTTAGACGCTCAGTATGGAAAACAATACATCGTAAACATTTAAAAATAAACATAAACATTTAGGGAAATGTATAAGACTAAAAACAAGCCTTTAAAAATAAACATCATCATAATATGGAAAATTTAAATCATATAACACCATTTACTTATTTACGTGGATATTCTACTAGTAGAATAATCATATGTAATATTAATAAACAATTTCATAATGAATGAATGCATAATTTCAGACATCATAACCACAATGTCAAGGCCTCATGCAAGGAAAAAAATAATATTTTTTCATGGATTTGTTCCAAGACACTAATTTGACTAATGAGACCTATTGGGTCATCGAGGATCTATATCAGCTCCACACATTAATTACTTAGTCCAATGCATTTCTCAAATGAAAAGATTTAAACATAAATTAACACTTCTATAAAATCTAGCATACGAAATGTTAATACATTAACCATAAACCATGAATGGTAGAAAAATAACACCACCATAGTAAAAAATATCCCTAAACCTTCATTACAATATGGAATATTGTTTCATAATAATTCAACTTAAATGAAGTGTAAAATCTATCAAAGGACGTGGACATAGATGAAATCAAAACTATTTGATAGAAATAACTCTTAATATTTTGAAATCATTTAAAAATTAAATAATTATAAAAGTAATAATTTATTCTGAAAATATTCTTATAAGCTTGTAAGGGAAGATTTGAAGATGTTATAATGGCAGAAAATAGATGCAGTCACCATATAAGTTAAAAAACATTCTTTAAATAATTTTGTTGAAAAGGTTTTAAAGGACCTTGTTTAGAAAATGATGGAAAGATTCCTGTATAACCATTATATTAAAATTAAAAAAAGGTTATAAATGAAATTAAACCATCTTTTTAAAAATAGTAAAAATGTTTTGAAATACATTTTTTAGAAACACAAATGTGGATGACAAAGAGGTCTTAGTAGATACTCACGTATAAACAACCTCAGAAAATGAAGAGATTGTAGAATGAACCATTACCTTGTTCTTTTACTTAATCAAGGGTACAATAACCTCCTGTATAATAGTTAAATAATTGTTATTATATTATGAAATAACCATATGTATAAATATTATCTCATATATGATCCTCTAATATTTTGTTGTTAATAATATTTCAGAAGTATCATTGTTTTGGGTGATAACTAGTTCATTATTCTTTATATGCTTGTTTATGTAGGACATGTTTGTTATGAATAGGATGTAATTAATTAATATGAATAATTATACTATGTTCTTAAACATTATTTTTAATCAGGAAATGAAAATTATCCTTGAATGGTTATGATGGGGAATGAATTTCATCGCGTTCGTGAAGATAGTAATCCATACTATGCATGAGAGACAATATCATTATATTGAGGGTGAAATAATATGTAATTCTATGGTATATCATATAAAAATAATCCTTAACATGTTATATTTATTATTTAAATAATTTATACTCATTATTATACTAATCCAAATAATGATGTGTTGAAGAACAAACTACACCACGACATAGAGATGATAAGTCGTACGTACGTGCGTATGGTGACTTTGCCATTCATAGAATGGATAGAATAATGTATACAGTTGTACCATATTTATAATAACATCACCATATGTATATGGTACATGATTTATTATTTTGGTGTGGAAACAAAAAATAAAGAGGAAGTGAAAGAAGAAAAGATCATTGAATGAGGGGATGCTGTTATTAACTCTTCTTCGGGTGTTTCCTTTTGAGTTGATCAAAAGGGATCTTTAGGTTGGATTTATGATAAATTTAAAGCCTGTAGATCTAATTTATTGTAGTTTGGATGATATTTTTGTTGGGTCTGGTATAGCCAATTGGCATTGGAAGTGTGATTTTTAGAGAAGGGGTATTATACTTTCATAAGAGAGGTGAGTGTCACTTTATAAAAAGCTTGAAATATTTTTGTATTATACAATCATATATTAATTATAATTAATCCAAAAGGATTTATTTTGAGTCTTTTTTGGGGATGGGTCATGAAAATCTTAACTACAAGGTTTAAGACCGGTTTGGGTCACCATATTAACCTTATCTTTTAGATTTAACTCTTAGTTAAATAGTTTAACTTTTATCCTGTATTATTGTATAATTATAATGAAGTGTTAATAACCATACAATAAAAAGAAAATAGACCCCCAAGTTGTTAATTATTTTTATATATAACCTTATTTAATCCTCTGTCCGAACATTAATTTTTTAGGAAAATTATAATAATTAATAATATATTATTTATTTTAAAAACTAATTTATTTCAATTTTGACACTATTTGGTATTTTGTTTTTGTGAAAGTCATAAAAACATTATCACTTAGAAAAAAGTTTATTTAATCAACCCTAACATGTCATATTAACATATAAAATTAGTTTAATTCATCAAAAGTCTGAATTTACATTTATTTGGATATTTATAATATCGATTATTTTTAACATTCATTAACATGGTAATTTTTGCATCATCATTGTGTCATAAATAAATTAAATTATTTAATGACTTAAAATTATAAATAAAATACTATTATGAAGTAATTATTTTTATATTTCATATAAATATTTATAGTCTAATTTATATTATGCATAACAATATATTAAAAATGGTTTAGTTATTAAACATTGAATTAAAATCTTTAAACACTTCCATAAATAAAATAATAATAAATGTCCTAATCAAATCCATGGGGACCAAAAGGGTCATATTTTATTCACAAGGATTATTATGGTAGATATAAATTTATCTAATATAATTAGGACATGTGTTATGGTAATTATAATATAATTTGTTAAATTAAATTACCCTATTTACATTTAACTGTGGTAAATAAAAGTTAAATGTTACTATTTTCAAAATATTATTTTCAACTAATTAAAAAAAATTACATACTAATGTCAACCATGTCTCTTGGATTTTTTAATTTCAATTCACAGAATCATTAAAATTACTCTTTATGCAAATTTTCAAAGGTGCTTGGAAGGTGGGTAAAGGACGGTAAAATGTTCAATAAAATTTTATACAACTAAATTTATTATAAAACGGCTCCAATGAATTATATTTAACATATATAGGTATTAGGTTTTTATTTTTATTATAATAAATTTGAATAAAATAATTAATTATTTAAATAAAAAGCTGGTTTTGACCAATAATGGAGAGTTTTTCACTATTCATAAAAAATTGATAGTTTTCAGAAAAATAAAAAAAAATCATGGTAGGCTAATTTTGATATTTCAAACCCAAAAAATTTATGTCTATTTTGAAAAAAAAAATTATAAAATATCCAAATTTTGGTATTAATATTCATAATGGCGAGTTCAAATTGTCATGGTGTGCTAAAACTCCAAGATTCGTACAACACAAACTATTGCATTATTCATAGAGAAATGTTCCGTGGATGCTTAGGGTGTTACATAATATATATATATATATATATATATGATATTTAAATCATGGGATACATTTGAGATATGATTAATTCATGATATATGTAATAGGTACATCAATTTATATGTCATATCATACATGAAAAACTCGGTAATTAACACCAAAAATTGTGAAAATAATAGAAGATTGTTAAAAAAATGTGTAATGAGATATTATAAGAATTATTTGGAATTATAAATATTAATAAGTATATGATATAATTTTATAAAACATATTGAAGAGTAATTTATGAGGTTAAATCATACAAAGCTTAAACGGATGTGTGAGGTACTGGATTTCCATCTCACTTATATTTTCTATGAGATACAAGCCATGATCTCAACCTATTTTTATATGTGGTGTATTTATTTCCCATGAATTTATTTTATGAGTATTATTATTAATATTATATTATTTTAATATCTATATTATTCTCTTTCATACAGAATATGATTCTACTAATTATAATTTTGTAAGTTTTTATTTAGCAATATCATCATTATTTAGGATTTTTTTTAAAATCTCCACTATGGAATATTTATTTTCCATTTTATGAGTTTTGTAAAAAAATATTTAGGAATGATTTAATATTCTCAAATGATTGTTAGATGTAATTATTATCCCTTTTTCATTTTTTACAATATTATTTAAAATTAATGATCATGTCTTTTTAAAAAACAAGGTACTTTATGGATTTTATTACAAAAGTGAAATGAATGTTTTTTTAATTATAAAAAGTGAACAAAACTTGAGAGATCATGAATCCCTAATGTTTTAATTCTTCCATTACAAGTTTAATAGTTTTTTATAGGATAATAAATTTTCATTTATAAATCTTTATACATTTAAATAAATTATTACACTATGGTAAAGGATTTCTTCACAATTTACAATCCACTATGAGTTATTTTTTTTGAAATGTCACTATTTTCTTCTATATGGTTTATATACATCCCTATAAAATATTATATCATGTATATTCTTATTATTAATATAATTTTTTTAATAAATTTTATTTCATCATGAGGATTATGATTACATTTTTTTAAATTTGAATGGGACATTTTGGAGTGTTTAAATATTATTTCCCTAGATAATGTTTTAATGATATTTCAATGGTATATCTTTTTATAAAAATAAAAAATAAAAAATGTTAGTTATCCTTTACTAAGGAATTTTTTTTTTGATTTATTTTATTTATTAAACATTTATATTTTATCGTAAGTCCCGTTTTTTTAATATAATCGATTCTTCGATATATAATGAATACATTAGATTGGAATGTCATATGTTTGGGACGGATTAGGCAAAGCCCTATGGGTTGCATACCATATAATGAAATCCTCAAGATGCATCAGTAGTCTATTTAGATGAACTTAGTTATGGAATAACACAATAATTTTGTTTTCCGATAGAATAGAAGGGTTTATACCCCAAAATTAAAATGTTTTTGTCATTAGAAAGTAAAATGTGGTTCAATTGGATTAAAATAATTTTTTGGTGAATAGTAACTTTTAAGTTTAATTAATCACGATTAAAGGTAATTAGTGAAATTTAAGGTAAAAATGATATTATAAAAAATATGAAAATACCCTTACACTTATCCTACCCTTATTGGATGAGTCATGGACGACCACAAAAATCCATGGGTCAACTTGGGGACCCCATGGGGCCACATGGGTAAGAAAATGACATTAATAACTTTTTATTTAAAGAAACAATAAAATTTTCACAAACATGAGTTCTTTTACTAAAACAATTATTATATGCAGTTATATAAGGTAACCTTTTGACTATAAATATTAATTGTAATTCTAAAACAATTTCATACATCATGGTAATTTTTTCATAATTTTTAGACATTAAATAAATTAAAATATTTATGACACCAGGATGATGCAGCGATTACCTCATTAATTATCAATTTAAATAAAATGAAAAGATAATTTAAAATCTAAGGCATACACAATTCAAAAACCTATTGGATGATAATATTTAGAACCCTTATAACTTTATACTCGAAATATATCATTGTGGGACCTTTATAATCCGAATATAATTTCATATTAAAGTAACATTTCAATCGTTCCAAGAGTGCCCCTCCTCTCCTCTTATAAAAGGCCCCCACCTCTACCACCTTATTCATACCATCAAATCCATTTAGCTCGGCCAAAATCTGCCTAAATACTCTCTCTACATCCCTCTATTACTCCTAGAAGCCTCGAATTGGGCATAAGTCTTCCCAAGAAATCCTTTGGCTCAAATCAAAAAGATTTACCCGATTTTAAGGTGATGTCTTCTCTTATGTTATTTTGTTTTATTTTGCTTCTACAACCCCTTAAACTCTTTTTATTTCTTTCATTTGTAACAAAAACAGTATCTTAATTATACTAGGATGTTTTTATGAGAAGGAGTTTATTTACACTTACACACACCTTCGTCTAATGGTTAATGAACATATTGTTTTTTTGGTTGGCGAATTTCTGCCTCAGGAAATGATGATTGATAAATATTCTATTAACACCTCTAATGGTGGCCATTAAGATGTCACTATATTTATATATGATATATATTATTTTTATGTTTTCCTTATGCTTCTTTATTTATCATTTATGGAATACCATTATGATTTCCGTTATGGGTAAACGCGATAATTTCATTTTAAGAAGTGCGGACTACCGCCCCGTCAAAGTGATTTGATTCGTTAATGCCATATGTGGGATGTATAAAGGATGGAGTAAATGATATTATATATGATATTATACTGGAATTATAATATACCGTTATATCATTATGATTTCATTCCATTAAATACTAAATAGAAATGAAAGTAGCATTCATGCGTACGTACGGCTTACCGTCTCCATGAATGGTGCATTTCATTTATTACCTCTAAATGTTATGTAATATTATGAATGAATGTATATAATGGATATATATGACATACATGATATCTAAATCATGAATATAATTCTTGAGATAATGGATGTTCTACCACATAAATAACTTTTAATTATAAGAAGTTTATTGTTGACTCAAGTACCAAAGATCGAAAAAACGACCGTTATTAACATAAATGACTACATAATTTTAGTAACATTATAATAAGTGACATAAAAGGGTTAATGAAATTTAAAAAGGTTCTTAAGAAAGTATATATTATCTCTAGTTTATTATTCAGGAGATTAAAGAACGGTCTAGTGAAGTCGGACACGAGGTAAGGAAACTTATTAACCCAATTTCCATTCTTTGGGTTAATCTCCGACTTTCTAATTATTTCATGATATTATTATGTATTATCTTATATTTTTAATTTATTTATGTGTACCTATAGTGAATACACATAATAGGTCTATTTTATTTAAAAAAATGATCTTTTTCGTGAATCTTCTTAACCCAATTTCCATTCTTTGAGTTAATCTCCTACTTTCAAATTATGTAATGATATTATTATGCCCTATCTTTTATTTTTAATTTATTTATGTGTACTTATAGTGAATACACATAATCGATGTATTTTATATAAAAAATGATCTTTGTAAGGACTTCGTCTCAATCTCCTTTCATTGAGGCATATTTTGTTTTATACACGATGTTCTTTTATACGATGTATAAACCCCTTTGACTTTTACCTTTATTCAAAAGGAATCTTTTTTATACGAAACATTTTACTAAACAAAAAAAGGGAATTTTTTTATATCATGCGTATGTGGAGACAACAACTTCTCTGCCACCATGACCATTATTTGAGTTTTAGCTTACTCTACAAGCCATAACATTTTTTAAATGAAAAATAAATACCATGTTTTAATTTACTTTTATTTTAGTTTTAAAAATTGTCGTGATAATGTTTTTATTATATCAATGTGTTTTATTGATATCTTGTGATTGAAATGTGGAAATTTTATGTTTCCTTTATGTATGTTTTATGTGATACAATTAAGTTAGGTTTTATGATATATTTAAACCTGTTCATATGAGGAATGCATTGGACTTAATAAATGACGGGTGGAGCCCACTATAGATCCTCGATGCATCTACAGGTCGATGAGACAAACTACTGTCTTGGCATGAGGCCTTGAAAAAATATTATTTGTAGTCTTGGTACGATGCCTTGGCTACGTGGTTATGATAGTCTGGCATTATGCATTCCATCATAATGAAAGTGGTTATTGATATTGCATGTGATTATTCGACCAGTTGAATATCCATGTGAAGACGTAAATGGAATTATCTCATTTTACTTTTTCCATATTATATTGAATTTCATGTTTAAAAGGATTTTGTTTTATTCATAAATTTCCTTAAATGTTTATGTTTATTTATGAAAGCTTCCGCTATATTGTTATCCTTACTAAGCATCCGATCTCACCCATTTTGATGTTTTAGTTTTCCCAGGATGTGAAGAAATATTTTTTGACTGACCTACAGGGATAGTCTGAAGGGGATAGAAGTGTGGACTATGGAGACTATGTTATTGTGATTTTTTACTTTATGATGTAATGTAACATTTATGAATGTATCTAGTGTTTCAAAGGATAATAAACTAATCGGTATTTCGAGACATGATCTTTTGTAATCTTGCCAATGTTACGCAATAACGCACCGACTCTGGGTAGCTAGGGTCGAGGCGTTACATCAGTGATTGTACACCTGATACGGAAGATATGGGACTATCTGTAGTTCTACCGATCGTTCCAGACATAGCAACTACAGTGATTCCAGAAAACGGTGTCGACGCTCAGTTCAGAGAGGGTTTCATGAGATTCATTCAAACCTTACAGGGAGCACAACATCCGGCCCTGTCTATGGTAGAGCTGACGCGGGGTTTTCAGCAGCAGCATCCTCCCGCATTCATAGGGGATGGAGGACCTCATGATGCATATTCATGGACTGAAACCATTCTTTCCATCATCGAGCATCTAGAGACACCCCTAGATAGAAGGGTGAATACCACAACTTATATGCTGCGAGAATCCTCCAAGATATGGTGGGATTTAGTTTCACAGGAAGTGCGCCTATAGACTATGGCTTGGGAAAAGTTCTAGCATACGTTCTACAACTACTTCTATCTGGCAACGCGGAGGGCCGACAGAGCCAGAGAGTTCATGAACCTGCAGTAGGGTACTCTTTTGGTTATGGAGTATTCCTCTCATTTCACTGAGTTACAGTGTTTCACTCCCATTGTGGGAAAAGATGAGATGTTTTTGGAATGGAAGTTTGAGGAAGGCCTCAAACCAGAGATTAGATCGCAGGTGAATGTCTTCAATTTTACTTCTATTACTCTAATAGTCAAAAAGGCGCTAACCACCAAATGAAATCTAAGGGAGACAAGAGTTGTTGACCAGTGGAGGTTCAGCATACAAGGATAATTTATTTCATACTGATAGCAGGAAGCGCCATCGAGAGTCTACTCGAGGTGACTCGAGGATGCGAGGTATTTCTTCTGGTAGACGAGATATTTTTTATGGAAACCAGGTGGTGTCCTATTAGTGTGTAATGAGTTGGAATAAGAAGACTCAGTGCTCGAGAGACCCAGTGGAGTGCCGATCTTGTGGAAATATGGGTCATCTGCAACGTTTTTGCTGGGTTCTTCTTCAAGAAGCTAGTGAAGAAGGATCTGTTACTACTCCACATACAAGAGCGGGATTACCATCTCCGCAGCAAACAGGTTTCTGGAGTTCTTTAGGTCATTCAGGCTAGGGAAGAGGTCATGGATGTGGTGGCTAGGCTCAAGGAGGACAAGCTCAGGGATATCAGGCTATAACCCAGGGTTGCGGTACTGGCCAGACGTATGCGGTAGAGTAGATTCATCAGGGGTGGGATCCTGGACTTTCCACCATTCGAGGTACGATCTTAGTAGCCTCAGTTTTATCTTCTGCACTTTTCTATACTAGAGTTTCTCATAGCTTTGTTTGTGTTCCCACTTTGGATAACCCTATACTTACTGTCTTTACTTCTGATGATATGATGAAACTAGACACTCTTTTGGGACATAAAACTACTTGTGTGCATCATTGCAAGGAGTGCCCCATTGAGGTTGGTGGGTGTCACTTCTTGTGGGATCTTTATGTCCTTGAGATGACAGGTTATGATTTCATTCTCGGGATGGACTGGCAAGTTCCTTTTCAGGCCTTTGTTTATTATTATCACCACAAGGTGAGTTTCACATCACCAGAGGGAAAATATTTTCTTTACAAGGGAGAATGGGATGTCCAGGAAAGCAGAGTTGGACTAGAGCATCATGGGTTGGGCAGTGTTACAACCAGATTTCTAGTTTATATTTTCATGACCAGGGGACATCTCAAGTATATTTTACATCAGTGGTTGATCATTTTCGTGATGTATTTCTAGAAGACTTTTCAGGTTTGCCTCCAAAGCGAGAGGTAGAATTATATATTGAGATTGTTCCAGGAGAAACATAGGTATCCATACCTCCTTATAGGATGGCTATGCCTGAGTTTCAAGAGCTCATGAAACAGTTAGAGGAGTTACAGGAAAAGGGTTTTATCCAACCCAGTACGTCCCATTGGGGTTTTCCTATGTTGTTTGAGAAGAAGGATGATGTTACCCTATGGATTTGTGTGGACTATCGGAAGATGAACCAGTTAAATTTTAAGAACCGATATCCCTTGCTGAGAATTTATGATCTTTTTTATCAAAATTGAGGAGCCAGGGTGTTCTCAAAGATTGACATGAGATTCAGCTATCATCAGTTGCATGTCAGACCATCAGATATACCTCTTACAGCCTTCTGGAGCAGATATGGTCGGTACGAGTACATGGTTATGCCGTTCGGTCTCACGAACGCGCCAAAAGTTTTCATGGCACTGATGAACAGGGTCTTCCATCCTTACTAGGATTCCACTGTGGTGGTTTTTATGGACGATATTTTTGTGCACTCTCACACTCGATATGACCATGCTACCCATATTGAGATCTGAGTACACTAAGAGAGAATCAGTTATATGCTATTCTCTCGAAGTGCCACTTCTAGATGGACGAGATTCACTTCCTGGGTCATGTCATCTGAGAGATAGAAGTGTCAGTAGACCCATAAAAGGTGAGAGTGGTACTTACCTGGGAACAACCGAAGAATTTTTTCAAGATACCAAGTTTCTTGGGACTGTCTTGTTATTATAGGTGGTTTATACAAGACTTTTCATGCCCAGAAGTACCGCTGACAGGTCTGGCCAAGAAGGGGCGATGTTTTTATGGTCATATTCTTGTGAGTCAGCTGTTTCGTATCCGAAGGGGAGGTTGACTTCAGCACCGATACTGGTCTTGACAGAGCTAGGAAAGGGCTATACTTTCTTCTATGATGCTTCAGGTATCGGACTGGGAGCTGTGCTTATGCATGGAGATGGGGTCGTTGCTTACGGGTCTCGGCAGTTGAAGCCAGTTGAAAGGAACTACCCGACGCACGATCTAGAGTTGGCAGATGTTGTTCACACCTTATGTTGTTGGATACATTACCTTATGGGAGAGCGCATTTGGGTTTTCAATGACAAAAAGAGTCCCAATTACATCTTCTCCCAGCGTGATCTAAATCTGAGACAGCGTTGGTGGGTTGATTATCTTCTGTCCTTCGACATTGAGCCTACCTATATGCTCGGGAAGGGAATCAAAGTGGGTGATACGTTGAGCAAGAGAACTCTTATTCAGGATGTTCAGGAGGCCAAATGTGAGTGTAAAATCATGGCTCTATTCTTCAAGATGATCTTGGAGGTGCACGACAGAGAGGAAAGACATTTCTATCTTCTGTGGCTCTTACCTCTACTATTCTTGATTGGGTGAGGATGAGGAAGCTATCAGATTCAAAGGGCTTAGTCCTGCGAGAGAGTGTGCTAGGAGAGGACCCACTTCCTGGATGGACAGTGGGTGATGATGAGATCTTTCATTTCATGGGATGCCTATGGGTGCCAGAAGACATACGTGGGGAGCTGATGTGGGATTTCCATTCCACGGTTTGGGCAGTTCATCCTCATGTCGCAAAGATATATCATGATCTACACCACTAGTACTGGTAGCCAGGTATGAAGATAGATGTTTCTTGTTTTTTTCATGAGGTGCTCAACTTGTCAGTAAGTGAAGGCAGACCATCAGCGACCCGCATGCCTTTTACAGTAGTTTCCCATTCCAGAGTGGAATTGGAACGATGTTGTGATGGACTTCGTGACCACTTTTCCGAGGTCGCCTCGAAGGAACAACCTTGTTTTGGTTGTTGTCAACAGGCTTACGAAGGTTTCTCACTTCTTACCGATCAATCAAACCTTCAGTGACGATGATGTGGAACAACATTACATCCGGGATATTGTTCATCTTCATGGAGTTACACACTTCATTGTTTTAGGTAGGGATATGCTCTTTACTCCTCGGTTCTGGCAGGGACCTCAGATGGCTTTGGGTACACAGGTAGTTTTGAGTACAGAATACCCTGCCCAGACTTATAGCCAGTCTGAGCATATGATCCATGTGTTTGAGGATATGCTCTGAGCTTTCATTTTTGATTCTGGTGGTTCTTGGGAGAAGCATATACCTCTTGTGGAGTTTTCCTATAATAATAGTTTCCAGGAAACTATTCAGATGGAACCTTACGAGGCCTTGTATGGTAGGCCATGCCGATCACCTTTATGCTGGATGGAGTCAAGAGAGGTAGCTTTGCTGGGACCTCGTCTTATTCAGGAGACCTCATAGAAAATAGAGTTTATTCAGAAGAGGATGGGTATAACACAGTATCGGGAGAAATATTTAGCTGATCAACGGAGATGAACTCTAGAGATCGAGGTCGGGGATCAGGTTTTCATGTGTGTCGCACCGAGGTTGGGACATAAGAGGATTCATAGATTGGTTATGCTTTCACCACGGTACGTCAGGGAATTTGAGGTGCAGGATATAGTTGGGCCGGTTCCCTACCGGTTGCAGTTACCTCAGAGGTACCGGGATATGCATGACATCTTCCACATTTCCCATCTTTGATGTTACCTTTCAGACTAATCTCATGTCCTTCAACCCAAGGAGGTTGAGCATGAAGCGGATATGTTTCTTGAGGATAATCCTATCTGGATTGTCGATCACAGACTGAAAGTTCTCCATTGCGGATCTGTTCCTCTAGTACGAGTGTTATGGCATCACAGGCGAGTGTAGGATGAGACTTGGGATCGGGAGCCAGATGTACGATCTCAGTGGCCGGAGCTGTTCGGGGTTTCTTCTTCAATGCCTCATTAGGGAAATTCAAGGACACATTTCTCTAAGGGGTGAATTTTTTAAGAACTGGATTCTTCATTTCAGGTATGTTTTTCCTTTTCTGGTCATTTTTGAGAAAAGAGGAGTTTCTGGAAATTTTTGAAGTACTCTCCGTGTACTTCCAGAGTACACGTCGTGTACTCCATTGGCACTTGAAGCCGTGTGCTGACAGTTTCCGGGCCACACACACGGTGTGTAGGGTTGAAGTGGAGGAATCTTAAAGAGGAGTATGGAAATACATAGTACACGTTGTGTACCCCAGATGTAGATGATTTTTTTCTTCTTTTTTTTCATTAAACGGACCAGGGTCACGCTTGACAGATTGAATGCTCTCCATCTTTAGGTTTTTCATCCAAGAGTGACCTGTATGGCTGTGTTTATTCTCCGAGCCCCCATGCCTTCGTTCGATCTCTGTTTCAGCCGCTGTCGTTTGGGTTGGGATCACCTCAGTAAGATCTATCTTCTTCTTTATCCTTATTCCATGATTCCTCATCATTTTCATGTTATCATGGGTTGGGCGTTTTGGATGTTTTCTCAGATCATTGACGTTCTAAGGAGAAGCAATCATCGTGGTTCACTTATATCAATCTCCTAGCATCGAGGTAGGAGGTTTGTTGCCCTGCGTTGAATTTCTTTTCATTTTGGTTGCAAAAGTTCCGGATACCCATGTATCGGGCATCCCAGGTTTGGGATTTTGATCCTATTGTTTGTTTTCCTTATATATCTTGTTAGTTTTTGATTCATTGATACTAATATATGTTTGGTTTCATGTATGAGGGTCACTATATGGGTGTATTTCTCTGCTTGGTCTCTTATCTCCGTTTGGAACCATTGCTTGTGAGGCAAACCCTATTACAATTGCTAGATTACTTGTTATCGAGACCACGTGAGGAATTAGATGTATGTACTTCCTCAAATAGTCTTTAGCTATCATTGCAAGACCGTATGGGAATTTACGTGAGAGCTTCCCAGAGTGTCTGTGCCTTTTTTGATTACTGGGCTATAGGGGTCTGCATGTCTGAGCCACCCAGAGAGTTAGTGTGAATTTTTTTTGTTGGTTGTGACGAGTCCACAAATCCAAAGAACAAGCTTGGGTTTGTACTGCTTGTGGTTCATGTAGTCTTTTGAGTTACCTGCTATGTTACATTCATTACCTTGGAATAGAGAGATTTTTTAGTTTCCCTTGTTGTTTAATTAATTTAATGCGAATGGTAAATGGTAGGTTTTTTTACTGGGGTGCTCCTAGTTCATTATAGTATTTATTTTCTTTACTTTTTCTAAATTACTCACTGATAGTAGGGTAAAAATATTGTGGTTTTTTCCTAATAAGATTAGTCTCACACCCTGTTTGGGTCCGGCCCAAATAGATTATATGGTTGCAGGTGTGGATAGGGATTATGGCCCTTCTACCTTACCTACTTGATTGTTGGTTGGAGCTGGATAGCATGGGACCGGGATTTGGCTCTCGATGATGATGGAGTTTTTGTTCACTTTTAGTACATAGTTTTCAGTTGTATTTCAGCACGTTGATTTGTTTGCTGATTTCCAAATACACATGTACCATACTACATCATTGTAATATCAGACATTGCTTCTACTTTTAGTTCAGTTGTTGTATGTTGTTTAATGCTTACGATATTGTGTATATTTGTTCTTCCGCAGTATACTTTTCAAAATGAGGGCATAGTTTTCCCACCGACTCACCAAGGCCCTCGCTACTAGTCGGAAGCCTTTGGCATTTGGGAAAACCCACTTGAGGTCATGTGGTGAACTAGGTATGAGGCACTAGTTATGTGGCTCCAGATTTAGGTTGTTACAATTTAATTACTTATCATTTTATAAATCCTTTAGAATTTCTGTTTTTATAACAAACTTCATCAGAATATAAAATAAAAAAAGATGAAGATATATTTTATATAGATTTCGAACATAATTAATACAATGGGGAATGTATATGGCTCATGGATAGTGGAAGATCTACTATTGTTATCAGAGAAATTAAAATTTTAAAAAATTTGAAATGGTAAATGTTATATTAGTGAAATATTTAAATAATTTTTCAATAAATGTAGAATAAGTGGGTTCAAAAATAATTTATCTAAAATAAATAACCCAAAGACATTTTTTACATTTATGGATTTAAACCCAATATTAAATGTGTTCTAGAATGTTGAGATGATAGAAATTAAGTAGTTTCGGTAATGAATGTGTACTTATTTAAAAAACATGAAGATGTACGTGTGGTGAAGGAGCCTTGTAGACATAGTGAAATTCATTTCAAATGCATGATGCCTAATATTCATGAAATATATGGTTAAAATATTAAAATAAACAATATAATCAATGGACTTTCCATCTTGTATAAATTATTATGAACATGGTCAACCCAAGAGAACATTTTTTCAATGATCCAATTCAAAAAATTAAAAGATACTTGATGTGATCTAATTTTCCAAAGTGGATGATTATTAACTCATTACACAATATTCTATCAATTCAATATACTAAAACATTGGAGATAATTTATTGAAATGTGTTAATGTACATGATAAAAAAAATAATCAAATGGATTTATACACTTTTTGACTTTTCTTGTTCACATCATTCACATTACCTCTTTTATGTTTATGATCCACATGTTTGAGGAATTAATAATTTTACGGATTTTTTGTGAAATTTTTAAAAAGGGTGTTTTTTTATCTATAGAAAATCTTGAAAAATAATGTGACTTTGATTTTGGAAGAGAATGTTTAATATTATAAAAATAAGTATGGAATTTTTGAGAAATACATTTATCTATTCATATTATAAGAAATTAGGGTGGATGAATGTATTAATGAGGATTTGGGGGAGATGGATATGTTAATGTTGTTTTTGGATTTTTCATCTTAATACTTTTAGAGGAAATATATTGGAGTACTTATTATCATTCAAAATAATTTCTCACATAGGTCACATGAAAATACACCCCCATATGAGATGTATTATAAAACATATATATGATTAATGAAAATTTTGGTATTTTTTAGCCAATGTATTATCAAAGTAGATGTTTAAAATCAAAGCATTCATGAAAATAGAGAAGGTGAAGGAATTTCCCTAGGTTATTCCTAAAATGGAAGGGGTTTCCCCCAATAAAATTAAGATACTACTACAAAAGAAAATGTAATGGAATATTCCATGATGGAAGTCATTCCAGAAGAAATATGTCCTAAAATTGATAATAAATCAATTTTTTTTATTGATATAGATTATATTATAAATAGAGATGAAAGTATTCGAAATATAACTCTTGAAAAAAATTGGGCCATTTAGACTAAGGGGGAAATCCAAAATCATATCATCCTTAGTAAATAAAATATGTTTTATACGAAAATATAATTATTGATCATTGAATGTTTTTAAACTCTCTTAGAAATTTATATATTGATACATATAAATTATTTTGTCTCATATTTATCATTGATATATTGAAGAATATATGATGAGTCATTAATGGGTTGAAACTAAAAAATATGAATTGTATTATATAATGAAAAATAACACATGGAAAATGGTTCCAACTCCTAAAAATAATAATTTCATTAGAGAAATGTTCATGTTTCGAAATAATTTAAATGATAAAATTTATTTGGTGAAAATAACAACTAATATTTGTGTAAAGGATTTCACATGATGGGGGAGTTAACTTAAATGAGATTTTTTCATTGGTATAATGAATTTAAAACACTTTAATGTTTTTTTATTCCCAAAAAATACAGAAGATATTATAAATGAATTTCATATCTACCTTCCAAAATGTTGATATGAATTCGGAGGATTAACATGATAAATCAGGTTTTTTATATATGTGATTATGGTAATTATGTTGGATGTTAAATAATGATATATATGTTCTAAAACCATCCCCAATATTAATAAATTCTATAATGAACACTTTCTTCAATTATAAGACTTTTAAATAGGGATGAAGGGAAAAAAGAAAATTAATTATAGATAAAAAACAGGTACGTCCATTTTTTATATAAATGATATAATATTTGATGGAAATAATAAAAAAATTATGTCATTTTTTCTAAATTGATGATGAAGAATATTAAAAATTTAATTGTAGAGAGATGATGTAAAATCCTTGAAAACATCTTTTTGAAGTGAAAATTTTAATTTGTATTTACCATTAAATGTTAGCTAGGGAACATTTGAAATGTCTTTCGAGGTAGATTCATAGATAGTGTATGTAGATATTATAATGGACAGTTTTTTATAAAATTATACATATGATCAATATGTTGATCAAAGTTGTTCATATATCTTATTATATGTGTTTAATATCATAAAACTTCAGGGAATCATCTACTTTATGTTATTATAACTTTCACCAATTATAAAATTTCTCCAAAATTTGTTAACCTTTTTTGGGATGGGATTTAAAAACCACATAAATGGTACAATTTCTTTTGAATAGATATATATAGTAATTATATTCTATATGTGACCTATTCATTTTGGTATGATATCATTATAATATCAGAAATGTTTTACATCAAGTTCATTGATTTTCTAGGATGAACTAGGGGATTTGAAATGAAAATTTTAATCAACAATAATAGGTTTTAGTTCAAGACATGAATTGAATATTATTGATGTGAGTAACTTCTGGGATGAATATTTTATTTTTTATGAAGTTAAAATAGTTTATGATGTGAAATTATATTCATTTCAAAAAATTGAATTTCGTGTTTTTAAATCAATTTGGATCATTTTTTATATACTGTATATACATGATGTTCACTTTATGAATTTTTAATTCATGATATGAAATGATTCAACCCATCAGAATTATATATATTGAGAACCCGAAACATTCTCACTCGCCTTCCCCCTCAATTATATGAACCCAATGTTCACTATAATTTATTTTCATATAATCCAGTCATACCAGGACTCTAAAATTGGCACATTGATTTATAGATTTGTAGGTTTTCCCATATTTATTAAATTTGATAGTTATCTCTTTTTTTAATTCATGATTACATGGTTTGGTTGTGGTTTTGGAATATATTATTGGATTCTATTGATCAATATGATTTCTCTCTAGATCCAAATTTGATTCCAATTTTTTATTTACCTATGGAAGCCAACATTTTTGTTGGATGTTGTGCCACATTATACTATCATGGGATGTGTTGATCTAAATTCCATTATCACCATATTCAATATAGAATAAAATTATATATACTTTGAATCGATGATATCACCTCCATTCATTTCTCATTCATTATATTCCCTTTCGTTGTGTGGGGATCCAATTATTGGTTGTGTGTGATGTGTATTAATGTAGGTGGTTCCATCTATATCCAGAATTACCTGAACATTTGAATAAATTTTTTATAAATAAATTTCTTCATAAATTGGAATAATCATTGAAATTATTGATTTTTTTAATAGAGTTATAGAGAAAATGTAGACTTCCCCCTAGTTTGTGGAAAATTATATATTCATAATCATTGTGAAATAGTACTTAAAATAACATTTTCCTGAATAATGGTTTGTATAAAATTCCATATCAAATATGAGTATACCCTTAATGTTGACTTGAAATATTCTTCCAATGGGATCCAAGGGAAATTAGGTGGGTGGTGTAGTATTTTACACATATATTAGTATTGTAAACGGTTCACTTACTATGGTGATTCTCTATAAATATCCCATCTGTAGTATCCCATAGTTGGTGGATAAATTATTATATTAGTATGTGATACAATGAATCATCTCCCAAGTAGAGAATAGTTTATTTCTCATCATATAATGGATACATACATGAATTCACATTAAATTATAAAACATAAAATAAAAAGAAATCATTTACAATCACATTATTCCCATAAGGTTGTCGCTTTATATCTGTCAAAAAAGGGTCTATTTATCCAAAAAAGAATATAATAGATGAATGTGGTGAGATAACATAATCATTAACTGGTTTCATACTATAAGAGATATTAATAATTATTATGAATAATTAATTAGACAAGTAGAAAAACTAAAACACATTCCATTTTAATAATTACTTTAGAATAATAAGGAAATAATTAAGAATGATCAAATAAATACATTCAAAAATCATATGAGAATAAAAATCATCCATGTAAATTATAACTTATTGAATAATAACTTGGAAACAAATAAGAAATTTCATAATGAGGGAATTAAAAAAACTTAACATATAAAAAATAATATCACGAAATTTAATAATTATTTTTAAATCTATTGGTAGAAACCCATCTAATTTGGAAAACTTATTTTTCTCGTGAAACCTATCAATGGATTGAGGGGATATATATAATTTTTTCCAACATATCATGTAATAACTCCAATTCATTGCTCATATGAATGGGTTGGAATATAATCAAAATAAAAATTCACATTAAAAAACTACCAAATAAAATGATTATGCATACCCTAATAAAATAAACATAAACATTAACCATCGATATTAATAAAGTGAATGGTAATAAAACTGTATACCCTCAGATAAACTAATCATAAACCATCCAAATGACAAACAATTATGATATCCATAAATTATATCCCATGGGTACCAAAAAAAGAATAAATGGATGATATCACTTATGAGTAGAAATATCCTAAAATTTTCATTAAAATTTTTAGAAAAATTATCTATTTACATTGAATATGTTTTTTAGAAAATTTCACAAAATATTTTGAAATAAAATTTCATTTAAAATACCGTTTTAAAAAATTAAAAATTTCATTTAAATAATTTATTGTAAATTTTTTGGAGAAAATTATATACATGTCATTCTTGTTAAAACAATGACTCTTTTTACTTTTATTTAAGACAAACATGAATTGTCTGTAAAGTAAACTGATGATTCCTTTCAAAAAATATTATAAAATGGAAATTTTTTTAAAATCCTTTTTAATTTTTTTAATGGATAAAAAATTAGATTTTATTTTAAAAAAATGACTTTTATGAAAAATTATTTTTCAAAACATGGAGAAAAAATCTTGGATTTTCTTTAAATAATTTTTTAAATAATTTTTCTTACCAAATAGTGATAATGATCAAATTAAATGAAAATTTTCTATAATAACCAGAGTATGGGAATATATATATATATATGTAATGATATAAATAAGAAATAATTCTTCGAATGGAAATTAAACAATAAAATACCAAATTATAATGAGATTATGAAATAATCCCTTGCCACATTAGTGACATTTGAATCATAACCTTCATGATTTAAATAAAATAAAATGAATCATATATAGAATGATTATAAGTTTTTTCATATTTTATCATATGAAAAATTCCATTATACATACCACAAAATGGAATAAGTTGTTAATATGGCGTGTGTCTCATTAAAGTAAAAGTGAGACTAGAAACACATACCAATTGAGTGACTTTATTCATATGTGTCTTAAATTCATGTATAATATATATAATATTGTTATAAATATTTTAAAATTCAGTAATCATATATATAATAACATATATTATTTGATAATAGTACCTTATCACCCATTTACAAACAATTCATTTTTAATATTTCTGTTTCTTGTGATAATTACTCGATTTTCCTACATGTTTTAGTTCAGTAATTTTGGATATTTTTATTTAATAATGGGTATTTCATATAATTAATTAAAAACATAATATAAAAAATATATATATTCAATATATATTTATTAATATTATTCAATTTAATTTTAAGATTAAAAATTGGTTACACCATTCATGGAGAAGTTTGGTCGTATGTACACTTGAACAATGATTCCATTTTTATCGATGAATGGAATGAAAGTAAAATAATTTTTTTTCAAAATTTCAAAATAATTATAATTTCATATTTGAAATTTAAATTTATATAATACATCATTATTATAATCAATGAAAAAATTGACTGAAAAACTTTTCACACCGCCGTATGGACAAGGATGTCCATGCGTATGCCCGGGTAATGCAATTTTTTTCCAAAATAATGAATGGTAACAATTTATACTTTATATTATATTTAAATAAGTATGGTTAAATCATTAATATCACATAAAATAAGTAATATTAATCTTACTACCATTTATTAAGAGCATAAGTGAAAAACAATCTCAATGCTTCGTGACGCTATGTTCTTCTGAATACATGAGTGACATAGTTGAATCCCCCCATGCAATAGAATGAATGAAGGTATATGTGATATCAGATTCAAAAATGTATAACAATTCATAAATATCATTCAAATATGTTAAATCTATCATTATATCTAGCATTAATAATTGGTGATGGAAAACGAATTACATCGGTTCCCATGGTAGTAGTCTTTTTCACAAAGGATCAAAAATTTATTTTCCCATTTGATAGATTTAGAGACAGATTTGGATTATTTCACCAAAATATTAACATCTCATTATATTTTACATAATTTTTTTATAATGTTATTATATTTTAATAACATTTTATGGAGGTGGGAAATGATATAAAACAAATACACATGTTTATGAATTTTTCCGCTTCAAAGAAGTGCCTCTTTTATTTAATAAACAATTCATTATTTGGAGGGATTAATAATAAAAATAAGGCCTATGTAATGATGGAAATGATTTATTTATTGGATTTGGGTAGTTAATTTAATATTAAATCTGCTTATGAATTTTAAAGTAGAGAGGATATTGTGAGGCCTTTTATAAACGTGGGAGAGGAGACACCTTTAATTTTTTAAATGATAAAGTCATACCCGAAAATTTATATTAAAAAAACAAAAAAATGTGGTATTCTTGAAAAAATTGGATATATGGACTATATTTGTCGAAAATATTGGTGTTGGAAATGATTTAGGCCATTTGAAGAGTAATATTATTAGTCAAACTCTATTAAAATTATTTTTACCTTAACCACAATGAATAATATTTTCTGTTTTCACTGTCAAATATAGAAAAAATCAACATCAAATATTTATATTATTTAAATTATTCTGATTCCAAATATGTTATATATTTTTCCATATTCTATTCACAGAATTCGAATAATTCAATTTAGAATCAAACAAAAATGCAACGAAAGAGCTATTTCTCGAAGAGAAAATTGTCATAAGTACAGAATGATTTAATCTCAATTATAAATATTAATTTATTCAAACTGGACAAATTTAGATAAATTTTAGTATTATATAACTAATTTTACTGTAAATATACCTAAATTTTAATTTATTTTTGTAACTAATTAATTGGAAATGGCAGTTTTCAAAAAAGTAAGTAATTTTAAATATTAATCAAAATATAAATCATTTTATATATTTCAGAAAAATTCAGCAAAAGATCATTTTAACAAATATATTCAAAAAAATATTGTAAATTTAATATTATATTTATAAAATAATATAATTTTTTAAAAAAATTTAACATATGTGTGAAAGGCATGATTACACCCCCTTTTTTAAATAATATTTTTCAAATAAAATAATCATTATCATTAAAATGGTTGTTATTATATTTATAATCAATATGTATCCATTAAAAATATTTTATAACTTTTTATACCAATTAATATTAATAAATTAGTTAGTCATACTCATAGCCTCAAACTCAATGTCTATGTTATAATGGTCATGTTTTAAAAATAACATTTTCATAGTGTATTGCATTTTAGTTAAAACTGATTTCTCGTTCATCGAAAAAAAATTTAGAGACTATATTTATTTAAAATATATATATCATAAACTGTCTTGTTATCATATTATATTCTAATATTGACTCCTCTTTTCATATAATCTATTGATCATGATGTTCGTCAATTGAAATCTTGGGTTGTTACATTCTACACCCAATAAATAAATTGCATCCTTGATATTTTAAAACGATCATTTAAATTAAGAGTTTAAAATTTGGGAATAAAATTTTCAGAATCCAAAAAAAATGGGTAATATAAACATCATATTGATATGATATAATTGTAAGTATAATGTTTATGAAAATAACACATGAAATGGTTTCAAAATAAGAGAATATTCATCAGATGTGGAAATATGGACATGGAAGAAAAGGAATAAATAATTTTAGATTGTGATAGTGATCATTATCAAAATAAATTAGGTGAATTTGATTATGCTAATAAAAAAATCATAAATTAGTAAAAGGTGAAAATATCATTTTTATCATAATATAAGGTATTTGGATAACATTTTTGAATCATGATCCATTTTCGATGAGTTGAGGAATTCCTTTACAATTTTAACAAGGATCATTAGAAAACATAGTGAATATATGTATTTATAATTACTTTATCCAATTTATTCCATTTTATCTTCTTCGTTTATTTTATATATCATCAATTTATCTTTGAAATCAATTTCCAATATGAATTTTATTTCTTAATGAATTAAAATTTTAATTTAATGGGTAATTATATCAATTAAATAATGAGATGTCATTACTCCTATCTCTAGATATTTTCCAATACAAAAATGGTTATCATATGTTATCAAATTACCATGAATGTTTTATATAAATAATTGTATAAATTGTAATCCTTAAGACTAATCTAAAATATATATATCAAAATTTAAAGTCCAAAAAAATAAAATAAATATTATTATATTTCTAAAATCAACATAACATTAGATTCTTGAAATAAAATAATGTATATATTAATTTCATATAAAATATACAGGAATACCTTGATCACATAAAAACCACAATAGATCCATTATTTCTTCCTAAAATAAAATCCCATGTTGATGAATATAATATCTAAATACAACCATATAGTAAAAATCTAGTAAATATAATATAAAAAACTAAATCAATAACCAATTTTATGGTCAAAAATATTAACCCAAAATAACCTATTTATAATTATTTTCTCTATATCTAGAACATATTAAGGGTAATCATCCCACAATCAGTTGTTTTACAAAAAGATAATATTTCTACAAAGTCAATTTTCGTAGTCCCCGGTACCATTCAACAAGAGATTTGAAATCCCTAAAGGAAAATTACTTTAGTAAAATACATAAAATTATAATAATTCAAATGAAAATATTTTCATTGATAATAATCTCTTATAAAATTACTAATGAATCCAAAAGTAATAACATTAGTCATTAAACTTCATTCATACAACATTAACTGGGAATTATCTTCTTATTTCATAATATCTAATACCTTTCATATGTCAAATGTATTTTAATCATCATAAAAAATACAACCATTATGCATCATGCCTTATTAATTTTCTTCATGAACATTCCCCCTAGGACAAAAAAATTAATAATGGAAATAAATTCAACAATTATTACATTAAACTATAAAAAATACATTAAAGATACCATTATTCTAACACATTACATTAATCAAAATTTATCCCATAATAAATAATTTATTTGTGTCCTTATTTTATGCACATAAAACATTTTCTTGTTTCATTGAGACATGGGAATTTGTTTCCCATTCATTATTTAAAACATGAATTATATAAATCCTTCACTCTCTTATGGTCTCCATTATTTAAGCTCATAGTACACTATATCCTTCTCTTGTTTGGGGATTTCATGAGATGGATAAGTTTTAATTTTGTGATCGTATACCATAAAAAATGATTAAGAAAAATAAAAATATTCTTCACCCCAATCATAAACCAATTTTGATTATCATTAACACATTTTCATTCACATTCAATGTATACCTAGTTCCTGTGGGTTCCATCCATAGACTAAAATCAAAAAGAATAGTGTGAGAAACAATAATCTTATTAAGAAATTACATAGTCATTAATAATCATTTATAAAATGTATAAATCATGAATACTTACTTTTAATGAATTAAATATTTTGTCACACATAGAATATTATTTGTATCACCCCATTATTCAATTGAGTAACACATTATTAATTATTGATATGTTGGTAAAGTGTTTGGGTGATAAGTGGGAGGTTTTTGAATGATTGGTAATGTTTTGGGGACATATATAAAGGTTCATGTTCGGTTCACATTTATTATAAATTGGGAAACTCTTACAAGAAATAGTTCACAATGAGACATAGGTTGTGGGTAAGTCAAACAGTTTGGTGCACAATTTCTCTAAACTGTGCACGCATCAAAGAGAAACCCTTAAATGAGGGAAATTATATGTTTTCATGTTTGGCACACGACTTATATAACTATTGGAAGTACCATTATAGACTGCCCACTTGAGATAGAGTGTGGTGCATGGTTAGGGCTTGGTTTGTGAAATCGGACGACTAACCATGCATGGTTTGAAAACTAGATCCTAAAATTGTGAATGTAGGTTGTAATTCTGTTTAACACCTTATTTTCCCCATATTTAGCTTAACTATATATTTCTACCTACTAATGGATATGAATGATTTCCACATCAATCTAGAGCCAAGGAGAAGACATTTTTTGGTGCTTCGAAGGCTGATTCCTTTAGTATGTTTTGTTTTGTGGTAGATTTGAGGATTTTTCCTAGATCTACATTCCTTTATCTCTTAGTGTCTTAGTTATAGTTCACTGTCGATTTATGAATGTTTTTTTTGAGCTAATCAAGGTTAGATTTGGTATTTTTTTAGGGGAAGAGATATAAGGCTAGTTTTTGGGGATTCCAAGCCGTGTCACAGGTGTTCTCAAGTGGGTCATCATTTTCGCCATAGTTCTCATGGAATGTGAAATCACACTCGATTCCTTTTTATAGAACTATAAGTATAAATTTCAAATTTAAACATTTTTGAAATTAATTTGGATTATTTTGTTCAATAATTGTTGTAACCCTCATTTGGTTATAGTTTATGAAATTATAAAACATGTTTTTTTTGTGGAAAGTGATATTGGTGACATTATTTTAATAGAATGTGTTTCAATCCATTTCTTGGTTTTGATGAAATGAAATGTGTTTTAACGAAAACCATGTTATTAATGAAATTTATTGGAAAATATGGTTTTGGAATGTGGTTGGCGTGATTGTTTTTGTGTGTGTGGAATGGGTTGGATATTTATCATAAATTACCATCAATAAAGGGATGGACTGTGGACATGAAGTTCCACCATCAATGGTAATACCATGTTTTTTAGGATTAAGTTTTTCATCCTTGTTTACGTGTAATGGAATAGGTTATTCCAATATGTGAATTGAGAAATGGATAAATTACTTGTTTCATTTCTTTTCATGGAAAACTGTTTTGGTGTGATGCTGCTTTTCATTACAATAAACTATTTTAAATTATTTTATATAATATTTATGACATAAATGTGATAACATGTTCTACCCTAGTACAGTGATTATGGAATTAATTTTTGTAAAGTCTATAAAATATCATTACTCACCCATTCATTGGAACTTTTGCGCTTTTTAAGGTAGCATTTATTAGGAGACATGTAAAGGTAATGCATCACACTGCTTTAATGGAGCTTCAAGATATTTTCTTTTGTATTATGTACTTTTATCATAGATCATGATTTAGACAAAGGATTCGTGTCTTGAAGTATTTGGGTTAATTTATCATGTATTCAAATGTCTACTTTTATATTTAATTTCTTCCACTATGGTGTCTAGTTGATTCAGTGTTTGGTTATCAATGGTATTTTTTGAGTTTTTTCACTTAATTATCAGGCATCACAGAGTGATTTCATTATGGTATGTTATGGTGGGTTGATTATTTTCATCAAAGGTAAAATCATACCCCACCTGTAAATTATTCCCTTGGAATTTATTTCTAGCCTTTGGCACCATGGGGTTGTAATATGTACATAGATTGTCCATTTTCATTCTCAATACAATGAGGAGGGTCGAGATAATAAAAGTGGTATCCTACTTTGTCCTTCAAAATATATTTGGAGAAACAAGTGATATTAGTCTTGATCCTTTCAAATATCATTTTGGAATAAGTAGTATCATCATGTTTAGTCCTTGATTAACAATTTTCCATCAGTTCAATCATTATTATAGTTGAAAAAATATATTTTTTATTTCTCATGTTGGTTTGTTAGAATGGATTATGACTGTCGGGACATGAGATGTATAACATAAAAAAAGACACATCAATCCTTTTTATGATGAACTACATGTGTCCAAGGAGTTCAGTACATATATGTTTCGAAGAAACATATAGTATTTGAAATCTCATTGTCTAGGGTTTCGCTAATGAGACAAGCACGACATGCATTATGGAGAAGAATTCCCATTATATGTTCATATTTCATATTGAGTAATGATTAATGTTTTGGTGGAAATGTGTTTATTCTGATATATTTATTGGTTTTTTCATGGGATATTTAAAATATGTGGGATTGTTATTTAGAAAATTTTATGATCTTCCAAATCATGTTGAAATTTTTAGAAATTATTGAACATTGAAAATGTTGAGATTTGAAAAATAATGTAACAATATGTGTAATTCTATTGAATTTGAAAATTTTAGTCCATAATTTTCAATATATTTAATCATATTTAATTAGTTGTGTTTAATGAAATTTCCACCTTTTATATACCATTGAATCCAAATAGAATAAGATGATGAAAAGGTGTTTTCACCTAATCCACATGTGAACTAACCGCTGGTTCATATGCTAGATAAGGCTCTTTATGATTTATATAGAGGGAAAATTATGGATTAAACGAGTAAATTCTATAAATTTTTTTATTCTAGAAGTAGAATCGACCCATATTTCCCAGTTATTCAGAACAAGAAATAAAATAGGTGTGGCAAGACTAAATGAATTGAATCATCAATTTCCATGGCACCCTTGTAGAGATAAATTACAATATGGGATCATATATATTGGAATATTATGCATTACAATGGATGTATTTATCCATTTAGGCTAAATTACACCAACAGGAGAGTCTAATAGTGACTGAGTATGAGGCTAAATTCTTAAATTTATTTTTATTTTCACAGGATGATGAAGCTAGTGCATCATTGAAGGCTAGAATCATTGAATTAGACCTAATCAAGAATATTCACATAATAATTGATGCTCTTTGTATACAATATTATGTAGATATAGTCTATAAATAGAGTGGGGATGAAAGAGGTATCTCATGAGATTTGGGAGGAAGAATTTTTTTAGTACCTGTTGGAAACATTAGTAATTCTATTGATGGGTGAAAGTGGAAGAGGGAAAAAAATTTAAGGTAGTGGGATGGTTCATAATCCAATGTCTTGAACCGTAAATCTTCCTCCAATAACCAAGATTTATCCTTTATTTTTTCAAAGTGGATTTTTGGACCATGTGAAGAGAGAGTGTATTAAACAACATAGATAATTCCATGATTGCAATATGATAAGGCATCATCAACACTACTTTCAAAATTCTATGAATTCACATGTCCAGGGAACCACTATAGTGTCATAAACATCATATGCATCAATAAGATGAGGGTAGTAGGAAAAAAATCATCAGACACATAGAGCTATCCATGTCGATGATAGTAATTCTGTGACTCCTAATCAAAGAACATATTAATAATTGGACAAGGTAAATATTGTGGTGAGAAATTAATTATATAGAGGTGAGCATGTCATTTTTGATGATCATTTAGACTATCAATCATAAGTGGTATGATTATTTTCAATTATACACTTATGATAGTATTTTTTTGATACAGGTGCATCCCATTAACTTATTTACTCTCATGTTATTTATTTATTGTGTTTAAATGTTGAGATGATGCCATCTATGTTGAAATGTAAAACTCCTCTTGGTCCAACATAATGTAGAGCCATTGTATGTATGTATTGATATATAACTATTTATGGACCCGAGGTGATATGAAAATTATTGGTACTAGATAGGATTTATAAGATATAATCATAGTTATGGATTGTTTGAAAACTGATCAAACCTCTTATGGACCGGTATACCAAAATGGTTAGATTCATGAAAATATGTAATGGATAATATATTTAACTGATAATTGAATTTAATGTAAGGTGAAACATTCTTTTTGGAACCAAATTTTGTAATGATATGTTACTAGTGGGTAGTGTTGAATTTGTAATCGATGCATGAAATCAGTGATAGTATATTTCCTACATTGCATGTCCAATTTCCAAAAAAAAACTACTAAAACATTCTCAGGGATTACACAAACAATATAAGTGTTGTTATTTATTGATCTCCTCCTAATAAAAGTCTAATATCCCTTCTGTCTTATAGGATGGAACCAAAAGAATATAGGATATTAAAATTATAGTTGGCAGAGTTGTATATCAATGTGTTCATTCACCCTATCACATCTTTGAGGGAATAATCAGTCTTGTATGTAAAAATGGGGTGTAGAAATATTCGATTATGTATAGAATATTTAAACTTAATCATGTTCCAATAGATAATATGTATCCACTTCAATGAATTTATGATCTATTATAATAATTATGGGGAGCTCAGTGGTTCCAAAAAATTGACATGCAACCATGACATCACCAATTGCTTCGTCGGATGGACGATATTACAAGGAAAACTTTTAAGAGTAAATATGGTGATTTTGAATTTATTTTAATGGATTAAAATATTACAAATAAACAAAATTGTTTATGGAATTTATAAATATTATATTTTATATATATCTAGATTCTATTGTGGTGGTGTTTGTGAATGACTTTTTGGTGAATTCAAGGATACCAGTAGTGAATGAGAAACACTTTGTGATAGAGGTCATAATTCTGAGGTATCATCACATATAGTCCAAATTAAAAAAATTATTTTTGTATATAATATGTATGTTTCTATAACAATGAAATCACTTATCAATTTGTCTTTGTGGATACATATGTGTTTTATGTTATCTAAAAGCTACCACAAAATTATTTCCCTAATTTACACAGCTACTATCGTTTTTCCAGTTATTACCATTGCACTATCCATAATATTTCATGACAATATCCACCAATGATAGATTTTATGTGGAATAATTTTCCATCCCAATGTAATGATGAATGTTATATGTCTATTTATTAGTTTAATTTTAACATTACATCAACACCAATCATGATTTGCCCAGAATTAGGACATGGGTGTGTGGTGTATTGCACAACATTGGGATTAGGGTTGGGATGTGTTCTCAAGAAGGGACATCTAGTTATTAGTTATTTATGATGATATTTATGGTTTTTTGATAAAAACAACCCATCACATGATTTGGAGTAACCTTTTGTAGTCTATACTTTGCAGATGTCGGGTCATTACCTCATTGGAAAGAACATTACTGTGTTTTTTGGTCATAAGAGCCATAAACATATTTTCTCACAATTGAATATGAACCTAAGACAACAGAGATGGATGGATTACCTAAATTTCTTTAAATTTGATATAATTTATACAATGGGTAAAGGAAATATTGTGGTAGATGCATTAAAAATTAATTTGTATGTTACGTTTGAAAAATTGTCTTCAATCCAGTTGGAGTTAATGTCAATGATTACTAAATTGAACATGGAATGTGATGAAAGAAAAGATTTTATGGTCTGAATTCTATATTTTTGGTTCTAGATCTATTAAATATGGTAAAAGTGACACAATAATTCAATTCATAATCTTTGAAAATGAGGGAAAACTCAATGGTGGGGTTACCATTAACCTTTGGGTGATGGATGGATGTTCAATGTTGTGGTTAAAAAATCAGAAGTTCATACCAATCTGTTTTAGGGTTAAAATAATCATGAATATGAACATTAAAGATGTCTTGTTCATCATAGAATATATAATATTTTTAAATCATTGAAATCAATGTTTTTGGGGGTCAATATGAAAAGGAAGGTGGAGAGTTTTTTGGAGATGATGGATTTCATGGTAGGTTAATGAAGAGCAAAAACATCCAATAGGTTTTTTTTGTCTTTACATATCCTTTTTTGGAAATTCAAGCTGTTATCAATTGATTTTGTAATAAGTATCATAAAAATAGTTTGGAGATAATATTCCACATGGGTGATAGTGGATCAACTCATGAAGTTATCCCATTTCATCCCTATTCATAAATCCCATATAGTAGAGGAATTATCAAAAATCAATATCTGAGAATTGGAAATGTGGAATGGAATACTTGTTTTGATAGTTTCATACATAGATATGTGGTGTACATCTCATTTTTGGAAATCAATACTAAAATACCATGGGAATCAGTTTACTTTGAATACATTGAATCCCCCCACAAGGATTGAAAAATTAGAGAGGATGATAGAAACTATGGAAGACATAATGTGGGATTTTTTAATTGATTTTGGTGGCTCATGGGAAGAGCATATTCCATTGGTGTATTTCTTATCTAACAAAAGCTATCATCACTCATTACATATGTATAATTTTGAATCATTGTATTTGGGTCCTTGTATTTCTCTACTTTTTTGGGTGGAAATGGGTGCGACTTCACTAGTTGGGACATGCATTTTCTATGAAACAACCTAAAAGATTTAGTGGTTCAAGAATTATATATTGATGACTACGTGTCATTTGAGATCATATAAAAAATCCTCAATGGATTTTTTTTTCTAGGTGTGTGATCATGTGTTCTTTAGGATCTCTCCATGGAATGGGCATCACCTATATTTATATCGGGGAAAGTTATCTTCTAGATACACATGCCCATTTCTTTTAAATTAATTGTTAGCTGAGGGGGAACATAGAATTTCATTGAAACAATAGTTCACTGTTGTACATAATTTTTTTCATGTATCCTTGATGGAATGTACTAGATGGATCTTGATCATGTGTTTTGAGGGGATTATGTTGACTTAGTGCCAGATTTTTCAATGGTTCACATGCCTGTGAAAATTCTACAAATTCAATAGAAGTCTTTCATGGGAAAAGGATCGATCTAGTGTGGGATTTTCGGAAACATTTTCATATTCATTATGAGACATGGTATGTTGTATCGTAATATAAATATATATGTATATTAGATGACAAAATACAATATGGGGTAAATTTTAGGTTTAAAAACATTTTATTTAATACACTTATTAAGTAACTTAGTTTAAGAGATCAAAAACTAATACAGTTTACAATCAATACAATAGATCATATAGGCCTTGGATCTGATGTAAATACCGAGTTATAATACTACATGAAATTTAACAGAATTGTATTTTAAATGAATACAATTTTCAGAGTAATATAAACGTTAATGATTCTACCATATAGAATACAGAATCTTTTAATACTATATGATTTGTAATTGAAATAATTAAAATTGAATTGAAAATGAAAAGAAAGGGAAAAAATAAAATTCCATTTATAATAAAATAATTATAGAAAATGTTAATTTGTTACATTTTTTTAAATCAAGGAGAAGGTATCCTTTCACCTAGGATAGATGCTCTGTCTTACCACCACCTTGTTAATCCCTTGATACGGTGATCAGTACGACTGTCTTATTATTCCCAGAAGCCATCGATTAATAATGTAATCGACACCAATTTTCTTCAAGTAATTGAAGGACCTTGATATGATGATTGGCATCACATCTTTAGTTTCCTAGAATCCCTCGATCGTTGTCACAATGATCAGTCTCACAATGATGAAACAAAGAACATATAGAAATACAAGAACACAGAACAAGCTATTTGCTTCATGAATCTTCTAGGATTTCACATGAAGAAAGAGAGAAGTCATATCATCCCTCTCTAGAACATGATAGTAGAAAAAGATTTATATTCTGGTTTCAATGACCTTTTATTTATAGTCATCTTGTTCCAACAATCATATTTTCTCCAACGGTCATATTTATCTGAAAAAAATCGATGGGATATGGACTCCTGACATTACATCTCTCAAAAAAATATAGAATACACAACATCGTTTTGATAGGTAAATAACCCACTCAACGACATCATTTTAGTTATCAGTAGTTTTTTACAAAAATATTGAACCAAGTCTATTAGATACATGAAATCAGTATTGAAGTTAGGATAAGAGTGTAATGAATTTAATATGAGAGAAGTGTAACTTGTTTTCTAGGCCCATCATAACAATGCATATTGATTACAAATTATAACCTGGTTAAGATTATTAATTTGGTTATGATGCACAATATTTAATCTGGTTACGATGCTTGGATACAATAAAAATAAAGATAATTAAACAAAACCTGGTGATGGTTCTTATTTTGGTTATGATATTAGGATTACAATATTCTATTAAGATTCAGTACTTAAACTAGTTACGATTTATAAATATTATTTGGTACATAAACTAGTTACGATACATGATACATGAGATTGTGATACTATACTTATCATGATTACGATTCATGAGTACGATATAGTACTAATACTAGTATTGATTACTGATTATAAAGTAATAAATTATTATGTTATGATTTCTGACTATGATATAATGCATAATCTGGATACGATTCTGAATTAGCATATAAAAAAAGATGTATGAAAAACAAACACGACTTTCATAAGGATACATCATACATGAAAAATAATATCAGTGATTACATTTGTTAAAAAATCATAAATGATAAATAATATATGTAATTATGATATGAGTGATATATAATTTCTAATACAAATGATTGATGGAAAAGATGAAACTTTTTTTCACTCAACAATATCCCCCTTTTGGAAATCACAAAACAAAACAAAACAAATGCAGGATAACAAACAATAAAGACTTATCTCCCACTGAGATTAAAAATTATAGTGAATATGATTAATTCCACACTTTTTTAAATAAATAACAAGGGATCATATTATACTTACTTATTCTTGTGACATAAACTCCTTAATCAGGAATTCATAAAAAATAAGTTTTTTTAAAGCCATTCTCCCAATTTTTGTTTTTCAAAAATAATAAGGGAAATAATATATTTCTATAAAAAGGATAGAGAAACAGAGTAAGAAAAAATAAATATTACATGAAACAAAAATTTATTATAACAATACATCAACCATCATTATATTCTATTTTTTTTGAAAATATTAAAAAATGAGAATTTATTATTTATGAACTCTTTTATGTCCATTATGAGCTTATAAAGATCATATTACTAAACCTTGAGCTTCTTATCTTTTTAAACAATAATATTTTCTTTCTTCTAGAGATGATCTTTATGAAGCTGATTAATTGATTCCCAAGATTTATGAAATTTATTCATGGTTATTGAAAGTATCCATCCTAAGTTGACATGCCTTTTATAAGTTCACCACAATATTCGAGAGTAAACCAAGCTCATTACTCCAATCTAAAACAATTTCCATTAAAATATCATTCTCTTTTGAGGATCCTTCTATTGAGGTTCTGGGTATTTGAAATTATTCAAGTTGTTCATTCAAATCATTAATCAACTTTAGATAGAGAGAAATAAGTTTTTTACACGATATACAAATTCTTCTTGCTTTTCCAGAAGGTTCTTTAGGATTTCATCAATGATATAAGTCCAATTCACAACTTTATATCAAGACATACTGTACTTAGTAGAACATTCCTTGAAAATCATGAAATCGACTTGTAGACGTGGACACCAGCCCACCAAAACCATGATAGAATCCGTTCTATCATTATGTTCATTTTAATGAATTTTGAAACTAGATTAAACTTCTAGAATAAAAGATAACTACTTCTCCATTATATTGAAATCCTATTCAATTGAGTGAACCCCTTTCAAAATGATTGTCCTTTCAGAATCTGTTTTCATAGAGAATTGTGGAAGATCTCCAAAATGAGTTTCAATTCCGATTACTCGTGTTGGCGGATTTCAATTATTATATAATTTTTCTTACTCCTCTTCTTTATATTCTTCTCCTTTATCAGAAATTTTAATGACTCTCTTGGAAGGAACCTTTTGAGATATACTCTTGGAGGACTGAGGATCTGGAGATGGATTAATATAATATTGAACATCAGATGACTCTGTGGTATGACTTTTGTTATTTGTATATTATTTTTCTTTGAGATATATTTCCTCAGATACATGTTCTTCTTGATCATTTTTTTCGTGACCTTCTACTTCTATTTCGTCTCCATATTCTTCAATTTCTTTTAAATATGAATGTGTATCCAATTGTTTTAAAAAAATTCCTTTCTTTTCTCTACTGGAAACGATTGATTTTTTCTAGATACCTCCCTTATTTCAATTTTGGATTTTAGTTGGTGAGATATTATTAGAGGACTATCAATATCTATATTATCATCCTTTATTTTCTTCAAACACTTTTTTTGTATTCTTCCTTTGAAATCTCTTCAGACTTTACTTTTAAAGCCAAAGCTTCAGCCACTTCCAATCCAAAATGAGGATCCCCTTCTTTTATTTCATCTATTTTCAAACCCCATGGAGAAACATCCTCATTGGATAAATCCTTTTGTTTAATTGAGGTTTTTGGAGTTATAGTCTTAACTATCTTTCTTTAGTTCTAAGATGACTTGGATGGCTTAGAAGGTTTCTCACTACCTTCAACATCATCATTTTCTTTCTCGACATCTAGATCTACCTCAAACATTTTCAAATCCAAATTGAAATGTTATTTGAGCCTCCCTATCATATCTTTAATAATTAAGGGATTTCTAATAATTGTCGGATCTAACTTAATTGAAATATTACACAATCGAAATAACTCTTTTAGAAACATACTGATAATCGAGGGAATCTTAATCAGTAGAGAATTTATACCACCATATTTTAGCTTCTTAATTGTTTGGAAAATTAACCCCATATTGGTAAACATCCTCATGTTGAACAAGTAGTCATGCACGAACACATCTGAAACATTCAACTATTTTTTATCACCTTTTTTGGCACAAAAAACCCTTGAATCCAAAGGACTATGAGTATTTTATCTCTAGATAGATGAATCAAATTCCTTTTTTCCTCATGCATTTCAAAGAAGGTTTCTTTATATTTATACCTATCAAATGTTCCATCAGCTTCTGGTAACTTATGAGAAGGAAATAATGCATCTACTTCAAATGGAACATCTAGAAACAAAGAATATTGTTTTAATGTATTGTATATATCTTTTTATACATCTTAAAAGAATAATATTTAGATACTTTTCTATCTCTGCTGGATCGTAAAATTGTAACACCTCATCATGATAGACATGATCATGATCAGAACCAGGTCATTCCATATAAATAAATTCATAGCCTTGAAAACAAATAATTCTTTATAAGGAAGAATCAAAAGACTATAAAAATATCAGGAGACCAACCATTCACCACTGAAAGTAATGGAAGTGAAATTCTTTGGAGGAATTTCATTATAAGATGAAATAGAAGACTCAAACATGAGTCAAAAACTTGCACCATGATGATCCTACTGATTACAAATGCTGAGAAGTTCTCTGATTATGAAAACTGAGGTAAGAAACAATAAAACAATGCTGACTATTTATATATATGCTTGTCTTTGTAAGAAACCCAAATGAAATCGATGTGGGATATATTCTATTAAAAATAATAGATGGTCAAGATTATATATAAGATATCTAATGGTCATGAATGAATTTAGACTCTTAAGGTTTTATTTAAAATAAAATCATATTCATAGTGAAAACGATTTAGAAATAAAAGAATGAAATGAGAAACAAACATTAAAACAACCAAGATAATGTTTTATAAAATGAACCTATCAGAGTAATAAGATAGATATTCTGGTTTTAGTATATTGTTCTTCACAAAATAGTCATAAACTAATAACGAATCTAAAACTAATAAAATCAAATAAGATGTTACCGATAATATAGAACAGATAGAATAATCCACAATGATAGTCCAATTACAATATCTATATTTTAGTACTGATAAGATAATCTAATACCGATTTTTCAATACCGATAATGTATTGAAATATCGATAGTTTAGAATATCTTATATGATTCAATATAGATAGTCTATATATAGAACCGATGTTTTTTGAATCAAAAAAATAAAGCCAATAAAATTCAGAAACCTGTAAAAGATAATTAAAATGTAAAACCGAACAACTGTAAAACAAAAATTAGATCAAAAAACTGTAATACAAAAAATTGAAACCAATAAACTGTAAAACAAAAAGTGAAACCGAGAAAATAGTAAAATAAAAAGTCAAACTGATAAACTGTAAAAAGTGAAACAAAATATATACTCCACCTTTAAAAATGAGTAACTCAATGTAAATAGATGGATTAAACAAGGAATATATGTGAATAATTACATTACAGTGATCATTCCTAGTTTCTGTTTAATGTATTTATGTCTATTAGATGAAAATAGTTTGGTGAAAATGACAGAAAATTATTCTCTAGATCTAATGAACTGTAAAAACATATCTCTTTTTTGTGGATGAACCCTAAAAAGTGATTCCTGATATCTATGTGTTTTGAACATGATTGATGTATTGTATTTTTACTAATATAAATGGAACTTGTATTGTCAACTAGTGTTTTAGTTTTTTGAGAAACTCATGCCATAGTCAGTGAGTGTGTGTTGCATCCACAACACATGATCACACCAACTTCTATTTTATACATATTCAGGTTCACTAGTGGAATGTTCTATTGAGTTTTGTTTCTTGCATGACAAAGAAACCAAATAATCCCCAAAAAAAATGTTATTCATATACTGTTTCTAACCATTCTACATTCACCAATGTCATCATCTGAAAAACTATTCAAAACAAAATCGTTTCCCAAAGAGTATAATAGTCCTAAATCCATAGTTTACTTTATGTTCGAAAAAATATATTCATTTCCATTAAATAGGATTATTTTGGATTAAATTGGTATCTTACAAATAAGAATAAAAAAAATTAAGACTAGACCACTAGCCATTAAGTATTAAAAACATCCTATCATACCTCTAAAAGGTGTCTGATCCACCGGTTTCCCAACTACCTCAATATCAAGTGTATTTAATGTACCAATTCGAGTGCAAATACATTTAGTATTTTCATATACATACATTTTGAGTAGGTATTTGATATACTTATATTGGTATACATAGATTGCTTCATGTTTTTGAGATATTTTAAAACATAAAAATAATGTTAACTCATCCATTATACTGACTTTAAACTCATATTTCATTAGATTCGCAAAAGAATCAGCTAAGGTTTGTGTCATTGAGCCAAATATAATGTCATCAACATAAATTTGAACTATTAAATATTTTCTGTTTCTTTTTTTATAAGAAGATTTGGTTCGGCAGTAATGTTTTAATAATTTTTTTATAAAATAAATCATTTGAGTCGATCAAACCATGTTTTTGGTGCTAGTTTAAGGCCATACAATGATTTGGTATGTTTAAAAACATGATTCCAGATGTTTTGGAACTAAAAAAATAGGGTTTCACCAAAAAAACTTCTTCTTAAACCAAAACATTAAGATAATCACATTTTACATTCATTTGAAAATGATTGAAATTGAATTATGCTGCAATGGATAATAGAATTTCAATTTATTCAAATATATATACCAGGGAATATTTTTCCCCATTGTATATTACCTCTTGTAGATTATAACTTTTATCATCAAGTATTGCATTATCTCTTACTATGTCTCCATTTTCATCACATTTATTTCTAAAAAACCATTTCACAATAATTACATTTGTTTCTTTAGGACATTAAACGAGGTCCAGAAATGATTCCTCTCAAGTTAATTTAGTTAATCTTGTATTTCCTTAATCCAATCTTCATCACCTAAGGCTTCCATCAATGATTTTGGTTCAATTTGAGAATGAAAATAATCTTGCTCAATTTCACTTATCATGGAATTTAATGTCCTTACAAGTTGGGTTACATATCCAGTGATGTTATCATGAGAATTATTCTTAAGAAAAAACATATTTGGGTTTTGTAAAACATGATCAATCACATGTGATATAATTTAATCAGGTATCATTGTTAAAAAAAATTAGAGTATTTTTCTTTTCAGAAGATTCCTCAAACAAATGTTGATAATCAGTTTGTGAAAATACAATAGTTGATGTATGTAAGGATTGATTAAAAACTAATTTTTCACATTGATCAAATATAAAATGAACTATTTCTTTAATATTACATGAGTTTTTATTAAAAACCATATTCTCCTTAGAAGTTTTCAAATAACCTAGAAATTTTGTTTCGTCGAATTTTTTTTCACACTTATGTAAATATTATTTTTTATTCAATAAGAATAATTTTCATCCAAACACTCTGAAGTACGAATCATTAGTTTTTCAGCCATTCAAAAATTCATATGGTGTTTTATTAAGAAATAATCTAGTTTAAAATGATTTATTTAATAACATGCATTACTAATAGCTTCAGCCAAGAAATGATTAACAATTATTTATTAAATCAACATGGTTCTTTCCGTTTCTAGAAGAATACAATACCTTCTCTCAATAACACCATTTTTATTAGGGGTTCAGGGATCTAAAATTTTTTGAGTAATACATTTCATACTATAAAAGGTTTCAAAATCTGAATTTCGAAATTCTCCACCATGATCACTACATATTGTTATCAATGGTAGGTTTTCTCTCATTTTAGACATGGGATATAAAATTTTCTTAGTACAAAAAGGCTTTAAATTTCATAGAAAGAAAATAGACCCATATAAACCTAGTATATTCATCAACTAAAAAAATATATAATATTTTCCTCCAATGCATCTAGTATGTGCCAGACCAAAAATATCCATGTGCACTAACTATAATGAATTTAATATTGAAACATTTGGATTGATTCAATGCTAGTTTCATTTTTTTCCATATTGAAAAGGGTTAAAACCCGTTGATCAAAAAAACCAATGATCCAGTAGATAATTAAAAATTATTTCATGGAATTTTTACAATGTTTTCGTATGTTTTACTGTCCAAACAATCTATTTCATAACTATGATTTGTCATCCATTTCAACTAATAACTTTTGTTCTTAGCTCCAAAGTTTTTTTAAGCTGATTTTTTATATATTCTCGTGCCTATGGGTAGAAATAATTAATTCATCCTTTGAGTTGGGAATGAAACATTTATTATTCATAGAATTGGAAAGGTAAAATTCAAAAAATAATTGACTTATTCTTATATGTATGTTCATAACACCTTTTACAAATAAAACATTTGAAATTATTAAATTTCATAAAAGAAAAATTTTTCTTATACCAATGATCATTCCCTATGATTTATTTCTAAAGGTTTCCCTTCCTCTATTCATTTCAATAATCTTTTTAGATAATACTTTATTTCCTATCATGTTCTAAGAACAACCACTATCGTTGTACCTAATTCTCTTGTTGTTGATATAATTTTTATTTTCATGAAAAAGAAAAAATTAGTTTTTCCAAAACCCAAACATGGTTAGATCCAGAAATGTTAGAAAAAAGTACTTTGGGAATCTACATTTGTTTTTCAAAATGTTCTTTGTGAAATCCTAAATGCTGTTTTTTATTAAGATAATAACATATTTCCCAATTTCTACCAAATTGAAATTGTGTAAAAATTCTGTCACTTTGAGGAAAAAAATATTTAAAACTAAAAATAGGTTTTGAGTAAGTATATACAAATCCAGAATTTTTACTTAATGGAATAATTTGATAATACATATTATCAATGTTTTTCTTTACCACGGGTTATGATTGATAAATGTTTCGTAAGAGAATAGATTTTATATTTTAGTTTAATGACTAAATTATCATTCTCTAATGCAATTTGTTTAGAATTATTTTTTGATTGAAAAAACTAATCTTAAAAACATTTTGATCAAAGAATTTAGAAAGATTATCCTTCTCATAACATACTTATTTTAGGTACATTTATGTATTTTCAAAATCATGATTTTTATGATCACAATCATTGGAAAGATCTGATACATCTTTTGTAAGAATTTATATTCTAGAATTTTCCTTATCAATACATTTCTTGACTTTTGAATTTTCATTCTCATGTATTTTGGAAAATCTTGAATCTTCTTCAAATAAAGGTAAATTTTCCTATAGTGAATAATATTCTCCATCCATGGACTAAGAATGTTTCTCAATAGAGTGATTTTCATTTAATGATACATTTATAAGGGATTTAGCATTAGGTACCTTAGCCATGTAAGAATGATTTTCAAATGGTTGTCTGGCTATGTGTCCTATGTTTCTCTGACCAGAAGATTCGTAATCCGAGCATTCGTCTATTGAATAACTACCACATACACTCAAAGTATCATTTTCCCTAAAAAATATCATTTTATTTTACTGGAAATACATTTTATTGTTTTTTTCAAAATGATTATCCTTTTATTGTTTTCTTTTTAGTAAAGCAAAATATGATCTAATATTACATCCTCTTTTAGATTCATAACAAGTGACCTCAAAATCTTTCCTTTCATTTATATCTCTCTTTTTTAATCTGTATTGAATATCTTTCTTTTCAAAAATCTGGTTTATCTTTCAACAAAGATTAGCCAAATCATTATATAAGGAATCATTATCACATGATTATGATATAAAAATAGATTTCATTGCTTTGGAATATGTTATACTTTCATGTGTATTAAGTTTTTTAGTAGTAAAAACTACAATTCCAATAACATTCATCTTCTTATTGAAATCATCATCTCTTTTTATTCGAGTCTCATTCTGAAAAAGAGTTCCAATTAACTCATCAAAATAAATTTGTGTAATATTCTCATTTTTATCAAGAGATGTTCATTTTTGATTCCCACTCATTTGGAATAATATCAATAATCTTTTATATAAGTGCATCATCAACAAGGACATTCTCTCCCACTGATTTTAAAATATTGACGATTTTTATAATGCATTGTTTAACCTTGCAAACTTGTCCTCCATAAGGAAAAATCCCATGATGTTCTGCTTGAATCATTTTTCTTCTCGGTTCTATGACTTTTGATGTACAAAAATTCGTAACATTAATTTTCTTCCAGATACAATTGGTTGTTTCACAAGATGATATCTGACTATATATATTCATGGTCATGGAACACAACAAAGTACTGCGTCTCTTGTAATTTTGTTGATATTCTTGTTTCTCTTGAATGGTGAAGGTACTAACTTCATTTTTTGAGATTATATAACCTCCTGTATAGATAAAAATGCCTTCCACACTAGTATTAATATCAAATTCCTTCATATCTCTCCAGTACTCATAATCATTACCATCAAATATATGTGGTAAAGTTGTATTTAGATTGTAAATTGATCCACTACTCATTCCTTCCATTTTATAAAACAATACTTTCCTACTCCACACACTAGTGTATTAAGTATTTATAGACAAAATATTTGTAAAATAAATATAATTATTTTGACAAATAAAATATAGAAGGTAATAAAAACATTGTAATGCTCTTACGATACCATATGTTGGATCGTAATATAAATATATATGTATATTAGATGGAATGATAAAAGATGGGGTTAAATTGTAGGTTTAAAAAAAATTATTTAAAACAATTAAGAGAGAACATAGTTTAAAAGATTTTAAACTAATATACTTTACAATCAATACAATAATCCATATAGGTCATGTATCCAGTGGAAATACTATGATATTATACTATAGGTAATGAAAGATAACATTATTTGAAATTAATACAATGATCAGAGTAGTATAAATATAAAGTGTTCTAACATATAACGTAAATAATCAATTAATATAGTCTGAATCATAATTTAAAGAATTAAAATTGAATAGAATATAAAAAGATGGGGGATAAAATACAATTCCCTTTTTAATATAAAAAACTGCAAAAAAGTAAAAGTATTATAATTATTTTAACCCAAAGAGAAGGGAATCAATTCACTATGACAAGAAGGTCTTCCTTTCCACCAACTTTTAAACCCCTAGATACATTGATTGGTATGGTTGTCTTCCTATCACTAAAATTCCTCGATTAGGAAGATAATCGACCCCTCATTCCTTTAAGCAATTCATATCCCTCAATAAGATGATCCGAAGTACATCTTCCTATCCATAGAATCACTCAATCATTGTCACAATGATTAGTCACACGAAGTAGAAACAAATAACTTATTGAAATACAATAACATGGAACAAGTTTTTCACTTATTGTATCTTCAAGTCTTGTTCACGAATCAACATAGAATTCAAAACATCTTTCTCTGGAACATAATAGTAGAAAAAGTTTTATATTCTGGTTTATATGACTTTCTATTTATAGGATCTAAGTTCCAACACCCAGATTTTCTCCAGCGGTCATATTTCTCCAAAAAACCTTAGAGGTAATTAGACACATGTTATTAAAATGGTAAAAAAATAGAATAAATGACATCCTTTTTATTGGTAAATAACCAACTCAATGACATCATTTTTGTTAGAAATAAGTACGTATAAAAGTATAAAATAAAAAGTATGAGATACATTCAATCGGTATTGATGTTTATGGTAAGAGTGTAATTCATTTCATCAGTGAAAACGTAATGTATTTTCTAGGATCGTTATAACAATCCATATCAATTACAAATTTTAACCTGGTTACGATTATTAATATGGTTATGATGTATGATATTTAATCTGGTTATAATTCTTGGAAACATTACATATTAAGAGTATGAAACATAACCTAGTCACAATTCTTAACTTGGTTAGGATATCGTGATTACAGTACACGATTACGATTCATTACTTAACCTGGATACGATGTATAAATATGATGTGGTACATAATATTGTTCCAATAGATGATACATGATATTGTGATACTATACATATCATGTTTATGATACATGATTACAATACATACATATGGTGGAGAAAATGAATGATTATATTACAATACATAGTCATTTTATGATTTCAGACTATGATACAATGTATAATCATGTTATGATTCCGAAATATCATATAATACAATGTGTATAAACATGAAACTGTACTTTTATAATGATACATCAAAAAAGAAAAACAATGTTATTGATTATGATTTTTAAAACCACATACATGATAAACAATATATGTAATTATGATATATATGATTTGTGATTTCCAAAACATATGATTGACGGAAAATTAAAAACATGTTTTTAATCTATATAGTAATGGGAGAATGAAATTATCGGTCAATGGATTGAAATATTTTGGGATATTAGTTGATCTGACATTTCGCGAATGGAATGGCTAATAGTGGAGAGAATGTAGAACACCCCCTGTTTCAGGTATTTACCCCTTTATTTATTATTTTTATATATGTAAATATTTTGGGTGATCATTTGGTGGGTTTGGAAACATTTTGGAATGCTTTTAAAAATTTCTAATGGTACATGATTTTTGCATGGTTAATGGAAACTATGTGATTACATTAGGAACCCATGGACAAAGAAACATGGGATAAGTAGTAGACACAAAGTTAGGCGCATGTTTTGTCCAATCTATACTTCCACTAAGGAAAAACTGTGAATAGTGGGAAAATGGCCATTTTCACGGTCGACACATATGTTTTATAACTACATGGACAAACTATGTGAGGCCCCAATGAGACATAGGCTTTCACACAGTTATCAAAGGGTTTTTAAAACCATTCTACTTAACATGCATGGTTATAAACTAGATCCTAAAATTTTGGATCTAGGTTAATATTATGGTTTAATCACTCATTTCCCCAAATAGACTCTAACTCAATATTTATATTTCCCAATGGATAAATAATAATTCATAATCTATCTGAAGCTGATATGAATGTGTTTCTTGATGTGTTGAACAATGATTACATTATTAATTCTTCATTTGCTATATTCTTGTGGGTATTTCATCGATATACTTTCATTCCACAGTCATTTTCATATTTATAGTCCACTATGGATGGATCTATGGTTTTAATGCCAAACAGGGTTTGATTTTGCCATTTTTTATAGGGTACGATATACAAGTCATTTTTTCTATGATTCAAGTTGGTATCATGGGTTTTTTCTTGTCGTTCATCAATTTTCCATAATTATCAAGTTAGGTTTATCCATTTTCATCTCCACATAATAGAAAAAAATTTATTAAAATCAAAATTTTTTGGGAAATTATTTGTGAAATTATTTATTTAATAGTTGTGGGAAAAATTATTTGGTGGTCGTTTATGGAATTATAAAAATTGGTTATTTTTTTGTAAAATTATTTTTTAAAAATGATTTTAAATTTATGATATTAATCATGTTTCATGGTTTTGAGGAATTGAAAAAAATGTATGGTTTTTTTGGATTGTTTTGGAAAATAGGGTGTTGGGATTTGGATAGATTAATTTACTATGTGTGTTTCCAATGAGATAGATATTGGTCATGATGAACCACCATCAAAGGGATGGGGAATGGAATTGATGTTCCACCATTACTGGTAACACCAAGCATATGTGGGTGAATGTGTGTGTCAGTGTGTGGGTATGTTAAATGAAATGGTTTTTGACAACATGGTAATTGAGAAATGGTTTGGTTGTTTTTTGGAAAACATCATTGGTTAAAAACAACATGGATTTATTACAAACATTTTTTAAAGTGATTCTTATATTATATTCATAATAAATGTGATAACATGTTTTGTCATAGTGTCATGAATATGTATTTCTTTTTGTGAAAACCTACTCTGTTTCATTACTCACCCTTCTTTGTCATATTAATTTTTTTTTCAGAAAATGTTTATCAGGACCCAATTAAATGTAACACATCACAATTCAGTAGTCGTGCTTCATGATATTTTGGATGTTTTGTGAAGTTGTAGCTTGGATAATGTTTGTATCTTAGAGTCATGTATTGGTGTGTTTGGGTTTATTGATCTTGTCATCCCTTATTCACATTGATATCTTTAGTCTTCCATTGCAGTACCTTATAAAATATTACTTTTGTAATTAGTTTTATTTCATTGAGTTTTCCAGTTGATCCTCATGCATTATATAATGTTTTGAATATGGTATGTTTTGTTTTGCAGTTTATTTTCATCAAAGTGCAAATCATCCCCCCATTAATGAATCCCTAAGAATTTATTTCTTCACATTTGTGCCTTGAGTTGTCTCCTAAGTCCATGTGATGTCCTTACACCTTCTCAATATATTGAGGAGGGGAGGGATTCTACTTTCATTGTTATAACATATCCAAATCATTCATGATGTTTTGTAAATAAAATATAAATTTAAAAAATAAAATCCCTTGGGAGTGTTAATAATATTTCATTGTAAGCCCCACTCTAATTTACCAAGTAATGCTTTATTCATGATCAATTCACCTTTTTAGAGTTATTAACACTATGAACATCTATTTGAGAACACATACCACTTGTATTATCCAAATTGGGTTGTATTCTATAGAAAAAATACAATCTCTATATAAAAATATAATTATGATATTAACCCATAGATATCCTCAAATAAAATTATATGTTTATGTTCCCTAATATATGTTTTTGTAAATCTAAATTTCATGTTTTCAACTAAACGTCCTCTGATACTAACAATAAATTCCCTAACCCCAGTATCCCTAAGTCAAATCATAGTTTATTACAAAAGAAAAAAGATACAAGGAATAACATCCTGGTTGGACGTATAGTTTAGTTGCCATTGTAAATTAGTATATACATGTATTTACATTACACTAATAGTGTAAAATAATTTTTTTTAAAAAATTACATTATATCAATTAGAAAATATTTTTATATCATTAAAAAAACACTTCTTGAAATCCTACAGTCAAGTAAAATAGAAGAAATTGGTGATATTAGATGCTTAATAAGGGTAATTGTATAGTGTATGCTAATAAGAGTAAATTTGAATCCTCAATATGGAAAGGTAAATAACAAAAACACATTGCATTTAAAAATTAACATGGGAATAAAATGGAGGGAATAAAAAAATATCAAATAAATCGATACAAATAATAAATTATTCATGAACCATATAAATTGATATTCTAAGTAATAGAATAATTACGTGGACATCGATGTATGATTTCATAATTAGGTAATGCATAATTCCTAGTATCTAAAAAAATATCCAGACATTTCATGATATAGTTTAAATCTACCCATAGAAACTCATATAATTTGTCCAATTTATATGTCTCATGATATGTATTGATGAATCAAGGTTCTATATGTAGCTGTCTGACACCCATAACTAACTATGTCCAATGAATTATTTATATGGAATGGGTGAAACCTAATCAACATAAATATTCATTTAAAAAATATGACACATGAAATGGCCAAACCTACCACCAAAAATATACATAATCAAAAACCATCAATATTGATATGATAAATGGTAATTAAATTTCACATCCTTAGTCAAAATAATTAGCAACCATCCAAAGAAATAATAAGTATGGTATAACTAAAACATATCTGTAGTGTTTCTAAATTATGGTAATGGCTTCATTTCATTGATGAATATATGTACCTTAAAAATATAAATTTTTTTAGGATAATAACTGTATCACATTGAATATGATTTAAAAATAAAAAGTTCACAATCTTTATAGAAAATGAATTTCATTTAAAATAACCTTTTAAAACATATAAATTGTAACTATAATATTTATTGTTCATGATGGTAGATAATTTCATACATTTTTTACATGTTAAAAAATTATTTTTTTCACATTTCTAGTAAAATACAAACATACATTATTTGAAAAATGACATGAATATTCAATTATATATATATTTTTTTAATTTTAAAATTTGGAATAAATGTATTTAATTATTTATTTATAAAATAAAAATAATATTTGAAAAAAAAAATTTGAGAAAAATATTTTTTTTTGAAAAAGGATGTTCAAGAACATAGATATATAAAGTTTCATTTTATTAAAAACATATTTGTCAATAATTTTAAGTAATTTTTTTTTACAAATGGTATTATTAATAAAACTATCATGATTTAAAATTTTAGAATAAAATTTATTTATTTTATTACATAAATATAAAATAATTCAACCAAGTTATCCTTAAGCAAAAGCAATCATGAATAATGACGAGATTATAAAATATAACCTTACCATGTTGAATATTATTGCATCATATGCCCCATGAAAGTAATATCTTCAAATAAAAAATTATAAATCATATATAATAATATATTCATCATTCAAAATATATAAAGAGTAATTATATATATAACACAATGGAATATGTGATGAATATGCTGTATTTATGAAGGAAGAAAAAGTGAGACTAGAAAACCATGCCTCATCTTTGATTTCCATCGTATGAGTAAGAACCACATTTATAATAAATACAGGGTTATAATACATATATTATATAATCATAATCATATATATCATCCCATATACAATTGAATTATAGTCTATTATCATGTTTTTATTAACAATACTTTCATAATATCACTTATTCATGTGACAATTTCATTACATTTCATGTATATTTAAGATCAGTAATTCTGACCTATTACATTTTATCATGTTACATCATCTCCATAATTTTAATGAAAATGTAGTTATGATTTATATTCATTATATATTTATTTATATTAATCTATTAAATATAATGATTGAAATGGATTACACCATTCATGGATACAGTAGATCGTACATACACATTAATGATTCTTTTATTTTTTTCACGATGGATAGAACTTAATAAAAAATTACTCAACATTAATGAATATTTATAATTTCATATATATAAATTATAATACTCAAACCTTTAATTATTACTATTCATTTAAAAATAATATGAAAAACATTTCCCATAACTATTTGGAGGCAATAGTCTACGCGTACGCTTAAGTGATGTTATTATATTCCTACATAATGGCATGTAAGGAGTTATATGTGATGTTATATTTATATATGTATGTTAAAATCATTATTATCACATATTTTCCTTAATTTCTACCTGAATTCCTTTCATTTAAATCTTAAGAGAGAAAAACCCACAATGCTTCGCAAGACAGTTGTCCTCCGAACACTGAACTGCGGATATCATACCCCCTGGAATGTAAAGTAAGAGGATAAATGTGATGACATAATTAAATAATTATAATAATATCATTAATATCATATAATATTATTAAACCAAAAATTATATAAATTTTACAAATGTGATGATTGAAAACAAATTACATTGGCGTGTGAGGTGGTAGTGGATGCACCCAGTTTGTGTATAAATTTCCACATAATTTATTGAAAATAAGAACATTTATTCAGAAAATACCTACTAAATAGTGAACAAATACGTTGATTTTGGTGATATTGTCTATTTTATGGTGATTTCTAACAAAACGCACAAACTAGGGGAAAACTGAACAAAATTTACAATTACATGGCGTGTACATTATACAAACCATGTACATTCAGACTAAGACAAATATTGTATTAGACAAGTACATTCCCATGTTACCCGAAGCCTATAAATTTAATGTCCTAAAAATACACACTGTGTATAGTCTTTTAGAAGTAGTTGGTGGTTAAGAAAATGTCTACATGCCAGTGTGGCCAGCTGACATTTACACGTCATGTACAAGCATCTATACAACATGTCTCCCCTTCTAGAAGCGGTTGGTGGATGATTAAGTGGAGTAAATTTTGTGTGGAGATGATACATGATGAGTAAATCTACCTACTAGGCAACACCATGTTCTAAGTCAATGATGTCATGTTATCCCACCTACGGGCAGAAAAAAATGACATAATCACTTGGACAAAACTACATGTCAGGTACTTTTGCAACATGTTGTGTACTTTTATTTTCTATAAATAGAGGCCTTGGCCTCTGGTTCAAGGGTGTGTGTGAGGAAAAGGGGGGAAGATCTAAAAGAAAGTGGCTATGCTACCGTGCTACCATTATTTAACTTCTTATCTATTCTTCTGTTCTACGAAAGATCCATTCTCTCCTTGATGATTTTTTGATGATCACATCTGGTATCGAGGATTCTGTTCTTATCTTTTCTTCAATGTGTAACTAAAAACCCAGTGTGTTGTGGTAGTGGGTGATGAAAAATTTGTAATTTAGATTAGTTGTTATGAATGTTATTGTTTTTATCCTCTTCTTATTCTTCTTTAATAACTTTTACTTATCACTAAAAATTTTAATCCAGACCAAGGGAAGAATACTTAGGGATTCAAAAGAATAACAAAGATAAATACTTTCATGATAATTGTACATATTCATCATCTCAAAAATGTACTAAGAGAAATAATAAACTATGAAACACAAGATACCAGGCCATGAGTAAGTCTCCTCACCTCAAAAAATAAGTTTACCAGACCACCGAGTTCTTGTTAAAAATTTAAACCTAGTGTGTCAGGTTGTTATGAACAACACAACCACATAATGAATATTATTTAATTATCACCCTCTTATTAATCGACATCCCAAATTCATTTTTCCTCCATATTTTCATAAAAAACCATTTCCTGTATTTTCATTTATCCCTCTTGTAATTTGAAAAGAAATTTAAATTTCATTACCTTTTTGTCCAAACAATAAAAAATAGACTCTTATTCCATACACTTCACTAGGAAAAAAATAAAAAACTAGATAAGCAAGACAAGAATAACTTCTTTTTGTCGATGGATCAACCCCTTACTGGTACAATACTCTTTAAGGAAAAACAATTTGGGACACCGATAACATACCATTGGCAAAACGACACACATATTTTTCGCATCGTGTCCGTGGAAGAATGAAGAGTCAATTTTTTACTTGTTTTAATTAAATTTGAATCAAATTTTAGAGGAAATGAAAATTATAAATTCCCAAAAATCCATTTTCTAATCTCATTTCTATTTATCTTTATTCTTATTCAATTACTCTTGGTGTGTTTCATATTGTACAGGTCAATATGTGGTTGAGCGGTTACCTAACTCGTTCCAAGAATACTGAGACATTGGGGTTTTTCCCAATTGACCCAGAGATCGAAAGGACTCTCTTGAGATGTAAATGGGAACTCATGACCGAGAAAAACAAAAACAATCCCATGGAACAGAAAGTAAAAGGGAATCAAGCTGCTCTCTGTGGATCTGGAAAACCGTTAGGTCTGGATGACAATAAGAACTAGCAAGGTCCACTAGCTCTAGGGTATGGCCTGCAGTAGCTCCAACACTTCCAATTGGATTGAATTCCATTTTTATAGCCAGGTAAGGGGTCGTACATCACCCCATAGGATCAACATCACATGCTGACTCATATCCCTTGGCAACCACCTTTATGCCTAACTCTTATAGAGTATGGCCTACCATATATTCATGGATATGACACGGGAATCGTCTGTCCACTAGTGCATTCCCAACACATTCAGATCAAGCATTCTATCATTCAGTTGATCCAAAACACCATTCAGTTCGGTGGATTTACCAGTGAGGACCCTAATTCCCACAACTCCCTTTTCCTTGAGGAATGCGACACATTATACTATCACGGATTATCCACTAATTCCATTTATATTCACCTTTTCCCATTCTCACTAGGGGATAAGGCGTAAGAATGGATTAAAGGGTGGCCTCAACGATCTATCCTCCCCTGGGTGGAGAAATCCCTCGGGTTCAAGTTTAAATACATCCCACCCTTGATGATGGTAACTCTACGGAATGAAATTCACAACATACAGCAGCATGACTTGGAGTCATTACACGAATCATTGGAGTGCATCCAAAAGATGTTGCACAAATTTCCACACAATGGACTCCCACATTGGATGCAGGTCTAATCCTTTTACGGAGGGATGAAGATGAATACAAATACCATGGTAGAAGATGTTGCGGGGGGTACAATTATGAGGAAGTATCACGACAAAATTTTCATTCTACTAGATGAAATTACTACCAACAGATTCCAGTGGAATTCCGAGTGGGGTACACAGAAATGAGGTATGAATAATATTAATGCCACCACAATGATCGTTGCCTAGTTGGATGTGGTTTCCAACGTCAATAATGAGATCAAAGGCCATGTCCCAAGTACATGAGGCAAACCATCCAGCGTGCAGTGAATGTGGTGATAATCACATCATGGGAGAATTCACGGGGTTCTACATGCGGCCTTTCGACAAAAAAGTTTAGCTATATTGACCAAAACTAAGGGCCAAAACAATACCAGTAGTACCAGAACCTAGCATGGCGTGATCAACAGAACACAGGCAGGGGCCAGCAATATCAGAATCCTCTACACCAGTAACATCCTGTCTACGGTCAACCTTCTTATCAAAACCAGTACCTAAGATAGACACATCCCCAACATGGATCTTATCAGCCGCAAGGACAATAAGACCCTCACCCACACCAGCCAAGATAGACACCTCCACCACCAGCTACACAACCACATCAACAAGAGAATAACTCAAGGTTAGATGATCTCATGAACAAATTTATATCTTTTGATGAGACTAGATTCCAGAATCAGGAGGCTTCCATTCGAGTCCTGGATAACCAAATTAGCCAGCTAGCAAATTAACTCATGGGGAGGAAACTTGGTATACTACCGGGTAACACTGTGAAGAACCCAAAGGAGGAGGCTCATGTTGTCACACTACAGAGTGGAATGGATCTACAATATAAGGAACCAATATATCTAGGTGCCCATACACACCATTCAAATGATGAAGGTACTGTTCAAGGCCCCTCCTCATCCAAAATCCCACTGAGGGAGGCTCCCCCAAATAATGGGATAGTGGTTGTCAAACCCTTCGACTCTACCATACCCATACCAGAGAGGATGAAGCATAGAATAATAGAAAACCATTTCAAAAAATTCATGGACTTATTCAATAAGCTGCACATCAATATTCTATTTGCGAAGCCACTAATGCAAATGACCACTTATTCCAAATTCATGAAGAATATCCTCTCCAATAAATGAAATATAGAGGATCAAGGCACCATTTCCCAAACCAAGGAGTGTTCAGCGGTCATCCAATATTTGATTCCTCCTAAACTCCAGGATCTAGGTAACTTCACTATTCCATTCACTATTGAACCATGTGAGTTTTCGATGGCACTCTGCGACTTAGGGGCTACTGTCACCCTAATGACCCTTGGTGTTTTTAAGAATCATGGACAAAGCAACCTAAAGACTACTTGAGTATCCCATTAGCTGGCTGAGCGATCCAGCAAATATCTAAAGGGGATACTGGAGGACTTCTTTGTCAAAAGGGGTAGGCCAATCATCTCCATAGATTTCATCATCCTCGAGATGGTGGAAGACTAAGAGGCTCCTCTCATATTGGGATGGCCTTTCCTGGCCACTGGGAAGTTACTGATCGACGTGCACTAGGGGGGAGATGATTTTCTAGGAAGGAGATAATAGAGTCCCACATAATGTCATTAAAGCCATCAAGCATGCATCATTTTTAGAGAATGAGGACGGTTATGCTGTGACCACCATGGATGATCACACGAGTAAAGAAAAGGATGACCTTGTATGTTATATTACCATAGATAACTTTATCATTCCAAACATTCTAGTTGATGAAGCACTATTGGATCTGCAATTCCTAGAAGGCTAGGAAGGCCAAAACTGGCATGGTGTAGTTATACCCAATATTCTAGAGTGGGAAAAGGTGGAACTACTTGTACCTTCGAATCTAAAGTCGCCTAAAATATAATAGAAGACAATTCTATCTTTTATATAGTGCATGTATTTGGGAGACCATATAATATTTCCCATCATATTTACTGTAGTACTTCCACATGAGGAGGAGGATGCACTTCTACAGGTTTTGAAATAGTCGAAGCATGCTATTGGGTAGATCATTGTAGATTTAAAGGGAACCAGCCCTACCATTTTCACCCACAAGGTGTTTCACAAAGAAGGTGTAAAGAAGTGTAGGCTTCCATTATGATGCTTGAACTCCCCATGAAGGATGTTGTGAAAAAATTTGTGATTATGATATTGGATGCAGTCATCATTTATCCCATCTCGGATAATCCGCATGTGAGTCCCCTACAAGTTGTACAAAAAGGGGGGTATCACATTGATTTCAAATGTTAAGAATGAGATTATCCACACATGCACTCTCATGGGTAGTACAATATATGTGGACTAGAGGAAGATGAATGACACAATTAGAGAGGATCATTTCCCCATTCCGTTTATGGATCAGATTCTGGAGGGACTAGTAGGAACAAACTTTTACTGCTTCCTCAACGGCTAATCTATCTACAATCAGATTTCCATTACCCCAGAAGATCAATAGAAGAGAACATTTACATTCAAATGTGGTATGTTTTCTTGCTGAAGGATTTATTTTGGCATGTGAAATTCCCCCGCCACCTTACAACATTGTATACTGGCTATCTTCCAGGACATGGCGGAACAGATCATGGAGGTATTCATGGATCATTTTTCCATTTACAGAAATTCATCCACCACTTGTTTGTGACACCAAGAGATTGTTTTGGAATGAAGTGAGAAGACTAACCTAGTTTTGAACTAGGAAAAGATTCATTTCATGGTGCAAAGTGGCATCATCCTTGGCCACAAAATCTCAGCGAAGGGGATAGAGGTGGTCCCAATAAAGATATAAGCGATTTCATGACTTCCTATTCTAACTTATTTTAGATCCATGTGAAGCTTCCTGGGGCATGCAGGATTCAACCAGGGATTTTTGCTTGACTTATCAAAAATATCCCATCCCCTAACCAATATCTTTACCAAGGATTACATATTTGAGTCCGATGAGCCAAGCACCATAGCTTTTGAGCACATGAAACAGTGCATGGTGGAATCTCTGGTGATGATTTCTCCTAACTGGGAAGAAATATTTGATGTGATGTGTGATTCCATGGACTACACAGTAGGAGAAGTCTAGGGCTAGTTTCTTGAACCAATTTTACGACCCATATATTATTCCAGTAGGATGCTCAACAAATCACAGATGAATTACACCACCAATGAAAAGGTGATGCTAGCATTGGTGTTCGCCTTTGAAAGGTTCTGTTCTTACTCAGTTCTATCTAAAGTTATTGTATACAGTGACCACGAAGAAATAAAGTATCTAATGAACAAGAATGATATGAATCCATGACTAATCCAATGGGTATTCCTCCTACAAGTACTTTATCTAGAGATTTTACATAAGAAAGGGAGTGAAAATGTTGTTGTTGATAATCTCTCTTTCATAGAGCTGCCTCATTTGGAGAAGGTGGTTGATTGGGAGATCTGGGAGGATTTCCTAGATGATAACCTCTTTTCATTCAACAAAACACCTTGACCTTGGTAAACTGATATTTCAACGTTTTTGGTTATATGTGATTTTCACCCCGACCTCCCCTTCAAGCTAATGAATAAATTTTCCTGTCATGTAAAGAGGTACTTCTGGGAAGATCCTCTTCTATTACGTTCATGTAGAGATGGGGTGATCTGTTGTTTCATCCTAGAAACTAATTTTCATGGAATCCTGGAATTCTTTCATGCCTTGCATGTTACTGTACATCATGGTCCTGACCATACGATTGCAAAGATCCTTCACTCTGGGTTTTTCTGTCCGACCATCCATTGAGATTCCCATGAATTGTTTTCCAGTTGTGATTGGTGCCAACGAATAGGAATTTTGTTTCGTAGAGATGGGATCCCCAGAAAAAAAAATACAACGATGAACAAATGATCTTTAGGGAGTGAGAATATCAAAAATGGAGTGAAAGAGGTAGAACCTGAAGGAAGAAAATTGGATTCGAGATTTCCCCTTATATTCTACCTGAATTCTTTCTTCTCTTTAACGTCATGTATGATGACATTATATTCATTAATTAGAAATCCTGAACCATTTTTACATTAATTGGGTTCATTCTGGTTTCATTATGTTTTATTATGTTCCTTTGGATGACTTATATTGTTTAAAAACATTGTACGAGGATGTTCGTTTTTAAGGTTTTTCTTGGGTGGTACACTTGTATTCTTAAATTGACGTTTGGGTAGAACATAACCAAACATAAAGAAATGATATTACATGTAATTAATGATATTATATGATATTTAATGATTTTATAATAAATTTTATTAGATTCATGTGGATGAATCATTAGATAAGAATTAAATGATGGTTATTTGGGTCAATTTGGGTGGTTTTTTGATCACTACGAACTTGTTTTAACTTATCACTTAGTAATATGTCCATAGGATATTTCCAGAAATTTAAATAGAACATAATAAATATAAAATATTCTGGTACAACCATTAAAATGGTTTCATGACCAAATATGAAGGTAGAAATGGAAAAAGAAAGCATGTCGTTCTTGAAGGTGAAAAATTAACACCTCACGGACAACGTTCTCTTTTATAAAATAAAAGGAAGATGGAAAAGGGTTGGATGATATAATATCCCATTAGAATAATATAATTAAAGTATATTTATAATACCAGAGTTACAATAAAAATTGGATGATGATAAGTGGGGAGAGATCACGAAATGAACTTGAACTTGAAAGGAAATTAAAGGAGAAGAGTGAGGGAAATTACCACTTGAATCCTTCTCTTGAGAACATCATTAAGGGAATAAGATTGGTCTTTTGATGAGACCACCAGATCCTGGACGTGGGGGAGGGGCTATAGAAGGTTTTTTGGTAGAGATTAGGGAAGTCTTCGAGCTTGAGAGGTGTGAGGAAATGAGGGTGTGCAGGGTGGCTTTTATAGTAGAGGGGAGAGGGGTTTCCTTAATATAAAATTCATTCGTTTATTATATCCCCACAAGGAAAGTAATAGTGTGTATTGAATGACCAAGAATAGTAATTTTACAATTTAATCCCGAACCAAGTGGGATTACATCAGTATAACATCACATATGACCCTATAATATGCTTATTTAGCTTATTTTGTAAACTACGGTATTTCACTATTCATCAAAAATTCAAGTATCTCATAAAAATCCCAAAAACATACCCCAACCATTATTCGACATGTAGAATCCAAAAATGAAGTCATTTTTTCAAAAATAATAATATAAATACTATTAATTTAATATTTAATAAAAATCATAATTTACTTAAAAAAACAATGTTTAAGATTAAAACTGATTTATTGTGCTTTCAAAAATAACATAGGGTCTTATAAAATTATCTAAAAACTATAAGAAATTGTTCCAATACATTATAGTGAAATAAATATTCTTTTAAAATAATTAATTAATTATAATTAATTATTTATGACTTACAAAATACCAAATCTTTTACTAAGGTTAAATTGTCACTTTCTAATATGTCTAAATTTTATTTAATTATTCATTGGTAATGTTACTATTTTGTTTGAGGATTTACTATTCATAAGGGACATATTACAATTCATAAGGGTATGTTACTTTTAATAATGGTAGGTCACTATTCACCAAAACTTTATTTTTTTTCATTAAACTCCAAAAATCATCTTGAACACAACCGTGTATGTCGGATTTTCAAAACTCCAAACATATGAGTGACAAACTTATGTTTAATGGTAAATTATCACATAGTAGTTCACTATTTTGTGTTTTCATGTTATTTTATGACATAAATATAATAAGGGAATTTTCCATAGAAAGAAATTAGGTCGTTATAGCCACACAATGTGTACTTTTATTTTATATAAATAGAGGCCTCGGCCTCTGGTTCAGGGGTGTGTGTAGAGAAAAGTGGGGAAGGTCCAATGGAAATAAGAATTGATACCATGATACCATTATATGACTATTTCTCCATTATATCATTCTACGGAAGATCAACTCTCTCCTCAATGTTTCTATGATGATCACATGAGGTATTGAGGATTCTGCTCTTATCATTTATTCTATGTGTATCTATAATCCCAATGTGGTGGGGTTATGGTGATGAAAGAGTTTTAATTTAGATTAGTTGTTCTGAATGTGCTTGTTCTGTTAGCCTCTTCTTATATTTTTTAATCACATTATCTTATCACTAATAATTATGATCCAGATAAAGGGATAAATTTTCACAGATTCAAAAGAATAATAATGATAAATACATTGATGATTATTAAATGTAGTCATCATCTAAAAAATGGAGTAATCAAAATAAAGAACTATGAAACAATGAATAGATATCCAATGAGTCAGCCTCCTCAGCTCAAAACACAAGTTTACCAGACAACAGAAACATTGTTACAAATTGAAATCTAGAGAGTTGGGTTATAATGAAAAACACAACCTCATAATAAATTTTATTTAGTAAACACCCTCTTAATAATCCAGACCCACAGCTCATTTTCCTATATTATTTCACCAAAACAAATTTCCCATATTTTCCGTTATCCATCATTTAATTTCCTAGATAAATTTAAATTCAATTACAGTATTTTCCCAACATTTTAAAAATCAACTCTAAATTCAATACATTTCAATATGAAAAAATACTAACTAGTAAAGGAAGAAATTAATAAATTCTTTTTACCTATGGATGAAACCCTTACTGGTACTATACTCATTATCCTAAAACACTTTGGGACACCGATAATAAGCAATATGTAAAATGAAAAACCAGTAGTTTAGTGTACAAATGATCGATCATTTCTTTTCCAATTTCAAAAATATGGTAATAGATATGGATTATACATTAAGTAAATAAGATATAGCTATATATTACAATCTATTTTTTATATTACAAATCATGAAGATGGTTTTCAGGAGGTAAATGATGAAATAAAAAAATAAGTATTTTTTTGAATTTTACCTCTCATTCACAATTCATTATTAGGTATATACCAAGAGACTTAATAGGAGGGATTCATAATTAGTATAATTCCTTTAGTAAGTGATTATATAATTTTTTAATTTATTTGGGTAGTTCTTTTCAAATGTGATGTGTTTTTTAATTGTGAATAAGGGTGGAGATTTGGTGGCATTCTATAAGTTAGGGATTGGACTTGCATGGAATTTGCGAAAATATAATGTGATAACCATGTTTTTGAAATTAGAGAATCCAAAATGGTTCATTATAAATCAATTGATGTAATAATGTTAAAATATGTATATAAAAGGAATTTTGTAAATGTTTTATTCCATTTTTACCCATATCTTATAGTTAAACCCTAGATAAACACATATTTTCATCAAATGTGGTAATTATTTATTAATGTTAAAAATATTAAATACGGTAAAAAATCATGTTTAACATATTATATAATATTAATTATTATGATTCATAATATAAATCCATTTATTTATATTCACTTATCATATGTGGAATAATTCAACAAAAAATTTAATCGATGACATGAAGACATAGCGGGTTTTCAAAAAGAAACTTTCTAAAAGAATAAAATGTTTTAATATCAATCATCAATATAATATTTGATTCTAATGAAATTAATTTGTTTTATTTTTTAAATAATTTCAAAAATTACACTTTTATACTATTTATAATAATAATTTAACTTTTTTATTAATTTAAACAAAAAGGTATTGTTCAATAAAAAACAGTATTTTTTAATATTTAAAAAAATTATTCATTTTTTAAAATTCTCAATTCACCACCCCAAACATAATGATGAAATTTAAATTTCAATAATATTGTTATATTTTAAAAATAATGTTTCTAGAATTTTTTAAAAAGTGATATTAAATAATAGGTGAAATGTGTGAATAACCATCCTTTTAAACAATATTTTTTAAAAAAACATATATTTTTCACTAAAATGATACGTATTTATTTCTATTCAATAGGAATCTAATGGATTTATTTTATAAATGTTTTAGACAAATAATTTTAATAATTCACTTATTCTTATTAATACCCAATAATAGAATGGATAACTTATAATGGTCTTATTTAAATTATATCATTTTAATAGGGTATCACATTTCATTTAAACCCTATGTTGCATGCAAATAATGTTATCAAAGAGATTGAATTAATTTAAAAAATATATCCTACTGTCTCTGGGTGTTACTTTCTCTTTTAATATTGATTTTTTATTTCATATACACTATCGAACAAGGTGATCCATTTTAAAATTCACAGTTTGTTCCATCATCTATTCCAAGATCAAGGATACATTATATTTAAGAAAATGAATGATATTATAATGGTTTACTTATGGGGGTGTTCTGATATTCAATATTCAATGATGAATGGACAAATGGTAATGGAGTGTGAAAAAGTCACTAATTGAAATTCAGATATGAGTGACCCAGCTATCCATAACATATTTTATCCTTAGGGTGATTTTCATTACTTGATGTCTTTTTACTATTTTTTTATATGGTACATGGTTTTATAAATGTAACTAGTTATTTGAAATTTTATTTGAAATTAATTTATTTGGAATTGATATAGAATAGTTGAAAATGTGGAATTTTGTTCACCTGAATTTTATATATATTTTTTAACTACTTATAATTCATTTTTTAATTAGCTATAATAATAATTCGATCATTATATAGATTACTAACATGTTACACATGGATTGGATCCTAAAGATCATATTTATGTGAAACCTTAAAAACTCCCTTGGGCATGTACGTACATTTTATTTCATTTTGATGTGTGAAATTGAATGGATAAATACTGAGAACATGTTGTTTCTATTATATCTTTATGGGTAACAGTTGGGGAGATGGTGGGAGATGGTCCCCACATATAAAAAATACGGACTATTTCCAATTTTTTATCCTTAACATGTTTTACATGTACATTGGGTTTTTATCTTGATACATTTGCTTCACACAATTACCCTTGAAATTCTTCCATTTATGGAATATTATTTTTGATGATCTATTTTATATATAATTCATTTATCGTGTTTTATGTTTGGATAAATCATACCATTTGGCTATTGTTTGAAACATTGGTACTATTCAACATCCTTTGGGCATGGTGAAATCCCATCGAGTTTTACCATATTGACTTTTGATGCTATTTTGATAGGTATCCATTCATGGAAGTGAGAATTTGTTATCATATGGTGTTTTATCATCATGTATAAATATCTTAGTACATCTATTAGAATGAGATAGATATTTCTATAGGGAAATGAAGGCTACATCGGCTAGTGAGGATCATATCTTCAACCCAACAATGGATTCATTTTTTAGGTAATGAAGAGGAAGTGTTATAATTGATTCCAGGTTTATAGAGGTGGTCATTATTAGATAGATTCCTCTATATCTATAATATCTTCTAGAACTGTGACCTTGACTTTCAATCTATATAGAAATGAATGGAACAACAAATGATCTTGTCCCAAAACAAGGTGGATCAATAGATATTGTTTCCATATAATAAATCTATATAGGTTCTTCCATTATATATATATATATTCCATATTATAGTACTTGACAATCACCTCGGAATTCCAATTTGGTGAAGTCATAATAATCAATTTTTATAGTGATCCAACAACAACCCCCATGAGAAGACAAACAAATTTCCTTGGATTAGTTTCCAGTGGAGGTTTTGAAAGGCCTAACAATAATAGGAGTTGCATTCCACCTCACATATTCTATATATATTTGATATTTGATATATTGTTCTCCAACTATATTATATCTTCAGTTATTATACACATGTTTAATCCATATATAGATGTCTTGTAATTCATTATTGAGATAAAGACACCCCATGGAATGTGGAATGAGTAGGGGTTTTATTTTCAGACCTATTTTCTATTGACACTTAACAAGGGTTTCATCATGGATTTATTACTTCTCGATTTGATTCTATTTGACAACATTATCATGATGGATGATTTAGTTTCTCAACTTGTTTAGATTGTTTCTTCCATCATTATGTTTCATTAATTACAATTGATGGGAGCTCTTCAGTGTTCAATGTTGTTTGTGACCTAAGGAATTGTTGTGATTGAACTTCTGACTAAATCCCATGTTTTTTTCTACTTCTATTGTTGAGCCTCACAATGTTTCCACTGTAGTTTATGTTACATTGATTGTTTTGGAAATACTGTCTATTTTCCCAAATCATTTCTCCAGTCTTCCTATAGAGAGGGAGGTAGTTTTCTCAATTGATCTATAGATAATATTTTCCCAATTTATATATAATTTTGTCATATCAGACATACTATGTTAAAATATATCAAGGATCGGTTTTATACATTTCTATATAATTTCATTCCTCACTTTTTTATTTCAAAATGGGTAGACTCCATTCTCCTTACGAAAAATAGAATACGTTTATTTTCATTACTATATAGACTAAAAAAATGTGAAAATGTGAATTTTATGAATATGTACCCTTTTCACCATGTAAATTAACTATTTGATCAATTAAAGGGAGTCAATAGGTTACATAAAATTGATCTTCAGGCAGGTTATAGTCATCTCATATTTCAAGAGACTGATATCCTATAGATGAATTTGAAGAGTAGGTATGGAAATTATTAATAATTATTAATTTTCTCCCCTGAATAACATTATTAAGTTATTTATGGCCTTTATGAAATACATATTCCATTAGGTTTTAAACACAATTTTAAGGATAATTGGTTAAGGTAACCTTATTTACTCAATAACTAGGTGAAACCATGATAACCAAATGGCATTTGTCTTGGAAACCATGATGAATCATGTACTTTATGAGATTATATTAAAAGGAAAAATTTGGATTTAAGAAGTGATGTTCATTGAAAAAAGATTTTACAACATGGATTATCATTCTATTCAGGTATAGGAATATATCTCTTTTAATGGTAAGAACTATAAATTTTTTTGAGATTAAGATCTTTTAATCTTGTATTGAATATTTTCAATGGAATATGAAGGAAATCACAACGTTATCATACGCTTTAACCACTCATACAGTTTGAAATTAAATTATGATTCAAAACGTGATACCATATTTAACAAATTGAAATATATTTTGAAAAAATTCTCATATTGATAGTTTCTATACTCAATAAGTGGTATCTAGAATATTTTTATTTTTATATATATAAGACATGTTGTGTTCTTATAATGGATGATGAAGTTATGTCATACAAATCTCTTCATCTTAATAAACATGATTAAAATTACACAATATATTATTTAAAGCATTATGCTGTAATTTATGCTCTTAGAATATGGAAGAACTATCTTTTTAGGGAGATTATCATACGAATTTTATGATCATTACACACTGATCTATATCATTTCCATGAAGTACCTGAATCCCAGATTTTGTTTATGTGTTGAATTATTATAGCAATTCGACATTGATATTGCATACACCCTAGAAAATGGGAATGTCAACACTGATGCTCTCAATTGGAATGTTCCATCATAGGTATTTTAAAATCAGAAATGGATTTCAACCATTTTGGGAAATTCACAAATTTGAATTTGGACACACATTAAAATTAATCATTTATGGTTATGACCAAATTTTAGTTATTATCTTCTCCACCTATGTTTTTATGTATGACAAGAAGTAGGATCATGAGGTTATATGAATATGATGAACCATATATGTTTGGAACACTATTTCATGATGTTTTATCCCCTTTAATGTAATTTTCTTATTTACATATTAATTTTCCTTCCCAACACCAATTAATAGTTTAGTGTTTCATGATTTTCATTGTTATTTATTGGTTTTCTACCTTGGAACTATGATAATGTATTATGATATGAAAAATAATAATTTGTGGTCATTGGTATGAGGCATGAAATTGATGATTATGTCTCTCATTGTTACAACTACCAGATGTTAAAGGTATAGATCGTGAATCGTTTTTTTATACTCCTTCAACATCCATTGCAGGTTTCTAAATGGGATATAGTGTCATTTTACATCATTGCTTTACATCCATAGAATCCCTGAAGAAATAATTCAATATGTTTTGTGATTTATTTGATTATGAAATTATCTCATTAATTTCTGATCGTGGAAACTAAATAGGTTGATGATATGGGTATGTTGTATTTGAATGATTTTATGAGGATTCTTTGGGTCCCCATTTCCATATCCACTTACCCGAGTCATATGTTTACCTATTTATTCTAATTGAAACTCTATGAGGTGAAATGTAATTGAATTATATTTAAAAAAACATACAATCCACATAATTATGTTCTAATTGATCAAAATATTTTGATACTATAGGATATACTTCATGCATATGTCTTATATTTTTGTACAGCATGGGACATCCATTGTGGGCTGGATAATTTTTATTAAAAAAATATTAACAAATCATCATTCATAATGGATCAGTTAAAGTCCTTATATGGTCAAACATGAATGTATCCTTTTTTGGGATAATATGGAAGATGCCTCACTTATGAAACCAATACAACGTTAAGAGAATTCATTGAGAATTCAGGATTTATAACAATGTATGGTTAAATTATAGAGTCAGAAAAAATTATATATAGATAAGTGATTCCATAATTTGTAGTTTTTTGCAAGGGAACTAGTATTCTTGATTTTTATCTTTGTAATGGTTATCTACAACAGGTGAAAAAGGGAAATATGTCTCTATGATCTGTTGGATAATTTGATATCATTTAGAATCTTGGTCAGATTAATTATTGATTGGTGTTACGGGCTTAGTTGAGGGGTATTCATGATGTTTTCATCATATCGAATCTCAAGATGAATATCTATGATCCAACCCATGTTCATAGATCGTAGGAAATTGACAGAAATCCAGATGATTATATGGTGGAGAAACTAGCAGAGACTATTAATATTTGAATGACAATCATTCAGGGAAAATCTATTGACTTGGTAAAAGAGTTCATCCAGAATATATTAGATTCTCAAGAGACATAGTAGTAAGAATAATAAGTGAGGGAATTGGGGAATTATAATGCTCGGGACTTCTTAAGTACATTAATTTCCTAAAATTGGGTGTTTGAGGTGTTCTGGGAGGTCAAGGTGACTTATTCCCAACACATTGTCAAATTTATAGTTCATAAACATTGATTAAAGAACAACAACCTTCTAATAGCTGTCTCTATTTCCTTTTTCAAATTATGAGTTCAACAATAGTGTTTCCATAACAGTGAGCTTCCAACAACAACAAATATTAGTTTTTCCAAATTTTGATTTCATGAACAGAGTTTCAGAATGGTGTGGTTCCAATAGCATCTATGTTTTCCTTTTCCAAATATCATGGTCATGAATTATTTTTCTAGAACAATGAGGTTCCATTATAAGACTGATATGAATAGTTACAATGGTTGACTGATGAGAACAATGCAATTGGTAGACTGATGTGAACAGTGCCACCGTTGGATATATGTGAATAGTTCCAACAATAGACCCACTTGAACAGTTCCAAAGGTAGACTGATATGAACTGTTCCACTAGTAGACAGATGTGAACTGTTCAAATGGTAGACCGATGTGAACACTTTCAATTGTAGACTGATGTGAACAGTTCCAACAGTAGACCAATGTGAACAGTTCCAATGGTAAACCAATGTGAATAGTCCCAATGGTAGACTGATGTGAGAAATGCTACCGGTAGACCGATGTGACTAGTTCCAATAGTAGAAAGATGTGAACAATTCCAAAAGTAGACCAATGTGAACAGTTCCAATGGTAGATCTATGTGAACAGATCCAACAGTAGACCAATGTGAATAGTTCCAATGATAGACTGATGTGAGTAGTTCCCCCGGTTGACCAATGTGAACAGTTCCAACAATAGACCAATGTGAGAAGTTCCACCGATAGACTGATGTGAATAGTTCCAATAGTAGATAAATGTGAACAATTCCTATTGTAAACACATGTGAACAGTTCCAATGGATTACCCATTTCAAGAGTTCCACCAGTAGACCGATGTGAACAATTCCAGTGGTAGATAGATGTGAACAGTTACAATGGTAGACCGATATGAACAGTTCCAACTGTAGAACCATGTGAATTGTTCTGATGGTAGACCGATGTGAACATTGTTCCCCATCCGAGAGACATTCTGTGAACAGTGTTTCCAGAACATCACTGTTCCAACAACACCCTTTTGTCTAATGCCAAATTTCTAGTTCTTGAACAATGATTCCATCTTCCAACACTTTTTCCCCTTTAAAGTTTCCATTGACGTAAAATTCATTTAAGGTGGAATAGAATCTTATAACTCCTATATAAATTTCCCAAAATATTAGGATGATTTTACGTGTTCAAACCACATGTTTTAGTGTGATCCTCTTTTAATGGAAAATTCAGAATATCTTAGATCACTGCTCTGTAAAATATTCTAAAGTGATGATATATCTTTCTACCATGTTCTTCCTCCTAGTTCCCTGGTGTGACATGCTATAACATTTCATTCCTTCTATTAGGATTTTTACAATCTAACATTCCTCATTTGATTGGTTCCCCATAAATACCATCTTGATGAAAGTGCACTTTGTATTTTGTGTGCATCCAATAAGTGTTGATCAATCTTCGATATAATGTATGGTCTATCATCATTTGTTTGGGATCATATCATTCTTTTTCTCCATTCCCTTTTATGAAATTCTATCTCCATGTTCCTAATGGACTTTTCTTGGGTGTCAGCTTGTGTGGTGGGGTCTATGAATCCTCTGGCAGATCAAGTTCTACAAGAGTAGTGATCGTGAAATTTTTTGTTAGTCTGTTCAAAGAACATCAGAAACATTTTGGGGTTGGGGATTCATTTCTTCTATATTCTTTTATGTACAATTTTTTGAGTTAGCATGTTTTATCCCACTGTATCATAAGGGAATGTACATATTAAATATTTGAACCAGATAAATAAATTGTTATCAATCTTATTTTATTACCTCTTGTTTTGATATATATTTGGATATCTATGATATAATTTTTAAAAATATTGTTCTTGATGAAAATTGATAATGAACGTAAAGTAGAAAATTAATTGATATTTTTTTGGATGAAGATAAAAAGGCATGTAAATGAATATGGTTGTTTTTATAGTAGTAGTTTTTTTGATGTTAATCAAAGTTATGCAGTAATAGTCATTAACCAATTTATGATAGCAATGATAGGTTTCTGTTTAGGTTGCCTATAACATCCCAGTTCCGGAAGCCACCTAGAGGCACCCCAAACCTAGTTGGTCACATGGCCTAAAGCGCATTTCCCCGAACTCCAGAGGTTGGTGACTAGCAGTGAGGTCCATGTGTGTGATATTGGAGAATCTATGCTCTCATTGGCAGAGCACACAAGAGAAGTAATAAACATATATTGAATAACGCACGTAGTAAACACTCCATACACAAGTAAAAAATGGAAGACTAAAAGTATGATGAAATTGTAGAATATATATAAATTATCCCTGATATATATTTCTAACAAAGCATCCAAACAAACAACATTTCTGGAATACAAATTTTACAAAACCAAGTTCAAAGGAAATAGATAACAACTCCTCAACATCGCAAGCCTCAGCATGGTCCCATGCTCACCAATTCCAAAGTTGTAAAAATCTTGAAGTAGAAGGGATATTACCCTTATCTATAACTACAATAATATCATTTGTATGGTCCCAAAAGCTTGGACAAACAGGGTGTGAGACGAAACCCTAGTAGGCATCCACCCCAAGATCTGTACCTAATAGTCAGTGAATATATGGAAGAGAATAAGCAAAAGAAATCAGTAAACAAGGAAGTACTCAACAGTAACAAATCCTACAGTTACAAGGCATTCAGTTCCACATATCACATAAGCAGCTAATAAATGAAGAAGAAAAAAATAGGTAACCCTTGGGTACGTACTCACATCCTATCCCATTTGGTTCTACCAATAAACACAAGAAACCCTCTAGGAAGCACACACAGTCTACCCCTCTGGTTCAAATTACAAGGATATAAAAAAATACTCTTTGGGGAAGCCCTCACAGTCAATCCCTCTTGTAGTAAAAAGTGATAAAGACTCTATGAGGAAGCTCATACAGTCAATTACCATTATAGTAAAAATTGGTTAAAGACTCTCTGAGGAAGCTCACCCAATCAATTCCCCTTAATCTACTACACTAGGTTATCATAGCCCTATGTATGTCAATGATAATAGAAAAGAAATATGACCAAAGTAAACCTTGGGAATTACGTGGATAAATATTCTACAGCAAATCAAGCGTGTCTAATAAAAATATTCACCCCATCCTACCATACTAGGCATGGAAAAACATCAAGGAAGCATAACGGGATAAATAGGACCAAACTGTCATAAAACGAACATACATGGGAAAAACATCCATGGAATAGAAATCAACCCTATTCACATCCAATTAACCATTACTCGCACATACCATCATTGCATGAAATTAATAGGGTTAAAACGGTAAACACAGAACAACCTATTCAATGGTATTAGACAATATTGCACATATAAATCAAGAAATTTCTACAAAAAGGCACAAACCACCCCCCTCGGTGTTGGGAGATCTTTATATGTGACCCTTAATCCATTAATATCCCAATAACACAGTAGATCTACAAAAACATCTAAAACATTAAATGGAGGATAACTTGAGAAGGATGAAGAATCATGAAACAAACCTCTATAAGAAGGAAAATCCAAATGAGGTGACCCAAAAGTAATCAACGGAGTTCGAATCGGAGATCTGATGCTCGATCGAGGGCTCAGACAAAGCTCACGGTCGTACGGGAACTGTCAGATGAACTAGGTTGAGAAGAAGGCCTTTTGGTGATTAAACCTGACACTGTTACATTTATGTAAGAAATAATAAAGTACACGACATGTAATTTTTTAAGTACAAGGTGTGTACATGCCTTTACCAATCCCCGCATTAGACGGCCTCCAAGTCACCCCACATGGCTGTGTGCAAGGCCACTACACAGCCAGCACACGGCTACCCACGGTAAATGAGCACATGGCCTGTACTCATAATGTACACGGTGTGTACTTGAATAATATCCATAAATTCCACTTTTTTTTCAAAAACTACAGGAAAAGGAAAACATATCTAAAAAAAGATCTGAGTTCTTACTAACTTCCCCCTTAAAGAAATTTGTCCCCAAATTTCCCTAGAAAAGGAGTGTATAAGAAGAAACCCCGAACGACTCGGGCCACTACAATCATACATGCGTCTCCCTTTCCCAAGTCTCATCCTACACTAGCCCATGCTGCAATAGCACTCGCACAAGAGGAACAGACCGTCCACATAGAACCTTCGTACTTTGATCGACAATCCGGATAGGATTCTCCTCAAAAGATGCACCCATTTCCAACTATACCTCCTTGGGTAGGTAGACTTGAGACAGGTATGAGAAGTAACGTTTAAGGTGAGAAACATGGAATACGTCGTGCATAACCTAGTACCACTGGGGTTACTGCAACCGATAAGAAACCAAACCAACTCTCTCTAACACCTCAAACGGCCCGAATTACCTTAGTGAAAGATAACCATGTCTCATAATCCTTCTTTTTCCAAACCTTAGTGTGACATACAAGAATACATGTTCTCAAACCTCAAACTCAAGTAGTCTTCTCCTCCAATCAGCGTACTATTTCTATCGTGATTGGGTAGTATCCATCATCTCTTGAATCAACTTTATCTGCACTATGGTCTTCTGGAGTAGACTAGGTCCCACCATAGCTGCCTCTCCTACCTCCATCCAAAATAAGGGTGATCGGCGTGACCTACCGTAAAAATTCTCTTAAAGTTCCATCTAAATTGTATCTTGAAAACTATTATTGTTGGAAAACTATACAAGAAAAATGTGCTTCTCCCATGATCCTCCAAAATATAGAATGCATGCTCGTAGCATGTCCTCAAGAAACTGAATTGTACGCTCAGACTGACCATTTGTCTAGGGATGAAATGTTGTACTCAAAAGGACCTATGTACCCAAAGCCTGCTGAAGCCCCTACTAGGTAGGAGAAGTAAAACATGTATCTCTGTCTGAAATAATGGAGTGTGAAACCCTGTGTAGAAATACAACCTCTTGGATGTACAAACATCATAGATCCTCAACATTGAATATATCCATAATCATCAATAAGTGATTTTCTTTCGTGAGTCTGTCAATGATAACCCCTACTACATCATTCCCTCAAGGTCAACTCGAAAACCATATCACGAAATCCACTCGAAATCATTCAACATACACTCACGAATGGGTAACTGCTGCAGAATCTCTACAAGTCGTTGATGCTCTTCCTTAACCAACTGATAGATGGAACACTTCATAACAAAACCAGAAACATCTATTTTCATACAAGGCCACCAATATTGACGGTGTAGATCATGATATATCTGGGTGACACCAGGATGAACTGCCCAAACTGAGGAATGAAAGTCCAGCATCATCTCATCACGTATGTCTGCTGGAAACCATAATAACCCATGGAAACTCAATATCTAATCCTCGCCTATGGTCCATATAGGAATAGGGAAATCTCTTGAGACACATTCCCATATGACATGGCCTTCAGAATCTGATAGCTGCCTAATTCATACTCGATCAAGAATAGTATAGGCAACAACTGTAAAAGAATGAAATGTCTGTCCATGTCTATCATGAACCTCCAAATGCATCATAGAGAATAAATCCATAAGCTTCCACTCATTTTTGACATCATGAAATGCCTATATATGAGTTCTCTTGCTCAAATCATCATCCACGGTTTTGCCTTTGTCAAGTGTATTGGAAAGCTCAAATTAAATTGACTGATGGTACTCAATCCACATTCACCATCTTAAATTCATGTCATGATGATTGAAGATATACATGAGGATTTTTTGGTATGTTAAAAGAAGAAAGTTCTCCCCCAAAAGGTAATGTCTCCAACAGCGTAAAGCATGAACAACAATAGTTAACTCAAGATCGTGTGTTGGGTAGTTCCTCTCATATGGATTCTACTAATGATACCCATACAAAACGACTCATTACCACTAGAGAGGTATAACTCCCAGCCTGATACCTGAAGCATTATTGTAAATAGTATAGCTCTTTCCCATCCCTGACAAGACTAGTATCCGTGCTGATGTCAATCTACCATTCATCTCCTGAAATGATTACTCATTAAAATCTGACAAAAAAAAGCCTTGCACCCTTCTTAGTCAAACCCATCAGTGGTTCTGATAGAATGAAAATACCTATATGAAACATTTTTAGTAAATATCTATCCCGAGGAAACTCTGTACCTCGAAGATGTTTTCTGGCTTCTTCCAGGAAACAACTTCTCTAACTTTCTCTCGGTCAACTGATTCTCCTGACAATGAGATAACATGACCCAAGAAGTGAATATCATCCATCCAAAAGTGGCATTTTGACAGCTTAACATACAAATGATGCTCTCTTAGTGTACTCAGAAGGATCTCAAGATGCGTAGCATGACCCTGTCTAGTGTGAGAGTACACCAAGATATCATCCATGAATACCACCACGGAAGAATCCAAGTATGGTTGGAATACTTGGTCTATCAGTTCCATGATGACTGCATGAGCGTTCATGAGATATAATTGCATAACCACATACTCTTAGAGACCATACCTGCTCCTAAAATATATAATTGGTATATTAGATGGTTTAACATGAAACTGAAGATAACCAGATCTCATGTAAATATTCGAGAACACCCAACATCCTCGAAGCAGATCAAAGAAATCATCAATCCCTGGCAAGGGATATAGACTCTTGATCGTCAACTAGTTCAACTTATGATAATCCACGGAGCCTGAAGTTACCGTCTTCCTTCATCGTACACAGGACATGCGAACCCCCTGAAAAATTGTTGGGTCGGAGGAATATCATTTCTAATAACTCCTCCAACTACTTATTGAGATCATGTAACTCGATTGTAGCCATCATATAAGGAGGAATAGACCCTTGTGTTGCTCCTAGAACATGATCAAAAGAAAATTCCACCTCTCTCTCCAGAGGGAAACATGAAAATTCATCTGGAATGATGTCCCTGAAACATTCCACTACTAGAGGAATGTCTAACTGTGATGTCTCCTGGTGATCCAAATATAGACTAGAAATATGGGCTGTAACTCCTCCCAACCCTTGATGCTCGGGTCCTTCTATTCTAACATGGACATCCCATTCTTCCTTATAAAGAAATAATCCTCCCTCTAGTGACGTGAAACTCACCCTATGATGATATATGCTGACGACTACATGGATGTCAACTAACCAGTCCATTTCACGAATGATGTCAAAGCCTTTCATCTCTAAGACATAGAGGTCACATACGATGTGACACCCACCAACCTTAACAGGGAACCCCTTGCACAGACATACACTAGCTGTTCTAGTATCCAATGGTGTGTCTATCATCAGGATATCAGTAGAAGAAATGATACAGATCCCAAGGATCTCCCCAAAAACAATAAATACAAAGCTATAGAAATCCCTTGTATCAAAAATATCAGCAGATAGAACTCAGGCAACTAGGATCGTACCTCGAAATGTAGAGGGTCCGAGATCCTTCACATTCTTGGTCTGCTACACCACAAAATGTTTACCGACCTCATGGCCCTGTGACCCTACCTTACAACTCTGAGCTGATCGAACCTACTGTCACTGAAATCCTGTCGACTGACTACCAAGGCCACGACCTCTACCTCAACCTGAACGGCCGGAATAACCCCAGTTCCCTGACTGAGGCGTAACTGGTGGTGTTGCTCCTAAACAAAGAGTCATATATGCACCCATGTCCCCAACTTATGGTGGGAAGATCTAACAGAAAAATGGATGATGGCCCATGTTTCTACAATATCGGCACTCAAGTGGTTCTCTCGGGAAATGTGGCCTCATATTCCTTCTCTTTCTGCATTTTTAGCACACCAACTGGAAACCAATAGGTGCATCCCACCTACTCTGATCTCCTTGTGCAGCCTCCATATGATGCTTCATGATATCAACTAGTGAAACACTAACCTTGGATGCTGAACCGACATGGACCATAACTCCAGAATCCCTCAGATTATGCTCCGTGATCAGCGCCTGGTTGAATATAGAGGATATCAGAGTCTACCTAAAGATGTTCACCTATGATGAGATATCCTAGTTGAGACCATCCTCAAATTTTTTTGCAAGGAACAACTCATATAAACCTATAAAGGGTGTAAATCACTACTACTCAGTGAGTCGAGAAGAGTACTCTATAAAAAAAGAGTACACAACTCCAGACTCATGAACTTCCAGGCTCGATCGGCCCCAAGGTCTCTGCACAGATGAAATCATAGATGGTGCACTAAAACTCATCCCAAGCCATATTCTACTAGAATCCCACCTATGAGATCACATCTAACCACCTGTTGGAGAAGTACCGAAGGATGTAGGTAGAGATCTTGACCCTCATCTCTAGAGGCGACATCAGATGCTTGAAGATCATCAGTGTGTTTTTTTACTAGGTCTCTGCAGCCTGGGGTCCTTTATCCCCTAAGAATATGAGAGGTACCTATTGTTGAATGACCCTCATCAATTCTAACATTGACGGGGCTAGAGGCATCCCTCCTTGGAAGGTCTACATCATCCTCAGAAAACCCCCCATGAACAGTGCATCGACACCTGTTTCAGGTATAACCGTTGGTTCCTGACTTGCACAACTAGAGGATTTTCTAACATCCCTTGATCGGCCATATCCGGTGTCTGATCACCACCCTATAACTGGCTTACTACTGACGAAAATCTCTGTGGAATGACTCAGAAGGGTCATGTTCACACCTTAGATGAATATTGAATGGGACTGAAAACTAGAAGTGTAAGAAGGGAACAAGATAAAGAAAGTATTCATGTTTTACAAAAAATGGATACACAACAAGTATAATGCCTACACGGTGTGTTCCCCTAAGCCATTCACATGGGTGTGTACTTCTTCAATCCTAGGAAGTGAAACACCCCATACACACAACGTGTTTTCTTAACTCAAGGTGTGTACTTGGCTTATCTTCCCATACATGATTCCTTCTATATGACTTTCCCACACGGTTCTCCTCGAAGAATACTACATGGCGTTTTCTCTCCAGACATGGCGTGTACTAGACGAGCTTAACCAACCCGTGTTGTTAGCGAAACAACCGGATGCATGGCCTACACTACACGATGTGTTCCGGAAGAACATGGCGTGTACTAAAGAAGACTCAAACGACCAATGTTGCTAGTGTCACGACCAATTACAGGGTTCTACAACAGGGTATGTACATCCGGTACACAACGTGTTTTACGAAAACTCCAACCCCATGTCATTATTCACATAGTATGAGAAACAGTTAGAGGCTACATGGAATGTACATGTGGTGCATGGCGTGTACATAAGAAAAATAGTTTCTTCTCGAATAAAAGAACACATGGTATGTACTCAAAACTACATGGTGTGCATTCTAGGTTTTTCTGAATAGTAGGCCTCTAAAACTACATCAAAGCCCAAAAAACCCCTGAAACGATCATTTATGTTCCAAATTCCTATCTGTGTGGGCCCATACTCCCCGCAAATCAAATATTTTCATCTTATACATGTCATATATAAGTATGAAAAGGTAATTATCCACCAAATTCTTGTCCATGAGTTCCCATGACACCTCATGAACCAATGTTTGGAATTCATTCAAACAAATTCATACCCAAATAATTACACTATCAAAAGCAGGTATTCTATTAAGGCATCTATCACAACAACATGCATATCTAGGGCAACATCTATCACAAAAACATGCAATCGCTAATGCAACATAAAAGCCATGGCATGAATGCATTACATGTGATTTCTAGAATGTTTCTATATAATGCATCAGATGGCATACCCCCATCTCATCGGGTTGCAACAGAAATAGAACATCAATATCATCAAAAATAACAGAAAAAAACATGTGAATCACCCAATGGTGAAATAAAATCACCCATAATATGGAAAAATCAGAAAAATTACAATAAATGAGGTAGATTAGATTCTCTCTGTACACGGTTTAGCCACTCTCGCGCACAGCTTATTACCAAGTTCCTTTTCCATCCAATCCCTAGTTATAGGATCCAAGTAGTTTGTCAAGAAGAATATAATCCTTTGATACCACATTGTAACATCCTGATTCTAGAAGCCGCCCAGTGGCGCCCCATGCCCGGTTGGTCACATTGCCTCAATCGTATTTACCCAAATTGCAGAGGCTACCGACTAGCATCGAGGGCCTTGGGTGTGATTGTGGGGAAACTATGTCCTCATTGATAGAGCACACAATGGAATTAATAAATAGGTATACAATAGCTGATGTTGTAAGAAAACCATACAATAGTAAAAAACATAAGTATGAAAGTTAGATTCAGCTAGAGAATATATATTAATGATGCAAGATACATATGTCTAAGAAAGAAGCCAACAAACCAAAATAATGGAATAAAAACATTACGACTCCAAGTAAAAAAGGAAACATACAACAACTCCTCAGCATTGCAAGACATAGCTTGGTGTCATGATCACCAACTCCAATGCAGTCAAAATCCTGAAGTATAGGGGCGCTTTCCCTTATCTTTACCTACAGTAATATAATCTGTTTGGGCCAAAAATGCATGGCCCAAACAATGTGGGAGATTACTAATAGTATGTAACCACCACCAGATCAGTGCCTAACAGTCAGTGGATATAAGGTTGGGAATAAGAAAAAGAAGGCAGTAAACAAGGAAGTACTCACCGGTAACCAATCCTATAGTTTCAAATCATTCAGTTACATATATTACTTAAGCAGCTAATCAAATTAGGAAAACACAAACATATAACTCTATAAGAAGTACTCACAGCCTATCCCCTCTAGTTCTATATAGCAACACAAGCTTCCCACTGGGAAGCACACACAGTCTACCCCTCTAGTTCAAATTACAAGGATATAACAAAGAACCTCTAAGTAAGCACTCACAAACAATTCCACGTATAGTCTAAATTGATAAAGACTCCCTGAGGAAGATCACAAAATCAATTCCCCTTATAATCAAAAGTGGTTAAAGACTCTCTGAGGAAGCTCTCATAGTCAATTCCACTTAGTCTACTACACTGGGTTCTCATAGCCCTATGTAATTCAATGAGCATAGAAATGCAATATGTCCAAAGTAATCCACAATAACTACATGTATAAAAAATCTATATTATATCATGCATTCTAGATAAAAATAATCACCCATACAATAGTACTAGGAATGGGAAAACATCAAGGAAGCCTAACAGGATAAACTGGACCAAACGGTCATAAACAGAACATTCATGTGAAAACACATCCAAGGCATATCATTCTATCTTATTTTCATCCAATTAACCTCTACTCACGCAGACCATCATATCAGACAATTAACAGGGTTAAAACGGTAAAAACACAACACCCTGTCAAAGGGTTTTGGAAAAAATAGCCATTATAACTCAGGAACATTCAATGAAAAGGAACAAAACACCTACCTCGATGTTGGGAGATACCTATATGGGATCCTAAATACTAGAATCATCCATGAACACCATATATTTACAAAAACACCTACAATGTTCAACATAGTAAAACTTTATTTGGATGACAAATCATGAAATGAAGCTCTAGATGAAGGATGATCTTACTGAGGCAATCCCAATGCAATCGAAGGAGGTCGAATCGGAGATTGGATGCTCAGTTGGGGGCTCGGAGATACATTTCAGCCGTCTGGGCGCTCTCGGACGAACTAGGTCAACAATAAGACTATTCTAGAAATTATACAGGACCCATGTACATTTAACATAAAAAGATGAAATTACATGATATGTACTTTTTAACTACATAGCGTGTACATTCCCTTAACGAGCCCCGCTTTAGGCCGACATCTGGTCACCACACATGGTCGTGTTCATGGCTGCTACACAACCATCACACTACTGCCCGCGGTGACCGAGTACATGACATGTACTCATAATTAACATGGTGTTTACATCATTTTTTTAGAAATTACGCTTTTTCTAAAAAACATCAAGAAAAGGAAAACATACCTAAAAAGAAGATCTGGATTCATACATTACCCATAGTTGGAACATACACATAAACAATATGTTAATTCTAAATGTATTAAAGAACTATATGTTTGATTAAAATAAAATTCCTTATAGGGTTCTGAGTTACCCCCATGCCTATAAAGGCCATGATCCTTATGATTGGAGATATGAGATGTCATTATTTTTAAAGGTTGGATGCCTTCTTTAAGGGCTAAGAGCCCAATTGATATGATGTTGTTTTCCAGCTTCATGTGTTCTGTTGTGATCCTAGAAGGATATTTTGATATGTAGGGGCTGGGAGTAATATTTTTTATGGAATTAGTTAACTCCTAGTGTGGAGATATGCTTCATTTTAGTCATGATGGTGTTGGGGAGGACACTTAAGATAATTGAACATGTTGGCTGTGAAGTTTTGGATTCTTATAGATTCTTATTGGTTGTTTATCTTATTTTATTTCCCAACTGCTCAAGGAAGCTATTTTTCTTACCATCCACCCAAAAGTGGTGAATACATGTGGGGTATGCCAGGTTCTTTCCGTGTATAGCTTCCTAATGGAGGATGGGTCTACGCTCTTGCTATAGGTGGAAAATACGCATAGTGTAGTTAACCTACTCACCATGTTTATAATTTTGTGTTATGTATCTCATAATGTATTTATATAATGCCTTGGAATATGGGAAAGTAGTTCTGTTAATAAATGATTGAATGAATGATGTTAACCAATGGGTTTAGAGCTTGCTGGGATGTGATGTTGTTGATGAAATTTTAAAGAAACAATGAAAATTGGTTGTGATGTCAATGAAATATAATGTGGAAATTATTAATTGATAATTACTGTTTAAGGAATTAATTAATGTAAGGTGAAAACTGATAAAAAGTGAATGAAATATTGTAATAAATATCTTTAAATGGTTGTGTGCTTATAAAATACATTGTGTAAGAAGTGGAGGCCAAGTGTCTGACAGACGTTAGATTTAGTTGAGTATAAGTCAAGATTATGACCACAATGTGGATTGGAGCTATTATATATTAAATATTTTTTGTGTTTCTATATGATACTCCACCCCATCAGTTAGGGAAACTGAAACCCTGGGGATTCTGAGATATGGGGGTGTGTTTTCCCCAGTATTCCAATGGGAGGATGGATGGATGACTACCCCCATTGGCCCCACTCTATTATCATGGTAGTTACTTGTGTTGGTATGAACATCAATTAGGATTCCCTATATATGTGTGTAGAGGGATATAATGGCTATGGTTATTCACACAAATTTGTTCTAGATATAGTTTCCCATTCACCACTCTAGGTGTAACATGTATGGTTATAATGGCTTGACGATCCTTACTCGGTGTGTTGGTTGTAATGGCTTGTGGTATAATGACTGACTTATGAGCATGTTATGCGAGCTTTTTTGGCTCCTGGAAACTACCTGGTTACTTTTCATAAGTGGACATGGTGGTTTTGTTGCACGACGTGCATGTTGTGGTGCTTCTCCTAGTTGTCTGCCGTAAATTCTTTTTGGAGAGAGATGGATTAGGATGTTTGACATTGGGGAAAAGTGTAAAACCAGTGCGGAAGTAGTATTTGTGAACCCATTATATTTTTTCTTATATTATATACACTTTGATTTGATACATTGTGAGTGTATCCATGGTGAGTCTGGGAACTTAGTCTACATTTTTAAGTGAGGAGTTAGTTTCACATTCTGTTCACTATGAATTTGCATGTTTTCATTACATTTTCATGAGTTGATCTGGGAAGGATCCTACTGAGTATACAATTATACTCAACATATGAATATATACACATTTTATCAGGTCAATGTACCAAGTAATATATCAATATAGTTTATACTAGGATGGGGTTGAGGAGCTATTTGGGTTTCTGGTTGCATTTCTTTTTTAATTTATTTTTGGTATTTTCAGTTTTTCCCCTTTCAGTGATAGTAGTTTTACCTGACATAAAATATGTGTTCTTGATATTTCATTTATATTTCTATCTAAAATTTGTTTTTGGTGTATATCTTATCACTCTCTTTCATATGTGGTTTCTTTTAGGGTAATCCCTCTCATTTGTGTGTTCACTATACCCTCGGTGCTAGACTCCAATTAGGGCCTACTAGAGGTGGCACTCGGGGGTCATTATCTCTCTTCTAACAACTCCATCCCTAGAGGGGAACATCTTATGAGGGGTGGGGGATGACAGAGTGTTATCGAATGAAGGTTGAGGGATAAGATGGTGTTTGGTTTTAGGAATAAGTGTGGTTGCATGGGTTTGTTGGGAAACAATGTCTTTCATGTTTAGAATGGGATGAAAACTCTGGAGACCAACTAAGATATAGGTGCTTATGTCCCCCTGTGATCTGATGCACAAACTGTTAAGTTTTTAGTTTCTAATAAACGAGGAGATACTAGTTTTTGGGTAGAGACCTATTAAAGGATCAATCATCATTCGTCTATGTTCCTGTGTTTTATTGGATAGACCATTTGAGAGGTTAGCATAAAATTTAAAAAAAAAATTTATTTAATTAATGTTGATTCTTACATATTCTAGGTCTTGTAGCTCTAAAAGTTTTTTCTATTGTAGGTATTTCTTCGGGTCAATGTTCACATTCGGTTTGTAAAAATGATGTCAAGTAGGTTGTTCCAGCTGATAACTGCATGGTAGAGGTTAACGATGATGACACTTGGAGTAAGACACCCAGAGTGTTACAATTCAAGAGTTTTTAGATGTACGAGGGATCCATTTCTGATGTTTTCATAATTATTTGTTGGAGGAGGTCGATATAGGCTTCAGTTCGATCCATGATCAGAAGGAGCACTATGTGTCCATGGTTGTGACGATGCTATATAGATCAGTGAGGCAGTGGATGTTCAATTTACACAATGATCGTGTGGAGTCGTTGATCTCAAGGAAGGAGGTCCGATAAAATTATAAAGTCGAATTTCATTCTTCGACCAAAAAGTTATCCATTCTCCTATAGCTTATTACCCTTTGATAGGGGATCTCAAGAGTGCAAGAGTATGTAATCCATTTCAAGAACATTTTATGATATGCATTAGGTATGTTGCCAGATGAGGAGGCAAGGGTGATGCATTTTGAAGAGGCTTTTCATACAAGGGTCTAGCACCAGGTCACCCAATTTATCCTCAAGACATATCATTAGGTGATGGGTAGGGAATATTTCATCTAGAGGACATTGGCCCGTACATGATTTTCATGAGCGGGGAGTGATCATGATTCCTCATGAAGTAGATATGTGGTTTGGGATTCCCGATTTTCAGGGAAGAAGTGTTTCCATTCGACTGGGGGTATGTCCCAGCCCTCAAAATATAGTTTATCTAGTGGAACCAGATCTCTGCCCTATTCCAAGGGATTAGACACCTTTAATTATTATGGTGGTCGAGGTAATCAATAACGAGATTGCCCATCCATTCAGAGCAGTCATCGTGCACCACGTGTTCTGCTCTAGGTTCTTTTGTTGAAGTAGTTCCAGCTGAGGTAGTAGCAGCAGGATGTACTAGCTATTGATCAATAGAGGGTAGATGGGGTAGGTAGAGGGCATCCTCGTGATTCTCCCCATCCACAAAGTGGAGAGAGCGGCCGTGGTGGTGTTCATCATTAGTGTTAGAGAGGTCGTGGAAGAGGTCATGACCATCATAATGCTTTATCATTTCAAGTTCTAGGTGACCTAGACGTCATTCAAGGTAACCTATTCATGTTTTATACATTGGTGTATGCATTTTTTGATTCATAATATATACACACATTCTTATCACCTTCCCTTTTCCATGCATTAGGACATGGGGTAAAGTGGCTTCTAGTGCCCTTGAAGTTGACTACACCCGTTTGTCGTCGAGCTGATTTGTTTAAAGTATTTAGAGACTATGAGATAGTAACGGGGAAGCCCCATTCTTAAGGATATTTCCATTGTTTATTAATACAACATATTATGTCTTCTTTGTCATGGATTTGATGTACTCAGTACATGCTATGATGGATTGCTTCAGGAGACAGGTTGTGTACTTCATTGCAGATGGAGAGCCAGTGGTTTATGTTGGTGAGAGAGACCATAAGACGAGATAGAGACGTGTTCTTTCCTGATCATCCCTGATGGCTGAGGTGAGACTATGTTCTTCAAAGGATTAGTAGTTGGCGTTTCCTACAGTCATAGAATTGAACCATGATGTCTTTCCAGAATAGGTTGTAGCATTACCCCCTCGACGAGAGATCGATATTGGGATCGAGGTACAACCAACAACAACTCATATATCTATGTATCCATATAGGATATCACCATATGATTTATGAGAGCTATTTTTATAGCTTGATATTCTGTTATAGTGTGGTCATGTTTAGAAGAGTGGGGCATAGTGGGGTGCATCATTTTTGTTCATGAAGATGGCTGACAACAATTTTAGTTTGTGTATCGATTATCATTGGTTAAACAATGTGATAGTGAATAATCATAATACTATACAAAATATTGATTATTTGTTTTATTAACTGAAGAGATCATGTTTTTTCACCATGATCAACATGTAGTCATCATATCATCAGATGCATGTGAAGGATGAAGATATACGAGAGACTTTTTTTCATTGTGGTCAGGGGGATTACGAGTTCATTTTCATGTCATTAGGTGTGATTAATGATCCATATATGCTCAAGGGATTGATGAATGCGGTGTTTTGTGAGTTCCTAGATATGTTCGTGGTGGTTTTCATTGATGAAATCCTTGTGTAATCCATGACTAAGGAGGAGCATGCAGAGATGCACACACCATTATGGGAGTTCATTTTCAACATCCTCTATTTGAGAAGTTTCCAAAGAGTGAGTTCTGGGATAGAGATTTCCTTTTGATGGGGCATGTCATGTCCCAACAAGGATAATATAAGGATCCATAGAAGATATAAGCTGTTTTTTCTTGGGCATCCCCCAAGAGAGTGGTGGAGGTGTGATGTTTCCTTGGTCTTTCACGCTACTATAGGAGGTTCGTAGTCTATTTCTCTCAGGTTGAGGCTTCTTTGATGGAATTGACCACAAAGGTTTAAGAATTTATGTGGTTTGATGACTATCATGAAAATTTTGAGTATCTAAATGAGATGTTAGTGTGTGCTCCAGTTCTATGTCATCCAGTAGAGGTAGTTGAGTTTGATGTTTTTTGCGATGTTTCACATCTGGGGTCAGGCTTTGTTCTGGTGTAGTAGAGATTAGTTGTTTCTTATGGGTCACAAAAGTTGTTTCCCAATTAAAGTAACTATGTAACCCATGATATTGATATGGTAGTTGTGGTTTCATCTCTATGGTTTTGGATACATTACCTCATTGGTGAGAGCTTTGTGGTTTTCACCGATCTTAAGAGCCTGAGGTATGTTTTCTCATATAATGACATAAACAAGCAACATTATCAGTGGATAGAGTTCTTACACTAATTCGAGTTAAAATTATCATATACCCTAGGGAGGGGGAATCATGTAGCTCATGCACGAAGCAGGAAGTCTAGTAGTGATACAGTGCGTGAATCTGGTGATTTCTGGATAGTAAAGGATGGAATTTCGGCATTACATCTCCATATTGGAGATGTTGTGGGAATATGTTGTCTTTTTTCATAGGATGGTGCAGTCATCTATAGTGCAACATGTGGAAGATTACCAGTTAGGGGATCTTGTGGTGGTGGACTAGAGACACCGAGATGTTTGTGGCGTGGCCCCTAAGGGTTGGTCTGAGGATGAACAACATTAGGTGGTTTATCACTAAAGGATATTTATTCCATTGGAGATGCATGAGAATATTCTCATAGAGTTCTATAGTTCTCTTTTAGTGGTGAATCTTGACAAGGAAAAGATATATCGAGCCTTGAGGTGACAATTTTGGTGTCCTGGGCTGATGTGTGAGGTAGAAGTGTTTGTGTATCGATGTTTGGTCTTCCAGAAGGTGAGGGCTGAGCACTAAATTCTGATTGGTCTTTTCCATCCATTAGATGTTCCTCAGTGGAAGTGGGAGGACATGTCAATGGACATTGTTACTAGTTCACCTCGAGCTCAGAGAGGACATGATACTACTTGGGTTGTAGTGGATCATTTAATAAAATCATCCCACTTCATAACTATAGAGACCTGAAGCTTAACGTACATGGACATTACATTACTTTTGCGGAATACTTAGTACATAAAAAAACACACACACAAGGACCGTAATAGTTTAGCGTCATTGGAAACTCGGAATATAATCTTCTAATCGTGGTGAAAGATCTTCAACATCTCCCATTAAGATCATCCCTTTTTTTCTTACCTAAAACCTTTCATTATATTCTGGGGAAAAGAAAACAAAAAACGGTGAGCTCAAATTCTCAGTAAGGGTAAAAAAAAGAAATATCAATCACATCATATTCATAAGAACATAACATTTTGGAAATCATATCCTGCAAAAGAGATCATAATATCATAACATGGGATAAATCATAGTAGTGAAATTTAATCCCAATAATCATAACTTAAAACATGAAACTTTATGGCATACACACATAATCATAGAGAATCATATATTATTAGTCAAGACTCATTGCCAAGAATATCTTAGTGGACAAAGTCCATTTCTGAACCGAGTTCACTCCTCGTTTCAGTCCTGTTTCACTGAACCGGTTTAACCTGCCATTCCAGCCATGTCTATCTCATGAGATATAAATCTTTACCCAATGAATTGGAGGGAGATATAGGTTCCACCCATCTCATAATGATTCCATTATTATGTGTGCCACAAAATCATAAATCATACATCATTGCATAACACATGTAATAAAAATGGGAATCTTAAACATCATGACATCATAAAACAATTCATATAATATAAAGGAATTCATAAAAATATTTCCATCACAACATAATCTAATCACTGTAATAATAGGGATAGAGACATAACCCTTTATTATCTTAGATGGAATATAATTTTGATAAAACTCTTGAACTCCATTATTGAGGAAAATATCCTTTTTACATCATAAATATTTTTCCTTTCTTAACATGTCATATAATTTTAAACTAAAAGAAGTATATTAAAAATAAACTTGAAATCCTGTAAAGGAAGATTCTTGGAAATATTGTTTTAAAAATCCATTCATGCCGTATAAGTTAAAAAAACATTCTTCTCGTACTTTTGTCGGAAAAGTCAAAAAAGTACCTCGTAACATAAAAAAAATAATTCCTAACATAACATGTAGTAAAAGTAAAAAATGGATAAAAAAGACTTTAAACATACATGAAAACAGTTTTATAAAACATGGACATGGATGATATAAATAAACCCAGTAAATTCTTACGAATAAGCAATCTCAGATAAAAATGAGATTTGCAAAATTATCCCTTACCTTATGTCTGATTTGCTTCGTAAGTTTCCGAACCTCCTGTATAATGATTTAAATAATGTCATTGAATTATTCAAAAATCATATTTATTGTTATGATATTATATATGGTTCAATTATGACTTTATATTACCTGTTCTTTTGTAAATTCCATGTTAAAGAGCGTTTTGGGTAAAATCGTTTCATTTGTCGTCCGTGTTTTGACTTGTAATTATTCATATGATTACATAGATCATGATTACTTAATTACAGAATATAAAACATGATTATATATAATATATATTCAGAATATACATATATATAATAGATCATAAAATCGAACGAAATACACCGTTAATGGAGACGGTAGGCCGTACGTACGCATGGAAGCTGTTTTGGTTTCCTTATTGAGTTGAATGGAATTAAGTTGATGACATACATATATATACACATAAATCCAGTATCATTATTATTTCATATATTTCATGATTACTTATTATATATACTTTATAATCATTCATGAATGGTTATCATGGAGAGTGAATCTCATCGTGTTGTGGATATCGTATTCCGTACGTACGCACGAGCAATGATATCATTCCGATGATCGTCAAATTATATTAAAGTGTATTAATAATATTACATAATCAATATCACCTTAAAATAATCATATATATTGATTAATTTCACCATTATACCCATCCAAGTAAGGTGGTGGTGGAAAATAGATTACACCACGACGTGGAGACGGTATTCCGTACGTACGCACGCGCGGTGATTTCATTTTCCATAGGATGGAAAGATGGTGAAATATGGTTGTTTAATAATTATAATAACATATCATTATATGAGTGATACTTATGTTATAACATCATAATTAAACAACTAAATAAGACAAAGTTGAAGAAAAAAGAAAATTGAAAGAATAGGTAACAGACATTACCTCTTCTTTGACACACCTCTTTGAATCCTCCTCTTAGGATACTAAAATTGGTCTTTGAAGAAGACCAAGACCTCTAGGATGTCTCTAGGGAAGTGGAGAGAAGAAATTGGCAGCGGTTTGCAGAGCTTGAAGGCTCAATGTTGTGTGAGGAAGAGGGGGAGGAGGTGCCCTTTTATAAGGGAGGGGAGGGGCACCTTTGGAAATCTTAAAATTATTAATTTATAATAAATCTAACCCCACATAAAAACCTCCAAAAATGACACATATTAGAATATAAGATTATATAGGGTTTTAGTATCATCAACCAATAAAATTCAGACATGTTACGGGATTATTTTAAACATTATCAACTTGATTTATCCTTACATAATCAATTTAATTTTATTTGTGGTAATAACATTCTAAATTTTAAATTATAACAAAAAATCAATTATTTGTTTTGAATTTTACATAATTGGATACTTTAGAACATTTTTGACCATATTAATTTAAATTTATAATTTTTAAATATTTTTGTGATTTTTAAAAATTTTTATAATATGTTATTTTTATAAAATAAAAATATTGTCAATTTTGACACTATTCATTTATATGAATTTAAATAAAATATATACAGAATATATGTTCGAACTAAAAGATTTAATAGATTCATAAAAGGCAATATGTATCTATAAAATTAGTGGATAACATTAAATAGTTCATATAATATTTAGTTTATTATTTTTAAAACCATTTATTTGGTTTATCTCTTAATAAAATAATTACTACAACATTTTGTTATAATTATTTAATATACATATTTGTTGCATAAAAATTAAAAATAAAATCCTATGATGAAGATAAATCTATTACCTTTTACAATAATACTTTTACGATAATTTATCATCTTAAAATCACAATATTTAAATTGTTATATATATTAAATTATGAAGGTGACAACATTGGCCTCATTTGATATAAAATAATATAAGTGTCATAATCACTTTTATAAGATACCAAACGGTTATATATTAGGTAATTAGATGATTATCGTATATATATACACTAAAAATAAGATTTGGTCAGGTTTGTGGGCCTTTTAATGGGTATTATTATTTCAATAAAAACTATATTACTGATTTTTCACTTAATAAAAAATTTCTGCATCATTAATGTATCACCATTAATGACAATTATATAATCCGCAAGAATCCTAAATAAATTATCATGATTTAGATAATTTTCATAGGTTTCTGGAGACTATTCATGTTCTATGTTTTATGATGTTTATCACTAAATTAAAATTATTACACTTATAAGATTTAAGAGAGTGACATGTTGTCACTTTCATTGGTTTTAATAATAATTAAATTATTTTCATAGTCCAAAGTAAATAAAATGAATATAATCCGACCCTTAGGTGATATGGGTCTACTTTTAGCCATCCAATAGAATTTTTTCATGTGTTAGATTAATCTTATAATATTATATTTACCCTTAATTACCCGATTTACCATTAACTATGGTAAATAAAATTTACCGTAGTTACTATTCATAATTCCCAAAAATAAATTGCCTATTAACATAATATGGACCAAATTATTCCAAATATGGAATCCATTTTTTAAAATTCAATAAAAATAAGTTGTAGAAATTAAATTAAAATTAATCCCGTTGTCGAATGAAAACTGGTTTTTTGTTTAAAACATTGCAAAAGATTGAATTGATTTAACCTACGAATATAATTTAAAATCAATTCTAATGATATACTCTATATTAAATGGAAAAAATATATTTTTTTTATACTTTAAAACCATTAAATATTATAATTTAACCATATAAATTATTGCGATTGAAAAAGTTGTTTTTAATTAAAATATAGCGTTTTTTTACTATTCATCAAAATATAAAAGTTACTAGAATAATATGAAAATTTTATCCAAAGTAAATTTCTATTTCTTGATTCCAAAGAAGAATTTTATTTTGTCAAATTGAACTTATAAACATATAAAAACTATAATTAAATTGGGTGCTCCATCAAAATGTGGCAAAACTGCATTTTTTAAAAAATACATATTTTACCCGAAAAATTTATTTTGTTCTTATACCATGTTCGAGAAAATGTGTAAGATGAATAATAATGTTATAAAATTCAAAATTTAGTTAATACGATTCATAACAGCTAGTTCATAATAATATTATAATAATATATCGTTTTTTAATAAAACCCGGTATTGCGTACAACACACGCTATCGAGGAAGGTCGTGATTGTGTGTAATGCAAGACAAGTCAAGGTTGCGTGTTGTGCAAGAATCCTTCGTTGTTTCGTATAACAGAATCCAACCATATTTCATTTATACATTGAATATATATATATATATATATATACTTAATGTTGCGTAGAATAACTATTATCAAAATTGTGTGTAACACGATCCCAGAATAGTGTTGTGTATACTGCAAGCTAATACGGTGTTGCGTATAGCACAAGGTAATATTGGTGTAGCATACAATAGAAGACATTAATGAAATCAAAAGAATATTTTTCATAAAATCTCGGGGTGTTACATTCTACCCCACTTAAAATGAATTTCGCCCTCGAAATTCGTCGGGGTTATAAATGGTTTACTACTCGAAAGTTTGTTTAATAGAAACTCACATTGTAAAAAGGAATACCAAAACTTGGATTTATTAACTATAGTATGAAATGTAACGGTTACCCAAATTAACTTATCACTGGGTTTCCACGTAGGAGAACATAGGTGAAAATATGGATATGGAAGAAAAATCTAACCATCAAGTTCTGATGGAGAGTGGTAGAGAACATGGCTATGAAATAGCCAACAATCACAAAGCCATAGATTTTCGATGATCTAAGGTACCATCTGATTCATCAGATATAAGGGCACTAGGAAAATATTTTTGGTTTTCAAGATCATTTCCCTAAAGTTGATGAATTAAAAGAAATACTTACATGATTTTGGTACAATCTCTCTGTTGTTTGTGAATTGAACAATTTCCACTTCATCCCTTAATGAATTGAAGTTGAATTTTTTATTCGTGATGTGTTAGCAGATCATGTGATAGAATGATGGGTCATTCCATCTGTTTCAAACAAAAGGATAGAAAAAGTTATAAGTCCATCATATGGTTAGATTAATCGTATATGGTTCCAAAAATGAAATTATACTTCATATATCATACCGCTTAATAAAATAAAACTAGTTTCTACTAACCTGGGACATCATGTAGGCTATTGGTAGGTGATAAAGGCCAGTCGCACTTCGGTTTTGGGTTCGATTCCCACAGCTTTGTCTGACGCGATGGGCTATCGCCAGTCCTACAGGTTGTCCTTTCTCTAAAACTACATTACTATAACATCCCATCAATAATATCAAAAAATGTTCTATCCTTAAACAATACTTACTTATGTCCAACATAATCCATTCCAATCTTTTGGCTTATCTAAAATACTTCGGTCCAAGCTCATAGTATAAAGAAAATGATTACTTGAAATGTCTCATAACAATCATGTGAATGCCATCAGTTATCCCCCATATATCATAAGATATTTCTTGTTGGTCAAATTACAAACATGTGAATACCTTAATAATGTATTCTCTTGAAAAATGAATACCCATTTAACCTTAATGAAAACATGAATGCTGTAAAAAGTTATCTCTTTCCACATACAATAATCCCAAAATTTCTATATAATCTAGCCATAAGATAACTTAGTCCTTATATCAGTCATGAGCTCATGAATACTATAAAAAATTTAATTTTCTCCTTATCCCTTCATTATGCGCATATAATCAACATTCCAAAAATATCTGAATAACCTATCATGGATACTGGTACCATTAATCATACACTTTCAAAACTCCAGTAAAGACAACAGTGTAAAAATCCTTAGATGTCTCTTTATTCCACAGTACCATGAGATTACTTATACAACATTACACTGGATAAACATCTAATCATTCCACTACCTTCTCAAACCATTGACCGATCATTAACAATTCTTTCTTCTCACATATCATTTGTAGTCTCTTCATAATCATCAACATAAATACTACCCATACGACCGTACTGATTCTCTTTATGAGACTTTCCCTTAGGGCATTGGTATGCATAATGCCCGTACATTCCACATTTAAAACATTTATCCATTGTTGATGTCATAGCAATACCATTATCCTAATCCATGGTGTTAACTGAACCTTTTCCTTTGCACTTATTGGCTTTGTGTCCTTATTTTCCACACCCAAAGCTTCTTCCAATTCCCTTGAAACAATCTCCTCAATGCCTCTTCACACATGATTTACATGAGGGAAATTGAACTTTCATTCCTCAATGATCATCATGAAACTCTATCTTTCTCTTATTATCTGAGTCGGGAAACTTACCAAAGTTGAGATTATTGATCATATTATGAGATTGCTGATTAGGAATAACAACGATGTTTGGACTTCCAAATCCTGTTTCATTTGGTTTCTCATGACGAATATCATTCCATTGTCCGTCATATCCTCCATTATCCTGAATCTTCATGTTTCAAGCCATTTTATAAAACCCAAAAAGAATAGTGTGAGAGGCAAAAATCATGCTTGGGAAAACAACATAATAATGGGGTAGTACCTTCAATATCTAACATCTTAGTTTAAATTCTATGATCGTCACCGTAGTTATAGGACTATATCCTATACGTATACTTATCCTTAGGGATATCTCTAGACATACCTTAGAAATATCACTAGGGATCTCACTAACGTTTTCGCATCCTATTTTCCAAAGGTTGACTAAAACTTTCCTCTGATACCAACTATTGGGACCCGAAGCTTAACGTACATGGACATTACATTACTTTTTTGGAATACTTAGTACATAACAAAAAACACACACACAAGGACCGTAATAGTTTAGTGTCTTTGCAAACTCAGAATATAATATTCTAATCGTGGTGAAAGATCTTCAAAATCTCCCATAAAGATCTTCCTTTTTTTTACCTAAAACATTTCTTTATATCCTGGGGAAAAGAAAACATAAAATGGTGAGCTCAAATGCTCAGTAAGGGTAATCAAAAGTAATATCAATCACATCATATTCATAAGAACATAACATCTTGCAAATCATATCCTGCAAAAGAGATCGTAATATCATAACATGGGATAAATCATAGTAGTGAAATGTAATCCCAATAATAATAACATAAAACATGAAACTTTGTGGCATACACACATAATAATAAGGAATCATTTCTTATTAGTCAAGACTCATTACCAAGACTATCTTAGTGGACAAAGTCCATTTCTGAACTGAGTTTACTCCTCGTTTCAGTCCTATTTCACTGAACCGTTTTAACCTGCCGTTCCAGCCATGTCTATCTCATGAGATATAAATCATTACCCAATGCATTGGAGGGAGATATAGGTCCCACCCATCTTATGATGATACCATTCTTATGTGTGCCACACAATCATAAATCATACATCATTTCATAACCCATGTAATAAAAATTGGAATCTTAAACATTATGACATCATAAAACAATTCATATAATATAAAGGAATTCAAAAAAATATTTCCATCACAACATAATCAAATCAATGGAATAATAGGAATAGAGACAGAACCCTTTATTATCTTAGATGGAAAATAATTTTGATAAAACTCTTGAACTCCATTCTTGAGGAAAATATCCTTTTTACTTCATAAATATTTGTCATTTCTTAATATGTCATACAATTTTAAACTAAAATTAGTTGATTGAAAATAAACCTGAAAACTTGTAAAGGAATATTCTTGGAAATATTGTTTTAAAAATCCATTCATGCCGTATAAGTTAAAAAAACATTTTCTCATACTTTTGTCAGAAAAGTAGAAAAAGTACCTCATAACATTAAAAAAAAAGAAATTTTCCTTACATACCATGTAGTAAAAGTAAAAAATGGGTAAAAATGACTGTAAACATACATGAAAACCCTTTTATAAAATATGGACATGGATGATATAAATAACCCCAGTAAATAATTACGAATAAGCAATCTTAGATAAAAATGAGATTTGCAAAATTATCCCTTACCTTAGGTCTGATTTGCTTCGTAAGTTTCCGAACCTCCTGTATAATGATTTAAATAATGTCATTGAATTATTCCATAATAATACGCATTGTTATGATATTATATATGGTTCACTTATGACTTTATACTACCCGTTCTTTTGTAAATTCCATGTTAAATAGCGTTTTGGGTAAAATCGTTTCATTTTTCGTCCGTGTTTTGACTTGTAATTATTCATATGATTACATAGATCATGATTACTTATTTCAAGAATATAAAACATATTTTATATATAATATATATTCAGAATATACATATATATAATAGATCAGTAAATGGAAAGAAATACACCGTTCATGGAGACGGTAGGCCGTACGTACGCATGAACACTGTTTTCGTTTCTTTATTGAGTTGAATGGAATTAAGTAGATGACATACATATATATACACATAAATACAGTATCATTATTATTTCATATATTACATGATTACTTATTACATATAAATTATAATCATTCATGAATGGTTATCATGGAGAGTGAATCTCATCGCGTCATGGAGACGGTATTCCGTACGTACGCACGAGCTATGATATCATTCCGATGATCGTAGAATTATATTAAAGTATATGTATAATATTAAAGAATCAATATCACTTTAAAAAATCATATATATTCATTACTTTCACAATTATACCCATCCTAGTAAGGTGGTGGTGGAAAATAGATTACACCACGGTGTGGAGACGGTATTCTGTACGTACGCACGCATAGTGATTTCATTTTCCATAGGATGGATAGATGGTGAAATATGGTTGTTTAATAATTATAATAGCATATAATTATATTATTGATACTGATGTTATAACTTCATAATGAAACAACTAATGAAAAAGATGTTGAAGAAGAAAGAAAATTGATAGAATAGGTAACAGATATTACCTATTCATTGACACGCCTCTTTGAATCCTTCTCTTAGGGTACTAAAATTGGCCTTTAAATTAGACCATGACCTCTAGGATGTCTCTAGGAATGTGGAGAGAAGAAATTGTAAGGGTTTTTCCGAGATGGAAGGCTCAAAGTGGTGTGAGGAAGAGGGGGAGGAGGTGCCTTTTTATAAGGGAAGAGAGGGGCACCTTTGGAAATCATAAAATTATTAATTTATAATAAATCTAACCCCACTTAAAACCCACAAAAACTGACTCATATTCGAATATAAGATGATATAGGGATGTAATCTAATCATCCAATAAAATTTATACGTGTTAGGAAATTATTTTAAACATTATCAACTTGATTTATCCTTACTTAATCAATTTAATTTTATTTGTGGTAATAACAATCTATGTTTTAAATTATAACAAAAAATTACTTATTTGTTGTGAATTGTCCATAATTGGATACTTTATAACATATTATACCATATAAATTTAAATTTATAATTTTTAAATATTTTTGTGATTTTAAAACTATTTTATAATTTGATATTTTTTTAAAATAACAATCGTGTCAATTTTGACACTATTCATTTATATGAATTTAAATAAAATATATACAGAATATATGTTCGAACTAAAATATTTAATAGAGTCATAAAAGGCTGTATGTATCTAGAAAATTAGTTGAGAACATTAAATAGTTCATATAATATTTAGTTTATTATTTTTAAAGCCATTTATTTGGTTTATCTCTTAATAAAATAATTACTACAACATTTTTGTATAGTTGTTTAAAATACTTATTTGTTGCATAAAAATTAAAAAAAAATCATATGATGCCAATAAATATATTACCTTTAAAAATAATACTTGTACTCGAATTTATCATCTTAATATCACAATATTTATTTTGTTATATTTATTATATTATGAAGGTGACAATATTGGCATCATTTGAAATAAATTAATATAAGTGTCATAATCACTTTTATAAGACTCCAAACGGTTATATATTAGGTAATTATATGCTTATGGTATATATATACACTAAAAATAATTTTTTTTCAGGTTTGTGGACCTTTTAATGGGTATTATTATTTCAATAAAAACTATATTACTGATTTTTCACGTAATAAATAATTTCTGCATCATTAATGGATCACCATTAATGACAATTATTTAATCCCAAAGAATCCTAAATAAATTATCATGATGTACATAATTTTCTTATATTTCTGTATACTATTCATGTTCAATGTTTTATGATGTTTATCACTAAATTAAAATTATTATACTTATAAGATTTAAGAGAGTGACATGTTGTCACTTTCTTTGGGTTTAATAATAATTAAATTATTTTCGTAGTCAAAAGTACATAAAATGAATCTAATCCGACCCTTAGTTGATATGGGTCTATTTTTAGCCATCCAATAGAATTTTGGCATGTTTTAGTGTAATTTTATAATATTATATTTACCCTTAATTACTTGATTTACCATTAACTATGGTAAATAAAATTTACCGTAGTTACTATTCATAATTCCCAAAAATAAAATGTAGCCTATTAACATAATTTGAACCCAATTATTCCAAATATGGTATCCATTTTTTCAAATTCAATACAAATAAGTTACAGAAATTAAATTAAAATTAATCTCGTTGTCGAATGAACACGGGTTTTTTGTTTAAAACATTGCAAAAGATTGAATTGATTTAACCTACAAATTTAATGTAAAATCAATGATAATGACATATATTATATTAAATGGTAAAAATATATTCTATTTATACTTTAAAACCATTCAGTATTATAATTTAACCACATAAATTATTTTGATGAAAAAAGTTGTTTTTAATTAAAATATAGCGTGTTTTTACTATTCATCAAAATATGAAAGTCACCAAAATAATATGAAAAATATTTCCAAAGTAAATTTTTATTTCATGACTCCAAAAAAGAATTTTATTTTGTCAAATTGAACTTATAAAAATTTCAAAATTAGATTTAAAGTGGGTGCGCCATCAAAAGGCGGGAAAACTGTTTTTTTTTAATACTTATTTTACCCGAAAAATTTATTTTGTTCTTATACCATGTTCTATAAAATGTGTAAGATGAATAATAATGTTATAAAATTCAAAATTTAGTTCATACTATTCATAAAGGCTAGTTCATAATAATATTATAATAATATATTGTTGTTTAGTAAAACCCGGTATTGCGTACAACACACGCTATCGAGGAAGGCCGCGATTGCGTGTAATGCAAGCAAAGTCAAGGTTGCGTGTTGTGAAAGAATCCTTCATTGTTTCGTATAACAGAATCCAACCATATTTCATTTATTCATTGATTATATATATATATATTCTCAATGTTGCGTAGAATAACTATTATCAAAATTGTGTGTAACACGATCCCAGAATAGTGTTGCGTATACTGCAATCTAATACGGTGTTGCGTATAGCGCAAAGTAATCTAGGTGTAGCATACAACACAAGACCTTAATGAAATCATAAAAATATTTTTCATAAAATATCGGGGTGTTACAATAGTGATCATAGAGTCAAGCTATGTGGATGTTTTTTCAAGGCAGTATCTGGAGGAGGTGGTGAGACTTCCTGGTGTCCCAAGGATGATCATTTCTGATCAAGATCCCCATTTTACATCCATGGTGTGGATAAGTCTCTAGAAGTTTTTCAGTTCGTAGCTATATGACATAAAAACATTTCATCCACAGAAGGATGGTCAGATAGAGAAAACCATCTAGACTCTTGAAAACATGATGCTATTTTTTGTTGTAGATTTTGGAGGTTCATTGATGAGGGACTTACACTTGGTGGAGTTCACATACCAAAATAGTTTTCACTCCACCATCGATATAGATCCATTATACTCCTTTTAGGGTTGAACATGCCATTCTCCATTGAGCTGGTATGGGGTTGGAAATTCATCAATTCTAAGACTGGAACATGGGAAGAATATGACAGAGATGGTTCAGGTGATTCAAGAGAGGATAAAAGAAGTACATGATCGTCAGAAATCATATGTCAATCAATTTAAGAGACCATTTGAGTTTGTTTTTGGGGATCACATGTTTCATAAGGTGACTCCCCATTGTTGGCAGTGACAGTTTAGTCGTAGGAGTATGCTTTTTCCAAGATTTGTTGGTCCTTTTGAGTTTTTTTCTCTTGTTGGATTTATGGCGTATCAGATAGCACTTCCCCTATAGATAAGATATATAAAAGTTGTCATTCATGTGTCATATCTTCACCTTTATATTCATGATGACTCTCACATTATTTATGAGGGATAGATCGATGTTGATGATGATGAGACATTCAGAGAGTGGCTTCTATAGATCCAGGACCACAAAGAGAATGTGTTTTTTGGGTGTTCTATTCCCTGGGTTCGTGTCTTGTGAAACACAGTGGCATGGAGGAGAATACCTTGGAACGTGAGTCACATATACATTCTCAGTAATCCATGTTGTTTGATGTTTAACTCTTTTCATGTTAAAATAATAATAATTTTTTCTTTGTGGTTGTAGACATTTCATGTTTATGAGATGGAATCCATTGAATTCTTCTTGTGGCTTTATCTCCTTTGAGAGTTATCTCGATGGGTGGTTTTTCAGAACCCATATCTGTTTTCCATTAGGTGGGATTTTAATTCTAAGGGATTAATTTTTTTTGAGAGGTTTCTAATGTAATGGCCTAGACCTCTTCGGTCTATTACATTGTTGAAATCTGGTGTTTGAGGTGTTCTAGGAGTTCAAGACGACTAATTATAAACACTACCAAAATTATAGTTCATAAACACGGATTCCAAAACAGTTTCCTTCCAACATCACCGTCTATTTAATTTGTAAAAACTCACGTTCATGAATAGTGTTTCCAGAATGGTATGCTTCCAACACCAGCCTCTATTTCATTTTCCAAATTTCGAGTTCATGAAAAGTGTTTCCAAAATGTTAATATTCCAATTGCAACCTCTATTTTTTTTTCAAATTTTGATTTCATGAAAAATTTTTCTAGACCATTGAGGTTCTACCAGTTGAACGATATGAGTAGTTTTGATGGTTAACCGATTTGAACAGTACCACCGATAGATCGATGAGAACTGTGCCACTGGTAGAGCAATGAGAATATTTCCAATGGTAAAACAATGAGAACTATTCCATCGTTAGACAGATATGAACAGTACTACCTCTAGACCTAAGTAAGCAGTTCCAACTATAGACTTATGTGAGTAGTTCCAATGGTAGAACAATTTGAAAAGATCCAACAGTAGACTGATGTGAACTGTTCCAAAGGTAGATCCATGTGAACAATTCCAACTGTAGACTGATGTTAGTAGCGCCACTGGTAAACTGATGTTATGTATTTCAACAGTAAAAAAATGTGAACAGTTCCAATGGTAGACTATTGTGAACAATTCCAACAATAGACCGATTTAAAGTGTTCCAACGGTACACTGATGTGAACTGTTCCAAAAGTAGAACCATGTGAACAGTCCAATGGTAGACCGATGCGAACGGTACGACCGTTTGACTGATGTGGACAGTTCCAAAGGTTGAATGATGTGAACAATACCAATTTTAGACCCATGTCAATAGTTCCAATGGTAGACCGACTTGAACAATGCCACCAGAAGACAAATGTGAACAGTTGCAACGGTAGAACAATGTGAACCGTACCAATGCTAGACCGATGTTAACAGTTCCAATGGTAGACCGATGTGAATAGTTCAAATTGTAGAACCATGTGAATAGTCTAATGGTAGACCTATGTGAATAGTGATTCCCATCATTGAGACATTATATGAATAGTGTTTCATGAACTGCTTCTTTCCAACTATAGCCTTTTTTACTTTTCCAATTTTCTAGTTCATGAATAGTGTTTCCATCTTCCTACAGTTCTCCCATTTGACGTTTCATTTGATGTAAAATGAATTTAAGTACTTGTTTTAAGGGATATAAGGTTTAATAAAATCCCTTAACTTTTATATTAATTTTATAAAATCTCATGATTCTATGACTTGGTCAAACAATGTGGCATAGTGTGATCTTCTTTTAAAGGATAATCCAACATCTCTTAAATCGTTGCTTTGTAAAATCATCTAAAGGGACAATATATCTTCCTCCCTTGTTTTTTCTCTTTGTTCTCTAGTGTAAGATGATTGAACATCTCATTCCTTCCAAATAGAGTTTTGTGGTCCAACATTACTCATTGGATTGGTTGCCCTTGAATTTCATATTTTTGAAAGTTCACCTTCTGTTTTTTGAGCAACCAAGAACTATAGATCAATCATCGATATAAGGTATGATTTATCATTATTCTTTTCGGTTCATATCATTATTTTTTAATTTACATTTTTAGTGTTTCTATCTTTATGTTTCTAATGGACATTTCTTGGTTTTTTTATAGTGTGGGGGTGTCTTTGTATCCTCAGGAAGATGTAGTCCTCCAAAATAGGTGGCTGTGATCTATAATTTTAGTCTATTCAAAGAGCATCAGAAACCTTTTGTGGTAGGGGATTCTTAGCTTCTATATTCATTTAAGTGAAACTGTTGTGTTAGCATGTTTTATCCCACTGGATCATAATGGAATTGTCAAATTAAAAATTTTAACCGGATAAATAAATTATTATCGATCGTAGGTTTTAGAATCTTGTTTTTGTAGATAGTGTTATATCTATTCTTTCATTTCTTACATTTTTTTCTTGATATAAATTGGTAATGAATGTATAACAAAAATTTAATTGATAATTGTTTAGCTAAAGATAAAAAGGCATGTAGCTGAATCTGGTTATTGTTTTTTTTATTTTTATGTTATTCAAATTGATGTGGTAAGCATCATTAATCAAATTTTCATAGCTATAATTGCTTATTATTTAGACTACACATAGTTGTAACCTACATATAATAATTCGGTTAATTCTAAATTGATTAATGAACTGGCAGTTTGATTAGATGATAATTCCTCATAAGGTTGTTAGTTACCATCTTGATTGTAAAGGCCAAGAGCCTTACGCTTGGTGCATTGACAGCTCATTGTGTGCGATGGTTGGATTCCTTGTTTAAGGGCAAAGAGACCAATCGATATGATGCTTTTTTTGGTAATTATGTTTTTATGTGATCCTGGAAGGCTATTGTAATATGTGGGGGAAAGGGACTATTGGTTGAGGAAATAGTTGACCCCTAGAGTGGCGATATGCATTGGTTTATGCACGTAGGTGTTGAAGAGGACACAAAGATGATGGAATGGGTTGGATGTGAATGGCTAGTTACTTGCAGATTCTAGTTTGTCATTTCTATTCATTAATTTCCCACTACTCAAGGTAGCTAGTTTTCATACCCTTCTTCCAAAAGGGGAAATGATGCATGAGTTTTTCCTTATAGTTTATGTGTTTAGCTTCCCATGGAAGGATTTGTCTACGATCATGCTATAGGTGGTAAATACTCGACGGGTAGTTCACCTACTCACCATGTTGATCCCCTAATGTTTTGTAGATTAAAAGGATTTTTTAGAATCCCTGAGAATATGGACAAAAAAATTTCTAATAAATGACGTAGGATGTGATGTTAACCCATGGGGTTAGATCTTAGTGGGATGAAATGTTGTGGTTGAAATATTAAAGGAAAATTGAACTTTGGGTATGATAATAATGAAATAAAATTTGGAAATTGAAAATGGTTAATTAATGTTTAAGGAATTAATTAATATACAGTGTAACTGTTAAAAATGCAATGAAGTAATGTAATAAAAATCATTAAATGGTTTTGTGCTTATAGGATCCATAGACATAAAATTGGCAGTTGGAAGTCTGAGAATGGTTAGGTGAAATTTAGTCTAATAATTGGTTATTCCCATAGTGTTGTTTTGAGCGATAGTATACTCCTTAATTTTTGAGATTCTATACACTACACCACCCCATTAGTTGGGGAAACTTACAACCTGGGGATTATAAACCCTAGGGGGTGTTTTCTTCAAAATTCTGGTGCGAGGATGGATGGATGACTATGACCTTTAGCCCCGTTCTCTTATCTTGGTAGTTACTTCTTCTAGTAGGTACAATGGTTAGTTTTCCCCATATATATGTGTTGGGGGATGTAATTCCTTGTGGTTTTTAACACATAATATTCTAGATATAGTTACATATAGACTTCAATAAGTGTAATGTTTATAGGCTCTGGTGTCTTGAGGATCCTTATTTGTTTTTTGGGATGCAATGGCTTGAGGTATAATGCCCAATGTATGATGCAGGTTATGCGAGCTATGGTGGATCCCAAAAACTACCAGGTTACATTAATTATGTGGATGAGGTTGTTTTTTAGCACAAGGTGCATGTTGAGGTGGTTCAACCAAGTGTGTGTGGGAAATCCTTTTTTGTGAGAGATGGACTAGGACGTGCTCCATTAGGGAAAACCAGTAAACCAGTGGGGAAGTGGTAGTAGGGTATCCTGGATATTCTTTATTATATTATACACTCTTGTATGTAATGATTGTGCAGAGTATCCACGGTGAGGCTACGTGCATTTTATAACTATTTAGGTGATAAGTTTGTTTGACTTGTAGTTCACTCTCTATTAGCATGCTTTCTTTACAATTTCACGAGAGGCTCCGAGGAGGAACCTACTGAGTACACTGTTATACTGACCCGATGTATATATAAACTATTTTTCAGGTCACTTGGAGTATGTTGGAGGTCAAGTTAGTTTCTACTAGCACTGGGTTGTAGTATATGTTCAAGCTTGTCATTGCTATTGTTTTTTTGCTTTCATTTTCTTATTTGACGTTTTCCCCTTTCACATGTAGTAGTTTTCCATGCCATTATAGATGGGTTCTTGCGATTTATTTTATATTTTTGTCTTAGATGGAGTTGTTTACTATCTGTCTTACCTCTATCTTTTGTATGTGTTCTCATAGAGGTTAATTCCCACCATTTGTGTGTTTACTATACCCTCAGTGCTAGTCGCCATCCTGGGACTACTGGAGGCGGGACTCAGGGGTCATTATCTCTCTTCTCACATTGCCAGCCCATGAGTGGTACACCTTGTGAGGAGGGTTTCATGAAAGGCCTCACCTCTTTCCATATCATCTTTCATTAACATTACGTTATGGGTAATAAAATTACAATTACATATAAATAGTAATATCATACAAATTTTAAACCATATTTTTAATCATTAAGAGGAATTACTTCTATTTGAAGAGTTGTTAATGGTGATATATTGGTTTTGAAAATGATTAAGAATTATTTTTCTATACATGAGGCTATTTTAAACATGAATAATATATTTATGACCTTAATTACATAAGGTTTTATTTTGTGATTTCTTAATTTAATGATATGAGAATTGTTCATGAGGTGAATTATTATTCATTTCATTAAATTTCATATTTTTTTTCAAATCATGAAAATATGTTTCTTTGTTTATTGGCCTTCCACAAAGATCACATAATGAATTTTTAATTCATTACATAAATGGTTTCTATCTAAAAGAATAATAATTGTACATCACATCACCGATTTATCATTTTCATTCCCCACATATTCCCCTCACCCTAGTACTAATCAGACTAATCATCAGTGATTCTAACCAATATAGATTTATCCAAGTGGTTGTTAGATTCCTTTCATGGTTAGTTCTTCCATTTATGAATTCATGATCTTTAAAACATTCATTTATTCTTTTAATATTTATGTGGATGTTTTCTGTTTTGTGTTATTAGTGCCTATTTATTAGGATGTGATCTCCCTAAAACAATTATATATTCCTTTATGATATTCTCTCCTAGTGTTTGTTAAATTTTTGCATATGGTTTGATGAATGATATTCTTGAAGAATGTTTTGATATAATTTCTTTTATGACCCTTTTACTTTTGTAATTTTATTCTATGGTGTGAGAATAATGATTATACACTTAATTATTTCCACATTCATTCTCATTAAATTCATATTTTTTTAGATCATGTTATATGTGGTTTGTGACCCATTCTAAAGGATGGTAGATCAGTCTCTTTCATGTATTCTATAAATCATAGATTATCATTGTTCTATGAATGTTTTTATGTAGATTTTCATGATATTTGAAATGATTGAAATTTCTATGTGAAAATTATTTTTTGAGAAAAGGAGGTTTACCCTTGTTTTTGAAATATATTTATTCTCGAATAAGTAATAAATTTATTTTGAATTGAGTTTTGGAATAAATTATTTGAATATTAGTGTATTTATGAATTTTCATATGAAATGTAATAATCCTCTGAATTTGATTTAATATATTACACACAATGGATAGATAGGTAAATAGGTGAAATCTGTAATATTGGGAATCATCTCCTGTTATTGTAAGGGTTCTTTGTTTATATAGTGGACCTTTATTCCAATATTATAAAAACACTGGCTCTACAAAATTGATTCCAATTTTAGGTGGTTCCCTTCTTGGGGTGTTCCCATGTTCCATATTATTTAAATACTGGGATCTATGGACATGAGTGTGACGCATAAAATTATTTATATTGTGGTATGTGTCACCTAGCTTGCCTATCCCTATTTAATATTTGGTGTGTTTTCCATTTCATGTGTTCATTATACTACTTTTATATATGAAATTATATATGACTAGATAATTTTTACAGGTAGATTTAAATATTATTTGAAATTGTTTTACCTGGCATTGGGTTAGATCTATTGATATAGTGGAATATTTTTTTCTAGGATTTTGATATAAATTATTTTACCTATATATCATGAAATCTTTACGTATGATATTATTATACTAGTATTGGTTTATAAACCCATTTATGGAATTTCAATGTGGTATCTTTTTTATCCTTTTTAGCTTATATCATACACTCTCCCTTGGGGACGCACATACCATTAATTTCCACCAAATTAAATAAAGGGAATTGTCCCATATTGAGGTAGTGAGGTTTCTTTATAATGGGTATGGATAACATGTGGTAAGATAGTGCGATGTGGTCCACACATATCATAAGGATTGTTTTCATCCAATTATTTTAGACTTTCATTTTTTCACATATACATTTACTTATAATCAGGCTATATTTTTTTGATACTAACATTGGAGATCATTGGTTTTTAGAATTTTCCTTTTATAGGTATACTTTTTATATTCCATGAAAATTATTTAAGGTTTGTAAAAATAAACCAATTTTTTTCTATACATATGTTATATTCATCGGCCAATGGTGGTCTAGAATGTGCCTTAGGTTTGTCCATAGTCTCATTAAAATTTTTATTGGATAGTTATTGAAAATGGAATGGGAAACTTGATCCATTTATTTACATAGCAATAATAAGGGTTAGATTTTTTGATGATAGAAGGCCCATATCTTGCGAATATATGTTCCATAGTGATAGCTGAATGTAATTCCACTCAGAGAATAATAGTTTATTTACTCTCAAAACAAATGAATTTGATTATATGTTTTCCACATAAGCTACAACTCAATTAATGGGTCTACAAAAACTGTTGTTTAGTATTAAAGGTGATGTGGAATTATCAATTTTTATGATAAATACATTTATATGAATTTATCAATGAATTATATTTTATATTTGTGAAATAAGAAAGTGATTATAAGTTATCACTTCATCAATGTCATTGTATATATAAATCAAATAATTTTTTTAAAAAATATACTTAAGAGAAACATGAAATTTTTTACACCATGTAATTTTCTAAAGATTAATTTTAGAATGTATCATTTTTTAGATGTTCTACATCACTCTTATTATGGATTAGTTATGGTGTTTTATGCCACTTTACTAATTTATCATTTGATATTTTTTTCCATGAGGTATAAAACTCAAATAAAAAACCATAATATTTATCATCAAATGGATTTTAAAAAGGTGGAGATTTTAATATAATGGGAGTACCCTTTGATATATGTTTCTAAATATGGGATAATTTATTTAGTGATTTTCTCAATTTTTTCATGTTTAAATTATGTAAGATGCATGTGTGAACTATATTAATAGTTTGATTAAATTGTGTATCAGAATTTTATCTTTTAAAAACTCTTTCTGTAGATCTATTAAATTGATCACAAAATTTTGTGTTAATAATAAGCATGGATTAAAGAGATATTGATTGTAAGATATGATGATGAAGCATGTGTTGTTGAGATTATTAATTTTATTTAATCTCATGATTTAATATTTGATCAAATAGATTCATGAGATTCATTTGTGAAAAGAATGAAAAAAAACCATTGTTTTTATGGAAAACATGATTTTGTTATTAAAAGTTCATATTTTCTACACTGATTTCACTCAATTTGGATTTGAATATTTTCATGAAATTTAATTTATTAGATCTGTGACTAACAAAGATATTTCTTTTCCATTGATGGAAAAATAATAAATATTGGGAGATTGTTGAGACCAAATAATATATTAATGAACTTCTATGAAGAATATAATCATTAGGGTTATTTCTATTAGAATGGGATATTGGTTCTTTTATTTTAGATTAAATATGTTATTATATAATATAGTATTCATATATGGAATATATAACATAAAGGAAAATGTTTTTATTTTTTAAGTAATTGATACCATTTACAATAACTAATTCATATTCAATATGATTTTTTTAGTTGATGGCCTTATGGATATTTATATTAGTTTATAAATATTTTATATAAAATTTAATGTCACTCTTTTATTTTCGGTTGATTTTTAGTACATTAATTTATGCTGATAAAAAGATAATGTAAATCATCTTATGAGGTAATTTATTTTACCATTAAGATATTTTGGACTAATCAGATATATTAGTTACATGTTAGTGGTTTGTTTCATTTAAAAAAATTCAGTTACACATAAGTGATATAATTCTTGTAAGAAAAATCAATGAAATGTATGAAAATAAATATACATGTATAATATTTGTGTCACATAAGACATTGTTTGATATGATTATTAAAGGTTTTAAGAAAATTAATTGTAGTGTATTATATTGTTACACTTTAAATCATTGTAGATTACTTCATGTCATATTATTATGGCTCCTTAGTATAATTTATATAATTAATGCGATACTTCGTTGGATGGTATCAATGCTTTATATTTCATTTAATTTATTTAATGCATAATCATATATTATTAGATTATGCCAAACTATATCATTTCGTATTAAATGACATTATTTAAATTCATGATTCTTTTGGGAATAAAGATGACGCTAAAAAAGTGGAAACACATCACAAATCTATTTAAAGATAAATATAAAAAAATATTGGTGTTCTGATATGATTATCATTTAACAAATAACATTAACTATAAATTCTACTTTAGTTTTGATATTTTATTAAAAGTAATTATTACATGTGGAGATTCAAGTATATTACAAATATATTATCATGGAATAGAAATATCCATGTCATTAACAAATTCTAACTCAAAATTAACTATTGATATTATAAAGATAGCTAATTCTAAAGGACGGAGATGTTCGGGTGATATTATAATTTATACATATCTGTAAAGATATATTTATCAGTGGAGAATAAAAAATATAGTTGTAAAAACATAAAAGTAATATTATTTGAGTATTTCATGGAGTTCAAATAATGGAGGGATAGGGAGATCAAATAATTTTTTTCTGTCATTAATTTGATGAAATTCAATCATAATGGATTTCCCCCATTAGTGTATTCATATAGACTTTGACCAAATTTTTTTTGAGATATCTTAATACTATATATTAATAGAAGGAGAATAAGAATCAACATAGATGGAAACATGATAAATATTTACATGAGGAAGGCATATCATAAATAACCAAAAAATTAATCTTATAAAGTGGAAGATGATTTTTTTGGGAAAATTATCATAGAATAGTCAACAAACAATAAAAAGTGTGTTTGAAGGATATACCTATATATTTTTTACCCACATGATGGTTCTAGTGTTTGTTGTGGTAAATGAGGAATCTATATCACAAAATTCCCTAGACATCTCACATTCGTAATTGAACATTGTAATTCTGTTTTGTTCTATTGTGTTGGAGTGTGATTGAGAATGACATCATTATATATAACTAAATAATAAAAAAATGGTGGATTTTATTTTTAAAGATACATAAAAAGAACTATGATCGCTACTTAACACCCCTATTAGAGGTATCTTATGAATATTACTAGTGTTTCTTCATAACTCTAATCTAATCCCTCGTTATTGAGTATATTTATGGTCATGTGGTGGGTTTGTTTAACTAAAATGCGATTACATTTCCACTAAAAATTAATTACATTTGGAAACTCAATGAAATATTTATGATGTGTATGGACAAACCTAGAAACTAAATAGTTGATATATTTTTTTAGATGAATTATAAGTGATTTACTAATTGGTATAAATGACATGTGATGAATTCATAAATATTGATTTGTTATTAAATGGAAAATTGAGAATGAGTGAGTTATGATCCATTTATTTTGGTTTACATTGATGCATTTGATAATGTGATTTTATTCTAATACCCTAATTTGTATGATAAATCATATGTTAAATTGTATAATAATAAATGTGTTTGATACAAATCATGTTGGATCAATTAATATATTGAGTGATACTAACACTCTGTTAGTAGTCACACTTTTATTATTATGATGAAATATTTAATCATAATAAATTTCAATTCTTCAAAGTCGCACATGGTAACTGAAATGTATTTGACAATACAGAAATTCTTTATTACAATGTATATTTTTAAAACTATTAGTGTTACTTAATAATTTATCCAAAATGATTTTTTAATATACTTAATGAATTTTTTATATAGTTTCACAATATTTTAACATGATGTGACATAACATGAAATATCCATATAATCAAGGAGTATTTCAAAAACAACAACAGAATATAATATATATTAACTATGGATTTATATAATATATTGTTTTATAGTATTAAATATTATTGTGTTATTTGGTATATATATCATTAATTATGTAATATCATATAGAGAAGTAACCATACATTGATATTTATCACAATATACGATAATAAATTATCAAAACCAATGATAATTGTGATGATATCATGTATTGTTAGAAATTTCATCCTCAATCATTTCATATTTAAATATATCTATCATATATTTTCCTTAATGTTATAATATGATAATTTTGGATTTTAAAGGAATCATAATGATTAGTTAAATGAAGAATATTCATATCCTGCATGATTAATGTAATTTAATTTAATTTTATTAATATTTAAAAAATATAAAATGTTTTAAAAACACACAAACCTTCCATTAGAGAGAGATTCCAAGGATTAGAATAAATTTTAAATCAAACCAATATGTTAGATAATGAATTTCACATGACCCAAAGGAGATCATGGTGAGAAATTTATTCCTTAATATTACTCTCTATTTATTCCTTTCTTCCATTTTTAAATAGAGGATATACCAAACATTGGTATAGATAAAAAATATATATTTTTGATGAATCATTTATCCTTTGGATACTTGTTGAAATTGGTGTCTTATAAGTGATTAAAAATATTATTATATTTATATAATAATATGATGATTTATATAAGGAAAGAGTGTGTTTATAAGTAAAATAAAGATTTAAGTTGAAATTTCTAGTATTAAATGAACCATTCCATGGGTTTCACTTCATTACAACTTTATTTACCTTCATTTAATAAATTTTGGTTCTTAATTTATGGTTTATTTAATGTTTTATATAATTTAGTGAGCTATTATGAATTATAAAGAGTAACACTACATCGAATGATTCAGATTAGTGACATGATTTGTGTAAAAGGTTTTTTGATTATACAGTTGTGTTGAAAAGTTTTTGTATACTACTATTTTGTATAGGTGTAAAACAATATCTGATCGAACAATATCGATTGAAATTCATTGAATTGTAAAATTAGGAAAATGGTTTAATCCCATGGTGTTTTTGTTACATATGAAAATAATGGATTCGATTGTACAATTTTATATTTTTTTAGTATATTTTTATTTTTTGAAGGAAAATGGTTAGTTTGATTATCATTAGATACTAATATATGCTCCACTTTTTCATAATTAGGGTTAACCACCAAAATACATGATGTAGTTTAGGAAACCATGTTCTTGTTTCTGATATTATAATTTAAGTATATATTTAGATTTTATAGTCCGTATTAATATGTATTTTGATAATAATTGGGTTTCTCTATATATCCAATAAAACTATAATTGAGACATTGTGTTCGCTTGGGTGTATCTTTTATTTCGTCTTATTTTTAAATAAAATCCAATATTTATAAGGTATTATTCTTCCTAATTCATCATTAATTATTCTATATGGTCATCTATATGGCCATTTTTTTAATATACTAGTGGATTGATATTTATTAGTTATAGAAACATTGGTCAGTACCTATTGGAATGATGAGACATGATTATTGAGTTTATTACTCAATCTATAAATTGAGGTATTAGATTTTGAGAACTCTATTATAATATACTAAATAATTTTTTTATTCTTTTCTTATATGTTAGTGGGATATTATATTGTGTGGCATAGAATATAAAGAAATTAATTTTATGTTTAAGATGTGTATTGGAATTTGATTGAATAAAAATGGATTAATTAATTATGTGGAAGGTTGATAATGATGGTAAGACAAAGGAAAAACGTCTTATCTTATAAAATGAATAAAATGGAAATAAAAAATGAATATTATATTAAAGAATAAGTGAGTTTTAGTGATTAATATTTTTATTTGTCTTTATTATTTCACATTGTTTGGATAATGATTTTTTTACTTTTGTAAGAGGATAAAAATTTATTTGTTTGTTCTAATATATCCATTCATGAACATTCTGTTAAAAATGAATGTTTAAAGACAAACATTAAAAATTTACTCAAGGAATTTGGATAGTAATAGAAATTATATTATCATAAAACAATTATAAGTGATCCCTAGATAACATAAACAAATATGTGTGTTCTATAAAACACATATTCTTTCCTTCCATTGAATTTTAATCATCGTATAGATGGATTTATTTCATTCAAACTACCTATTTTATGTTAGTTCTGAATTTTTTCTAATTATATTTACAAATATTTATATTGTATGATAGTTTTCCAATTTTTTATTATATTACAGTGTTATAAAGTAATATATATTATAGTAAGATAAAAATTTGATTCTCCGAGAAGTCATGAAAATGAACAACTGAAAATGAACCTCATTTCATAGAAGGCTACATCAGCTATTATTATATAAATCATCAATTTTTATTAATAATATATATGACAATATTCTATTTTATTCAACACCAATGAATAAATGGTCAAATTTCTAGATGAACATGTATGAAGGAAGAAAAAGTCATGATATGTAGATAATTTATTTTGATAGATCACTATTATCATTGTAGAAATGTGGATAGTTGGATTTCATAATCCTTTTATAACATTATCAAATAATTTTTTTCATACATATCTGATTTTCATGATAATCTAGTACAAGTTTAGTTTAGGGCCTAAATATTTCAGCAAACACATTATACATATTAAGAAAAATTTATCCTAAAGGATATGAATCTACATGAATTCTGTCATTTTCATGACAAGTTATGTTTCATATGAATTACATTTCTTGATTGATGTCTTCTAGAAAAAAATATTGGGGATAAAAATTGATTTTAATTATGGTTTCTTATTTTTTTCTCAATTTCAATTTCATAACAATATTATTTAGTCTAATTATATAGAGTTTGGATTAATGATAATTTCCTTCATTAAATTAGATCATGATGACACCCCACATTGTGTTGTTATATTTAATAGTGAATTTTAAACCCCTATATAAATTAAAAACCTCTATAATAAAAAATCCACAATAATGACAAATATGTAGATTTAAAATTATTTCAAGGAGGGTCTCTCCATATATGTGCTATAAGGAAGAGAACTACATTGAAAATTACCATGTTGTACCTACTATGGATTCCTTATCCCCTATCATTTTGTGGATGATACGTTGTCACAAAATATTTGTGTAATGTCTATGAAAGAACATACTTAAGGGAGTTTATTTGAATCATTTATTTAAATTTTTTATTATTAATAAAATATTATTATCCATTATTTTGTTTTAATTTTTTAAATATTTTCTCTCTTGGAAGTAAGAATATTTTTTATGTTTAATATTTTCTCGAATATGAAGATGATACTCGATGGGAATTTATCAGAGATCATATATTTGGGAAGAAACATGGAATATGTTTGTTGGTGGATATCTTTTTCGTTGTATATTAGAAATATTTTACTGATTTGTATTTATTTGTAAATGTTTTTGGAGTTTTATGGTATTATGATTTATTTAAATCACAACCATTATATATTTTTTTACCAATCAGGTAATCAATTTTATATTCAAATATAAAGAAGTATATAATTTTTATAGCTATTCATTCCTTGTAAATTGATTTTAAATTTTATTTGATTTTTTATTAAATATAAATCTCATGGTATGATCAGATTCCAATTATATTATTATTATCAGGAGAAGATTATATTCCTTTTTTTCCTATCCAAGGATCTAAGAGGATAATATGTGTTAATGTGATAATGTAATGATTTTATAAATACCATTCAAAACCCCATTAGGATAACCTGAATATTTTATTCCTTTAAACCATAATGATTAAGAATTTTCTATTTAGACATAATTTTTTTTATCTAAATCCTATCCACTATAATCATAAAATATATTCGTTTAAATATTTACGGGGGTATTAGGGAATAAATCTTCTCTTATCGATTTAATTTAAATATGATTTATTAAGAGGATATTCCATGTGAATTATATTGGAAATATGAAGTGTAGTGCACCATTAATTATTAAGAAAACATGGTAGCTCACTTTATTTTAAAATATTCTAAAAAAAGATAAATATGAGTCATGAGGATTTGTATTTTTTATTGTGTATGTTTATATTGTATTGATAGAAAATGAAAAAGGAAAGGGAACAAATAGAAAATACTGATTCAGAAATAAATCTGATAAATATAAAATTTAAGTGAAATAAAACTAATGATATAGGAAAAAATATTTTATTAATAGAAGGTACAGAAAAAATGAAGAAAATTAGAGAGAGAACATAAAGAGGATGAAAAGTGAAAAAAAATTGTTTTTAAAAACAGAATAGAATAAAATTAAATATATAAGATAAAAGTGAATTTAATTAGTCACATGATGTGTGAAATAATAATAATCATATTTACCAAAGTTATATCTCAATAATAATGAATTTGTATAATATAATATTTGATGATGATTATGAAATTCCGGTTTAGAAATATTATTCATAGATGTATTTTAATACTTTTTAAATAATTACATTTCATTTTATTGTATTTGAAAAATCACTTCATTGTCATTGGGTTTTAAACTATTTATGACTATTCATTCTAAAACATACACCACTGTCAAACTAAAAGGTCATGATTGCAAGTATAATGAAATTTTATTTAGTACTTTATCTAAATTATAATCCAATTATATTAATATTATTTCCTTAATGTCATAAAATGATTTTTTGTTTAAATTATCCTAATAAGTTGAAATATATAATTCTCAGAAATGAATGAAAATAACATCCATTGTAAAACTAAATTTTTTGAATATGATTATATTATTATAACATTGAATGAAGATAATCAATATAAGAATAAATGTGTTCACCCACTCCTTGAATTTAATCAAAAATTGATAGTCTAGTCATTATCTAGGGTTACAATAAAATGAATTTTAATTTAGTTATGAAATGTTAAGGACACATAAAAAGGCCAATATCAATGAGGACCACTATTATCAACTATTCCTATATCTGTAGTTTTATTTATTAACTAAATATAATAATACTTTAAAATATAATAGTATAATTGAATTAAATAAATGAATATGTAATATATTTTGGAAGGAATTAAATTCAATCAAAAATGTTACTGAGAAAACTATTATCCTCATAAGTTCACCATGGTTTTAATATAAATGTTATATATAAAAATTTCTCTTACTATCCTTATTTAGTGAATAATTCTTCATTAGTCTTTGAAAAAAAATCCCTTTTTAAAATATGATTATCATACACTGTAAACTCAAAAATTTGACAATGACTCTACCTGAATATTTATTTATAATCATATCCACATGAAAAAAAAATCATAACCAAATACCATTATTATAAATAACTAAAATTATAATATATTAAATAATATAGATAAATTACATTGGCTAGATACAAAGAGGTATTCATATATAAAAATCAGTTTAATTGTGTATATAATGCCCCCAATGAACATTTTAATAACAAATAATGACATAATAAAATCTAAACATGTATTAATTGGATTACATCCATTAAAAAATAAATTAAAATTAATTCTCCATCAAATGAGATATGATATCATTGTATAATAGATAATAAAACACATGCTTTAGTTTGACATAATGTATACATAATATATAATCACAAGTAATCCCGTATTGGAAACAGGTTTTTCCATAGAATCAGTGTTGTATTAATTATCCTGAAATAAACCAATCTGAATATTATCACATGAAATCTTTGTCTGCCTACATAGAATAAAAATATCAATTTTCTCATCTTTATTATTACCCCTAACAACTTTAGTATAGTCATGTTCTTAATTTATTTTTCACATAAATTGTTATTTATTCCCTAAATAAAATATATCTTGGATTATCCCTAGATTGTCAATAGATATCCCTCATTTTACACTCCATAAATACTTTTCATTTACATCCAAATTTTTAGATTCATATAGAATCTTCAGTTATCTTCTCTCATAATATTAAATCATTCTCAAGCATTTAATCTCAAATTGTAAAATATGTAATAGGTGAATCAAATGGGTGGTAGTTATCATCCTCTATAACATAACTCATATACTGAATATAAGTGTATCAAAACTACTTATTTATATATCTGATATAATTTACATAAGACCTTTGTATAATCCCACTGAACATCATTTCCACACGAACTCACATCACCTAAATAGTAATTCAACATCCTTAAATATCTATAACTCTAAGAGGAAAAAATATAAACATATAGTTGGATATGTCATAAAAAATAACATTAACAAATAAAAAACATGATAAATAATGACTGATTGAAGCTCCATTAATTATCTACAACACATATCCCAACACGTTAACTTTTATATCAATAATAGTTATCCTATATGAAACCCTATCAAGGGTTCATATGAATATTTTAGAAGTTTACTCAAAATATTCTAGTTTTGACATTAGAGTTTAATTTCCTAAAATCATAGATCTATAGATAAGGTATTATGATAGCTAATTTTACATTTTAGAATAAGATGAAGGGATAATAAATCATTTAGAAACATACCAACATTGCCATCTTTAAGAATAATGAATTAAATCCTAATTGGGCACCCCACATTCTATAATCATCAAAATTTACTCTAATAATCAATGAATAAAATTCCATATTAAAAGGGAATTAAAATATGGGATAGAATAATTTTAATTATACATATACAATTTACATTCTATTATTATTTATAATTTATTTTTTTGTAAAAAATTTCATTATTTTAATCATGAATCTATCAAGGTATTTCCAATTGAAAATCATGAAGCAGCATAGAAGTAATGATCATAATTACTAATTATTATAGGATTAATTGATTTGAATTATTATTCAACTTATAATTTATTATGTTATAATTTATTTTAGATTTAGATTTATTATATTTGGGAATAATATTTTGTGCATTGAAAATCATTTGTGTTCTAGATCTATGGTGATATGTGATTCAAATTAACTGGTTACCCTTTTGTATTGTGGTGGTTAATGAATTTAGTTTTGTATTTATTTTTAATTATTTTTTCCCAAAACATGTTTATATTCTTATATAGGTATGCGTGTAAGATGAGGATATTAAAAATTCTATATATATAGTCTTTTAATTTGATTTTGTGAAAACTGAGGTTTTTTACTGTGCTATTTCTATAAAATATTTTATTTACATCACATTGTTGAATTTTTATAACAATATATTAAAGGTTCATGATATTTTTGTTAAAGGGATATGATATTCCAAAATTTATACATAGTTAAAAGAGATATGAGGTCTTCCCTAATATAGATGTAGTTTGATGAGGTATTTACTATTTCATCTAAATATGTTATTTTTATTATTATTCTATGACAATATAGTTTTTTTGGTAATAATTGGTGCCTAATTCTAGTATAGGTAGTTGTGGTTTTGGATACTAAAAATGGTTGCGTGGACATCATAAATCAATGATAATGATTTAATTGTGTTATTAATTTCATGTTTTTTATAATTAAATGAATAATATTTACAGGTTTCATTTCTGATAAACTCTTCGTTAAGTATTTATTTTGTGTTAACATATTGTGTATTTAAGGGTTATAGTGGAAGTTTTTTGATTATGTAGATTTTGATAATGGGATATTCATAGAGATGGTTTTATAGGATTTGGAAAATAACTAATGATTTTTAATTTGTAATATACTATTTAATGTTTAATTATTTCTTATGGAATAACATAGATGTCGAGTAACATAATATAAAGAAATAAATGTTTTTTAATACTGAGTGAACCCGTATTATCATGTAACTATATCATTGGGACATGTGGGTGATAAGATTTATAGCAAAGTTAGTAAGAATTTAATTTACTTTTTTATTTTCCTGACTTCATATAAATATATAATTTTCAAATTATGAATTTTGACTTGTTCTGATGGAGGTTTTCATATGACATGTGTTGTGATGTATGTCAGCCTCAATGAATAATAAGATAATGTTCCATATTCGTCTTTAATATTGTTATAATTTTAATATAGAGAAACCCACAGTTCATACTTGTATACTCACCCATATTTTTTCGAACAATTTTTACTTATTTTACAGTGATTTATATGATTTAATAGACCATAAAAATATTGTAACATGGTGAATGGGGGATATTGGAAGAGTGTTTTTATATTAGGACATGTTTGTCTTAGTATTATCCTTTTATTTTTAGATAATAATACATAAATAATTTTATTTTTTTGGGACATTGGTTATTTCATATATATCTTTAGGATCGAATTTATTTATATACATTATTTTCATGGATCGAAGGGAAATGCATATTTTAATGCATTTCAGATGAATTGGGCATCTGTCTTACACTTAAAACCTAATAGAGGTGGAATTTAGGATTTACCAATGTCTTAACAACTAACATAGGAGGATTTTAATAAATTCAATTAATATAGTTATAAATTCACAATATTTTAATAATTTACTATTTCATGGTTTATAGAATCATGTATAAGGTGGTACTATAGAATGATAATTCTATATATATTTTTTATTTGATAATAGGTTGAGTGTTCAAATGAATTTTTAACTCATTCTTTGTTAAAAATAATACAATTTTTTTTTCATCTTTGAAAAACACAAACATGTATTTAATTATTTTTATGGGGGCATAGTTTTTCTTTCTTTTTTATAATTTGTGAATAATAAAACACAAAAATTGTGTTTGTACACTTAGTTTTGATAACAACCCCATTATATATTGGTACCATATTACAATCTGAATTCATTGTCTAATTATGAACACATGAAGAGTAATATTGGGGTCAATTTTTTATATAATGGGATCATTGAGAATATTAAAGGATTTAATTTAAAATAAGAACTTGCGTTTATTGCATAAGAACTAAATTTGGTCTTTATAGCTAAAAAATTAAAAAAAAATTAAAATGGGAACGTGTAATATATCATAGGGCCAATAAGGGTCTACTTATTGAGTTTTATTTTCTATAAATAATTATTATATGATTATTGTATTTTTTACTAAATTGTATGTACAAGAGGTATTGAGAATAATATATAATTATAGGACAATTATCACATGTATTGTGATTTGTATTATGGAATTTTGTTGATATTGAAGTAGTATTAGTGTGAAAACCAATATATTCCATGTATAGAGATGTATGTTTTATTTATTTTATGACAGAAATTAATTTTAATAGTGAGGTGTAGTGAGATAGTGAAAATATTTCTCCAATGGATGATTGTCAAAGGGTTGACCTTGTAGAGGATATGGTTTAAAGGATTACCTTACACATATTTCTGTGACAAAAAAAAACATAAGTATGGAGAATCTATTTCTAATAAATAAATTTATGAGCGGAGGAATTGTTGATATACCTTTATCATATTTAATCAGTATAAGAAAATATTAATTTATTAGGATTATATTTTTTTTAATAATGTATAGTGGTAGTAGTGAAACCAAAATTTGGGTCTTCAGGTTGTATCAATAGTAATATAGGGTCTATTTTATATTGAATTATGTGAGTAAATATATTATTATAATCATTTTCTAGAGTAATTGTATGAGATAATATCTATTTATAAAATGACTTAAACTATAGAAGATAAATGTATGTAGTTCATATTCCTTTTATGATGCTACTGATAAATTTTGGTAAATGAAATGTAGATATATCTCAAATTTGAATGGTGATATGACCTAATATCCTTTGTTTGGATTGTTTTACGACCATTAAAATTTATATCAATGTTTTTAGAAAAGAAAAGGTATTTTGGAATGAATATACATGTATAAGTGGTGTAATATGTTTTTACAGATGGTAGTGGTTGGTTCATCAATGATCTCAGTGATTGTTCAATTCATTTACAAGGTGGAAACATTGAATCAATAATTCATAACTCATAGGAGATATGAGTTAACATCTTATAGGCATTTGATGTGATGTGTTTTATTATAAATTTTCATATATAAGTAATAAAATATACTATTTCTATATTATTAGGGTGGTCAACATGGGATAAACCTTTTTTTTGATTATGGATTAGACACCTTAATAAACGTACCCTCCACCTTTTCCATTTTAGTATCCTTAGGAATATATCTTTATATAACTGTTTTAGAAGTTGTGTTGGTAGATTAAAAATAAGAAATATACACCATCATTCAAGAATTGGGTTTGATCAAAGATGATGAGGGTATAAAGAAAACATGATATGAAGGTAGATGTGTCATATTTTTCTTCATGAATCTTAAGTGAATATTTTATAATTTTATATAGTAAATTATATTTTTATTAGTGAATTAATTAAAGGTATATTGTTAAATATAAAAATGATTTTCCGATAACATGACTTATTATATATAGTAGTGGTTTGGTTAAAATTAATATATTTGGACCATGGCAGTGAAGTTGTGAGAGAAGAAAATAATATGAGATAATACATTTTATTATTACATATGATACAATGAAATAAAATAAGTAACATGGATTAATTAGATTTAAGTGGATTATATAGTAGTTTATATTAGGGAATTAATAAATAAAATGTTGTAGAACATGATAATATGATGTTTTACATGAGAGATATTCACTAAAAAGATTGAAATATTTTTATTCAAAAATAACTAATCAATAAATTTAATGTGCAGTGATTTATGCAGCTATTATAGAGATTAAAAAGTTTCCAAAAATTTTGAGTGCATTTTTATGATTTATTCCTTAATTATATTATGAATATTGAACTGTGGTTAATGAAGGAGTATTTTATAACACCTTATCAATGGTAATCATTTATATTAATGGTTTTATATGAGATAAAATCTATTATGATTATGTTATTTAGGATTCAAATCGATGACTTGTGGTATATGGGTTTTAGTTACCCCATTGGGTATATATATTCACCTTTGGTATTATTTAATAAGAAATATAGTCTATTTTTATGTCCATATCAATTATTGGTGTTCAAATGATGTTTTTGTAAATAATTATTATAATTTATCAATATTAATGAAATTTGTATTACATAAATGGAGACAAGTGGGTTTTTGAATATATACATGTGGTTGTTGTAACTTCTAATTAGGGTAAAATATATTGATATTGAAAACCGTAATTTGATTTTTATCTTTGAAACATTCAGTACAACATGATCCCGTTTGGTTTTATCATTCTAAGGAACACATATAATTATTAAGCATGTGTTTTATGTTTTTTAAATTATTTTTTAGATTCATTGGATGATTTTGAAAAATTGGTCAATTTTTTTAATATTAGGTTTAGATGATCTGATATATATGGATTTGTTTCATTTTTAGTTAAGAATACTATGAAATACCTCTTTGTTGAAAAGTATATTAAAGAATACTGAAAAAACCTTATCTTTGAGATCCTCAACATGTTAGGGTTGAATCAATCTTGGTTGGAGTGTAATTTTGGGAATGAAAATACTAAACATCAATAGTTAATATTGAATAGATAATATGTTGAATTTTTTTAAATTTATACTTAAATTATCAAAAGGAAAGAATCTCTATTTTATTGTTAATACAAACTAGAGTTTTTTAATATATTTTTTGAGACATATAATGATATTAGTAAATGGGTAAAAGTATCATTGTGATAAACAAAATGCCTTGAAGAATAAATATAATATTTGTTTAATGTCTAAATAAGAAATGAATAATATGTATTTTTTTCATTATATAAGGGCCATAATGAAAATAAATTAGTCTAGAAAACTTGAAATTAAGGTTTCTTACTGAAAATTAAAAAATTCACATATCCTCACTGTAATTCCAATGAATAAATTCAAATCAATATGGAATGAATAAATTTTATTCACAGAAAACACTATTATCGTATAATGTTTTTAATGGATTCATAAGTGTCATTTGGATGATCATTAATGTCTTATATTTTGGAATGAAAATTATTGGATATGGTATCTCGATATCATAATTAACTATATAAAAATATTACCTGTTTTAGGAAATATATGGTTTATAGGGATTCATTCATGATGATGATGATGATGTTTTAAAATATAATGCACACCAAAATGATTCAGATGAACATTATAATTATATATACTTGTTTTGGTTATAAAAAATATAATATGATGAATTCCCTATGATAATGAAGATCACTCCATAATTTAGTCTATAGAAAAAATATATAGAATGAAATGGTTATTTAATTTGACATGTTTCTAAACGATGATTCTTCCACTACATGTTTTTGGGATGACATGGAAATTATCTGCACAAATATTTTATTCAAAATATGAAATATTTATAATTGGGGTAACTTTATGAATGATTAATAACTAATCTTTTGGATATATTTTATATGTCATTAATAAGTGAGTTTGGATGAAAAAAAGTTGTAAAATTAAATAAATCAGATTAATGTGTTTTCATATTAAATGTATGAAAATAATTTCCATGTGAGATTCCACTATTATTATTACTAAAGTAAAATAATAATACACTATCAACAAATTGTGTGACGTATGATGATTTTATAATTTTAAAGAAACTATATATAGAAAGAAAGGCATTTATAAAAAATATAATGATATTGAGTTTTTGTTTGAGTCTTGATAAAGACCATTCAAATATGTTATTCATTAATTTTCATTTTTGAATATGACCATATATTGATGCTAGAATGACCTATAGAATGATGTGGATCTACATAGTTTCAGTAAATATCATAACTCAAATAACTTTTAACTAGTTTCTTAAAATATGAAACTTTTAAAATATAAATTGAATCACTTCATGAAGATATGAACCTACTAGTAGTCGTGGAAACTTATATAATTTATCGATTCATATATTATATTGGAAAACACAATTTTTTTAGAATAATATTAGTCCATATTGATAATAATTACAAATAAATATTGTTACTCTTAGTGGATACTTGGCAATGGAAACTAAATAATGGAGATCTAAATTTATTAATATATGTTATCTACAAAGATAGATTTACTAAATCAATAAGAATAATCAAAATGGAAGGGTAAATAAATTAACCGTCATTCAATTTAAATAACTTGATTAACATTATCAATATGGATAAGTAAATATTTGAAAACACAAACCATTATATTAGTAATCTGAAAATTTATTTAATAGAGCGATATTATCAATGAAAGAATATCATGGATAATAATAATAAAATTATAAGTAAAGTAAATGAATAATTATAAGACTTAATTATCTTCAGTATCATGAAAACCTCCATGGTCAAGACCTTTTTCATGATATTTTAAAAATAATGGGTAGGAATATATTCAAAACCCATTTAACTAAAGATATCCAATTTTTTTTGTCTCATGAGACTACATGACGCATCAATAAAAAATATATAGCAAAGCCCCACCAATATTTTCATGTCGAATCATTCCTCGTATATTGAATAATCAATTTCATTTAGGAATTATTTTCCTCTAAATTATATATTTATGGATTAAATAAGGAATACATATTATAATTATTTCGTACATCAATCATATAAATATAAATGTAAGACACCATATGTAGAAATATTGAATGGTTTATGGAATAATTTTATCCATGATAAATAATCTCAAATTTTAGGGGAAAATGTTCCTCCAATCATCATTAGAAAGTGAATAATAAATATAAATGTTAATGAAATAAATGAATCATGGTAGATAATTTTAATACTCTCATTATTAAAAATAATCATAAACAACCCATATTAAGGATAATAATTTATGATTATAAGGTATCGCCAATGGTTTAAATAAAAACTATAGGTTTGTTAGCATTGATGAATATAAATACCCAAAAAAATTATTATGAGAAATTATTGAGGGATATGTATGTTTCATTTAAAAGATAATCTATTAAAACTAAATGTATAAAATAAATTTTGAATCTAAATTTTTAAAAAATTATCATTAACATTTATAAAGTAATTTTTAAAATATTTACTGGTCACAATGAATAAAAATTCCGTACATGTAAATAATGTTAATACAAATTATTCTATCACTTTCTCTGTAAAATCCAAATGGTTATTTTTAAAAAAAATAATATTAATATTCCATTAAATTAATTATAATATAACAAATCATATTTTAATTAATTTTTAAAAAATAATTTTGAAAAATTTATAAAGTGATATGAAGCCTTTTTAGAAAACATAGTTTTAGATAAAATATGATTTTTGACCAAATAGAGAAATAATGTAATATATAAAAAAATAATATGTACAAGAAATGGATTTAATAGACAATGATCTGATAATTTCATTCAATGAAAACACAATTAAATACAATCATGATTAAAAGGACATTGTGGAAGAAACTCTAAAATAAACAGAGCATTGAATTGAGGATTAATAAACGGATAAATTATGTTTTTAAAAATCTAATTCCACCAAAACTTTTAAATAAAAATTTATATAATAATTTTTATTGAACATATAATTAATGAAAACAAAATAAAACTAAGAGGTTATAGTGCATAATGAAACTAAATTATGTTATTAAATTTATTACCACTAGGTAATTTAGAAGTCAAATCCACTTAGATAAAATAATTGAATTGGAAACATAAAATAAAATTTCTTTTCAAGAATTACTAACATTAAACATTAAATAGAAAGTATATACACTATATAAAAGTTTTACATTGAGACAATTAAAATATAGCTCAACGAATTAAATTGAGACAAATTTCTATTCAACTTTGTAATGTTCATTTAAAATCTACAAAGATGAAATAATTAATATTGAAACATAAAAAAAATGAATAATGAATTAGTCATTATATTACTGGTAAAATTAGTAGTGTATAGAGAATATAAATAAATTAGGTGAACATGATTAAAATATTCCATAATATTGGGAAATAGAGACACAATCCCTTATAACTTGGTAATAGTCATTTTAAATCCTATTATATTTAATAATTCGTATTTGAACATTAAAGAACATAAAATATGATAGATTAAAATTATTACATGAAAAATGGGTATTATTTACACCTTATAAAATAAATATGTTCACAATAATAAAATTTACATCAATGTAGGGAAACTGAGAAGAAGTCCCCGACCTAACATTTTCTTTTATAAGAACATGATTCATCCTAATTGATAAATATTTTAAGATAGATATTATCATATAAAACAAACATATTTATTTTTAAAATATAGTATTAATCATATTATAAAGATATATCATGTATTTCCCAATAATAATACATTATGTTCATTACTTAGGGTATCAATTTACTTTCATTCTCACTCCATGATTATCAAGAATGTTATGGTATTTTTGAATATTTTATTTTTTCTTAATATCCCAAATGATATTAATTTTTGAAATATCATTTCATATAATTATTTACATTTTCAGAGTTATTATTTAAATATTAAGATGGATAATAAATCGCATCCTATCATGGAAGTATTTTGTCATACGTACACATGAGAGACGTTTTAATTTCCTTATTGGGTGAAAATGTTAGGATTTGTGTGATATATTAATCATACTGAATAAATAAAATCTTTAACATATCAATATATTAATTAAATTTGTCCTTTTTACATTTTATATTAATTTTATGTTAAAAAATGTATCACGTCACCTAGAAATGTTGAAGTCAGTCATACACAAGAGAGATGATATATTCATTTAAATTTAATGCAATGTAAGATGCTATATATGATATTTTATTTTTATATGTATAATAATAACATAATTAGAAACTGAATTTTCTTAATAAAACATTATATCAATCATTTAGAGTTGGGTATGGGAAACAAAATACATTAGTTCATGAGGTGTTATTTCTCCATAGATACAATGGAATATTTATTTTACCATTTGATACAATAGCAGACGAATAAAGTTTATTAAATAAACAAAATATAATTTATGTATAGGTACAATAAGTGTTTTATTATATTTGATTTTTTAATAAAACCATGATGGTGGAAAAAGAATAATGAAAACAAAAGTGATTTGTTTCGATAAATACCATTTCTTAGTGAAACCTTCATTGAATATCCTCTTAAGGAAAATATGGATTGTCTTTTGGGAAGAAAAAAAGAAATGAAATGTTTCTATGATTTTGTGGGATAGAATATGATAAGATTCTTTCATGATAATATTCTTCAACTGTGGAGAATTTATTGGATTTAGTTCCTTTTTATATGTGGTGAAGGAGATCCCTCTGTGAAATTACATTATATTGTTCAAAACACGATAAAAATGATTAATAAATTCCTATTAAAAATCCTTCCAAATGAACTTATATCTGCATTATTGATGCATAATGTCAAAATATGGAAATAAAATAATACTTTTATGTTTTTATACTTTATTTTAGACCTTATATTATTAGTTTAACACCTTAGTATACACATAATACTATTACCTACTAAAACTATCATGTAATTTCATCATACTTATATTTAGATAAAAAAGATGTTAAACTTATTAGATAATATAAATTATTTTAATTTGAAATATAGAATCTATTTTTTCAAATTATATTTAGGGAACTGGTCGAATTCAATTTCAAATTATACCCATAGAACTGTCGAAAAAGTGCGTTTCCCAAGAGAAAATATAATCAATAATATTTAATATTATAATATCAATATTCATTATGATATTGTTTCCAATGCCATAAATTAATTAAATTTAAATGTAATTAAACTAATTTTACTTTTATTCCAATTTAAAATATAATTTTTTTTTTCAAATTGTTTAAACTAAAATAATAATTTCAATAAGAATTTGTATTTTTCTCTATTCAATTAAAAAGTACATTTTTCAAAAAAAACCCTAAAATTTAACCATAAGATAAATTTTATATAATGATTTAAAAATTATGTTCATTTTATTGAATAATTTTTCAAATATTGAAATAAAAATTTATTTTACATTATGTGTTGAAAGTAGTAGTAACTTGTATTTTAGGGAAACAATAATTTTTTTTTTGAAAACATTTCATTCACAAAAAAATAATTCTTATTTATTTCAAATAAATAGATAAAAATTGATTTGTATACATTATTAAACCACATAACATTTATAATTTAATTATTATATATCATACACACTAGTTTAATTTTATGTTTAAAATTGTATCTTATATAAAAGATCATTTTGACTCCAGGTTTACAGTTCTGAAAGATATTGAAGAGATAAATTTAAAGAAATTCATTTAATGTGTATCTAAATTTTATTATTTAATTTCGAAAATATTATTGAATAAAATTTTTTTGTTTATATTTTCAGGGTGTCATATTCTCCAATCCCAAAATAAATTAACTACGTATAATTATTTTTTGAGCTTATTTTGTAAATTAATTATATTTTAAAATTCGTTATAAAAAATCGACATCATAAAAAGGGATAATAAAACATCATTTTAATATGATATAAATTAAAGTGTAAGAGTCATATGTAATAATAAATAACTATATTTTACTGTTAGTAAACATTGGTGGAAATATAATTTATTGAAATAGAAGAATAATGTAAATAATTATATAAAATGATAGAGGTAATTAATCAAAGGAAATTGAATGGCCAATGAAATTATGATAACTCAAAACAATAAATATGTGATGATTTAAGTGATAATTTTATTTATTTGATATGATGGTAATAATAAAATATTTTTCTTTCATGATCTTTTACTAATTCTAAGGACTTATTATATTATCGGTGAATTTAAGGAAATATACATAATTAACACATTTCTAATTCATAATCACAATACCATTCTTCAGTTGTGCTATGATCAATTTCCTAATCATTGTTTACTCTAGGAAATGAATCCCCAAATAAGATAATTTTTCCTAGAGAATGAAAATTCTATTATAATAGATCATAAGATCCATGAATGAATTATTATCCTTACCATCTTACTCTAATTATATTCAAAACCCAACACAGTAAGCGTGAGTTATCCAATTTAATAATATAATGTGTATACCTCACAAGTAACTCCATTAGATCAGAATTATTATTCATTCATCATATTATTTAATACAAAAAAGGATATATTTAACAAAGCATTATATAAGATAGTGGTAGGCATTAAACCCCAGCCATCCTTTTTTCTATTTTCCTATTATATGACCTTGTTTGATGGGATGAGATTTAACCCAAAATGTGGGTATTCCATTTTTAAAAATATATTAACATAATTTTTATAATTTTTATAAATTAAAAAAACACTAAAAAATAAAAAATATAATTTATCCAAATGTTTATAGGTTACCTTTAACATATTCTCACATCTAGCATTGGAATTTCTAGGGGTGATGTTTGCAGGTCATGGGCTGACATTGCGGAAGAGGAGGAAGGGTGTCATCTCGTGCTTACGGATGCTGCCACAATGGCTACTGAGGTTCAACATGGGGCTACGGTTGATGCCCAGCAGGGTGAATATTTGCTTGTTGATGAAGAGGAAGGGGCCCAATCAGAGCATGAGGCAGCTGTTCAGGACGATGTGAATGCTGAGCTTGATCGTGCTGCAGTGGCCTCGGCTCGTATGAAGGGTAAGATGAAGGTCTTTGATGAAGAAGGGTTTCAACTGGTGACGTCGAAGAAGCTGAGGGCAGGTTCAGCCCAGGCAGATGCTGATATTGGGAAAGCGGTTGTGTTGGAGAGCTCCCCTCTGCCGGTTGCTGCTACGGAGGCTGCCCCAAAGGATACTCTGGTGACGTTGAAGAAGCTGAGGGCAGGTTCAGCCCAGGTAACTACTGTGGGAGCCCAGTTGGAAGGTGTGGTGATGGTGGATAGTGATAGTGTAGGCGAGGATGTTGCCCAGCAGGCAGATGCTGATATCGGGAAAATGGTTGTGTTGGAGGGCTCACCTATGCCGGTTGCTGCTTTGGAAGCTTCTCCTAAGGATTCTCTGAGTGCTGAGAAAAAAACTCCAGCGACAGGAGTTAGTTTATTTTCTATGCTGGAGTCCATTAATACTCCGGAGTTTGATATGCTTAATTTGGAAGGGCTAAAGAATGCAGGATGCAGCAATCATCGGGCTATCACCTTGCGACCCGCTGTTGATAAGGGGATGGAGTCCCCTGTGGTAGTGTCCAACTCTGCTTTCCCCTTTTCTGGGACGCAGGTGATCCAGGATACAAAGGAGGCTCGTCCAGTTGATGAGATGCAGGTGATCCAGGATTCACAGGAGGCTCGCCCAGTTGATCTCCCTGCTGCTGTAGCTCGCCAGGAAGGCAATTGTGAGGGGTCTTCTTCTGGGAGAATGCAGGTGGCTGTGGACGGCACACTGGATGAGCAGACCTCTCCAGGGCATGTGTCCCAGCCTACTCAACAAGACTGGCTGGTGTCTCAGACTATTCCAGAGGATCGACAGCAGATTGCGGCTGCAGATCATGTGGAGTATCCGGTGGAGCCAGGAGCTGGAATTTCACGGGGGTGTGGGCGCCCTCCAGCCAATCGAGGGGCTAGGGGTCGGGGACGTCCTCGAAAAAGGTGATTTCTGTTTGTGGTGCCTTGCTTTTGATGTGGTTTTCTGCATTTTATCATTTCCCCTGTATCCTGCTCCTTGCAACTTTTATCTTTTTAATAAATTTGGGGTCATGGGTCTTTGTGCCCATGATCGAGCCTTTTCGGTAATTATTGTACTATTCTGGGAGTCTCTTTCCATATGTTTAAAAGAATGAAATAGATCCATTTTCCACCATGGTCTCCACCACATTTGATCTTATCAAACAACTTCCATCTATTATTTGGTGAGATAGAGTGTTATTATATTATAGATCGTTCCTCATATTTTGGTATAACTAATTAGTCATATTCACAATTTCAATCACAATTTCATCATCCCATTTGTTTTTATATTGGGAACACAATGTAATTCTTATTAAATGTAAAAATGATTCCTTTATATTTCATCGAATGTATAAAACCAAAAAGATATCATTAAAATACTACAAAACGCAAAACATTAAGCACACGCATTAATCGGCAGTAGAAAAAAGGTGATGAATGAGTTATTTATCGACACTAATGGAAATCCTCATTAAGGCTAAAATTTATCAGTTCTAAACAAAGAGATGATACATAATACCATTTATTGTCACTTTTATTTATCAATGTTAAATGTTTACCTTTGTCAACACTTTCTCTTAGAAATAAAAAATGGTCCCTTTATTGGCCCTTCATTTTTAACACTCATAAATGGTAACCTTTATGAGTGAGTTTTCTAAAACATAAAAAGGCCTCAATCATGTGTATGGGTCTCACATCAAAATAGAGAATGTATAAATAATTACTTATATAATGTTATACAACATCACAACCTTAGAATCCTGTAATGAGTAAGAGCTCACCCATTCATTCTATACACACATCCATATGGGTACATAAGCCCTCACGAACATCAGAAGATGCTACACAAAATCCTAGATAAGACCCATCCCATAATCATGCCCTCAATCTGGCCTATACTCAACCAAACCCACCCATAAACACATTTTTTTTGTAAGCAAATTCAGAAAATTCAGGAATTGAATCTATTAAAAAAATGAAATAATTATTCAATTAAAATTTAAAAAAGAAAAAATCTAAAAAATATGGAAATGATTATTTATTAAAAATTTTATTATAAAATTAATATATATTTATATATCTGTGTGTGTTTATATTATTAATATTAGTAAATATTATATATTAAATAAAAAAATATGAAATGAATAAATTATATAAAATTTATGAAATAATTAATAAAATAGTTATTAATAAAAATTAATAAATGTAATATATATATATTGTAAATTATAATGAATATTATATATTGAATAAAAAAATTAATATTTAAAATCATATTAATTTCAGATTCATCTTTAATAGTTTTAATACATTATTATTCATTTATTTATTTATTAATTTTAATATTTTAATATATGAATATATATGAATATATATGTTTAAATATCATTAATATTTCATAGAAATTAATGTATATAATAAAATATATATGATAACAATAAATAAGTCGTATTTTTAGAGGAAATTTGTTTATAAAAAATAATATCAATTAAAAAAATTGACTGTTTTCTTGGATTTATAGTCACATAATATAATGACATTTGAATTTTTTTCAATTTAACATATATTAAACATGTGTTTCATTTATTTTATACATACATATATATTATTAATTTATTTATTAGATAATGCACGCACACATAATATTTTTGTAATTTACTCAATTTGTAATATTCATTTTTACAATTATATGTATTAACATAATATGTTTAATATATATTATGTTTTGAATCGGTAAATATTATATATATAATTTAATTTTTATTCAATATATACTATTCCTATATTTTTAATATTTTTTTTGAATTTATTGAATATTGACATTATTTATTAGTTATAATTTATAATATTTTATTAATATTCTTGTAAATTCTTCAATTTAAATTTTACGTTGTTAAATATTTTTGTATTAATATACATTTTTTATTTTTATTTTATAGTTTTTTATTCATTAATATTTATATTTATTTAAAATGGTTTTATTTAATATAATTTTAATTTTTTCATTAACTAATGTAAATACTCATTTGTATTATTTATAGTGTATCTAAATAATTAAAACAAGTTCTTATTTTTTAAATTTTATTCAATCTTATTATTAGTAATTTCATTAATATATGATATATATAATAATTCATATTTAATTTATCATATTTCAAACTTGAATGTAAATATATATATATCTATAGATTAATTTCACACAGACAAATGTTTATGTAATTAATGAAATCTTATATAGAAACAAGTACACCTAATAGTTTTGTAACATATTGAAATTTAAATATTTATTTTATAATTCATATTTTTAACATAATATATTTTATATATTATGGTTATAATTAGATAATTATATTTATTTATTTATAAAATTATTACAATTATTATATTTTAATCATCATTAATATTTTATATTTCATATATTTTTTTGTTGACTTATAGAAATTTCTAATATGAACATATATATATTTTTCCATATGTGTTACTATTTTCAATATTTATCCATCTTCATTAAAAAATAATTCCATATTTTTAATAAATTGTATAACTAAAAAATAAATCGATATTATAAATATTTTTAAATTCTACTCATTTTTAATTAACCAATTTCTCTTATTTCTACCATTAAATTCTTTAAGATTATGAATACTTTAATAAATGAAAAAAATATATTTTTAAATAATTATTTATAAATAAAAATATTTATTATTGTGGATATCCTATAATTAAAAAATTATATTTTTATAATTAAAAATACAAAATTTTAATTTGATTAAATATAAAATATTTAATGATAAAAAATAATTATATATTACAACTAGTATAGAATTGTAATACATATATTGGAACGATGAAAATATTTGAAATATCTATAAATATATTAATTAAATATATATAATTATATAAATATATATAGATATATATATTTATATTAAAAAAAATTTTATATATATGTGTTTAATTGATAAATATATTTAATATATTTTTTTATAAATATAAATTAAATAAATATAATGATATTAAATTTATTATTATTATTATTATAAATACATATATATATGAATGTATATTCACTAAAATAGGTCCATGTATGAGTTGGAAAGGCAACTAACACCACCCAAAATTACGATATAAAAAATTTAACGTACAATAATGAGAGGAATGTGAGACACAACAACGTTAGAAATACCAGAATCATTAAATAGAAGATCCCATCTTCTACCACTCTATTTATATACCATGTTCCTAGGATACCTATCTATGATTTTTTGTGTTTCCCTCTCTTCCATGACATGGATTATTGAGGCAGCACCAACTCATCACTTGATGACAAATCTGATGATTCCTCTATAATAATGATGGTCATGTATTTCCAAAAAAGGTCCTAAAAATAAATCATTGGATTATGCGGACAACCATATTCGATGTTATTTGATAACAATTTTTGGATTGTCAAATAATCCTTGTATATAAAAAAACCACGTTCAATTTTATTGAAATTAACACCGAGTTGTAAGTCAAACCATTTCCCCTTTTCATCTCTTAGTCCCTAAGGATACCACTCACCCTCATAATATAGCAGAGACATCAAGTTTTTTTCCTAGATTGTCACACCTGCCTTGTTAAACTAATTTTTATTTTATTATTTCATTTCTCTGGGTTCTCGTGCCAATGTTCGGGTTGGGTCTTAGAATAAATTTTGTGAAATTTACTATGTTTAGTAGGTTTCTGACTTCTGCGCGATCACCACACAGTGGGTGGTAACCGCATCGTTAGCTCGGGTGCCGCGCGAAGGTTTAACGAATGAAATAAATTAATTTTTTATAAGTAATGTAGGTTGAGTGTTTAAATTCTAATAATAATAATAATAATATTTAATTAATAATATTTTATTACTATGGTGTTATTATGTTATTGCTATTAATATTTATTATTATTATCTTTTAAATTATTACTATTGTATTAATGATGTTATTATTATTACTTAGCTATATTATTATTATTATTATTATTGGTCTTATTTTATTGTTATTTATGTGATTATTATTATTATTAGTCTTCTTATTACAATTATTTTTTATTAGCTTATAAAAAACAAACAAAACAAACAAAAAACCTAACCCTAATTCTACACGAAGCTGGAACCCCCTCTCCCCACTCCTCCTACCCACGTAGTGCCCCCTTTTTATTCCCCCCTCTTCGCTTCAGGTTCATGAAACGGGCCCTCGACTTCGACTCGCCACCATCTCACCCGATAAAAGCTTGTCGGCCTCGTCCCCATCATGCCGCTCCTTGCATTGTCGTCCAGAACCTCTAGCAGGCATCGCCCTCCAGGCCTCCTATTCCCTATCATGGTCCAATGATGACCCCTTCCCTCCATGTGCTGCGACTACACCCTCACCCCTCCTGTAGTAACCTTGCCCCCTATTCTCCCTGATCTATAACACAATCTGCCACCCCGAGCCGCCTCCTTGCGTCGGATCCAGCATACCCTGCACCCCGCCACGATCTAGCCTCCATCCGCCCAGCTGGCCTCCGACGGAGATCCTCACTGTTCTAGCCCCCCCCCCACGTACCCCATGTCTCGCTAGCTCCATCCACCCTCACCACTAGCAGCCAACTCCCGACACTCAGCACTCGCATTCGCCTGGCCTGCCCTCTTTCTTCCATACCTACGACCGACCGAACCCCTTCCCCACTCTGGCATATTTCATTTCTTCTTGTGGTGTTTTTAATTATGTTGGAACCTCTTTGACACCCACTTTGATCATGTTGTAGCTTTTTGAAATTTGTATTGTTTTGTAAAATCTTGTTTTTTAAGGGAAACTATGCAATTCCAAGGGTCATATAACTTAGTATTTTTTTTGTTAAAATTATACTATTACACTAAATGGATGGGGGGGGTTCATTAAATGTTTATCATCAATTATGGTGCGACGATGATTGTCTATTTGTGATCATGGTTCAACATGTTTGGTTTCCTAATACTAAGACTTTTAATGTGTAAAATGTTTTGGAAAGGGGTTTTATGGTTTCAAAGGGATTTTTTTATGTTCTTTAAATTATGTGAGTAGTTGGTTGTCATTTCAACGCAAGTAGTAATTTTGTTTAAATAGTTTTGGGTGTTCTTTTGGTGGTTGGGTGTTTTTATTTTCTACATTTTGTCAGTTTTATTTATTTTGGCCTAGTCCCAACACCATGGGTGTTGATTTGCACATTTTCATCGCTATTTTAGGTGTGCGGTTGGTGCGTGGAAGGTCGTCCATCCTTCGACTGAAGTGCTACTGCGTCCATGTCTAGTTTGAGGTAGGAAAACCCAACAGTTCCCTTCCTAATAAAATCCACGGCACTTGCATGCATTCAATTTCAATACAATATTATTCCCACCTCAGTGGAACCCTTAGTTATCCTATTACATCTTTTTGGTGTTTGGTTTTGAGTATTCTCATTCGATTTACCATGAATATAGTTTATTCTGGACCCGCAAAGGTGCGGTTGAGGTGCGAACGTGTACTCGCATCGGTTTTGTTTTGGAAACATCTTCTCACCCTGGTTCCATGTGTGTTGAGCATTACTATATGTTTTTCAGGTGCACATATTCCATGTGCCCTGACTTCCAAGTAGGTTTCCCTATGCATTATCCTTAAAATTAAAGAATTATTGATTTCATATTTTTCACACTTTTTTTAAATGCTTGTTAGTAATTTAGGGATCTAAAAATAGTTAACTATTGCGAAATAATTTGAGACCATTTCTATTTGAAATTCATGAAGCTGGTTTAGTAAATGTGCTTACTATGTGCTTCATGAAATTCCCCTTTGGCCTTTGCAAATGTACTTTGGATTTAATGTGGTGAATTGATCTTCTCTATGAAAATCGTTATATAAATTTTTAAAGTGGTTTATTAAATTGTAAAAATGATGCGAGTTATGTTTTGAATGTTGGTTGAGGTGGTTATTTTGTGATGTTTGTTCGTTTGTATTGTATTATGTCTAGGTTTATGTAATTTAGTTATCTTTGCGGTTGCAGCACGTTGGAAAGGTTGTTTCCACGGTCCAACGATAGTCAACTTGCACGCCCGTGCAAGGCATGTCGCGTCATCATGATTGGTTTGAGGGTTGAGGTTGGTCACCCACTACACTCGCCATTAAATTTAGAATTTATTAATTATAATTAATGAGAAATAATATATGATAATTACTTTTAAAATGATTATTTGATTTAAAATGATCTGTTTATTTTACACACGACACTTGAAATATTTTATTGATGAGCGGACACATTGTAGTGAATGAATGCATGTTTGGCTTTTGAACATAATTCATAGAATTTCGAATGTAGTATTGTTTTATTGATAAATTATTCTTCTTGAAGAGTGAGAAATAATTTTGGTTCCCTTGAGAATTGAACATTTCCTTTAAAATTGGTGAAGTCCAGTTTGGGACTTTAATAAAATAAATTGTTTTGAAAACTCACATTGGGTTGACACAGAGGTGATATTTAGTGTACATTTCCTGCATGATTTTTGTGTGATGTTTTTTCTACAAGATTGATGTTGTTGACACACCACTTTATGATTATTATATGTGTTAACATGGTAACTTTTCATAGTAAGTGAATCTACTGAGATCGATTGCTGCGCTAGTTTAGATTATGCACTGGCTAGTGGTCCCTAGTACGAATGACACTCTATTAGGGGTTTGAACCCCTCAGTTAGGCCATTTAGAGAAACACTGGGAATTAGGGAGTTATGATGTCATAGAGAGTAGTCATTCCTTCAGGATGAGTCACATGTATAGTACGTTCTAGATTGTTCACGAGCACCTAAGTTCGACCCATGTTTTATTTATGTTAATTTTTATGTGGCGGACTATTGAGAGGTCTAGTTCAGTTGTTGTCCCATGTCTGCCACTTCATTTGTATTTCCCTTAGTGTGTGTTGTGTGTTGTGTATGATTTTCCATTTGACTAACAACTGAAATTTGAATTTCTAAATTTATCACAAAAATGTTTTAAAATGCAATGCACCTATCCCTTTCAGACATTAAACTTTTTTTAAAATTAAATGGCTTAATAGACTGTTACTTTTCTAAAAAATGTATGTGTGTGTGAGTGTGTTGAAACCCATATTTTGTATAACTAACTTCAAACCATCATTAGTAAATTTATTTATTTAAACGTAGTGCATTTAGAATAGTTTTTTGGTCATGCCTGCTGAGTTTTAATACACCCGCCTATATTGTTTTCCTGTTTTTAGTTTTGATTCAGGTTTCACATGAGATTTATTTTCCTAGGTGAGAGTTGGTTGTGGACTGGTGAGTGACTCTTGGAGTCACGAAGAGGTTTTATCGTTGTCAGGTTAGTTTGATGTTGTTGGTTGTTCTTCATTTTTCGGGTCATTTGATTGCCTTGCGTCATTCCATTCCCTCTTGATTAGCCTTGATGCCCGACACTAGTTTCCTGCCCTTGGGGATCGGGAACACCCTTCGGCCCATGATGCGGGTCATCTCGGGTTACCGTTTCAGGGTTGACCTGGGTTGGTTCGTGAAAAAACGGCTTCACATTCCATGAGTGAGGATGTTCAAAAAGCTTCATATGTTGATTTTATATGGTTAGAAAATTGGGGTGGATAAGACTGATCCACATCACAATTCAAAATCCTCTGCCTTCATTCCCTTTTGGTACTTATAATATCCTTCAAACAACCCTTAACAATAATAGATATCAGCTCTATAATTTCTGGAGGTTGCAACTATAACAAATCTTGATGGTCATCAACATCGTGAGAGAATAAAGTATGGAGGCATGACACTTTCAATAGCATTCAAATTACATAAAGATATATATTACGATATTAATATATATAATGATATAAATATTCTTATAATTATAAAATTATAAAAATAATATAAAAATAATTAATATATTTACTATATTTATTTTTATATTTTTATATATTTATTAAATATTCATATAGCTATATAAATATCTATAATGATATAAATATATTTAAAATATATATACTTTTAAATGTATATTTAATGTATTTATAAGATTATATATATGTATATATATATTAATATATATTACTTTTTCAAAATCTATTAATATTATTATAAATAGATATTTTTATTTTAAAATAGTTATAAATTTATAATAAAAATATTTCTATAATCAATATATTTAATATATATATATATAGATTTATATTATATATATCTATAATTATCTAAATATATATGATTACTTAAATATATTATAATTATATTCAAATTTTTATAAATATTTTTACAGTTATATTTATTTATTAGCGCTCCTAAAAGATATATTATCAGTGGTAAAATTGATGAACTAATAAATATAGCTTTTTTAGTTTTAAATATTTAGTTATGGTAAATGATGATTTTCCCACTGCTTCTTTAAAACTCTTAATTATTTATATTCATCAACTCTATTAAAGCGTTGATAAAGAGGTCATTTATAAACACTTATTATTTTATCACTAATAAATACCCTATTTTATAATGACCATGCATTACATAAGTTAAATCTTGTTTAATTTTTTAGTCTAATTAATTAAAGTGAGCATGAACATATGACTCCACAACCTATTACGTGTCAGGAGTTGTAGGAAATATTTATCATGGTTGTGTGGGATTATGAAAAATAACACTTCAGGCCTTGCATAATTATACATTTTCAAATCGAAATAAATGTATTTACTGAAATAAAAATAAGTTTATGGAAATGAAAATAAATTAAAAATAAATAAAAACAAATGATAAAATAAAAACGGGTTAGGAGAACAATGAAAATGATTAAAATAGGATAAAACCATTTTTCCTATATGTTTATTTAATTTTATTTTCTCAATCCCATCAAATAATTTTTTATTTTTTATTTTATTTTAATTTTCCTTATTTTTTAATAAAATTTTTCTTTTTTCCCTCTTCCCCTCTTACTTTCCCCCTCTCATGTGCCTCCCTCTCCATGCAATAAGAGCATGCTGCCCCTCTCTCCTCCATCATATCATCATGGCACGTTCGTTTATCCTCCTTTTTCAATGAAGTTATATGTAAATGGTAGATTATGGTATGGCCTTTCATATTGAAAAATTAATGTTGGTTTTTATTGTATCTGAATGGAACACTATTCTATGGTCGATATTTACCTAATATTTGAGTTTTTTTGTTAAATCCTCTAATTTATTCCATTTTTGATCAAATAAATGGTGGATGTGGGATATGGTGTATACTGAGATAATGAGTTAGGGATTATCTATTATATCCAATCATTTTATTCCTTGGATTACAATAAACCATTGTGTTTATCATTGGTTCCTACATATGAAACTAAAATAATGAGTTCTAATTTAATTTAATTATTTCTCATTGATTGATGTAAACCTATTTTGTGGAGAATGATTACCAAGGTTGTTTACATGATATTGGAAACCCCATTGGGAATTCTTACATAATTGGACTCTAGATACCATATCCCTTTACCCATGTCATTAAATGATTTTATCCACAAAAATATAATCAAATGACAAGCCAAGGATCATAAATCCTAGTTATTAAAACACTAGCTACATAAAACTGAAAAGGAAAGGGTTGAATTTTTTTTCTTTAATTAATCTCCATAAAGAGATCCTGTCATCCATTATTTTCATACATATTCATTTTATGACTTGGGGATAACATAACCAATGGAATGTGCTAAAAATCCTAGAATTGGAATAAACATAAGAATTAAATATACACACATGGGTTATAGGGGAAGACATAATCATATAAAAAAGAATTGAACATATGGAATCATAACATATAGACATCAGATGATATAAATATGGAGTCATAGTAATTTTTATCAACATGAAACATGATGTTTTCAAGAATCAATTCTCTCTTCATTTAGAGTATCGCAAGTCAAGGTTAACCACCAAGTCTGCTGCACATGTTAGAGCGAGTCAAAGGTAACCGCCAAGACCATTTCACATGACGTCTCATGAGACTCAACATTACTGAATACATTGAAGTTCTATTTGGTGGAAACCATCATAACATGTTCAATAATATTATTTCCAAATATATAATCACACATAATCAACCATACAAAAACATAATTTTTACCCACTATAAGGATTGTGTATCATAATCATGTCATAAATCATAACAAACGGGAGTATAATAAAAATGTTCAAGAATGAAAGGAATTGAAACATTCATGTAAAATAATAGGGTAGAATACTAATATTTAATTTAAAAATCAATTAATTTTTTTTAAAATGATTAGTTACGAAACATTAGAATAAAAAAAATTTACTGTGGTTAAGGGAAAATATCAATGGTCATTTAAAAACTAAAATGGATTAATCCTTTATATAACATCCGAAGGGAACCAAGAAGGTTTTCATAAAGAAATAGTGGATTAATAAATATTATGATGTCTTATAAAATAATATATAATGTACAATAAAATGGTTTGGAATTGGGGATGTTCCCTTAAAACAGGTTTTCTTATCAAGAAGTATATTGGTGGGAACAAATAAAAATATGTATATCCCAAAAAGTTAATTATGAATGGTTATCAATAGAGGAGTTTGGAGAAAATAAAATAAATTTAGATGAATTGAATCAAAATAATAAATAACATCATTTAGGTAAAAATAATGATAGAATAACCTTAAGTAATGATGGAGGTTTAGGTAGAATCAATTACCTTAAGCCCGACCATGTCTTTTACTTTATCTTAATGACATATTAAATATATCTTCTTGAGAGCCTCATTATGGGAGTGGTTATATAATTTTGAAGAGATCAAGGGCCTATAGATGTGGCATAGGGGATTAAGAAGATATTTGAGAAATATTTGGACTAGGTACATGGCTTTGAGGAGAGAAAAAATGAGGTAAAGAGGGGCGGTATTTATAGTGGAGGATAGACGAGGTTTCCAATTAATTTAATCATTATTTTAATATTTTTTCTATAGACTATGAATATTTATAATTATTATGACAATAAATGGTAATGAGAGGATGTGAGTTCAATCGAAAGGCCATTTACATAATCCATGACTCAGGCATGATGCATGAATTTATTTATTTAGCATTTATCATTAATTATCATACTATACTATTCAAAAAACATCAACTATATTTGAAAAATTAAAAAAAATTAACATAATGATTGATGAAAATGTATAATCCAAAAATTAAGACATTTTATTAAAATAATTTTCAAAATATGAGAAATCTATTTTTTTAATTAAATAATAACTTACATGAAAAAATCAAAATTTAAAATTAAAAATTATTTTCAATAACTTTTAAAAATTAATTAAAGTATCATTAAATTATCATATTATTATTAGTCATCAAAATATTATTTTATAAATACCTTTCATGATAATAGTTGTCTTTTATTTATTAAAATTAATCAGTAAATTGTAATTTAATACACATGACTTATAAAATACCAAACCATAATAAATATATATTAAAATATTTATATACCATTACTATGATTTAATTATATCATACTAACACTTATAAGATTGATAAATTTTATTTCTACATTCATTAATAATTTCACTATTCAATTAGGGGGTTTACTATTCCTAAGCGTCACATTACTATTCCAGTGGTCAAGATAATATTACTTCCGTATATGTTTCTTAACATCAAGAGATAACATTTATTTTACTCATTATACAATTATAATGATTGTATTGTGTTTTATAATCCATCAATTGTGATTATAATATAATAAATAATTATAAGAAGGTAATTCCTTTAATAAAACATTGGGTTGTTACGTTTGTACCACTTATTAAATATCTCCCTCAAAATTTCATTTTACATTATATGTTTTAGATAGGTGTGGGTACTTTTCCTTCATTACTTCCTCCAGTTCCCATGCTACCTCTTCATACTTGTGGTTCTACCATAGTGCTTTCACCAGGTGAGTAGTCTTGTTACACAGAGAATTATCTCTATGATTCAATATCTTAACTAGTATATCTCGTATGAAAAATCATTCTCCAATTATACAATCACTTATGTCATTACATATGAATGATCTGGTATGTAGTTCATTAAGAGGGATACATGGAAGGCATCATGTACTTTATACATAGTTGGGGGAAGTGATAGCCGATAGGCCAAATATCCATCACGATCATGAATCTCGAAGGGGCTGATGTACCTAGGACATAGTTTTCTCTTATTCTAAAAAATCGTTCCATTCTATCGTGGAGATATAAAGAGGAAACCATGTCTAAATAATTGAACTCGTGGTCTTAATCACAATATTATGAATAACACTTTTGTCGACTTTGTGTTTCCTTAATGTGCTTCGAAATGATATTCACCTTCTCCACCATTTATTCATACATTTTAGGTACTATAATATTAGGCTCACCAAATTCATCCCAACACACCGATGCTCTGAACCTTTCCCATAAAGTGGTTCATATGGTTCCATTCATATGCTTGAGTGGAAACTGTTGATGTCAGATAATTAGACTAGTGGAATATGTTGGTCCCACTATCTTATTAAGTTAATATGAAACACTCTCAACATATATTCCAGTGTATGATTTTTTTACTTACCTTTTCCATCATCTTCTGGATAATAGTTTGTGGTGATGTCAACTCAATGCTTAGGGCATCTTCGATTATTTTCTAAAACATCAAGGCAAATCTTGAATCTCTATCAATTATAATAGATAGTGGTACTCTATTCAACACTACCAACTATTTGATATATCTTTAGGATTTTTGATTGAATGATAAGTCCACTTGAATTGCGATAATGTTATCTATCATAGTATAAAAATCCACAATGACCCATTGTGCATTTTTTCCTTTGGATTTTCATAGAAGAACAATGAAAATGTCAATGGTATTGTTCTCTAACTTCAATGTTCTTAAGGAAAGTAAATTCATTATCACTTTAGACTTTTTTCTTTTAGCCTTCAATTTTTGACATACTAGGAACATTGAGGTATATTAAGCAATCTATTTCTTGATATTTTCCAACCAAATATTCTCTTAGATATCTCGATACATCATTGTGATCCCTATGTGAAAAAAGACGGTTGATCTATGTGAATCATTCAGAAGCTCCTTATTTTTCCCTATATCGGATGGTCTGCATAATCATGACACAAATCATACATCTTTTTCATGATCAATATTATTTACAAATGTTATAACATTTTTTATATCTTTCACTATTTTCAGAATTTCCACATCGTTTCTTTAATCATCATTTATTTTCTATATGAGTGATGTTTGGGAAATAATTTCATAAAGGATTAATGATGTTCCTCTCTTAATGATTCCCATTTCCATCATATGAAAATATATGGAGATTTTATACTTTTCCATTATCATCATTGATAAAGATACAAAATCATTTTTACATAGAGAATACCATAACATATTTTCCTTGCCGGGATCGTAGTGAATTTTGAAGTTATAATCCATGATGAAATCATACAATATTTATTGGTGCATATTTAACTCCTTATGTGTGAATACTTATTTCATTCTCTTATGATCATTATATAAATCACACTTCTCCCCATAGAGATCATTTCACTAGAATTTCAATGAAATGATCCTAGTTTCTAAGTCCATATCATGCATGGCATTCTTTTGCTCCTGGATTTTCCGCTGCCTTAACGGGTATAATATCACTATATAATTTATCATCACCACATAGACTAATACTTTCTTTAAAGCATAAATATACACCACAATGAGTTCTCGACTAATCAGAAGTGAGTGTATAGGGTAGTGACAGGACACTTTTTCAGCTCCTCAATGCATTCCATACATTCTTGAGTTGAGAAAAACATCACACCCTTCTATTTCATCTTGGTCATTATGTTTGAAAATCATGAAAATTTCACCTCAAATCGTCGGTAATACCCATCTAGACCAATGAATCTCTGGATATCTATTACATATTTTGTCATGGTCCATTCATCGATTTCCATTAATTTGGAAGGGTCCACAAATATCCCTTTTTTTATGAATAACGTTCCCTATGAATGATATTTTATGCATCCAAAACCATCATTTACTATACCTTTTATATAATTTTTCCTTCTGAATGTCTTCAATGTATTATTAAAAATATCCTTGTACTCCTCCTTTCTCTTGGAGTATATCAAAATATGATAGATAAAGACTACCACAAATTTGTCGTGGTATTCTCTAAAGAATCTACTTATTAAATCATGGAAAAATTATGAAGCATTTATAACTCTAAAGGGAATCAAAATGTACTCATAGTTTCTATAAAACATTCTAAATGAAGTCATTAAAATATCTTCCTTCCCTGAATTTAATTGATGATATCCCATCCGAAACAACAACTTTGAAAAATAACATTCCACATGAAGCTTATCAAAAAATTCATTTATCTGATGAAGGGGATAATTATTATTTATCATGATTTTATTGAGATCATTATAATTAATGAATATGTGCATTGATCCATCCTTATTATTAACTAATAGGACTAGTTCTCCCCACGGTGAAGCACTTGTGTATTTAAAACCATTCAACAGATTATCTTATAACTGCTTCTTCAGATTATCCACCTCTACAGTGGCTATTCCAAAAGTTGTCTTTGATATAGGTAGGGAGCCAGGAATATATTAAATTGAGATCTCAACCTCTCAATTAGGAGGCTGACTAAGAAACTCTTCGGGGGAAGACATTAGTGTAGTCCCTTGTGATGGGCATGTGTTAGAGTATGATTCCCTCATTTGTCTCATTTATTTGAGCAATATATTCTTTCTCATAAGGCATAAATATCATCACTTGAGAAAACTATTCTAAAAGAGATTTATATTCCTTATTAAAGCTGTACAACATTAGAGTATGATCTAGGATGAGAAGGGTGACATCCATTTCCCAACATTTGAAGTTGGGTTTATATACTGATATCTAATCCATTCTGAAAATTGCGTCAAACTCTACCAATGAAAGTATGAGAATATTTAATGGAAGGTTTAGTACAAAAACATTAACCGTGGTGGTTTTATAAAAATTTGATACAATAATTCCCCCACTATATATACCCAATGATAGCACACTCTTCATATTTTGAGGTGTTGTATGATTAGTTCTACTAAACATGAATGATATGAATGAATTCATAGAACTAGAAACAAACCATAAATTTATTATTCGTGAATGAATGACCAGTGTATCAGTTACACAATAATTTTCCAGCTCCACCTTAGTAGTAATGATATGATAATAATATTCTTGATGCCTTTGAGGTTGTTAATGATTTAATCCATAAACCCTTATCTTATGGAAATTGTTCGCATACTTCCCATGTTCCTTTCAGTTGTAACAATGCACTATATGATGTGTGTTAATATAAACCATATACTCTTGTTCTATATTAGTTGGATTCTTCATATCCATCTGGCAGTTCTTAGCTAGATGTAACATTCGTCCACATTTTATGTAATTCGTGATTCTATTTAGATAGTTCCTATGATACTTCTTCCAACAATGATTATGCATGGGATGTTCTGTCTTCTTTATATTATGGAATTTATTTATAGATCCACCCATATTAGATTCCATTTTCTTCTTCTTTTAACTAGTCCCAAGAGACAATTGAGATCTATGATCTCCATTTCAACCTTGAGGGAGAAAAATACAAACTCCTCATAATTGTCTAACTCTAATATCTCTAATGCTTTTTGTAAACACGGATTTATTACACTAAAGAAGCGATCCACCTTGATTTCAGTTTTCATGAAAAATAAATTGGTGTACCTTGCATGCCTTGTAAGGATTTCTTCATACGCAGAGATTGAATTATCTTCCTTCTAGATGAGTTCTATGATCTATCATTCCATCATGAGATGTAGGGTTTGGGGAAAATATTTACTAATTTTTTTTGAATTCCTAATAATCAATGGAATAAATTTCCTCATGGGGCATTGTATTCATGATCTGTTTCCACCTCTTATCAAATTATCCCTCAAATATTTAAACCCCCAGTGTGAATTTATCTTCTTTTGAGAATTGGAGGATAAATAATATATTTTTAATGGAGTTAATGCATTTTTCCACGAGGAGGGAATTAAAAGATCCACTAAACATGGAAGGCCTTATTCACATGACAGATTTGACAAAAAATATCTATTTCCTTATATAAGTAGGGTGTTCCACACAATTCATGTTATTATTTATTTCTTGATCTATCTTATGATGTACATTCATAAGGTTTTGAGAATCCGTTCACATCATATGAGGCATGTCATTATGGAAATCATCACAGTGCATATCACATTAGTTATTTTCATGTGTTATTCTACTTACCACTATTATATAATAAATATAACGTATAATTATAGGGCATAAATACTTATCTATTAATCATAAAAAAAGAATACATTGAATATAATTGAATAATCTAATAAAGGGAAAGTAAAACCTAACTCGTGATTCCATCAGTTTCAATCTATGTTATCGAATATCTATTTCGTCACATTTATTCATAGTGGATTCTATTTATTCCCTTAATAATGGTTTATACTAAGAATATGAATTTAAAAAATCATATGACTTGAGGGTGTGAAACCATGAGGGTATAAAGGTCTATTGTCATGAACCAACACAAATTCATGTCTAACTAAAAGATGCGACTTTAGGTTTTGCCCTTGTATACTACTATTACAGATCCACGTCCACTTGTTCATATCCATACAGGGATATATATATATATTATTATAAACCAATTACTCTATACATACCAAATTTTAGAGATGTTTTCTTATACATAGTATCATACATAAGGTTCAAACTAAATTAATATATTCCAAATCTCCAAAAATAAATAGATCATAATATGAAAAAAAAACTATAGAAACCATATCCTTTTACCAATATCATTACATTATTTTAATCAAAAAATATAATCATATTAATAGACATGGATCGTAAGGTATAGTGTCTTGGAAGACTAGGTACATAAAACTGAAAAAAGGGGCTAAAAAAGAATTTCATTATTTATTCATCAAAAAGATCTCATAACATCCATTGCGCCCATACATATTCATAGAATGACCTTGGGATAACATAAACAAATTGATGAGCTAAATATTATAGTATGAGAATAAACATAAGCATACAACATAACCACATGGGGTAGAAGGAGAGACATTATAACATAAAAAGGCATAGAACATATGGAATAATAACATATAAAAATGGGATAATATAATCCTGGTGTCATAATAATGTGTCAGCAACATAAAAACTTACATTATCTTGATTCAAGGCTCATTTCAAATAAATAACCACAAGTCACAGATAACGACCAAGACCATTGTAAATGGTTGAAAGATTCAAGGATAACCGCCTAGACCATTGCACACAATGTCTTACTAGTCTCGCATTTACCAAATGAATAAGAGATCTATCTGGGTGCCCCCGTCATAACATGTTCATGTATATTATTTCCATATATAGAATCATTCATAACAATTAGGGTTACTCATGGTATGAATTGGGTATCATTATCATGTCATATATCTTAACAAATAGGAGTATCATAAAAATACAAATGAAGGAACAAAATTAGAACATGTATGGATAGTCATTGGGTATAATTGGTATATATCATGTAAAATTGAAGTAATTACATATTAAAAATAGTACATGAAAAATTTAATAGTTAAAATATTTATAGTACGGTTAATGGAAAATATCAACAGTCATGTAAAACATAAAAGGAAATAATCCTTCATATAAAACCATATTGGAACCAATGAGGTTTTCATAAAAAAATAGTGGTCTTATAAAAATAACATATGATAAAAAAAAGTGTTATATAATTTAATTTAAAATGGATAATAATTTTGGATGTTTCATGAAAATGTGATTCCTTATAGAGAAATATTATGTAGCGAACCACTTAAAAAAACAATATCACTAAAAGTGAATGATGAATGGATCTTGATATATGATATTGGAATATGTAAAGAACATAGAGATTTTGTTCATAAAATCAATCAATAATTTCATTTGGGTAAAAAATGATAGAATAACCTAATGATATAATAGTGTTTCAGGTAGAATCCCTTTACCTTATGTCTAATGGTGTCCTTTACTTTATCTCAATGTATCATGTATCTATATTTCTTGATAGCCTCTTTAGGGGATATTTTTTTACTTATGATGATATAAATGGATTCTAGAATTGGAATAAGTGATTAGCTAGAGTTTTGAGTAGAATTTTGACTAGGCACAAGTCTTGGGAGGAGTGAAGGGAAGTGGTAGCAATGGGTGGTATTTATAGGGGAGTAGAGGAGGGGTTTTCCATTATTTTAATCAGTAGATTAATATTTTTTAGGACTTCTAATTGTCTTGATATTTGTGACCATAAAATTAAAGAGATCATGAATGTTTAAACCAATGTCCATTTACATCATCCTTCTCTCCAATGTGATGCAAAAATTCATTTATTTCGCATTTATCGTAAATTATCATATTTTACTATTCAAAAATTTGAATTAATTAAAGGTAACCATTTTTAAATGTGTGGAATAAACAGATAAACTCCATTTTATTACATATTTTTATAAATCTTTGATATTTAATTTTTATTTTAAATACTAATTTACATGAAAATTACAAATTTTAATATTAAGACTACTCTTCTAAAACATTGGAAAAATAATTAAGAACTCGAAAAATTATCTTTTTATAAAGATACGTAAAAATATTTTTTAATAATGTATTTTATAAAATTTATTTTCTTATTTCATTATAATAATCATAAAATTGTAATTAAACACACATGAATTACAAAAATACCAACACTTAATCGATAATTTTTGAATAATTTACCTATTTTTATTTGATAAAATTATGTCATATTGAAACAATTATGATGCATAAATATTTTTTTATATACATTAGTGATGTTACAATTCAATTGGATAGTTTACTAGTCATAAGGGTCACATTACCATTGCAACTGTCAAGAAAATATTTCATCAGTATACATTCATTAATTTCTAGAGATACCTTTTCATTTACTCATTCTTAATTTATAATGATATTATTATTTCATATATTTAATCGTATGTGATTATAATCTAATAAATAATTAGGATAAATTAATTCCATTGATAAATCATTGGGTCATTACATGGACTATAATCCCTTGGACATAAGTTTTTAATTTTTCATTTACATATCTATATGTGATAATTTTGGTTGATGTTTTAATTTGAATAAATTATTTAGGCTGGATCATATACCATATTAATTGGATATTCATTAGATTTGTATTTTCATAAATAATTTTTTGATATATGTCTTGTCATTCATTTATATTAATATATGTCATTTCCTCTACAAACACTGATAAAATTCCAATTTTATTAAATATTCTGTTATTGTTATTAGATGTTATTGTTGGGATTGAATAATTAGTAAGAATGTAGAATTAAATGGTTAATTAAATAGATGAAATCATAAATTATTTTTCTATGATATATGTTCCTCTCTTGTTGTTTTAATTGACATATTTATGGGGAGAAAACATGGGTTCTCTATTCAAAATTCATAAATTGACACTCCTTACTTGAGAGGCTTGAACATGATGCGTTGGGGAAATGATGCTTTAGATGTTCCGGGAAAGGGCAGTCCAATGAATTTATTATACTATTGGGTGACACCAGTTCCCTAAGGGGAAATAGCGGATGGACCCATTGGCAATATTGATACTCCAAGCATCGGGTGATACTCGGTCCCTTACATGTGCTACCCTGGACAGACTCTAGGGTACCATAACATGAGAGAAACATGGAATTTCTAAAATATTACCTTGTATGAGCTAATTGCATTGAATATTTTGAATTTATGTATAGTAGAGACACCTCATGGACATGCTCAGACTCCACCTCTAAAATAGATGGTTTAAATAAAAATATTTTATACAATTTTATTGATACACTAGAGAGTTTTTTTCGTTGTGGTACATCTATTGTGCCTTCTTGAACACCTCATTTTGACTAATGAATTAGACCCCATGCCAAATCACATGATTGGGAGTATTTCCTTTTTCGACTGTCAATTTACATCGGCCTTTCAATATATATTATTCTTTAACATGTATTTCATTCAACCTCTCATAACAGGATGATGCAGGTTTTATGAGATGAGTTTCTGTTTGGAAACCTGGACCATATTACATTTTATTAATTTAAATATTTTCAATCATTAAATTATACATTGGCACATTTTTATTTTTTATTGCATGAAATAAAAATTATTAGACACTGTGGGTTCCATCTTATTGGTATTGTAGGATGTTTGGTACCAAAGTAGACTTAATGATTGCAGGTATGGATAAGGGGAACCTTGCCTCTCCCGATGCTTCTTTTAATTTCCACTTAAGTAGGAGATTGTGGGTAGAGGATGGAGCCTTTCTTGAGATGGTTTTTTTTTCAATTTATGTCAATTTTCATTTGAGTTTTTGATATCACATTATGAATTATTTTGATTTATTTATCATCTTATGTACTAATCATTTATTCAATTTGGTTAATTATTTATTCTACTAAAGTGTGTTTATATTATGATTTCACTACTTCTTACATATATTTTAACACTATGTTATACTTTTACCTATGAGAACATAGTCTCCCCATGGACACAGCAAAAGTCCAACACAGCTTTTCGGTAGCCTCCTGCATCCATGGAGATGTGCATGATGTTATGTGGCCCAATTTCTCAAGGCATGGATCAGTGGAACTATAGGTGGGACAAAACAATGTTGTATCCTAGGGATTATTTTCTATTTTGTTATTTCACGTTTTATATGTGAGACTAGTACATAAGTATTTAGACATTACCAATTACATAGAAATAGATATCCCATGCATAGAAAAAACGAAAAAAATTTGGGTTGGGGATTTCAGTTTTTGATTATACTATTTATTGTTGATATGACTTCACCTTTGGCTGAGACACTTTTTGTATGATGTTTCTAGTATCAGTATCATTTATGTGATTATTTTCACTACTATATCTCAATGACCTAAGGGTAATTAATTTAAATTCTTTATATTAGACACTGTAGAAATTTAAATTCCATGAATATTAACATGCCACATCAAATTTCAATACGAATCTGCATGTTTGCATGTGGGTGATGTTTTCATTCATAGTAGTATGTTACAAAACCTATTTGTTATAAATATAATTTGTGTACCACATGTAAACAAGAAAAGGGAACCTTATGTGGAAATGATAGACATTGAATTTACTTTACATTGAAAATGGAGGATATTCCATGTCTTAGTGATCCTTTAAAGGACATATTTCATTCTATGTGGATCTTGATCTTGGAGTGGGATTTCAACTGTATATAATATGGAGACTAGAAATATTCCTACCCCTTTATTTTCTCACATTACCTTCCATGACATGTTCAGGGTGGCCTTACACTATCCTTTTTCTTACTGATCCTTTAATTGTTCCCTCATATTCCATGGAATATTATCGATAGTGTGTTTTGGGAAATTTTAGATATATTTCATCATGAAGTCATTATGTTGTATGATAAGATATTTTCAATGAGAAAACAAAAGAGATGGTGGTTCAGAATCCTCCAATTGTTCATCATATGGAACCACCACATGATCTATTATTGGGCGTCAACACTCATTTCATTGATAGTATGTCAGGTTCATGCAGTTAGATTATTGTGTTTGTAGGACTACACCGACTATGGCAGATCAAAAACATTACATTCTATAGTAGTTTCCCCCCATATTCTCTGGGGATATTAGTACTCAATATATTGGGTCATTGATAGAAGCCATGAAATATATCATTTACAATAATGAGATACTTCTAGAGTAATGTGTCAATATTGTTGTCTATAAGCATAATTAATCCACTATGTGTTGGTGAGATGTAATTTCTCAGGTAGAGATACTCTGATACATGGTTTGTGAAGACTCCGAGATGAATTAATATGATTATTTCATCCTACATAATTTGACCGAATATCAATCCCTATAGTTCTTACATGTTTATAAGGGCATAATTACAATGTTAGAGTAGTCTACCCATTTCAAATAGCTCCATCATTTTTCTCCATGTCTTACTGGTGATGCACAAAAGACTGCAGTGCACATTGAGGAAGAACATGGATATTCTATAAGATCACATATGATCATCATTCATTAAATTAATGTTACCTAGATAGTGAATTAGGTTCTATGTGTTGAAACAAATCTCAGAGAAGCTGATACTGTGAGCTAGGAGGATTTGTTTTGAAGCGGGGCGGTAGTTATTCAGGTAGTATGATGTTCTGTTTTGAGGGAGAACATGTGGGAAATTCCAACTAAATTATATGTACTAAAAACACTATATTATTTAATAAATGAGGAATGATCATTCATAATAACCCCTAGTGCACGTGAAACCCGATTGAGTGTTGAGCTTATGTAATGATGGGTCACCTTAAATATTATTCTGTACTTTTCTGCAGCATATAGGGAAAGGGGATCTATATTAGAACCTTCATTAGGTACGGGATCTATGATGCCACATCATGATGGGAGTTGGTCTCATACAAAAACATTGGGGAGTGGTAGTGGAAGCCATGGAAAAGGCAACAAGGATTCAAATCATCAGTGTCATCAGAGTGGACCTAGTCAGGCTAGTGAGGTAGCATCTTTGGGATGAGAATCATTCCATATGTATTTAATTTGTCCTGCACTAGTGGATTAGAGTCCATGGACCTCTACCATTAATGGTACGCTCTTGGAATCCTCTACATTAGTTTTATAGATTTTTGACACAGGTGAATCACTCTCTTTCATATAATCTATGAATATTGAATGTATCAGTCGTTCCAAAGATTAATTATATGGTATTATGTTTCTTGAAACATTTTTGGGTGTCAAAAAACATAGAATACAACAGTTCATTGAGTCCCCCTTGGGATAGGCATGTACCATTTCTTTTGTAATTTCCTCATCCTTAAAATGACGAATTTTGATGACATTCTCATAATGGATCAGATCATTTTTTATCATGCCCATGTGGATTTCTATCTCCACTGATTGTCCTACACAATACATGGGGGAAAAATGTAAATACAAAATTGATAATGGGATATCTAGGAAGATGAAGATGGACCTTATCTTTCTGGAATGGTAAGAATGAGAGCTCATCTAGAAATTCTCTTTATGATCGATCATGGACTATAGTTAGTGGAGTTCCCTCCTAATATGGATTTCATCATGGTTTTTTTCCTTGATGATTTATTAGGATTTCCTCCACTATGAGAGGTTCAATTAATTATATATCTAATGCTAGGAAAAGAACCAATTTTGCTTCCTTCTTATTTGATGGCACCTACAGAGATCAATGAACTAAAGACGTTTCTTAAATATCTCAAGGTGAAGGGTTTTATCCGACCCCTCACATTTCCATGGGGTTCACCAGTACTCCTTCTAAAGAAGGTATCTAGTACCCTGGAATTATGTTTGGATTACCATTGACTATATAGTCTCATGGTAATGTATAGATATATGTTTTCTCATAAAGATGAAATACTCATCTAGCAATGGGGAGGTAATATTTTTTACAAAATTGATAGGTGGTTTGGATATGATCTGTTGTATGTGAGAACATCAAATATAACAAATATATCAATCCAGAGTAGATAAAACTTGTATGAGTTTATGGTTATGTCGTTTAGTCAGATGAATGTGCAGGTAGTTATCCGGGGTCTAATGAATCAGGTCTCCCACCTGTACTTTGATTCTATAGTGGTTGTCTTTATAGATGAAATCATAGTGTACTCAGACTCTAGACATGATCATGGAAATTTTTTTGGTATCATGTTGAGTATACTATGAGGGATCTTTCTATACATAAATATTGTTAAATTTCACTTTTGTATAATATGGATCAATTAATGGGTCATACCATCTCAGAAGATGGAGTATCGGTCGAACCATACAAGGTGAGGAAATAGGATTCCTAAGAGAATTTGAAAAATGTGTTTGTCATACAGTTAATCTTAAGGATATCTAGATATTACACATGTTTCATCCAGGATGTCCCAAGATTTTCAGTGATTTTTATGGCCTTGAATTAGAAGGGTGTCTAGTTCATCTACTATGAAGTTTTTTAGAATTATTTTAATGAGTTAAATGGAAGACTAATGTCTACTTCGATACTCATTCTTCCTGAGACTTGCAGAAGTTTTATTATATAATGTGATGGTTTAAGAGTCAGACCAAGTGTAGTTCTAAGACAAGGTGATCGAGTCCTAGATTATGAATCCTACCAACTGTGTCCACATGAGCTGAAATATCCAATGCATGACCTCAAATTAGTATATGGGGTTCATTGCCTGTGCTCTTTGATACACTATTTGTTGGTAGAGGGGTAAGTTATGTACATAGATCATAAAATCATGAAATATATATCCACACAATGAGACATAAATTTCTGTAAGCACATGGGGTTGAATACATGCATTTGTGGACATTAAGATATATTTTACCCTAAGTGAGGGTAATGTCATGGATGCCAATTTGAGCCGCAAAACATAGTCACAAGCAGTCTAGATATCCAGTAGTGAGTGGATGCTGATGGATTTGTTTTCTAAGATGCATTTGGAGGTTTAGGATTAGTGAAGACAACTAGTTCTAATAGATATTGTAGGGACGTCATATCTTCTGGATCGAGTCTTCATGAGACTATTGTTATATCTATAATGGATAATTTTGAGTGATTGATCAATATGAGAGAACCCACATACAATTTGGTTTTTGATGATAGTGAAACTCTACTCTATCGTGTCCCAGCATTGGTTCCTTTTGATATTCCGGGGTAGCTGATTAGGGAATAACAAGCCTCAATTTCGAATTTTATCCTGGAATTACTAACATGTACAACGATATTCATTGTCGGTACTGGTGGCCTGTTATGATGAAGAAAATAGTGGGATTCATTCCCTGGTACTTCACATGTCATTAGGTGAAGGTTGAACACCAGTGACCAACTAGATTCTTAAAACCTCTACCCATTCCAGAGTAGAAATGGAATGATGTCACCATGGATTTTTAATATTATTTCTGAGATCTCATCAAGGAAGTGAAGTAGTATGGGTGATTTTTGATATGTTGACCACTGTCACACACTTCTTACCAATCAGGGAGACATTACCTATTGGTGATTTAGATAGGGTATATATTCATGAGATAGTTCAAATTTATGTTGTTCTTTGTTCTATACTATCACACTGACATTCCTATTTCCAATTGCTATTCTATTAAGTATTACAATAGGAACTATATTCTTTACATGTTTTTAGTAATTCATATGACCTCAATACTGAAAAGAAGTCTGAATGGACCACATGAGTGTTAACATATATGTTTTGGGATTGTATCATTTATTTGGGTTGTTATTGGGGGAACATATTCCTTTAGTTGTTTTTTACTACAACTATAACTTTCATTCAATAATTAAAATAGATCCATATATGGAAATATTTGGTAGACCATGTCATTCACCTCTATGTAGTATCGAATAAGGAGACACCGCTCTTCTACGACCTCTTATCTTTCTATAGGCTTATGATTTGTCCTACTTGATTCTAAATCATTTGGTTATAGCTTAGTCTAGACATAAGTATTATACTGATCTTCATCATAGACTAGATGATTTTATGGTGGGGCATATGGTCTTTCTTTGGGTTTTGATGAGGTTGGGGCATAGATGAATCAAGAGATATGGTAATGTTGTTACTAAGATATGTAGGCTACTCGAGATAGTCGATAGTGATAGAATGGTATCCTATAAGCTTCTTTTATCTCAATGGTATCGTTACATTCATGATTTCTTCCACGTATCTCAACTTCGAGAGTATCATAGTGGCATGTATTAATGGTACTTTGTGGTATTTAAATTCATTTTGTATATGTTCTATGGAAGCATTGTTTCTCTTAGGATGACACCCAGGAGTTGGAGTGCAATATAAATGTGTAGTCATTGAATATTTTCATTGACAAAACTCCACTACCCTTAGAGGGGAAATTCGAGAATGATTTTTCTTCTGAAGGGGAGTTTGTAATGTCCCCTCATTTACCAAGGTATATACGATTTTATTTTTTAGTCCAATTCATTAACGAGAGCTATGATACTTTCCTATACAGCATGTTGTGTGTTCGGAAGACCAGACAATTGTTTTCATTGGAGTGCGGTATTATAAAAATTAACACACTGTTACTAGGAATTGTGTTAAAATTTTAAAATAATATTAAATGATTAAAATAAAGAAATATAAATATAATTAAATCAAAAGAAATGAAATAGGAATAAATTTAAATGATAAAATAAAAAGTGGTTTAGAGAAAAGTCAAAATAATTAAAATGAGGTAAACCCATTATTCCTAATTTTTATTTTTTTCATTTTTTCCATCCTTTATTTTTTATATTATTTTTCCATTTTTTATTCCATTTTTTCAACTACTCCCCTTCCTCTGCCCCTCTTACATGCCTCCCTCTCCCATCCCCAGGCACAAGACTCCCCTCCCTCCTCTTTCGAATCATAATTGTACCTCTTTTTCTCTTCTATGTTGAAATCCATACAAATCATTATGATGATCAGGGTATAAAATTTCATCCACATGAATTAATTTTGGATTTTCATTCTCCCTCCATCGTTCAATCTACCATGTAATTTTTTAACCGTTCTTTTGGTTTTTTGATAAATCCTTGATTTCATCCATTTTAGGTCAAATAAATGGTTTTCACGGGATGTGGGGTATACTATTACTATAAGGAAGAGTGTCTATGTTCATTGTTGTTATTTCATTTCTTTATTTAAATATCACTATTGTTCCATTCATTGGTGCATATTATTGAATCCTAAATAATTCATTTTAATTTAATGAATTTTTATTCCTTGATCGTTGTTACCCTTGTTTGTGCAGAACCATTTCCTAGGATGTTTCCATGCCATTCGAAACAAAATTGGGGGTGAAAACATAATTTTCCTATTTACCTTTGTCCATGAATTTCGAATTTGTCATATACAGGTGCATTTGTAATAATTTTAGATGATGTTCTAAATATAAAGAATTATTTTGGATGAATCTTAAAAAAGAATTTGGGTTTAACATTGGTTTTTTTTCCAAAATTATTTTTTTATTATGTATTTTCATGATTTTATATTATCGAAATCTGTTTCACCTTTTTACACTGATATAGTTCACCTTTTGTTTTACATTGTGTTATTATTATTAACAATTACTATTAGGATTGATAAAATAGTAAGGACGTGGATTTAAGTGGTTAATTAAATGGATATAATCATGAATTCTTGTTATATGATATATATCTATCTATTGTTATTTTATATGAATTTAGTATGAGGAGAGAACCTTGGATCCATATTAAGAAACAAAAAATGGACCCTCCGTACTCGAAACGCTACCACATATCGCACCGGGAAGGCAGTGTGTTTGGATTTCAAGGAAAGGGATCCCATGAAATTTTTATCATACTATTGGGTGATACTAGCTCCCTAAAGGGAATACATGGATAAAACAGTTAGATAGATCGCTATGCCAAGAATCATCTGATTCACAGTCCCTACTTTTGTTGACTGGGATGAACTCATCGTTACCATTGCACATGAAATACGTGGACTTTTGAATGTATTTCCTTCTAAGGCCTCTAAGGAATTGGATATTTTGTATAGATGTACTCTATTAATACCATTGGTATGGTCACATAATCCACCATTAATATTGATGATTTAAATATAAATTATTGAGAAAAATTTATTGATATTGAATAGATTTTCCTTATACATTGTTTTACATCTCATGACCCTTCTCGCATGACATGTTTTGACATACAAATTAGACCCCAAACCAATGAACAAGCTTGGTGTATTCCCTTTTTGTTCATTCATGTAACATGGGGATTTCAATATATTTTCTACTTTACCTGGTATTTAATTCAGGCTCCCAACACATGATGAAATAGGAGGTATTGTACTGGTTTAAATTTAGGAACCCGGAACAAGTTGGAGTTCATTTATTTAAATATTTTCTAGATTTAATTTGTATATCATCACACAGATTTTGTTTACCACATGAAAGAGAATTATATATACACCCTGGGTGTTAGTGTACTGGGATTATATATCCCACCCTGAATCTAGTATTTTCTGGTACTCTAGTAGACTTCATGTTCGTATTTATGGATAAAGGGAACTATTCTACTCTTAATGCTGGACATTCATACTTAGAAGGTTGGAGATTGGGGGTAGGGGATCGATCCTTGCTCAAGATTCTATTTTGGTAGTATATAATTTTACATTTTTGGTTTTTATAGAACATTGTGCTTGAATATATCACTTTTTCAACATATTCCATGCTTCCATTAATACATCATAACATGACAACATTGATAAATTTGTTTTTATTGATGAGCTTCAGTAATTCTAATATATTTCATTTGGTTATTTATTTCTTGTGGTGTAGTGTGTTTATATTATTCATTCTATACGTGTTAAATAATATATATCACTATGTTATGATTAATCCTAGGAGGGTATATTCTTCTAGAAGGCACATCAAAGGCCCTCACTAATAGTCGGAATGCTCTAGTGTTGAGGGAGATGATTTTGAGTTTATGTGTCCCACCATCTCGGTGCATGGATTAACATCACTCAGGGCCGGAAACTACATTTATCATTACTTTTTGGGATATGGTGATAAAATATTCCTCAGTGTTTTAAAAACAATCCTAAATATAGATATTTCAATCAAACTATTCATTATCACTCAAAATTATAGTTATGATATTGCTACCCATTCACATTCTCTCTGAAGAATAAATCCAAAAATATATGGTATGTTATTTTTTATCCTTATATACCATTTTTTGATTGTTTGGGATCAACAGTGTGTGATAGAGTGGTTTTATATTGTCTCAGTTGTATCATAGATCCATGTATAAGAGTTATTCCATTGAATTCAAAACCTTTTTTCATCCTACTATGGTGGTTCTTTATTTTTTGGGTCTCTACATTTCATATTTTACCCCACTAAAACTCACATAGGTCATAATTTGTAAATGTGTGGTGTTTTGGATTTCATGTTATCAACCCACTCCATGTGAATTGGGATCCCACTAGTCATAGTTACACCCCACTCCAAAAGCTATCTAGATCTACATAATAGAATTTCATTTCCACTACCCCACTTCCTAGGAATACTATGGTAAATAGTGGTCAATACCTCTTGGTAGAGGATAATAACTCATTTCGATTTTCTATAGGTTTAATATATTTCAATAAATATTTCATATATTCTATCATAGCCAAAATAACACTAATGTTTATTTATTTTATAATAACACTCAATGAAAAAAATATAACATCAAATTTTAAGATAAGATAATAGTATCTTTCATTTATGAAAATGTTTTTACAATATTGTATTATATATTTAATCCTTAATTTATTTTAAAATCAAAAACATTTTATGTTTCATATTTATATGAGTTAATTTTTTGTCATTGAATATTATAAATGATTATGATGTTTTATTAAATAATGAACTAAATGATTCATCATTTTATTTTACCTATGTCAATAGCCAATCTCAATAGTTATCATAAATAATAGATGGTAATATTTAGAATGATATTTTTATATTTATAAAATCAATTTTTTATAATATTTTTATGACATTCCTTTCATATCTTTGTTTTTTGAATATATATATATATATAAATTATTTTTTTATGAAAAATAAAAAAATAATAATTAAATGACTTAATATATTCAAGTATAAATAACGAATTACATTGAATTAATTTTATTTTCAAAAAGGCGTACTAGATTGTACATAATTGTATTTTAGTTGTATATATGAATCACAGTAGATCAATAAAATCAATATTAGGTTGTAAATTAATGAATATCATGATTATTTTAAAATAGTAATGTTCACTAATACATTTAAATAGATTGATAATGGAGAATTATTATTTTAAATATTTTGTAAAACATATGGTTTTAATAATGGAGTTTTAGACATTCACTTTTGAGGCACAAATATTTTCATGAATAAGAATATTAGTAAATATATTATGGATTCAACTCTTTATTTTCAACAATAGTAAACATTGTACTTGTATTTTATTTTTATTTTAATAATTCAATTCTTGTAAAATGTTTAAAAGAAAATGACTGAGTTACATTTACTCAGCTCTTTGATCCTTAGGAAATGTATCTGATGAACATGTATAATCATTGAAATAGATATTTTGGTGAAATATCATTGAACCTTTTACTTAGTTTCAAATTTAGTCTATAAATTGTGAGACCACATGGATAATGATCTAAATAAATATCATCTACAATACATTGGGGGTTGATATATTTTACTAGTTTGTATTATTTATAACAACAATCAACTATAAAATCCACCTTTCCATAATAATTTTTTAAATTTTATTTGTTTTACAATCTAAATAAAAATTATAGGATGAAACTAAACCAACATGAAGAAAATAAATATTAGTTTGTGAAACATTATAAGTCACCCAATTAACCCCCAACTATTGATTCATTTTCTATGATAGTTTTGGGACTAAATTTTAGTAGTTAATGATAAAAAATTCGTAGATAATTGAGATTATTTAGAGGATTTATATTCATATGAATATTAATAAGTCACGTAAAAGGAATAAAAACAACATGATGTATGTATATTCATGGTGAATACTCACTGTCTAATAATTTTTTAATTCTATATCAATGTTTTTGATGGAGAAAATTACATAGGATATGAAAATAAACTAGAATAGATAATGTATAATCATTTCACAATTATAATATATATACAAATTCATTAGGAATGTATGAAAATGTGTTTATATAATAACTCAGTTGATATAGCTACCGATTTTGAGTTGTAAATATTTTTGAAATATACTATTTGTTAATATTATTTTTTAATTATTTAATGATAAATTTTTATGAGGTAGTTATATATAATAAATTTCCTTGGATGATTGAATATTTTATGATTAAACACATTAACTTATTTGAAAAACTATTATGTTGTATGTGGTGAAAATTTATCATTAACATTTGAATAATTTATAGTTTCAAGAATTGTAAAATTTTATTGGTACATTCAAGTGAAAATATATATTTGTTATCCATGAAATGAATTATTTCCCATTAATGGGATGTATGAATATAATTTTATTTTCCCTACGAGGCTGTGAAATCCAGCTAAAAAAATAAAAAATAAGAAAAACACAGGTGTGTATAGAAAAATCAAACGAGTTAGATGATGTAATTTTTTTTTATATTTATAGGTTTGGTCTAAAAATTAAAAAATACACTTTTTAGATTTAAAGATGATTTATGATATATATAACCAACCTGGTTCTAACATAGTAACATAATAGTTTTTTGGTTATGTAATATCTATTCATTAAGAAGGTACACAAATAATGTGGAATATAAATAATGAATAAAATAAAACAAAATAAGATGAATAAAAAAATATAAATTAAATTCAAAATTGGCAATGATATGTAGATAACTTTTTATTAAAATTGTTCAATTTAGTGATGAATATAAAAATATATATTCTAATATCGAAATTATAATTTAATAAAATGTTTAACTAATGTGTTAATGAAGTGGAAAATTTTATCTTCGAATAACTTATTTGTTTAATGAAATGAAAATATCATTGATATTTTAACATGAATAATTAAATAGAGATAAGTTTTTTGAAGTTAATTATTTTGGATAAGAGACCATTGTATACGAGTTGTGAAAATATACATTATTTTGAGCTGAATTGGAGATATATAATTTGAAATCATGTAGGCGATGAGAGCCACCATTTTTATATAAATATTTGGTCCCTTGAATGAAGTGATACCTGAATAAAATTAACATTAATGTCAAATATATGATGCTAACAAATCCATATGTTCCGTAGTCACAATATCTATTAAACAAATATTTTCCAATTGATTAAATTTTTTTAAGGACCTAAATCACATATAAAATTCCCCACACGTGACATGGATTTATGTACAAATAAGGAATCATATACATTAAAATTTTACTAATATTTTCCTATCATTAAACTTTATAGAATACATTATTGATGTCTAGATACTATGAGATAATTCATTTTAATTTTTATACAATAATTAAATATGGGAATCCATGTCATCCACAATACTAGACCCAGAAGAAAACAAATTGAATACAAGTACTCATAATTTTGAAATGAGCTTCTAATATTTTTTTTCATTAACTTATGATAGAATAAAACCATTTTTGTACATTTTAATATTAACATTACATAAAAATTCATGTTGTAAAATTATAACATTCCATCATGGAAATGAATAAATCATAAATACATTTTGATTTCTATAATTATTTCATTATGATAAAAACCTAGTAAAAAATTGATTTATATTTGTCTCTATTGGTTTATGATTTGAAATTGATGTGGGTTACCATTATTACAATGTATTGTGCTCTTTGATATGAATAATTTACATAGAGGTCCATGTTCTATCAGAGAAAAAAATAATTTCATGATTATATAATTTGTTTCAGATAAAACATTAAAAAAATGGGATCTTCCTATTTTTATGAATGGAAAAACACAGTTCAATTGAAACATTTCTCAGAGAATTTGTTTTATACATTGTAAATTTTTTCATTGAAAACATAAACCCTGATATTTTATGACAAAATTTAATAGGAATTCAAACAATTAAAATCATTGTCTCCAATAATGAGTGGTAAACTATTCAATAAAGTAAATGTTATTGACAGTTTTTCTAGTAATCCATATATTAATATCCATATGAAATCAGTTTGTAGAAGGATATCAATTATCTATGAAATTACTTATTCAAAATTTTTGTACGCCAAAATTTTTCAGGATTTCCGGAATCTATAAAAAATTTATTTGATCTTGTTATTGTCATGTTGCTAATGTTCCAAAAAAATATGGAATTAGGGGATTTATGGACTTTTATAACATTGAGATAATTTATGAGTTGGTAACAATGAATGGTAAAGGGTATAATTTTATTCCTCTATTGTATTCCACTCAATTTATGGATTTAAAATACATATAATCAATATTTTATAAGATGATTTATGAGATAATATTTATAAGGATTTATAAAAAATAAGAATTAAATTTCCAAATGAATTCAATTGATATCTAGGGGTCCAAATGAAAATGTTTTTTGTTACAATTGTTTTGTAATCAAAGAATATAAATTCTATAAAAAATAATATGATGAATATTGTATAGTAATGAAATGGGGAGTTACAAATTTAGAAGAAGTGATGAAAATCCCTTCTTAAAATGATAAAAATAATATTTACAAAAATTTATCCTATTTTGGAATTATATAACAAATATAATAGATAAATTATAAAAAAATTCAAGTGATGATTTTATATTTCAAATGGGTTGATAATCAGAGTGTAGAACATGTTGATGAAGTGGGCTTCGTTAAGGTGAGTTTCTATATAGATGTGAAAAGGATGATATATTCATAAGGGCATAAAAAGTACATCATCTATTTTTTGTCTCACTCTAGAAACCAAGATTTGGTCAATTTTATAGATTGGAAAAATGATTGGGTCATATGAAAATTCAATTGAGAATGACACATTCATTAGGAGATCTAAGTCACATCATGGAGGTTTTATTGTTGACAATGTGATTTATATTAGACGGGACAACTCACAGGGTATTTGGATTTTTTGTTGAGGGATCCAAATCCCATAAATATTTAAGTAATGGATGATATTTCAATAATAATTATTAATTCATTTTCGATAAATTTTTTTTCATCATAAAATAATGTGTTACATACTATCCAAACGTTGTCTAAATTGGAATTTTTTCTAATCATGTACAAAATTTCTTATACACAAGCTGATAATACAAATCGTACTTGTGAATAAGAACTAATACATATACTATATAATTATTATTAATTGATAAAATCATTTTTTAAAAAAAATAATGAAATGTCTTAATGCGGTCTAAAATTATCTATTCTAGAAATAAGGGTATAAAATTAGAGGTTAGTTAGAATTAATATGGAAAACTTGTTGAACCTAAAAATTAATTGTTTAATTGTTATATTAGGGTGAAAATAATTATGAATCTGCTATGGTAAATAGAATTGTGGCTCCATGATATACCTATGATGAGGAAATCCCTTTGGAAAGATAAAAATTTTATATTATGATAGAAATTCTCTATTTCACAAAAAATTTTCTACAAAAAAATTATGATTAAATTATGATTATTACATACATTGTTTTATCATTTTAGGAGATATATATATATATATAAAATAAGTCTTAATATCATTTAGAAATTTAGATAGTGGCTTCAAAACCCTTATTAATAGGTTTCATTATCAGGATGCTATGTGGAAATAAATAGTAACCCACATGATACTTATGAACACATCATAATGTAGGAATCATAGAATGTTTCCATCAGTCCCCATGTGTAGAAATAATATTAGGTGCATTTGAGATTATAATATATAATATGAAATTATTTTCAGATACAATTTTAATAGAAAATTTCAATCATAGAAAAGTAAAATGAGGGAATAAAATAAATATCCTCTATCCATACAAATGTACCATTATCACAAAGCAATAATGAATTTTTCTTCACTAGAGAATAAATTAAGATTTTTTTGAATCCACAAGAAATGATTTATTATATATAAAATAAGATATGATTATTTTTTATATTAATATTAATGATTCAAACTATTAAGGCACTTCTATCTCCCATAATGTGCAATAGAAGGAGGCCTATTTAATTAATTATTGTAAACTAGATGTTGAAAAGATAACAAAATAATGGGAAACATGAGTAATTGTGGAATAATGATAATTTATTATGATTTATAATAATATTAAATAAAAATATCTACCTATGTTCATATTATTTATATACCGTACATAGACAAAATGAGTAGTTACTATATTAGAAGAAAAACGAATTTCAATATCATTAACAGGTACATAACAATTTGGTAGTATTAAAAATGTAGGTGTTGGTGTTTTTCATCAAACATATTTTAATAGGATGAGACCACAAGAAGAAAAATTTCATATATTTAACGGATTGTAAGATAAAATATATTTTTTATAGGATATTATTGTCCACTATATATTGGTAGAGCAATATATTTAAAAATATCAAAGAAAACTCAAAGTGAAACAATGATAATCACAAGAGAATTCAAATTAACACAACATCATTAAGGCTAGTCATTCCCATCCACCACGTAATTTTATAGATGTATTATATTTTTTTATTATCAATCTACATCTAATATCATTTTATTAAAAAAATTATATAGGTTGATGTTCTATGTGATGTCAATATATCAGCATCCACACCCATATTTGTTGTGTGGGGTACGATTTAAAATATCTTAGGAGACTAGCTACATACCAATTAAGTACAAGAAGTCAAATTATATTAAGGATATAGGTACCTAATAAGATGTGTGTTTAAATTCATGATACACATGATGATTCAGTTATAACAATTGTCAAAGATCTTATTTTAACGTTTATAACAAGGATTTATTATCTTATAAATATAAATGAGTTTTGTAATTCTAAAATTCTATGTAAAACCCCATAATAATTTATTAAAATTGGACTAATGTGAGGTATGATATTAAATCTGGATAAAATTATGATGAAATAGATGGTGATGTCATTAAAATCTAGTAAATTGGCCTAGAAAACAAAAAAGATATTGATGGACTAATTTTTCCCTGCCAATTCTACTTCATCATATTTTAACATTATATCATTATGATAACACCAAATTAAATGATGTAGATGTTTCCCACATTTCATATGAAGAATAAATAATTCGAACTATCATTATAGACATGATTTGTATCAATAGAATAAAATATATTCTCATGTTTGAATGGATGAGAGTCTTATTTTATTATAAATACATATGGTACATTTTAATATTATGCCTTTCAAAAAAATTATCTAATAATTTCGTTATTGTTAATAATTATTCATATATTTTATAAATTATTGTATTAATCTCATATAAATGTAAAACCTTGTGAATCATGATTTGGATTCGTTAATCAACATATCATTTCTAAAGATGTTATAAATTTGGACTTGATAAAAATTGAAAAGAAAACGTAAGATATAAATGATTTTTCTGAGAAGAAAAAAAATAGTATATAGTATTTTTTGAAGCAATAAATATAGGTGTAAAACAATAAAATATAATAATAATAAATATATTCTAATCATTTTTACTTATTTGATTTTAGCAAGCATTAAGTGATGATCTCAATCTATCTAAATAAGAAAAATATTTATTTTTTGATCAAATGCCTGGATATCCACAAAACCTACCACACTTGATGTGTATTATGGAAATATAACTTAGTAAAATAGAAATTATGATTTTAAAAATTGAATTATACGTTTTAATCAATGTTTTAACATTAATATTATTACGATAGTGTAGCCTCTAAATATAAGCTAAAAAATTCTATTAATTCAGCAATTTAACATTAGAAACCTGCAAAATAATTAAATTGCATACAAATTAATGTATATATACATATATTTAACTACCAATTGATATTTAACAAAAATTACATATTTATTTTCCATGTTTCTACAGTGTTTGAATCAAGATTAAAATAATGATTCTATATATTATTTTTTAGAATTTATAATTGATATCATTAACTATCAGAATTCTCTCATCCCAAAATAGTAAAATTTCATTGTACATTATTATTTCATTAAAAATATTTTTTAATTGATTGTTTTTTTAGTATTTTCTAAGTCTTACTAGAATTTCAGACAATATCTATACTAAAAAAGAGAAGAAAATGTGTTTATAGATTAGTGAGAAGTGTACATGGTGTCCTAATGCTTTACAACATAACATTAACGGGATTATCTACTACATTCACGATCTAGTATGGTCTATAACTATAGAAAACTATTTTAGGTGTTAATAATTTGTATCAAAATGATTAAATTTTAAATTTGATATTTTTCTCATGTACAAATATAAAAGAGAAATTATATTTTTTAATAATTAATGGGAAGAGTAAATGGTGTGAAAATTTTCATATATATAAAATATAGGTGATTTCCTACTAATGTTTTTTAATTTTTCATCATTTAATCAATTTTTTCAGTAATTTTCGTATCATTTTTATTATATTTTTTTTAAACTTCTCATATGTTAACAACAAACATCAACTGATGGAAACCATGAAAATGATAACATATTATTTTAAATATTTATTAAAATGATCTATACATAATTTCTAACTTGTAGAAATTTACTTCATCCCAATCTGAAATATGATTTAGTCGGCATTACCAAAATTATGTTTTTTCAATTTAAAAATGTCACATTAGTTTAAAACAATTGCATATCTAAAAAATATAAAATAAAATGATATTGTTTTCAAATTTCATACAAAAAATACTAGATACATTTTTCATGTTTAAGAATTATACACATGTCAATTTGAAAACCAATATAAAATGTATGACTCATTGTATATTTTTTCAATAAAAAATTTATATATTAGTTTAAAATAGACATCTTATATAAATAACCAAAAAATAAATTTGGATTATTTTTAATCATTTGGAAACAATTTCATATTTCATTTATCGTATTTAAGAATATATGTCACATAACTCTCACATAAATTGTAGTCATTATAAGTCAATGCTCTTATTTTCTATATAAAAGTGTAATTTTCATTTAAAACTCACAACACATAGTCATAATGGATAATATAATATTCGACCATTTTAAAACATTAAGAAATTGTGCAATAATATATTTCTGATGTGTAGGAATCAACCACACATCAATTTGACAACATAAGTGTTCGGTATTACTCAAAGTGTGTTTATTTAATATAACTATGATATTAATTAAAAACACACCATACATAGTTGAAACTGAGAAAATGAGATTGGAGTGGTTTTAATATATAATACAATTATCCATAATAAATTCTTGACCCTTAAGAATAGACCACACATAAATATGAGATACAATGTGCTTGGTGTCTCTCGAAGTGTGTTTTTTAATATACAAATGTAATTTTTGTATAAATTGTGTACGAAATATCCAAAACTTAGAAAATGTGATCATATTGTTTCAAAAAATGAGAAAAATGTATATATTTCAATTTTTTAGGAATAGGAATCGATCTTACATAAATTCGAGAAAATATATGGTTAGATGGACACAAAGTGTGTGTTTTCAATATAAGTGACATTATAGTGTAATCTGCACCTAATATTGCCAATCTAGATAAAAATTTCCAAATTATTTTCATACATTAGGAAAATGATTCTTAATTCATTTGTTGTGAGTATTAATTGAACAAATCAAAATCTGATGCATGATGTGGTCATAATGACTCAAAGTGCACATTGTCATAATAATTTTCATTATACTTTAAAACACACCTCATATTTCTAAAATAGAAAAAAAAATCTTACTATTTTCAAACATTATTAATTAAATCCATGACAATATTTCTAAAAAATAGAAATCTACCACACATAAATTTGTACCATTATTAACTAATAATATAATTAATATATACATTATTTAAATATATAATTTTTCATATATACATTATAAATAATTAAAATTAATTTTTTTATTTAATTTTATTAAAATATACATTGGTTATATGACATGGCCTTAAAAATTTCTAAATATATCAATTTCAGTATGATTTCACCTAATTAAATTAGAAAATATAATTTTGGTTTAGATTTTTAAAATTTTAGTACATTACTCATACATATCAACCAACAAGTATAAAAAGTGTGTACCACTAAAACAAATTCAATTTCTTCCAATACATAACATTTTTAACACAAAACAACTACACGATTACATTGAAAAATATTAATAACATTTAACATTACATACTTATTTTTCTTACACATCCTTATAACTAATGAAAGGAATTTAAAAACCCAGGATGAGCATAAAAAACTTAGTGAAAGACATATAACTAACTAATGAAACCATAAGTCTATGTATATATTTAAATATATGAAATCATTTTGATACAGATATACTTTTCATCCATATATACATACTTTGTGAAACCTGAGATTTTCATAAAACAATAATGAACATATTTATAACCATTAAGCTATATTGAGGATTTACTTAATTATATTGTAACCATCTGGGCTCCCTTATTAATTGTAACCCTCATTGCTACCTAACAATGTAATACTCACGAATACCTTATAATTTAACCATTAATGTTATAATTGGAGTGACTAAATGACGAACTACAACTTACACATACCCAATGCATTGGTGGGAGATTTATCTACCGCCATTTATCATAAAAAAATCCACAAACTATAAAATAATCATAAAACATGAATTATTTCCTAAAAAAATGATTTTCAATTTCATGAAACCGAATTTTAAAATAGGGCTTTTAATGAAATGTCCCATAATAATTTAATATTACTTAAGTGATACAGAATATAATTAATTAATAATGTTCATAAAATATATATTCACATAATACAACATAATATTAACATAATTAATTACAATAATAATCTTATTAGCATATAGTTAATGAAGTATAAGGTTAACTCGAAGATTGGAAATTGGCTAAATTGTTCCTTTACCATGGGTTCGACTTACATCAATCCAGTTTAATTATCCCGTATAATGCCTAAAAAGGTGTTATTAATATTTTATATTATCATTATAATTCTTATAACACCTTATATGATCATTTTATAACATCATTTGACCCAGTAATTAATAATTTTTAATTTTTTCTTGTTGTTTTGGTTGCATGCTTTACATAATTTTCATGGTCTTTTCATAAGGGATTTTCTTGTGGAATATATGTAAAACATAAAATGTGGAATTAAATAGTATTAATATCGTTCTAGAATTTTATATTATTCCATAAATCATTTTGGTTATATGGTACAAGGATGAATCATTATATAAATCATTAGTGATATTCATTTAGATCATTTTAGAGGTTCTTTGATAATCACAAATGTTTTTCATCATATTCCATTCATATTATGAAAATAATTTAATTAAAGACCTTATGATAGGTCATATCATACACATTAAAATATATTTCAAGCATTAAATAGGTTTTACAACCAGAATTGATGGATTTAATGGAAGTTTAGGACACATCATCCATGATTCCAGTAAACTAACACGTCATAGACGATGTTTTTATTTTTAGAATTTGAAGAATATTAGAGAAAGAATGATGATTAATTTTTTTGACAATCAAAATAAAAATAAATAATATATATACTATTATGTCTTCTATGTCTCTTGGATAAGGGGATGTGACTAGATTACAAAAAAAATAAAAGAATTGATAATAATACACAAGAAAATGAAAGAGGATTTTTACCTCTGGATATCTTCTCCTTGATATACTCTTTAAGGCCATTAGATTGGTCTTTTGGGGAGAGCATCATTTCATAGACGTTGGGAAGAACCTTGGATGAGGAGTTTTAAAAATTTAGAAAATTATCACTGCTTGAGATGTGTTAGTGGAAGAGGTGGGTGAGGGTGGTATTTATAGTGAAGGAGTGGAAGGTTTTTCAATTATTTTAATAAGTAGTTTAATATTTTTTATCAATACTATGAATAGACATGGTTCATGTGTCCCCAAATTGTAAATAGAGAATGTGTGTTAGATCAAAGGGTGCATACATCATCCATTATTCTAGGAAATGTCTATTTAACTAATAATGTATATATAGAGTATATAATCATATTTTTAAATTTATACCAAATTCATGATTTTCATGAATATCACAGTAATAAACCCAAAAAAATATTTTGATTTATAGATTTAGAAAATCAACAAAAAAATTCAGAATTGTTTTATTAATAGGAATAATTTATTTATTAAATAAAATCATAATTTTTTGAAACAATAACAAGTTTAAAAATATATCTCATTTTATATCACCTTGAAAAATTAATCAACATCTATTTTTTAAATTACATTAAGATAATTAAATAAAAAAGATTCACTATTCATTATGGTCATATTACTATTCATATAGTTATGTTACTCTTCACAAAAATATCATCTTGGTTCTATACGACTCTAAATAAATTACTGATCGCAAAAGTAGATGTCTATTTTTAAAATTTTAAAATCATATAAGTGGAAGGATTATGTTTAAAATCTCTTTTATAACTACCTCTTTAAAACAATGTGGTTCTTAATATAGTATTTTATTTTCATTCATTTTATTAAATTTATTTGTAAAACCCTTGGTGTTACATTTCCACACATTTTGGAAATTATTTCCTCACAATTTTATTTACATATTAAACAAGTGAGGGTATCATTCCCTCATAGTATTTTAAGATTCCCATGTTGCTACTTAAACTATGTGGTTTCCTCACCAAACCATTACATGTTGGAATATATTATTCTGAAATAAAGGTTCTCCTTGATCATGAATATGAACATTTTTATATTCATAAAAATATTACTCTTCCAACAGAACTGTTTCTGGGCTCAAATCATGTGCTGAATCTGGAAAATACTTTTCAACATTGAAACATGAAAAAAATTGTGTACCTGAGATAAACATGGAGGAAAAGCCACTCGATAGGAAAGGGGTCCAAATTTTTACAAGACTTCATAATGCTCAGTTGACCATTTACATATATTTACTTTCATACGAAAATGCATAACACTTTTATATGGTGAGATTCAATGAAGTGTTTGATCACCTAACATAGAAGAAAATTCATTTCTCCTTTTATTTTCTTAAAGTTTCAGATGGTTAGAGCTATCCTCTTATGTTGCAAGATCAGGTTCACATTCTCAACCACTTCCTCTTCTAATTTTAGTCTCATTAACTACCTTTCCCCTGCTTCATCCAAAAAATATGGATTTAGACATAGATTCCCATATAATACCACAAAATGTAAAAAATGTATATACTAGATTAAAAATTTATATTACAAGAAAATTCAAATAAAGCAATATGATGATCCAAACATCCCTGGAAATCTATTAAACAAACTTGTAGTGTGATCACTAATGTCTAAATAAACTATTTTAACTATCCATCGGATTGAGTATGAAAAGTTGTACTAGAATTTAATTTTTTCTCCAATGACTTTTGGTGGCCTTTACAAAAGTAATAAGTGAACCATGGATCCAGATCATATATAATGGAAAGAGGAACTCTTTGAAACCAGAAAATTTATTTGAGGTAAATTCAAGAAATATAACCAAATAAATAGTATCATGAATTGGATGGAAATTAATTGAATTATTCTGTTGATAAAAAATAACCCAAATCAAATTTTACATTGATTAGTATTTATTTAACCTAGAACAAATTCAATGGATATATTTTCACTTTTTTACTCTAGAACTTGTAAAGACTCAACGATTCCCTTGGACAAATATCAATCTTCTTTCACCTATTGAGATTTAAAAATTTTAATAGTTAAATATAAAATAAATCTATTATTTCCATCCTACCAATAATACTCCCGAAGGTATTTCTACATATTTTGGATTCATGGATGCACTGAAATAAAATTACTATGTGCTTCTCACAATAATTCATGCTTCAACTGAGAATCTCAAGGCACAAAAAATATATTTCGTAATCCTAAAACACAATCTATATCAATGTTAAATTATAACAAAGTACAGATTTTAACCAATTTTAACTTTTTATATTACTCTCCTCCTTCCTTCTCTGCTTTCTTAATTCTTTCTAAGAAATATGAGTACACTGAAGCCTGAAATAAAGTAGAGGAATTTAAAAAACCAACCAGTTCTAAGATAATATTCATCAAATAGTTTATCGAAGAGTATTGTTCCTTCCAAATAATTTTAAATGATGCCTAATGTTTTCAACTCAAGGCATATACCACTTATTTTTCTATTCCATGATGGTATATGATCATGAAATCATAATATTTTATTATTTCAATCCATCATATATACTTCATGTTTAATTCATTTTGAGTGAATATATACATTAAACATTTTTTTTTCAGTATATATTTCACATTAGGATCCATATAAATAATCCCCTCAAATTTTTAAAGCAAAAAACCAATGCTACTAATTACAAATCATGAATGTAATATTTTAACTCATGAGATTTTAGTTTTCATGATGCATAAGAAATTATATGATCATTATGCATCAGACCACAACAAAATCCTCATAATGAAGCATCAAGTTAGAAGAGAAACTATCTATTTATTATTGGTAGTGTCTTTACTATATAATTAATTAATTTCCTTTTCCAAATATAGAAAACAATCATCAAATTTTTTATTCAGATGAATTTAACTCTTTTTTGAGTAAACATAGTCAGTGGACTAGATAACTAAGAAAATATTTCCACAAAACACGGGTAATCTCTTGTAAAATCATTTAAAATATGAATAATGGTTATATTTTTTGGTCTTATACATTCTTCATCAACATTAGTTTTAGAAGGATCAATAGTTATTCCATCATTAGAAACACTTTGGCCAAGGAAAGAATTTTTTGGCATCCAAAATTCATAGTTTCTGAATTTTTCATTCAATTAATCTTTCATTTAATGTTTTCAAAAAAACCCTTATATGTTTTTCAGTCTACTCATTACATATATAATATACCCAATTTTAATTAATAAACATAATCCTAACCATTTCAACGATCTCCTTAAAATAAATGCTCATAAGATCCCTGAATATAAGAGTTTCATTAGTTTACCCAAACAGTATAAAAACAAATTCAATAATTCCATATCTGGATTAAATAGTTGTTTTTAAAATTTCATACATCTTTACCATCTACTGATGGTACCCATTTCTCATGTCAATCTTTCAAAAATACCGGTCTCCTATGACCTAATTATACAAGTAATCAATTTGTGGAAAATGAAACTTTTTATCAAAAATAATATTATTCAATGTTCTATAATCAATAAAATTTATCATGGAACTATATTTCATTTTATCTAAAAACACAAGGACTTCACATAGTGATGTACTATGATGACTGAATCATTTATCAAAAAATTACTACAAATTATTTTTAAATTTAAGAAGTTCTATTTGATCCATTCCAAAAGGGGTCATTGAAATTATCATAGCATTGGGAACTATTTCAATTTTGAATTTATCTTGTCAATCTGGTATATCATCAGGTAACTCCTAAAGAAAAACATTAATTTATTTTTTTACCAATGGAAAATCATTAATATGAAATTTTTGATTGTTTTCAATAATATGAGAAAGATAAAATATATTTACCTCTTTCCGAAAATTCTCATATTCTGAATATGATATCAATTGTATGGTTTTGTTCTTGTATACAAAAAGATACACTTTTTAAAAAGGAACATCATTAGCTCTATAATCAATCATAGAATTATAAACATAAAACCAATCGATAACATGAATGAAATATAAATCTATTAAGGGTAAAAAACAATAATAGTAGGTAATGTTTTTTAGAAGAAAAAAATATGATGATTATTAAATTTAATTTTTACTCTAACATTTCCCCTAGTATTTTAAGAATAAGTTATTGTTTCAATTTGTAGATGTGATATTTAAAATTTACTAAAACACATAGCAGAATTAAAAGAATGTGTAGAACCTATATCTAACAATAAATTAGAAAAATATGAGTAAATAAACAATGTACATGCTGCCACTTCATTGTATGGCATGAAATTTGTTGATGTAGTCATGAAGGATCTCACTACACCATTCATCTTATAGTATATATTCATTCCATCACATGAATCATTTTTGGAAACAAATTCTCAAAATGGCCCATCTCAAAAAATATAAAATAATATACATTTTTTTATTATAATTGATCTTAAGATCATTTTCATTAAAATATTTGGTAATATTTCTAAACATACCACATAAATAACAATTCTCAGATTTGGTAAAGCGTTCCCTATGGTGATTTTTCCAAAATATTCACAAACTTTTAACAAAAAATTCATACCATTAGATTTCTTTGATTTATTTTTTTCAATCGCATTCTATCAGGACCTCAAATTCTAATTATTGTCAATGAAAGTTTTGTCACCAAAAAACACGATTTCAACCCTCTCGACAAATCGAGCTATATTCTCATAACATTTGAACACACAGGAAGCCAATTCTCTTCGATATCTTGAATTTACTCTAGAGTAAAAAATGGTTGATTCATTATCAAGATCCCAAATAAAATTTGGAGTGCACATTTCTAGTCAGGTGATGTTTTCTTCATACTCGACCACAAAATCATCATCCTTTATCCTCAATTCATGGAATTGCTTCACTATCCTAATTAAAACTACCTTGGAATAATAGTTTATAGGGAAAATAGTTATAAATTCATCTCACTCCAAGGATACAATCACTTATCTATCCCTAATATTCATGACCATTGACCACTATTGACATGATTCAATATCTAAACAATAAATAGAAACACTAGCCATTGATTATCTAAACAACTCATATCATCAAATATCTTTTCACCAACCATAATCCATCCTTCATCTACTACTAGGTCAACAGATCCTGTAAAAATAGGAGGGTGTTGTCTCATAAAATTTTCCACTATTATCATGTTCAAATATGGCAGATCGTGTTTTTCCCTTGCATGGATTCCACTACTGTCTATTTCTGGGATCTGCTAATCCATTACAACCACATACATCTCGGTTCCAATTCACACTACTCTTGGTTGCAGATTCACACTGATATCAACCTCTTGGTTTCTTCCAACGTCATCTTCTTTATTTCGTTTCCGGAAAACCATTATAAACAGACATATTGATGAAACATTGTTACATTTAAATGATATATCATTTCAACATAAATATAAGGTAAAATCATTTATATTAATATATTAATATCATATTAACTCCTAATGTTTTCTAAATAGTTCTTTGAAACCACCTATAACGATCCGACCATATGCATTACTTAATATAGATATTTCAATAATATTTCACCTATTTACATCCACAAACAAACTTTTTGGTTTAGAGTTATATAAATTTAGGAGATAACCCATACATATCATCCAATAATTATACATTGTGGGTAATATTAAAACAATATCCATTTTTTTCAAAACAGAGATTTTTTAACATAGTATAAAACCATAATTTCTTTTCCAAATTGTCATAATATATAAATTTACTTTCTTATTTATCTTAAATATATATATAACATGCGAAAATGGATTAAAATTTGTAATAACATAAAAATATTAGTAATGGATATACAAATAATTAAAGAAACCATTAGTCAATGAATACCTATAAATATATGAAATCATGTTCACAAAGGCATACTTCTCACCAATATATAATTACTCTGTGAAACATGAGATTTTAATAAAACATTAAAGAAAATATATATTAACATAATGGTATATTTTGTAAATACATACATATATTGTAACCCTCATGGGTACCTTATAATTTTTAACCCTCGTGACTACTTTACAATGAAACAATCATGAGTACATTATGGTATACACATTTTTGTCACATATAGAGTAACAATGCGACCAACCTCCAAAAAACACATATCCAATGAATTGGAGGGATATATTTGTCCCAAACATCATCATAAATAATTACCATGAACTAGAAAATATTCACAATATAATAATAATTGAATATAAACCTTGCTTTTAAATTTTTTAAAATAGAATTTTAAACAAGGACTTTTAATGTAATGTCCTATCCAAATATAATATTATTGAAGTCGGAATTAATAGTATGAAGGGATAATATGTATAAACTGTAAATCCATTTAACATATAATTATATAATAGAAATTCATTACACAAATAATATTCTTAGTAAATAAATAATGAAGAAGATGGTTGTCCAAAATAATGGAAATGGGTTGAAGAATTTCCTCACTTCAGGTTCTTCTTACATAATACATTTTTAAACCTCCAGTAAAATGGTTAAAATAGAGATATTAATATTTTAATTAAAAAAAATAATTTTTTTAATAATTTATACGAAAATTTTGTAATACCGTTTGACTGATTTATTAATAATATTGTTTTATTTCCTTGGGTTCAGTTGTGTGCATTACATGATTTCTACAGTTGGTTCATAAAGGATTTTCTTATCGAATTGATGAAAACAATTGAATAGGAATAAAACATTTTTAATATGATTCTACAATGTTATATGATTACATATATTATTTGGGATATATGGTATGATGATGAATAATTAGATATATCATTATTGATATTCGTTTAGATCATTTTGGGAGTTCATCAACAATCACGAACATGTTTCCTCATATAAATTTAATATTATGAATATAATTAAAATATATATCATAAGAATGGTCATATAATACTCTCTAAAATCTTTTTCAACAGTTATAATTTTTTATATCTATATTTTAATGATGTAATGGAAAGTGTAGACACATCATCCATGATGTCGGTAAATCGACATGTCACGAATGATGTTTTTATTTTTAGAATAAGTTAAAGAGGGGAGGATGAATGATGTTGAATTATTACATAAACCACATAAAAAAGAATATATATTACATTAGAGCTTTAAGTACACCTGAATATGGGTAGTTGAAGATATAATAATAAATGAAAAAATTTGAAAAGAATACACATGAGAATGAAAGTGGATTTTACCTCATGATATTTTCATCTTGAGATCCCCCTTAAGGGATTTGGTTCTGGTATTTTGGACAGAACAGTAGGTCTAGGAAGTCGAATAGATCTTTGGAAAGGTTATTTGGTTGAATTTATGTAATTCTTAATTAATTATTTGTTTAATAGTTAGAGGGGGTGAGGGTGATATTTATAATGGAGGAGCGGAAGGGTTTTCAATTATTTAAATCATTAGTTTAATATTTTTCCCAATTCTATGTATAGTCTTGTTTCAGGTGACTACATATATTAATTAGATCATGTCATTTAAGACCAAGGGTACATTGATCATCCATGATTCAAGGAATATTTTATTTAATTGATAATGTATATATACCGTGTTTTACCATACATTACTATTCATTAAAAATTCCAGAAATTCAGAAAATTCCAAAAATTCACCCAAACAATTTATTAGAATGTAGAATTCAATAATGAAATCATTTTCTATTTAAAATCATTTTCTAAAGAAAAATAATTTAATTTTTAAATAATATCAGATTTTATTCGAAAAATAACAAATTTTAAACTATAAATCATTTTATATCACCTTGAATTTTTTATCAAGATATCATTATATAAAAACCATGTGATAATTAAATAATATTATTATTTACAATTTATTAGGGTCATGTTACTATTTGTATAACTATTGATAAGGTTATGTTTCTATTCACCGAAAAATCATGTTGATTTTATGTGAATCTAAATAACCTACTGATCACAAACGTAGATGTCTAGTTTTTGAGATTCAAATCATAAAAGCTAAAAACTTGTTTTTAATGGCTAGTTTTTAACAGTATTTGTAAGAAATTGTGTTGATTCACAGAGTCTTAGTGTTTCTTAAATTTAATAAAAGTTATTTTTAAAACCTCGGGCGTGTTACGTTGGTTATATTTCAAGATAATAATTTATACCAAGGTTGATCATTAGAAATTGTCTACTAGTTTTGATTTTGTATACGGGTTATATTTTGTTTGGTTTAATTTTAAATATTTCATTAATGTTAATATTTTTTATATTAATTTAGAATTTAAATGGTTTAGAAATATTTTATTCCTATTACATTCATATTTAATATATAGTTTTTTTCCTTTTAACATATTCTGATTTGGTGTGATTTTATAGTGCAGCTTCATTGCTATTATAGGGATACAACTATTTGGTAGTTGAAATGGACTATATCACTTGTAGATGAATTATTGATAATGGGTCAATTTATCAATTCATAATCAAGATATGGTAATGTTTCTCTTATTCTTCACATTATCTAGTTCTGTTTAAGGGTGTCATTATCATGGTTTTTACAAGTGCTTTAAAATGGTCTCTTAATCAACACTTTAGGTTGCACTTCTAAAGGTTCCTTTAATTAGTGCTAAATAAATAGTCGATAAAGAGAAGCTTTATTATAACAAAAATCAAATTTTGAGAAATTTAACATTTATAGATGCATCTTTTAAAGGATGATAAAATGTTCATTTATCTAATCTTTTTCAATAAATAATAAAGGTCATGGTATTTTAATATTTCTTATATTTTTAGCTCATTTAGAAACTATTAAAAAAGATCTTTTTATTACAATGAACAGTAATCTCCATAGTGAAAAAACTATATAATAATTTATAGTGTTTATAAATCAGAAAACCATATTTTTAATCTAATATAACTTATGTTTAACCCAGGCCTTTCATTTCCATCATTCATTCTTACCCTGTAGTGTGGAATGTATATTAAATTTTAATTATCCTAAAAATATCATCATTTGGTGAAAAAATAGGTGCGTAGTAAGGCTCATTGTCATGAACCAGGTGATGATCAGGTCAATTGTAATAAAATTTTCCAAATTTATTACCTCATGGTATATATTGGTTAGAACCACATCCCCTTTTAGTATATAGACATGAATTGTTTCTATGAGAAACCTCATATTATCTATATTAACAAAATAGTAATACGTTCTTCTATAATAATCATCAATGTATATGATTTGGTTATGTTCTGTAATCAATTTTTTCAAAATCTAATTGAAAATTTTCAAATAAAAATTTTCTAATACTAATAAGAATGACCCAAATCTTGGGTCTTACATTAAACATTGTAATATTATAGAAGGAATCACATATTGAGGAACTGAATGGTTTATTAATCTCGGTAAACTAGATACATAAATGAATCACAAATAAAATTTGTAAAAAATGAAAACATTTATTTGAGAATAAAAATATTCCATCAAGAATATCCTTTGATATAAATTATATTAAATTCATGGATTCTAGGGAAATAATAAAAATTAATGGTGAGCTCAATTGATTAGTATGGGTTATATATAGAGTAATCTATCATGAATAAATAATCATAAACATCATGGAATTGTATGTAACTGAGTACATGTTCCATTTTTATAACATGGATATCATAATCCCTATGGAATGGTAAATAAATAAATACTAATTAAATTTAATCAATATCATGAATATAAAAAATTAATATGTTATAATCAATATGGAATGGAAAATAACTTGAAAAAAATTATATTTAATCATGAAATTGATAGTGAAATTCATCAATATATAATATAATTCAGAAAGTATTTATGAAAATAAAAACAAAATTATCAATGAAGGAAATGCTTAATTGTTCGATGTAGTGTTCTTTGACATCATAAAAACCACTTCTATATTAACCATCCTCAATACTGTAAAAAACAAATGTGTAGGTATAAACTAGAAAACCATTATACAAAGTCTTTCCAACTGATTCGTCTAATGAGACTAATAATTCATCGAGGGGATATCTATAAACATGTCAAACCAATAACTTCCACTATAAATAATTCATCATATATCGAGTTAACGATTTTATAAATGAACAATATTCCATACCATTAATTATCTGTATAAAATAAATCATACAGATTAACAATATATACACAGATAATCATGTAACTTTCAAATTAAAACATTATATATTGAAATGTGATATAATCAAATAAATAATCTTATTCTTGATAAATAATATTTATTTTTAAGGAAAATTTAATTTCCAATGATATCAATAAGGTGAATAATCCATTGGAACCATAATGTCTACATAAATAAATTATAGAAATTAATTTCAACAATATCCTTGCTCAAAATAATCATCAAACATCTATATCAAGAATAAGGATGGAATGAGTACAAAATATCCCTGATGTATTATATCTAAAATACAGGGTTTTTGAAAGTGAAAAATAAAAATACAATAAAAATATCATTACAAATATTTTGGAAGAAAATAGAATTTGGATTATAAAAATACAATTTTAAAATACAATTATTACAAATACTTTTAAGAATAATTTTCATTGAAAATATCATATAAATCATAGAAAGTAAACATTAAAATAAAGATTGTACATATGTATATTAAATTATATAGATGTTTTATATGTTTAAAAAAATATTCAATTAACTATTTCAGTAAATCCCAATTATGAATTTTTTTGGTGTACAACATGACGATTCAATTAAAATCAATTTTTTTAAATTCAAACATGGGTAAAAATGACTTTATTAAATTATTTTGAATACTTTTATAGATCTGATGATAAAATTTAATGAAATCATGGGTTTAGAAGATGCATTATTTTTGACCCTTTAGATAAATGACGTAAATTTTTTTAAAAAAACATTTTTTGAAAAATTTTCATTACCAAATTGTGGAAAAATTGGACTATTATATATAAAATTATTGAATTACTAGAGGATAATAAAACTAAATGGGTTTACTATACATTTATCAAATAATTTTCTTCAATGGAAACCTAATTATATGTAATGCTGATTTAAATTAAATTGTATAATAAACCAATTAAAAGATCATAACATTAATTTTAGAATTAATCAATTAGTGAATTATTTGTGTCCAATGTAAATAAAAATATAACAAGTGAAAATAAAAATTAATTTATTTAAAAGTATTTACACACATAATAATATAATATAAAAGAAAAAAATAATTAATATACACTAATAAAAAGACATTGAGTTATGAAATTTATTACCACATGGTAAATCACATGCTGAATACAATTAGATAAAATAATTAAAATTGAATCATAAAATACTATGAAGAATGAATGATTCATGTTGTTAAATTTAAAATGTATATTATATCCACTACATAAAAAATATTTAGTTCATGACCATCCAATATAAATTAATAATGTCAAATTGTGATGAAATACTTTTCCAAATCATAACAGTCAAGTAAAATACCCTACAGTAAAATAATTTTTAATAGAAATAAAAATACCATTATGTTGAACGGTTTAAAAATATAAAATAGAAAATTTGAATAATGTACACGATAAAATAGAAATTATCTAAAATATAATAAAATAGTCATCAATGAAGGAAAAATGAGATTAAATCCCATAGCACTTGGTAACGTTCAAGTAAAATCAATTGGGATAAGATATTTCAAATTTAAAGTTAAAATATCATAAATTATAATAGATTCATGAAATTACAAGTATAATGGTAAACATGGACACCATATAATAAATTATTAGGTTAATAATAACAAATTATTTTTCCATAGAGGGAAATTGATATGCAGTCTCATACTCATCCCATTCCTATAGTTGAACATTAATTTACCACCTATATAATGGTTTAATGAATGATATTAGATTATGAAAAACTATATTCATATTTTTTAGTTCATAATTTATCGACATTTTAAATTTTACCTCCCATTTCACTACTAATATTTAATTCTATTTGTTGTTTTGGGTGTTAATTTCATTGTATTCTTTGTAGTTCTCTATGATGGATGTTCTAATTATTGTGCATATTATATAGTTACATAATATCCAATGTTATATTAATTTTATAAGTATATATTTTTATCATTATATAAATTTTTATAATAATTATTGAAATGTGAACATGGAGAATGGATCACGTCGCATTATGGAGATAGTTGGTTGTATGTACGCATCAGAAAAGTTATCGTTTACCTAATGGGTAAAATGGTTAGGATTTTGGTGATATAGACATATTATAAAATCAATAACATATCATATATATAACATATATCCATGAAATGTTTCATTATTACTTTCCATGTAAATCATAGTTGATAATTTAATCACAACACATGGTGGGTTGGTAGTCTACCGTACAAACAAGAAAGATTTTAATATATTAAATGGAATGAGATATAATAAGGTATATGTCATATTATATTTTTAGTATTATAATAATATCATTAACATAAAATAAATTTTTTAATACATAATTATATCAACCATTTAATGTTGGTAATGAAAAATTAATAAGATCAGGTCGTTGGGTTGTAGTATATCATACACATGATCAATGATTTCATTTTCCTATTTAATGGGCAAGGAGAAGGAAGATGATTTATTTTCAAAAATAATATATTATAATTATATGAGAGATAATTCTGTGTCAAATTCTATTTGATAATAGATAATTTAAGGTAGAAATTTCAGAATGAAACCAAAATACCATTTTTAATGAAATTACTTTACCTAAGAGAAACCTATTTGATATCTCTTCTTAATAATTTTAGGGTTGGTATTTTGGAAAAACTAAAATTATGAAATATTTATAAGGATGTTTTGGAGTGATTTTTGAATGTATTTATCCATCCAATGGGACATTTTGGCTTGGGGGAGTGATGGGAGTGAGTTCCATTTTATAAGAGTGTATATGGAATCCTCTTGAAAATTTCATAGAGACATCACAAAAGAATCCAAAATGATTATTTAGTTATGAATAAAATTTATTTCAAATGATGTTATATTCTATGTATGGATTGATAATGATGATATATAGATATAAAATACGAAGATGACACATTGTTAGTTTATTTTTACCCTTCATATTCTTATATTAATCCCTAATAAACAAACTATTACTTTAACAATGGGAAATAATTTTATTATTTTCACTATTTATTTTAATATAAACATTATTTGAAATTAATAAATAATAAAATTATTAGAATTTGAAATATTGAATCCATTTTTTCATATTCAATTCTCATAATCGGCATTAGTTAATTTAATATTGTACATGTATACGTGAAGAAAAAGAGAGTAACTAAAGAAGAAAATACAAAATGAATATAAGGTTTCAAGGGATAAATTCAGTAAACAATTGATTCAAAATATATTAAATAGTTTTATTTATATTTGATTAACAGAATTTAACTTCAAAAAAAATTTAAATTTAATTTAAATTTTAATATTATTTCTATGAAAAAGAATTTTTATATTTAAATTAGATATTTCCACTATTCATTCAAATATTAAACATTTCATAAAATCCCAAAAATTCACTATATAGTAATATTGATATTATTATTTTAAAATTACATTATTTTAATAAATTACATTTTATAATAGTGTGAAAAATTAAATTATTTTTTTTACTTTAGACGACTAACCATGATTTAGAAAAAATATACATTTTTTCAGAAAAGATTTCATTTACATTAAAATGATTCATTATTTTTTTTCTAATAAATAGATAAATATATAATATTTTGACATATGTAAACCATATACTTTTCATTATAATTCTACTACTATTCATACCAACAATATTAATTTATAGGTTATAACAATATACAATTTTATGGTTAATTTATAATTGAGGTTTCATGTTCTGAAAGCTATCAAAAATTATAAATTTAAAGAAATATATTACATCAGTTGTATAAAATCAGTGGATAATGTATCATAGTATATAGAATGAAATTTTATTTTTATTAATTTTTTTGTGTTACATTTTTATTTAATTTATTTTCATAAATTGGGAGGAGCCTATAAAATTAACCAATTTGAAGAAATTCAAAAAATCAAAAGATATATCTATTATGATATTTAAATTTAATAAATATTAATGTAGTTAATAAATATTTGTTTTATAAATAAAAAAATTTCATAAATTTGTATCCCCCTATATTTTGGGTGAAATGTGGGAAATCTCAGTGTTCGTTGTTGTTCATTAAATTAGTTTCTTAATTCTTGAAGTGCATCTTTAAATGTATATTTAATAGATTAATTGGTCACAAATTCTAATTTAAAAAATTTAATTGATAAAACAGTAACACAAATTCAATCCCCCACCCACCCCCCCACACACACTTCTGATTGACACAATATCACACATATTTTCACTTTATATTTAATCAATGCAAATACATGTTCACATTAGGTATTAAAATATAGAATGAAGATAGAGATTTATATTAACATAAATATTAGATGTGTTCATATATCAAATTAAAATAACTAGCATGTTTGTATGAATAGGTTGATTACTTCCCTTCACTCTCATGTCCTGTAACCTGTGGAAACTCTTACATCGAGTTTTAGAGTATTTTAGGGATATTTTCTTATGAAATTTGTATATACAAAAAAATGGGAAGTTGATTGAAAATAAAGAAAAGAATTTATTATGTCTTTATCTAAATGAAAATATACTAAATATATGTGTCTAATAACTACCTATTTAATATTTTAATATCATTAGTGAATTAATGACTGTAATGTTAATGTTAAATAATATAAACAAAAAAAATTGAAGGAAAAATATTTATGATTTTATAATATGTGATGATTAAACCACTGAATATTATATTAAATGTGAAAATGATTCTGTTAAAATATCAAGCTCTTTGGATAAAAACTACAATACCTAACAACATTCAATATTGTGATGAGAATCTTCCATAATAGATTTAAATAATAGAATTATATGTTTTAGAATATTGATGAATTATCTCTTGATGATTTATATATATTTTTACGTCAATGCTATGATAAAATATAATTTTTCAAAAACTAGAATAAATATAAGAATGAAATTTATTTTAATTTCATGATATGTAATGATATTAATGGTTTGAAGGATAAATTCTTCATCAGTTATAATTATTATGGGAAATAATATGATTAATGAAAAATAACCATTTAGTTTTTGAAATTAAATGATATAAATTGAAAAAATTCAAAGGTATACTTCATCTAGTTCCTTTAAATTCAGATAGAATGTCCATTTTTTAGTTTATTCGTCAAATAATAAGAATAGAGATCCTTTTTATGATTATTATAAACAATATAACCAAAAAATTGTATTCAGAATCCCCAACAAGTTTGACTGTTGAAAGAAGAGGATATCATAAAAGATAAAGATGAATATTATTAGAAAAGAATATTATTATGAATACTAAAATCAATGCAATGATTGATAAAGGGGTGTTAAAAAAAACCTTTATATATATTTTTAATGAACACGAAGTGTCATAATACTGTTATTATGAATAATAAAATTCTATAGAAAAAATATATTGATTTTTTTCATGTAGAATTTTTTTGATAAAATTTATCTATTTATGAAAATGGAAGAAATACATTATAAGAATATATAAGATAATGATGAATACATTGTATATATTAATAATATTATATTTATAATTATTTATAACAATAAAATATTGAATGGAAAAATGTAATATTTTACAAATTAAAAAGAATAACATATAAAATATTCACGGGAAATTAATGATAAATATTTCATGAAGATAACAAATGACATGGTAGAGACCTAAAAGTCAAATTATTGGTGATTTTTTAATTATTTTATCTGTTAATAATTATATCATATAAAGACTTGCCAATATTATATAAGATAATGTTATAAAAGAATTGTTTTCCTATGGAGTCATCAGATACAATAATTTTTTTATTTACATTTGATTTATATGGATTGGAGAAACAAAAATTATAATCGGGATGTATTAAATATATAAAATGAATTGTTATAAGAATAAGTATGTTCGGATAATAATGTATAATTATTTATAGATTAGAGTATAAATTATAAAATTGATGAGGTCTGTTAAAGGTGTGTCAAATATGATCATTTTATAGATAAATGTTTAAAAAATTATTAAAACGAATCATCATATTGGTTGAGATAAAAATTAGTAGAGAATAAAAAAGACTATAAATCCACATATTATTGAGTTAGCTCTTAAATCCATATATAGAATTAATCCATGTTTACATAATAGTGGTTTTACATCATACATTAAATTATATAAAGTATCAAAAAAATATTAAACATCATAATCGGCTACAATAACATTTTAGAATGAATTATCATTATTTTTTAGGGGTAATGGGATTTGTAAAATTGAGGCTAGAAAATTGAAGTCCAAATATAATATTTTTGTCTATGGACTCACAACAAATTTATTGAGTATTTGAGAAAATGATAATGATGGGATTAAATTCATATTTTTAAAAATTATTTCATTATTAAGAACATAATGTATTTTAGAGTTATCACACAGGGAGAAACGATCAAGGGAAATTTATTTAAAATAGGGAATCCAAATGAATCTTTTTATTTCAATTACAATATTGTGAATAAGTCATATAATATAATAAATATTCATCCTGGTAATTTTTTTTAAAATTATCATTGCTGGATATATCATAAGAGATTTTCCCCAACTAAAAATAGAATTATACGATATATGATCAATAAATAAATAAAAAAATTAATATGAATAATGAACAGTAATGTGGAATCCATTCCACTAGTGAAGATTAATTTATTCAACAATTTTTATTTAATATAGGATAATTTACCCTTAATATGTGATTATTAATGAACCATATTCATTGAGAATTTTTAAAAATTTACAAATTTTGTTTTTATGATGAAAAAAATGTGAATTTGTGAACATGTTCAATGTTTTCATATGTGATGTGTAGAATGAGATTGGGGTCCATATCATGAAAATGTTAACAAAAAAAAGGGAGTTCCCTCTTGATACATTTTAAACCTTTATTTTTAAAATATTGTATCATGTACATTAATGTTATACATATAAAGAATAGAAAATGGAATTTCAATAAGGAAAAATAGAAGAATGATTCATTTGGAAAGAAGTATAAATGAGAAATTAAATGTACATAAGTTATTCTAGATATTATTTTTGAGTAAATACATTTGTACTCTAATTATTTTCATATTGAGAATTGAATAAACCATTAGTCTATAAGAGATTTTTTATAAATTTAATCATATAATGAACACATTTTGACTATTATCCATCCCTAGTTTTGTGAACAAATTTTATTTGGTCTAGTTATTTTTTATAAGAAAATTATCAGAGGAATCTTCATGTAATTTTTAAGTAATTTAAGAGTCTAAAAGTATTAGATGAAACATATACACTTGTTTGAGTTCTATTATTTTTCCATTATTATTGAAAGTAACCAAAATTATAGTGTTAATAATGAATAGATATTGATAATACATATGTGATAATAATGGAAATAATTATTCAAGTAAAAAGTGGTTTTAATTTAATATGTCCACAATAATATTAAATCATGCCAATATAGTGATTGTCAAGGTACTACTATGAAATAAAATGTGAAATATTAGACCTTTGAGAATCATGGGGAAATAGAAAAGACAATTAGGAATTATAATTCATTAGTTAATATTTGGTAGAGGTTGGAATTTTGTAACTAAATAACTATTATTTCTCATGATGAAAAATAATCAGTTGATCATGTCATTGAAAATTGTAATATATAGAAGTAATGCATTATGTATTGGCCCAGACCTCTCCGACCCATTCCTTTGTCAAAAAGAAGGTCAAGAAGTGTTCTAGAGGGTAAAATGGACTTTTCCCACATATTCCAGAATTTTGAAACTACATGACGTGTAGCTTGAGTACATACCATGTACCCCCTTGCCGGGTATACCCCGTGTTGCACGCCGTGTCCTCGCCGTGTGAAGTAAATAGGGTACACGGCGTGTCACCAGTTCTACACACCATGTATTTTTTCCCCGCATACGTGTTACCAGTCAACGACCGTGTATCATGTCGGAGTTGTGTCCTTGCCGTGTGCAATGAATGAGTACACGCTGTGTGTCTAAACTACACGCCGTGTAGTCCCTCCCTGCATATGCATTACCCTCAAACCGTGTGTTGACTAGTCAACGGCCGCATAGCCGTGTTGGATGCCATCTGGAGACCGTGTGAAATAACTAAGTACACACCATGTACCATAAAGTACACGCCGTGTACTTTTCCTTTTCTTGCCTATAAAAGGAGGGGCCCCCTCCTCCTTTCAACTCACCCCTCTCCTCCCCTCTCCTCTGAGCAGAGCTCTCCCAAGAGACTCGAAAGATCTTTCTTCCATAACTTCTTCATCCGAGCTCCGATTTACGATCCGTTAGCAGCCATGGGATCATAACGACGAGGCGGAGCTTCCGAGCATAGATCTGTTGTATTTACTTTGTCCTTTCCTTTCCGACCTCCACCCGATGAGGTTTTTCCGGGACCTGACAGAAGTGACGGACGTCGACGAACGTCTTCTAAGGTTGTTCTGGGGGAGCGTTGCGATCAGGAACCTATTGAGGTAGGATTCTTACCTTTGTCTCTCTAATTTTTACATCATGAGGTGTGGGTGTTCTATTGATTACTTGAAACACTTTTGAACCGGTTTAATAAAGATAATAACCGGTTTATATAACGGGGATGGAAAGTATTGATTGCTGTTACTTTTTATCTTCTGATATTATGTTATGAATTGAATGAGCTTCTACCTACGGAAAATCACGGTCATTGGGGTCCTTTTCTTACACAATTAAATGTTTCCCTCTCTTTTTGTATTTTTCTTATGGATGAAAACCTTGTGGAATTTAGAAATTGGTTAATCATGTAAAGTTGGTTGTTTAAAATATGGAACCCTTATGTGATCACCCCGGTTAAACAAAATGGAATAATGAACATGTGGGTGTTGGCTTGGTTGCGTGGTATGTGATGGGGGTGTATTGTGGGTTGTTGGGGATCAGGTGAGCAGTGGGGCAGCGGTTGACATGGTTGTGGGTTGGTGTGAATATTGTGTTGGTAACGGGAAGCAGGGTTGCAATAAATGGTATTAAAGGGATAATGATGTTCGGTGTGGTTGTGGTTATGGTGGTTGGTAGCGAGGCTGCAGGGATGGGTTTGTTTTTGAATGAATAGTGGGTTGTGAATATTAAATAAAAGTGGAAGATTTAATGAATGGTGGGGCGTGGTAATGAAACGGAAATAATAATCAATGGGGTCGGTTGGTTAATAAGATGGACTTTGTTGTGCTGCTTGTGTTTTTCCTAACATGATTTGTGGATGGCAGGGATATGTTTTACGAACGATTGATGTGGTTGGTTGTGGATAGTTTTCCATTAGTTAAGGAACTAAATAAACTCTTTCTGCTGAAACGTGAAAACCTAAATGGGGTTGGGATTGTTTGTTGTATGCATACTTTATGGTAGCAGTGCTGAGGCACGTTCTCAGTTTTCTGTTTAGAATCCATAGGTTGGGTTATGTGTCTGGTATACATATATATATCTGTATCTTTTTTGTTTTATCGCACCCCACCCATGTTGATCACTTAGTGCCGAACACTCTCATTTTATGGGAGAGGGTGTTTTTCCCTTAGTTACTTGCTCTTTCCTACTCCTTCTCCCCTAGGCTGTGATGGCTTGAGGTGACCTTACACATAAGACTCTTCAGGTTGGTTTCGTTTGGGGTGGTTTTAGACCAAGAATCTTTGGGTAGGTTCTACTGTTTCCCAAGAATCTTCGGGATGAGGCCCAGGTGTGTTCGGGGTGGGATACGTGGTTGTGAGGCCCAGGTGTGTGCGGGCGAGATATGTGGTTGTGAGGCCTAGGTGTATGTGGGAGGGATACGTGGTGGTGAGGCCCAGGTGTGTGCAGGCGAGATACGTGGTTGTGAGGCCTAGGTGTGTGCGGGCGGGGAGAGTGTGGCAGCGTCAGGACATTCGTCGTTAGGAAGAGCAGCTAACTAAAGGGAAATGGTGTGGGGTAACCAATATTATTGTTTCTAATATACTACTACCCATTGTTCTTGTGTTTTGGTGAGTGTGGATGGTGAGGTTGGGTGGATAGAATTCCTTTCTAGGTTTCTTCTTTTGTTCTCACGAGACAATAGGATGTCTTCCCACTTGTGCACGAGAGCTTTAGGTTTCCTTACTTAGTATACTTGTATGCTCACCCTACGTTTACTTTCAGGTTTACAGGAGGACTACCAGGGCCGTGCGGGACCCTACTAGTCGGTCAGTTGGAGTTGTTGCTGTTGCAGTACCTTTGTTTTCTTTTGGTATTGTACTTTGAGCTTTCTTGTACATGTACCTTGTTATAAAATTGGTTAGACATGCATGTGGGATTTTTTTGGGTTTATTTCTATACACTTTCTCTTTTCCTTTTTGGTGGTTGACTTGTCCTATTTCCTGATATTTAAAAATAAAAAGGGTAATGCCTCCCATATTTTTGAAAAACTCATACCCTTGGTGCTAGTCGGCACCATGGGGCCTACTGGAGGCGGGACTCAGGGGTCATTATCTCCCTTTCTCCATTTCCAGCTCAAGAGGGGCATCTTTGGTGGGAGGGGTTGTGACAGAATGGTATCAGAGGTGATGGTTGATAGATAGAATGGAGTCTAGAGTTTGGCACATTGAGGATTGAATGGGATGGTAGGGCAACAGTGTTAGATAATCATGGTGCGTGACATAGGCCAGGGAGGACTGGCTAGGACATGGGATTTTAGGGCCCCCTGTGATCCAATGCAAGGACACTGAGCCTACTGAACGACCAATTGAGACTATATTGATTGCAGGGTAGAGACCCTATGGATGTTACACGCATCATCATGGTTGTGTTTTACTTGATTTGGGTGTTCTGGGAAAGAAATTGAAATAAAATGATAAAATGAAACCTTGAGTTTTTATTTTACTACTTGGGATTAGGCGATCCTTGTTTACTGTACAACTATGGCACCTGGACGTCATCCCCGGGTGGCTCAGATGGTCGAGGTCCAGCAGATTCAGGTCGTCGATCAGTTGAGGATTCACCGAGAGGATGAAGATAGCCAGTGGCAGAATAATCTTCGTTCTTTCCAGTGGAAGACCCATAAGAATTAGGAGGGTATTACTTCGGATACGGAGACGGAGGGGTGGCTTGAGGAGCTAGCGATCACTTTTACCTTGATCTGTGCTCCAAGGGAGTATTGGGTTCCCCTAGAAATCATTCAGCTGAGTGGAATTGCGTGACAATGTTGGACGCTCTACCTCGGAGAGAGGATAGAGGCAGAGGTTCCATGGGCTGACTTTGAGTAGGAATTCTGAGAGGAATTACTTTCTTCCATGATCAAAGCGGAGAAGCGGCAGGAGTTACACTCCCTTCACTAGGGGAGTATGTCAGTACGAGAGCTGGGGATCAAGTTCAAATATCTCATGCGCTTTGCTCCAGATCTCTTTCCGGATGAGGAGTCTCGGGCATGATGTTTGAAGGAGGTGCTTCTTCCGTTTCCCCAGTATGCTGTCACCCCCTTCACCCTTACGACATACATGGAGGTGCATAAGAAGGCAGAGGTTGTAGAAAGGATGCACTCGCTGGGAGGTGAACCCCGAGAGGGGAACCATCCATGATCATCGAAGGGGAAGGCAGTCAGTGGCAGGTCTCCTGTGACGGGACCTTCCAGGTTCAAGCCAGTGGGGAGCAGGCCCCAGCAGTTCCTGTTCAGATCTTCGGGTCCTCCACCTTTTTTCAAGAGCCCAGGACCGAAGTGTCATTCTTGTGGATGTTTCGGTCATGTTTAGAGTCGGTGCCTGACCCAAGATCAGTACGGTGGAGGTGGGAAGGTTTAGCACCGACCTCAGCAGCACCAGTTTCTAGTGAGGCCTTTCCAGCAGCAGCAGGACCATGCCCCTCCGAGGGCAGACTTTGCAGGAGGAGGCCGACCTCAGGGTGCTACTATGGGACCTCAACCAGAGCCTGGTCAGGGAAGTGGACGACATTAGAGAGGCAGAGGAGCTGGGCATGGACAGTTGCACGTAGCATAGTTGACAGCTCTAGCAGGACCAGAGGTGGTGCGAGGTACGATTTGTTAGTTCATCACTCTTTATTCTGCTTTGTTCGATTTGGGAGCTTCGCACTCCTTTGTTGCACCTAGTCTAGCCCATGCATTGGGACTAGACGTAGAGAGACTTTCCGTACCACTAGTACTGAGTACACCAGTTGGGGGTCAGACCAGCATATCTTGTGTTTATCGGGGATGTGGGCTGATGTTGGGACCACATAGATCTAGTGGGGACCTTCTTCTTTTACAGATAAAGCCATTAGATGTCATCCTAGGAATCGACTGGTTGTTCTCTATTAGTGCCTTTATCGACTGATTCCGGAGAAGAGTCGTGTTCTCTGACGTGGATGGGCAACGCCTATCTTTTGTTGGCGAGAGGAGATATTAGGCGGGAGGCTGGCTTGTGGAGCCTCTCCTTTCCTCTGTAGTGGGGTTAATAGTGGTTCCAGTTGATACAGAGATGATGGATGTCCCGGAGGTTGTTGGGGTGTTCTTGGATGTTTTTCTGAGGATGTTGTGACTCTACCCCCTCAACGTGACGTTGAGTTCAGGATAGACGAACAACCTGGTGCCCGTCCGATTTCGATGTCCCCATATCGGATGGCACCTTCTGAGTTGCGGGAGTTGTGGATTCAGATTGAAGATCTGATGGAGAAGGGTTTTGTTCGTGAAGAAGGCTGATGGTGGTCTCAGGCTATGCATAGACTACCGAAGGTTGAACCAGGTAACAGTCAAGAACTGCAACCCCCATTCAAGGATAGATGATCTCTTCGACCAGCTGAGGGGAGCAGGTTGGTTCTCTAAGATTGATCTAGGATCTAGATATCATCAGCTGAGGGTAAAAGATAGTGACATCTCAAAGACAGCTTTCATGTGCAGGTATGGGAACTTCTAGTTTGTGGTGATGCCGTTTGGAGTTATGATTGCACCGACTGTGTTCATGGATCTTATGAACGTTTTCTTCTTGGAGTTTCTGGACCGGTTCATCATTGTGTTTATCGATGACATCCTAATCTACTCAAGGTCAGAGGAGGAGCACATTGAGCATCTCAGGGCAGTCTTGGTAGTCATTCGACATCACCAGCGTTACGGGACGTTGTCGAAGTGTATGTTCTTGACACAAGAAGTACACATCCTTGGACACGTGGTGTCTCATCTTGGATTGTTAGTGGACTGGTCGAAGGTGGAGGCTGTTGTTTCATGGGCAGCACCCAAGATCATGGCATAAGTTCATAGTTTCCTGGGGTTAGCAGGTTACTATCGGAGGTTTGTTTCGGACTTCTCTTGAGTTGCTGCTCCATTTACAACTTTGACTAGGAAGAACCAGGTCATCCTATGAAGCAAGAAGTGCCAGAAGGAAATTATCTACCAGAAAGAGAAGTTGGTCAGTGCTCTCGTACTCAGGTTGCCAGAGGAAGGTTTGTTGTATGAGGTGTTTTGTGATGCTTGTGGCATTGGTCTGGGGTGCGTGTTGATGTAGAATAAGGGAGTGATCTGTTATGGGTCTAGGATGTTACGCCCTCATGAGCGTAACTATCCCACCCATTACCTAGAGCTTTTAGCAGCAGTGTTCTCACTGAAGTTGTGGCGACATTACCTCTTTGGGGAGCAATTTTTGGTCTTCTCGTATCACAAGAGCTTACGTTATATCTTTTCCCAGCGTGACATGAACTTACGGCAGTGGAGATGGGTGGAGTTTCTCCAAGACTATGACTTTGAGATCTCTTATACTAAAGGTAAGGGAAACGGTGTGGCTGATGCACTGAGCAGGAAGTTGCATCAGGAAGTGGTTCGGGAATCTGCTGATGCTTGGAAGGAAATGGGATAATTGGCTGCTTTGCACTTGGATGCAAGGGAAGAAGGTGTTAGAGGCTGTTTGTTTCAGATGACAGTGTAGTCCTCCTTGTTGCAGCAGGTGGAAGAGTCTCAGTGGGGGGACTCCGAGGCGGAAGTGATGCAGGATCGTGTCGATTAGGGGAACGCTCTAGAAGGATGGTCAGAGGATAGCCGAAATCGGATGATTTTCCATGAAAGGTTGTTTGTTTCGGAGGCGATGCGTGTGGGAGTTCTCTGTGAGTTCCATAGCTCAACCTTAACGGTACATCCAGGAGTTTCGAAAATGTACCGAGGCCTGAGGGAACAGTTTTGGTGGCCCGGGGTGAAACGGGCAGTGGCAGAGTTTGTGGCTAGATGCCTAGAGTGTCTGCAAGTGAGGGCTGAACACCGTGTTCCCAGTGGTTTGTTGCATCCTTTAGATGTGCCTAAGTGGATGTGGGATGAAATCTCTATGGACATAGTCACAGAACTACCCAGAGCTCAAGGAGGTTATGATTCTATCTAGGTGGTGGTGGATCGTCTGACGAAATCAGCTCACTTATTAGAAATCAAGGAGTCGAGCCCGGTGAGTACCTTAGCATAGAGGTACGTAGATGAGGTGGTGCGTTTTCATGGGGTACCAAAGACTATCATCCCAGATCGGGATACTCGGTTTACCTCATGAGTCTGGAGAGGGTTACAGCATGCTTTTGGCACCCAGCTATGCCTTAGCATTGTCTTCCACCCCCAGAACGATGGGCAGACGGAGCAAACTATCCAAGCGTTGGAGGACATGCTGCGAGCATGCGTTCTGGATTTCGGAGGATCATGGGTACGACACTTGCCTTTAGTGTAGTTTTCCGACAACAACAGCTTCCACTCTACTATTGGCATGGCACTGTTTGAGGCTTTTTATAGAAGTCCATGTCATTTATCCATTTTCTAGGCAGAGGTTGGTGAGACAGGTTCTCTTGGGCCTGATGTAGTGCAGAGCACCACAGAGAAATCCTAGCTTGTATGTGAGAGGATGAAAGTGGGTCAGGACCGACAGAAGTCTTATGCGGATCGTCGAAGGAGGCCATTGGAGTTTGAGGTGGGGGATCATGTGTTCTTGAAGGATTCCCCTAGACGGGTGCAGCAGAGGTTTGGGAAAGGGAGAAAGCTCTCACCTAGGTTCATCGGACCATTTGAGGTGCTGAGGCGAGTTGGAGAGGTGGCATATCAGCTGGCCCTGCCACCTCAGTTGGAGAAGGGTCATGATGTCTTCCACGTCTCCCAGCTTCATCGGTACTTACACGATGACTCCCACATTATCGACTGGGGAGAGATAGATATGGGGGATGACATGACCTTCGAGGAACGACTAGTCAGAATCAAGGATCGTAATGATATGGTGCTCTGTGGATGAACCATTTTGTTGGTTCGTGTGTTGTGGAGGCATGGGAGCCTCGAGGAGAGGACTTGGGAGTGGGAGACCCAGATGCATGATCTGTACTCGGAGTTGTTTTGACTTGTTTTTTCCTTTGTTCTTTTGAGCTTTGTATTAATGTTGTACCATGTACCCATGTTATATGGAATTATTGGCTTGTCAGTTGTGAGGACTTTTGTTTCCTTGTTCCCTGGTAATGTGTAACATGTCTGGATGTGTGGTAAAGGGGAAAACCTGACCCTTAATCAAGACGCATTAATGAGGATCTGATTGAACCCGTGCGGGCGAGTCAGTGCCGCCTAAAGTGGATAATATCTCGACATAGGAGAAGGAATTTCCAAAAACCACGTGTTCTGGCAGTGTGTTGGTTATGTGGTGTTGGGGGTAGTTCGAGTTGAAAAATCCTAATGTATGAAGGTGGGAAGACCAAATCCTTGATCGAGACACATTAATGAGGGTGTGATTAAACCAGTGCAGGCGAGTCTGTGCCGCCAAAAGCGGATAATATCTTGACATAGGAGAAGGGATTCATATCACATATGATTAGGGTTGTTGGTTGGGTTCCTGTTATAATGAGAACCCTATGAGGTATCTTGTTGGGTTTCCTCTGGGTTGGTTTTTGAATTCCTAGGGATGAGAATGTTTTAAGAGGTATCTGATGTATTGGCCCGGACCTCTCTGGCCCATTCCTTTTTTAAGAAGAAGTTCAAGAAGTGTTCTGGAGGGTAAAATGGAATTTTCCCACACTTTCCATAATTTTGAAACTACACTCCGTGTAGTTTGAGTACATACCGTGTACCCCCTTTCTAGGTATACCCCGTGTTGCAGGCCGTTTCCTCGCCATGTGATGTAAATAGGGTACACTCCGTGTGACCAGTTCTACACACCGTGTAGTCCTTCCACGCGTACGCATTACCAGTCATGGTCCGTGTACCGTGTTGGATCCGTGTCCTTGCCATGTGCAATAAATGAGTACACGCCGTGTGTCTAAACTACACGTCGTGTAGTCCCTCCCCACGTATGTGTTACCCTCAAACCGTGTGTTGACCAGTCAACGGTTGCGGAGCCATGTTGGAAGCTGCATGGATACCGTGTGAAATAACCAAGTATACGCCATGTACCATAAAGTACATGTCGTGTACATTTCTTTTTCTCTCCTATAAATGGCTGGGTCCCCTCCTCCTTTCAACTTACCCCTCTCTGCCCCTCTCCTCTGAGCAGAGCCCTACCAAGAGACTTGAAGGCTCTTTCTTCTATAACTTCTTCGTCCGAGCTTCGATTTACGATCCGTCAGTGGCCACGGGATCGTAACAATGAGGTGAAGCTTCCGAGATTGGATCTGTTGTCTTTACTTTGGCCTTTTATTTCCAAATTCCTCCCAAGGAGGTTTTTCCAGGACCTGACAGAAGTGACGGACGCCGACAGACGTCTTCTAAGGTTGATCTGGGGGAGTGTTGCGATCAGGAACCTGTTGAGGTAGGGATCTTACCTTCGTCTCTCTAATTTGTGCATCATGCGGGGTGGGTGTTCTATTGTTTATGTGAAACACTTTTAAACCCATTTAATAATGATAATAACTGGCTTATATAATGGTGATGGGTAGTTGTGATTGCTGTTAATTTTTATCTTGTGATATTATGTTATGAATTGAATGAGCTTCTACCTATAGAAAATCATGGTCGTCGGGGGAATTTTCTTACGCAATACGCAATTAAATGTTTCTCTATCATTTTGGATTTTTCTTATAGATGGAAACCTTGTGGAATTTGGAAATTGGTAAATCACATAAAGTTGGCTGGTTAAAATCTGGAACCCTTGTGTGATCACCCCGGTTAAACAAAATGGAATATTGAACATGTGGGTGTTGGCTTGGTTACGTGGCATGTGATGTGGATGTTTTGTGGGTTGTGGTGGACCGGGTGAGCAGCGGGATTGCGGTTGACTTCGTTGTGGGTTGGTGTGAATGTTGTGTTGGTAACGGGCAGTGGGGCTACAATAAATGGTATTAAAGGGATATTGATGTACAGTGTGGTTGTGGTTATGGTGGTTGGCAGCGGGGCTATAGGGATGGGTTTGATTGTGAAAGAATAGTGGGTTGTGAATATTAAATAAAAGTGGATGAGTTAATGAATGGTGGGGCATCGTAATGAAACAGAAATAATAATCAATGGGGTTGGTTGGTTGATAAGAAGGACTTTGTTGTGATGCTTTGGTTTTTCCTAACTTGATTTTTGGATGGCAGGGATATGTTTTACGAACGATTGATGTGGTTGGTTGTGGATAGTTTCCCAATAGTAAAGGAACTAAATAAAATCTTTCTGCTAAAACGTGAAAACCTAAATGAGGTTGGGACTGATTGTTGTATGCATACTTCATGGTAGCAGTGCTGAGGCACGTGCTCAGTTTTCTTTTTAGAAGTCATAGGTTCGACTGTGTGTTGGTATACATATATATATCTGTATATTTTGTGTTTTATCGCACCCCACCCATGTTGAGCACTTAGTTCTGAACACTCCCATTTTATGGGAGAGGGTGTTTTTCCCTTAGTTACAAGCTCCTTCCTGCTCCTTCTCTCCTAGGATGTGATGGATTGAGGTGAACATACACCTATGAATCTTCGAGTAGGTTTCTTTTGGGGTGGTATTAGCCCAAGACACTTCGAGCAGGTTCTAATGTTTCCAAAGAATCTTCGGGATGATGACCAAGTATGTGCGGGCGGGATACGAGGTTGTGAGGCCCACGTGTGTGCGGGAGGGATATATGGTGGTGAGGCCCAGGTGTGTGCGAGCAGGATACGTGGTCGTGAGGCCAATGTGTGTGCGAGTGGGGAGAGTGTGGCAGCATCAGGACGCTCGTCATTTAGAAGAGCAGCTAACTAAAGGTAAATGGTGTGGGGTACCCAATACTCTTGTTTCTTATATACTACTACCTGTTGTGCTTGTGTTTTGGTGAGTGTGGTTGGTGTGGTTAGGTGAATAGAATTCTTTGCTAGGTTTCTTCTGTTGTTCTCACGGGACATTATGATGTCTCCCCACTTGCACATGAGATCTTTAGGTTTCCCTACTGAGTATACTTGTATTCTCACCCTACGTTTACATTCAGGTTTCCAGGAGGACTACCAGGGCCGTACGGGACCCTACTAGTCAGATATTTGGAGTTTTTTCTATTTTTGTACCTTTGTTTTCTTTTGGTATTGTACTTTGAGCTTTCTTGTACTTGTACCTTGTTATAAAATTGCTTAAACATGCATGTGGGATCTATTTGGGTTTATTTCTATACACTTTATCCTTTCCTTTTTGGTGGTGGACTTGTCCTATTTCCCAATCATTAAAAATAAAAAGGGTAATGCCTCCCATATTTTTTAAAAACTCATACCCTTGGTGCTAGACGCCACCCCGAGGCCTACTAGAGGCGGGACTCAGGGGTCATTGTCTCCCTTTCACCATTTCCAGCCTAGGAGGGGCATCTTTGTTTGGAGGGGGTCATGAAACATTATTATATATAACTAATTTAAAATAATTACACTTTGGAATATTCCATTATAATAATAGAGAGTAATGTAATTTTAAAAATTTATGTAATAAAAATAGTCTTAAAAAAACATTGATACTTTAAGAAATCATTTTTGAAATTTGGAAAAGGATATTCTTATATTTGTTGAATTTATTTTCAAAATGAATTCACATGGTTTCTAAGGCTCAAGGATCAATAAATGTTCATGGTTATTTCAGCTAATAATCATTATCAAGTCAACTAAATAGATGTGATGTCTTGTTCTTTCAATGGAATTAATGAAGAAAAGGTATATATTTACTAACATAATGGATTAATTTGTAAATGTTATGGAACTATGTTGTGTAAGATGATAATGTATCTATTTATTCTAAAAATGGACCATATATCTTGGTATTAAAAACTAAATAACTACATAAGAGTCATGAAATATAGTAAATTGAATATTGGTTCAATTTTTTAAGTAGATTAGTAAAGGTACACTTAATGTATTTTTTTATGTTTATGAAATGATTTTTACAATAGATATATTTCTATTGATGGGAATATTCTATAAAAATTGAGAATCAACAAAAAATATCTATTCATAATGAAATGAGTTACCTCATAGGATTATATGTTTTAAAAATAAATATAAAATCCTTAAACCCTTGAAAATATTTCAAATAATTTGTTGAATATGTTTTTTAAGGAATATTCCATTGTAGTGTCCCAATACATAAATGTAGTTGTGACGGTCAGGAATGATAGTGGAGGAAAATGTGTTAATCGTATTTAATTATTGAAAAATTATAAATATTATTTATCTAATTGAATAAATACCTAGAATTATGTAGTCATTGTTATTTTGTGAATGGAGTTAGTGTGATCCAAAAGAATCATATATGATCGTTTCCAATAGAATTAAAAAATAAATCCAATATTCACTAAATTATAGATTTAAAAAACCAACCTAGATGACCTTAATATGATTTTTATGGGGAGTATAATGATTAGAGACCTACATAAAGTGGTGCCTTTTTATTGGTGTATATTTCCCTATATATAATTGTATGATGAATAATTATAGTGACATTACCCAGTTCAATAGTGTAGTATATTGTTACTACAACATAATTTACAGAAAAAATCATACTATTATAGTAGTTTTAAGATTTCAGGTAGAGTACTCATAATCCCTTTTGAATTTTACATGATAATCTTTGAAAAAAATTTCATTGTAAAAATCCAGTAAAACACTATATATCTAAAAACATTAATATAAAATATCACATTATCAAATTGAATCATTTAAATTGATATGTGAGGATAAAATTCATTATTTTAAGGGATTAAATAGCTTAATTTATATCAATTTCCATGCGAATGATCATGTTTTCATGTTATGGAAAAAATTGAATATTTTTATTCCCTCTCACTTGAGGTTGACTGGGATACCCAATATCATTTAGGATTTTTGTGGAATGATTAATGTAAAAAACTATTGTTTACTAATAATATGAATTCAATGTTGGTATTCCCATAAAACATGGGAAAAGTGAATATATGTGTTTTTTAGAAATAATCAAAATCCAATGGATAAATTCAAAAAAACAAGAGAAATTATTCCCTCAAAAATAAAACTTTATCATTTTTTTGGATTTTATACAGTTATGAAAGATAATAGATATTATTTGATGATATTTAGGGTTAGTTGTTGAATTTGAAATCAAATCCAAAATCGGAGATTGAAGAACCCATGAAATTTTTATTGATTTGCTAAATAGTTTTTCTACTATTTTGGAAAATAAATTAATGATTTTGAGAATATGTTTAAGGTATTTAGAAATATTTTGTATTTAATTTAATTTTTAGTTTTGTTCAATGTTGAGTTGCAAACTTGAATGATGTTAAAGAAGTTTTATAATCAAGGTAATTCATAAATAGATGAACAACCATATATATGGGATCTTTTACACGATATATGAGAATCACATTAAGGATGAGTAAAAAAATATTAAATGGAATATCATACTTTGATATGAAAAATGAACTATCATATATAGAATATATTTTTTTGAGACACATAATGAAATAATGTTACGAGAAAAGTATCACTATAAAGACTCTGGCCATAGTAACAGAGAGTGAGTGGTAACATTATTACATGGGAACTGGAGCTATGTGTTCACATAATAATGGTACGAATAGGTTTTTTTGTTTCAAAATTTAGAAATATACCTTAATCTCACATTATAGCAGAAAACATATTGTGTAACATCATATTTTCTTTGAGAACACTATTATTTTATATATGATATCCATTCATTATAATAGTAATATACTTCCTGAAATAAATGGGAAATTAAACATAAGAGAGGGGTGAGATTAAATTAATAGTAAATGTATATGTACAACAAAAGAAAATAAGCAATGAATAATATTGAAATAATAAATGATGATGATTCAATTCCAGTAAATAATCACAAAAGTATTAAACATTACCCTCCATATAATGACAATAAAAATAATTAAATCGTAATCAATGAATATTTTCACTTGATAATGATGGCTATTACCGATGGATACTATCATATTCTGTTTCCATAGGATGATTTAATGAGAATATCTAGGAGAAAGGGGTTATTATCCCTTATGATTGGATACATTAGGAATAAAAAGTGGGATAGAAGATTTGATCATAACAATGAATGGAACTTGTTTAATAATTTATAGATTTAAATATATATACTTACTTGACTTTTTTGGCAATAAAGGATTCTATGGGACGTTAACTTGTCTATTGAATATACAAATAGTAACAAATTAACAATTTTTGTGAACTATTCAAGGATCATGGTTGAAATAGATATGTCATGATCCTTAGTGGAAGAGGTGGGCCAAACCAAAATAGATGATAGAATCATTCTTGAGATCCAATATAAGAAATAGCTAAAATTTTGAATCAATTGAAGTTATTTTGCCACACAACATAGGAATGCAACAATGACATTGTATGTATATTTTGTAAACTAAAGGGAGACATTGTTGATGTATGTAGGAAGAAAAAAAGGGAAGGGAATCATTCCTCGGAAATATCAATACAAATTATTATCCACCTCCTTCAATATAGGTTTAAGGATTCGGAAGAGGTCTATAAGAGAACCTTAGGATACTGAAAAAATAGTTCACATACTGGGAACTTATTTAATGAGGAAGATAAACCCACGATAGTCTATAATCCACAAAAAAGTATTTCAGTACCCATTGTAGCACCACGGGATCAAGGCCAACATACACATATAAAACCTAATGATCCACTCATTGACACTGTCTATCCATCATACAAATATTTGATCAATGCAAGGATGGTTCAAATAGAGAAGTCACATAATCCAAAAAAAATTCTAATGAAACACTCATGTGCATACAAAATGTTATTGGAGATGTATCTAAAATGTTTACTTCAAAAGATCTTGTAAATAGTTATGATTTTTCCATCAAACTAAGTCTATCATTATCATTGCATGCCAATAGGATGGAAGGGAAGTAATTGAAAATTGGATAAAAAATGAGTGTACTGTAAATACATTCACATTGAACACTACTAAATGTACTTCCGGGACCAGGAATGATAATGATAATGATATGGTTGAGGACCTTATAAGACACCTAATTCCCTCTAGAAATATAGTGTCTCACGATGGCGAAATTCATGCATTCAATATAGATGTCGATGGGAATGAAACATAAATTTATGTGGACAATGATCCTGAATATGTGGTTTTGACTAGGATAGAAGGTGTACAAAAAGAAGAGGGTACTAAAAATAGTGATTTAATAAAAGAATTCACATAGGTTCTAGCCACAAAGGCTAGTAGGAGAATGACATTCGTGGAAAAATGTTCCGAAAACAAGAAGTTAATGAATTACTTCACCCTATTGAGTGGATCCTTGGGATCTGACGAGTTTGAAGATAGAAAACAAATGAATATTATTGGGGATTCTATAATTGATTATAATAATTACTAGTTCTTATCAACTAATAATGATTAAGTAGTAGAAAACATGATAATATTATGAAAGATGAAATTTAAATGGATAAAGGGTAAAGGTTCCACAATATGGGGTGCCTCATATAAAATAAAATTTTGTAAAAATGATGATAAATTTTTTGGACCAATCATGTTATAATGAATTACAAAACAACCAAATCCCAAAATTTTTTTGTTATATCCCACAATACCATGATAGTTGGTATTGATGAATCAATGTTACTTTTTGACCATTAGAAAGTATTTCAACTGGACTCTGTTGGATATAATTTTGTCTCAAATGATTTTCAAGACACCAATATGGACCATCATTGGATTTTTAGTCATTAATGTTTTAATATTCATTCTTGATGAAGGAAAAATTAGATTGTCTTAATATCAACCAACATGCCAAGATGTGATCTATAAAATCATTTGTGAATATTTCTACTTCATACATATGAATAAGAGAGTTATGGATAAAATTGAAGAAATATATGGAAACATGAACCATAAATGGATCATTCTTAGATATTTTAACACTTTCCAGATTTATGGTGAGTAAAATGCATGTTACTTTAACCAAATTTATAATTTAGAGTTATGTTTTTGCATTGATCAATGAAATATTGTTGAAGTTACTATTGCATGATCTAATTTAATAGGGAGTGACTAAACCTTTAATGGGAGATATAAAAGTAAGCCTAAATGTTGATTTGTTCTGATGGATGATAGAAGTGATGTCAGTTTATATTTTGGTGTTACTATTCCCCAAAACCAATCAGATTAAAATTAAATTCTTGTGAAATTTCCACAAATCTAAAAAATAAAACACATATCCAGTTCATATTTAATAATGGATATATTGTGACTCCAAGATATAGAGAAATAATATTATAGGGATAAATGCCTCTACCTATTTTAATACCACTTTATATGTTGTATGTGAAGCTTAATTATGTTAAAGAGTTCCTGAGAAATTGTAGTTTGAAATCATTCTACCTGATTGATATGGTAATTAAATATTCTAAGTATTACATTTCATATAGCAAAATTAGGAATCAATATATGAATAAACCATCTAGAGAGGAATTTCATGATGACCAAAATCTAGAGGATCTCTTATTGGTAATGTCAAGACATTAAAACCCCTATTTTTAAAAAAAATTCTTATAATATGGTGATAGGAATTATAAATGTTTTTATATACTACACAAAAATAAGATTTAAATGGTAGTAAATAAGGATATCTGCATAAATGGTTTCTTTCACACGTCAAATGATGAGATAAAAAAGAAATTTTTTATCATTTCAGGGAAATATTTCATGATAATGGGATAAAAAACTCATCAAAAATGGTTTATGACATAATTCCATTCATTTATGAGAATCAAAATCAAAGTATTTCCATATCCACATCAAAGGAGGAAACTAAAGCATCAACATTTTCTAAAAATAGGGAAATTGTTTCTGGTCTGTAAGGATTTTATATTAAATTTTTTTTGTTGGGACATTTTTTAGGATAATAGAAATCAAGAAATTAGTTATTTCTTTCATAATTCATCAATTATGTATGTGATAAAATTAGGATTATTTTCTCTGGTACCGAAGAAGGAGAATTTACATCATATTAAGGACTTCAAACCAATTTCTCTTAGGAAAACTATTCCATAGCTCATCAGTATATAAATAATGAATAGACGGGTTGAAAATATTATTTCATACATCACTATAAACCTATTATTCATTTTACAATGGAGGCACCATCAAAAATCGTTATTTAATTCATTGTAATGTGACAATCTGATGAAGACGATGACATGTAATGAATATTTTTCTCCCAAAATAGACGTCTCCAATGATTTTGATACACTAAAATAGAAATTTAATATTCATGTATATTGGATATATGGAATATCAAATAATGTAATAAAACTAATTGAATTTTGTAATCAATAATTCATGGCAATGTATTCACATTAATAGAACCCTAAGAGGTTTCTATAAATGGACAATGGATTTGAGACACAATGATATGCTTTAAGGATACCTATTTTCCATTGCTAAATATTACTTTATCTGATGTATATATATCCATTCCAAAATGGGTTTTGATTATAAAATCAAAGCTAGATGAAATTAATATGCTCTTTAATGTCTTTTGTACGATTATGACATTATTTTACATCGGAAATTTTCAAGAAGGACATTATCATCTATTAAACATATTTTTCCAACATACGAGGAGGTGGTTGATAATTCCATTTGTTGGGACAAATCCATCATTATTTTGGGTGATGGAATATTGGTTCGAAATAAAAACATTATAACCCAATGTATTAGAGTTTAAATGTTATTTATTCCTTTTAACTGTCTTGGTGTTCCCCTATATTGTTTCAATGTAAAGAGAAAAAAATTAGAGGGTATATGCTTTGGTATTATCAAAAAAATTGAATAGAGTTAATGAATGTTAATGTATTTGAAAGAAAAAGTGTGTCTTGTAGAATATGTGATAACATCAAGGTTTTCTTATTCATTATATATTTATAGTATTACTAGTGGGGTTTATAATGACCATAAATGCATGATTAGAAATTTTATATGGAATAGATCAGTCCATGAAAGGATGATAATCATTTTGGAATGTGTGGATTTCCTTAAACCCATTTACATAATAGGCCATTGAATATAATATTTCAATCATTTCAAAAATGGTCTCAATAAGAATTTTTACGTGGAATATAATCTCTTTTGATTCCACATGTGTCTTTTTATCCACCATATTAAAAGGGAGACTTATGGTTGGATGAAAACATTATATTTCATCCTTTGTTTGGATTGCCCTCAAAGATTAATTGTATATCCTCATTTAGGATACATAGTGACCAGTTTCCATGAACACTACATTAAACTGTTGTTCCACCTCTTAGTTGGACATCATATTTCAAATAATAGTTAGAGTTTCACGTGTATAAATATACATGATCATTGCCAATTTAGTTTCTCAAGATTCCAGGACCCTTAGGGTTTGTTTGTGACTTTCCATTATACCATTAATTTTTCAAAGTATTATTTATCATTACACATGAATTGGAGTTTCAGATGAATTATATTTATGTGATATTTTCTATGTTATCCTTTATGATGTCTAGTATAAATGAAACCTATTATAAATTGAGTTTGATTGTAAAATTCCAGTCAAAACCTTGAAACAATGATCAATAAATGTTTCTTGAGAACTCAAACACTATTGGGAATATTTCCTTGAAAATTTCTCTCAAATTATATTTTTTATCTCTCATTCATATTGAGATAAAAACTAAATGGAATACATCCTATCAATGATGGTGGTCATAGTGATGAACATCTCGTGGTCCGTTACACACCTCATAACTACGTTGATATTGTAGATATTTATACGAGTTGTAAAACTCATACGTGAATTTCTAATAACCCCTTTTAATGACTAACATTTATTTTTTCTCTTAATGATATTACCTCAGGACCATATTTTTCTAGATCTAGGACTTTTTGGATAATAATATTCAGCAAAGTATGTCTACAAAGAATAGATTTCATTAAAACATCTCTAAATATTAAGGAAATAATTTTCATTGAAAAAAAATGTAAAATTTAAAAGGAATCATTAATATAATATAATTATTTATGATACATGATGGAGTGTTTGTAGGAACCCTAAATTAAACTGTTGGTCCACCTCTAAGTTGGAAATCCCATTACAAAGAATGGTTAGGTTTCAACAATAATTAATTTACATGTCAATTTCTTATTTAGTTTCTCAAAAAATTATACATAACAACTTAGTTATGAATAAAATAATCACGTACATTCATCTAACACTTTTATAGAATATGAAATTATAATATGGAAACATAACATTAATGACAAATTTAATAGAAAATGATTTTTATAAAATATCATGGAGAGGAATAAACATATCAACATCATTCTTAATGGACATAATTGCTCCATTAATTCAACCATATTTTTTCACTCATATTTGGAGAATATGGAAGAACTAGCTCCCAACTCTTGATAAAATCACAAAGGATGAACAACATATTGTCTCTCCGGGTCACCTATGCTTGATGGTAGAAGAATATATGAATAGATGTTCATAGAATTTGATTTTTCCCAGAATTGTTTAGATTATAACCCTATTGTATAGTCTTAAGATCGAACTATATATGATGATGGAAATTTTAATGGAGTGAATAACATGTATTGGATGTATCAATATTTTCAGAAACATCTTGTTATATTATAATGCTATGGTTTTTGAAGTGATCAAGAATGCCCAAAATGAAATGGTGTTTTCTGAATAGAATCCCTACCATCAACTGGGCATACATATGCTCATAAAGAAGTATAAACATCATCAACAATGAAGAAAGTTCATATGAAATATTGTATATATCATCATACCATCCTCATGTAATTGGGTGTGAATGGCAGGCTAAGAGACCACAAATGCTCAAATACATTTGATGGATCCCTCACATCAGTGCATGGATGAATGTAAATATTGATAATGTTGCAGATAACATTCCAAACCCTCATGGTGTGGTTTTGCCTTTCAAATGATCCATTTCATTTAAAATGATTTTTTTATCATTACACATTAATTGGAGTGGCCTATAAATCAATATTATGTGTCATTGTCTATAAAGTCTTGTATGATGTCCAATATAAAGAGAAAACATTATGGAGTTAGTCTAATTATTAAATTACTATCAAATACATTCAAATAAGAAATATATATGTTACATATAAACTCCTACAATATTGGGTATATTTACATTAAAATATCACTCATCTTAACAATGTTATCTCACATTCATATCGAGAAGAAATACAAATAACAGACATCATATCAACGCAGGTGGTCATGGTGATGACCATATTGTTGTACTTTACAACACCTGAGTACCATGTTTCTATTGTGGCTGCAGATATTAGGGGTAAAATGGATACATATAATTGTAATAACCCCTTCTAAGGCCATACTTATATATTATTTCCCTAAATAATATTTCCCCAAGACAATATATTTCTAGATCTTATTCTTTTTGGGTACTAATATTCAATAAAGGATGTCTACATAGAATAGAAGTCATTAAAAATATCACCAAAAATTATGAAATAAATTTCATTGAAAATAATCCTATAAAATTTAAAAATAATCATTAATGTAATAATTGTTCAGGATGGATATAAATTGTGTTCTTACCATATATGTTAAAAAATCAGTCCTCACACAATTTTGTGAACTAGAAAAAATATCCTCATTCAAAAAAAGACATGATGATTCCTTTTAACAAATTATAAAAAAATTCATGCATGGTAAAAAATTTATCTAATAAATTATTTTAGAATATTACATACATTATTTAAATAAATTTATGTATTACATGAACATATATGAAAATAATTCTTGACCATGTTGAAAAACAATGTCGTGTTTCCTGAAAATGATTATTTGATTTCATAAGTACATAATGTGAAGAAATGTAATGTAATATTTATAATTTTCATAAATAACCCTAAGAGAAGAAGTTATATTGGTAATAAAACAAAAAGATCAAATATTTACCTTAATGGAGTGTTAAAAATCAACAATCATGAATAATGATCAGATTATTAGATAAACCATTACCAGATGTACATAATCCATTGTATTTAACTAAAAATCATAGATAATAAAAATATGTTTCTTATAAACCAATTATAGAACAAATATTTTTTTATTATACCATATATCATTTACTTGTAACATTTAATAAGTCGTTTATTAATAATTTTTTTAAAAAATCACAATTCCATGTGATAATTGCTTCATTTTACATTCATGTTATTGTTTGATAGTTTTAGTCCTAGTATATTGACCATGGTTTCCAAATATATAGAATGAAAATATAGGTAGAAATATAATGTATATTAAATTAATATATGTTTATTATAATCCATAAAATTTATATATAGAAAAATTAATTACATTGTTCATTGAGACAGTAGGCTGTACATTTCCAAGAACATTTTCTTAACAGTTCGACATATGGAATGAATAAAAGGTAAAAATCTAATCAACTTTTCAGAAATCTTATTATATAATATATATATATATATCATATATATTAATAAATATACCCTTATTAATATATATTATTATCATACCTGAATAAAAAATCACAATGCTTCCTATATGAGGTAGTCTTCACGTATCCACGAGCGACGTTATTATTTTTTATTGGTTAAAAAATAGATTGAATAATGGTAGTATAATAATAATAATTTTTTTTGGATTATTGAATAATATAAGTTTTTAATTTTATGATACATACCTCAAATTTACATGAGGTATAAGATGTAGAAAAAAATGAATGTGATCACCTAATGCAATTAACTCTTTTTTTAAATAACTTTATTAGATATCCTTTTTGTGTTGAAGGATTTTTAATTTAATAATACCATGACCTATAGAATGATTATATTTATTTTTTTGTAATTATTTTTCAAGGGTTTGGTAGATATAGATGGTTAATAATGGTATGATTATTATATAGAAGGGGATTCCTTTTATAATTTAGGTGGGTGGAGAATTTATTATTTTCTGAAATATCATCAAATAATATAGTTATATTTAATGAAAAAAGTTTCAAATATAGAATATATTTTAAAATAAGGTTATATTTTCTTAATTTAATAATAATATCGTATTTTTATAGGTTTTAAAAACAAATAGATAATTAAATTTTTCATTACCCCCTAGGATAACTAATTTCAACCATATAAGTGTTAATGAATTTTTTTATATTAATGGTTCATAATTTTACATATATGGTAAAAAAATATCCCATAAGTCATTATATTAAATTATTCAACCATATATTATCCCCCTTATCATATTTCACGTGTATTCATTATATTAAGTTAAATTTCAATAAATATTATTTTCAAAAAATATTATATTTCATTAAATATCATTAATATCATTTTTGATTGTATTCATTTAAAATGAAATTAAAAGCATAAATAATATGTAACAATTTTAATTATATCTTTTCACACATATATGATATATTATATTATGTAATATAGTTATTTGGAACATACTAAATCATAAAAATTATATTAATTTCAATATTTTTTAATTATTCTATTAAATTTATATATTAATTGAATAAATACTATATCAACATTCTGTATGAATTTATGAAAATTATTAAAACAATAAAAATTCAGAATAAATTACAATCATAAAATATTCATCATCGTTAAAATTAAAATCTAAATGAACAACAACTTCTATTTATCCTTATGTATGTATATTAGATTTAAACAATCAATGAATCTAACATATTGTTTTCTATTGTTATGTAAAAAATAATATGATAGGGTCTTTTGAAAAACAGAACAATGTTTCCATATTTCAAATAATTAAATGGAAATAGGAAAAATACATATATAAAATTGTATAATTGAAGGTTTTATTTGAATTTTAAATCATAAACATATGTGTTAACCCATGTTAATTTTTTTTCCCTTTATGAGTTGAAAAATATCTACCAATGTGACTCTATGTAATGACCAATAATAAGAAGAGCCTAGTTAAAAAAAATTAACCTATTGATTTGAAATAAGGATATAATTTTTCATTATTCAATTAAATTATATAATATAATTTAATATAATATTAGACCGACAAAACTCGATCAATATTATCCTTCCAAACAAAATCTCAACTATAAATAGTTTTAAAAGAAATTACAATATAAGATTAATTCCATAGTGCATAATTTTTTTAATAAAAATATAAATTAATAAATTTCAATTTTAAAATAATTTTAAAACATAATTGAACTCTGTAAATTCATTATATGAGATTTTTTTTAAAAAAAAGTATTTTTTGAACCTAATATTTTTCCAAAAATATTCCAAACATCAGTGTATGATAATATTGAACTTGTTTTATCAAAAATAAAAATAAATTATAAAATATAGTTCATAAATTTGGTAGAAACTAATTACAATATTTTCAAACCAAAACCAATAATATATATTTTTAATTAATATTAATATTTGATGTATAAAATTATTTTACATATAATTGAGTACTAATTTATAAATTTAATTAAATTATAATATTTTATAGATATATTTAATAATTATTTCATTACAATTTATTCCTCCAATATTAATTGCTATTTTTAAAATTCATGTATACATATTTTAATTATATATTGATGTTAATTTAAACTTAGTGATGCATATAATCTAAGGATTTAGTGAAATTGAATTTATCAAAAAAATATTATTATTATTATATAATAAAGTGTTAAATAATATCAATTAATATAAATTCACATCTCCGAATTTTTTATCATTTAATAATTGTTTAATAATTGGAAATATCTTTTTTGAAAACCCAAATTAAAAATTTATTTAATAAAAAATAATCTATAAAATAGATAAATTGAAACAAAATGGGTAAATTAAAAATCACATATTCTGGATTCCAAATAATAAGAACATTTGTTGGAAATTAAAATATTTTCATGGAAGATAATGATAACATTTTTGAAAAAATAATGCTTGATAGAGAACATAGTCATGATAAGGTTATCAACTAAAAAATTTGAAATCAATGATTGGTTTAATGGCCATCCATTCATCGAATATAAAGTTAACATGATTGTATTTTCATTTCAAGATCCTTTCCTATAGGGTAAAAAACTTCTCTATAATTAGCAGAGTTAACATGATAAAATATACACAATTTATTTTTTTCCACTTTATAAGTATAATGTTATTCTTTTGGTTGTGCTTAGATCCATCATAATTCACCTTTTACAAATTGAAATGAATATTTTAGATTTATTCTTCATCACTAAAGCACTAAAATTATATTATAATGATTTATAAGATCATGAAATGAAAGAAATTTTATTCATTCTTTCTATAAATATAAATGAAACCCAATATGTATATACCACATTACCAAATCTAGATAAATATAATAGAATAATATCTAGAACATTGGAAATGAACCCTTAGTTAAACATAAACATTAAAATCCTTAAAAAAAATATGATAATCATTTCTTAAAATATATTGATTCATCTTAAAATCATAACATAATTATCTATGAATAATTATGTTAACTCATTCTTCAATATAAATGATAGGTTAATCATAATCATGTAATAAACAAAATTTTGTGTACATAACATTAATCAATTGTCGAAAAATCACATTTCCATACCATGGTTATCTATACGATATATTCCCAACCCCGACACACTCTATTATCCCAATCAAATATAATTTTTGCAAAATAAATCAGCACGTTAACACAAAATTATTTAAATTACTTTTAAGATATGTTCATACAGTTTACATTCATTATTACTAAAAAAATTCACAAAATTAATTTCTAAATAAATGGGTTATATTCATAATAATTTCACCAAAAATATACTAAATATTGATAAAATGTCCTAAAATAAAATTATATATGGCTACTTATTCCATTTAAATTATGATTAGCCTAAGACTAATCATATCGAGAATATTTAGGTGTATTCCATATAACAATGGTATATCATAGTTTTCCAGAGGTTCTATTCTCACATATATCATGTAGTTCATAAATAAAATTTGAATTAATCGTTGTGTATCCTCTTGTAGTGTAAAAATATGTTTTAAATTGGTGACCAATTTCCATGTAGCAATGTTCTGTTTATGATATAATCAACCAATTACATTCAAGGTTATTAAACTATGATATAACAATAAAAAAACCACATCACCTTATATATCCAGATAGATATGTGTTGCAAGGAAAACCACATAGTCTCAACCATTCTAAAATATTTAATTTATTTTCTAATCTGTTGACATAGAGTCAATTTTGTTCATATTTTTATGATCCCTTTAATATTTTCTTACAAAATATAGTTCCCAATAGTTCTATAAATCAATATCTATAACCAATTGTAATGACTACGGCTTTGACACCTCAATACCTTACTATATATTCCACTTAGAAAAAATTTAAAATTTTCAACTGGATTTATATTTAATGAACAAAAATTTAATATTATGTTACCTGAAAAATAATGATTTTGTTTCTCAAAATGTAACACCAATGTAAACTTCCATTACACGTAATACGAAATTTCATTGATGGATTGCATAACATGCATGATCAAGTTTTAGAGAACAATAATATTTTTTTAAAAGTATTATTCTTTAATATAATAAGAAAACAAAAAGAATTTATATTTATGGTTATGAAATGTATTAACTAACTTATGAAAATAATTTTTTTAATTTATTGGTAACAAAATAAATAAAAATTTATATAATAACCAATTAAATTTAAAGGAAAGGTTTTTAAAAAATACCAATTTTATCCTCAAGAAGCTATTTTACACTAATCAGTCAAGTTATTTACAATAATAATTTATATTATGTTAATATATAAATTAAATATTTAATATAATATTTTGACATTCATCTAGTTGATTTTATAGTCATACGATAACAACAATCCCAATAATATGCATAAAACCAGAAATTTTTAAAATAAATTTTACATCCTTTTAATAGAACACCTAAATTAAAAGTTACCTTAGGATATTTTAGGAAATTAAAATGAAAAAATAAACTTCGTTATTTAAATATAACAATAAAAAATAGGTTATGATGACTTTTTTATTTTTTTGGAAATTTTTTTTGATGAATATTAATGAATACTAAATATTAATTCCAAACTCCATTTTAATGTAACTTATATATAAAGATAAATTAAAATTTTATTTATTCATAGTTTAATTAGATATATATTACATAAATTAATACAAGATAATTAATTTTATCGTATTTAATTTTAAAATTGTATAAAAAAATATTACAATCACTGGAACATTTTTACTGTAAAAACTCGCATTTTAGTCATGTCCGTTAGACTAATTTAAAATTATTTTAATACACTACAAAATTTAGAATTAAAAAATGGATTAATTATTTGGAATAATATTAATTTATAATATACATCATGGTCAGCTTAGTTTTAATCAGAACTATTAGTGAAACAGATATAATTAATTATAGTGAATAAGTGAACAATTCACTTCACAAAGGGAAAAACCTTAAACATAAGGCCCAAAATGACCAGGTAAATTTAAATAATTCTATATTATGAGAATATTTAGTCCATATCCTCCCATGTATCAATTTTTGACCATTTTTTGTGCTGATTTACATGGGGAAAATGATGCTGGCATACCATTTTCAAAAAATCACCAGAATGCCACTCCTCTTCACCTATTAAAAAGGCACACACCCCTCCAACTTCCAAAACTCCCCTAAATAATTTGGGTAGCCCAATATCTGATAATATAATCTCTAAAAATCCAATCCCTTATCATATAATCCTACTATTTGGAAAAAAACATTCAATTAAACCCTTTTATGTAGACAAAAATTAGATTACCAAAGAAGTAGTAACATTATTCCTCAAGCACTTTTATAATATTTTTCATTATCCTCCTCCACAAATATTCTAATTACAATATTTCATAATATAATATACATCTAAAATAAATAAATATATTTATTTATATTATTTTTTCTACCTATACTTACACACACATACATAAAATGGGTAATGGAAATATTGTTCTTCTGTACAGTGAACTACCGCATTAGGAAATGATGTCATTCATTTTTACTTCACCACCATTGAGAGTTTCGAATTATGATCGAATATATGTTTATAAATAATATATATGATATTATATATTCATTATTATTTAATTATTATATAGAACTTACAATTACTATTACTATTTTCTTGTAATATGAATACATTATTTGTGGAAGTGTGGACTACCTCCCCCTCAAAGTGATGTGATTTTTCCAGGTGATTCATATAATATATTAAAGATGGTTTAAATTAATAATATGTTAAATAAGATAGATATATTTTATATTCATTATATAATTACATTTATGGAAATATATTTTATAATTTTATTTTTACCCTTTTTACAAACTAAGAATTTATAACGACGGTCGTGGAAATGGAGACTACTACCTCCTCAATATGATGTGATTCATTTTACATCAGAGATAATTTATTTATAATTTCATATGGTTATTTAAAATTTTATTTATGATATAATTATATTTATGAAATTATATAACATAAGATACCTTCTTCCAAAATTATCATTGAAAAATGGGAATGTTACCTATCCAAACTTACGACATACTGTCTTTATTATTTTAACCATTATTCGGTTTTCAAAACCATATTTCAGGAAATATTTTAATATTATAATTTATTTTTTAATTTTATAATTATTTTTTGAATATTATTTTTCATATTTTTATAAAAAGAACTCTTTCTCCATAGTGGACTTTCTAAATTCATTTTTTTTATATAAACTGAATTGGGTCAAAACAGAAAATGAAAACTTAATTGTTTAGGTAGTTGTTTAAAATTTGTAATAAGTGAAATAAAAGTAATTATAAATATTAAAAAAATCATGAAATTATATAAAAACATAATATTATTATTCATGAATCTAAATAAAAATGTTACAAGTCAGACTCAATGTGTGTTATTTTTTCCCAATTTCCTTTCATTGAGTCATGTTATAAGTTTTTGAACGTAGTTTCATTTGAATGGTTTATATACATACCATGATATGCTATATTATGTGACCCATTATTCTAATAATATTATTAATTTTTTAAAAATGTTATTCAATCAAGTGAATTCATATTCTAGACATTTCAATGATTCATGGTACATTTTGGAATGATTCAAGATTATTTTCATCAATAATTTTTAATGGTTATTAAATGTTATTTCTATTCATCAACATAAATGCCCCTTGTTGATATTTATCAACCACTATGTATATATTATAAAACAAATATTATTAATTGAACATTGATACTTTGATAAGAAGAAATATTTTTTATAAATATAATCAAATCTTGATATGTGAGGAATGTTTTGGACAAGTACAACATGTGTTGGAACTGGTTACATATTTCTCATTGATGCCTCTATAGTATCATGTGATGAATGAAAAGGATATATTATATGGTTTTGTAACTTATATTCTAAACCATTTTGTGAATGTACATTATGGTAAGGGTGCAATGTAATTAGTCAACAGTATGTCCAATAATTAATCATTTCCATCACTCAAACATAGTTACTATTTATCCATGTGATTTTCAATCAACATATTGATAGTTGAATTTCATTATTAATTAATTGATTAATTTAAATCAGTATTTAGTTTATTACCAATACATATAGATTATTTCATATCTAGTTTATTAAAGGTCATGTGTTATTAGGTATTTACCACACCATTTGAATTCACTATCATTAATTCATTATTTTTTCTGCATTTCATACCCTTACATAGAATTTAATCTCAACAATATTTTATATTTTTTACCTAATTTATGAAGAATATATCATTTAATATGATTTCAAGGAAAAATATTCTTTCATTTTATTACATATCATGTTTTATTTTGTATTTAATTGGTAATCTAAGTATCATGTATATAATCTTGTTTTTTAAAACATCTAAACTGATCGGTAATTTTGGATTTGCTAATTTTTAATCTTACAGTGTAATAAAATAATGCACTAGATCCATGATGATGGTGTCATGGAGTAATAGTTTGTCTCATAAGAAGTTTAGAAGTAAATTTTAAACTATATTTAGAAAACATATATAGTAAATCATATACCATTAATAAAATTTAATGATTGTTAAAGAATAAAATCATATATATTTTATATGTTATATATTGTGTGGGTCTTCTTTGAAATACATACTTTAATATATTCTACAATTGGATGTGGTTCCATCATAGAGTTACCTAGGTGTGACAACTCCGAAGAAGTGTTTCGGGCATAACACTGAGTAACCTAGTACATGCGAATCAGCCTTACTGTGCACCAGGTATGAGACTTACGAGGGATACACATTGGATAAATCAAAATTTCTTTACAAACCATTATGAATGATTTTAAAGTAAATACATATCCAAATAAACCATGATAATTATTATGAGATTAGTTAAGGAAAACAATTTGAATTTATGATAGGTGTTTAACATGTTTTGGGGTTATACATTATGTCACATAATGTTATAATCTAATCACGAATATTACATTTTTTAGTAATATATCCAAGAATGAATAATAGTATCAGAAACCTTGGAAAATTTAGTGATTTTCCTACTTTATACATCAATATAACTTGCATTGTATTGGATAAAATTATAGTTTTTTTTGAAGAATAATCAGGATATGAAAAATAACCATGCTTGAATGTTGAATCTTGTACCACTGCTATAATATATTTTGATGGATCTATTTATGCCATAGAATCCCTAAACATTGAATGGAGATATTAATCAAATTTTTGCTGAGAAATATATAAAATCACTGGATAAGATATTTACAGCATTAACATGTAGGGAAAAGGAAACAGTTACACTTTTAGGGTATTGTCTCAATGGGGATGATGATCAATACTGGACATTGATTTAGAATACAACATAAAAAGATTAAATAAAAAACCCAGAATGGAGAACATTGAAGAACATATATTTTTTATAAATACTTCCCTCCTAATTGACAAATTGTGAAGAATATATTGTTAATTAAAATAGATCAAAGGGAAAAATAGATGGTTACCAATTATTACATTACCCTTAAAATTTTATCTTCGTATAATAAAGAATACCTATTTAATAAGGATTGCATGATTGACCATTTATTTAAATCTCTAAAGCCAAATAATCAAAGAGAGGTGGTTTATTAATATTTATATTCATATGATGAAATAGTTTTATATGAAATAATTTTAAAGAATGTATTATCCATATCTTACAGATTCAAAGGAAATACAGAAAATAAGAAAAATGAATTGAAAATAAAATATAAAGGGATTAAGGGAATAATGAATTCTAGCACAAATAATAACCATGGATAGAAACACTCGAATATTTTATTTAATGGAATGGGGGTTTTCTAACTATGGATAAAAATTACATCATGTTTTTTATTGAACATGATAGAATGAGGATTCCAATGTGAAATTATTCAAATATAAGGATATGGGATATTATTAATATTAATGTCACGTGCATCAAATGAATATATCCCAAAATAGGATAATTAATAATGGCCCAAATTATGCCACTACCACATATAAAGAGGAATGATTAAAGTTTTTATTTATGGATTTAAGAATTGTGAAAATTGATTATTTTGTCAATTATGTACTAGTTATAAGAATTATGGAATATATGAGGTTTTTAATTCAGTAGTTCTTCACTATGGATTTACGATAAATTTTTGAATAGTATAATGAAATATAAGTTGGTTGAAAGTTATCATTTTTGTAAAAAATGTGGTTAATGAAAATATAACCGTTCATATGATCCAAATGTCTATGTAATTTTTATTGGAAAATGATATGATTGATATGGATAATTTATATTTGATATTACATTCTACCTTGGAAAATATTAATGATTTGAGGACATATTGGTTTATTATATCATTTATAGATTCTAAAAATTACATTATTTAAGTAATACATACAATAATATGTGCATCAATTATGTAATAAACAACAAATATTTTTTAAAAAAAATTAATTGAAAGTAAATTTGTTACTATTTTCACTTGTGTGGTATGTGATGATAACGATCTACATCATATTGTTTGACTAGTTTGTTTTGGGAACTCAGTAACCTTCTTTCTAATGTTATGGATCATAAATTTTTAGAAATGTTTACCATTTATAAAATGGTATATGTAGAACATTGGATGTGGATTTAGAGATTGGTATATTAATTCACCCTATGAAAACCTTCTAATAAGATATTAAGTAGAAATAGTTCAATGCATAACCAATTGTGTGATTCTATTTATTAAATAGAAACACATATTTACTTATATTCTTAAAGAGTGAATTAATTACTCAACTATAGAAATACTGGTAATGATACAAAAATATATTCATATTGTAATACTTTTTATGATTTTTGTGACATTTTTCATAATAGTTGTTTAAGGAATTTTGGTTATCCACTTTTAGATAAACATATTATCTATTAGTCTCCATGCTAATTTGATTGTTATATTTTCGTCCATGTTCATGTTTCCATTTCCCACCTATGTTCCACTTTTATGAAACCTTTTTATGCGATTTTTTACATACTTTTCTCTCTTATTAAAAATATTTATTATTAACCCAATTCATGATTTTGAGTTTTTAGAAATAGAAAATTTTCACATTTATATCCAATGATTATCAAGATCAATTCTTTATTATATATACAACTTCAATTTTTCGTGGGGAGAATGTGACACAGCATGACATTACAAAAATTTCCTTTTATAATTATATTTTTAGGATTGATTTATATGAAATAAAATATTAAAATTAAGATACACACAAAAATATGTTTTACATAATCTACATAGAACACTGAGGGTAACATTCATTACACAGAAGACTAACATTCCTTGATAGATTTCATAACTCACAAGTTCGAGTTTTAAAATAAAAATAATATATAAAAAAATTCTATTTCACAAAAAAAAGATATAGAACAACCACTAAAATTATGGTTATAAGTATAAATATCTAAATTATAAAAATATTTTGTTGAATTCATTGGATATAAATTAATTTGTAATTAATATAACAACCTATTGTGTATAAAGTGAATGTTTTTATAAAAAACTATTTTTATGATTATGATCTTATTTTATCATAATAAATTATGTTAATTACAACTAGTGGGTGATATTAATGTAACATGTATATTAAATTCTAAAAAATATATCTTTATCATTATTCCAATATATTTTATAAGAATAAGATAATTACATTTCCGATTTTACACAAAAAAACATATATTTTTATATAAGAGACTTTACCGCCATTTAATGATGCCCCTACTTTAAATAAGTATTTTGAAACATTTATGACGATAATATGATAAAATATACTTAATTTTTGAATGGTAAATGTAAAAATTATATTATGGTGAATTTTTTTTATTTTTCTATGACATTTAATTTTTTGATATGGAGTGAAAAATATTCAATTTTAATTCAAAATCCATTTTCTAGCTAATTTATTGACGATGATAAATTATAAATTTAATAAATTTTAATATTAATCTGATAAATTTTCCATAAATAAAAAATTACATCATTGGAATACATCTCACGTTGAAATAGGGTATAAATACATATATGATCTTTTGAACATTTTTAAATTAAAAACACAGTTCTCATTCCGTATATAGGAAAATTTTAAATTACTTTTTTTTTAATTTGGAATTTTAATTTAGAATAATTGATTCCATATTTTTAAGCAGAATAACTTATAATGTAATATATATTAATGATTTTTTTGGACGAAAATGTAGTACTAAAATTGATTAAAATTATTTGCAGCAATTGAATGAAAAATTATCTTAACCATGGGATAAACATTAAACATAAGGACGAAAATAATATAGATCATTGTGAGAAATATATTTTATGACCATATATAGACCCCATAATACCTTTTATTAAGACATTACCATTATTTGAGAAACATTTCAATGGGAAATGATGATGGAAATCCAATTTCAAAAACTATAAGAATACCAATCCACCTCTACTATCCAAATGAAATCACCCCTCCAACATCAGACACCACTCAAATAATATGTATTTGCAAGAACCCAAAAATATATATATATTAAATCACTCCCCTAATGATATAATCCTTCATTTTTGTATAAAAAAATCCAAGTAATCCCTTTAGTGAAAACCAAAATGAGTTATCCAATTATTAGGTAACACCCTTTCTTAGTCTATTTTATTTTATTTCCATTCTCCAAAACCAAAAATATTATTATTCATTGATAATATATCAACATATGTATACCAAATATGTTGAGATGTTTAAGTTTTAGGATTTATACATACACATATAGACTCTTCCATAAAATGGTTAATGAACATACCATTCGTGTGTATGGGGAAGTACCACCTCACAAAATGATGCCATTATTTATTACAATGCCACATTTCATTGCTGGTAATTAAAAAAGACACAATATTTATATTTTATATATATGATATTTATATTTTATTTATAATTTTTCAATTTTTATATATAACATTCCTTTATGCCTTCCATTTTTTTGTAATATTGCAACATCATTAATGGAAGTGTGGACTACCACCTCCTAAAAGTACTTTGATTCATTCACATGAAACATGAAATGTATAATGGATGGATTTAGTTGATAATAAGTGACATTAAAGACATGTATACGTTATTAATGAAATAATTATCTTTCAATAATTATAATATATCATATTATATATTAACAGTTTCACAGACTAAAAAGTGATAACGTCGGTCGTGGAAGTGTGGAACACCACCTTCTCGACATGATGTTTTTCATTTTACATAATAAAAATTATAAATATCATTATATATAACTAAATAAAATAATATTTAAAATGAAATTATCTTTTTGGAATGATACAATGTGACATACTTTATTTCTATAATAATCACAAAAAAAGGTTGTGTTACTAATGTGTTTGTATGGACAACCATCTCAATGTTTGTATCTATGGTTCAATTTTCATAACCATATTTCATATTTGGATTGAAAAGTATAATTGAAGTATATATATTATATTTATTTTATGGTTATTGTTCTATATTTTTTATATAATTACCCATTTGACCATAGATGACCTACCAATGTCATTTTTGACACATAACACGAATATGGTCAAACAATTTGATACAAACATAATTGTTTACACATTTTCTTGGAAAGTTATAATATATTAAATAAATTAAATGATATAGCTCAAAATGGTTATGGTATAAGTAAATAGTTAACATAATGATATTATTTTTGATTAGTAAGACAGACGTGGCAATTCGATCTCAAGGTAAGCTATTTTGTCTCAATTTTTTTTATTGAGGTATGTTGTAATGAGAATGAACTAGTTTCTTTTGTATGGTTTATATGATTTTTTTGAAACGATATAAAATAAATATTATTATTCCCATGATATTATTTTTTTTATTAGTATTCCTTCAATGGTATTATGATTCCAATTGTTTTAATGTTTTATGGGACACTGTGGAATGATGTAATAATATTTTCATCAAAAATTATTTTAATGGTCTTTTAATTGATTTAAATTTATAAAAATCATCAACCATTATTGATAAATAACCATGACTAGGGAATTATTTATACATCCTTGTAATTGATTCAATGTGGATATTTTATGAAAAGAGTTATTTTTTATTTAATAAATAGATTATTCGATATTGGAAGAATCGTTTTCACAAGTAAAAATTAGTAGGCCTTGGGTATATTTATCCTATTAATGCTAGGTAGTCTCGTTACAATAATCAGTTGGCCAAATTAGATGTGGATTTATAGGATATGTTACTATATAACAATGAAATTTTACATTGATATATTTATATATATGACTTTCATTCTCGGATTATTTTCCAAATGACATGTGTTTTCAGTTTCTTATGTTTTCATATTTATTATGAATTATCCTTTTATTTTAATAAAATGTGTTATCATTTATTAACCTATCCAGGATGATTTACTCTCATATATTAATTATTTTATCCCATTTAGATAACCATACTGATTATTTGAGGCCGAAAATAATTATTTTCCTTCAACATTTATGAATAAGAAATCTCAGAATTAACTTTAAAATATGAATTTTGTTTCATTTTATTATGTGTCATGTTTTATTTTCTATTTCCTAATGTAATATATGTAGGATGTATATAATATAGATTTTAAAAACTATTAAACAATCTGGACATTGTGATCTGATTACACATAATTATTCAAATGTAATGAGATAATGCACTGAATCTAGGATTATGAATTCATGGAATTATAGTGACCCTAAAATTTTATAGTAGGTTGTGACTTTATTGCAAAAAACAATATTAAATTTATTTCATACAAATATATAAAATTGGTTTATAGTATTGAAAATCTATATACATATATTAATATCAAAATTCATTTTCAAATATTAAAATGATCATTTTATTTTCTTAGAGAGGGCTATTATTCCCTCTAACAAATCCCTATATGTAAATTATAATACACTTGTTGGAATTCTTGGTAATGGAATCATAATAAAGGGTTGAGATAAGATTATTAGTGAGGTAATGTCTAAAATAAAATCTAATAAGAAATTAATAATATGGAGAGAATAAATATTGATCAATTAATTCATTATAAAAAAATAAAATGAACATAAAATGTATCAATAAATATCATAATTGGTCATATAATCATATTTTCATTAATATCATCTCTCAAACATGTAGTGCCCCCGTATTATGGTATATATCCCTTAAATGATGCTTTTCTTGATTATAACATTAAGGTTGATATATGGGAGAGTTGGGAGAACATTGAATGATATTTTGATCAAATGGAAAGTCGCAGGGGTGGGGCATGGTTTATCTAACCCTATTGCCAAAACCATGTGAAGTTGGTCATTTTGAGGAATTGGATCCCATACGGCTAGAGCACAACTTTGGAGACCATGCACGGAGGCTGTGAGAGGGATTTATGAGGAAGTTTTTAAAAAACAGTTCGCACAAAATTTTTCTAACTGGGCCAAGTAACCGTGAGGGAACTTAAGGGAGATCCTAAAAAACGGATCTCACACATTTTTGCGTCTATCACACACATATTTCCTTTTATGTGTCCAAAACTCATTATTTTTCTCCTCATTAGGCTAAATAAGGTTCCCCCATCATTCCATAGGAGATCTGAAGGCATGCCATGATGAATCAAAGTTGGATTCTTGTGGTATGTGATCGTTCTTCTTTGTTCATGTTTGGTACCATAGATCTACATAGATATATTTATCCTCTTCTTTTTTATTCTTATATATACTCTGGTTATAGGTTGAACTATTTGTTTTGATGCCAAATATGATGTTATGTCTCAGTCTTGTTATGAGAAGTAAACTATGGAGGGTTCTTGGAGTATCGACACAGTTTTCTTGAGTGTTCATCATTCTATATGGTTTTCATCCAAACCATTGAGGTTAGAGGCCTCTTTCTCTGTCACGGCCCTTCCTCAGGGCCCGTGCCATGACTACCCCAAGACTGCCTTCAATACGCTAGGGACTGGTGACTACTACCAAAGGCATAAATCCCTATGTTGGGAAGGAATTGCCTTTATGAAAGTAAACAAACACAAAAAATTACGCAACAGGAAGAAAACACTAAGTGAAAAATGTATATATAAAGTAGTGCAGAAAGTAAAGGGGGCCGGAAATACAAGCCCTAATGAAAAGTATAGGTAGCACGGAAAACAAGTACAACTAAAAAAGGGACAACAGCTAAAAAGGGCATCTCCTAGAACATCCACTGAGTATCCTACCTAAGGTGTAGGTACAGATTTCCACCTCGTCACTCCACGTCTATCGGTCCACTCCGTGTACCGTCTCGCCGTGTTGTCCACCTCCGAGTACCGACTGGTCCTGGCTCACTCTCGACCTCCATCAACGTTGTCCGTCGCATGCATCCAACACAACGATGTTTGGGCATAGCCTCTGTAGGGGTGAATATAAATATACTCAGTATGGACCCTAAGACCCCCGAAGGTCTCCCATAATCCACAAAGGATAAACCGCAGAAGAAAGATACAACCACTAAGTATCAACCAACCCTACTTAGGTATATGCCCATACATATACCTAAGTTATCAACCTCAGTTCAGATCTAACTCTTGATCCCAAGCATACCCCAGTCCACACAGGAAGTAAAGTCAATCACATCAATGATAATGATTGAAAGTCAAGACTCATCTCACACAGGTATACATATTTCGTATAGCGATAGAGATGATCAGATGTAGTCACTGATTCATCTAATCTTTCGGACCCACACAAGATTCAAGACCAACAAAGCTGTCAGATCCACACAGGATACATGACCAGCCACTCTGTCAGACCCACATAGGATACAAGTACAAAATTCAAACTGCTGGACCCACATAGGATACAAGAATAGTTACTATGTCGGACCCACACAAGATACAAGTACAGAGGTCAAAATGCCGGACCCACACAGGATACAAGAACAATTGTCGTCTCAATAGAACCCACTAAGGATTCTAGTAGAGTATTCGTCAATGTCGAACACATGGAAATTCTAGTACAGTAATCGTTGCTTTCCAACCCATGGAGGATTCATGTACAGTTGTCGTTGTTGTCGAACCCATAGAGGATTACAGTACAGTAGTCGACGCAGTCACAGCTAGCTCTAGGGTTCTCGCACATAGAACACTCGATTCCGGGAGGGTTCGATCCTCATGCAAAGGGATTGATACATCAAATATCATTAACTTTAGAATTTTATGTATCCCAAAATTCTGCATCATCAAAAGAAACTTAATGCGATAGACGGTGCGTCAATCGGACGTCCGGTCTGAGAGTTATCGACTTTTCCGTTCCAAGGACCCAATTGGAATTACGCTCGTTCCAAACTCGTCCATTTTCCAAAGATGTTGTAAACTCACATAGATTATCTCAAAAATACCTCCTCGTCACAAGGGTCCCAGTTCTCCAGATGGCGCGTCGATCGAAAGCATGGTCAAGATGTGATTCATGTTTAAGCGAAGCGGGCTCGGCCCGTCAAGCCCTGTTGGCGGGAGTGGTGGCCCATCCTGGCTCGGCGGGTCTGACCTGTCTGGGGGGTCATCCAGGCCTAGCGGGGCATAGCCTAGCCTAGCGGGACGAGGACCGACCCATGGCAAGTGGCGGTTCAGCAACTGGCCGAGCGGTGCAGGGGGGCGCAGCCCCCCAGTTTCGTGAAACGGCGGTGCCACCCCGATCGCCCGGCCGGCCGGTCTCCTTCGGCACGAGGGGCTTGCACAGGTGGGATACTGTCCCTCTGCACTCGACACCAGTGGGTGCCCTGGCTCCCTTCATCCCAGCCGGTAGGGGTCGGACGGTTTTCCGCCGAAGCGGCCCGCGAAGCGTGGGACGCAGTTCTCCGCAACGCGGTGCCAAAGGGGCGTCGCAGTTCCCTAGCCCAACGGGCAAAAGCCGACCGATTCTTCTTCAGCCGATCAGCCCGGTTTCGGGTCGCGATCTCCTCTTCCCGGGTGGCACCTTATGTCATGTTCCTTTAACGGGCCGAAGCGTGGCCACCATTTTCACTGCCGCCTTTGATCATCACCACCTCTTCCGTTACCGCCTCTATCGCAAGAAAAAACAAGGATCTGTGGAGGGTCATTAGGCTGTGTTCGTTCGGCCCACGCCCTCTATGATAGGTGATAGTAGATGGCGGAATACATCCCATATGATTCAACAAGAACTATATAATTTATTCACTTAAAAATTATTCAAAACCCCTACCTCGAATGAAGGCTCATTCATCGAAGTTGAGAAAAATGGTGTCGCTCCGTCAACATCGGAGGAAGAGTCATTGTTTTTGAAGACGTTCCTCAGAGGCGATGTCTTCTCCCTTGAGGTAGATGAAGAAGAAGGTTGAATTTTCTTCACATCCTTTGTGTCATGGAGCGTTCTTCGCCGAGAGAGTATGACGTTCTTTGCAGATGAACACTCCCTTTCTAATTCTCCCAAAGCTCTCCCAACACAACAAGTTCCAACCAAAATAATAGCTTATGCTATTATTTTATTCTCATGTGATTTTTAAAATTCAAACACTTAATTAATTAATTAACTTTGCTGTTCAATTAATTAATTAATGGTGTTGTCATAATAATGGCAACAAGTGAGAGGTGGAGAGTTCAACATTAAAGGAGGGGAGTTTTCAAAATTAATTAAAAGGGATTTAAAGGAAAGTTGGCACATTAATGGGATTCCCAATGGTTTAAGGGGTTAAAGGGGGTTAGGTGCGTGTGGGCCCCACCACACATTATCCTCCAATGGGAGGTTATGTGGGGTATGGGCCCCACCTCCAACCACCCTTTGGTGGATTTAACCACAAACTTTATAAAATTTATATAACACATAAATTTTATTTAGTTTTATAAAATTCCCAAAATTAACTTTCAACCTGCACAATACGCAACTGCGGAAATGTCCCCTTAATCGAATATTGGTGCTGCAAGTTCATCAGTGTCCTAGGATTTCAATTACGATCACCGGTTCAAAAGATAGTATAACCCGCACGTACGTCTACTAAACGCACCCGAACAAATATTTAGAAATTGATTCATGGCACACCAGGCCTCGGAATCAGGCTCGGTTAGAAACTACAGACTCTTACAATTACGAAGAAATTATGAGAAAAATTTCCTTGAAATTTTAGGGTCTTTACATTACCCCCACCTTAGGGATTTATTTCCCTATAAATCTATAACACACACAAGGAAAACAAATGAGGGTAATAAGAATGCATATGAGCCTCCCGCTCCCATGTGCTCTCCTAGAGGTTCCCATGCTGCCACTGAACGCTCTCTAGAGGAATCGATCATCCACATAGGACCTGATCATGTCGGTCCTCGATCCCCACTGAGACCTCCGCGAATGTCACTTCATCATCGATGTACAGCTCCCAATGGTGAATAATGTGGGATGGGTCATGCACGTATCTTCTCAGCTGAGATAAGTGGAAGACCTTGTGCACCTGGTGTAACTAATGTGGAAGGGATAAGCGGTAAGCTACCTCGCCTACTCTGCTGAGGTCCTGGAATAGGCCGATGAAATGCAGAGATCACTTTCCACCCTGGCCAAATCATTGTAGACCTCGTTGAGGTGAGACCCGTATGAAAAGGTGGTCGACATCCTTGAACTCCAGTGGTCTCCATCTCCTATCAGCATAGAACATCTATCTAATCTATGCAGTCTTCATCTGTTCCTAGATGATCTTCACCTTCTCCATCTTAGCATGCACCATCTCTGATCCTACAAGTTCTAACTCCCCTGGGTCTATCCCGCAAAGAGGTGATCCGCAAGGTCATTCAGACAGTTCCTCACAAAGTTCCATCCCAATGGTGGAGTGATTACTATTGTTGTATGAAAACTCCACCAAGGGTAAGTGATCCTCCGAACTACAACTAATATCGAGGAAACATGCACGAACCATGTCCTCGAGAGTCTAAATGGGTATCTCATTCTGACCATCCGTCTGAGGATGGAAGGTGGTGCTCAAGCAAAGATGCGTCCCTAAAGCCTCCTGTAATACCTTCCATAACTATGAAGTGAAATTAGAATCTCGATCAGAGACGATAGTCGATGGCACACTATGAAGTCGTACAATCTACTGAATGTAGAGGCGTCCCAAGCTCTCTACTGATCCCTGCTTATTGATTGGTAGTAAGTGGGCCGACTTGGTGAGTCTGTTGAGAATCACCTAGATAGAGTCGTGTCCTCTGGATGTACGTGGAATCCCTGTCACGAAATCAATGTATATCTTGTCCCACTTCCACTCTGGAACCTCTAAGGGTTGCACCAAGCCTATGGGTACCTGGTGCTCTGCCTTCACTTGCTGACAAGTGAGACACTGTGATTAAAAATCTTCTATAACTTTCTTCATACATGTCCACCAGTGTTGTCGTCTAAGGTCCTGATACATCTTTTACACTCTTGGACGTACTGCTAAAGGAGACGTGTGGAACTCCCTCAACACCTCCTCCTATAGTGAAATTGGTACCAGGGTATGTCCTCTGAAGAGGATGATGTGCTCCCCATCTTCAAAAAACCCATAAAGTGCATGTCCTAAGGATATCTGAGCACGTCGCATCTCATAGTCAATGTCCCCTTGTTGTTCTTCCCTAACTCACTGAAGAAGTGGAGGAGTGATTGTGAGAGACTGAAGAAAGGCTACATCATCTCTATCCACAAAGCATATATGTAACGTGGTGAGTTTCTCTGTCGCCTCTCCTAGTAGCTGATTTCTGATCTCCTGCTAAGAGAATATGCTATAACGTTCCCCCTCCCAAGAGTATAGACAATCTCAAAGTCATTGTCCTTGAGGAACTCGAGCCATCGTCGCTGTCTCAGCTTCCATGAACCATACGCGATCACTGCTCGCTCATGGATCAGGACACACCCGAGTCTGGTCCTTGATGTGTTGCAGTAAACCATATATCCAACGCCCTACTCCGGTAGCCTCAAGATGGGTGCACTAGTAAAACTTTGCCTTATCTCCTGAAGGTTCTTTTGGCATCTCTCTGACCACACGAAGGGTTTCCCCTTCTTTGTTAACGCTAAAAGCGGTGCTTCATATCTGGAAAAGTCTGGCACAAAGGAAATTCGGGCAGACTTCTAAGTGATCGACTGCACCCACTTATGGATGATTCCATCCGGTGCTTCCTGTTGTTTCCATTTCATTTTCCAATGAGAACCGATCCCAACATTGTAGTTAAACCACAACCTTTTTTTTCCTAATATAGTCAATTTGTCTATAAACTGTGGCTGCCCAGTCCATACCCAAACTAACATCGTAATCCATCGACGCTACCTCCAAGAGGTTCTAACCAAAAATCTCACCTCAAGGGTCAGATCACACCATCGGCGTAATTGTGATTATCAAGTATCCTCCAAAAGGTATCTCTAGACATGAGGATCAAGTCAACAGCTTAACCGGAAACTCTAGGTCTGGGAAACGATCGTGGAAGGAAGGAATGGTTGGTACCTATGTCTATTAATACAACAGCTAGTAGTAGACAACAATTGTACCTCAAATCATTCCTAGAGCCCTTGGGTCACACTCCTTGACCGCATGCAGCTACTATCTTCCCCTTCCCTCCATCTCCCTAATACAAGTAGGGACTACAATGGCGGGTGGTTGTAACATGTCAAAATGTTGACCACCTCAGGCTGATCTCCTAGCTCTGCATCAACATCTGCTACCCTGCAGATTCATCTGTCCTTAACACATCCTCTTTGAAACATTTTACATGCTCAATTCTCGGATACTGGTGCCAGTTCGCATCTTCCCACTGCAAACATTCACTGGCTGTATCCGCTCAGCTAAAGAAAATTCAATCACAAAGGTTCTCTCTTGCACCCGAACGTAAGTAGGAATGAATAAAGGAAAAAGTGATGGCTCTTATGTCATTATACACACCTCACCCAGAGGTTTGAGCTCTAAATAACTGTTCATACCGTATTTATAGAGTACCTGGAATGGTTGGTACGCATAGATGAATACCCAACAACAAACATCTCGTTCTGCCTAAGCTGTATAATCTCTTGAAAACTCTCAGCCACCTCCTCAAGCCCGTCCTCATCCATCTGTGGGTCGGGCTCACCTCGGAACATGAGGGATATCCACTGATGAAACACAGGTAAGGCACTAATCTTATAAGTTCCCTCCACTAGTACCGCCGGTAGTGTCTTATGACCAATGGGCATGGATATAGTTGGAAGAGTGGCTGAATATACCATCTCAGAAAACGGTCCAAGTACCGAAACTTCATCATTGTGTGGACAATCCTCATGGTCACTTGCTGGAAAAGACTAGTAGATAAGATCAACATCTACTGTACTGGTGTCTCTACTTGGCGGAATAATCCAGTAATCGCCTCCATCTAGTCCTCTGGTACCTGGGAATCTATCTCCCCTCGAAATCTTAGAGGCCTCTGCCATTGGAATTCATAAAATGCGCTCAGTCGGCGTGCATCATCCGCCAGTGCGGCTGGTGGTATCTGCTTCCCAATGGGTGATGGTGATTTCAGTACACCACTCGAAGGTGCCAACATAGAAAGAGGGCCCTAAACTGGAGCCTCGTCGCTCGGTGGTCCGTCATCGTGTACTCTCTCCGGAACCCTAGCTGGATCTCTTCGCAGTGACATCATGATAAGGAATAGGTGAGCCATGGTCAAATAATATACCTGGTGAGCTGAAAAAAATAATCACAATGATAACTTTTCAAATGAAACACGCACACAATTAGTGGTTTTTGGCACTATGTTGGAAATCATTGATCAGGGTCCTGGTGAATGGATACGTCAGCCGCCGTACCAACACTGAACTCCATGGACTGAAAACCACACTCAATACTCTTACCACTGTTGTTTCATAGAAAAATGATCAAAGTCCTGAGTTCTGCGGTATAACCGACACCTCTGATACCAATTTGTCACGACTCGTCATCGGGGTCCGTGCCGTGACTACCCGAAGCTTTCCTTCCATATGCCAGGGGATAGAGACTAGAACCAAAGGTGTAAATCCCTAAGCTAGGAAGGGATTTATTTTTTGAATGTAAACAAACACAACAAAGTACACAACATGAAGTAAACACTAAGTGAAAAATGTATACAGATAGTAGTGATGAAAGTAAAGGGGGCTGGAAATACAATCCCAATAGTAAAGTATAGGTAGAACGGAAAACATGTACAACTGAAAAAGGGATAACACATAAAAAGGGAATCTCCTAGAACATCCGCTGAGTATCCCACCTAAGGGGTAGGTACAGATTTCCACCTTAGCACTCCACATCTATCGGCCCACTCTGTGTACCGTCACGTCGTGTGGTCCACCTCCGAGTACCGACCAGTCCTGGCTCGCCCTCGGCCTCCGTCAACGATGTCCATCGTCTACATTCAACACAACAATGTGTGGGCATAACCCGTGCAGAGGTGAGTATAATGATACTTATTTGGGACTTCGAGACCCCCGAAGGTCTCCCAGAATCCACAAAGAATAAACTTCAGAAGAAAGATACAACCACGCAGTATCAACCAACCCTACAGAAGTATATGCCCATAAATATACCTATGTTATCAATCTCACATCGGCTCCAACTCTCGAGCAAAAGAATATTAAAGTACACACAGGAAGTAAAGTGAATCACATCTATGATAATGATTGAAATTCAAGACTCAGATCACACAGGTATACATCTTTCGTATAGTGATAGAGACGATCAGATGTAGTCACTGATTCATCTAATCTGTCAGACCCACACCGGATACAAGACCAGCTAAGCTGTCGAACCCACACAGGATACAAGACCAGCTACTCTGTCAGACCCACACAGGATACATGTACAGAGTTGAAAGTTCCAGAACCACACAAGATACAAGTACAGAGGTCAAACTACTGGAACCACACATGATACATGAACAATAGTCGTCGTTGTAGAACCCACAAGGGATTCTTATAGAGTAGTCGTCGCTATCGAACCCACGAAGGATTCCAGTACAGTAGTCATCTCTACCGAACCCATGGAGAATTCCAATATAGTATTCATCATTGTCGAACCCACGGAGGATTCCAATACAGTATTCGACGTAGTCGCGGCCATCCCTATGGTTCCCGCACATAGCACGCTCGATCCTGGGAGGGTTCGCTCCTCGTGAAAAGGGGTTGATACATCAACTATAATGAAATATATATTTGATATCCTGAAATTCCGTCTCATAAAAAGGAACCTAATTTGACAGACGACACATCAATCAGACGCCTGGTCTGAGAGTTATTGGCTTTTCCGTTCCAAGGGCCTAGTTGGAATTACACTCATTCCAAACCCAGCCATTTTCCAAAGTTGTCTGAAACTCAAATAGAGTATCTCATAAGGACCTCATCATCACAAGGGTCCTACTTCTATAGACGGCGTGTTGATCGGTCACATGGTCAAGAAGTAATTCGTGTTTAAGCGAAACGGGCCCGACCCATCAAGCCAGGTGGGCTGGCGAGGCGGCCCATCCGGGCTCGGCGGGTCTGACATGTCTAGGGGGTCGGCCTGGCCTAGAGGGGCACGACCAGGCCTGGCGGGGCGAGGCCCGACCTGCAGCCAGTCACGGCTCGGCCAGCCGGCCGTGCGGTGCAGGGGGGGGGGGGTGCAGTCCCCCGATTTCGTGAAATGGAGGCACCACCCCTCCTTTCTGGATGGCCTTAGCCAGCCGGTCTCCTTCGGCGTGAGCGGCCCGCACGGGCAAGCTCTTTTCCATCTGCATGTGGCACCAGCGGGCTCCATGGATCCCTTCAGCCCAGCCAGTAAGGGCTAGCCAGTTCGCTGCCGAAGCGTCCCGTGGAGCCCGAGTCGCGGTTCTCCGCAACGCGGCACCAAAGGGGTGTTGCGGTTCTCCAGCCCGACGGGCTAAAGTCGGTCAATTCTTCTTCGGACGAGCGGCCTGGTTGCAGGTCGTGGTCTCCTCCGCCCACGCAGAACCCTGTTTCATGGGCCACTAACAGGCAGAACTGTGGTTGCCAATGTCTCCGCCGCCTTCGATCATCGCCCCCTCTTCCATTACTGCCTCTATCGCCAATAAAAACAAGGATTAGTGGAGGGTCACCAATCCATGTTTGTTCTGCCCACGACCTCCACTTTAGGAGATAGAAGTTGCCTGAATACATCCCAAAGGATTATAAAAGAACGAGATAATTTATTCACTTAAAAATTATTCAAAACCCCTACATCAAATCAATGTTCGTTCATCAAAGTCGTTAAAAATGGTGTCTCTCCATTAGCGTCAAAGGAAGAGTAGTTGTCATTGAAGATGTTCCTAATGGGCGATGTCTTCCCCCTTGATGCTGAGGAAGAAGAAGGTATAATTTTCTTCATGTCCTTTGATTCATGGAGCATTCTTCACTGAGAGAGTATGACGTTCTTTGCAGAAGAACTCTCCCTTTCTAATTCTCCCAAAGCACTCCCAACACAACAAGTGCAAAGCAAAATAATACCTTAGGATATTATTTTATTCTCACGTGATTTTTTAAATTCAAACACTTATTTAATTAATTAATAGTGGAGTTCAATTAATTAATTAATGGTTTTGTCATAATAATGACAACAAGTGGGAGGTGGAGGGTTCAACATTAAAGGAGGGGAGTTTTCAAAATTAATTAAAGGGGGGTTAAAATAAAGTTGGCACATTAATGGGAAATAAAAAGGTTTAAGGGGTTAAAGGGGGTTAGGTGCATGTGGGACCCACCACACATTATCCTCCCATGTGAGGTTATGTTGGGTGTGGGCCCCAACTCCAACCACCCTTTGGTGGATTTAACCACCACCATTATAAAATTTATATGACACATAAATTTTAGTGAGTTTAATAAAATTCACAAAATTACCTTTCAACCATGACAATACGCAACTGCGGAAAATGTCCCCTTAAGCGAATATTGGTGCTGCGAGTTCATCCGTGTCCTTAGATTTTAATTCCGAGCATGGGTTCAAAAGTAAGAAAAACCCGCATGTACATTTAATAAACGTACCCAACCAAAACATGAGAAATTGATTCCTGGCACACCAGGCCTCGGAATCAGGCACGGTCAGAAACTATAGAATCGTAAAATTCCAATGAAATTAAGAAAACAATTTACTTGAAATTTTAGGGTATTTACATTCTCGACTCCCCATTGTAGAACTAATTGGATAAATTTCAAATTTTATGTGTGGTGTTGAATTTATTGTGATTTGGTTGTTGAAAACTTATTAGAATCCAGCTTGACTGATGGTTGTGAAATCTTGAAAATTTGGGATTTTGAATGAGTACATTGGTTCTTGATTTTAAAAAGTGGTTTCTAAAAAGTGGATTTTCTGTATTTTAGTACCATGATTAGTATTATATGTTTTCAATAAAAGGGAAAAGTTTTATTGAAATTAAATATTTCTTTGAAAAATTTTGTGCTTGTGTTTTCAATAAAAGTTTTATTTTATTTAAATGATTTCTTGTCGAAATGGATATTTTTTTGCATAAATGGTGTTTCTTTGAGTTCATGGTTAACTTGCCCATAGTAAGGGAAATATACTATTTGAGTAAAAGATATGTGACCCTATATTAGTGGAGTGTGTCACTGGGAAAAAAGATTATTGGATGAGATACCTCTCATGAGTATAGAATAGAAAAATGAAGCATGCATGTGTTGGTGTTTGGTGAACTATGGAATGAATATGCCAAATTCTAATAAGAATTTACTTCTAAGAATTTATTAGTTATTTTTCTAGAAAAATAAATTTATGGATATGGGTTTCATTCATTTTTTTTTCACTTGGCAGTAAATGGTTTTTGGAACTTCTTTATATTTGGTTATAAACTATTTTGGTAAATTGCTTTATATAAGCGATTTTATTTAAAAATGGATAACTTTTCAATCCTAGTGGTGTGAGAAAGGAATTAATAGGGTAAAACCAAATAATTTTTATTATAACAACTACATTTTTGGTTTTGTTATTTTACAAATGTTATCTTCTTAGACAGGGGCAAAGGTAACGTTTCCCACGTTTTTAACACTACCTAGTGATGCTTGGGCTATTTGGAGATTAAAGAGCTTGGATCTTGTGTAGAAAGGAGTCTTGTACTCTTTTGATAGTATTGTTTTATTTACTGACCATGTACATTAATACGTAGTTATATTTTTGTTTTTTCATACATTGATGAGGTTTAAGATACATAAAGTTGTTGAGTTGTCCTTCTTTGTTCATGCATCATATAGTGATTGGTTGGTTAATTATCGACCTATTTCATAGAGTGAAAATTGTCCCTACTTGTATTTGAAACCCTTATGAATTCATTAACATTACTTTTCATCTTGGGTATGTCCCTTAAGGTCAATTTAATTATTCGTTTACTCTCAAGACAATGAGAATTAGCGGGTCATAAAAAATGGTATCAGCCGGGTCCTTTCGTTGTGGTAAAAATTATCAGTGTTATTAGTCTTGGAGTTAAATTAACATTACGTATATTTCACTGATTGGAATCTTAGGAAAGATTAGGATTGTCGAAAAATGAAATTTGTTTCATAATTGGATGTAGTTAACCCGTTTATGCTGAACATCAATTTGTCAGGTTATTAGGTACATTAGTGTTTTGGATACACTTCTAGAATGTTGGATATCTCATTTTCATGTGTCTGTCAAACGAGATGAGAAAAAAGATTATTGTAGAGGTATGAAATCCCACTAGAATATCATTACTCTGTTTGAGGAATTAATTATGATTTTTAGGTGATAATTTTTTAAAAAAGCAGAAATTATTTAAAATGAATGAATTTGAAAATATGAAATTCGATATATTTTTAAAATGGTTTGATTTTAAAAAAGAACATTGAATGTTTTAAAAAAATGTTGAACATTTTAAAAGTTCATTTTGAAAAAAATATTGTTATTTTTGATGATATAGAATATTAAATTCTAATCCATCTGTTGCGAGATAGTGAGTTGATAGAGTTTGTTATTGGTTTAGATAATGGTACCTGGTAGGCGTCATCAAAACCAACACGAAGAGGCTACATAGAATGTTTTTTCAGCAGAACCAAGATTGAACTGAGAGATCCTTCAAAGTATTATTCAATCATTTTATGATGAGGATATGGGGAACTAGAGGAATGAACCAAGGAAAATGGATTATACCATTTAGTTCATGTGAGGTTGAACTAGAGAAGGTGGAATTGCGACAATGTAGGATGAATCGTCTCTTCAATTTCATTGGCACACCATCAGATTAAAGGTCAAGATTGCTACATATATGCTTGAGGATGATTCACACTAGTGGTGGGATTTATCAGTGAATGATAAATTGCATGAATACCCTACATGGGATGATTTTGATGAAATATTAAAAAAAATTCTATCATCATACATTCAAGATACAGAAAATGACACACTTCTTCAGATAGAAACATGTGTGCCTCTTTGTCATAGATTACACAGATTAATTTAATAATTCAGTCCATATTGCACTAGAGGTTGCGAGAAGTTCATCTTTCAAGGAATGAAGCATTAATTTCATGCTAATACAGGAGATTCGATCAATGATTCTCGTCCTCAGTATTATGGATTATACAGAGATAGTGAACTGAGTAATTGTGGAATTCATAATGATATAAATCTAAAACGTAACATATATACCTAAATAATATACATTTCAAAAATATTTTTAGTGCTTAGGGATAATAAAGTTTACATAAATCATTAATGGACTATCCAAATAGATAACCTAGTTTGTCTCATCCGTTTAAAATTTGCATCAGGTGATTCTGAAATTTTGTGACCCACCCAACACATTATAAGTCAAATAATTTAATCATATGTAAAAATAGAAAATAATAATATACATTCCATTAAAATAAATTACAACTGATATTAGAAGAACTAAAAATAAGAATATCAATAGTTTCACCTTAAAAGTTATCATAAACTCTATCACTCATAGATTTTATAAAAACTAAATTTTAATTAAATTTAATTATTTTATGTTTAAAATTATTATTTTGGTAATATTGTTATACAATAAACACCTTGTTTTAGTTTATTTATTCTAAAAACAAATAAAATCTTTTTCTACACCAACACTCTTTATGCATTCATTACACACGATACAATGTTTTAACAAAAAAATGAAATATTATTAATAATATTCAAAAATGACTTTGATAAAATAGATAATAAACATTGAAATATGAATATTGATAAAAAAAATTATAAATGATATGTATAATGTTTAAAAATTAATCATTCATATTAATAAAAATATAATAAATTTTTAATCATTAATTAGATGTTTCTTGAATAATATTTTTTTAAAAACTATTTTTCTTATTTTTGTTAATCATTAATAAAATTAATATAATAAGACTGTATATATATATATTTTAAAAGCTAAAATATACATTCGTAAATAATATCATCATATTTATCATAGGGTGAATTTATTGGATTTTTCTGAAATGATTCATTTCTTATTAATGATGAAAAATAATAAATTTTAATTGAAAACTACATTTTCATTTTTCTAAATTATAATGTAAATTTATATTATAAATTGGTTTTAATATATAATTACATAAATTATAAATCAATTATTCCATTTTATTATATTGGAATCAATTTCAATGGAAAAATAGATATAAAAACTTTTTAATCTCTTTATATTTTTCTCATTAAAGCCCCATTTTTTCACCACGTTGCTTTTATTGGTATTAATTTAATATTTGATTCACAATTGAATTTAATTTTAAAAAATGGACTCCATATTTGGATTCTTTAGAGTTATAAATTTAAAGTAAGTTCAAATATGTTTTAGACAAAAAGGAGTTTTGAAAAAGAAAAAATTAATTAACTCAGTTAAGGTAAAAATTGTTTTACTAGGGTGTTAAAACATAATGAAATGTGATAAAATTAAATACCAATTTGAAATACACACACATTTAATGGCCATATTTTTTTCTCTTATATCGCTTTTCTATATCTTTTGAGTTTTTTGGAAACATTTTACATGAATGTGACATATATAATAAGTTATTTAATGAGAAAGATAAAAAAGATACATTTCTTACATTTGAGATCTATATGGATTTGGGATAGAGGAAAAACATATATTTGGTTATACATAAACTATTTAATATAAATTGTTTTTGTTAATAATTTATAAATAATTTTCATAGATGAAATGATTACATAAAATGCTTTAGAAACACCAACTCAATATTTATTTACTTAATAAAAAATACCTTTACAAAGAAGAAAAATAGAAAAAGTGAAGTAAATAGATTTAATTATTATATTACATGAATATTTAGATAAATATTTCTTGTCAGTCCTATTTTATCCTAATATATTCTATTTCCATTATTGTCCAGATATTGTTAAATTAAAATTGATTGAATATAATCAAAACTGATATTAATGTTATTTTATAGTAAATAATATTTTATTAATTGATTTAAAATTATTTATACCAAAATTTTTCCAGGTGATGGGTTAATGTTTAAAAATTTAAACTACAGGTCATTAATTGAAAAAGTTATCTATTATAAATACTCTATTAACTATTAAATTATAAATAGTCGGTCAGCATGATTAAAATTAAAGAATTGTTTGGCATGTTCCTTATGATTGTATTAACTCAATTATAATCTCTTGTGTATTTTTATTTATTAAGTAGATATAATATTTATAATCAATGGGTAAAAAGTTTCTATACTTTTTTTTTCCATTTTGACTTAATGGAGAAATTACCTATGTATGAAATCTCATTACCATTGGGAAAACCCAAAATGGTAAAAGTGGGGAAACATATAATTTAAGGGAACAATGTTTAAATAATGTTTTTCAATTTTTGTTGGAGGTACTTAAAAAATATAATCCCTCAATGTATTTTTATTTAATATTATGATACAGTTGAGATAGTATCTAACTCCCAGTAATGAATACTTTTGTATATATAAATGAACATCACATCTCTTATTTATTAAAAAGGAACTCACTCACCCCACATCTTCATTCCACTAAATTAATTTTTATTGAACAATATCTTTTACAATAACTTATTAATATCCCTACACTAATCAAGTAAACAATTTTTTTCATAAATCCATCCTTATAAGGATTTAGCTGATTCCTATTGAGGATACCAGAAGATGAGGTAACGTTCATCATTGAGTCTGTTTATTTTTTTTCATTATCCACTCGTTCAATTATTATTTTCCCTTGATTATATAATATCATCATAAAATAATTTATACTGAGATGTTTTTATGATGAAATTATGACCTAAAACAATATAGACATTAATCAATTCGGTTATCGAATCACTGTTCATGGGTATAGTGGAATGTCGCTGCACGAAACGATGTCATTCATTTTTTCCATTACCACCTTTAACAGTTTATAATAAGGATGGAAAACTATTTATATATGATATATAAAATATTTATGATATTACTATTCTTTTTGAAAAATTATATCACACATTACTTCGTGATTTTCATTTTATTGGATTAAAATAATGTCACTCATGTGTACGGTGGGATACCACCTCATGAAGTGATGTGATTCATTCAAAATTTACATGGGAATTATTTATCTAGAGTATGATAAAAATATTTAATATATATGATATAATAACTATATTTTAATTAATATATATATATATATTATTTAGTTATCTTTCATTCCTTGTTACATGGAAATGGATAATGTATTAATGCATATGTACAAGAAAACCGTATCTATAGACAGTGTATTTATTATCATATCCCCAAATTTAATGGATAACTATAAATTCATATATAATTTACATATCTAATATTTATATCATGTAATAAATTCTGAAAATATCAAAACCATGATCGATGTAAAAGGACAATAAATGAAAATTCAAATCCTATATGTCAAAAAAGGGGTATTACACCAAACAGAAAGTTATCATGGATTTTTTAATGAATGTGTAATAAAAGGCCATAATAATATCATAATAAAAATGTTATATATAGTTATTTTTCATTAATTATTTTATAATAAAACTATTTATTTTAAATTAGTGGTTTTAACCATAACAACTGTATTCAAGACTTATTGTAAGTGGATTTCTAGTATCTGTACAGTTTTTGAAAATTATTACTTATTCAATAGTTTATTTTTTATTGTGTATGTACAACCCATTTATAATATCTAAAATGAATATATCAGACATAACGATTATTAATGCTTCAATTTATTTTATTATTTCATAGGGTTTACTGTTTAAAAGATAGCAATTTAGTAAGAAATGTTTGTCTCATTTTCCTTATTTGAGGTATATGTTTTGTTATGGAATTGTATTCATTTGCGAGGATTACATACAACCACTCTAACATGTAATAAAATTAATGTATTCATCTTTAGTGTTTTTAGGTTTAATTTTATGTAATTACTTTATGTGTAATTTATATCAATGTTATGAAATTGGAAAATATTTTATGTTAAAATGTCATCATTTATGAGGATTGTTTACTATTGCACCATTAATGTTGTAATATAATGATATAGATCACTATAATTCATATTAATATCATTATCCATTGGTTAAATCATAGGAATATATTTTTTCCTTCACTTTCAACATTTAATATACTCACGATTTCACGAAGTTAATTTTTAAGAATAATCTTATTTTTAGAACAAATTAAATTTTTTCTCTAAACCATGTATTCTTAAATAATTTTGAAATATTGTTTCTAAAAAGATATAAAGTATATTTAAAATAACAATTTCCCATTTTTGAATTTTTAAAAAATGTTTTAAAATAAATCTTTTGCATGTTTTCAACAAAAAATAAAATACTATATCTTACAAAAAATGTAAAAATAATAATTATTTTTAACATTAATGACATGAATTGTATTTCAAAACATCATGACCTATTATATATTTTAATCTACACCTACATGATTTCAATTGAATATCCCATGGAAAATTTTCAATGAATATTTTAATGATTTTAAATTTTAATGACATTTATACAAAAGTTAATGACATTGAAAATATTTTACATTATGAAAAATTATTTTCAATGTGGAGAGGATATTTTACTCAAGGAATTTTTAAAATAATTTTAAATAATTGTTATAATTTTTCATGTATATTTTCATATAAAATGATTATAAAAAATGTTTTTTTGAGAAAAAAATCATAGAAAGGATATTTTATGTAATAAATGACCCAAATGACTGATAATAATAAACTTAACTCTATGAATACATCTATAGGTGATACCTATTCTAAAATGGGTATAATATACATGGATACCATTTTTATTCAACATCATAATGGTTTGTTGTTTATGAAAAATGATTTATGAAACTTTTTTCACTTATATTGAAACTTCCATGAAAATATTCTTATGGAACCCAATTTTTTTATGGGTTATTATATGATAAAATGTTTATGAAGCCTATATATTTTACATAGTATATTATGTTATGAATTGTTTATGATATTATTTCAATTTCAAAAATTATGATATGATGAAGTTTTATAATATTGTAGCACACATAAATATGTTATTCATTATGTGATAGCTTGGAACATTATCAATGTATAATGAATTGGATAAATTTTTATCTATCTCACGAGAATGATATAGATGGAATCTGGAGTGATCTTGATATAGTAAGACTGGGTCAGAAGGAGATATGGACTCAGTTATGTAAGGCAGGTATGTAATGAGGTGTGAATTCGTTTCAGTAATGCACATTGTCCCCTATGATGGATTTGGTTTTGATCCTTGAAAAATATTGAAATGATTTTATATTATTTTGTTTATGCAAAAAATATATGCCTTATTCCCAAGTTATACTCTCACTGATCATGTTCTTTGATTATATTTAGCTTCAGGACATTTTGAACTAAAAAATTTATTCTATGACTCAAGATTATGTTCATTGATATGCATGGTATTGTTTTAAAATGTTTTTTTGATGTTCCCCTTTCACTTTTACTGTTGTTATGGTTTACAATATCATTTCTTCACCTGTCTCTCAGCTCTATAATTCTTATGATTCCATATATCAGTTATAAAAAGTGGTTTTTATGTAGGAGTAATAAATAGGATGATCATTGTTGGAAACATTAGAGATATTTCACCAGATTATAATATTGTGTTCCATTAATCAACAAAACTATAACCATTATAGTCATCAAGAATTCATTTTTCAAATGTAATTAATATTACACTAAAATGATGTAATATATATGTAATAAAATCATGCATCATTATTGTTGTTATCAAAGAGAGTTTTAATTTACATTTTCAAACATGGAATATAAAATTTAGTTACATCCCAAGTGATAATTTTAATATTAATTCTAGAAATCTCACTAATGATTATAATAAATATAGTGTATTGTATAAAACAATGTCCTAGAATTTTGGTAAACGATATATTTAGTAGTTTCCCTGGAATAATATCCATGTCTAGATACTTAATATGGATGAAACTCTAAGATATATGTTTCTAGGGGTAACAATTCCAAAAAAAATCATAATGTACAAGACTATATGCGGAACTAGTGCATGAAAATGGGCCATGATGGAGACCTATTCTGACACTCCCGTGGGATATGCTTTTTAATGTTCCATAGTCTTTATAAATCACCATTAAATATTTAAGTATTTTAGTAATATTAATTAACAAATATATCCTTGATTAAAGAAGTTGTAATAAACAAGACTTCCTATAAGTGATTTTTTATAATTGTGTGGTTTTCCATTATGATTAGTGTTACTCACCGTATGACTATATCTTCTATTCAATGATGATAATTAGAAGGAATTGGTTAAAATTTAATGTGGCCAAAACATTCCAAATCAGAATCAAAATTTAATAATGACTAGAGAGAAGAATTTTGTGATTATGACTAATTAGTTTATATGGAACATGGTTAATAATTAATTTCATAACCAACTCATAGAATATGTATATAAGAGGGGTAAAGTGTTCACTTACATTTTAAGAAATGTATACTAATGATGGAAGAATATTTAATTTCTATTGTGTCTGAAGTATTGAATGAAACTCCCATGTGGATTTCATAGAGGAATAATAATATACCATGACTGCGGAAAACAAGGACATGAATCTTATAACTGTAAAAGGAAATTTCAATATTTTTGTAAACATAATATAGGAGAATAATAGTAAACATAAAATATCAATGAATATACAATTCTTAAAATATTGAATGTATGAGAATTTTGTAAATCTATCTCATAGTGGGAGAGATAAGGAATAGAATCATAAATGTGGTATGCCTAATGGTTATACAATAGAAAACAATGATACTATGATTGACATATGAAAGGGAAAAAGGTATAAATGAATAACCTGATTAATCCTAGTAAATGTACTAATGATGAGTTCAAATAATTGAACATTTTTTTTGTAATTACATAACCATGTTATATATAATTATTGTTCAGTATATGTTTTTCTCTTATGATTTTAAATGAATTTTTTAATGTTTCTAATGTACTATAAGAGTGGTTTAATTGCCTGGTTATATTTTAAATAAGTGAATATAACCATTAATATGTTCCTGAATTTATGGAAATGTTGTTTCATGGGATATAGATATTATTGATATGGATAAAATAAATTTGATACTATATATGACCATGAATTTAAAATGGATGTTTTGGAAAAAGTGGTTTTTCATTATCATTGATAAATTTTGAAAAAGTAGTGTATCTATGGAAAATATTAACTAATCAGTAGTTTATTAAAGGAATGAGAAAAAATTCATATTTCTATTGAGGTTATATGGTAATTATGTTTTTAAGAGAATACATGATAAAGGTATTCACATATTTATTATGTGATAATTAAAATAATTTTTTTTGGGTATTATGGACTATGTTTATATTGATTTTGGATATTTAGGTGACTTATCCATAATTTTTTAGATTCTAATATATTTTAAGTGTAATAAGATTACTATATATGGATTGTATTATGTTGAATTATGAAATAGACTTTAAAAATTATTGTATTACATTACCAAAAGAATATTTAACCATTTTGTTTAACCAGATTTAACATATTTTACTATATATATAATGATGTTATTTTGTTTTCTTTTTAATGTTTTTATCAATTTGTATGTCGAGAATTAAAAATGAACATTCATTCCCAATAGTAATAAATTTATTATAAATTTATCATACAATATAATGGAATTTTTATTATGTAATATAAACATATGAAGTATGTATGTCTCCATACATTTTTAGGTAGAAAAGGAAATCCTAAACTCTATGAAAATGATATTGAAATTTTTTTGTACAAATATATTAATTTTTATCAAAGTTATTGTATTTTAGTTCATCATAATATTATAGTATTTAGGGACTTGACATTCCATTGATCATTCAAATTCATGGGATCATTTCTCATTTTAAATATCTATAATTATTTGGTATTTTTTCCTTATACAAATATTCACATCTTAGTAATGTTCTACTATATGGAAACCTATTTTGGAGTTTCTTTTTTTAACCATTATGTATCCAACCATACTTTACTGAATTATTTTTATAATTAACGTTAATTATATGGGTATCTATGAAAGAATTTAAAAATGATAAAAATCTAATGATCGAGTTGACTTTAGTGGGAAAATTCATATTAAGGGTGGTAGAATGTTCACCTCAGTGTTTTAAGTAATAAAATTTTCTAAAATAACGATTTTTTTCCAGAAATTTAATATTGATTTAATCATGGGTAACACGAAATAGAAAATTTTTCATTATTTATATGAATCACTAAAAAATATTGCATTACCCACCACACTGGGTTATCTTGGGTTACACATGATACCGTGTTTTAATAAAACAATAATATATTATTATTATTTTTCAAATGTAATCATTATGACGAAGTAGAAAAACATAGAAATATTTGTAGTAATGAATAATTTATAAATATTATTTATAAATGTTTTGTATAATGAATAAATAATTATGAAATGATAGATAATTATTAGAAGCATCTCTTTACTTTTCAGAAATACTATTTTCTCAACAAAATACATTTTTCCACTTTTGAGGAACAATAATATAATTATATTTCGAAAGTATTAAAAAATTAGTAATGTTAAAAAAACATTAAATATGAAATCATAATATATCAATAATCCTATGTTGATTTTTGGATATTTTTCTCAGAATTCTCAGTTTTTTATGATTAGTTAATAATATTGAAATTAAATTAAAAAGTAATATTCTGTTTAATTTATTTCTAAATATAAATTATATTTAAATTTATTTTAAAGTTTAATTAGTACAATTATACATCTATTATTTTAATTTAGGTTATTATATTGGATTTAATACTAAAATTAGAACTAATACATTTTAATCTGTTGATCATTTTCAGTTTGATGACTCACTTTATGATCCCCAGTGCGGGATTACAATTAAATGAATTTTTGCAAATTATATGGATTGAATTTTGAAAAATGTATTCCATATTTTTAATCATCGTAATTTATAATTTCTAATAAGGTCAAATAGATTCTTACTAAATGAATTTTTAATGTAGAAATAATTAAATACCATAGTTAAGGTTAATTGTTTTATTGAGGAGTTAAATAATGCTGAAATGGGATAAAATGAACTACCAATTTTCACAACACACATTTCCTGGACAAATTTCGTCCCTTATAACATATGTAAACATTTTTTAGTGTTTTTAAGATAGGCTTCCATTAGATTGACCAATATAATATGTTATGTTAAAAAATATATATATATATACTTTTCATACTATTAATATCAATAATTCTTTGGGATAGTGGAAATAAAACATATTTTAGGTTATATAAATAATTTTACAGATAAATTAGTTGTTGATATAATTATAATTTATCTTTAATTATTGGAGATAAAATTATTACATAAAATTATTAAGGAACACAGAATCATTAATTATTTAGTTAATTGGAAATAAATTTTTAAATTCTAAAAATATAAAAACTAAATAAATTTAATTAATTATTGTCTTAAATTTACTTTGATATGAATATATCACGTTATAATAGTGTTATAACAATTTATTTTAATTTCATTATTGTATTTTTATTTTTATACTCAAAATATAAGAATTATTTCCTTAGTGACATTAATGTTATTTTATAATAACATATATTTTATTAATAGATTTTAAATTTATAAAAAAACATATAATTTATAAAAGGTTGTATAAATATTAATACATTTTAAATATGGTCTCTTAGTTGAAAAATATTTCTATTTTAATTTATATATTTACCATTAAATAATTAAAAATCACTTACCACAGATATATTTAAGGAAATGTGTTCTATGTAACTATCACCTATGGTAAATGAATTTTTAACACACATAGTTTTTAATTTTATAAATTATATATCATTTTTATAGTAATTTGATAATTTTGTTAAATTATTTGAAATTTAATTTGTTTGTAATGGATAAATAAAAAAGGGTAGAAAACATGTTACCATATTAAAAACCAAAAATGGTAATAATATGGGGAAATATATAAGTTAAGGGAAAAAATTGAAAACAGGTGTTTAATGATTATTCATGTAATATATTCAACATATCTTCATCCCAAACCTATAATTTATTATCTGGTGCAATGTTATGTAATATTTTCCTCCTAATGGGGAATTATTTTGAGTAATTAAAGGAATTATACTCCACTACTAATATAAAAACAGATTCAGCCTCCCCACTTCTTCATATAAATCAAACCTTTTGGATTTAGCATGTTCTATCAAAATCACTTCATAACATCCCATACCAATAAATAAAAGCCATATTTTTTCATAAATATATATATTTATGGCTATAGTGAAAACATGAGGATATAAGAAGAAGAGGTAAATTCTTCAAGGAGAATATATTTCTTTCTTTATCTAACTCATTATATTTTTATTATACCATTGTTATATACAATCCTCAATATCTTCCATATAGACAGATGTTTTCGTGTTGATTTTATTACCTATAACTATAAAAAAATTCAATGAAACATGTTACTAAATAATCATTCATCTTTATAATGAACTATGGAATAACAAACCAATGTTTTTCATTTTTCCATTACCACATTTCAAGATTGGGAATAATGTTAAAAATATTATTTATATATAATATTTAATATATTAATGATATTTCAATGATTATTAAGTTATAAAATCATTCATAACCTAATTCTTTCTATATATTCAGAATACAATAACTTCTCTCATGTGTACGGTGGCCTACTGTCTCCCCATGCAATGTGATTTGTCCACTAATAACATGAAATTCATTATGGATGGGTTTAATGTACTTATGTAATATATATGAAAAAAATCAACTATAGTGAATATATATATATACATGTGAGTGTGTCTATTATTTAATATTCTTTCTGTTAATATGATAAGAAAACATAAATAGCATTCATGTGTACGTACGACAAAACGTCTTCATGAACCATGCATTTCATTTCCGTACACCAAAATCAAGGGATTACTATAAATAAAAATATAATTAATATATTTATGATATTATATCATGGTTTAAATTATTTATATTTTTAAAACATGATATAATTATTATAAAAAACAATTGCTAGTGAAATCACATGTGAAAAGAAAAGTGAGTTTTGCTAAAAACACACATTTAACATGGAATTATTAATAAACAAGTAATAAAAGGTGTTTTGAAAGTAATATATAATATGATATATTAATTTAGTTATTTATTGTTATTTAAAATTTTTATAATAAACATCTATTCATTATAGAGTATTTTTTAATTAGTATAATGAAATTCCAGAATTATTATAAAGAGATTTCTAGTCCCACATTAATTTATGAGAAACTCGTTCCATATTAAACAGTAGTTTTGTTATGGTGTATATAATGATCAATGAAATTATATATAATGAATATACATAATTTAAGGATGACTAATTTTTCCATTTATGTTATTATTTAAAGGATTTATAGTTTAAAAGTTACCAAAATAGTAAGGTACTTTTTTCTATATTTGAATTCATTTAAATGCACATTTTGTTCCACAACTATATTAGTTAAATAGGGATACATAAATCCAATTTTACATGTAATATCACGAATTTATTCATCCTTATAATATTTTATGTTTCATTTTATTTTATTGCTTCTTGTTTATTATTATTCTATTTTATGAAAGTGGATATTATTTTATATTACAATATAGTCATTTATTTATATGGGATATTATTAAGACTACAATGATGAAATATTATGATCCATATCTCTTGAATTCTAGTAAATTTTTTCATCATTTGTTATTTCAGGATATTTTATTTTCCACTTCACATTATTTACTTTATATCAGCAATAGTTCAAAAATTAATGTTTCAATGAAATAGCACATTTTTCTATAAAAATTAGCTTTCATCGAAAGCATTTTTTTAAAATATGGTTCGAAAATATTTTTAAACTTTTTCAAAATATAAATGAATAATTTTTTTCCCATGAATTATGTTAGACCAAAATATTTTGAAATGAATTTAGTTATTTTTTTAAACTAAAATCACATTTTCATTTTACCAAAATTTGAATAGAATCATTGATTTATCATTCACAACGTGAATATAAATTCACATTACTATGATAACTCAAAAATTTCATTATTCCGTTCAAAATTTTAAATGTAATTTAAAAAAAATCATAAATATTTTTTAAATTTCATAATTTAATTAAATAATTCAAAAAATATATGTTTTTTAAATGTTTTATTTTAGAAAAAATTATTTTCAATATGGACAAGATATTTTCCTCCAGAAATGTTTATAATTATTTTAAATGAATCATTTTTATGTTTTCACATTTATTTTCAATTATAATTTTTTTAATATATATTATTTTAAAAAAATGGGGTTGAAAAGATAGGTTATTTTTATTATGAAATGTTCTTAATGGACGATCTAAATCATTCTATATATATGATTACATTCATTGTTGTTACATATTCCCAACAGCTGATATGACCCATCGATAGAATTCATATTCCTTTTTATAATATTTTAGGTTATTCTTACCTAAGGTTTATAAAAATCATTTCACATCCATGGGTTATACCATTATAAATTTATATTGAAACCCTCTTCCTTTAATGCGTAATGATATTATGAAATGATTATTATGCCTATCCATTTCCCATAGATTATTATATGATGAAATCTTTGTGATAACCATTCATTTCACGTGTTTCTATTCGATGAATGTTTATAAAATAAGGAACAAAAAAATAGTTTTCATTATGTGAAGGGTGGTACCTATATTTCCCTTCATTTCATTGGGTAATGATATATATATTTCATGAGAGAGAAATTGATGGATTGGGTAGTGAAACAATTACAGTAATACAAATATAAAATTAGGAGTGAACATTGTAGAGTAAGATAATGATGTAACAAGCAATTAACTAGGATCTGTAATTGAATTTGTATTCTATAATTGCATTTGATGTGAGACTTACCCAATATGGATATAATTATATATGATTTTGTGCATGAAAAAGATCTTTTAATTATTATTTCTTTATTCTCTTAAGGATCATGCTCATAGATATTCATATGATTCATGTCTTATAAACCATCAATCATTTTTCCATGATTTAAGATCTTGATATTTGATATTAAACATATGGTTTTTAAAATGTTATGCTTAATATATCATACACTTCTTCTCATTTTATTCATATATATCTCATTTTTCCACTTACTGAGAATTTATTCCCACCCATTATTTTTGATTCATTTCTTCTGGTTATGATAAATGGGTTTTATTTATGATAATGTAATGGGATGTTCATTACGAGAGATATAGATGATCATTCACTTGATTGGAGGATTGAGTTCCATGTTTCAAAAGGCACTAAAATATTATGGTCCCCCGAAATGTGTTTGTAATATGTAATTAATATTCAACTAAAAAGTTTTCATATCCATGTAAGAGAATTTTGGGTATCTATATAAACCGTCTAGAGAAATATATTTTATTTTTATTTCTTTATCTATCTATACGATTCAATAGATTATTTTGATATAAATGAAAATAAAATAAATATATAAATAAAAAACATTAGGATGAAAATTAACATTTTGAAAATGAAAGAAATTATTATGAATATAAACTTTTCCAAAATATTATTGAAAAAATATTTGTAAAGACTCAAAAAGACTGTAGTATGACCCTTATATTCTATAGCATATGTGACACATGAAAACTAGCGTGTATTGCAATAAAATATCCAAAAACATTATAATATATTTACTATTTAATATATGTACTATATATTTTAATGAATGTGACACTATGTCAGACTTTTTATATAGAAAAAGCGACCTTATTTGATAGATTGAGTTACACGCAAGAGAGACCTTCCTCGATAGTTTGTGTTATACACAAGACTATGCTTCACCAAACAACAATATATTATTAAAATATTATAAAAACTCTATGGTATGAATATTATTAACTAAAATATTAAAATATATGGGTTTTATTAAAAAAATATTAATTCATAGGATAAAAATAGTTAGAAATGAATATTGGAAATAATTGAATATAAAAAAATCTTTTTACATAAAACAACATTTATGATCACGTAGATATTTTACCCAAATAATTAAAAGTAATTACAGTTATATAATTATTTTTTTAATATATATATATTAAATAATCTATAAAATATTATTCATATTCATCCATTAGGTCTGATATGCATAAGATAAGAACTAACACCATTTTACTCATAAAAATATAATCTTTTTTTTTATTATTTTCCCACCATTTGATTTATAACCCTTTATATATCATACAATGTAACCTTTTATAAATTTATTATCTAAAAAAAATATTTTAATAAAATCAAAAAAAAATTAGATTAGGATGTCGTTTTGGAAAGATTATGTAATGATTCAATTTCTAAGGATTAACTAAAGGTACTAAATTTTAGATAAAAATGATTTTAGAAATATAACTTATTTATCTGGTGAAATTATTATTTATATTGTTTTTATTGATTAATTTAATAATTATTATTTTTACATATTCTTCTATAGGTAATTGGAATCAATTTCAATTTGAAATTGACTATAAAAACATTCATTTTTAGGCATTTTAACGTTAAAAACTGCATTGTCATCCCGAGTATGGGATTAAATGTAATATAATTACTTACAATTAAATATATAGAAGTTGAAAAAATGGATTACATATTTTTAATCATAAAAATTTATAATTTATAATAACATAAACAGTGTTTTCGACAAAAAATATTTGAGAAGGTAATTAAAATTAATTACAATGATAGAGGTTAAATATTGTTTAATAAGAGACTAAAACATAAATTTAAACCCTTAATAGACTTATAAACTTGTTCAAAATCTATTACATGGTAATATTTTAATTCTATCATCAATTTTCTCATCCATGGTCCATTATTGGATCCAATTTCATCAAGGAAAACATGTGTGGAATTTTCTCTTCAAATATTTATAAGAGTACCACTCCTCCACTAGATAAATGAAGCTCCTTTCTGCATGCCTCGTACATCTAAAAACACAAACTTTAGGCCATTATAATCCCAAATAACCTCCCAAAAATCCCCCCCTTATCCTTGATGACTCTCCAATGAATGAAATCCATCGATGAAATACTTTCGGTATAAACCAAAATAAGTTACCCGATTGAAATGTAACCCCATATCTCACGATTTTTAGTTTCATTTATATTCTCCACTCTATATACTATTATTATTCTAAGATTAAATAAAAACACCAGTATCATATATATAATATTATAGTTTTATTCTAATGGTTATACCTACACTACCAAACACATCCAACTAATGGGTAACCAACATACATTTTCATTGAACAAAAAATTACTTTCTCACGAAACAATTATTATTCAATTCTACATTACAACCTATTATGGTGGACATTAAGATGGAAAATATATTTTTATATGTTATGTTATAGTATATAAAATATGTTTTTATTCCTCTTTACTTTTATAATACATATATTTAATAATATTCGATTTTACAATAACATTTTTTGTGGATGAATGGGATACCTCCACCTCAATGTGATGTGAATCGTTCACATGATAAATTGGATGAATAAATGAATTGTAGTTATTCTAAATATGTTAAATTAACAACATCAGGAATATATAATTAAAATAATTATCTTTCTAGTAAAATTGTATATTTATATCATCACCATTATTACCCATTCACAGACTTTAACAAAAGATAACGTCATTCATGGATGTGTGGACTAGCGCCTCATCAACATAATGTTATTTATATTACATCGTATAATTCAATATAAATTTATATAAGATTAAATAATATTTTTTTTATTATATAATTATCATTATGGAATGATTTGACTTACTTACCTATTTTCCACAATGATAATTTTAAAATTTGAATGTTACTCATGCATATGTACATCCTACAGTCTCCATGATTGTAACATTGGATCATTTTGATAACCATATTTAATGATTGTTTATAAAAGGATAATATATTTAAAAATATTATAATCATTTCATTGTTATTATTATTTAGATATTATATAATGACCCATTTGACCATAGTTGACTAATAATATTTTTCTGACACATAAACCGAATTTGGTCAAAAACACCCGATGTAAACATAATTGTTTATTAATTTTAAAAAACATGGTAATAAGTAAAATAAAAGTATATATAAATATGAAAACGGTGATGAATAATTTATAAAATTAATAATAATTTATTATAAAAAAATTAAAGGGAATTCACTCGAAAATAAACACAATCTAAACGGATTTCATCGCACTTTTAATTTCTATGAGATACATATTATGTTCGCCAGTATTTTTTTTGTGTGGGGTATATACTACAATTATTGTATTATATTTATATTATAAATAAATTTAATGGTATCCAGATATCTTTTTTATGATCCTTCATTCAATGGTTTTATGATTAAAAATTAGTGAAATCGGTAAAATGTTCTTCATTATTGGCCTTCTCGAAACTCATGTTTAATTTTGCTCTTATACACTATCACAATCTACATGTATTTCTATTTTTATGATATATCATGAATCCCAATATTTTCATTAATTCATAGGCTTCAATTATTTTCCATTTCTTACATGGAGAGTATGATCCCAGTTACCTAGTTATAATATTTTATTCAGACAATCACATCACTTTTTTGAGATTTTTTGTGTTTATGATTCCTTTGATGAAATATTATAATAAATACCTAAATAAAACTCATGATATACCTTCTCCATTATTTTTTCATTATGTAATCATGTATTGGTACAATACTATACTCTTTCATAAATACTATATTTAATTAATTATTTATTATAAATCCGGATATTACCCAATCATCAGTCAAAAATATATACAAAACCATGTTCCCCAAAAAGAATTTACAAGAAAATTATTCTATTACCCAATAATATTTTAAATAAATTTTCGGTCTTTTTTCTTTTTACCAATATCTTCTAAAGAATCTTCACGTCTCTTTCAAAAGAGGAAATTTCAATCCATTTACCTTACAAAAAAAATATTCCTTTTACCTCGTATAACATGAACATATTCAACCACCATCATTTATTTGAATCCTCCTTCTCAATTTTATAATGTACATTTTTTTAAACAATTATGGGGGTTGTTAATGAAAAATACATTCAAAATGTAAAAAGAATATTTTACTCTAGAATTTTTTTAAAAGTAATTATTTTATTTCATTAAAGAGAAAACCATGTATTTTAACCCACATTTTGTTTTTTATGTTGATACCATCCATATTATTCCTCTAGATGGTTCATTATTGATTTGGCCAACGATGGTATACAAATTTACTTCTATGGCTTATTTTTTTCACATGTAGGTATTCAATTTCCTATTATCATTAAATGTTGAATGTACCCTTATTATCCATTTAATTTTTTCATGGATATTACTATTTCATGAACCATATACCATTTTACATGCAATGCGTACTTTGACAGTTATTTGATTAATTGGGGATTTATTTTTAAATTTTTAATTCACATTAATTTTTTTTATTTTATAAGACATATTATTTATTTGATTATTCCATATGAATAATTATATGGACATGTATAAATGGTTTGTGTCCAATTTAAGGACAGACCATAGAGTTGGGGACCAATGAATGAAATCCCCACGATGAATCAGTAGTCTCATGAGATGAAACAGTCACCGGGACACATTATATGGATTTTTTCATAATATCCAAACAGTCATATGAAATGTATTGATGAAACTAGTTCCATGAACCCAAGAGACATGTAATACAATAATTAATCATTGATTATGAATTATTTTTTGTTATTATTCATCTAATAGATTTTTTTTGGATAAATCTAAAGATACATTTCACTTTAGTTAATTTATTAATGGAATGTGTTTTAGTTTTAAACCTTTCTATATTTATTTTTCCACATGTAGAAATTTGAATAGAATGTATTTTCCACTTATTAACCATTCCATACAGACTAATCTCATTGATTTATTAATTCATCTACTATATTTATTCTTTACTGGGATTTTTGAGACACCTTTAGTATGATTCTTCCCCTAGGAATTCAAGAAGAATACTATAAAATATATTATTGAATATACTTGATATGTTTGATTTATCATTTAATTTAATTTTATAATTAATAAATATGGTTTAATTAGTCTATCCATTTATAATAAATTTATCATTTATGTATCTGTTTTTCTAAGTATACTTAGTCGATCGGTTCTTCAGGGATTGATTCCTTGTAATCATTCCAATTTAATTGATTTTAGATAGTAGCTCCAGAAAGATTGAGCTTGGGTCACTATATTTGGTATAAGAGTGAGTTTCGTAGAAAACTTTGTGACTTGATTTAGGAAAACTAATGTTAGAAAACGTAACCCAAAGATTGAATTTATGGATTAGTATATATGAAAATACTAGAATTTTTCTAATGCATATATTATGTGGGTCCTCCTCGAAATGAACCATGTCCTTATACTAAATATTGACATGGTTCTCGAATCAATGCACCTCAGAGTAAATACTTCAAAAAAGTGTTTTCAGCCTGAATCAGGGTAACCTTGTACTCAACAAAGTTGCTTTATATGAACATAGTTTGACTCTCTCATGGGATACTCTTAGGATGTGTCAAAATTTCATTACAAACCATTATGATGTATTTTTACAATTACTAGAATAGGAGCCTCAGCCCGGTTGGTGAGGACTCTAATGTGCATCGAGGCAATCTGGGATCAAATCCAGGATAAGGCATGTTTTCCCTAGTATTGTACAAGTATTGTAGCGGAAACTGTGTATTACTGTAGCATGAATTGTAGCAGACATTGTTTTGCACAGTAGAATCTAGGAATTTTCTCCCACTTGGGCCTTCGGGCCACTGATTTGGTCCCCAAGTCCTTTATGGCCTTTGGGCCACCCAAGACATTGGGCCAGTAAGGCCATAGGTCCAACTCAAGGCCTTCAGGCCACCATAAGTGCAGATGAAAACCAGAAAACCTACATGGAACCAGCTCTATAGGGAGGATGTGTAAAGATATTTCACCATAGAAAAAGCTTAACATATTGCAAGAATATGAGGGTATGGAACCATCAATTAAGACAAGCCTATGCATGAACTAGAAATCCTATCCCAACAGCTATGTGAAGGCCGAGAGATGATTTCACGATGACGATGCTGGGGAGGAGCAGTTCAAAGTAGTTAGTCTGATTTTTATGTAATGTTTGAAGCTTACTGGAAATTAATTCTTCTAATTCTTATGTCCCATGTAATACTTACACCTACTATCCTTATAAGGGTTCCACCTCACCCCTTGAAATATAGATTATAAAAAATCAATAAAAAATGATAGCCTATGAGCCATTGGATGGTATTTTTACAATGACAATCTAAGGTTAATCCTAAACAGATTTAGATATATGATATAGTTTCATGATTATAAAACATAATGAATATATTATGGATAATTTATAGACCAGAAAAGTCCAATATTGTAATAATATTGATGATGTATTGATGTATTGAGGTTTTATTTAAATCCATAGTTATAAGTATTTTTAGGATTAAATCTCAAGGTTTTCCATCATATTAAAATTGGAAATTGATTTAATTTGGTATTAAAAAACAATTACATATAAGCTAGGTGAAACGTATAAAATATGGAAAGGACACAAGTTTTGAACCCATGACTGATGGATGATAAGGGTTTCACAATGACAAATAAGGTATTCAATTTCTTAGTTAATTTATCATTGTTTTTACTAAAAAATTTGACATATAATTGTCAATCAAGAACCAGTTGATTCACCTTTTAAGATTAACGATTATATTATTAACTACATTACTTTTGAAGGATATTCAAGGAAAATAAAAAGACATGTCACTCTTACGATCCTTTAGAAATTTCATATAGATCTTCAGGCATAAAAAATACAATATTGTTAATTAGATTCATTGATCAATAAGATGAATTAAAACTTCATTGGTACACAACCAAAGGATTGAATTTTTCTTTTGGGATTGAACCCTATCATGTAAGAACATTTCATTATATTCATTTTCAGAAAAATAATTACCCAACATTAGTAAAATGACATAGAAGTAAAATGGATTCCTAATACCAAAATTTCTATTGATCCAATGGCCTTTTAAATCATAAGAGATTTACGGTTTTGAGGCCTTAAACATTCCATATATTGTTCAATAGTTTGTGATCTATGACATAATTCAACACATATATATTTTAATATTTTTCATCTAAGAACACATCTCTACATGCCATTGATGTTCTCTTATGTGGTGACCTAGTTACATCATATTACATGACAACTTAATACATTATATTTTCTCCTTTAAAGAAGATTAATTATGAACCCTTATCTCGATGTAGGATATCAAACATATGAAATATAAAACAATCTGTCACTGTGATCCTGTTTTTGCGAGGATGAAATGTATATAATGATGGGAGAATATGACGCCCCCAAAAACTAAAGTATGAACCATGTATTCAATAGTCTGTATAACACAAAACAATAAAAGCATAATGTAATATAATATCTAGTTGTTTTATAATATATTTTCAATATATAATAAATTACATATATTTTAATGCATGAGATACATAGTTATCATGTGTTTTATGATAGACCAACCTTCCCCAATAGCTTGTGTTACACACTAGAGTGACCTACATCAATATATTGTGTTCTACAGAAGAGTGAGTATCAAGAAATAGTTATATGTTATGAAAATATTATATAAACTAGCCATTATGAATAATATTAATTAACTTAAGAACTTATAAGATCAATGATAATAAAATTTTATATCAATAGTTGAAAATTAATTTGAAATGAACATTGAAACCAAAGGAATATAAACATAATGTTTTTATATAAAACTATTTTTTAGTCTCATATTGTTATTTTAAAAAAATAAATTAAATTAAGTACAATTAATTAATTATTTAAATGGAATATATATTTTATTTATTAAATAAAAAATATTTTATATTTATACATTTTGATTGATATGCATAAGATAAGAGAAACCATATGTTACTCAAAAAATATCATATTTTTTTTATGATGGTTTACCTCATTTTGACAGATAACCCTCTTTAAATATGATATTGAACCATTTTATAATTATATTATATAATCCTAAATATAATTTTTTTAATTGAAACATAAAAATTATCTTAGAATGTTGTTTTGGTAGTTTTTTCTATGACGATTCAATTTTTAATGAATAACTAAAAATACAGAATTTTAGATCAAAACATCTTTTTCATAAAATTTAATTATAATGATAAATGATTTTTTATTTTATTTAATAATTAATTATATAATATTTTTATCAATTGATACAATTTGTGTCATTGTTATAAATTTCAATTTGAAATTGACTATAAAAACATAGCGAACATTTGGACGTTTTACCTTAAAAACATGAATTGTCGTCCCGACTATATGATAAAATTAAAATTAATTACTACCACTAGTGTGATTACAATTTGAAAATTTTGATCCCATATTTGGAGTCATCATAATATATAATGTCAAATATGACAATATTTTCTGACCAAAAACATTGGTAATGTTAATTACAATAAATTACAATTATTAAGGTTAAATTAAGTGTAATAAGAGACTAAAACAAAAATTTAAGGTTTAAATAGAACAATAAAATAATAAAAAATCTTTTTGATGGCTATATTTCAACCCTGTCATCAATTTTATCATCCATGGTTCTTTATTGGATCAACATTCAACATGAAAAATATGTGTGTAGTTCTCTCTTCATACATTTACAAGAGTGAAACTCATGTTACACTATAAAAGGCCCCATATCTCCCAATTCCTCACACCTCTCAAACCACATTAGTTTGTCCATTCTATGAAAAAATAGCTTCCCAGAAATCCTTTACATTACCTTTAATACTCCATAGGTTAGAAATCCCCCCATGAAAACCTTATTATAAAAACCAAAAGAAGTTACCCTATTAAGAGGCAACTCCATCTCTCATGCTTTTTAGATTATTTTACATTATAAACTCCCCCATTATATTATTATTCTATTAATAAATAACAAAAAAGTATAATAAATATATTATAAATTTTTTATGCTAACAATTTTTCATAAACTAACACACACCTCCATATAATGGCTAACCAGCATTCATTTTCTGTGGATAACGATTTACTACCTCCTGAAACAATGATTATTCAATTCTCCTTTACTGCCTCTTATGGTGGACATTATTATGGGTACTCAATTTATATATTATATATTTTATATTTAATATTTAGATATTATTATTTATTTTTATAATAAATACATTCAATACTTTCCATTTTATGATAACATTGTTTGAGGGAGTGTGGACTATCACCCCATCAAACTGATCTGATTCGTTCACATGATACATTGAATGTATAAATTAGTTGTCATACTTAAATATAGTGAAACAAAAAATAAATAAATAAGATACTAATTTGATAATTATATTTCTATAAATATAATATATATATCATCTCCTTTACTACCCTTTCACGCACTTTAAATAAGATAATGTTGTTCACGGATGTGTGGACTACTGCCTCCTCGACATGATTTGATTTATTTTACATAAAAAAATTCAATATATAACTATATATGATTAAATAATATGTTTTTTATCATATAACTATAATTCTAAAATGTTTTCAGTTATATTAAATCTTTATAGATTGATAATTTAAAAATGGTATTGTTACTCAAGCGTATGTATGACCAACCATATCTATGATTCTAATGTTAGCGCATTTTCATAAACATATTTAATGAATGATTGTAAATGTATAATTTATTTAAAAATATGATAATTAATTCATGGTTATTATTATTTTGATTTAATATAATTACCCCTTTGACCAGAGTTGACCAAAAATAGTTGTTTTCACACATAAACCGAATTTCGTAAAAATCACCTAATGTAAACATAATTATTTTTTTAGTTTACAAAAATTGTAATAAGTTAAACAAAATTAACTATAAATAAATATTTATTAGAAAAGTCTAAAATTAACATTGATTTTTTATACAGAAATATGAAGTATGTTCACATGAATGGAAATAGAGTGTAAGGGGATTTCATCTCACTTTTAATTTCATTGAGATACATGTCAGGTCCACCACTCTTTCCTTTTCTGTGGTTTATTTATTGTCATTATTGTATTATATATATATTAAAAATAAATATTAGGGTATTAAAATATTTATTTAATGATAATAATTTCATTGGGTTTAAGATTCAAATGTTACCAAATCCGTAAAATGGTTTTACTAAATTGTCCTTCTTTGTACTCATGTTTTATTATGAACCTAAAATCCTTTGTAAGGTTATTATATTTCTTTATTAAATTATATATCATGAACCTAAATATTTTAATGATATTATATGGTTCATTTAATTTTCATTTCTTACATGGAGTGTATAATCCTGGTTACCAATTTTTTAGAGTTTATTAACATAATCTGATTACTTTTTTATGATTTTTTATGTTTAATATTTCATTGATGAAATCATATGATTTTTATCTCTATATCACTCATGAGTTTACTTATCCAATATTATATGATAATATAATCATTTATTGCTTCCATTTTGTACTCTACATTACCTAAGATACTTAATATAGTATATCTAGGAAAGATGGACTTTACCATTTCTCTGGTCAGAAATATATTGAAAACCATGTTTCCCAGAAATAGATTACAAGAATGTTATTCCATTCATATTTAATATTAAAAATTAATTTCTACCCATTTTTAATTTACCAATCTTTTCAAAGTATTCTTATTTTTGATTTCCAAATAAGTCATTTTCTTCCCTTTTATCATACAAAAGGAATAATATTTTTTCCTCGTACTAAATATACAAATTCATCTACCATTATTTAATTGAATCATGTATATGAATATTGAAATATAAAATTTAAAAATGTTTTTATTGGGATATTACATGGAAAATAAATTCATAAGGTTTTTTGTAATGAAAAATAGATTTTCCTCTGGAATATAATTAAAAGTTATAATTTTCTATCATTAATGAAAAAACCTTCAAATTTACCCCACTTAGGAATTTCTGTGTTGATACCTTCCATATTCATTGTCTAGATGGTTGATTATTTATTTAGACAATAATAGTATTCAAAATAACTTAATAGATTTATTTATTAGTCATCATAAAGTTTTCTATTTCTTATGATAATTAATCCTTGAATTTCCCATAAATATACATTTTATTTATCATTTATATTTGTATTTCCTAAAACATTTAATATTTTACATTCGGTTCATATATTGACAGTTATTTGATTAATTAGGGAATTATTGATAAATCTAAATTTTTCATTCAATATGGTTAATTGATCAGGCACATTATTTATATGATTATTCAATATAAATAATTCTTTGAACTAGTAGACATGGGTTGGGGACATTAAAGGAAAGCTCAATAGGTTAGGGATAACTGAATTAAATTCCCACGATGCATTATTAGTCTCATGAGACAAAATTGTTTGATAACTACCTTAGATGGGTTTTTAGTAGATAGCTCAACCCTCTTGTGAATGGTCTTGGTGGAACGAGTTCTATGTACCTAAGAAACATGACATCCAATAATTAAGAAATAATTTCAAATAATATTTTGTTACTATTCATCATTGAGATTTTTCATTTAAATATCTATGAATATAATTCATTTTAGTTCATTGATTAGTGGAACAAATTTTATTTTCATACCTTTCCATATTTATTTTTTCCTTCTATAGCTATTTTAATGGTATGTGTTTTTAATTATTCACCATTCCATTTGGAATATTATCATTTATTATTTATTAAATATTATATATTTTTCCATTACTGTTCATTTGTTCTCACCCTTATTATGTTTATTTCCCTATGAATCCAAAAAGTGCACATTGAATGATAGGATGGAATATACTAGATGAATTAGAGTTATCCTTAAATATTTTTATTTTTTAAAATAAAAAAATGTTCTAATTGGTGTACCCATTTCTAATAAAATTCTCATTTATGTATCTGGTATTCCAAAACTACTAAAATGATTGATCATTTAGGGAATAATTCCTTGTAATCATTCCAATAAAAATTTTAGAAGACACTAGCTTCGAGCTTCTAGGATCTGCGTCACTAAAATATTCTTTATAAGAATATATATAACCTTATAATTGTATAGTTACTGAAATCTGTTGTCATAATCATGAAATATTCCATTCAATGTGTATATGTTAAAAAAACTCATTTCACACATTTGTTAAAAGACCCAAAATTACATTGTTTAGAAAACGACAATATGTTTTTTTGAAAGAAATTTTAAATTGAAAAAATTTGGTTAATGTGAAATTAATAAATAATTTTTTTAAAAAAATAATCATTGAAACATTTTATGGAAATTTTCATATATAATAAAAATAATCCTAATTATTTCGTGAAAAAAATCTAGTTTACTTTAAAAAAAATGAATTTTGTATATTGTGTGAATTAATTTATAGAAATAAAATGAAGACATTAAATATATATATAAACCCATAGGATAAGAAAATAAATTTGTTTTAAGATATTAATATAACATATTTACGCTAAAAATTTGTAGAAAATAAGAAATATTAAATAATTATGAGATTGTGGAATAAAATCATACCTCTAGTAAATATTAAATACGATGATTGTGAACAACCAATAAAAAAAATTTATATTATTATATATATTACATACCCATAATCATATATATTATACTGTATATTATTTACTTGTAAACCATTATCAACACTTTGTAAAAAAATATTTCTTAAAATCACTATTTGGTTTGAAAATTTCTTTATGTTTCATGTATGTTCTATTCTATTAGTCATGGTCTGTATACATTGACCATGGGTCCAATATCTCAATAATTTCAATCTGGATATTAATATCATATATATTTAGTACATTAAAATTTTAATCATTAAAAAATGTCAAATTCAGAAAAATGAATTAAACAGTTCAAAGAAACAATTGGTCGTATGTATGAATGAACGATGATTCCACATATTGATGAGAAACGGAAGGTTTAATAACAAATATCTTTTATATAATCAATATTATATCATCTAAATTTACTAAATACACACTTCTAACAATCCATGTAAAAGAGATACGAAAAATGCATCACATCACTTTGTCGAGATAGTCATCCACATATAAAGAGAGGAAAATTTTTCATTTAACATTTTATTAAATAGATGGTATATAGTAATGAAATAATATTAATAGTGGAATTTAAATATATATAGAATACATAACAAATTTTATTATGATAAATACCATATATTTAGAGTATGTAAACTATGAATTAAAAATAATGTTATCAGTTATGTCTATTACATATTTTTCGAAAAAAGTACATCATATATGTATTTAAAGACAATATGGATAGTTTTATTGGGATGAAAAAAACCTATATAATGTGAATTGGGATATTTTAGATATATTTTTTCAGTTTTTCTTCAGATAGATGAAAACATGGTGTGTGATGTAAAGAGATAAGGGGTGTCCTTTAATAATTAATATGAGTGTAACATTTGTAATTTTTAAATATCTTAAAATATAATAAAGGGGGATTTAGGGAAATTTTTTTCCAAAATCAAATAAAATCGATTATAATTATTATACGGTATTAATATAATGATTAAAAAAAATTATGTTTGGATATCATTTAAAACCTTATTTTTTGGATAAACCAATTGGTTATCCATTTTATCCATAACAGTGGTATTGGATTTTTATATATAAACTCTTATAAATTATCACAGAAGTATGAAATTTTCTCACAAATGTGAAAAGGATGAAATTTTATACCATAACATATTTCCATTTTCTTCATTCATGATTTTTATGATTTTTATGAAATGCAATAAATTATTATATTTATAAAATATCCACAATGACTTTTTTGATTTTATTCATTTAAATATATTTTAATGAAATAAAGAACATGATCTAGTTAAAATATAATCCTCTCACACATCAATAATATGATATACTAACATATATATTTTTTAAAAATATTATTCCTCAAAATTTTATTTCCTTTAATATTTTTTAAATGAGTTATTTTATTTCTCTATAAATTGAATAAATATTATATTATTATATTGTAATAATTTATCGTACATATTATAAATATGAACATTAATAAAAATAACCATGAAAAAAATTTAATTAATATTTCAAATTAAAATTAATAATATAAAATAACTTCTTTATATCCTTTTGAGAAAATAATTTATTTATTAATGTAAATAATGTGACATTTTGTTTTCTGTACATTTATTAATGTAATATATAAGTCGATATCCATGAAAAATTCAATTAAGTTTCCATATCATCAATATATATTTTGATGAACTAAAAACACAAGCAAAATGATAAATGGAACTTTTATATAAATTTTATTTCATTAAACCCTACACACATCTTTATTTTACCCATTTTACCCTTGTTGAAGTGATAATTATTTATCAACATTTATATTCATAATGATCAAAAATAAAAGAATCTAAAATACCAAAAATGAACTAAATGATTCCAAATAAAGAATCTATTTTAATTATTAAATTAAAATAAGTGGAGTAATTGAATTTAAAATCAAATATACTAAACATGATGAAATTATTTTTCCAATAAAAATTATTTTCTGAAGTATACAAGGTTTTTATTGAAAAATAAAACATAAAATAACATCCAATGACATTAATTGGAATATAAATAATAAAAAATTACGAATAATTATTTTGAAAAATATGGTTTAAAATTTTCATTCTAATTTATCTTATTTAAAAGGTAGTTTTTAATAAAAATATTTATATTTTTTATTCATTTAAAAATAAAAGTTTTTCGATGATTAACATGATCATAGCATAATATAAATTTAACATTCATATTTCCATATTATTCTTCATTATTGAATTTATAATTGTAAATTATAATTCTTTAATTCTAGTATTTTATCATATAATCTAATGAAAACATTTCGAAGGAAATATTATTTTCTTACATAAAATGGTTTTTATTAAATACTAATTACTTATTTATAAATGAATTTACATTATTATAAATAATATCCATATTTTTATAGTGTTTTATTTTTATTTATTCGAATGATTTTATTGGAATGGGTATAACTATCAGGTCAAATTATTTTAATTATATATCATTGTTTGATTAAAATTAGGGTTGTCTTTAACATAAGATTTCAATGGAATTAAAATTATTTTTTAGGGAAATAGATTCCAAATTACCTTGTTGTTACACTCAAATTTTAATATTAATGTGAGGTAGAATACATTAATTTTTTATAAAGACTCGTATAGGATTCAGGAAAAGGGAAATCTCTCTATGTGATATATAATATGTGCTAGAGTGTAGGTAACATATTTTTCAATTATCAAATAGAAATGTGTAAAAGTTAAAAAAAACATACCTGAAAAAAGTGCCTACAATACAATATAAGACATTAAATTTATTATGAAATTTTTTAAAACCATAAATTTATAGAGGAACTGATCATTATAGTGATATATTCGCGTATATTACAAATCTCAATTCATACATAATGGGAAACTAAATCATAGGTAACAATCATCCAAAAATTTCAAAGGATACATAAGAGTCTGTGGGATGAAAATTAATGACTATTCGTTTTCTAAATAAAATCCATAACATATTCATTCAATATATTATAAAAAAGTTCCCTTATTTCTATTTAGGGAAAAATATAGGATTCTTTTATAAGTCCCCCATAATAAACATTACATACTAATGATTTTTAGTATTTAATTAAATTTATTTTACATTGAGGATCCTTTCAAATTAGTAGTTTTAGAGAATTAAACCATAACTCATACATTACAAAACAATACAATACAATTATAGAATATTATATTTGTATCCGTTATCTAATAATATAAATCATTCAAAAATAAATCATCATTCCTTTCCTAAAAAATCTTCTAAACATTCATCATGATTTCATCCAATCACATACAAATCCTTATATCATATGAAAAAAATTAAAATAGTAGGGATGATAAAAAAGAACTATGAGATAAAAAAAGTAAATATTATAGTCCTTTGAAAACATAAAAATAAATTTAATGTTTAACATTATATTCACTATACATGGTGAAAATAAAATAGAACATTTTCACTTGAAAAACCGACACACTATTTTCCGCAATTAATTTAACAAAAACCCAAAGAATGATATTAAAATATATTGTGGTGAGTTAAATAATCATATATATATATTCCTTGAAATAAAATTATAATTTTAATAACCATATATCCAAATTCCAATATCATCCTTACCTAATTCCATAGAGATGTATAATCTGATCAGCAAGTTCTATATAGGAATCCTCATTGTATAATTTGTCTCAAGAGGACCTAGATCTTTTGAGGATACCTAATAATATAAATATTAATGGGATCACCTAGTTCTATCTAGGTCGTTACATCATATAAGTTATAATTGAATCACTCGATTCAATATGAGATGCTCAATCATATGAGTTGTAACGAAATCAACCATAATATTCTGGGTTACCCCATCCTATAATTCTTAGCTACCATATCATGAATTAAATAATTTTATCTTAGAAATTTTTTCATAAAAATTTATTTTGAAAATAATTTTTCAATTTAATTATTAAAACACTTTTTTATTTCAAAATACCAATTTCTTTAAAAACCCATTTTTGGTAAAATAATACCAATTGCATTTGAAAAAATATTTTCAATTCAAAAATTACCAGAAAATAAAATGTTTTATATTGAACAAAAAAATAAACCATCTTATAGAGTTTAGAAATAAAATTTCTATAATGGTGTTGAAAAATTAAATGTTGGAATGTATGTTAAGATCATAACATACCTTATGATCTTTTTTTAAAATAGTCAACGAAGGATACACAAAATGATTCCTTTTGAAAACCATTTATAAAAAGTAAAAAGATACATAAAATATAATTTGTAAATATTATATTTTCATATAAAATAAATAATAAAATAATTTTTATAACATGTATGTAGGAGATAAAGATATTTTTAATGAAAACATTAAATGAAGATTTCATTCAATTAAAATCCCATTATCACTTGAGAAAATCATGAATTGTCAACCCCATTAAAGAATGAAATTACATAAAATAGTAAATATCATGAGAAAATATAAAATATTGATATTTAATTTCTAAAGGTGAATACATAATCATTATAATAGAATAAAGTATTATATCATCAAGAATTTCTTCAACCAATGTCAATTGATATGAAGTCGACTAAATTCAGTCTTAATTTTCACATGGTATATTATCATCCTTAATAATAATATTACATTAATTATTAACATTTATGAGTACCTTATTAATTACAAATATTAAATATAGTTCCCTTATTAACAATTTAAATAAAATTACTTATTAAATTAAATGAAATTCAGATGTTTTGACCATATTCAGTTTATGTTACAAAACTGACATGGCAAATCCAAATAAGGTCAATGAGGTCATAATTTGAACATAATAATAATAATAATAATGACATAATTATAATATTTATACTTAAATACTACTTATAAAATAAATCACGTATGATTATTAAGTGATATTAAGTAATTTTATGATAATGTAGACGGTAGGTCGTATGTACGCATTAGCAACATTCCCATTTTTCAATGATCATTATTGAAAGAAGGCAAATAAAAATTATCTTTCATTAATAATATTTATATAATAAAAACCATGTTATTTAATTTTATTAATCCTAATATATATCATTATTTTTTGGTAGTGATGAAATTTGAATCACATAGCTTTGAGGAAGAGATAGTCCAAATGTCCATTAATAAAATTATCACATTTTCAATGCATCAAATTTTAAATTGAAATTTATACATTACATTTAATGAAGTATAATTATTTCATGAATATAATAATTATATAATATATATAATATATATTAATTATATTTACCATTATTTCCCTTCCTATAAAACATTATTGAAATTGTTTTACATAGCTTCCTGTGGTGGTACCCTTCTTTACACACTAGTTTTGTTATCGTATCACCTTTGGTATGAAATATATAAAGATCAATATTATATAATGAGTGAAGATGTATTATTATGTTTTAAGTATCATTAATATCATATATATAAATCATATTCTTGTTATTATTCCAAATCATTATTTACGCTAATGGAAAAATCAAATGAAATCATTTCACAAGGCTGTAGTCCTCCGTACATACTAATAATGATTTTGTAACCCATTTTGGTGGAAGATTATCTGGGTGTTGGAATTAAAATAAAATAAAAAAATATCTCAGCGTATTTAGGAATCTTACTATATTATATTATAATGTAATAATAATAGTTTAATAGAGTGGTGGAGTCAGTTAAATAAGAAATAATGTTGATGAGTGTCACATCTTCTTTGGGTAAAACGTTTTGGATTTCACCAAAGGAAATCGTTGGGTGGATTTATGAATAATTTAAAGACACAAAAATGTGAGTATGGGATATTACAAGTGATATTGGTTAGTATTTTATGTTCCAATTTTCTTCAGAGGTGTGAATATAGGAGGAGAGTAGGGTGCCTTGTGTAGGGAGGTGACTGGAAGACATGTAAATTTTTAGAAGAAAACATTACCAAAATGTTTATTCCATTTAAACTGGTTTAAATAATGAAAAAAAAATATATAATAGAATTTATATGGTCTTAGTTTTCAATATAATTGGTTCTTGAAAAGTTACTAGGTCATTTGGCTCCATAATATTAATGGTGAGTAACATGGTAATTCTCATTTTTACCTTAATCACTCTGATTAATTTTAGTCATTTCCAGTAATTACATTGGTAAAAATTTATGTTCACCATATTATAAATTATAAATTATTTTGAATCATTATATTCAATCCATTAACAAAAATTCAATAGTCAAAATTATGAAAATTTATTTTAATGGTTATCTTGTAATCGATGCGAGACATTGTGTTTTTAGGAGGGGTGTTTTATTTAAATAGATTATTTTATATTATCTATGTGACTAATATTATTAATTTTATGAAAATAAATTAATATTTAATTTTATATATTATAAATTTTTAAATTCAATCATCCAACATTGGGTATTGCATTAAATAAATAAAATGGTGAAACGTTATGGATTTTTAAATTATTTATAGAAAACCTAACATAAACCCATACACATTACTGGAAATCTGACTTTTCCCAATGCTTCTATACCAAAGGTTTGTAAAAACCGTTGGGAAATCCCACTTTCTGGCCACCTTCCCCAACGGTTTGGACAAACTATTGGGATATGTATACCTTTTCCCAACAGGTTTGGAAATCCGTTGGGAAAGGGTATACCTATCCCAACGGTTTGCCAAAACCATTGGGAAAGGTCCCCTAGAAACCAACCATCAACCCAGAATAAATTCTAGAATAAAAAACTATACCCACGATTGTCAAAATCGTTGGTATAGACCTATACTAACGGTTTTGAAAACTGTTGGTATAGGTCCTGAGAATTTTTATCATATCTTCTTACCGAGAACATTATATAAATCAAAATTTAAAATAATCATGACAATACATGTATATATTTATGTAACTATGTACACAAAAGTCGTGTTAGGTTAGTGGTTAAGTCATTCAAAGATAAACTAGGGGTCCTGGGATCAAATCCCAGTGAATGTTATTTTTTGAAATACATATACCAACGGTTCCATAACCGTTGGTAAAGATTTTCATATTACTTATACCAACGGTTTCCAAAACCATTGGTATAGGTATATACCAACAGTTTTCTCAAAACCGTTGGTATAGACCTATCCCAATGGCTTACATGGCAACAGTTCTCCAAACGGTTGGGATAGGCTATACCAACGGTTTGGAGGCCTATACCAACGGTTCCAAATCGTTGGTATATGTTAGTTTTCCAATAGTGAAACAAAACTATATTAAATAAAATATAATTTTTATTAAAAATAAATTAATATGAATAAATATCTCTCAATTATAAATATGTTAATTTCAAAAATATTTAACAAATATTTATACTTCTAAATTTCCTAATTAATTAATAGAAATTAAATCTTTACAAAAAATTATTGATATTTCCCTTTTTTTTAAAAAAATCAATAATTTATAATAAATACAAACATTTCTCCAAAATATAACACAGATATGATTACTTTATATATTATATTAAATATATCAAATTTTAATTCTAATATTAAGAAATTTCTCTTTTAAATAAAACTCAAAAGAAAAGTGTTTTATCAAAACAAATATTTTTTTAGTATAAGATACATTGTATTTTTTATACTAATATAACTAGCTAATTTAGATTAATGAATATGAAAATTATTTATTCAATAATTATGATGATTTTTATATATTTCTACCCTTGTAGAGATTTCATATTCACACTTTCATTCCTTTATCAAATAAGTGGTGATATTTGTCACTTATATCATTTATAGATTCCCTTGTTTCCTCTTCAACCAAATTGGTTTTCCAAAAAACCTTATCCTAATGATTCACCTAATTAGATAAAATATTCTAGTTTTGGTCAATATCCTAAACTGTATATTTCTCTTAAGAATGAATCCATTCCAAATAAACAATATCATGGCTCAAATAATGGGAGAAATCTAGATCATATTTCAATATGATTGAAAAATGTTATACATTGTGAACCTAGGATGAACTCAAATGTAATGCCACTTAGAAGGAAACTAATATAGTATTCAAAAAGAATTTTTTTTATCCAACGAACCATAGAATTATATTTCCCTTCTTACCAAAATGTAATAATCTTTTTCATGGAGAAACATTGATAGAGGAATGATCACCAACCTCGAAAGAAATATATTTCCTATATTATTTTGCATAAATTTTCTTCATACCCTGAGTTGTCCCCATATAGTACTTTGTCAAGTGAATGTTCTCTACAATCTCTTTTTCCATCATTTATCTAATCAATTTTTATTTTTTAAATCATCCCATAATTATGGTGTTTGACACCACTTTCAATATAATTCCTTGTGTGGTGCCATCTATAAACTTGAATGAAAACTAATATTATTTGAATATTCAACAAAAGAAATTTTTTGATCACCAAATACATGTTAATCAATTGAAAACTAATTACACATTCCATGAATTTTCTGAATTCAAATTTCAAACTGTCATTTTAATTGAATATGAAAAGATGAATGGATATTTAAATAAGTACACATTGAATTATGAAGTACATACCAAAAAATAATATATGAACCTGGGATCATAATCTGATACAATAGAGAGAAAAACCCATTACAACCTCAAAATATCCTTGAAATAAAGTCTAGAACTAGGATCTAATTAAATTATATATTAAATTGAATGAAAAGACTCATTTTTAGTTAATCTTTCAAAAATAACACAAAGGACACTATGACCTCATGATATCATTGGAAATACTACCACAAAATAGATTGACATATTCTTCCATTTCCACTACATTGCTGGAAAAGGTTAAATAAACCCATTTCTAACTAACAATTGTTCATAACCAATTAACAAAAAAAATCAATGAAAATTAAAAAAAAATATCATTTCATTCCATCTTACTATTAATTATCCCAAAATTCTATATATGGCTTAGTGCTTCCATGATGAATTGAAACAATAGAACGATGAGAATAACTGAAAGATTATTTCCTAAAAGGGGAATCACAAAGAACAAATCTCCATTTCCAAAATAATAAATAACATTCTTGATCAATATTAAAATCTGGTAACATACCCTTATTAACGGATTCTACCTTTTTTAACTATGATTGAACCACATTATGAGATCTATTGTTTCACTCCCATGTATTTGAAAATATTAAAATTTCATAGAAAATAAGGGATATCTTTTTATCATTAAATTCTAAATGAAAATTCATAAAATCATCATGGAAAGTTCCACATTCCACATTCCAAATTTAAATTGTTTTATATAGAATTATTTTTTCTACCAAAAGATTTAGCAACATTGATTTCTCTTCCATTATGGAATTGAATAGTGTAATAATAATACTTTATTAGATATATCCATTTTCCCTTCCTCTTGTCTGATTAAATCTGAGTCAATATATACAGCATACATTTGTGGTCGGTATATATTTCACACATTAACCAAAAAACGGATTCATCTATATAATTAAATGTGATACCTCAGTTTCAAATTACAAATCATGAGTAGGGTAATATTACACATGATTTTTCATCAAATAATGTAGTATAAGCTATTGCCTAATCATTCTTCCTTAAAAATCAACAAATTCCATTCAATAAAGAATCAATATAGAATAAAAATTCAAAATTTAGGGAATGTAGAACCAAAAGTAGATCATTTACAAATAATATATTCTATTTATGAAAACGGTCATTGTATTATTTTTTTTTCTGAACATAATCTCTTTATAGTTTACCAAGTTAGTGGGAAAGAATGATGATAAAATTTTCTAACAAAATTCTTGTAGTAAATGAAAATTCCAAAAAATTAGGATTTTATAGGACATTTTTTGTTCTTTAACACTATTCAAAAACATATGGTTTATCCTGTACAATTATTATTTCATATTTCAAAACAATATTATTGTGGAATGAAAATTTTTCGAACAATATTTCTCACATGATATATTTTCAAAGTATTTTCTTTTTATTTAATATTTTTTAAATATCCCTATTATTCTGTTCATGTTCTTATTCACTTATAGACACATGAACGATTAATCAATAAACAAAACCTTATATTTATCTAACAACAAATGAAAAATTATATTCATAAGTTCCATAAATATAATTCATGAATTAGATATCCCAAATACAATAACTAAAAATTCATATTTCTCGTATGTAGTTTCAAACACATTATTTAGAATGTATTTTTCCTTTACATTCAACTAATTTTACACTTAACTCCGGTCACCTTTATAAAAAAAATTTCCCTAAAGCCGGCCAAATAAATCATTTATATGAAGAAAATGATACTTGATCATAATTTTGTTGTTATTCATGGATTTATAATCACTAAAATTTAATATTGAACTATAATTATTTTTGAAAAACTAGAGAAGTTCACCCCGGGTAAAGTGATTAGTTGATTGATGAATTTATATAAAAACTACAAGAATTTATTTTTCAATTCAAAATTTTCAAATTGATACATTAGATAAGGGTGTTCATATATATGCATAGCATCAACTACTAAGTAAATATTAAATTCAACTTCTCAATTTGAAAAAAAATTATGAAAAGAATCTAAGAAAACATCAATGTATCCATTTAATATTGAAACATCACTAATTTGACCAGTTAATTTATATTAATCATTTTGTGATAGGTAAATTTTACTATCAGCTTTAATCAATTTCTCAACATCTTGGTTTGTAATTAATAAAATGAAATCATTGAACACAACATTGTTATAACTGAAATATATATTAGCACTATATAAATACACTAAAAACAATATTTATATCATAATATACTATAGACATTTTAAAAATAATTGTATGATTCATCATCATGCTGATAAAAATTTAATGATACTTATAAATCATGGTTTATTTAACATTTCGACCTAGAGTTTTCCAAAAAGTTCAATCATACATTTATTATTTGGTATTCCCAATTCACCTGAAACATTCTCAAATATGAATGAATGTGATGAATCATAGTTAAACATGGTATCCAAAAAATTTGAGTAAAAAATCACTATAACATTAACCACATCATTTAATGTCCCAACATAAATTGTATTAGTATAAAATGACTTTTCTACACCTTATAGTTTCTGATCATAATGATTTTTATCCTATGAATAATTCTTTTTCATGAATTAAAATAATAAACTAACTCATTACAATTAATAAACCACACCATTTTATACCAATCATTTACCCTGTTATATGGTTTTTCAGTACTCATTTACTATAGGCATGGGCCCCTCAAACCAAATTGAACACACCAAAACACCACTAAAATACAAAACAAAATTCAATTAAATGTAATTTTTTCACATGGAACATTTTTTGTTCTTTAATCTATTTTTCGTAGATATTTTTTTATAATTATTTCCACCTTTACCTTTTCTTAATTTTTTAATCTCTACGATCATTACTATAAGAAACCTCCATATCTAATTTTTCAGCACAACAAACCACATTTTCATTACTATTTAATTCTCATTTGGCCAATTCATTTCATAAAATTGCTTCCACCCTATGAAAAAAAAATAATAATAATAATAGTTTCCAGAACCAAATATCAAACATACCTATATAGCCTTGTGAAGTTTTAATCATATACAATTATAAAATCATCATTATTCTACAAAAAATATATTAACATTTTCTATCATGAGTCAAACAACATTATGGATGGATCTATGAAGAAAACTATCTTTGAATAATTCACATCCCATAGCTCAAGATCATCTTTCTCCCTAGTATTCATACACAAATTCCACCATCGATGAGCTCCACCTTAAAAATTATTAATGAACAGTATTACCTTTTTATGTTTTTAACGTACATCAACATTAAATATTATTTCTAGATCATTGATATATCTATCAGATACCACATGTTATAATGATCCACCGAATGATGTGATATGTTTCCTCATTAAATTATCAATAAGAGCCATATTTTTCAGGGTATATAGGGTTCCCCTCTAGCATGGATTCAACAATAATCACTTTTTTCAAATGACCCAACACCATGAAAAATCATTTTGAACCTATTATATAAATTCCAGGATGATTATTTGGAAATATATTCTCCTGTCAGTTCATTCCTAATACAGATTACATGTTTCCTCTATGGAAAAAAATAATTAAAATAAATTTTTAGGAAAATAAAAATGGTCATTTTCAAATTCTATACTATTTTAATTTGACTATAAGTTAAAAAAATTCAAGGGAGAAATATTATCATTTTACAAACCTACAAATTTATATAAACTGTTATATGTTACCAAATTGAATCCCACAACCTTAAACATTTCAATATATTGGGTTTTAGCCATGAATTTAGTTTCTTTCTCGTTGTGTATATTTTCCAATTTTAATTTTTAGTGAATCAGGCGATAACACAAACATTACTAAAAAAAATATATTATAGAGTTGACAATTTTGAGTAGAACCCATTTTTAAATTAATATGAATCTTTAAAAAGTAATGACTGATTTTTTCCATGGAAAATCATCCTTTATTTCTATATTTCATATTCCATTCTCTTATGGATCCTTAAATCATGTGAAAAAATATAAAGATGTTTGAGGTGAAAATAAGTATTAGTAATGGATACATGTAAAAGTAATATAATTATTCCTATAAATACAATAAAACGTATAGAATATTTATCATTATATATAATGTTCCAAGGGAAAATGAAAAAAATAAATTTCACCTAAAAAACATCTATTAAATTTATCAAATATATCATTAAAACACATAGAAGGAAATGAAAATATATATTGGTGACATAGAAAATTATATACACAAAACCATTTGAAGACACTTTTAATTTGAATAACCATAGTTTTTACTTCTAATATTTTCATTAAATAAATTAGAGAGCTATAATAGAATCTCCAAGAGTTGTATGGGATTCCCCATTATATAGGGTATAATGGTCTCACACAGTGTTATTTGGTAACCCTATAGTATAAGAAATAATTGGATCACCAATCACTACCTTGGACACCCCTTTATATATGTTGTAATAGGATCACACGATGTTATCTGAGCCACCACATTATATATGATGTCATGGACACACTAGGTCCTATATAGGCTACCCCATCAAGTAATTACCATATACTATATCATTATATACAAATTTCAGTGAAGGAAATTTTTCATTATAATTTTTTTTAATATTTTTTAATCTTTTATGAAAATAACTTTTTGGAATCAAAATCCCAATTTATTTCAAAACCTCATTTGTAAAACCATAATACCCCTTTTTTAAAAAAACCCCATTTTCAATACTTAAAATTTAAAATAAGGGAATGATTTTTCTTAGAATAAAATATGAAATATTTCAAAGTATTCTAGAAATGAAATATTTGACATGATTGGGGAAATTCCATTGTTGTCATGTATGTTAAGAATAGAACATCCTTTTTCATCATATTTCAAACTAATTCGACTAAGACGCGTAAAAAGATTCATATTGGAAACTATTTATAAAAATTCTTATCGTAATTGAAAATATATTATATAAATTTTATGTCCATATAAAATCATAAACAAAATAATTATTAGTACATAGATGAGGAAGAGAACATGAGTTTGAATGAAATCTTTAAAAGTGTATTATTTCGAATAAAACTAGCTTTTTAGTTGAGAAACAAATAAATTGTAAACATTATTAATGAGTTATATTAAAAATAATAAATATAATGAGAATAGATAAATTATTTACATATTATTTCCAATTGTTTATATATACACCTAATAAATTAATAAATGCATATTACTTCAAGAGGTTTCTCAATGAAAAGTTATTTACCCAAATTCTTATACCTTTATTCTAACTAATAATATTTACCTTTACAGTGAAAAATAATAAATTATGATAATTATTAATGTTCATGATAATATTTTAATTACTACCTTGCATTCTCTTAATTACATGTTATATAGAAATATGATATAAATTATGTTTATGCCAATTGTTTTGACCACATTCAGCTTATATATCAAAACTAACATTGGTAGTTTAACTAAGGCCAGTGAGGCCATTATTTAAACCCCTCCAGAATAAAAATAATTATATAATTATTATATTATTAAATCAATTGTACTAATAAAATCTATCATGAATAATAGTTAAGAAAAATGAGCCAACATTATTATCATGGAGATAGTCGGCCATACGTACACATGAGTAACCATTCTATTTTTCACCGATCATTATTGAATGAATGTAATTAAAAATTATATTTATGTAATGATAATTACATAATAAATATAATATTATTGAATTATATATATCATTATTGTGGTGTGTAAATGTAAAAAATATGCTTCATATCTATTTGAGGAGGAGGTAGTCCAGACCTCCACAAATGACGTTATCAATTTTTTAAAGTGTGGACTGGTATGAAGAAAATAATATATTATATTTTATGAAATAATATTATATCTTGAATATAATAATTATTAATTTTATATGATATATATTATATATATTTATCTTTATTACCTTTCATTTAACATGATGTTAAAAAATTCTTCATATCACTTCATGAGGGGGTAGTCCACCAAACATACGAGCAATGTTATCATATCCCTTATGGTATGAAAGGTCAAAAAATAGAATATATGATATAATGAATATAGATTAATAATTATTTTATATATAATCTAAATAAAAAGTATAAATATATTTTCCATTATTCCCAATCATTTTAGGTGGTAGTTGATAAATGAACAACATTGTTTTGTGATGCGGTAGTCCACCGTACAGACGAAGAATGATTTCATTACCTATTCTATGGAAATGTCTTGAAGTGTAAGTCATACCCTTTACATTAAAATAAAAAAAATATATTTACAATAATGATTCCATTATATAAAATGTTTAAAAAATAAAATTAATTGGATGGAGGTGGAAATAAAACAAAAACGCATGTCGATAAAAGAAACATGTTCTTTGGGAAACCCCTTATTGTTTTCTAAAAAGTATTTTCATTGTTGGATTTATAACCAATAAATTTATTCTATAATTATAAGAGCGATAATTTATTTGATTTTTGAATTAGTTTCCAATAAAGATTCCCTAAGTGGTGTGAAGAGAGGAGGAGGTGTGAAGCCTTTTTATTAGGGAGGTGAGTGGAAAGCATGAAATTTTTTACTGATTTAATTCCACAATATTTATTACATGTAATTTGGATCCAAAAAATCAAAGAACCAATATAAAATAAATGATTGGGACAAATTTTCAAAAATAATTTGGATCTTGGAAAATTTCTAGGTCATTGTTCCCGTTATTATTGTTGTTTAGTCACTTGGTAATTCTCATTTTAACATTAATCAATGTGATTAATTTTAATCAATTATTTTAATTACATCGGAAAAAAAATAATTTGACCTTTTTTTGAAATTATAAATTATTATGATTAAATTTATTGAATCTTTTTTTAAAATATCAATACATAGAATTGGGAAATAATAATCTTAATATTAATCCTGTAGTCACTACAACACATCTGGTTTTTAAGAAGTGTTTTTTAGAAAAAGTTGATTCAACATTAACCATTTGAATAATAACTATAATTGTATGGAACTAAATTAATATTAAATGAAATATTTTCTATATATTCCATTTAAAACATCCACCATTAGGTATTATTCTAACAAATTAAAAAGGTGAAACATTATGCATTTTTAAACTATTATTAGAATAACCAGGCATTAATCCCAAAAAAACATATATTAATAAACAATAGAATGTTGATTAAAAATAAATTATGTGGATTAAATATTGCAATATATAACTAAATTTAACTAAATAATTGTTAGTTTACTTAAAATAATATTCAAAATATATTTATACTTTCTAAAACACCATTTTTTGTTATCTAAAAAATACTGTCAAGAAAAAAGTGAGAAACGCAAGATAATACCAGAAACATACATCAAAGGAGAAAAAATATTTATTAAATGTCAATTTAAAACTATATCCTTTCCTACCCATAAGAAGTTTCTTGGAGAAATAAGTTAACTATTTTTCATGATTATCCTTTATAAGGTCTCCAAATTAACAGTCTAGTCTATCCCGATTGATACATATAAATTACTATGTTTATTAAATGAAATTACTTTTTAAATAAAATATGTATTTTCATTAGTCCTTGAATTATATTTATATAAGAAAATATCCAAAAATTTCACCCAATGTAAAATTTTAAAGTATTATTTGAAAATTTATATTCACTTAATCATATTCCAAATTTAAGATTTATACATTATCCATTAAAATAAAAATATATAATAAATGTAATTAATTAAAACTATTTCCTTATTGAATGAATGTTAAATAATATTATTATATATAATATAACAATATAAATCATATTAATAAATTTGCTGATGATTTATTCTATCTTTACTTATGTTGTTAAATCTAGTGTTTAAAATATGACAATTCTAAATTTATTCTTCAATGAACAAAACATCACCATGATTCATAGGGATATTGTGATATGGTAAATTGGATTCGTTGATAAATAATTGATCAGGTGATGCATTAAATATTAAGAATATGATCATTACATGATGTATTATGATGATAAAATACATGGTAATTTTGGTTCTATAATTTTCTCTTTCACAACATGAGAAGAATATAATGATGTATTGTGTGATGAATAAGGGATCATTTCATAACTCAACACCATGATTTTTTCACCACATATTACAAAGTATATGTGTAAATAATGGGTTATTTAATATTGTTTAATTAATATTTTATAATGATTCTATATATAATATGATTACAATAACTATGTCTTAGGGATATTATATTTTCTTTATTTCAAAACATTTTTTTATGTCAAAAATTGATGTATTAATAAAGTTATGAGATTAAAGGCTTTTCAATTTTTTTGTAGGAAAATACTATTCTTGTGAGATCCTAAAAAAGTAATTAATAATGAAGGGGAATAAAATATTAATGAAAAACAGGGAGAGGCCCAATGTTTTTATAATTTTGAATATAATTTCCATCCAATGTGAGAATTTTTTAAGTGAATAATATATTGAGTTTTAGTTTGTGTCTAATAATATCCCAAATCATACAAAAAAATTATAGAATTCCTGTCCGTGGTAAATATAATTTTTATAAGTTTATTAATTCTATTCATGATTCAAGAAGAGTAGTTTTTAATGGTATAGAATCCAAGATTATGATAGTTATATTCTTGTTTATTTTATATTTAAAATTAAATTAATATGAACTAGTATTTATGAACAATTTTGAAATATTCACATAGATGGGAGGATAATATATTCAAAGGTAGCTACTAAAATCAATCAATTTTTTTGATCATATAATGATCTCAATTAATAGATCAAACTACAAAATTTGAAGTCACATACATTGGGGGTAATCCATATCAAAAAATTGTCTTCTTTGAAGTAATACAATTATGTTTAAAATTTGAAAAGTGTGAGATTATAAAGAAAGAGTGGGTAAATAAATTAATCGATCTAATATATTAATTACAATAATTAAATTTCCAAAATTAGTATCACTAATTTATCCTCCCATTTTTTATACAAATTTTCATGCCTAGTTAGTTTAGAATTCGTCCTCATTAATTATAAGGAAAAATTTATTGGTTATTTAGTCTCTGTAATGAAATAATTTTTTTGGTACATGTTGGTGATATATTATTTTACCAAAGGATCAAGAATGAGATTCTTTTTATTTTTAAATATATATTTTTTGGAATTTGTTCATCAATAGGAATTCAGTACAATAATGAATTTTTTTCCAAGATGTAGGATGTTTATTTCTATAGGCATGTCATTTCAAAAAATGGATTACATTTAGACCCTATGAATATCAATTTTGTGGTTATATGAGATGTTCCAATGAATGAATATTAGGGTTATGGAAACCTTAATATTGTTGGATATTAAAATGGTTGGAGTAAATATACTCTTATATATTTTTAAACCTTAACAATAATGACCAGTTTCGTTTAGAATTTTAGTAATAAAACAAGATATTTCCAAGGACACCTATACTTCACATACCTAAGTAAGATATAATTTATGGGGTCACTGGGATTTTTAAAATCATATCATAATATTTGTGTGGATTTATAATTGAGTGGATATATATTAAAGGGTGAACATTTTAATCCTCATGAATGAAAATTTTAATCTAGTGATTTTGAGTTGGAATTGTTGTAGTCTTAACTGAAGATTAATTGATTTTACATTATTTGGTTTATTTATTTTGGTTTCACTAACATAATTATTTTTCACAATATATTATTAAATTGGTAAATTATCCTTAATAAATGTAGATGGATTCATATCCTATTGGAGGTCAAATATATTGTATGAATGTGGAACTCATGGGATGAGGAATTCATAATGAATATTTTTGGTTAACCTGCTCGAGGAAAAGTGTCGAATGAGTAAAAATTGAAATATTTTATTTTATATTATATAAAATTTGGTAGTGGAATTTTTTCATAATAAAAAAAAATAATTTAGGATTCTTTTAGAAACTATAGGTGTCAGCGTTAGTAGATCTTGAGGTAGTGTTTTTTGGAGATAAAATTTTCTATATTTACACTCTTTATTAATGGATGTATGATGGGAATCATCACATATATTTTCAATTGAATGTTTCATTAAATTGGTTACATGTTATGTTGTAATAAATTTGTTTCTTATCATACATATAATTTTTCATCATGGTGTCTATAAATTGGAAAATGTTTTGAAATAGATATTTTCGATTCATAGTATGATGACAACAATTATATATTTGGTGTCTTAATTTTGTATTTTCAAAGAGTTAATGATGAACATCATGTACTATGTCATCAATTATAGTCTTTTTAAATCCATGTTTTTAAATTACAATATAAATAAATGTATTTCAGAAATTATTTACCCTATTATTTGGGAAGAGACAGTGATATATAATACGTTTTGGTGTATTTAATGATTTTTATTCACTGATTTCTAATCACATAATTGAGTATTGAAATTTTTTTTCAATTATTTATATTGAAGAATTATTATAACTTCATAGAGTTCCATGGACGTAAATATATAAACATAATCCTCATTTTAAATCAAATATTTATAAATTAGTATAGTATTTTTTCTACCCATTATTTTGCTTTCAAATAATATTATATCCTCATATGGATGGGACGAATGGAAAAAATATATATGTTAATCAACATATTGAATAATTGTGATATCAATTTTAGAGAACCATGGGTAAATAAGAATCCATTGAATGTGTTTTCTAATAAAAATATAAATCATTAAAACATCAACCTAGTTTATTTTAAGAAATTTTGTAGGTATTAATAAAGATTAAATTTGATCTGAAATATTGATTGAGAGATGAAAATTATTGGATTAACCTCAATTCATTTTATAATATAAAATATCATAATGATTCAATAATTGATGAAGCCTACTCATGAATAGAATACATTTTATGTATATCATTGGTGGAGAACCATAGAGTATGAGGTTTTTGTTAAAATTATTTGTAGGTTTTATATTATATTGTGGAATAGAAGATTATTATAGGTATATGAATTTTTCAATGGTTTATTGTATATTTTGATATATTGTAGTGGATTGTATTGGGGGTACTTAATTAAACCATCACCCGAGAGGGATAGTGTTTGTGAAATAAATCCACACATCATGGACATGGAAATACATTCTTGGTGAATCTCATAAAAATTAATGGTGTGAGATACATATTGAGGAAAATATGAAAATTATGGACTCATCTTTCTTGATTTAGAATGATCATGAAAATACATTTTTTGGGAATGTTTTCCCATTACTGTGAATTTTGTGTGGATGTGGTCTCTTTAAGGGTCATATTTAGGAGAAATAGATACACATATTTTGTTACAGACTTTATATTTCTGAACGTTTATTTTTTTGGGAATCGTTGTTTAGAATTCAATGGGATTATGTCATATTTTCTTGAATTTAAAGGTTGGTTATGGTTATGTAATTTAGATTATTTGTTCTTTTTTTTAGATAATCTCCAATGAATATTATGTTTTAGATTTTTTTTATTTTCTCATCATGATTTTTTTGTCCTTTTAGATTTTAATTGTCTTGGATGTTTAAAATTTAGAGGATAAAAAATTCATGATTTTCCAATTTGTGATATTCATGTTATATTTAGGGAAGGGGATATTTTATAGGTAAATTTTCTATGTTAATCTAATAATCATGTTCAATATGTAACCATGATGTGGCTATGCCTTCTTTATGTCATTGATTATGTGACATCGTTATTTTGGACGATTTTATTATGGTTAATGTTATAGATTATATGGTGAGATTAAATGATATACCATGTGTCAAGAGGTCTCAATATATATCATTCTTGGGTTATTATTATTGATTTTTGGTAACTGTTATTTATATTTTTATAGTTTTGAAATAAATTTATTTTTATTATAATATTAAAAAACATATAACATTAAATTTCATGTCATCATGGTTTCAAAAACATAATGGCTAAAAATAGTACACCATTGTTTCATTTCTCTGTTTTAATCATACTTTAAGAACACACCATATGAAATTTATAGTCATTTACTGGTTTTTAGAAAATTTATAATTTATTATGAAAATTATATTTTTTTTCATTAGTGTATGATCATTGTTTAAACATTGTTGATTAAAACAAAATTCATACAATTAGAATTTAGAGGGGTCAACACATGTCTAAATACCATATAAATAATCAAAAAATAATTTAATATAAAGGATCCTTCAATGAAATTTTAATATCATAACTACAAAAATTATATATATCGTTTCACTATAAATATCATTAATTAACAATAATCAAACTCATTATAATAATGATAAATAACAATAAATGAATTGATTGATTCATCCTAGGTTATCAATGTTATATGATAATATCTTATCTCGTGAAACTTTTTATATTCTATCTATTTTTCTATAGAGGAATATTAAAAATGGTTAAATTAAAAGTAAAAATGAATTTATTAAAAGGATGTTTTTTATAAAAATCATATTCTAACAATTTATTTATTATAGATTCATTCTTAATTTGAATCATTTTTTATCATTCGACAGTTCTCATAAAACTTTGATGAACGTAACATTTTACTATAATTAATAAAAATTTCCACATTAATAATTTTATATTTACTCATCCAAAACACAATAAATAATAATAACATAGAGATAATAAAATCATTAGATCTAGTAATATTTGGTGAAGTATGAGTATACTTTTATTATATAATGTATAAGACACCATAAACTATGCCGCCTTATTTTTTCATATACCATTATATAATTTATCCCCTCGCCAACTATGATATTATAAAATCCATCATGTAATAATTTTAGATTTAGAATATATTTCATAAAATTTCCCACTTATAATAATACCTTACAAGAATTTACATATATTACATATGTCACATCATATATAAAATCATTTTATAAAATGTCAAAAATCACAATTAAAATATCTTTTTAACGTCTATTTGGAATAGTTTGGTGTAACATCTCATGATTTTATAGTATGTTTCCATTTGAATAACTCAATAGCTTTCACTATTTGCAACATGGGGTTTTAGCACACCATGACAAATCAAACTATGCATTTTGAATAGTAACACCAAGTTTTTGAAATTTTATAAATTTTAATTTTCAAAATGGGCTTTGTTTTTGGGATTGGAATATTAAAAGTATCCTAAGGTGAATTTTTTGTATTTTTTCAAAAAACATTTAATTTTTGATGAATAGTGAAAAACATTGTGTTATTGTTTAATACAAAAATTTTAAATAAATAATTATTTATTTTATTTTTATTTATTTATTTTTTATATATACACATGGTACCTATATAAGTTCAATATAATTCATTGAAGTCATTTTATAATAAGATTAGATGTAGAAAATGTTATTGAAGTTTTTACCGTCTTTTACCCACATACTAAGAACATTTGAAAATTTGCATGATAATTAATTTTACCACTTATTTGAATTGAATTTTAATAATATGAGTGACATGATTGAAATCAATAAGTAATATGTAGTTCAATAAGATTAAAATTATTTTTTGTCAATAGTAACTTTTGACTTTTATTTACCACGATTAATTGTATATATGATACTTAAAGGTAACTACTGATATTATAATTACTGTAACGTGTGTCAAAATTCTGTTTGGTAAATGTATTCCAACAAAAATTAACATTATAAATAAAAAATGACCCTCTTGGTCCACTTGGATTAGATGAGGACATTTAATATTATTTAATTTAAAGAAGAGTCAAAAGTGTTTAATTAAATTTTTAATAACAAATCCATTTGTAATATAGGGTTTTACATAAAATTAGATTGAATATAAATATTAATTAGAAATAAAAAAATATTTCCTGCATAATCATATTTTATTTATAATTTTTAGACATTAATTAGTTAAATTTATTTATGACCCATTAATGATGCATTTATTACCTTATTAATAAAAGCTTAATATTATTAATATTATAAATATACAAATATGTGTAAACTAAGACTTCTAATGAATTCTACTAATTTTATTAGTTAATATGACTTGTTAGCGTTGATTAAATAAACTTTTTTTTGAAGTGATAATGTTGTTATTACCTTCACTAAAACAAAATACCAAATAGTGTCAAAATTGTCATAAATGAGCTTTTAAAAAAATACTATATTATTAATTGATATAATATAACTAAAAAAAGTATCATCCAAAGGAATTTGATAAGGCTAGATATATGAATAATTAACCACATGGGGTTCACTTGGTTTTTTATATTAAGTGTTTTAATAATTTATTATAATTATACAAGAATACATGGTTAAAGTTAAACTATTTAACTAAGGGTTAAATCTAAAAGATAAAGTTAATATGTTGACCCAATCCTATATAATACATATTATTAGAGAGTTTTTATATGTATACCTGCCTTATAATCTATATAACTTCTTTTGGAGCAATTATAAAGTGAATATGATTTTATAATAAAATAATATTTAATGCTTTTCCTAAAGTGACCCTCTCCTCTCTTATAAAAAGGCACTTCCCCTTCTATCATGATCTCAACTCCAAATCCATTTGGCTTAACCAAACCATGCTCAAATATCCTCCCAACTACCCCTACCTATAAATTATGGCCTTACATTGACCAGAAATCCATCCTATGGATCCCTTTTGATCAACTCAAAAGGATACACCCAATGAAGAGGTAATAATTTCATCACCATTTTCAAAGTTATTTTCTTCTTTAATGTCCTCTTTCTTTGTTGTTTCCACACCAAAATAATTAATCAAGTACCTTTTACATTTGACGATTTTATTATTAATATGGTACAACCATATTCATTATAATATCCATCCTATTAATGGCAAAGTCTCCATACGTGTGTACGTACGACTTGCCGTCTCCATGTCGTGGTGTAGTTTGTTATTCAACACATCATTATTTAGATGGGTATAATAATGAGTAGAACTAATTTGAATAAAAAATACAACATGTTAAGGATTTTTTATATTGATATTACATCAAATTAAATACAATTTCATCATCAATAGAATGATATTTTTTCTTGTGCATACCTACGGTTTACCGTCTCCACGAAGATGATGAAATTCATTCCACATCATAACCTTTCAAGAATAACCAAAATTTTATGATTAAAAATAATTTTTAATAGCATAATATCATTTTTGATATGAATCAAATACATCTTATCCATAAAAAAATGGATTATGTAACCAAACATATAAAGGAAAACAAATTAGTTAACACCCGAAACAATGATACTACGGAAATATTATTAACAATGAAATATTAGAACATAATACATGATATAATATTTATGTATGTGGTTCTTGAATAATATAATAACAATAATCTAAAGATTATAAAGCACGTTAACATACCCTCGATCATGCAAAATTACAAGGTAAGGGTTAATTCTCCAATCTCTTCATTATCTAAGGTTGTTTATACCTGAGTATCTACTGGGACCTATTTATCATCCACATTCGTATTACATAAAAATGTATTTCAAAAAAATTTAACAATTTCCTAGAATATGGCTTAAAGTCATTTAAACTATTTTTTGACTTTTTATTTAATTTTAATAAATAATACTTCTGTCATTTTACAAACAATGTCCTTTACGAACTTTTCAACAAAATTATAGAATTAATGTTTTTTAACTTATACAGTATGTGTGGATATTTTCCGCCATTATAACATCTTCAAAGAAACCACTTCATGATTATAATAATATTTTCAAAAATAATTATTTCTTTTATAATTATGTGACTTTTAAATGATTTCAATATATAAGAATATATTTCTCTAAAATAGTTTTGATTTCATATATGTCAACATCATTTGGTATACTTTACACTTGTTTGATGTTGATTTATTATTATACAATCTTCTATATTGTATTGAATATATTGTGATATGTTTAACAGTGGATGTGTTATTTTTATACCATTCATTGTTTATGGTTACAATATTAACATTTCATATGATAGTTTTAATATGAATGTTTATGTTTTGTTTCAAACTTTTCACATGAGATATGAATTAGACTTAGTAAAGATCGGTGGAGCCCATTGTAGCTCCTCAATGAATCTGTAAGTCTCATGAGTCAAACTTGAGACTTGGAGTAAGGGATTGACAAAATCTTATATGTAGTCTTGGCATGAGGCCTTGACCATGCAGTTATGATGTCTAACATTATGTATTCCATCATTTTGAATTTGGATATTGATATTACATGTGATTATTAAACAAGTAGAATGTCAAGTTGAATAAGTAAATGGCATTATTTGATTTATCTTTTCCATATTATGCTGTTTTTAAATTTTAAAAGGCTTACGATTTATTCTTATAAATTTCATTAAATGTTTATGCTTATTTATAAATATTTTTGTTATATTGTTATCCATACTGAGCATCTGATCTCACCCCATTATTATGATTTATTTTTCCCATGATGTGAATAAGTGTATTATGCTTAACCTAAAAGAATAGGCTAAGGTATATAATATTTATTAAGTGGAACAAAATGTATTATTTTAATTTCATGATGTAATGTGAATCTTATATATGTATCTATTACTTCCAAGGAAAAAAACTAATTAGTCCTTTGGGACATGATTCCTTGTATCGAGCCAATGTTGTGTAATAATTCACTGACTCGATGTAACTAGGGTCAGGGCATTATAGTTGGTATTAGAGGATGTCTAGTACAAACCTTGGACACTAGATTTAGAAAACCTTTCATTATAGAACATTAACCTAAGATTGAATTTGAGGATTACTATAGAAGAAAATATTCTTGTTTTTGTAATATAGATATTTTTTGAGTTTTCCAAGGAAATAAATCATTTTCTTGATATGAGATAGTAGAGGAACCTCTAGAACAGATGTACTTAGGAGTGGAAACTCAAACAAATAGTTTTGGGCATAACTTAGGGTATCCTGTTATATGACTACAGGCCTTGATACACTCTTGGTTACTACACTCATAGAGAATATGCTTATGAGATTGTACATTTTATTTACAAAACATTATGAATGATTTATGAGTACATACGTCCTCAAAGAAAAAAATTTTTTTGATTGTGGAATATATCCATAAACTGTTCAATTTATGTTATATGTTTAAAAAGTGTGGAATTATGTACTTCAATTCATAATCTAATCTATTGTATTTTATTGTTTAGAAATGGTTTCTAGTGGAAAGAATGGTAACCATATAGTTGCACGTAATCCATGGAGTGATTTCCCTCATACTCAAGATAATTATAATGGCGCTAGTGATTTAATTGGTGCAGATCATCTTATCACCATACTGGGACAAATCAATTAGGTAATGAATGATAACACTACCTGTATGGAGCACCCAGATCCACATCACGGAGGATCAATGTTAGAACTCTTCATGATGAAACTACAACCAGAATTAAATAAGACTACTAATCCATTTGTAGATGAGCAATAGATATGTTCTATAGATATAATATTTCATGCTTTTGGGAGTAGCAAAAGGGAAAAAGTTATCATGGAAGATTATCACCTCATAGGAGATGCAGATCATTAGTGTTCATTAATTAAAAAAAACTAAGGAATATGAAGAAGTATCAAATTTAAAATAGAATTATTTTAAAGGTATTTTCCTAGAAAAAACATTCGTTGTGACCATCAAACATATATAGAAAGACAATATCTGAGTCGGAGGAAAATAGAGGATGAGAATGTCCTAAAGTATGAGGCTGACCTTACAAGGTTATCAACGTATGTAACATATTATATACATAACCCAATGATTAAGATTTATTGATTATTCAATGGGTTAAAACCATTTCCCCATTGAGTATTTTTCTCAAAATCCTTCTCATCATATGAACATATAGTATCATGTGCTATGAATACATAAAATTAGTTTTCTATGTCTTATGAATTTAAATAAAGGGAAGAGGGGAAGAAATCGGTTGAAAAATATTGAAATGGAAATAAGGGGAATAAGGGAAAAGATAAATATCCATCCTACGGTAAATGTGTAAAAAGAACCCCGGTACTTCCCTAAAGGTAATGGAAGTCTATTACAGGTGTGGTGATAAAGGCCACTATGTTTGTGATTGAAAGGGAAATGAATATGTTTTCAATGTTGAATCCTTCATTTAGAGATAAATGGGGAATTATGAAAATGAAATTATTATGGAGAAATGAAACAAACCTCCGAAAAGGACAAGGGAGAAAGGCCAAGCTTATGAGATCACTATTTATGAGGATGATTATTTGAATTACGTGGTGGTAGGTAATTTAAGGGGTTCCCCATATTTTTCCAATGCATTATTTTATTCTAGATCATCACATTGTTTCATATCATTACAGTTTGCTAAAAAACTAGATATTTCTTAAATTATTTAACAAGAAAGTTTTTAGTCAAAACTCTGAAGGGAAGTATCATTTCAACAATGATTTGTGAATCTTTCCCCATTAGGCATGTAAATGTTCTTTATATGCTGATCTCATCAACATACCCATTATTTAAATTGATATAATCATTGGTATGGATTGTATTTCGGGCCATGATGCGAAAATTTATTGTAAGAAGAAGGAGGTTATAGTATTCAATGGTGATAAGGAGTACCTTATCATTAGAGAGAAAATTTCACCACATGATTCTTATCTATATCCACCCCTTGTAGATATACTAAATATTATTGTTGTGGAGGATTTGAATGAATAATCTATGGGTGATGAAATAAATGTTCAAATAGAGGACGTACCTATTTTTTAAGATTATGTTGATGTGTTTCCAGAGGATTTACATGGACATCTTCTAGAATGAGAAATTGAGTATTTCATTGAAATAATTCTTTTTTCAAGTCAAGTATCGAAGACCCCTAATAGAATGGACACTTTGTAATTAGTGAAACAAAAAAAACTATATTAATTGAGTAATAAGGGATTTATTCACCCTAGTGTATCTCGTTGGGGATACCCAATCTTATTTATCAAGAATAAAGATGGATCTATGAGATTGTGCATTTACTATGGGATGATTCATGCTATAAAAACAATGAAAAATTATCCTCCACCTCGCAATGATTATTTATTCGATCAACTTCATAGAGCTCAATATTTTTCAAATATTGACCTTCGACCAGGATGTCATCAGTTGTGTGTGAAGAAGGAAGGAATTTCGAAGACAATGTTTGGTACCGGGTATAGGCTTTACGACTTTACAGTAATGCATTTTTGGAATGACTAATGCACCCTCTATATTCATGGATCAAGTGAATAGATTTTTAATGGAATATCTTGATTAATTTGTATTCTTATTTTATGATGATATCTTAGTATACACAAAAAGCTACAAATATCATGAAAATCACTTAAACACAATTCTAAAAACCCTCATAAGAAATGAATTATTTTGGGAGTTTAGAAACTATGAATTCTAGATTTAGGAAATTTCATTTCATGTAAATATAGTCTCGAAATATGGAATCTTTGTTGATCTTTAAAAGAAAAGACAAATACACGAATGGCCAGCACCGATGTGTATAATGGATTAATGCGGTTTTATTGGTTCAGTGGGTTATTATCGGCATTTCATAATGAATATTTTTTTATTGGAAAACCCATTAACCAAGATCAAATATAAAGGGGTTAAACTTTTCTAGACAAAAGAGTGTGAATAATGTTTTGAATAACTGAAGAGAATATTAGTTAGTGCTCTTGTCTTAACTCTACCATCAGGGAATGATGGGTTTGTTATTTATAGTGATGCTTTAACCAAAGGAATTTCTTATGTCCTTATGCAGAATGATAGTGTTATTTCTTATGCAACATGAAAACTAAAAATTCAAAAAAACAACTATCCTAATCTTGATTTTGAGTTATAAGCTATAATATTTTATTTGATGATATAGATATACTATCTCTATAATGAAAATTGTGAGATATTTACAGATCACAAGAGTTTGAAGTATATTTTGTCACAAAATGATCTCAACATGAGGTAAATCTAATGGCTTGATGTACGCGAGGATTATGATTTCACAATAAACTACCACATGGAGAAGGAAAATAAGGTGGAATATGCTTTGATAAAAAATAATCATGGAGTTATTAACAAGAAGAGAGTTGAAAGGGATCTGATTTCCATGGATCTAATAATGATGGATATGGGAATAATCATAGGAGGTTAACCAACAATAATCTATCAAATGGACTCCAAAACATATTTTTAATAATGGATAAAAAGATCTCAAATTGAAGATGATGTTTTTCAAAAAAAAATTATAGTTGTGAATAAGGGGAGATTGATCGACATCATATATTAATAAGAGATTTTCAAATTTGGGAAGAGACTTTGTGTTCTAGATATACCAGATCTAAAAAGGGAATTATTGGTTGATTATCATAGATCCAATTTCTTTATAAACCCCAATAGCACTAATATGTATAAGGATTTGACGGATCATTTTTTACAAGACAAATTGAATAGAGTTATTGTTGATTGTTTGTCAAGATAATTGGGTTTTCATAATGATAAAGGTATAAGACAACATCCTAGAAAAGTCATGCACCCTCTTCCCATAACTGAGTGGAAATGTGATGATATTAAAAAGGAATTTTTCATTGGAATACCAAATACTCCTAGATGAAATGATGCAATATGTGTCATTTTTTATCATCTTACCAAGCCATCACATTTTTTGTCTATAAGAAAATATTTACCACATGAATGATTAGAAAGACTATATATAAATGTAGTTGTAAGACATCATGGAGTACACTTATCGATTGTTTCCGACCGTGATCCCGGTATTACGTCATGATTCTCTAATTGTCTTCAGAAGGCCCAAGACACTAAACTTCACTGGAGAACTGACTACCACCCTCAAACTGATGGACAAGTACAACATACTATTCAAACATTATAAGACATTAGGTGATCTTCCACACATTACTTTCAAGGTACATGGGATCAATATTTACCTCTCGTAGAATATTCTTATAACAATAGATTACATTAAAGTATTTAGATAGCACTACGTGAAGCATTATATGAAAAAATATGTCACAAAGTAACTTGTTGTGATTATGTTAGTGATAGAAAACGCATAGGCTCAAAACCTGTTGAGGAAAAAATGGAAAATGTGAAGGTTATACAAACCCACATCAAAGGAGCTCAAAGTAAACAAATGAGAAATGCTGATATTGAAGGAATGATTTATAATTTCAAATAGGAGATCATGTTTTCTTTAATTTATTTCCATGGAAGGGTGTTATACGATTTGGTATGATGGGAAAAGTATGTCCCTAGTAAATCAGAACTTTTGAAGTCCTAAACCGAATTGAAGTTGTATCTTATCATTTGGAAATTTCCCCAAGTCTCTCCAAAGTTCATGATTTTTTCCACGTATCATTGTTATGAAAATACATGTCTAACCTAACTAATTTACTCACCTATGATTAAATAGAACTGGAAGCCGACATGTCCTATTTCGAAGAGATTATCAAAATTCTTGATACCAGAGAACAAGTGTTGAGAAACCGAACGAATCCTCTGGTGAATGTTCTATGGAGAAACCGTAAGATGGAATATGTAATGACATGAATCGGGAGACCCTCCATTGGTTCCCTGTACCCGATTCTCAACCGGACCTCAAGCGCATTTCCCAAAATGATAGAGGTTGCCGACTAGTAGTGAGGGCCTTGGTAAGTTATTGGGGAAACTATTCCATCATTTAGTAAGGTATACAAAGAAAATAAGCTAATAGTAAATGGTAGAAGCAGTAAACAAAACTCAAAAGCTGAATCCCAACAGCGGAAGAAATGAATATATAGTAATGATGATGATGATGAAGTAGGTACAAGTATCTAAGGAAAACCGCAAACACAACAACGTGCTGAAATACAACTGAACAAAAAGTAATAAAGCAACAACAACTCTAGTAGCATCACAAACCTATGCTTGGTCACTTTCTCCCCGGCTCCAAAAAATAATGTACTGAAAGTCAAAGGGCTCTTTCCCTTATCTATACCTACAACAACAAAATCAACTTGGTCCCAAAAGCATGGGCCAAACAGTGTGTGAGATACAATCCCAGTAGGCAATTGCCCAACGATATGTTCCTAACATTCAATGAATACAACGAAAGTAAAAGTACAGGAACCAGTAAACAAAAAAGCACATAGTAGTTACAATCCACAACTCTAGCATATAATGTACACAAGGAAACAACCAACAACAACTAGAAAACAGGTATCCCTCTGGGTAGCTCTCACAGCCTAACCCCTATGGTTCAACAGAAAAGTACTAGCAACCCTCTAGGAGGCACACATAGTCTCACCCCTCTGGTTCAGCTAAGAGTAGACTCTCTGAGGAAGCAGTCACTATCAATTCACCCTATAGTATTATAGCATGCTAAAGGATCTCTGGGAAAGCAGTCAACGTCTCATTCCCCCTATGGCCCGCGTCGAGGAACTATTGACTCTCTGAGGAACCACTCATTGTCAATTCCCCCTATGGTCACGCATTGTATTAAAAGACACTCTGGATAAGCCCGTACGTCCATTCTCTCTATGGTCTACTACACTGGGTTTTGATAGTCCTTTGTGAAAATAACATGCTCAGCTCACGCGCAACGTCCAAGTAAACCTCAAGAACAATTTGGTTATCATTTAAAGGCCCTACAAGATGACAATGCAACAGTCCCACTATCCTACAACTAGGCATGGAAACTGGACAACACCAAAAAAGAAAAACAAGCATTGTAAGAATCCATAGTACACAAAAACTACTCTATTCTCTAGTTGAAACACTACTATAGCAATCAATCAAACATGAAATCATTCTTGTGAAAAATAGGAAAATGAAGAATTCTAGTTCAAGGGAATTGGCGCAATTGCACAAAATATTCAATGACATTCTACAAAAATTCTCAAACCACCTACCTTGATCCTAGGTTATCGATATACGTGAACGAAGATGATAGATTCCCTTTAGGATGTCGTAGATCTGAGAAAACATCTGAAACACATAAACCACGATAACTTGAAAAAGCAAAAGAATTGGAAAACAAGGATCAAGAAGAAAAAAGAACTAACTGCTGCAATTCCAACACAATCGACCGTGCTCAAATCGGAGAACGGACGGAGAGGCAGGTGCTCATTGAAGATTCGCAGATCCTCGACGATCTCAGATGAACGATACCTAGAAGAAGATGCTTCTATGTGTCAGGCACGACACCAGTTCACATAATGAAAAAAAACCAAAGTACACGGCTTGTAATTTTAGAGTACATGACCTGTACTAGGTTTCTCCGTACTCCGCCAAAATCAGCCTCCACGTCACCCCTACACACCATGTGTGTGGCTCGGACACGGCCAGCAAATGGATTCGAGCGATAAAAGAGTACACGACATGTACTCAAAAAGTACACAATGAGTACTTTAAAATTTTCCAGAAACATCATTTTACATAAAAAATTACGAAAAATGAATGGAATAACTTAAACGATGATATGAGTTCTCACAAACTTCCCCCCCTTAGAGATATTCATCCCCGAATTTCCCTATAGAGGCATAGAAAAATAAACCCTGAACAACTCTGACCAATGTGATCGTACATTGGCCTCCCTCTCCCAGGTCCTGTCTTGTACTTTCCCTTGAATCCATAACACCCGTACAAAATGGAGAGACTACCCATAGAGAACCTTTGTACTGCGATCGATAATCTGGATAGGATGATCCTCAAATGATTCATCTTCTTCGAGCTCAACCTCCTCATCGTGAAAGACATGAGACGGGTCTGAAAAGTAATGTCGGAGCTGGGAGACAAGGAAGACGTCATTCATGGCCCAGTACCTCTGGGGAAGCTATAACCAATAGGCGATTGGCCCAACTCTTTCCAAAACCTCAAACGGCCCGACGTACTACGGTGAAAGATTACCCTATCTCTGAATCCTCTTGTGTCCCAACCTCGGTGTGACATAGAGGAAAACCTGATCCCCGACCTCAAACTCTAGAGGTCGTCTCCGCTGATCATCTTACGACTTTTACCGAGACTGTGCTGTAGCCATCCTCTTCCGAATCAGCTCTATCTGCTCTGAGGTTTCCTAAACAAGACGTGGTCCTAACAAAGATGCCTCTCCTACCTCCAACCAGCATAAGGGTGATCCGAATGGCCTACCATAAAAATACTTGTAAGAAACCCTCTAAATAGTCGCATGAAAACTATTGTTGTAGGAAAACACCACCAGAGGGATATGCTTCTCCCAAGAACCGCCATAGTCTAGATTGCATGATCTGATCATATCCTCTAGCACCTGGATCATACGCTCAGACTGGCCATATGTCTTGGGATGGTATGCTATACACAAAAGTACCTGTGAATCCAATGCCCTCTGAAGTCACTGCAGAACTGAGAGGTGAAACCTGCATCCCTGTCTGAAACAATAGAGTGTGGAACTCCATGCAGACGTACAATCTCTCTGAGGTAAATTCATCCCAGATCATCGACACTAAAGGTCTCCTTGATCATTAAGAAGTGAGAAACCATTGTAATCATGTCGATGACAACCCCAAAAACATCGTTCCCCCGAGGTGACTTCGGAAACCCGGTCACGAAGTCCATCGCAACATCATTCCACTTCCACTCCAGAATGGGTAACTTCTGTAAAATCCCTGCTGGTCGCTGATGCTCTGCCTTCACCTGAAGACAAGTAGAACATCTCATGACGCAACCAGAAACATCTCCATTCATACCTAGCCACCAATACAAGAGATGAAGATCCCAATACATTTTGGTGATTTCAGGATGAACTGCCCAAACTAAGGAATGAAAATCCCGCATCAGCTCCTCGTATATTTCTGATGCAACCCATACGCGTACTTGGATACACAAGATCTCATCCTAGCCCATTGTCCATATAGTAATAGAGTCCTCTCCTAACACACTCTCCTGTAGGACTAAGCCTTCTATGTATGATAGTTGCCTCATCCATAATCGATCAAAAAGTGAAGAGGTAACAGCTACAGAAGATAGGTATGTGTGTCCCTGTCTTTCCTGCACCTCCAGATGCATCTCAGATAACAAAGCCATCAGCTTCCACTAACTGATAGCCTCCTTAAATACCTGAATAAGAGTTCTCCTACTCAACTCATATGCCACTACATTTCCCTTTCCCAGTGTATAGGCTTGATCAAAATAAAAAGACTGAAGACACTCGACCCACCTGCGTTGCCTCAGATTCAGATCATGCTGAGTGAATATATACTTGAGAATCTTATGGTTGATGAAGACCACAAAGTGCTCTCCCAGAAGATAGTGTCTCCAATAGTGTCAGGTATGAACAACGGCTGGAAACTCAAGGTTGTGAATTCGGAAGTTCCTCTCATGTGGCCTCAACTGCTGAGACCCGTACGCAACGACTCAATCTCCCTGTATAAGCACAACGCCTAGTCCTATACCTACATCATCATAATAGAAAGTGTAAATCATTCCTGGATCTGGAAAGAATAGTATCGATGTTGATGTTAATCTTCCCTTCAGCTCTTAAAAGGCTGACTCACAAGAATCTGACCATAAGAACTTCACCCCCTTCTTCGTCAGTCATGTCAAGGGTGCACCTAGGCGTGAGAAGTCCCGAATAAAGCGTCTGTAGTATCCAGCCAGCCCTAGGAAACTTCATACCTCAAAAACGTTCATCGTATGCTCCCAAGAAACTACAGATCTCACTTTCTCTGGGTCCACAGATACTCTTGCCTCTGAGATGACGTGACCCAAAAAGTGAATCTGATCCATCAAGAAGTGGCACTTCGAGAGTTTAGCATGAAGTCGATGCTCTCTCCGTGTACTCAAAACAATCTCAAGATGGGTAGCATGGTCGTGTATATTCAGATAGTACACTAAGACCACGACGATGAAATACAAGTAAGGATGGAACACATTGTTCATTAGTCCCATGAAAACTGCAGGTGCGTTTGTGAGACCGAACGACATGACTGTATACTCGTATAGACCATACTTCCTCTTGAAGGCTGTCAGAGGTATATCTAATGGTCTAATGCACAACTGATGATAATCGGACCTCAAGTCAATCTCCGAGAACACCAGGGATCCCCGAAGGTGATCAAAGAGGTTATCGATCCTCGGCAAGGGATATCGGTTCTTGACCGTGAACTGGTTCAGCTTCCGATAATCCACTCAAAGCCTAAAGGTATCATTTACCATTTTCGAAAACAGGAGAGGCAAACCCCAAGGAGAAGTACTAGGTTGGATGAAACCATTTTCCTGCAACTCCTCCATCTACTTCGTGAGCTCCTACAACTCATGTGTAGCTATCCTATAAGGTGGAATGGACACCAGTGCTGCTACTGGAACAAGCTCAACAGAAAAGACTACCTCACGCTCTAGAGGCAAACCCAAAATGTCCTATTGAATGACATCTTTGAAACGATCCACCACTGGAGGAATGTCCAAATGCGAAGTCCCCTGATCATCCAGATAAAGACTATCAATTTGGGTGGTCACCCTTCTTAGCCCATGATGCTCGAGTCCTGCTCGACTCACCTGTACATCCCATTCGCCTCTGTGAAGAAATGATTCACCCAATAGAGAAACAAAACTCACTTTGCGGTGATTAATGTCGACGACTACCTGGAAGGGAACCAACCAATCCATCCTTATGATGAAATTATATCCTGTCATCTCTAGGCCATAGATATCCCATAAGAAAAGATACCATGCAACCTAGAGAGGAAACTCTGTACACTGGAATAAACTTGATGTCCATGTCCCCAATGTTGTGTCTAGTGTCAACGAGTCATAAGAAGAAAATATACAGAGCCCATGACTTTCCACAATAGCAAAAGAGATAAAGCTAGGCATTGCACCAGTATTGAAAAGAGCTGGAGATAAAACTGAGGCTACTAAAATCATACCACGAACTGTAGAAGGTTCGGGATCCTGCTCCTGATAGGTCTGCTCCACGGCGAAAGACTGGCCTCCACTGCGGCCCTACGCCCCTAGCCGACCACTCTGAGCTAATCCACCTTGCTGGAGCTGAGGGAGTGGTGGTTGACTGCCACGACCTTGGCCTCCACCTCAGGCCGAATGGTCGAAAGGACTCCAGTTCCCTGACTGGTGAGAAACAGGTGGTGCTTCTCCTGAATGAGGAGTCATGGAAGAACCCTGGTCACCAACAGCTGGTGAGAAAACCTAGCAGAAACACTGAAGGTGACCCATCTTGTCACATGATCTGCACTCTATGGGGTATATCTGGCACTATGGCCTCGTGTGCCCTGACCGACAACACAGGTAGCATATCACCTGGCTGCCTGATGATGCATCCCGCTTCCTCGGATCACCGTGCATAGACTCCCTACAACGCTTCTTGATATCATCTGGAGGAAAACTAGATCTGGAAGCAGAAACGCCCTAGCTCGCAGCTCCAGAGTCCCTCAGATTGCGCTCCACAATCAGTGCCAGGTTGACGATGGAAGTGATGGAAGTCAACTAGAAGATACTCACCTCTGAGCGGATCTCCCTCCTGAGACCGTCCTCGAACTTCCTTGCTATGAACACCCCACTCCAATTCTGGAGGGGTGTGAACCACTGCATCTTTGTGAAACGAGAGGAATAATCCATAAAAGAAAGTGTACCCTTCTCTAAGATCATGAACTCTCGGGCACAGTCGGCCCTCAGGGTCTCTCCGTAGAAGTAGTCGAAGAACACGTGTTAGAACTCATCCCATGCCATAACCTACTGATGACCCTCCTGTGAGATCATGTCTCACCACTTCATGGTGGCGTCTCAGATCATGTAGGTAGTGATCTTTACTCGCCTCTCTGCAGGTGTCTCCAAATGCTCAAATATAGTCATCATGGCCTCCAGTCATGACTCTACAGCCTGGGGTCCTCCTTCCCAGAGAACATGTGAGGATACTGCTGCTAAAAAACCCATGTCATGTTTTCCATAGTCATGGCAGGAGGTGGTGCTCCCTGAATGGTCTGCATCATCCAAATAAAACCTTCCCTGAACTGCACAACAACACCAACAACTGGTATGAAAGTCAGTGCTAAGGCTGGCCCGACTGGAGGATCAGCATGAAGTCCCTGATCAGTAATATCTGGCGTCTAATCACTGTGTGACGACAGACATACAACCGGAGGATGTCTCGGAGGCATAACTCTGAAAGATTAAAAGCACATATTAGATCATAATTAACAAAGATAGAAAACACTAGAGTAAAAAATGTGAACAGGGGAAGGAAAAAATGTAAGTTTACAAAACACGACTACACGGCGTGTATAAAAACTATATGACGTGTCTTCTTAAGCCACTAACATGGGCATGCACCCCTTCCCTATAGTTCATGTAACACCTCAAACTACACAGAGTGTTGACCCAAAACACGGCGTGTACTTGAAAAAAATTCTCCTGCACGAGTCTCTTTACACAGCTAACCCACATGGTCCGACTTAACCCTAGACTACATGGTGTGTTTTGAACAAACACGACGTGTACTAGACAAGGCTTTGGCCGCCTGTGTTGTTAAATACACGGAAGACTACACAACTATACCTTACACGACGTGTTCCGAACAAACACAGTGTGTATAAGTGAAGGTGACACTATCCCGTGTTGTCTGCGACACGGTCGGGTACCTGAACAAGACTACATAGCGTGTTCAGAAAACCACACAGAGTGTCTAAGAGAAGGTGACACTGACCCATGTTGTTCATGACACGACCGGGTACCTGGACATGACTACATGGCATGTTCCTTTATAACATGACCTGTTCTACTGTAGCTTCCCCGACTCGTGTTATTAGTGACACAGCGGGGTACACGGCTCCAAACTACACGGTGTGTAACTACCGTACACGGCGTGTTCCTGAAGTTATTTATACATCAGTGTGTCCCTGCTCACACGATCAATGACACTGTCTGAAAACTATACGACGTGTAGTCAAAAATTACACGATATATATTCCTGGTTTTTCTGGTCAGTATCTTAGAAACTGTACAGAATCCCAGAAAACACAGAAAACAAGGCAAGGAGGAACCAATTTCTGATTCAGGAGGGCCCAAAACACCTCATGAATCAAAATTTGGTGTTCATTTAAACATGGCGGGAAACAAACAATCCTTTAACAAGGAAGCCGAGACTCTATCATGAATGTATCACAACAACATGAATAATCTACACAAATTCTACCACAACAACATGTAATCGCTAATGCACCATAGATGGAATGGCAAGAATGCATGGCATTTGATTTATACAAGTTCCTATATGATGCATTAGATGGAATACCCGCATCTCATCGGGTTGCGATAGAAAAAGAACCGTAATAGTCAAGGAAATAACAACACAAAGAATATAAATCACTCTAGGTAAAATCATACCAACTGTAAAATCTCAAAACCAACAAAATGAAATTAACGAGGTAGTATGGATTTTCCATGTACACGGGTTAGCTACTCCCGAGAACAACATAATACCAAGTACCAAAACTTTTCTATCCCTGGAGACAAACTCCAAACAGTAAAGCCAGAGAAAAGAACCCCCACTGATACCACATTGTAATGACCCAAATCTGGAGCCCCTCCACTGGTGCCCCGTACCTGGTTTGCCACATGAATGCAAGCACATTTCCGGAAATTCCAGAGTATAGGTAGTAGCCGCGAGGGCCTTGGTATGTTATTGGGGAACTATTCCCTCATTTGGTAAGGTATAAAAAGAAAACAAACTAAAAATAAATGGAAGAAGAAGTAAAAAATAAACAACAATTGAAACCGTATAGCAGAAGAATTGAATATATATTAGTGATGATGATGATGCAATAGGTACAAGTATCTAAGACAAAAAAAACACAACAACATGCTGAAATAAAACTAAAAAAAATATTAAAGCAATGGAAACTCCAGCAGCATCGCAAGCCTAAGCTTGGTCCCTTTCTCTCCAGCTCCAAACAAACAAGTTTAGGAAGTCGAAGGGCGCTTTCCTTTATCTCTATATGCAACTAAAAAAATCTTTTTGGGCCCAAAATCATGGCCCAAACTGGGTGTGAGATACAATCCCTATAGGCAATCACCCAAAGATCTATGCCTAACAGTCAATGAATACAAGGCAAGTAAAAGTGCGGGAAGCAGTAAACAGAAAAGCACACATCATCTACAATCCATAACTCTAGCATATAAAGTATAGAAGTAAACAACCAAAAACAAGTAAAATACAGTTAACCCTCTGGGTAGATCTCATATCTTAACCCCTATGGTTCAACCTATAAGTACTAGAAACCTTCTAGTAGACACACACAGTCTCACCCCACTGGTTCAGCTAAGAGTAGAATCTCTAAGGAAGCACTCATCGTCAATTCCCCCCCCCCATAGTCTTGTATCATGCTAAAGGATCTTTGTGGAAGCACTCAATGTATCATTTCCACTTTGGCCCGTGTCGAGGAACTATAAACTCTTTGAGGAAGCACCCATCGTCAATTCCCCTTGTGTTCTCACATCGCAGTAAAAGAAACTATGGAGAATCTCGTACGTCCATTCTTCCTATGGTCTACTACACTAGGCTCTCAAAGTCCGTTGTGAAAATAGCATGCTCAGCGCACGTGCAACGTCCAAGTAAACCTCAAGAACTACTTGGATATCATTCAAAGGCCCAACAGCATAAAAAAGCAATAGTCCCACTATCCTACAACTAGGCATGGAAACTGAAAAACACCAAACAAGAAAAACAAGCATGGAAAGAATCCAGAGTACAAAAAAAATACTCTACTAACAAGGTAAACCTCTAAAATATAAATCAAGCAAGAAGGAAAAAAATCCAGGTAAAAATAGTAAAACGCACAATTCCCATTCAAGGGAATTGGAGAAATTGCACAAAATATTCAAAGACATTCCATAGAAATGCATAAACCACCTTCCTTGATCCTAGGATATTGATATACGTGAACAGCGACGACAGAATCTCCTTAGGATGTCATAGATTCGAGAAATTATCTGAAACACATAAAAACGATAAGTTTCCAACATTGTGTATTTATATTTTTCAACCCATAAAATGAATTTCTCCCTCACGAACATTGACATTCGAAAAAAACTAAGGATTATTCTTACTTATTATAATAATATTTTTCCAACTAGCTTCCTTATACTAGTGGTATTTCCATAGAAATTTAACCATGTGATTAATATGGATTCCTAAACCATTTATTTTATGATTCATAATCAACACATTTTGTTTAACATATTAATGTTCATTCACTAGTAGTATGAATTTTTAGTTCAATTCATGTGATGGATCAGGTATGAACATCCTTGGGAGAGATACACAGATCACATAATGAACATGGGTGATTATCGATTGAAGAACCATGTGACAAGAAATGGTCTCATATGTTAAATAATTTTAAAGGGAATTATATTACTTGTAATTGGTTTCCCATTATTTCTTCTATAAAGAGATTCATAGAAACACCATCAAACCAAATTCGATTTCTTGATTGATTGACGATTATTTGAATAATATTTCTCTCTTATTTTTGATTTCCATAAATGTTATTTAATTTTATGAACCTTCTATTCATTTTCATATGCTACATAAGGTCCAAAAAACATTTTTTTAAAGTTCATTCCAAGATGTTGAAATTCTATAATTCAATATATATAAGTAATCATAATAATTCAAATGATTGATTGAGTGAAATACAATTTGATATGATTGTTCAAAAAGTTTATGGTCTTGATCCCCACCACCTTTGAAATAAATAGTACATGATAATAACACATCCTATATTATTTTAATTGTCCTCCCAAACTTACCATCTTCCTTATGATGATACATTATAATAAGGCTAAACAATATATCTAGATCATTCTAGAGAAAACTCTATGAAATTGAGTTTATCATTGGATCCCAATATGATACAATTGAATGTGGAAAAATATTGTATGCTTCCAAATTTATAATGTATATTATACAAGGGGATTCATGGATTAATATATTCTAATATCAAAAAATTGTTTTGAATTACTAAGGTGATTGACTACAACCCATAATTACCTCAACATCAAGGATTTGATATACCAAAAAAGTTACAGGTACCATAATCATATGTCAACAATATGTAATTTCATCCTCATTTAATTATCATTTATTTTAATTAATATAAAAAAAGGATGCATTAGAAGAAATGTCTCTTAAAATATCAAAATTATTGATAAAACTCATATCACATGAAACCTAAAAAAACATTATCAATAAATTTTTTCTTATGATCAACCAGTAAGTGATAAACCAATGATTTTATCCATAAAACTTAATCTAATCATAAATAGAGACATATACACTTACAAAATATGATTAATCCTTTAGTCCTTATATGATTTCATATCTTATAAAAAAATACATCAAAAAATATTTGTCTACCATATATTGATAGAATATAAAATGTGATATATCTAGTCTATAATACATGTACAGGTATATAATCAATGCATAAATTAACATAAAATTTCACTAATGTATGTCCAATAAAATTTTCATTTGCCTATTTCATATAAAATCAATCATGAAATTATAAATTAACGAGGAGAGTATAAAGATCTTGAATTTTCATGATTCAATTCATAAATTGTTATTTCTTAATCTTTTCCTTCATCCTTCTTGATTAGAGGTGTATGTGGATTTTCCCTCACATTGGACCTTAGATTCTGGAATTGATTAGAATAATTTAAAAAATTAGTTCTATTAAAACACTACAGTTTTTGAGGATCAGTCTCTTGATCACTCCCTCACTGTTGATCTCATTGATTGGACTATTGAAATCATGTATGAACTCTTTTTATTGATATCCATGATTGCACACATGTAACACCCTCTTTTTCATCTTAGGCATAAACCTGAGTAATTCATCCTACATTACTAGAATGTAAGTGGCTGAAATATCATTACATAATGTGATTTATATTATATCCCATTACTATAAATATTACTTTTATTTTCAAAATCATATGAGTGATTAGAATCACTAATTTAAATTTCTACCCGCAATAAAATAAAACCATCCTTCATAACTATTAATGTCTCTTATGTCCAATAACATGTAATGAATTTCTCTTAATCTACTATGAATCAATCAATTTTTTAGGAAAATTTTTTAAACAAAAAGAGAAACATAAATTTATCGTAACATTAATATCATAAGTAATCATAAAATCACCATCCCACTATTTTAGATTGAGATATTTCTTCTCCATAATTATTCACAGAATATGATAGAAAGAAATTATAAAATTTATTTTTTTAATCTCATCATATTCCATGGATTTAATTAACTCCCATTAACTCATATTCTCATAATGGATCCATAATTTATCTATTTATCCTTCCAATGATAGATATCCCAAAAAATTCAAGATAAGAATATTATAGAATAGAAAATATATTTTTAGTGGTATGGATCCATTTCTCATACACTAGTAGATTAGTAGAGCCACTAAAAAATGGGCGTTATTGCATCATGATGGACTCAATAAGATGTTTATCCCCCCAATTATCTTTTTTAAATTCAAAATGATTCATAACATGGGATTTTTGGGTGAGAGTGGAAATGAGGTTTTATATTCCATATCTAAAAAGAATTTGTTTCTTTATAAGAAAATTTGTTCATTGTCCTTTTAGTTCCACATTAACATTATTCATTTTGGTCCCACCCATTGACCCAAAAATGAAATCCTTTTATGATAAACACTTCTCGATGTGGAAATTAAATAATCTTGAAAAATAATTAGAGAATATCTAAATCACGACACATTTTTTTTATAAATGTAAATTTATATTTATCCTAGGTCATTTAGATTCACCAGATATATAAAAAATTCTTGATAATTTTTAAGGAATTTTTTAATTTATAAAATAATATCACCCAAGAGTTTCAAACCATATGTGAAAGAGTGCTCATTTTCTTTCACCATGTGATTATCAAGTCTAGATGAATGGAACATTTTCATTGTATTTACCACTATGGGGAATTATTAGGGAGCCATATCCACATGTAGTATCCAAAAAAAGATTTAAATTCATGGAAACCATCCACTATATCATTTTTGAAACTGACATGAAATTTTTCAATAATATGACTCACCCATAGAATAATCCACCAATATATCTATATGTATATCCTTATTAATATCCCTAGCGATTTCAGTGGTTTCTTCTAATCCAATTTTCCAAAGGATGTCTAGTACATGTTTTGATACAAACTATATGAACCAAATCATCCCATAAATTAATACTAAATCTAAATAGATGAATATTCATTATATAATAAAAACATAAATTCCATAATTCTGTAGTTGTTGTTTATCTGGAGAAATGGACTCATAAACTACTTATCCATATCTAAGCTATTTCATCTCCAACTATTTTATTTAAAAATTGTATCCTTTACAGACATGAAATATTTAATATATTTCATAATTACATTTTGAAAGGAAACATAAGAATGAGTGATCTCTGATTTTTAGTAAGATTAAATAATGGAGAAATAAAAATATCATGATTATAAGGTTATGATTACATGATAATAATATTTTAAAACCATACACTCCATATCATAAATCATTAAATAGATTCATGTATGAAATCATTTTTTCCCAAGGAAATGAATTAAAATGGAATAAAAAAACATTGATTTTTATTACATATCATTAGAACATGACACAAATTCATGGAATACATATAATGATAAAAAATAATAGTTCATTGGAACTAACCAAGGCATTCATAACATGTAAGGCTTGGCCTAAAACATATTTAACTATTTCAAACATCAGATATCCTCTTGTATACCTTTATTTATGATTAGGGTAACCTCTTTTGTAAAATATTTTAGGCTTCAGATTACCTCCCATGTACCATATTTCATTTTTAGTAGAACCTATTTTATACCCTCTTTTTATCATGAAATTACCTCATATGTAATGTTTTAGATCACATAACAGTATTCATTAAACAATTCATTGGGGGGGGATAATGTTCCCTCCAACCACAGAATAAAAATCATATGTATGTGTTATATATGATCGAAAATTATTCATCATATTAGAGGACATAAAAAGAAATTGGTTTCAGAAACATTTCATCACAACATTACCTGTATAAAATAAATAGGATTCATAAGAATTCAGTCATACCATAAAATAATAACTCATTGAAAATTAGTAGGTTTGATAATAATTTTATCATGTAATATCCCATGGAAGATAAAAACATCATTATTATATTTTCATTATATACATAAACAATCTCGATAATTAATAATAATTGAATCCATGGATGATATCTCCATGAAATCATAATAACCATAAAAATATATCATATTATATGTAAAAAGGTTTTGAAATGTCACTTGGAACATTTATTGGGGAAGATAAACATTCATTAAAAAAATAATAAATCCATATTATAAAATATTTTGATAATATTTTTTAATTAAAAAAAATTCATATCTTATAATGAATTCTTAATACATAATGTAAAAAATTAATACGCAAATATAATTTTCCCAATTTAAAGAATATTTAAATAAATTAAAACATTTTATTATTCATTTTAATTGAATATAAAACTCAAAAATATATAATAAGATTAAAAACACTAATATTTAATGATAGGAAAAAATTAAATATATGTTACACATGTTAAAACAATGATTCTATTCAAATTTTCTATTAAATCCAAACGGGTCTTGTTTTGAAAATGACATAAAGAATCATTATATAACATATTTATAATGTTATAATAGTTTTTAAATATCATTTAAAATATAATATGACCATTAAAATATTTTAGAAATCAATTTATGGAAACATAGACATCGGAGTAAAAGGGTTTTTGACAGAATAGTTAAAGAACAATGGTTTCCATTAAAAACAATATTTTAAAATATTGAGTGTATAATAAGAGTAAAATGAAAGGAAAACATGTATTCATAACAAATAACCATAGTAGGATAAATCACACGTGTTTCCTGATAGATTTATTTTATTATTTCGTCATTTGAAAAACAACCATTGAAAATCGTGTTGAATGATGATATTATGTCATAAAATTGTTACAACAATGGTATCATTAAATAGCAATACCCATGAAAGAATAAAATATTATAAAGCTCAATATTACATTATAATAAATAATGAGATGATATTATATGTCAATGGTTCTTTATTTATACCTCCTAAAATAATATATGTCAATAACAAACCATATGTATCAAAGAAAGAACATTGAGAAAAAAATCACATACCTATTTGGATACATTTGAACCGAAAACACCATGAAAAGTATAAAAGAAAATTGATATGTAAATACCAATAAAGATAATAATTGTAAATATATAATTCATTCGTAGGAGTAATATACATTATATATATGACTCATATGGTGAATATGTAATGTATATCATGGATATAAAATTGAGAGGAAACCCCCATTTTTTATGTCTCCGAATATTTTTTACACATTAAAACCACATGAATAATATATATATATTTATTATATATCCAATATATTGACATAATTATATATATCATTATGTATATGATTTAATTATGACCTTTTATTTCCTATTTATTAATATCTCCTTATCAATTTCATGATTCAGGTAATAAATGCTCTATTTTTTTGTGTACTCTCTTATTATGGAATATTTAGTCCAATTACGTTGATTATGGTTCGATAATCTCCTAAATTTCACCAATTATATAAATAATATATATATCAAATTTATATGTATTATATTTATTCCACAAAATTAAAGCATTCTAAGTGAAATAAACTATTCATATAGATGTTAGATCATACATACACATGAATAATATATCAATTTTCTAGAATTATTGAATGAAATAATGGAAAACAATATATTGACATTTTAGAATAATGTAAATAAAATATATATCATATATGATAATTTAATCATGAACTAAGTAACTTTTATTTTAAGGTTATGTGAACAACAATTACATCTATTTTAATGGTCGTAGTACACAGTACTCATGAACGATTTAATAATATTCCCATAGAATAGAAAGTAAGAATTCATTTGTAATATAATTATGTTTGAATAAAATTATTTTCATAAATATTTTATATAAAAAATAATTCATGTATTATACTCAAATGTGAGAGGTGGTTATGGAAAATGAATAACATATATTTATGAGGCAATAGTCTTCCGTACACATGAATGATGATTAAAAAATCTATTGATGTAAGAGGATATGTAAAAAATTAATTAAATTAACTATAAAAAATTCAATTATATGTAATATACAGAATTAATTATTTTTAAATGGGATTATAATAATTTTAAAATGTGGAAGATGAAATTAAATTAAACACTTTTTTATGTATATGATCTTTTCTTCATAAAAATTAATTTTGTTTTCTCCAAAATCCATAATAGGTTTGATTTATGAAAAAAATAATGACTTATATAAATCTAGGAAGGATTTATTGAAGTGAATTGTTTAGTTATTAGTTGAACCAATTGGTATTGTTAGTGTCAATATGAGAGGACATATGGTTTCCAATTATAATTGAGGTTAGTGCACAACATGTGTGTTTTTTAAGGGAACACGTATCCCAAATTGTATCCCCACTAACAAACATCCATAATTACCCATTATAGAAACTATAATATATAATTTAAAAATATTTCCATAAAATGATTGTTGTACATGTTTAGGTTCATTTTAAACCCTTTACTATTTAGTTTAACCCCAAAAAATAAATTCTTATGCTAACTGTGGAAAATATTTATATACTATTTTTACTATTAATTATGGTAAAACCATGCATTGAACATATTATATAATATAAATTATTATGAAAAAACAAATATCTATTTTTTAATTCAATTCACATAATTGTAATATATTTTATTAAATTAATCTTAGATACTAGATTAGAACGTGGGATTTCATTTATAAAATGTTCAAATTTACAACATGTTTCTATTATAAAATTCCATATCAAAATGATTCCAATAATGTAAATAAGAATATTTAATATATAATTGAACTAATTTAGATTTTTAAAATAAATTAATATAGAAAATAACCCAAAAATTATTTATCCCCCAATGAAAATTTCCATAAAATCTAGTATATGTCAATATATATCAAAACATTATTCTTTTTAGAACAATCGTAAAAATTTATTCTATGAAAATTATCGAATTATGATTTCAAAATTGAAATTTTTTTAATCAAATTATTTTTATATAACTAACTAAAAATATTTCTTTTATTTTTCAAAACAAAAAAATTAAATAATATTATTAAGAAAATGTTATTTTTAAATCATATAATGACATTACTGAAAAGTTAGTACTTTATTTATCAATATGTTTTATTTTCATATAAACATTATATTTATTATTGAAAAACAAAATTTTTCTACTCATATCATTATTCTTAATAGGTATGTTATAACAGTCATGTTTTTTTTAAAAAAATTAATAAGATATATTCGCTTTTTAAAACACAGTGTCATGAGTTACTGTAAGAGACCATATATTTCATACATAAATATTACTTCAATATAGATGATTATTCATTAGACATCATAACAAATCCACTTATAGACTGTATAGGTTTAATGTTTTTATAATCTTGGAAACAGAATAAAACTGGTTCAAAAAACAACTATATTGTCTCCCACACATTCCTACATATGTTGAACCCTTTTTGAAAAGTATTTCATAATACACGTCATCATATCTAAGGAAATATAAACATAAGAAGGGGTGAGAACATATGATCAATAAGGGAGATATCAATTATTTCATATTTAAATTAAATATGAACATTAACATAATTTTTGAAAATATATTCTTACATATCAATGATCATAATATCATGTCATGAGATAATTCATAGATTTTATCCAAATAACATATTATTATGGATCATAACATAATACATGAAATGTGTGGCATAAACATAAGCATAGTGAATTATTTTTATATTATTCTAGGGTCATTCTAAGACCATCATTATGAAAAAATATCCAATAGTGAAGTGGGTACACTCCTCTTTACATCCATGTATTACTGAACCAAGATCATTTCCCATTCCATCCCTGTATTACTAAACTGAGATCATTTATCTTTCCCACTCTATAGTATGGAATTGAGATCATATCTCATTGTATCACTATATGTCTCCTGATATAAAAATCATTAAAAAATAAACTATATGGAGGTATATTTTCCACAATAACATAAAAAACACATATGTGGGCCAAAAATATTTAATTCATTCATTATATAATAACATGAAAATATATATGAGTTTTTCCAATTATCATTCCATAATAACATAACCCATGTAAAATAATTAGGTTTCATAAATATCATTCAATCATAAACATAAAATCAATATATAACTAATAGGGATAGTATCCTTCAAGAATATACTTTTTTTAAATATAATTAACCAAAATGAATATTATTATATATATGATAATTAATATTTAGAGATCACATGAAAATAATTCTAGAGGTAAATGTCCATTCTACCATGATAATGTTTTAATATATTAAAATTTCTTGAAATTATAAGGGAAAACATTTCATTTAAAATAACCATACAATAATTTATGGGAAGAATCAAGGAAATGGTGAATAAGGAACTCATAAAAATATGTCCAGGACATATAATTAAAAAATATATTCTTGTACATTTACTGAAAAATAGAACAAAACCACAATTGGAAAACAATAAAATGATTTATTTAAAATCATTTAGAAACAATTAACACAGGGGTAATTTTTTTTCAATTTTATAATAATATTTAAAAATTTTGGAAATATTTTTTATGATACATGTAAAAGTAATATAAATATACCCATGTCAATAATTATATATAAAAAATCTTGGATAGTAATGAAATTGTGAAATTAACCCATAGAAGAGGTATAATTTCCATTGTATGTATCTAAAAAAACCTATATAATTAATAAAATATTTCCATTAAATGGTTAGAAACCCATATTTATATTTATTATATCATATATGGTTATCTTATCACCCTTTTGTTAATAAAATTTAATTATTACTCTTCTTTTGGGCATTAATTACTACATTTTACTATGAATATTTTGTCATATAAATATAGGTTCTTTCACATAAGATAATGTTAATTAATTTAAATAATTATATTATGGTATTATATGACATATTTATTCAATATATAATTATATATAATCACTATTTAACGATAATTATGCATAATAAATCCTATCGCGTCATAGATATAGTAGGCCATACATATGCACGAGTACTGATACCATTCCATTAATTATGAAATGGAAATGAATTTTATGGGGTATTATTTTTTTAAATAATAAGTATAATGTAATTATTATAATATATATTTATTATTTCAATAATTACACCCATATATGTTAAGTGGTGATGAAAAAAATATTACCACACGGTGTGGTGATAGTATGTCATACATATGAATGTGTGATACCTTTGTTTTTTATATGACGGGTAAAATATAGAGTTTTATTGTCACACAATCATCATAAAATCTCATTATATATTACATATATTATTTATTACATTATAATTGGAACAACACATGATGAGGATGTAGAAGAATAATGAATCAAGGTGTTGGTGAATGATATTACCTATTCATCAGTGAGATCCATAATATCTCATATTAGGGAAAATATAGTTGGTCTTTATATAATACCCTCACATCTATAATGTCACAGGTGTTTCTCTTAACGGAAATGGATAGGATATAGATATTTTTTAAGGATCAGTGTTATGTGAATATATGAGTGAAATAATGTTGTTTTATAATTGATGTGAGGAGAAAATATGAATAATCTAACTATATTAATATAAAATTAATTAAATCTATGTCCAAATAACTCCAAAAGGACTTTTATTGGTATCTAAGATTATATAATATTTTAACATCATCAACCAATATATTTTTCACAACTATTAGTTATTTTTTAAAAACTTACCATTTTCAATAACCCTTAGTTAACCTATTTTTTTTTACCCCAAATATCCTAAAATTATTATTTTTGTTATACATTGATTACCTCCATTAAAGGGAGAGGGGAACCCTTTCAAAACCCATATGAATAGTGGATTACATGACCTGATGTTATTAAACTAATTCAATGTAGACATGACTACGTAGAAATTCCCTACCCCATCATCTAGATAATAAATTCAGTGTCCCACCTTGGCATTTCTTGTTCAGATAGAAACACCAATTTATAGATGCATAGGCCTAGGCATAATATAAATTTCAATACCCTATCATTCTTAATATCCGGATTTCTTTGTTCAGGTGAAATTTCAAAGTATGAGTCCTCATATTTAGTAGGACCTTTGGTATTTTTGGATTCATCTACACATCATCTAAATGAGTTGGCCCAAATTCCATGATATTTCCCAACGACCTTAAGGTAAACCGAAGGGCATAAGTACTCTAGGCTCAATCCGAGGGCATGAAGGTGAATATTTCCACCAGCTAATGTTTGAAACATTGACTGCCACAATACTTGCTATAATAATAGCTACATCATCCATGAATTATTCATCCTCCCACATTCAAACCTGGGTCTTGTGGATCCACTGGAAGTGTCATCACTAACCAGGATAATGTTTATAAGCCTATTTTATTTTTAACTAATGTAAAATACGTTTCATTTTAAAATGGTTTTATTTTATTACATATGTGGTGTAAAATAGGAAATACATTCAAAATTTATTATATATTATATCCTGATATAATTATTTTTTATTTTTAATGATATTTAATAATTTTTAAATAATTAAATTTCTCATTATTTTGAAATAATATCATTACTATCAATTTTATCATTATACATTTTATGGATATTTAAAAACATTAAGATTTAATGTTAACATAGAAAAAATATTTTATTATATCACAATTTGTTCAAGGAAATGTATAATATTCACTGATCATTTTAATTATCTAAATAAAATAATTAATACATCAAAATAGTGTAAATATTTAATATACCTATTTAATTAATAAAATTTTACTCTAAAATACCATGAATATGAAAATGTGATTTATTTTACTAGAAAATTTATAGTCTAATTTATCTTTTTTACAAACCTGAATAAAAAATGAAATATTTATTAAACATATGATTATGACATCTTTTAATTTTCATTAAATGAAATAAAATAAATATAAATCACTCATCCAAGTGGTTTCCAACATATATAATTTCATATCATTGATTAATTTGGTAGAAAAAAAGTCCAAAAATGAAATTTGGGCAAGTGTTAAGGAACATTTACAATATTTATAATAATATTTTCCACTATAAATACAATATTTATCTTTTACTATTTTAATAAAAATTATAAATGTAACTATTCAAAATTTCCAAAAATAATAAAACATTTCAAATAACTTGGACCCACTTATTTCAAATATATAATCCATATTCCGAAATTCTAAACATAAAATTTTGATAATTTATTTAAGATTAATCTCATTGACGGAACGATAAAATGGTATTTAAAATTGAAAATGTTCAAAACATTGAAATGTTATTATATCCCAATACAATGTGAAATTTATTCAAAAGAAATATTTTGTAGTAAATGATAAAAACATTTTATAATTATACTTAAAAAAATTATTTATTAATTTTATCAATATAAATTATTTAGATGAAAATGTTGTTATCAATTAAAAGTAATATGTTATTACTATTCATCAAAACATGAAACAGGTCACAAAAATTTCAGATATTAAACCAATGTAAATATTTATATACTTATTTATCAAAATAACTTTATTATGTAATATAAAATCTTTGAAATTTTCAATATATTGATTTAAAATGGGTTTCCCATTAAAATACGGCAAAAGTTCCCCTTTGAAAAATATATGTTTTATACATAAATTTTTCCTTCTTTTATCTTATGCCTATAAAATCTATTGGATTAATATAATTTATTTTAATCTAATATATAAAAAATATCTATTTCGTTAATAAAAATGACAAATTTTTATCTTTTTAATTTATAAAGACAAGATGACATTGGGATAATGATAAAAGTATTTTTTATTATAATCAATTGGCATATATTTGAATTTTAATTAATTAAAAACCAATTAAATCATATTATATTTGTGTAAATTATGTTTTTTCAGAAGTTATATTCAAATATTTATAATATATTATTTAAGGATATGTTATATTGGATATTTTATTCTAATATAATCAAACATTTTTATTTATGTACATGGTTGTGTGCAATTCAGGTCAGTGAATAATTAAAAATATTTTAAAAGAAATATTTATTAAAATATATGGGCCTGACATTATACCTACTTGAATGAATAAATCCTAGAGAATTTGGCACATGGATACAAATAGATGAGGATACTACTTCCTCATCATAGACTCATGTTCCCACATAACTTTCTAAAATTTGGGGTTCCACTATAAAACTCTAACGAAGAGATTGGTCTTGATTCATTGAAAATTTGCATTGAGATATATAATCTCTATAAGTTGTTCTTATTAATAAATATCTATCTCCAGTAGTATGAATTCTATGATTATTTCATGTGAATGATTTGATATTTAGTTTCTTAGGAAAGAATAATGGACGACATCACGAACCTGAGAGACATTCGGTGGAAGCTCTAATCGATATGCTATCCTCCCAACACGTTTCAGAATTCCTAAAGGACCTATATAACATGGTCATAACTCATCCTTCATAAAAATTATCATTAAAATCTTATAGGGATATATTTTTTTAAACTACTATTTTTTCTTGTTCAAACACTAGGTCTGTTAATCGATTTTCAGCATTACTATTTTGTTGATGATGAGCTTCTCTTTTTTTGGTTTAAGAGATATAAACTTATATATGATTTCCCCAATAAAATTTGGTTTCAAAATAATTATTTTACAAAAATAATATCAAAATTGTGGGTTTTTTCACTTCATTTCTTAGTTGTATTTATAACAATCCATCTAAATACAAGTGTGAAAGCAATTTTAATAAAAAAATGCTAAAAACTTTAAGTGTTGATCCCAACCATATTTTAAATCCATAGAAAAAAATCTAAAAAATTACTCAGGAATTTATTTTTACACTTAGACAAACCCTCCATTTTAGGATGATAAGTAGTGAAGAAACATAACACTGTATACTATTCCTTGGGAAGACATCCATAGAACATTGAGTTAAGCCTCAGATCCTGATTAGATAAAATGAAAAGTGGTAGTCCAAGAAATATTACCACATCCATCATATATATATCATAGAAAGATAATAAAAATTGAAATCACCACTAATATGAATGAAGTGTGATGTCTTCATATTATTATAAACTACAAACAATATATAATTATGGACATTTTGATGTTTTTGGAAGTCTGATGGCAATGTCCATGGTGATTTTTCCCATTTTCAATCTGGTATAGGTAATGGTTATAAAATCCCCTTAGAATTTTGTCTCCCTGCCTTCACTTCCTGACAATCCATGAACCAAGAAACATATTCTGAAATATCTCTCTTCATGTCATCCCCCCATTAATACTCATTCATGAATTCATACATCCTTATACATCCTTGATGAATAGAAATTGACGAACTAAGAGCCCCATCTAACTTCTCCTCTAATTATTATAGGGGTAATAAAAATGATTCATAATCCAAATTATTCAATCTAATTGAAAGTTGAAATCAAAAACATTTTTTACATTTTTTGTATCACCATATCATTCATACCTGACTCATTAATATTAACTTATATATATTTTTGAACATTCAATAAAAAATATATTTCCCCTTTATTTAAAATTAATATACCCATCCTTTCTAAATCCATAAATATTTTTTCTTTTATGATCCACGTCATTAATTTTCTTGGATAGTCTTGTCGACTCAAATCATATTACAAATTTCTTGTTTTGAATGGCTGTAATATATTGTGCAATCATAATCATTAATCAATTCCAACCATATTCATTATCACATTATCTGCTACTTTTCAGTGATAAAGTACTTTAATCATTTAGAAGTAGTATATATATCACACATTTCTCTAGATAGAAAATAACACTACATTTTTAAAGCGCTGATTACCAATGATAAGTCCAAATAATTATTTGGGTAATTTTTCTCATGGATTATCAATTTTCATGAGGAATTAGACAACAACATATCATTTTTTGTAAGAACACATCCTAACCCATTCTTAGGTGCATCACAATGGATCAAAAAAATATATTCACTATAAGGTAGTGTGAGAATATGTTCATAGACTAACCTTCATTTCATCTCCTTAATATTCTATATTCATCCCTCAATCCATATGAATTTCACTCCTTTGTTAGTCAATCTTGACGAATGGACTTGATAATAGTGAAAAATATTTCACAAAACGTCGATAATATCCTTCCAAAACAAGAACACATCGAATCTCTATTACCATTTTTAGTCAAATACAATGTTAAATAAAATCCATGTTTTATATATCCAGTGATTTCATCTATCTTGAGATTATGTGACCCAAAAATTACACTTTTTAAATCCATAATTCACAGGATGAAAATATTCTGTAAAGAATCTTTTTTCATATATACATTAGTAAAATCCACAATTGATCGGCCTATTTAACCATGTTCTTCTAATATACAATAATACCATCTATATATACTACTAGAAACTGATATAGATAGTCCTTATGGACTATATTGATTAAATACATTATGATAGTGGGGGAATTATTAATACCAAAGAGCGTCAAAATAAACCCATCTTGTCAATACTATGTATGGAACATCATCTTGGGTATATCCTCCTTCTTGTCCAATAATTGATGATATCAAAAATGAAGAAAAATCTCAAAGTAGTGTTTCTCTATTTGTAGATAGATTATTAATTCATCAATAAGTGGGGGGGTATATTTTTTCTCAACAGTGAAATTTTTATGTTATTGATAATGATTGAATAGTTTCATTGAACTGTTATTATTCTAAATAACCAGAATAGGGGGACCCTAAGGTGATGAAATATATAATATGAACACATTATAAATATGTTTTTTAAATTTCTTCATTAATAAAAGAAACTCAATAGGGGTCTATTCTATATGGAGTCTTTGAAATAGTTATATAACCCATTATGAGTTTTATTTAACACTCAACATCATGATTTCGTGGATGACCGTAAAATTCATCCATAACGTGAATAAAATATATCATAAAATAGTTTTATCCTATTTGGTGAGGTTCTATACAACCATATGAGATAGAAAATTTTCATTTATAGGAATCAAAACACATAATATAGAAGAAATATCCACCATATGTTCTTATTCCACCTAGCATAGGTCTATGATAATATATTCACATGGAATTGGAAATGTGACCTCCTTTCCATGGAAATTGATATGATCTACACAATGAGATAGTGAATCCATGAAAATAATGACTTTTAATTCCAATAATAGAATTACAAAAATATTTTTTGGAACTAAATTACCATAAATATCAACCGTTGAAGAAATATAAACTCATTGTGTGATTTTGTGCCACTATTATTTTTAATGAAAACTCAATGTCTAATTGTTTAGGTAAATTAGATATACCCATATAATATTAATAACAAATAAATGAGTGGATTTGTCCAGAATCAAAAAAATAATTTATTATTTTAGATTGGAGGATAATTTCGCCCATAACAACATAATCATCATACTCAACATCACAAACAGTGACCACATTTGATTTTATATGGGCGTTTTTCATAATATACTGATGACGCCAACCACCCATGACAACCACTAGATTGGGGAATTGATTTTCATAATGAATCATTTCATTTCACATGGAGACATGAAGTATGGGAGGTGTATTCTTTGTAACCCTTTCTCTATTCACATAATAAGTTATATTTTTCCAATTACATATACAATCAATTTCAAGATGGACTTATTTCCCACACTTATACCATTTACTAGTCCTTTTATGAACAATTACACAATGTTTCATTACACACATTGTGAATAGATGAAATGATATCATTTTTTCAGTATGTTATTTGCATTTTCCCTGAAATTCCATTTTTCTCTTCATGACAAACCCATAAGACTGATAGGTAAATCCAATATTATTCCCAACCATGATTGAAAATTGAATTATTTTCTTCATTTTTATTGATGTCGCGTATTTCAGTTGACTTTCAAAGACTTTTTTATGCCATTGAATCACTGATCAACTTTACTCTAAGGTTAATATACATTTCATGAAGTCTACTTTGCATGTCGGGTAAAATGTTCATCATAGATACCAAAATATTTATCATCCTTTTTCTTATGCTCATAGAACTCCATATTCATTTTTTGGTTTAATAATACAAATGAAGTACTTATTTAGTAATATTTTCTTGAACTAATTCCTTTCTAGGGATTAATTTTTTTTAATTTCTCATTGTATTCCATAGGACATTCCTCTAATGGTAATCATTACCATTCAATAGAAAGAAATCCTAGATGAGTTTTTCATGATCTGAATATTAGAAAACTGAATATATATTTTTATGTGACTTATAAATTATTTAAAAAATATTGGATTACAGTACCCACTGAAAGAAGGTGGATGCATCCTCAAGATGGACTTAATAGAATAGTGTTCCCCATTTTCTCTTTTGGATGTCATCTATGATTTATAGATTTAGAATGTTTTGTAAGGATAATAAAACAATTTTTTATTCTAGATCCCATGACATTTGGATTATTAAAAGTAAGATAAATTTATTTTTCATCGCATTTTGCATTAAAACGGTTCTTTCAGGGACATCCACTGATAAAATCCTAGAATCATAGTGTGAACAAAAATAACCAAAATGTGAAAATAACATAATTTTGAAAATTGAATTATAAAATTTAGATTCATGACACATATAGTTTTATCCTCAATTACTTCTGATCATTACCAAAACACTAGGTTCATAACCTATATGAATTATTATCCATAACAATCTTACTTTGGTCTTAATATCGTAGTTTCTAAAGGTTAACTATTCCTTTGCTTTGATACCAACTATAACCGTCCATACATTTCACAAATCAATATTACTTATAAATAGATGAATATTCATTACACAACACAACAACACAACACCAGGAACATATGGGTTTAGAGCCATTGAAAACTGGGGGTTATAAAAAACAAGATCATAAACCATATAAACCATATCCCACTAATTCCTTCATATATATATATAACACATTTTGACACATCCTACATAATTCCCATCTTTATGTCATGGGTAAAATAAGCATATGAAAATGTGAGATCATATTATTAGTATGAGAGATGTCAATAATAACACAATAAAAAGTCATAAAAACACAAACATAAATGTTTTAAATTATATCCTGTATATAAATGAATGTGATATTATGTGATGGTATAAATCATATATGTTCACCATATAACAATATTCCATGAGAGAAAATCATAAGACATGAAATTTATGATGTACACATAAGAATATATAATCATTTACATATTAATCAAGAAGAATTTCCAAGACCATAATAGTGGATAATGTCCATTAATGAACTAGGTTCACTCCCCGTTCCACACCAATATTACTAAACTGATATCATTTCATGTTCTAGACCTATATTACATAACCATGATCATTTTCCATTCAAACTCTGCCTATCATGTTATATATAAATCAATAAAAAATGAATTATAGGGAGATATAGGACACAATAATCACATATTAAAAACCATACATATGTGTGCCTAAAAAGAAATATTCATTCATCATAACAAGGACATGAAAAATAAATAGGTTTCATAAACATCGTTCTATCAAAACATAACCCATGGAAAACCAATTAGCTTCATAAATATCATATAATCATAAATAGATATAAACCATAATACAAATAGTGATTGTATACTCGAAAAATATACAAATTAACTTATACCAAACATCAATTAATGTAAACATATATGGAAATTATTGGAGAGAACACTTGAAAATAATTCTAGAGCGAAATATACATTGTTCATTGAAAACATTTTCATTTGTTAGAATGATGTGAAATTTTAAAAGAAAAAGTTTTATTTGATAATAATCATTTAAAATTCTAAGGGATGAATCTATATATTAAGGAATAAACAAATCAGGAAAATAGGTTTACATCGTAAAAGCTAAAAATCATTTTTCACATACTTTTGAGGAAATGTAAAAAAAGTACATATTTAAGAAAATTAAAAAAATATTCTTATGATACCATATTATAAAATTTCACCATGTTTTAAAATAAAAATAAAATTTTAATATAATAAATAAATTATTATAATTTTTTTAAGAATAATGGACAATAAAGAGAAATATAACCCAGTAAATACATATATATAGACATTATCAAATATATATCTGATTTTTAAAATAACTCCAACCATTGGTATGATTTATTTTATCCATATATTTTTTTTGTATAATTATTTTTTAAATTTTATTAAATTTTTAAAAACCATAATTATATTTAGTATTTAATTTATGATTATATTACCACCATTTTTAAGATACATTTCATTATTACTCTTCTTTCAAGTGTTAACTGCTTCATTTTCTAATGAATGTTTTGTCGTATAAGTCCTAGTTCATGTGCATAGTATATAGTTGATTCATTTATCTAATGATTTATGTTAATTAGATATCAAATATATTTAGTATTTAAATTTAAATCACAATTATGTAATTGTTATCAAATATAATTAATCACATCACATCGTGGTGATGATAAGCCATACATGTGCACAGACGATTATAAAATTACCATAATTATGAAATGGTATGGAAGCTGATGATGTATTGAATTTTTTTACTTATAAATATGAAATTATAATTATCATATATATCAATTATTTCTCTCATTAAACCCATCCATGTAATGTTTTATTTAAAAATAGATTACATAATGGCATGGATATTGTAATTCATATTGTTGCATGCATGATACATTCATTTTTCAATGGATTGATAAAATATGGAATTTGGATGTCTAATAATCATAATAAAATCTCAGAATATAATTTATAATATATTTATTCCATTATAATTGTGAAAAATGATGAAGAATTAGAATAATAAATAATCATCAACGAGTCAATGAATGAGACTACATATTCTTCTATTAGCTCCAATTAGATCTCCTCTAAGGGAATCATAAGATGGTATTTTGACAATATAAACTACTCTATAATGTGACTAAGGATGTCCATAAGGTAAATATAAAGGTTATATTTGAGCTACATGCTTGATGGATATGTGAATAAGTGATGAGGTACCATTTTATTGTCGATGTGATGGAATCTTTTGAAAATTTTAACAATATTGATCTATAATAAAATAAATATCCATCCAAAAAGCTCAAAAATTACATTAAATAAAAGATAATATGAGATATTGTTTTAATAGCATCATACAATAGACTGTTGTCAGGTAATGGTATTTTTTAGACCTTATCATTATTATTTACCCTTGGTCAACATATTTTAATTTTAATTAAATGAATTAATTTTTCAATATTACAAGATATTAAATATTACTTAAGTGGTATCAATTATACCATAAATGAATCATTTATAATATATTATTACAATTTTTAACAATTTTTTATTTTTAAAATTATTTAATGTTTTGTAAATAATTTAATAACATATTATTTGGATATAATATCGAAAGAGTCAATTTATACAATACCCATTTCTTGTATTTTTTTCTAAATATCAATATAACATGTAAACATAGACTAATATGATTTTATAAATCCCAAAGAGGTCATGGTGATCCATAAATTTTGTTTATAAAATCTATTATCTAAAAATTAAATTTATTTTACTATTTTTAATTACATTTATTAGATATTTCCATTAATAAAATAATTACAACATTCGGTTGTGTAATTATTGAATATACATATTTCATAATAGAAAATATAAAACGCAATTCCATTTTGAATATAAATAATATACATTTAAAAATAATATTTATAATTGAATTTATATGCTGTAAAAACTAGTATTTCAAATTATATTGTTATTAAATATATATTTATGACATCTTTATCTTTTCTATAAATAAATTATATTAAATTTAATTCTTCTAATACATGTGGCTCCAAAAATGATATAATTTCACCCCATGGATAATTTTGGTATAAACACACACATCCAATGAAATTGGGTTATTTTTCATAATAATTTTATAATATTTATAATGTTATTTTTACCCTTAATTAATTGTTTTACCTTTTACCATGATAATAAACATTACAAATTTTTTTATTCATAATGCATAGAAATGAAATAAATCGTTTTATAGAATTTAGATCCACTAATTTCAAATATTGAATCAAATTTTAATAACTCAAAAAACATGTGTTTCATTAATTAGTATAATATTAATCTCATTGATGGAATAAGAAAACATATTTTAAAACTGAAAAAATGGACAACATTCAATTGTTATTATATCACATTTCAATTTTACCATTATTCCAATGAACAACATCGGAATAAATTTTAAGAATCATAACATATTACACTTTAAGACAAATTTATTATATAGTTTTTTCACAATACGTTTTTGATTAAAAAGATGTTTTCAATTAAAATGGATTATTTTATTAAAAATCATGAAAACAAGTAAATTATCAGAAAATACATACAATTAAACAAAAATAAATTATTATATGATTATTTCAGAGAAAAAATTTTTATATAAAAAACATTAAAATTTTGATTAGTTGGTTATAAAATGGTTTTTCCATTAAAAGGCGTTTTGATTACTTTTCTGAACAAATATATTTTTTCTGCATAAAATAAGGATTTTTATTATATTATATCTATAAAATATATTGGATGAATATAAAAAAATTATCAAATATATAACATATATATTTAATTATTATCATCCAGCAATTATTAAAATTCAAATTATTTAGAAAATATTACTTTTTGATAATAATTTTTTTATTTCAATAAATTGTTATATATTATATTTTTTAATTAATTAGTAACCATTGAATTAAATATATAAATTTGTAAAATATATATTATTATAATATAACGATTACTATTCATAAACACTAATTTGACAACAATGATATAATAGTTGTTTTTTATAATAGATTATCATTGTTTCTTTTAAACTCATGGCTGCGTGTAGTGAATGATATTGAAGAAATAAAAATATTTAAAGATAAATAATTTTAAAAAATTAGGTGTTATGCATTAATAAAAACTAAACTCTATATTTTGTTTGTCTCATGATAGACTCATTGTTACATGTAACAAATCCTATTAAAGATATTCTAATTATTAAAAAAGAATCAATAAAATATCTCGGTGCTACATATACCATTGGTATCGGTATCTATAAAACATAATCATAAATATGTATAATTAAAATAATATAAACACATAGTAGGGTTAAATGAAAATAAATATTATATCTTATATAATTATAATTATTATAGAGACATATGTGAAAATAAACTAAAGAGAAACATTGTGGCATTTAAACAAATATATAAGAATAAAAATGAAAAAATTAATAATGATGCTAAAACATCTAAATATAGTTTATCCCAATACTTCCTCACTCACCATACATAGTCTCTATAACTCCTTATTTCTTGGTTATTTCCCTTCCCGTAATCCATAATCCTGATTTCTACACGTGCATCGAGATTCCCATGCAATGTTGGAGTATAATCATGATATGACCCCACTAATGCAGACTAAACATATTTTAAAATTAATATTTATTGTATTCAATGATAAGTGATAGATGTTATACTATTTAGAAATAAAATACTCATGTGTGTAATCCTCATGTCTGACCCCAAGTGCCACAAAACGAGGTCATTTTAGTTCTAGAACAATGTCAGAATAACATTCTTAACCAATATAAAATACATGGCCTGTCAGGATACCGATAAATATATTTCCTTGAAGCCAAAATGCCATAATTTTAGGGGTTAGGCCATACGATCAATGAACCCTATATCTATGGAAATTCATGCCACAATACCATTGTACTCTGTAACGACCCTAACTTTTTGAGTAGTATATTAACTTACTCTTAATGATTTAATAGAGATGTTAATGGTTAATGAAGAAAGAGGAGTCAATGGCTTCATCCACTAGACTCAAACCTTATGAATCCCACTAATCAGAGCTTGGGAAGGAGGTGGCATCTTTGGTATTCCCTTTGGACCAAGCCCAAGCTGAACTCTAGTGTGTCATGCTTGAACAGAAATGCCTATGGGAGAAGTTCATGTTAGTAGAGATTACAACTAGGGCAATGTTATCTGAGCCTCCCTCAGATTCTCTAACCATAGCACACCATACACTTAGGTCATATGCTGGTGTTATAATGGGCTATGTGACGCGACCCTAGTTTCTTTGTGTAATCCTTTGGGATGAATAAATTGAGATTTCTTCCTTTAGTGAAGTTTGTGAAATTTAAAATGTCCGGATAATTTTAGAATGTATTTATTGATGGATTTTGAAAAAAATTATATTTTAAAATATTTATGTAAATCATAAATTATTAATGATTTGTAATGATTTTCAAAAAAAGGTCTTATGCAAAATGGTCAGTAAGGAATTTGGAGTCTAATAAGATTAACGTAATTTTTGATGAATAGTAAATTATGAATACTGATTTTACGCTTTGGATTAGTAATGTGACCAAATGGATTAGTAATTTCACTCAAAAAAAGTTTTAATATAATTTAGACACCTAGATTAAGTAATGTGATTCAATAAAATGGGTAAATAACGGATTCAAAAATTATTAGTCAAGTATTAGTTATTGGGGTGAATAGTGTTTTTTAATTAAAAAAATTAAAAATATTTAGAAAAATATGTTTATAAAATGGACTTTATTTTTGAACTCAGAGCACCGATATTATGTTACGGTAATTTTTGGGGTTTTTTTCTGAAAAAAATGAATTTTCAGTAAATAGTGTTTTTATTTGAAAATTAAATTTAAAATATATAAAAAAATATTTTTATAAAATGGAGTTCATATTTGTAATTAGAGCATCGATATTTGGTTACAGTGAAATTTTGGGATTTTTCAGAGATAAATTAATTTTTAGTGAATAATGAAAATACAGTTTTTAAGTTATGGGTGTTTAATGACATCATTAAATAATGAATTAAGTATGTAATAAATATGGTCGACTTATGAATAGTAAGATAAGGTATTAGGTGTCCCAAGTGTCCAATACCATGGGAAAATACATTGGGCAAGCCCATGGTTTTGCCAAAACCACCAATGAGGTGTCCCTTGGCCATTAATACCTTGTCCGCTCACTTTCCCTATAAATACCAATCCATTCTCTCATCCTTTGGACTCCAAAATCATTCTAAAATACGTTATAGTCTCCTTACTTACCAAGGAGTACTCCCAAGGTGCCCTCAAGCCTCTCAAGGTCCCAACCGTTACGTTTTAAGAGTTATGTTTAAGGTAAGGGATCTGACCTCTCTCTTTCTTTTCACGTAATCTCTTTTATGTCATTCCTTTAATGCTCCATGTTATTATGTGGGATGATGTAAATTTTTATTCCCCTTAATACCCTTTTCATGTTCATATGATCATAGATCCCTTCTTACTCTCATCATTTTGTTTTATGAATGTTTAAGTGGCGCCGTTAGGCTGCTGAATTTTTTATTCGATTCTTTCAACCTTCTCAATTTTCAACTTCTATTTTCATGTCATGTATTTCAAGTACTTTTTAATTTTTTTGGGGTATTATCTCTATATCTATCATACTTATATTTTAAGATCATATTATGAGAGACCCTATTTGATCTTTTCAATTCATCTTTATTGAAGATTAAGTGATGTCGTTAGGCTGCCGAATTTTTATAAGAGAAATCTTATTTTTGTCTTACTTACATGTTTTTCATTTCAAATGGTATGTCTTTCAAATTTCATTACCATGATTCATATCATTTATATTCTATCCCTATACTATTTTTATAGATCATTTATGAGTGTGTGACCCTTGTCCCATCCCTTTTCAATGTTTTCTAAAACCCTGTAACGTAGATGTTATGCTACAGAATTTTCGTCTCAAAATGTCTCTCTCTTTTACTCAAAATTATTTTATGTTATTACGTGAGTAGTAAAAGATCTTATTTATATAGGGGTATTCACATATATATATATATATCAAAATATTATATTTTATATTATGTGATTTACATACATGAAACCCGCTTTCCCTTTCTGTTGGTTTAAAGTGACATAAAGATCATGTCTTTAAAGAAGTTTTAAAATGTTATGATTATGAAATGAAACTCATTTCATTTATGCTATATGGGATGTTTATGAAATTATTGATGATGATATATGTGGCTCACAGGATAATAAAGGCATTTCATGGGTGCGCCCAGATAGTGGTCTAATGCATTGGGTAAAGACTTAATTTATAGAGATGACAATTTAGACTGATACCTTTGTGAATAACTATGGTAATTTTTAATGACACCTTGGGGATGGAACTTGGTGAAACGAAATGAATGTCAATATTAAATGTTTCAGCCACATCTTCTAGTTTTGAAAAATTTTATTTTTATTATGATATATCTCATGATTTCTTTCTCATGCCTTAATGTTCTTTTCATGACCTTATTGGAGTATCTCAAATTCACTTGTAAAATGTTCCTCTTGTTTCCCTTACTGGGCCTTCTGCTCACCCTTCCTTTTGATGTATGTCCCCAGGTTATGAGATGCAGTAATGAACCTTGGATGAACATAAGGAGAATCCTTTCAAGTTTTTAAGAAGAATGTTTTTTGTTGTTTTCGTGTATTATGTTTCTGGTTTCCAAGACATTAAACCTTAATGATCCTCATTTTTGAATAATGTAATGAAATTTTATGTTATAAAAAGACGGGATGTTATGGTTGGTATCAGAGGATGGTTTAGTTATTTGTGGAAATTAGGATATAAAAACTTTAGGAAGAACCCTATAAAAAATTTTAAATATAGGAAAATATCCTGGTATGTTTGTAAGTATTGAGTAGGTGTTTTATCAAAAAAATACATCACTGTCTGGATATGAGCTGGTAGAGGCGGCTTTGGCACAGATGAACATAGGGGTAAAACCCGAAAACACCTCTTTGAGGTAGACTCGAATGGGAACTGGTGCATGATAACGGGCCTTGCTGCACTCTTGGTTATGACACTCCTAGGGGATATGTTTGGTTAATAACAATCTTTTTATGAATCATTATGAAGGAATTATAGAGAAATTTAATTGTCTAAAAATGAATTCTTAGTTAAAAGATTCAAAAAGGAAATAAGTTTCTCACTAAGGTTTTATTCTTTTAGAAAATGGTGGGAAATAGGTGGAACCATGCTGATGGTGACTGCAGTGCCTCATGTGCTGACGGCCCTCCGATGGAATCCAGAATGGAAGCATTCATGCGAATGATGAACCAACTGACTCAAGTTATGAGTAATAACTTGAATCAAGATGAGAGGCCGATCTTGACACGAAGGGAACAACATTCTGTTGAGTCCTTCATGCGTCAACGACCACCATCATTCAGTGGATCTACTGACCCATTGGTTTCTTAACAATGGATAAGCTCCATTGAAAAGATCTTTTCTGTACTCCTTTGTTCGGAACAAGAAAAAGTCACCCTTGCTATTTACCGCCTAAAAGTAGTAGCTGATCAGTGGTGGTCACTAGTCAAAAACACGAAGCCTAGAGGAGATATGGAAGCTATGGAGTGGGAAGAGTTCTGGGGAATATTCTTTAATAAGTATTTCCCTCAATTCATGAGAACGAGAATGGAAAAAGTGTTTCTCGCGATGAGGCAGAAGGAGAAAGAATCCGTCAGAAGCTATGAGATGAACTTCACCCGACTTTCACGATATACCTCTTGCTTTTTCATGGATCAACATGGGAAGGTTGATAGATTTTTCGGTGGACTGAGACCTCATCTACGGAAGAATTTAGCCAACCGAGACTATGATAGTTATGATGAGATCGTGCGGAGTGCAATTAAAGTCGAGCTAGATTTTGGTGACACACAGTGGTATCATAAATCAAATGACAAGAAGATATCATTGGATCCCAGTTTAGGGAATACTTTTGATCGGGGAAGATGTGGAAAGAAAATGCACCTTACCACATGCAATAAAGTGGGAAGAATCATCCGGGGAACTGCTTGATCGGAAGTGGAAAGTGCTACAAGTGTGGAAGAGGAGGCCATATTGCTCGGAATTGTCGTAGTGAGGTGAAGAATCAACTCCCCAACACTAATGATAGAGAAATGATGGTTTTGGCCTTACCTGAAGTCCATTACTTCACGTGTGGACAGCTTGGGAACTATGTTAATCTATGTCCAAATCCAAGGGCAGTGGGGGGGAATCACTATCAACCTCAGCAAAGGCCAGAGGAGCAAGGTCGTGCTTTTTCTATCACAAAAACTAAAGTTGAAGCTCCGAATGACGTGGTAGATGGTACTCTTGTTGTCCTCTCAAAACTAGAAACTACTTTGTTTGATTCTGGTTCTACGCATTCCATTATTTCCTCCATGTTTGTAATGGATATAGAATCAATCCCTGAACTGCTTGAGGTAGAGTTGTCAGTAAATACTCCAAGTGGGATTATCCATTCATCAACAATGTTTAGAGACTCTAGTGTTGACTTTAGTGAGCACAATCTTATCGCAAATCTAGTAGTCATTACCATGTTGTAATTCGACGTTATACTATGGATGGACTGGCTCCCAAAGTATAATGCTTAGATCAGATGGAGAAGTAAGGAAATCTCATTAGTCTTGAATAAACAACCTACAATTATCTTCCAAGGAGAGATATCCTGAACTGATCCCTCTCTAGAAGAACCTCCTATAGCTTTCTTTATGTAGTTAATCAGTGATGACGATGAAGGAAAAGGGAGTATACAAATAGAAGATGTTCCAATTGTTCAGGAATACATGGATTTATTTCCTGAGGAGTTACCTGGACCTCCCACAGAAAGAGAGGTAGAGTTCTCCATTGAACTCGTACCTGGATCTCAACCGATATCAAAGAACCCATATAGAATGGATAATGTGGAGTTAGAGGAGTTAAAGAAACAACTCCAAGTCTTATTGGATAAGGGGTTTATCCGACCGAGTGTGGCTCTTTGGGGAGCACCAGTTCTCTTTGTGAAGAATAAGGATTGATCAATGTGGCTATGCATTGATTATAGAGAACTGAATGGGATCACAGTGAAGAACATATAACCTCTTCCAAGAATTAATTATTTATTTGACCAACTTCTTGGGTCTCAATTCTTCTCTAAGATTGACCTTCGATCTGGTTATCATCAACTGAAGTTGAAGAAAGAAGATATTCTAAAGACTGCCTTCCGATCAAGATATTGGCACTATGAGTTTACTGTTATGACCTTCGGCTTGACTAATGCTCCTGATATTTTCATGTATTTGATGAATAGAGTCTTTAAGGACTACCTTGATAACATTGTGAATGTTTTTATTGATGATATTATGATATATTCAAAAAGTCATGAGGACATGAAGATCATCTGAGGGTAATTTTGAAAACTCTACTGAAGGAGTGGCTCTTTAGAAAGTTCAGGAAGTGTGAGTTTTGGTAAAAAAATCTGTCCTTCTTGGTGCACATTGTAACCAATGAAGGAATCTCAGGTGACCCTGCAAAGACAATCGTTGTGGAGGAGTGGCATCAACCCACAACAATAACTAAGATTTATAGTTTCCTTGGTTTAGCGGGATATTATAGGAGTTTTGTGAAAAACTTTCCACGACATTTTAATCTGCTAACCAAGTTGACTCGAAAATGGTTTAAGTTCATCTGGACAAAGGAATGCGAGGAATGTTTCCAAGAGCTAAAGAAGAGATTGGTTAATGCACCAGTGTTAACACTACCCTCTATCGGAGAAGGATTCGTTATGTTTAGTGATGCAACTCTGATAGGTCTTGGGTGTGTCCTCATGCAAAATGACAAGGTAATTTCTTATACATCTCGACAGTTGAAGACTCATGAGAAGAATTATCCTACGCATGATCTAGAGCTAGCGGCATTTTTTTTGCTCTATTGATATGGAGGCTCTATCTTTATGGGGAAAAATGTGATATATACACTGACCCCAAAAGTATAAAGTATATTTTCACATAGAAAGAATTAAAAATGAGACAAAGGAGATGGTTGGAGCTTATTAAAGACTATGATTGTTCAATTCATTATCACCCTGGAAGAGAAAACAATGTTGCGGATGCATTAACCAGGAAAGACCCTATTGTTCTGGCAGCAATGAGGATCCTAAGAGATCCCTTGATTAAAGATCTAGTAAAACTATACATGGTAGTTATAAAGAAAGGGACATCATCAACCCTATCCAAAATGATTTCTCAACCATCATTACTTGAGAAGATCAAGAAGGTTCAAAAAGAAGATCATTTGCTTCATGAGAAGTTGGAGGCTGTAAAAGATGGGATGTTCCCTGATTTCGATATTGATCAAGAAGGTGTATTGAAATTTCGTACAAGACTATGTGTTCCATCTATTATGGAGATAAAGAAATAACTGATGGATGATGCTCATATCTCTACTTTCTCTATACATCCAGGAAGCGCTAAAATGTATAGATACATTCATGATCATTATTGGTGGGATAAAATGAAGAGGGAGACTGCTGATTACACTACAAGGTGCCTGGTGTGTCAACAAGTAAAGGAAGAATGACAACTTTTAAGGGTGTATTACAACTGCTACCCATACCAGTATGGAAGTGGGATAATATCACTATGGACTTTGTAACAAGTCTCCCGAAAACGTCCAAAGGAAACAATGTGATATGGGTTTTTGTGGACCTTCTCACAAAGACCACCCATTTTATCTCTATTCGGGAAGATTTCTCTCGGGATCAACTTGCCAAGATATACGAAAAGGAAGTGGTGAGGCTGCATGGGGTACCACTATCCATCGTGTCTGATCGTCATCCAAGATTCACATCAAAATTCTGTAGAAGTCTTCATCATTCTCTGAATACTAAATTAATGTTTAGTACGGCCTATCATCCTCAAACAGATGGCCAATCATAAAGAACTATTCAGACACTCGAAGACATGCTGAGATTATGCTCAATGGAATTTAAAGGTGGATGGTATCAACACCTTCCATTATTTGAGTTCTCCTATAACAACAGATTCCATTCGAGTATTCAAATGGAACCGTATGAAGCTCTGTATGGAAAGCGATGTAGAACTCCTACTTGTTTGGATAAAAATGGGGAGAGAATGATTTTTGGGCCTGATCTCGTGACGGAGATGACAGAATAGGTTCATGCCATCCAACAACACATAAAGGCTGCTCAGAGTTGGCAGAAGAGCTATGCTAACAATCGTCAAAGGGACTTTTAGTTTGGTTTTGGCGACAAAGACTTCCTTCGAATTTCTCCATGGAAGAGTGTCATGCAGTTTGGGAAGAAAGGGAAGCCTAGCCCTAGGTAATTTTCCCCTATGAAATCATTGATCGCATAGGAGTAGTGACCTGTCATCTAGCACTTCCACCGAACCTAGCTCAATTTCACAATGTCTTCCATGTATCTCTCTTGAGGAAGTACATACCCGACCCTTCTCATGTACTAAACCCAGAGGTGGTACAACTGGAACATGAACTCTCTTATGAGGAGCAGCCATTAGAGATCTTAGACCATAGAGACAAGGTTCTATGAAACAAGACTACCCACATTGTGAAAGTGTTGTGGATGAATCATAAATATGAAGAAGCGGCGTGGGAGCCTGAGGAAATGGTGAAACAAAAGTACCCTCACCTTTTTGACAAGGCCTCAAGTATAAAGTTCGGGGATGGAATTTCTTAAAGAGGGAATAATGTAACGACCCAAACTTTTTTAGTAGTATATGAACTTACACTTAATGATTTAATAGAGATGTTAATGGTTAATGTAGAAAGAGGAGTCGATGGCTTCATCCAGTAGACTTGAACCTTATGAAGCCCACTTATCAGAGCTTGGGAAGGAGGTGGCATCATTGGGATTCACTTTGGACCAAGCTGAAGCCGAACTCCAGCATGTCAAGCTAGAACAGAAAAACCAACGGGGAAGGTCAAGGTAGTAGAGATTACTACTAGGTCAATGTTATCTGAGCCCCCCTCAGATTCTCTCACCGTAGAACACCTTACACTTAGGTCATATGCTGGTGTTATAAGGGCCTATGTGACGAGACCCTAGAATCTTTGTGTAATCCTTTGGGATGAATAAATTGAGATTTCATCATTTAGCGTTGTTTGTGAAATTTCAAATGTCCGGATAATTTTAGGAAGTATTTATTGATGAATTCTGAAAAAAATGATATTTAAAAATATTTATGTAAACCATAAATAATTAATAGCGAGTAATGATTTTCAAAAAAAAAAGATCTTCTGCAAAACTATCTAGTAAGCCATTTGGAGTCTAATATGATCAACATAATTTTTAATGAATAGTTAATTATGAATAGTGATTTTATGCTTAGGATTAGTAATGTGACAAAATGGATTAGTAATTTCAATCAAAGAAAGTTTTAATATAATTTAAACACCTAGATTAAGTAATGTGATTCGATAAAATGGGTAAATAACGGTTTCATAAATTATTAGTCAATTATTAGTTTTGGGGGTGAATGGTGTTTTTTAATTAAAAATTAAATTACAAATATTTAGAAAATTATTTTTATAAAATGGACTTTATTTTTGAACTCAGAGCACAGATATTATGTTATGGTATTTTTTGGGCTTTTTTTCTGAAAAAATGAATTTTCGGTGAATAGTGTTTTTAATTAAAAATTAATTGAAAATTAATTAGAAAATTATTTTTATAAAATGGAGTTCGTATTTCTAATCAGAGCTTCGATATTTGGTTGTGGGAAATTTTGGGATTTTTCGGAGAAAGTTAAATTTTCAATGAATAGTGAAAATACAATTTTTAAGTTATAGGTGTTTAATGACATCATTAAATGATGTATTAAGTATTTAATCAATATTTTCGACTTATGAATAGTAAGATAAGGTATGAGGTGTCCCAAGTGGCCAGTACCACAGTAAAATACCATGGGAAAGCCCATGGGTTTTCCAAATCCACTAATGAGGTGTCCCTTGGCCATTAATGCCTTCTCCCCTCACTTTCCCTATAAATACCAAGCCATTCTCTCATCCTTTGGACTCTAAAATCATTATAAACGAATTTCTAGTCTCATTACCTACCATGGAGTTCTCCCAAGGATCCCTCATGCCTCTCAAGGTTCCAACCTTTTAGTTTTAAGAGTTACGTTTAAGGTAAGGGATCTGACCTCTCTCTTTCTTTTCAAGTAATCTCTTTTATGTCATTCCATTTATGCTCCATGTTCTTATGTGGGAGGAGGTTATTTTATATTCCCCTTAATACCCATTTCATGTTCATATGATGAGAGATTCCCACTTACTCTCGTCATTTTGTTTTATGATTGTTTAAGTGGCGCCGTTAGACGGCTAAATTTTTTAAGCGATTCTTTCACCCTTCTCATTTTTCAAGTTCTATTTTCATGTCAAGTCATTCAAGGTCCTTTTTATTATGTTGGGGTATGATCTCTATATCTATCATACTGTTCGATTTTGATCATATTTTGAGAGAACCTATTTCATCTTGTCAATTCATTTTTATTGATGTTTAAGTGATGCCGTTAGGCTGCCGAATTTTTATAAGAAAAAAATCTTATTTTTGTCTTACTTCCATGTTTTTCATTTCAAATGGTATTTCCTTCAAAATTCATTACCATGATTTATATACTTTATATTATGTCTCTATAATATATTTATAGATCATTTATGAGTGGGTGACCCATGTCCCCTCTCTTTTCAACGTTTTCTAAAACCTTGTAACGTAGCTGATATGCTACAGAATTTTCGTCTCAAAATGTCTCTCTCTTTTTCTCATAATTATTTTATGTTATTATGTGAATACTCAAAGATCATAATTCTACAGGAGTATTCACATATATATATCTAAATTTTCTATTTTAAATTCTGGGATTTACATACATGAAACCCGCTTTCCCTTTCCCTGGGTTTAAAGTGACATAAAGATCATATCTTTAAAGTAGTTTTAAAACGTTATGATTATGAAATAAAACCCATTTCTTCTTTGAAATATGGGTTGTTTATTAAATTATTGATGATGATATATTTGGCTCACATGATAATAAATACATGTCAATGGTGCACCCAGATAGCGCTCTAATGCATTGGGAAAAGACTTAATCTCTAGATATGACCATTTAGACTGATACCTCGTTGAATAAACATGGTAAATTATAATGACACCTTGGGGATGGACCTTGGTGAAAAGAAATGATTGTCAATATTAAATTTTTCTTCCACATCATCAAGTTATGAAAAATTTTATTTTTATTATGATATATCTCATGATTTCATTCTCATTCCTTAAAGTTCATTTCATGACGTTATTGAAGTATCTCAAGTTCATTTGTAAAATGTTCCTCTTGTTTCCCTTACTAGGCCTTCTGCTCACCCTTCCATTTGATGTATGTCCCCAGGTTATGAGATGCAGTAATGAACCTAGGATGAACTTGAGGAGAAGTCGTTCAAGTGTTTAAGAAGAATTTTTTTATTGTTTTCATGTATTATGTCCCAGGTTTCCAAGATAGTAAACCTTAAAGATCCTCAGTTCTGTATAATGTAATGAAAGTTTATGTTATAAAAATACGGGAATTTATATACTCCATCTCAATCATAGGTTAGGACATAGGGTCAATATTTCTAGGAATATTCTCATTTCAAACCCCAATATCATTACAACACTTTAATTTGTTTGAATCCATAATTTTTTTCATCACATATCATACATGCCCCACTCTAAGGGCTAAACAAGACACGACGATCCACCATTCATTTGAAACAAATCATTATCATCCAAATGATATATATTCATAGAAAATAAGGAAGAAAACTTATGGGAATCACCTTCATATATCGTTCTCGAGTATCATCTTCTTAACACACATACATTTGATCAATATAAAAAATGGGTCTCATGGGTTACACACATACACACATGTGATCAATATCAAAACTCATTTCCCATATAATCCACATGAAAACACATGCAATCAATATCATTCATGGTATATGTAATATGATGACATATGATTATATTATTCCATGATAATATTCAACATCATTATATAGGAAATGTATTCCTACCTCAATCATTTTTATGTAAAAGTGAATGTTTTCCATGAAAATCATCACATGCAGAATATACTCTCTCCATCAATAATTAGACATCAATTTGAACTCCCTAAAACCTATTCTAATACAATATATCAAGAGTTATATATTTTTACTCAATAATGGAATCAATCAAATTAAGTATAACCACAACACATTCCAAAATAAAATAACTAATAACGGTATATCTATATATAAAATTTTGATGAAAATGTATTTTATCATATTATAAAGACTAATCGTAATGAAATAGTGATTCCCACATGCCAAAATCAATTAAAACAAGCCCCGTAATTAATGGATATCCCTAATACATTTCCCAATGATGGAGTAACACTGATTATTTGACACTGGATTCTTGAAAAATCATATGGATATATTGAACTATCCATAACAGTTGTTAGAATTGATTAATTGTGCTTAGATAGTATTAATAATCAATAAATTATCCCTTATATATATATCATACACGTTTCCTCTAATAAAATTTTATAACCTAATGAGTTTAGTGAAATTTTCATCAATTTCAATTTCTAATATTGCAGACACCATGTTATGGTTATTCCAACCATTGATATGGTTGCCTCAATATTTCCCACCCGTGGAGGCTCGTCCTGGCTACCCAATATAGTTGGTACCAAACCTATCCAATTTTAGACAAAGGACACCCTCTATGATTATGAGGTGATGCTAATCTATTCATAACCAATAGGAGGAATCACATCACTAAATTCAAAATACCATTCACATCATTTAAAATGATGGTTTAATCCATTTCACATAGCCAAATACAAACAAAAAATACCATACACCCATAGAATGTTCAAGTCCATGGTGCACCCTAAAATATCTTTAAATCAATATTAATAAACAAAACCCCCACTACTTCTAAGTTCATTTATTGACCTTCATAAGGATAAAATAAACCATTTAAAATATTTCAAATATTAAATTAAAATAAATTTTAAATATGGGGGTGTTAAAAATCCCCCACACCTCTAAATAATTATTATCTTAGAGAAGTAAATAATTTCATACCTCTTGAAAACATTTATCCATCAATCAAGAAAAATTTAATACTGGTCTCTAGTATTCTTTAGGATATGTCTATACCAACTAAAGACAAGAAAAAAGTTGTACTATTTTATTCCTCTACAATCAATTACTCATATATATTACCAACACTATCTACTCCATAAATTATTCATTTTTTACCAACTCAATTTCCTCATTGTTGATAATAAGAGAATAATAGGGATCATTAATTTAAAGATAATAAAAAAGGACCATGATATTTATACCTCAATATAATTTTGGAAGGTCTCTTTTTATGATAGTAATCTGATATGTTCATATATATCAAATAGTCCCAAAAACATGGGCACCAACATCACTTCCATCTACAAATGACAATTCTTCAAAAAAAGGTGATGCTCATAAGAGTACCCAGTCATGGAAAAGGAACCCCAAAGATAATATCCACTAAACACCATCTTATCATTTTAATATCTGGTTAGTAAAGAATTTTCTTGATCAACTCCTTGACCTCGATGGTCTCCATCATGTAACATGAAATAATTATATCTTCTTCACCAACCACTTCCTAAACCTGTGGTAAGATACATGGTTGACAATAAAGATCCTAAAAGAACCCATCTTAATTGATCACTTGAAACTAAAAATATTATAAAACTATATAATTTTTATATTATTATCTCATGGTCATTAATGTCTAGGAAACATTTCAAAATAATATCATCTAAGATATAGATCATCTCTAATCATCCATTTTCATTTTTTTGATATTCCAAAATAATATTTAGATTAGTCCCCAAATAATGCAACAATCCTTTCCCAAAAAAATATTTAAAATGTGTTCCCCTATCAGATACGATATTTGAAGAAACTGTATGAAATTTTACACTCTATTAAACATAATGATTTCATAACACATTATTATCATGATTCCCTTGATCCATTACGATTTGACTCCCATTTTCTTTATCTTATCAACTATTACACAAAAGAATTCTTGACATCACAAGGTCCTTAGAAACCCCATCGTGAATTCCAACATCAAATTTCCCCAATTAATCACAAGTATTTTATGTGTCTTCAGTATACCATATTGTGGTTGATTTCATACCACATCATTATTATAGGTCAATAAAATACATACAATGTATGTGAAACCTCTTCACATTCATAACTATCAAATGTGACACCTAATTTCTTAATAGTACCTTTTCAAACCTGGGTTCCCCACCGTTTTGGTGTCATTAGAGTTCCCCATTAGCTACTATATAATATAAGTAGAAACTATAACACTCCCAATTATATATATATTATTTCATCACAATATATGAGCTATCCTAGAATGATGTCATTCCCCATCATTTTATCCTTCATTACTTATCATTCATGGTCCAAATCCGAGAAGATAATTACTCATTCCAACCAAATCAAGGTAATAACCAATGAATCACGTCAAATATCCCCTTATTACTCATATGAACACTCAAACCATTATTCATACAAACTCTCCAACCACAATTCCTCTATTTTATATTTCTCCCCAAGGACATGTATTATCATATTGAGAGGATATATATTGAAATTAACTTTCACAAAAGAATAATCCATATTCAATTCAAATATATATAGACAGACCACCAAAAATAAATTTTTAGGGATTCATGTTCCATTATAAAAATATTAAACCTAATATATTATGGTTTATATATTGATGAAATATCCAATAAAATATAAAGTGGAAACATCACGATAATTAATGGACCATAAAGCCAAATAAATTTCATATGTATAGTAATTCAACTAATTGGATTTTAATTTTTGTAACCCAAAAGATAGTATTTTGATCCATAGGCCTCACCACATCTAATGAATTTCTACATTTTTTTTTCAAATATTGGTGAGGTTTCTAGAGTGGGACCATTATAATAAGATATTACTTGAATGATAAATATGATTCGATATAGGATGTTAATGGACTTCGTTGTATTAATCCTACAAAGAAAGAAATTAATTTTTAGTATCCATCATGTTTGCTTACAAGGTGTTTTTGAGAGTCTATAATTAGTTTCGTCAATAATAGGATGGAAACCTAGGGGTGTTGTCACCATGATATGGTGGCCTTTTGAGAACAATGATCATATTGGGATAGTGGTGCACCATTTTTATTTTCCACCATAGAATACATAAATCCATGACTTATTTAGCGTTAATATATCTTTAAATATCATTCAAAACCATATCATAAATTAAATTGGAATGAAATATATATTTTAGATAATATATAAATCAGTAAGAATGATGTTTTGTTTGTATATTCTCATGTGATAGTTCATCATGGGAGGTCTATACCATTGTTTTTGGTCCTATGGTATCGTGGATTTTCATATCCTTATACATGAAAGTGGTAGCTATTTAATTCCTAGTAGTACCCTCTTTTTTGAATAATATTATTGATTAGGATTTCATGGGTATGAAATAATTATAGTCGGAATGAGTGTAATATCCAAACATTGTTTTTATATAAAACCGTATTCTGGTTCATTTTTTATTTCATTTTTCAATAACTATATATTTTAGTTAGAATGGTTTTTTATTATATGGTGTTTTTAAAATACCCACATGTATTAGGATGTGGAATAGAGGGGTACTATATCATATCATATTTTTTTGCTGGTTTGGTTTTTCATCCATTATTTGGCATCGAGTATCAACTGTGAAATAAAGGTCAACTGGTTGCATTTTGGATGTTCTAAAAATATTGGGGACACTGCATAATATAGAGTATATCTGTCACATAATTTAAGTCCATGGTCATGAAGGATGTGATGTAGTGAAGGACATTGTGTTTTGGTCCTCATCATGGGTTTTTGGGATTTTACTCTTTAATGAACAATTGTTTTTTGGACGCCCAATATATTACATTATGCGTATGAAAAATTTCTAATTCTATGATCACAAAATTAGAAATCACTTCATGGAGGTAGTGGGTGTTATTAATAGAATGACCGTTATAGTTAGTAGTGACAAGAATAATATATGGTATAAATTTTATATGAAGAACATGTTGATGATATCATCCATGATATTAGATATACATTTTTTGATATTATTTTGGATTATATAATTTTTTATCTTGTATTTTTTTAATAAAATGTAATTTTTTAATACCAACTATTTATAAAATATTTTTAAATGCTTTCCCTTATATTTTTTATTGAATGTGTTTTACCCTTCCTCATTTTATGTTTCATAGGTGCTTTTTTCAACATGGGCAGATTTAGAACTCCGTTTGGGTCATTTTTAGTGTTTTATGAGTACTTATATAGTGGGTTATATGGGGTTTTTAATGATTAATTTGGATTAAATGGGTTCATTGGTCTCTTCATAGATATAGGAATGTTGTTTAGGAAGACTAAGTAGACAGTAGATCAGCATTTAAACAATTGATGGGTAGTTTACAAGGGATTAAATTACCATCCCTAATCATAAATAAACATATGTTACTATTGGTTGTATAGAAAAAGTAACATTGAAGAATTTAATTTATTATATTATTGAATTACATTAGTCATTTATTTGAGGTTTCTATTTCCATGTTCATTTTATAAATATATAGTTGATCTTCCATAGTCTAATGAATTTTATTTTATTATTTTATATCTACATTATATAGAACCATTTTCATAAATAATTTGTTTAATTTATCTTCAAGAGGGAGAAAATAATGTTATCAATTAAGTGAACCCTCTTGTTTACTAGATACTGATGAAGGTATTAGTCTGTCAGGTGTATCCTTTTGGACAAGGAGATTAACTATTCCCCATTTAAGATTCTAGGGTGGGACTTGAAGGGATGATAAAAGAGATGATTCCAAAAATTATATTCATCATATGCCACCATATTTCTATGGAATTAATGATTCATATTTGCTGGTTGATATGTTGGGGAAAATGAAATTACTTTTTTAGATCATGAAGATGCGATATTACAATAGATTGAAGTGAATCATCTTTACGAATATGATTCATATTAGGTGAAGGTTTTATAGTAAAGTTCTTTAAATAAATAATGATGAATTATAGATGAAATACATCAAGTATCATTTATGGAAAATTTTATTATTGAATAAATGTAATTAAAAAAGTCCAACGAGTTTCAAAATCATCACCCAGGTTATCACAGAGTGACATAGTAAAATAATAATCTTAAAGAACTCTTATAGTTTTCACCTAAGGTGGAGTCGATCATTATCCTGAATACTGTGATGATTGAGATGGGTCTCCGATTAGATATATTATCAAAGGTATATTTTATAATCATTAATTAATATGTTGTTTTTATAGGTATTTGATGGTGAAAAAAATATATTTAGTATGTATGGGATTAAATGAGTTCCTCTTACTATGATAAACAACATTAGTTCTTCTTTCAAAAGGGAGAGCATGAAAAATAATTCTTCTAGTAGAAATAATAGTGGAGTTACATATCAAATGACTACCTCTAGTAAAATTATAATGTATTTTAGAAGGCCTATGACCTATTTATAATAATGGATAGTTGGGCACTATCAGAATTATAGGATTGATTCACCAATGATCTAAATATTATATAATATCATAAGTCACTTGTGGAGGTTTTTAATTGTTTTTAATTATCCATATAGCCATACAGGCTCGTCAAAATTGATATGAACTACAACATATAAAATGTTGTATGAAAAATCTGGTTCTATTTATTTTCATTATGAATGATGATAATTCATATATTAGATTTATATCTAGCAGGAATTGATCTGGGTACAAAAATATTGAGAGGTACTACAGTTTCTGATCCATATTTACTGGAATCATTATTTAATATATGTTCCTCTCATTATTTCTTATCATCCCGCAATATATAATTATTGTCTGTCCAAATATATATCATGTTTTATTTGATGGAAATTACAATTCTTATTTGGAAAAATATAATGCAGTGTGTATTATTCCTCTAATAAAATTCTTGTTCATCAGAGATCAAGATCTCCGGAGAATTTTTCATTCAGGACATGAATCATCATAATGTATCTCTTCAAGTGTTCTGGTATGTTGCTGATAGATCTGTAGATAGAAAATTTAATTGGTGGTGGATATTTACATTTCATGTTATGGAGTATCATTATTTAGAGGGAATGGGGGAAAATTTTTATGCAATACATACAACATATTCCCTAATTTTACTGTATTCAATTGAAATGTAGTGTAATGTTTCTTGTATATGAATCCCTTGAGTAGCTATTGACTTTTTAGATTTGTTTATGTTAGAACTATCTATCAGACACTTATAAATTAAAGAATAATTAATTATCAACATTGTGTCGGTACCCAACCAATATTAGATCTCACCTACCATATGACACTATCTGATCTAAATAAACTAAATAATTAATTATAACCATTTATTTTCAAATGCATCATTTTATATGGTGTGTCTCTATAGAAAACATATTATTTTATTATAATGGTAATGAATAGCATCTATTATGTGTTTTTTAATAGAAATATAGACATTTTATGGTAAATTAAATAATATTTTCTATTTTTAACGAAATGAATTTTTATGAAAACCAATAGAATTTTATTTTTGAAATGAAATTTAGGGTCTGATCCTTGAAATGGAGAATCCTAAATTAAGGTTAATGAATATAATTTGAGATAATGTATTTTCATCTTGATTGATTCAATTAATGAAAATGGTTTTTGTGCAAAATAGGTAGGTAGTTTGGGATATGAACAATTGGGATTTATTATATAGGCCTAGGTATTTATTTGTAAAGATAACATAAACATAAATTTCATGAGTACATGATGTTCAATTTTTGGTGACTCATATTACCCATGGCATTAGATCCCAAATATTATTTAAATTATGAATCAATTATCCCTAATATGTGTGATGTTCCTGGATCCTTGAACTAAATAACCTTGTGTCTAATAATAATGGTTCATTAATTGATAATTATTGGAAATTATTTATACTTGTCGATGTATATGAAATTATTTACTTTTTATTGTTCGATATAATCTCACATTCATGAATATTTTATATTGTCCACCGAAATAATTTATAACATTCCTTTTGGAATGTTTTGAGAAATGATGTATAATGAACTTTTTTATTTGAAAGGATTTATATCATTTTTTATATGGATTGTATATAGAATAATTTAGTAGGATATAACACAAATAATATTTTTTACACCCTACATATTCCATTGGTAATACATAGTTTCTTATTTCTAGTCCTGTAAAAGGAAATTAACTTCTAGAAAATAATAGTAATTTAAATTATTAGGTCCTTACGACAAAGCAGTGTTAGGATTAGAATATTTTTTTCCACCTAAAAGGTTTCTTTTGCGGATTATTTAATCACTAAATTTTAATGTTTTTATTATTCTATTTATTTGTTTTTGACTATCTACCGTCAATAATTTTTCTCTAATTTATAATTTTCTCATTTTTAATGATTATGAATTATTTTCCACATTATTCATATCAAATAGATTTTATTAGTGGAAAATTGTACCAATCGATTATTTTTATACTCTCAATAACTTTTTTTGAGCCCAAGGGTATTGGGAACACCCATTGGGAGATTTCATGTCTGATTTTGGTACTCGTATTGTTGGTAATCTTGGTTGATTAAGGAAAATGGGAATCAAATGGATATTTTTTCCACATTATAGACATTATGGTGATGATTATGATATATCAGTGGAGGGGACATAGTTTTTCATTATTTTATGGTTATATAATGATTATGTGACTCTCTAAATTTCATAATAATGACTATAATGTTACTATGTGTGGTTAAGAAAAGTTTATTTGAGGAATTTAATTAATTTGAATCTATAAATTTCTTAATAATTTATATGAGGTTATATTACCAATATATATATTGACTAATATATTTATTGCTATTGATTCTCTTAATTTATTTTTCGTTGTTTTTTATTAATGTTGTGTTGTACCCATTTGATAAGATAAAATCTGACCAGGCATCAACATGAAGTTTCTAAAGATCCACAATAAGGGAACTCTCCAGTTGACCAAATCCTTTTATAGGAAGTTGGGGTTTGTTTCCAATTATATTGGAAAAGGATCCAAACCTCCCCTATTAATGATATATTGGATAAGGACATGAAGGGATGGTTTAGAGGAGCATTCTTGGGGATTTCTTCAATAGACACCACAATATTCCAAGTGAATGAACTCTCCTAGGGAGGTGAAGGATTAGATGGGGATGACTAAATAACTCTTTATGTTATTGAAGATGATATATTCCATTAAGGTTATGTGTTCCATATTATATCTTAGGGGCCTAATAAGAGATAATCGTATGGTATAACAATTTCATATAAGAACAAGGAATTATATTGTAAAAAATCAAGGAACATTTCATAGAGAAATTTTACCCATATTCGATGGTAATGGGAAATACCATGATGTTTCTCAAATATCACCCATGTGATTTGATTGTGACATAGTTTTAATTTAATTTTTATAAACTAACATATATTTCTCCTCTGGTGGTGATTAATGTGAAGATGAAGCCCTGAAGGTCAGATATGGGTCGTTAATCAAATATACAGTCTCAACGATATATTATCTTATGATCACTATATTATGTTGTTCAGGATTGGTATCCGATTAAAACAATTGATATATCTTTTATGTTAGGGTCGGCAGAGTTCCTCATACACATAGTGAAAAAATTAGTGTTTTTTCTAATGGCTATAGATTATGGAATGAGTGTTATTCTAGAAAGAGTAGTGGTGTTCTACAATAACTATATTCCTACGGACAAATTTTATTTTCTTGTAACAGACCATAGTCTTGAATCTAATTGAACGATGTTGGGAAGATGAAGCACAATTTGATTGAGGATTTGAATATTAGTAGATCATGTGGATAATCTAGTTTCATTCAAAGGGTATTCAAAAATTTACTACTCACAATATTTTTATGGCCTAATTAATACTGATAGAATCATTGGCACAGTCAAGTGATTTACTAAAATTTGGGATCCATCTACTTGATTAATGAAATATGAAATTTCATTTAGTTGGTGATTCTCTAGGGGTTACTAATGTGGGTCTTGTGATAGTTAGAGGTTCCATTATTATTTCATCATCTATAATTACATAATAATTTCAATAATAGTGGCTATCCTTATTTTATATTATGATTCAATTTGGACTTGTTAAATCTCACTAAATTGGCCATACCTTATATGATGAAAATTGTAACAACTCTTTATAAAAAAAGAGATTGTTTAATGATCGATTCACCAATTATAATTCTTCTTTATCAGTGATTAAAATATTCTATGAATTTTTCTATTTTGAAAAATTATTTTAGTTTCATTCTTCAAATGGAATGTTTATGTTCCCTCCAACATAAGATGCGATGTTATAATCATGGATAGTAATTTAATAATCATGGTGGGAGACTCAGGTTTTTTGATGTGAATGGTATATGAGGACTAGTTGATCCAAACCTCTATTTCTAAATATATATATTTTTATAAATTATTAATATATTTAACTAGAGAAAGAATATTATTTTAGTGGACTTCCTCCTATAGGTAATAACTACCGAGAAGGGATTCCATAATACATTTCATATATCTGACTAGAGATGGAGGTTGTGTTATATATAAAATAACTAATGGTTTCATACCCAATTTCATTCCCTCTATGCATATAGAACTAGGATTACTAGAGTAATATAATAATCATTTGGATGAATTTATGTTGAAATTATTTATTTCACAAATTTTATTACATTGGGAAGTGCTTGTTAACTCTTCCATGAACACAAATGAAATCCTTCACTTGTATTGTGATTACTGAAAACTCAATAGTGTTACAACCAAGAAAAAGTACTTGTTTCATTACACTGTGTATTTTTTGTTAAATTGAATGTGGTAAAGTGACATTCTAAAATTCATATTCAGTCTAGTTACAATAATTTTAGGAATAATGAGTATGATATTCCAAATTCTTATTTCAAGAGCATGTATGACCAATATGAGTATCTTGTTATGTAGTTTGGTCTGTCCAATGGTATGGGTGTTTATATTTTAGATATGAATTAAATTTTCCACTATTATTTCTACTATTTTAATGTGGAATTCATATATGGAATCATTATTTTTTCTAAAACTAATGAGGATCATGTATTTTATCTGGATGTTTTTTGACACAAAGAAGAATTATTGTCTTTATAACAGTTTATCAAATTTGGATTTATATATTCAGAATGTGATTTTTTTTGGGACATTTGATCTCAGATCACAGTATCATAGATTCCTTATTAATGTTTGAATGTTTTCATGTCCCATTAAGAACCATGAAATATCTTTTAATTTCATTTTATTTTATCCTTATTAGGTAATTATATTCTGATCACGAAATATTTATCCATGTAGGATTATTTTTTGATGTATCAATATTAGATGGTTGTTATATTTTTTTAGGATTCAAAATATTATACATTGTTCAACGAGATAAATCTATTCTTGTAATAAGCTCTATTTATAGCTCAACTAGACACTTGGAAGGGATACAAAGTCTTCTATGACGCATAGTTATTTATTTTGGGACAAATTATAATATAGGTTGATAACATGGTGGCTTATATTTCTCATTAAATAAAGCCTCATGAGAAGTAATTTTCCCTATGAAATCATGAACAAACATAGGTGATGTATACTCTATAATGTTGGTGCACTACCTATTCGGGGAAAGGTTCATCGTTCACATTGATTAAAAAAATCAAGATTTATATATTTTTAGTTAAATATGTAAATTCTTTCATATGTGACAGGTATATTGCATGTAATACTATTTAATTAACATTAATTCCACACATGGTATGGTGAATGTTGTTTCAAATCCTCTAATTAATATTCTACTATCACAAAAAATAATGTTTTCATAAAAGTAGTGGAATCCAATCACTCTCTATAAAAGTATGAATTTTAGAGTATGGGAGAATGAGACCAATGTTATTTTGGAATGTGTGCAATTGAAATATTCTTTTTAGAAGATTATCTCGTTATTAATCTTAATTATTATTTTTATGGAATTAGGAATTCAATATAATATTGGGATACCATCATATAATGGTCCCGATCTATATAGGGCATTAATATCTGTAAAACAAACTTATGTTCTTTCATTATCTAGGTGAAAGGATATGATGTGTGGATATTATCATTTTCTATGGGTGGTATACCCACACCTAACAAATAATTTTCATATTATAATGATACATTAATGGTTTATATGTATTAAAGAAGACGTTTTTGAATTCAACATCAATTATTGTATCTTTGAACGTGTCAATGAAGAGAATCATACTAATTCTTGGTTGTTTCATCCAATTATTTTTCAGACTTAGATATGTGGTGAGATATTAATTGGTTTAATGGTTTATATTTCATGTACTCCCCAAGAAAAAATGTTATTTGGTTATTGATTTACCGATTTCAAAAATCACCTCATGTGGTTCCTATTTGTTAAACAAAGATGGTCATGTAATTATGAAATTTACATGCTCCTGATATTTTCATAATTCCTGGAGATCCTTCAATAATTTTTTTAATAGGGATCCTTAGTTTGAATGTTGTTTTTATAGAGTCCAATATTCTCATATTAATGAAAAAAAGTTTGGGGACTTCATAAATATATTTGTGAAATATTTTATTAGATCTCATAGATTTCCTTCAGTTATTTTTTTAATGGGAATCTACAGTTCACATATTATTTCTACTGAGACCAGTAATATGTGATGGATACCTGTTAATGTTGGCCAGAGTATATAACCATAAAATATATTTCATGATAAAATAGGCTATATAGTTACTATAATACATGATTCGATATTCATTCCTTTACTTTATAGGAACTTGGGATTTTCATTTGGGGCTGGTTGAGTTTATGGATAATAACTCTTACCATCCATAAATAAATTAAATCCCATTGAGGCATTGTATGTATATCCTTATAAAATTAAAAGTCTTTTTATTCATACCTTGGAAAATAATATTTGTTCTAGTAGATGAATATGAGGATCCATATGTTTTAACAGATAATATTGATGGACTAGAGCTGAAATAAATCTTTATTTGGTCGTGTTTGATGTCGATGATATTTAATGATTTTTGATCATGTGTTATTTATATTCTTTCATCAAATGGGTCACTAAAAATAAGAAAAATTAAGGAATGTGTCACCGATATTGTTGGGCCCTTTTGTGGTCATTTAGGAGATTTTGAGGATGAAATAACATTTTTCATTTCAACCATCAATGACTTAATTCCATAACATGGTTCAAATGTAATAGATAATAAAATATCTATTAGGATCATATCATTTAGAAAAATAGAAACTTCATTATGTATAACTAGATATAACCAATATTGAGTACCCTATTCAGATTAATAATTCTCAAGGGATGGTTATTCATTGGATTTATGTAACATTTCCCTCAATTAAATGAAAATAAGCGGAATCCCAAGAGATATGTGATCATGAGGATATGATGACGTTGTAGTGGAATCAATTATTATAGACTAATAATCATTATGGTTAAATATTTTGGAGAAGAATTATTTTGTGTGGAATTTCTATATACCATAATGTTTTCAAGAAATACAATTTTATTGTTATTTTAAATATAGGTTTATTTAAATAGTTTAATGAACAATATTAGATATTGGTTCTACACGATATATGGTTTACTCTTTGTATTGTTTCCGTACAAAAATATAGCATATGGTATTGGTGGTTTTGGCTATATTATTATTGTTTTCACAGGGATTATTATCCATTAAAAATGGCCAGAAGGTAGTGTTCATGTAGTTCTATACATTCTGTGTTATAATGACATAGAGAGGTTTTTTTAGAATAGTTTCATTACAATGGAATGGATGATATAAAGTAGATATGGCTATCAGTTTTTAGTCCACCCTACTATTTTTTGGATCTTATCATAGAATACGATATGAATTTGGTATTCTCATTATTCAAGGCAAGCCTTTGTTATTGAAAAAAAAATTATTATATTCTGTATCATTATTGAACTCATTTATGTGTAAAACAGCATGTTTTTCTCCAATAAGTTTTTTTTGTGTATTTCAAAAAAATAATTATTTTCCCACAAAATACATTTGAACCCATTGACTATAGAGGCTCTCTTGTGGTGAATTTACACCATAAAACCTTGGATCATGATGGACCAAAGATTCACATAAACATTTAATATCATTTAGTATGTCTAATATTGGACAAATGGTGATTTATCATATACGTTTATATACCCATTTCTAAGATATGTGTTTCCATATGTTTTTGATGGAAATTAATATTAATTTATTGAATGTGGTTCACTAATTATCCATTTATTGAATTTGTCCCTTCACCAACCTCTAAATGTGGATCCTATGTGGTTTCCTAATACGATTCCAATCAATTGAAACTATTGTTTCTGGAATTATTAAAATTAAATTTTAACTAATTTCTAGAGTAATAATTGAGATTAATGGTTAAATGTTTCTATCATTGTTGGTTGTATTGATCGTATTCGACTATAAATTGAAAAATAATGTTGTGAATATGATTAAATGGTTTTAATTGAAATGATTCATTAGAAAAAAAAATACGTTGATATTGATTTTTGAGATATGAAGGTATGAAAAATTTTACATATTTGAAATGAAATGAATTATTTGGGATGGAATTATTTTTTTGGAATATAATTTAATGATTGTTTTGGAAATTAAATGGAATTTTTCAATCATGAAGTTTGGATATATGAACTATGATTAATGAAACTGATTTGACATTTGTTATTCACCCACTGATTGATTTCATTAATACACATGGGAGCTTGGGTAGTTTGGTGGGTAGTCCAGGACAAGAATGATATAGATGCGTTATCTCAACATATCCATGGATTGAATATCACAATATTAATTGAAAATTTATTGGTTAATGTGAATTATTTATTATGGTTGGAATCATAATCTTTATATGGATAAGATATAAGGATGTGTGCACACCAAGATATGTATTCACCTAAATGTTCTGAGAATAATTAATCCTTGATTTAACTACACCTACAAAATATGAATATGATGATGATATATAATATTATTGTAAATTATAGATACATTTTGGTGTTTATGTAATTATTTACACATTCATCTTTGATAGAAATGATTATTCGAAATTAATTTAAACATTAAAGAGAATTTCTTCAAAATTAATGTTTTATAATGAAGTGAGAAAATACGTACAATTCCATGTTTTTTTAAAGGAATTATTTTTGTTATTTTATATCAATTATGTATGGATTGATTGGGATGGATTCTTCTGGTATAATATTCCACATACCATATATATTCCTTTGGGTGTATTTAGACATTAAAACTAACTATATAAGAAAATATATCCATTGATTATAAGTGGTGTATATTATAGATTGTGGAACCATAGGAGTTGGTTGTTATTGATATAATAAATTTTCCATTTATTATTATCAGGTCTTTGTGAATATTTCATTGATAAATTTGGATGTTTTGGTTTCTTATTCCATTATTATGTAATTGAATATCTTGTTGAGTTTTTTACATATTTTTTTTTTTGTAATTAAGTTTTATTATATATTTTTCCCCTTTTTTCATATAATTTTTTCTATTTTATAGAAATATTATTCCCCATATTTGTTTTGTAATAAATAGTTTCTTTCATCCATTCCATGGTAATAGAAACCACCATTAAAGTCCAGTTAGGGCTGAATCGAAAATTGGTATAATGGGATATCTAGGTTTCTTCATGACACAATTTTTAATCAAAAACATTCTCACGAAATCCTATATTGTTTAGAAAATTAAATTAAAAACTATCATAATAATTATTTTACTAATTCACGTGTTTCTTTAATTCTCAATAGTCCTTCCACCAATTTCTTAACCTCATTTTCAAATTAGATAATTCAATAAGAGTTATATAAACATCTCACAGTTTCTTTATCATTCCATTTTTTTTGTAATTATACCTCCCTAAATTATAGTAAATAAATTAAAATATTAAAATAATTATCATTTTTATACTATTATTTTATTATAATTATGGTAAATTCAATAACTAACTTATGTTTTTTAATAAATTAAAAACATTCTTTCATGTAGTATGCAAACTCCCACCTCCACTACGAAACATGTTTCATGTTTCATTTTCCATGACTTCCATATAAGGATCTCCAAAATTGATAATTTAATATATGTGTAGTTTATATACAAAATGTTTATTATTATGAAATAATAAATAATATAACCCTATTTCCCAGTTATATGGAAAATGACATCCTTACCACACGTACATGTGGACTATGCACCGATTGAATGATCAATTCTCATATTTCTTTTCGTCATGGAATTATATGGTTCATAATAAGAATGTATATAATTGAAAAATACGGTGTTTATTAAATTATTAATATGTCTTAATGGAAAATTTTATATCCCATTAAATATAAGGGCAATAATGAGCTGTGGAAAATTCAACAACGAAAAATACCATTCTAAGAGAAAAAAATTGTTTCCACGTTTTATATTTTAATTTCTTATTATTTATATTAAATTAATTATTCATTAAAAATAGTATATATTAAAACAATTAAAACTATATAATATCATAATTCTTGTAGTATATATATTTTATAAGTAAATAACTTCATTATCATCCATTATGATGTGTTCTTGTTTGGGTTAGTTTAACCGACTAATTGAACAATGATATAAATATATATCATGGATGCCAATGGGAGTTCAGTTTCATGTAAGTTATGATATCAATATTTAAAATATATTCAATCTTCACTAGATGGATTTATAAAAATTTAACTCATAATTTATAAAAACACACTTTTTTAACATAGAATAATCAAAACCTACAAATCACAAAATCCATTCTTATAGATAATCACCAAAAAATAAACATAGAAAAATAAATAATTTTAAATGATTGTATAAATTAAATTATATACCAAATTTTTCTCTGGTAATGTTGGTATTTGGGAAGAGAATGTATAATAACACAACTATTATAGAAATAGTTCAAAACAATCAAGAATACTCATAACCAATGTTGAAAATAATTAAAAACGAACTTGTGTGCATGTGATGAATAATTATACAAAATAAATAAATAATTTCATTTCTTTTGAAAATTTAAAAAATTTTGGTACTAAAATAGATATGTTTTTATATAATGGATATTAATATGTGATGAACTCAATGGGAATTCATTGTAAGAGTTTCATTGTCCAAAATTAATTTCTTGATATTTATTTCCAAATGAGAACCACGATAACATTAACTTGGAATTATTTATTCCTAAGGAATTTATTGTATTGTATTTAAATGGTTGGAATATCTATATCAATTATTTTCCTCCAATGGAGTATGATTCAAAATATAAAAATGGTGATTGTTGTTTTGATGAAAATGTTACTTAACATAGAAGGATGTCAGTTACCAATTTTATTTTCAAAATACAAATATATATTAAAAAGATAATAATTATATATAATTTTAATTCATAATATAACCCAATTAATCTTCATTTTATATTCATGGGATTTTAAATTTCACCTTCAAAATGATATTTGTTGTTTACTCATATTTTAGCCGAACAATTTATAATAAGTGAAACAGACCTCATATCTTCTTTCTATTCGAGAACCCCCATTTTTCTATATATAATTATTTTATCCCATTGACACTATAATTATATAATATTCACAAATTGATGATATTTATACTCTAATAAATTAAATTTAATTAAATATTAAAATGTAATTTTATCATTTCCTCTATGGGCCTTTTTTGTAAAAAGTGGTAATCCTTCATTTTTAAATATTTTTGTGTGGAAATTTTATTTCATTTAAAAATTATTTTTATATTATTATATATATCTAAGTTTTAATGATTCCTAAAAGAAAATATTTTTATCCTAGTTTAATAAATGTGTAATTTTAAAATATTTCACAAAATATTATTTTTTTTGTAATTTCAAAATTGTGTTTTCTAAAGATTCTATTTTTTCATCAATGTAATTATTTTTGGACATAGATTATACTTGATCAATAAAATTATTCAAATGAAAAAATCACTTATTTATCCTAAGGGAATATGTAATCTATTTCTATTTTAGTGTAATGATCATGTAATTATTTTATTTTGGATAATCAACCATGATGTAAACCATATAATTTTACCCAATTTCTATCAATTGTGAAAACCCTATTTTTATTCCATTGATTAAATAGTTGATCTTAATTACATTTGTTGACTTAATAAAAAAAGGATATTATTATCTGTATACCCTTTATTTATATAGTATAAACTTTATATTCTCTATTATCGTGATTAAATTGTATTTTACAATAATGTGAATTGACTCTACTAGATATTGATTTATTTTTTAGGGTTTTATCTTGTGTTTATTATTTACGTATTTTTTAATAATTTTTTAATTTTAGTAATTTTGAAGATGATATTATACCCATTTTATTTCAAAGGGTTCTTTATGACGTGTTATATGAATCCAATTCTCTTTTTTTATAGTTTTATTTTCATAAAATGTGAATGATTTTAATTAGAATGTTTTATAAAACTAATTATTCTCATGTGTTCATTATAATGTGATGTGTTACTTATTTCCATGTGTAACTAATATTTTTAATTAAATTATATGAGGGTTTGAAGATCACCATCCAATTTATATTTTTTGTTCCCCAAGAACACAGAAGTGAAGATCTGAGGAATTTTCCCAATCTAATGGGTACACATAAGGATTAAAATAATCCTAAAGGGTAACAAAGAGGACGTATATTAAGTAAAATGGCGAAAAAGTGGTTTTATCCTAACACCATAAATATATTGGGATACAATTCCTTATATAAGAAGTTAAATAAGTTTTTCTCAAAACAATACTATGTGATGAATGTATTAGTGGATATTATAGATGTTTGCATTATATAATTATGTTAATTACTCTCTCCCATGTCAGAATATTTGGAATATGACTACGATCCATAAGTCAGGTTTCATTTCTCTGGATTCCACACATTTTTCCAATCATATATATTATTTACATATGCAATACGTGTACATAAAAAAGTCATATGAGAAACCATTATTCTTTCACACACTTTTTATAGGAAATTTCCCTCATGTCAATTTTTTCTCATTTACAAAAAAATTAACGTGTATTAAAATTTGATATGTTTTTAAGTAATGAAAATTTGGGCTCACGTATTTGTTATGTTAGAAAGTCCCCATGTTAAAAAATATGTATAACTTGTTGAAAGCCTATAAGATAGTATATAGTGTTTTAATTAAATAATAATTATTGTATGTTAGTATGTTTTTCTATCTGATAACCATGATATCTTTCAGTCTTTCAGTTGAGTTACTATCTATGAAATATAGCAACTAAATAATTATGTTAATGTATTATTTATTTTATTTTTACCTTTAGTGTCTATAGTTAGTTTCATGGGATGATTTAGTTATATAAGATACATGTTTAGTTATTTTTGGGAATTATTTTATTTATGTGTGGTGTTATATTAGTGAATTATAGTGAAAACCATAGGGGAATGTTCGAGAGAAATGGAAATGTAAAGGTAAAAAATGTGATGATTTTTTTATGAATGTATTATATTGTTCTATAAATAATTATTTCCCCCTTTTAGATACAATAATTCTCTGTAATATCTATGAATCACCTTCTATGACTCTAAGGATTTATTTTCAATTGAATCTATGATTTGGATTCAATTTTTATGATTCCCAGATGTATCTTCTTGAAATGTTGTAATTTATTGTCTTTTTGGTTCTACATGGTTAGTAAACTTCCTTTAGAGTAATGTTTTTAGATACCCCTTATCAGCTATTTTTTTATTTAATTCTTTTTATTTTTATTTCTTATCATTATAGGTGTACCATGGTTAAATCCAAACAACGTGGATCCATAAATTAATAGTGTGTAAAATATAGTAAATATTGAAAAAACATAACAACACTTTCTTGGTCTGGAAAGAAATGAAAAAAATGTGCATTGTATATATTAATTTCCAATTCCATTTTTTATAGTTAGATCATTATTTGTTCAATACTGTCATACCATGAAAAAACTGTATGAGTTTTGGATATTCTAGAGAGTGGCTTGTGCATGGTTGGAACATGGGTTTTCAAATCACATTGACAAATAATGTTGTCCACCCATATATTTTAATAAGTAAATTTACACTTTTCACAGCTTTGATTTTAAGTCACCAGCCCTCTCTTTCTCCTCCCACTCACTTTTACAAACACGGTTCACCCCTATGTGTGTCTTTTCTTTTCCAATATTTTCACTATTCAATATTATGTTAATGAAGATTTCTTATTTAAATGTCTTTTTAATACCATTCATCATACTTTAATCTTTTATTCTCCCTTTATTTTGTTCTGTCTTGTGAACCATAATTTTTTTCTGATTTTAGATCTGGAATTGGATTGTGTCATGGGGATTCACACATATAGTGGTGGAAGATGGAACATATTGTATTACGGGGTTGATTAATTCTATAGGTGGAATATTCTATCATATTACCAGATAATCTATTTTAGAATATTGATTGTTTTTTCATTATTCTATATTTCGTTAAATTCTTGTTCTTTTGAATGTGAATATTATATTTATTTTTCACATATATGAGTGATTATGATTGATAAATTTTTTTTCTATGTGGTAGTATCACTTAAAATGTTATGGGATTTTAGAACATGTGTTTTTTGAAACAACTAAATTTTATATTAAATAATACATTTAGTTTAAAAGGAGGGGGAGATAGCTGAAACGATGTAAAAAAATGGGTTCTTAAAATATTATATATTTTAAAAAATTGATTTGTTTATTTTAATGTTATTCTAAAATTTCAAATGGGTTCCTTGATTTTAAAGGGATGTGATAACCATAGATTTTATGTTTAATTATTTAGAAAACCATTGTTGTTATCTAAATAAAACTTTTTTTAATTTTAAATCTGTTATGATTTCTAAATTTATAGTTTCATTTAAAAGGAATGTTTTATCCCATGTTCATAATATTTCAAGACACATTAGTGTATTCGGAAATTTGTAAATGTGATTTAAAATGTTGTGAGTGAATTCCCTTTTAGTGTCAAATAAATTTTGGTAAAATATGTTTCAACCTTTTATTGATATTGGTTTTGTAAATGATGATGTTTCCAATAAGATAGATAATGTTTTTCAAGTGATTTAATTTTTTTTCATATAAATAGTGTTTCAATAAATTATTTGAGTCCTACATCAGCACCATATGAATCTTGTATGCATGTCGTGGCTCATCATCCCATGAAAATATATATTTTAGATTAATTTATAGAGATATTTTACATTTTAATGCATATGGGTGTGCTTATTATGAGGATGTGAGGTAATTTTTGAGCATATTTTAATTTTATTCCTATATTGTATGAAATGTTTTATTTTGTTTGTTCAGTGAATAAGGTTTCATTACATATTTTCCATTCCATCATGTTTAGGGATATTGATGAGTCAATAATATTTTCCTTATGACTTTACCATTCTTACTTATTTTGAAAATCACAAACACCTTATCTTGAAGAATATTTTATTTTACATTATGTTTTACTTTCATAAGGAAAATTTTCCTACCCCATGGAAGTTTATCCTTACCATGATTTTCATTTTTCATTTTACCCCTAAGTATAAAATTTGTTATCATATCTACAAACCGTGGAATCTTATAATACATAGATATAGAGCATTCTGTTTTCAAAATACGGATTTAGGTTCTGAATCCTGTAAATTTAGACCCCAAACTCAAATGAGTTTAGATTCTAAATCCTCTAAATTCTGACTCCAAATGCTTATTAGTTGTGAATTTGAGTTCTACTAATTTAGATTCTGAACTTTTATGAGTTCATATTCCGAATCCTTGGAAGTCATACACCGAACACTTATGAGTTCTAACTCTGAATTCTAATGAATTCAGACACCAAACATTATATGTTCAGACTCCAAATTCTAATGAATTTAGACTCCAAACTTTTTATGTTCAGACTGTGAATTCTAATAAATTTAGACACCGAATTCTACTAAATTCAAACACTGAATTTCCTCGAAATTCATACTCCATAATTCTTTATAATTACGGTTCCTAATTTTTCTAAAGATAGAATCTGAATATCCTTTTATTATAGATACCGAATGTGTTTTTAGTTTGACTCTGATAATTTATGTTTTCCATACATTTAAAATATTTTATTTTTTATGTAACCATATTCTTTCTAACACTAGTTTTTGTTATAATTCAGTGTCTTTCATTAAGTAACTAACTAACCATTGTTTGAGTGACACGTGTACTGGTCCCTCCGAAATTCAAGGAAAAATATGATTGTTGGAGGAGGGAGCCGGCCGTTGGAGCTGTTCCTATAAATAGGAGCTCATTTGTGAGAGCTCATAACTTTGTTACAACTTTCGAGGAACTGTTCTAAGAATCTAAATATTACATGATGTTGAAGTGATTTCTAGATAGAGACATTCATGCTTAGTGCTTACTAAACATCTTGTTCAGATTTTCATCATGTGACTCCTAATGTTGCCGAGTACATTTTAGGTCTTCCAGGGATAGGAATATAGAGGTGTCGACTACCTTAATGTTCATGGAATTACATTATGAAAAAGACATAATTGTCGAATACCAAGAAGTTGAGGGCTTGTGGTGACAGCAAGACAGACTCTGATCTTCATATCGAGGGCTTACCTTGGTGGGGGTAACACATACATTCGTGAATGTATAAATCAAGGTACCTTTATACAAGGTTTTTGTATAACCTTCTCTTTGGGTTAAAAAGATTATTACATGTTACTTGTTCGTTTCAGGTTTTCAACTACATTTTTATTTTTGAGGAATGTATAACTATCATTTATTTCCATATACTTGTACACTCTGATTTAGAATGATTATATATTCTTTATGTTAGAATCATTATCATTTTAAACTGTTGTTACGTTTTATTTCCAAGACTATCTTTCCAAAATTAGTTTCTCGGAATCATATTTCCGGAATCAGGAATGATTGTATAAACTCGAGGTTTTGTTCTTTTACATTGTTTAAATTTGTTAAACATCTTTTTCTTTAAAAGTTCCAATGGAATTTTTTAAAGTATAAAATTAACCCCTCTTTTATTTTGAGCATAATTAGATACTTCATTAATTATCTATATCATTTCTATCCTACTTTTAGAATTATAGGAGAATATCATTCCTCATACCATCTCAAAAATTGGTATCAGAGGAGGTTTCTGAAATACTTATATTAACATATAAATTTTCCATGCTCAAGTTTTTCACTGTTTTTCTTTTTCCATATTTAGGAATATTTTAATTTTTTACTTAATCTTACTAATAACAAGTTTGTGGGGAGGTATTGTTTTTTCAGATGGAAGAAATCAATTTTGGTTCCATAGAAAACCTAAATCCAACAAGTCCACCTATTTTTGATGGGAAATATTACGAATATTAGAGAGATTGCATGAAAACATTTACTATCAATAATGTGGTAGGTAATTTTTTATGCTTACTAGAGGATATAAAATCCTTGAGAAGGATGTTAGTACATTCACCAACCATGAAAAGCATGAATATCAATAGAATTATAAGGTATGCAATACATTGCATTGTTCGATGACCAGAAATATATATAACCAAATTTTATCTTATTAAGTAGAAAATATTATGTGGAATAAACTTGATTTTACACACTTTAAAACATAAAAAGTCATTAAAACTAGAAGATCCATGCTCAAAGCTGAATATTATGGGTTTTTCATTCCTTACAGAGAACCAAATGTAAGGTAAAACAATGATTTATGACTATTTTTAATACTTTACAATCAATGAGTGGGAAGGATTAGATAAGGAAGCTCTTGTGGACAAAATCATTGACATCACGTTCAATGAGTGGGAATCCAAGAGAACTGCTATTGATGAGAATAGAAAGGTTACTCAGATTACACTTGATAATCTTTTAGGTACTATTTTTCTATATGATACTAGAATGAAGAGAGATTCTGATAATGCTAAGAAGAAGAATGGGAATGGAGGTGTTTCTTATACTACAACTCCAATTCATATAAAAGAAAAGACTCGAGAGAGAGTTACCACATCTAAATTTAAGAAGGTTATTTTTCAATCCAAATCTAGAAGAAGTAAATATTCATAAAATGATCTACCCAATCTTGCTCAATGGATTAACAAGATTTTTGTACAGGAGAACATTCAATCCAAATACAAGAATAAATAATGGAAAGATAAGAATTATTCTGAAGTAACATGTTATGAATGCAAGAGAGATGGACATATAAGACCAGATTTTCTAATGGTTAAGAGAAAATTGAGAAAGGAAAATCATTCTAAGAAGAATAGAAAGAAGTACTATAAAGATAAATCTGAGAACGTTTTGAAATATAATGACACCTGGTGTGCCAGTGGTGTAGAATCATTAGATATTTCATCAAATTAAGAATCTTATGGACCACAGAATCTTGGTCAAATAGACATATTACCTATCGAAACTCATTGCTTAATGTATAAGTTGCACAATGCTGAATCTATGAATAAATGTTTCTTTGAATGAAAATTATAGTAAGGATAAATATTATGAATCTTATGCTGAATAATCTTCTTTCTGATGAAGATAACACAATACCTACCTATAAAGATGTTTCTAGGTTTTCTAGGATTCTTAAGAATGATAATTCTAAAGCCAACAAAAAGTATGAAAAAGAAAAATTATAGGATTTATATACTTAATAAGGAAATATCAGATCCTTCTATGGATATTGATAAGAAAACCCTTTATTTTAAAAGTATTTCATAAAACCATGAGGAAGTAAATTCTAAGAAGGATAAACATTCTAAGGATCTAGAAAATATAATTTTTAATAAAAAAAATTTCAAGAAAAACTCTAGTACTAAAACAAATGTTTTGGAAGACACGATACTTGGTTATCAGACTAAAATCCGAAATTTTTCCTTGAGAAAGGGTTTGTCAAACTTTACCTTAGGTAAGGAAAATTTTGATAAGATGTATTCTAAAATCCGACTACTAAGGAATAATTCTGGATTTTTTTATACTAGATCTAAAACAATTTTTAGTAACATTAATTTTTTTCATCATAGTGCTCCATTCTGTATTAAGTGTCAGTGTGGTGGGAATTGGGTAAGGAATTATTCTTTAATCAAAACCCAGTATTTATGATTTCATAAAGCATATTTTTCAAAGAAAATGTGGGTGCCTAATATTTTACTTCCTGTAATTTTTGGATCCAGGAATGTTTCGATTCCGAATGTCTAAAACTCATTTTTTCAGGAAAATAGAAAAGGTACTAACTGAAATAATTGGTACATGGATAGTGGATCTTCCCCGAAAATGAGTGGTAACAAAAACTACTTTGAAAATATTATCAAGATGAATGGAAGAGAAGTAACTTTCGGAGATATTGATAAGGTAAAAATTATTGGTATAGGTATATTTGTTCTTCTTGGAAAGACATTTATTTAAAATGTTTTATTTGTTAAGAGTATTAAGCACAATCTCATCAGCATTAGTCAATTATGTGATAAAGGGTACATTGTGAATTTTAGGAATGATAAGTGTTTAGCACACTATTTAAAGGAAGAGTTTATTCTTTCTTCCTATAGACATAAAATGTATACAAACTGAACATAGAAGACCATAGTAGGAATGAATTACCTTCCCTTAGTGCAATGGAAGATCATTCTTGGTTATGGAATAGAATGTAAGGACACTCCAACCTTAGCAAACTATGCAATCTCTCTATGTAAAGTTTAGTTAAGGATCTACAGGAGCTTAGATTTTTTTCTTCAAAATTATGTGATATTTTTCTATATGGCATGAAACATTAATCAAGTTTTAAATCAGTTGGTAATGTCTCATCCACTAATGCATTACAGTTAGTGCACATGTTTCTTTTTGTACAAACACAAACTGGAAGCATTATAGGAATGTATTATATATTTGTCTTAGTTGAGGATTACACTATATTTACATGTGTCTATTTTCTAGCAATGAAATCTGATGCTTTTTCTTATATAAAATGTTTTAGAGCCCTAGTTAAAAATTAGATAAACTTTACTTTGATAACTATTCATAGTGAACATGGATGAGAATTTCAAAATTCAATTTTTGAAAATTTTTTAGTAGAAAATGCATTACTCGTAACTTATCAGCACTTAGAACACCTGAACAGAATGGTGTTTTTGAAATAATAAATATAATTCTTAAAGATATAACAAGAACCATGTTGAGTGAGTATTCTGTTTCCCAAAAATTTTGGGTTGAAGTTGTAAGTAATTCTTGTTATACTATAAGTCGAGTTTTTATTAGACATTTTCATAATAAAGCTTCTTATTAGTTATAGAAATGTAGAAAAACTAGAAATTCCGACTTCATTGTTTTTGGTTTAAAAGTATTAATTTAGAATAATAAAGATAATCTAACCAAATTCACACAAAAATATGATAAGGGAATTTTCACAGGCTACTCCACAAATTCTAAGTCTTATTGAGTTTTCAATAAAAATACGTGTACTTTTGAAGAGATAGTACATGTCCAATTTGATGAAACTGATCCTTTTGTTTTTAAACAAACTCATCCTACATATTCAGATGTGTTTTCAAAAACTGATTATCAACCTTTGTTAGAAGATTCTTCTGATAACGAAAATGTCCAAGAAGTTGTTTCTGAAGCATTTACCCCAGAAGGCTTCCTACCCAATGTTGATGAATAGGTTTAACAAAACCCAAGTCAGGATTTTCTATAGAATCATCCCAGTGATATTATCATTGGTGATTTAAATCAACCTTTAAGGACTAGATTTTACTTAAGAAATGAAGTAGAACAACTAGCATTTCATTCCATATTAAAAAAATCATTGATGAAGCTTTATTTGATGATGATTGGATAAATGTTATGCAAGATGAGCTTATAGAATTTGAAAAGAATAATCTATGGACCTTGGTTTAATGACCTAAGGAATATTTTGTTATTAGAGTCAAATGGGTCTTTATAAATAAGTGTGATGAATATGGAATCAATATATGGAATAAAGCTATATTGGTTCCTAAAGTCTACAATCAACAAGAAGGAATAGACTATGAAAATAACCTATGCTCTAGTATCCAGACATGTATCTATTTGTATTGTACCTTCCTTCGCAACATTCTACAATTTCATACGTTTTCCAATGGACGTGAATTGTACTTTCCATAATGGTTATGATCAATAAGCAGTTTTTGTTTATAAACCTCCTCGTTTTGTAAATACAAAACATCTTGAACATGTTTTCATACTTACCAAAGCATTGTGTGGACTTATTCAAGCCTCATGATCCTAGTATGTAAGACTAACATGATTTTTACTTCAAAATAATTATATTAATCGAAATTAAGATCCAACCATTTTTATAAATAAAGATAAGAAAAATGTCTTGATTGTTCAAATTTATGTTGATGACATTATATTTGCTTTAACATAGCAATCTTTAACTGATTCATTTACAGAACTAATGAAATACGAGTTTTAAATTGGTATTATGGGTGAGTTAACATTTTTCCTTCGTTTTCAAATTTCTCAAAAACCAGAAAGAAATTTATATATCCCAACATAAGTATATTAAATATCTTCATAAAAAGCACGGATATGAAATCTGTAAGAGTATTATTACTCTTATTGGTACCTCAAACACACTTGAGCTTGATGAAATTGGAAACTAGTAAATCAAACATCATTAAGAGGTATGATAGATTGTTTACTTTACATGATAGCTAGTCATCCAGACTTAATGTTTTAAATATTTTTATGTGCAGGATATCAATCCAATCCTAAGGAATCTCATTTAAAGGTAGTGAAAATAAATTTTCCCTACTTAAAGGTAACCATGGATTTGGGACTCTTTTATACTTCTGGAAATGATTTTGTTTTGAAACATTTTCCTACTTTTTACATTTGTGGATGTAGAGTGGATATGAAAAGTACATCTGGAATGTGTCACCTCATTAAAGATTCATTAGTTGTTTGGTCAAGCAAGAAGAAACTATCAGTAACACTTTCCACTGCTAAAGCTGAATATGTAGCAGCTGGAAGTTGTTGTTCTCAAGTGTTGTGGATGCAACACACTCTCACAGACTAATGTATGCGTTTTACCAAAACAAGATTTTTGTGTGATAATACTAGTGCCATTTCGTTACAAAAAAACCCTACACTTAACTTTTGTGCCAAACACATAGATATTAGGCATCACATTATTAAGGATCACACACAAAAATGTGATATCATTCTTCAATTTATCAGTACAGAAGATCTACTTGCTGATATTTTCAAAAAATATTTATCCTGTGATAGATTTGAATACATTAAATAGATGTTATGAATGATAACTATAAGGTAATCATCCTTATTAACATCTTATTGAAACCAATATCCTCACAATAATATACTCGGTTTCATAGGTGGAGAACATTTTTTCGTAGTTCTTCTAAACTTTTTCGTTGTCAGTTTTATTTAGGAAAATTCCGAGTTATTTTTTGTAAAATTTTTCTTAGTCTAATTTTTTTTTTGTAATGAAGATTTTCCAAAATTATCATAATGAGATTTCTAAAATTTTCATAATGAATATTTTCTGAATTTTGATAATGAAATTTCCAAAATTTTCATAATAATGATTTTCTAAATATTCATAATGATGATTTTCTAAGAATTCATTTTCAGTATTTCAAAATATTTCATAATCAAAATTTCCAGAATATAATGTTCTTCAAGAAGAATATTTCTCAATACGAATAATCTTCCTGGAAATCCTAAAGGTATGTTTACTTTTTTGAGTTTTAGTGATAATATTTTACATGCTAGAATCTTATTTTTTTTTAGATTTTTGGATTCACTTTTCCCTAGATCTGAATGTTTTTCATTAAAAACCTCAAAATATCAGATCGAAGATTTCCTTGCGGCTATCATTTCAACTGTTAGATCTGATATGAGCGATTATCAACCATTGGATTAAGCATGGAAGGTGACCCATAATTTCAAGAACCTATATAAATAATCCCAAATGGTTGTCCCACATCGAAACTCAAGGTCTCGCAGGATAATGTTCTTCCCTTCTACAAAATCTCATTCCGAACATTTCAAATCTGGCTCAAATCTGATTGTTTGTCAAGGAATCTACTTAGAAATACATGTCAACTGTCAATCCAATCATGGAATGGTCGGTGTATAGATAATGGCTGGTACATCCAAACGTCTTCACCATTTATTATCGTATCATCTCAAAGAAAATCAAGCTGAATGGATGGGATAAAATTTCCGTATTAAATCTAGGAGCTCAAGATTTGGTGTATCTGGATTTTCAAGTTATGTTTTATGAAAAAATATATTTTTTCTATGAAGAAATTATAGATAATTTCTCTTTGAAAAGCTACAGGAAGACTTATGATCTCTCTTAAACCAAGGATGCAAATTAGATTGAAGTTTCATATGAATGAGAAACGAAATTTTATTCTCATAAGTTGCTATATGTTAAAGGATGTTTTGTTAAGGAGAAAGCTATGGAGTTCCTCGGTATTAAAGATGTTAAGTCTCCAAAAAATTTCACCTATCTACAAATTTTCAGATTCTTGAATTATCGGTTTAGGGATTTATAATTCTGAGAAAAGGAGAAAATGACACATTGAAAAGATTTATATGTATATTTTGGATATTCTGGTGATCCTAAGAATGATCAATTTGGTTGATAATATTCAAATTACGATCGAGAATATAAAGAATGTAAATTTTAATGCTCAGATCATTATGTATCCCACTATTCTTTCCAAGCAGATTGTTCAGTTCATGGAGTCGTTCAAAATTCCATGCAGTTCAAAGAAAAGGAATTTCAAAGTCATACTTGTTAGTGATGATACTCTAAGAATAATGAATTTTTGTTTTTCAAACAAATCCAGATAATTTTATGACTTTCCAAATGAAGAGGCTAAAGCTATTCCGAAGAAACAGGAAGTGGCTGCGACATCCAAAAAGGGTGCAAGGAAGAGGAATGTAAAGGAAGTGGAAGAGAAGGTAAAATATCATGTAGCCAATGATGTTCAATCCAAAACACCAAAAACTAAGAAGAAAAAACTTTATCCAGATGAGGTAGTCACTAAATAGAGGGTAGACATGAAGAATAAGAAAGCAGGGGAGCCTAGCTTTGGCTTGGATCTTGCTGAAGCAAATGGAATAAGGGAAAAGACTGGTGATGAGCTTGAAAAGCAATCATATGAAATGTAATAGAAGAATAATATGTATGATGCTGATATTTTTTGATCCCTTCATAGGGATTCTGAGAAAGCATCTGAAAATATCACGGTACCACAATATTTCATTGTAGAAGCATTACGAGAGACCCCAGGAAAGAAATTTGTGACTTTAGAAAAAGTCAAAGAAAGAGAAGAATATATAGTCCAAGGAGTTGAAGAAGAAGTTAAAAGAAGTTGTGTCACCACATAGTTGATTAAGAGAGTTTATGTTTTTCATTAGAAATTATTCCATCCAATAAGCTCTCAATACCATCTTCTAAAGCAGAATATTCAAAGATCACTACACCTGGGAAAGAAGGAATAGGAGAAGATGACAAGGTTGAAGAAGAAGTGAACAAGATGTATGCTGAATAATGTTTTAATCATCATTTTATTCACCATGAAGATGTTGAGGAAAAAGTTAAGAAAGAAAAGAAAGATAAATATAAAATTGGTCTTCTATCTGACAGTGAACATGAATCTCTAGATAAAAAAGCCATTCCGAGAACTGATAAGGGAAACGATGAGGTTATTGATAAAACTAGTAAATCCGTTGTGAAGAATAAATAATTTGGTGGATCGTCAAAGAGGAAAAAGGACAATATTGAGAAAGAATCCTCCCCAAGCAATGTTACAGATTCAGAATCATCATCCCTTGGACATGATTTCATTGTTCAGTCATTTAAAAAGACTGTTGGGACCATTGTGATTTTTCCAAGCATAGAATCTAGATGACAGATGATTCAACCCACACTAAATCAAAAGTTCTATTTTGTATCCCTGGTGATAGATTAGTGTGTCAAGAATGAGGTTGATTTCAAAATAAATTTCACCAACAATGAATCCCATAAAATATCATGCAAGGATATGAAAATTTGTTTAAAGAAAACCATTGAAGACATGAGAAATATTGATGAGTTCTAGGATAGTATCAAGGAGTCTTTTTATATCATAGATTTTAAGATCAATGATCTCATAAGCAGTTTTCAACAAAAGATTACTATGGAAAAGAATTCTCGGATTCAAGAGGTAAAATATATGAATGGGAAGATGTATCAAGTTGCCCAAAGCTTGAATAGAGATATAAATCTCTAGATTGAGATAGAAGAAAAGCTTGAAAAGAACGAGGATGTCCGAAAGGCTCAGGAATAGGCTTTTAAGACTCTATAAGAAAGAATCCATGCATTAGAGATGAAATCCCGGGATCCGGATCATCTTCTTAAGCAATCAGAGGATGATAATAAGGATATAAAAAATATGATGACCTTAGCCAAGAAGTTGATGACTAAGTAAAATGAATGACGATTTGGGTTAAATCCAATATTTTTTTGTATTCCGTTCATTGTACAAATTTTTCCTATCATAATGAAATTTTTTTGCTTGTCATTTGGATGTATTATATTAATCATTAAGGTACAATAATTCTTTTCCCATTCCCTCAAATTACTTTGTGAAAATATCAAAGGGGGAGAAAGGAAAAAGAATACAATGTAAAATAAGAAATATCCCTAAGTATGGGGGAGTTTATCTATGTGGTAGTTTTCATCATAATTATTTCTATATGCAATACAATGTTAAGTCTCATTTTGGAAATCTAGAATACGATCCTTAGTGTTCCAAATACTAAGGGGGAGTTAGTCCTATTCATCTTTTCCCATGTGCTAAGGGAGATATTTTTTATTTTCAAATGCTAGAAAAATATTTTCTAAGTCCTTATACACTTTTTCATAAGGATGTTTTTGATTTCCAAAAAGGGGTTTATTGTTGAGTCAATAAGGTTTCCTTATGAATTTTCTATTCCTTCATGTTTTGGGAGATTATTGAGTCAATAAGATTTTCTTTATAAATCTACCATTCCTTTATGTTTTGAAAATCACAAACACCTTATCTTATGGAAAGTTTCATTTTACCCTATGTTTTACTTTCATATGGAAAATTTTCCATCCCCATGGAAAATTATCCTTACCATGTTTTTAATTGTTCATTTTAACCTTACAAATAAAATTAGGTTTTATATTTAAATACCTCAGAATCATATTATACATAGATACATAGAATTCATTTTTTAGGATCTGGATTTAGGTTCTGAACCCTCTAAATTTAGAATTTGAAATATTATGAGTTCAGATTCTGAATCCTTTGAATTCAGACTTTGAACTGTTATGAATACTGACTCTGAATTCTCTGAATTCAGACATGGAACTCTAATGAGTTCAGATTCTGAATCCTCAAAATTGAAACTTCAAAATCATATGAGTTTTGACTTCGAATTAAAATGTATCCAGAATCAAAACATTGTAAGACCAGAATCTGAATTCTAATGAATTCAGACTCTGAAAATTGTATGTTCAGACTCCAAATTCTAATGAGTTCAGACTCCGAATTCTACTGAATTCTGACTCTAAATTTTCTCGAAATTCAGTCTCAGGAATTCAATAGAATTCGGGTTCCAAGTTATTCTAAAGATATAATCCGAATATCCTTGTATTATATATATTGAATGTGTTTTTCATTAGACTGGGAAATTTCATTTTTTCCTTACATTATGAATATTTAATTTCTGTTATGTAACCATATTTTTTATTATGCTTGTTTTTGTAATAAAACAATGTTATGCATTTAGTTACTAACTAACCATTGTTTGAGTGGCAGGTGTATAGGTCCCTCCGAAATTTAAGGAAAAATATGACCGTTAGAGGAGGGACCGGACTGTTGGAGTTGTTCTAATAAATATGAGATCATTTGAAAGAGCTGATAACTTTGTGACAACATTTGATGAACTATTCTATTAATCTAGAGAAAACATGTTGTTGAAGTGATTTATAGAGTCATAAATTCATGCTTAGTGCGTACTGAACTTCTTGTCCAGATTTTCTTTGTGTGTCTCCGAATGTTACTGAGTACATTCGAGGGCTTCTGAGGATAGGTAGATGGATGTGTTGATTACCTTAATGTTTTTGGACTACCTAGCTAAGGATGAAAGAGGTTCCCACTACCATGAAGTTGAGGTCTTGTGGGGATATCAATACAGACATAGATCTTCATATTGAGGACTTACCTTGGTGTGGGTAAGACAGACTTTCTTGAATGTTTAAATCAAGGGACCTTTATCCATGTTTGTTGGATGACCTTCTCTCTAGGTTAAAATTTTAATTACTTTCTACTTGTTCGTTTCATGTTTTCTGCTGCATTTTGATTGTTGAGGAATGTATAACTATCTTATAATTCCGTAAACTTGTATACTCTGATTTAGTAATATTATATATGGTTTAAGTTAGAATCATTATCATTGTCAACTTTTGTTATGTTTTATTTCCAGGACCATCATTCCAGAATTACATTCTCAGAATCATATTTCTGGAATCAAGTAAGATTGTAGAACCGTGATGTTTTTTGAATTTAAATTGTTTAATTTTTTTAATCATCTTCATCATTAAATGTTCTAATGGATTTTTTTAAATTATACAATTCACCCCACTCTTGTATTTTGAGAATCATTAGATACTTAATTCAGTATCTATATCATTTTGATTCTATATTTAGTATTATAAGTGAATATAATTCCCTATACAATCTCAACAATGATCACATTTTTTGGGAGTTCAATGATGGCGATATCCTACCAATGTGAGTGAAAACTCTAGTCCTGTTTTTTGATTTACTATGGAGTGTTTTTTGGATACATCTAGATAGATAGACCAGATGGACTAGAATACCCATAAGATAGAATTATTATTTATATAATCCCATGGGTGAAGGGGTCCCCAAAATTTTTTCAATGTTTACACCATGGAATAAGGAATTCTACGTAAAACACCGAACATGACACCATGATGATGTTTTTTGAGGGATGTAATCTTTATATAGATTGATAGGGAATTCAAGGACGTTTGAAAGGTCATCAGTGAATTAATGGGTACCCTATTACTAGTTAAGATCCTTTATTATTATATTGTATTGATGATTTCCATGAAAATTGATCTTTTGAATTATTTTGGGGTATATCATTGTATATCAATTCTATCACATGTTTTTTATAACATTTTTTTTCATATATTTATTTATTATTTATTTCATAGTATTATATGGCATAACATAGTGGTGTCTAACATTGTATGCTCACCCTTATTTATGTTTTTTAAATTTTAAAAATTTTATAATATATTGTTAATAGTATTAAATGATTGTGAAAATAAATTTTCATTTCAATTTTCGTTCAAAATAATTTTAGTTATGGTTTTTATTGTCCTTATATAAAATGTTAAGCACTCATTTATAATGATATTTAGTGTTTTATAACTTAAATGTTGACTCAGTTTTTTTATCTCTGAAGGTGTGTGAGTTATCGAAATAGTGTGTTAATCCAACATTCTTAGATTATGGAATGGGATTTTAAAACATGTTTTAAAAAAAAATTAATGTTTGAAACTCCATTGATATGTTATTTACATATTTCAAAAAGTGAAGGTTATGATTTATTTTTAAAGTTGGAAATTGAATTTTTAAAATTATAAGTGGAATTGGTTGGTGTTTTAAATAATTTTTTAAGTAGTTATTTTCATTTGATTAAAATATTCGTAAAAGTGTCCTAATAATATTTTGCATTTTTTTAAACCATAATAAAAATTATTATTTTTACACTATTTTCAAGACCCCCTCCCACCGAAGATGCCCCTCTTGATCTATAAATGGAAAAAGGGAGATAATGACCCCCCGAGTCCCGCCTCCAGTAGGCCCTGGGGTGGTGACAAGCACCAAGGGTATGCGTTTTCACAAATATGGGAGGCATTACCCTTTTTATTATTTAAGATCGGGAAATAGGTCAAGTAAACCACCAAAAATGGAAAAGAACAAGTGTATAGAAATAAACCCAAAACAATCCCACATGCATGTCTAAATAGTTATGAAACAAGGTACAAGTACAAGAAATCTCAAAAGTACAATACCAAAAGAAAAAAGAGTACAACAACTGCAACAACTCCAACTGTCCCGACTAATAGGGTCTCGCACAGCCCTGATAGTCCTCCTGGAAACCAGAAATTAAATGTAGGGTGAGCATACAAGTATACTTAATAGGGAAACCTAAATCTCTCGTGCACAAGTTGGGAGACATCCTAATGTCCCGTGAGAACAACAGAAGAAACCTACCAAGGAATTCTATCCACCCAACCTCACAAGACACACTCACCAAAAACACAATCACAACATGTAGTAGTATATAAGAACAAGAGTATTTGGTACCCCGCACCATTTCCCATTACATATATGCTCTTCCTAATGGAAAACGTCCTGAAACTACCACACTCTTCCCACCCACACACATATGGGCCTCACGAACCACACATCCAGCCCGCACACACCTGGGTCTCACAACCAAGCATCCCACCCGCAGAAACATGTGCCTAAAAACCATGTATCCCGTCAGCACACACCTGGGCCTCACAACCACATCTCCTGCCCGCACACACCTGGGCCTCACAACTACGTATCCCACCCACATACACCTGGGCCTCATCCTAAAAATTATTGGGAAACAGTAAAACATGCCCGAAGACTCTTGGGCTAAAACCACCCCAAACAAAACCTACCCGAAGATTCTTGAGTGTAAGGTCGCCTCAAGCCATCACATCCTATGGAAGATTGAGTAGGAAGAATCTAAACTATGGTAAAAACACCATCTCCCATTAAATGTGAGTGTTCGGCACTATGTGCTCATCTTGGGTGTGGTGCGATAAAACAAAAGAATACAGATATATATATATATATACCAAACACTCATCCCAACTTATGGCTTCTAATCAGAGAACTGAGCACGTGCCTCGGCACTACTACTGCGAAGCATGCATACAACAAACAACCCCAACCCCATTTAGGTTTTCATGTTTCAACAGAATCAGCTTATTAGTTCCTTGACTACTAGGCAACTATCCACAACCAACCATATCAAACGTTCGTAAACCATATCCCTACCATCCAAAAATCAAGTTAGGAAAACACAAGAAACACAATAACTCCCTTATTATTGACCAACCAACCCCATTGATTACTATTTCCATTCCATTACCAAGCCCCACCATTAATTTACTCTTCCACATATAATTTATTATTCACAACCCATAGTTCGTTCACATTATAGCCCATCCCTGCAGCCCTGCTGCCAACCACCATAACCACAACCAAGCCTACTGCAGCCCCTCTACTCACCTGATCCACAATAACCCACAAAAATATGCCCATCACATGCCACGTATCAAATCCAATACCCACATTTTCATTATTCCATTTTCTTTAACTGGGGTGATCACACAAGGGTTCCAGATTTTAAATCATCCAACTTTACGTGATTAACCAAATTCCACATTCAACAATGCTCCATTCACAAAAACGGTCTAGAAAGATAGTGAAACATTTAATTGCGCAAGAAAAGTCCCCCAACGACTATGATTTTCAGTAGGCATATGCATATTCAATTCAAAACATAATATCGCAGGATATAAAGATATACATAACAACTTCCGCATACCCATTCTTTAACTAGTGATTATATTCATTTAATGGTGAAACCATTTCTCATGAAAACAATAGGATAACCACCTCGCGTGATGCAAAAAATAGAGAGACGAAGGTAAGATCCCTACCTTAATAGGTTCTGATAAAAACGCTCCCCCAGATCATCTTTAGAAGACATCCATCAGTGTCCGTCAATTCTAGAAAAACCAGGAAAAACCACCTCGGGTGGAAGATGGAAAAGGAAATGCCGAAGGAATGACAAAATATCCAAGCTTAGATGTTCCACCTCTTTGTTAGGATCCTGTGGCCGCTGACGAATCGTAAATCGGAGCTTGGATAAATATGTTATGGAAGAAAATGAGGCTTTGAGTCTCTTGGGAGAGCTCTGCTCTGAGGAATGGGGAGGAGAGGGGTGAGTTGAAAAAGAAGAGAAGTCCCCTGCTTTTATAAGCATGAAAAAAGTACACTGTGTGTACTTTATGGTACATGGCGTGTACTCGGCCATTTCAAAAGGTCACCACACGGCTTCAAACATGGCCTTCAACACAGCACGTGGCCGTTGACTAGTCAACACATGGTTTGAAGATAATGCATTTGTGGGGAGGGACTACACATCTTGTAGTATTGGATACACGGTGTGTACTCATTTATTTCACACGGTATGGACACTGCTTTAACACGACACATGGCCGTTGATAGGTCAACACACAATTTGAAGGTAACGCGTACGCGGGGAGGGACTACATGGTGTGTCGTATTGGCTACACAGTGTGTAGTAATTTATTTCACACGGTAAGGACACGACTCCAACATGGAACACGGTCGTTGACTGGTCAACACATGGTTTGAAGGTAATGCGTACACTGGGAGGGACTACATGGCATGTAGTTTGGGGTACACGGCGTGTACCCACACTAAACGGTGTGTAGTTTCCGAATTCTGAAAAGTGTGGGAAAAGTCCATATTACCCTCTAGAACACTTCATGAGCCTCTTTTTGACAATGGAATGCGTCGGAGAGGTCCGGGCCATTACACAAGATACCTCCTAAAACATTCTCATCCTTGAGAATTCAAAAGCCAACACAGAGGAACCCAACAAGATACCTATTAGGTCTCTCATTATAATTGGAACACATTCAAAAACCCTAATCATATGTGTTAGGAATTCCTTCTCCTATGTCGAGATACTATCTGCTTTAGGTGGCACTGACTCACCTGCACGGGTTTAATCGCATCCTCATTAATGCGTCTCTATTAAGAATTGGGTCTTACCACTTTCATAAATTAGGATTTTTTAACTTGCACTACCCCCAACACCACACAACCAATACACTACCTGAACATGTGGTTTGGGGAAATTCCTTCTCATATGTCGAGATATTATCATCTTTAGGTGGCACTGACTCACCCGCACAGGTTCAATCACATCCGCATTACTGCGTCTTGATTAAGGAGCATATTTTTCCATTTTCCAACACATCCGGACATGTTACACACTTCTAGAGAACAAGGAAACAAAAGGTCTCAAAACCGACAAGCCAAGCATTCCATATATCAAAGGTACAAAGTATAACATCAAAACAAAGATCAGATGAACAATGAAAACACAAGTCAAAACATCTACGGGTTATGAACGTGCATCTGAGCCTCTCGCTCCCTAGTGCTCTCCTCGAGGCCACCATGGCTCCACAACACACTAACCAAAGGAATGGTTCGTCCATGAAGCACCTTCTATTTACAATCCTCGATTCTGACTAGTCGTTCTTCAAAGTTCCCGTCGTCTCCCATATCTAACTCTCCCCAGTCGATAACGTGAGATGTGTCGTGTAAGTAGTGACGAAGCTGGGAGACATAGACGATGTCATGAACCTTCTCCAACTGAGGTGGCAGGGCTAGCGGATATGCCACCTCGCCGAGTCACCACAACACCACAAAAGGTCCGATGAACCTAGGCGAGATCTTTCTCACTTTACCAATCCTCCGCTTCCCCCGTCGAGGGGAAACCATCAAGAACACATGATCTCCCACCTCCAAATCCAAGGGCCTCCTCTAATGATCAGTATAAGACTTCTGTCAATATTGAGCCGCTTTCATCCTCTCACGCACAAGATGAACATTCTTTGTGGTACTCTGCACTACCTCTGGCCCAAGAGCACCTGCCTCCCCAACCTCTGCCCAGTAAATGGGTAAACGACATGGTCTTCCATACAAAGCCTCAAACCGAGCCATGCCCATAGTATAGTGGAAGCTGTTGTTGTAGGAGAAGACTACTAAAGCTAAGTGTTGTACCCATGATCCTCCGAAATCCATAATGGATGCTCGTAGCATAACCTCCAACGTCTAGATAGTCCACTCTATCTGCCCGTCGGTCTGGGGGTGGAAAGCAGTGCTAAGGCGTAGCTGGGTTCCAAAATCATATAGTATCCCCCTCAAGACTTGTGAGGTAGACCGAGTATACATTTCTATGATTATAGTCTTCATAACTCCATGAAGACACACCACATCGTCTACGTACCTCTGTGCTAAGGTACTCATCGGGCTCGACTCCTTAATCGCTAATAAGTGAGCTGATTTCGTCAGTCGATCCACTACTACCCAGATAGCATCATAACCACCCTGAGCTCTGGGTAGTACCGTGATGAAGTCCATTGAGATGCCATCCCACTTCCACTCGGGACATCTAAATAATGTAACAATACACTGGGAACATGGTGTCCAACCTACACTTGCAGACACAATAGGCATTTAGCCACAAACTCCGCCACTTCCCATTTCACCCCAGGCCACCAAAAATTTCCCCTTTGGCCTTGAAACATTTTTGAAACTTCTGGATGTACCACCATGGATGAGCTATGGAACTCACGGAGAACTCCCTCATGCATCGCCTCCGGAACAAAAAACCTTCCATGAAAAAGAATCTGATGTCGGATGTCTTCTGACCATCCTTCTGGAGCGTTTCCCTGATCGATACGATCCTGCATCACTTCTGCCTCAGAGTCCCCCCAATGAGACTCTTCCACATGCTGAAACAATGAGGATTTCCCCATCATTTGAAACAAACAACCTCTAACACGTTCTCCCTTGGCATCCATGTGCAAGGCTGCCAAATCTCCCATTGCTTTCCAAGCATCTGCAGATACCCAAACCTCTTCCTCATGTGACTTCCTGCTTAGGGCATCAGCCACAACGTTTCCCTTACCTTCAATGTTAGAGATCTCAAAGTCATCGTCTTGGAGGAAGTCGACCCATCTCTGTTGTCGTATGTTCAGGTCACAGTGAGAGAAGATATAACACAAGATCTAGTGATCTGAGAAAACCACAAAGTGCTCCCCAAAGAGGTAATGTCACCACAATTTCAGTGAAAATGCTACTGCTACAAGCACCAACTCATGGGTGGCATAGTTAGGCTCGTGAGGGCGCAAATACCTAGACTCATAATAGATCACACCCTTCTTCTACATGATTACGCACCCCAAACCAAGTCCATAAGCATCACAAAACACCTCATACAACAACCCTTCCTCTGGAAACCTGAGAACTTGAGAACTGACCAACTTCTCCTTCCGGTAGTTGAAATCATTCTGGCACTGCCCGCTCCATAGGAAGACCTGGTTCTTCCTATTCAAAGCATTCAATGGAGTAGAAACATTAGAGAATTCTGAAACGAACCTCCAGTAGTAACCTGCTAACCCCAGGAAACTATGAACTTCTGCCACGCTCTTGGGTGCTGCCCAAGAAATAACTTCCTCCACCTTCGATGGGTCCACTAACACTCCATGCTGATTCACTACGTGCTAAAGGAAGTTTACTTCTATTGTCAAGATCTTACACTTCGACAAATTCCCATAAAGTTGGTGGTGTCGAAGGTCTTCCAAGACTTCCCTGAGATGCACAATGTGCTCCTCCTCTAATCATGAGTAGATCAGGATATCATCGATAAACACAATGATGAACCAGTCCAAAAACACTCTGAAGACAATGTTCATAAGTCTTATGAACATAGCCGGTGCATTTGTAACTCCAAATGGCATCACTACAAACTCAATGTGCCCATACCTTCACCTGTAAGATGACTTCGACATATCACTGTCCTTCACCCTCATCTGATGATATCCAGATCATAGGTTGATCTTAGGAAACCAATCTCCTCCCCTCAGTTTGTCGAAGAGATCATCTATCCTTGGAAGGGGGTAACAGTTCTTGACCTTCACCTGATTCAACCTTCGGTAGTCTACGCATAGCCTGAGACCACCATTTACCTTCTTCATGAAAAAAACTGGAGCACCCCAAGGAAACAAGATGGGTCGAACAAAACCCTTCTCCATCAGATCATCAATCTGAATCCGCAACTCTCGCAACTCTGAAGGTTCCATCTGACAATGGGCCATCGAAATCATATGGGCACCAGGCTGTAAGTCTATCCTGAACTAAACATCTTGTCGGGGGGTTTCAGTCACAACCGCCTTGGTAAAAACATAGAGGAACTCCCCAAAAACCTTCGGGACATCCACCATCTCTGTATCAGTTGTAACTATTGATAACCCGCCTAAAAAGGAAAGGAGAGGCTCCACATGCCGACTTCCCTTGTGATAGCTCCTCTCGCCAACAAATGCTACACATTGAACATCCACGGCGGAGAACACGACCCTTCTTCGGAAGCAGTCGATAATAGCAATAACGGAAAACAAACAACTGATGCCTAAGATGAAATCATATGGCTTCATCTGTACTAGAAGAAGGTCCACACTAGATCAATGTGGTCCCAACGTTAGCCCACATCCTCGGAAAACACAAGATACGCTGGTCTGGCCTCCAACTGGTGTACTGAGCACCAGGGGTACGTAAAGTCTCTCTATATCTAGTCCCATAGAATGGGCTATACTAGGTGCAACGAAGGTGTGCGAAGATCCCGAATCGAACAATGCCGAAACAAGAGTGCTGAACAAAAAAATCACACCTCGCACCACCTCTGGTCCTGCTGAAGCTGCCAACTCTGCTGTATGCAACTGTCCACATCCAGCTCCTCTGCCTCTCTACTGTCGTCCACCTCCCCAACCACGACCTGGTCGAGGTCCCTGAGGAGCACCCTGAGGTCGTCCTCCTCTTGCAAAGTTTTCGCTCAGGGGAGCGTGGTCCTGCTACTTCTGGAAGGGCCTCGCTGACAATTGGTGCTGCTGAGGTGGGTGCTAAACCGGCCCACCTCCACCGTACTGAGCTCGGGTCGGTCACCGACTCTAAATGTGCCCGAAACCTCCACAATAAAAACACTTTGGTCATAGGCTCGTGAAAAAGGGACGAGGACCTGAATATATGAACTGGAACTGCTGGGGCCTACTCCCTACTAGCCTGAACCTGGAAGGTCCCGTCGCAGGAGACATGCTGCTGACTACCGTCCCCTTCGACAAACCTGGCTAGATCCTCTCACCTGGTGCACCTCCTAGAGAGTGCATCCTCTCTACAAACTCTACCATTTTCTGTACTACCATGTACGTAATAATGGTGAAGGGGGTGATAACATACTAGAGCGAAGGACGAAACACCTCCTCCAAACGTCTCGCCCGAGAATCCTCATCTGGAAAGAGATCCGGAGCAAAGCGTATGAGAACTTTGAACTTGATCCCCAAATCTCGTACTAACATACTCCAATGTTGAATGGAGAGTAACTCATGCTGATTCTCCTCCATGATCATGGAAGAATGGAATTCCACTCGGAATTCTTTCTCAAATAGAGCCCACAGAACGTCTGCCTTTATCCTCTCTCTGAGGTATAGCGTCCGCCACTGTCACACCACACCTCCCAGATGACTGACTTCTAGGGGATCCCAGTACTCCCTCGGAGCACGAATCAAGGTAAAAACGATCCCTATCTCCTCAAGACACCCCTCTGTATCTGTATCCGAAGTAATACCCTCGTACGTCTTGAGGGTTTACCGCTGGAAGGAATAGAGAATCTTCTTCCACTGGCTATCTTCCTCCTCTTGGTCAATCCTCCACTGATTGACTGCCTGAATCTACTGCGCCTCGGCAGTTTGAGTCACCTGGGGACGACGTCTATGTGCCATAGTTGTACGGTAAGCAAATATCGCCTAAGCCCAAGTAGCAAGGAAAACTTATCAAAGTTTCATTTTATCATTTTATTAATTTTCTTTCCCAGAACACCCAAATCATGTAAAACACAATCATGATGATCCATGTACCTTTCCTAGTTTTTCTACCATGCAATCAATGTAGTGTCACATGGTCGTTCAATAGGCTCAGAGTCCTTACATCGGATCAAGGGGGGGCTAAAATCCCATGTCTTAGACGGTCTTCCATGGCCTATGTCATGCACCAAGATTAACCAACATTGTTTCCCTACCATCCCCTGAAATCCTCATTGTGCCTAACTCCTGATTCCATCCTATCTCTCAAAAATCACCTCTGATACAATTCTGTCAGGACCCCCTCCCACCAAAGATGCCCCTCCTAAGCTGTCAATGGAAATAGGGAGATAATGACCCCCGAGTCCCGCCTCCAGTAGGCCCAGGGTTGGTGACTAGAACCAAGGGTATGAGTCTTCACAAATATGGGAGGCATTACCCTTTTTATTATTTAAGATCTGAAAATAGGACAAGTCAACCACCAAAAAAGTAAAAGAACAAGTGTATAGAAATAAACTGAAACCAATCCCACATGCATGTTTAAATAATTCTGAAACAAGGTACAAGTACAAAAAAGCTAAAAAGTACAATACCAAAAGAAACAAGAGTACAACAATTGAAAAAACTCCAACTGTCCCAACTAGTATGGTCTCGCACAGCCCTGGTAGTCCTCCTGGAATCCTGAAAGTAAACGTAGGGTGAGAATACAAGTATACTCAGTAGGTAATCCTAAATCTCTCGTGCACAGGTGGGGAGACATCCCAATGTCCCGTGAGAACAACAAAAGAAACCTAGCATGGAATTATATCCACCCAACCTCACCAAACACACTCACCAAAAAACACAATCACAATAAGTATTAGTATATAAGAACAATAGTAATTGGTACCCCACACCATTTCTCATTAGTTATCTTCTCTTCCTAACGGCGAACGTCCTGACGCTACCACACTCTTCCCGCCTGCACACACATGGGCCTTAAGAACTACACATCCTGCCCGCACAAACCTGGGCCTCACAACTACACATCCCAGCCGCACACACCCAGGCCTCAAAACCACGTATCCCACCCACACTCACCTGGGCCTCACAACCACGTATCCCGCCCGCACACACCTGGGCCTCACAACCACATATCTCGCCCACACACACTTGGGCCTCATCCCGAATATTATTGGGAGATAGTAAAACCTTCCCGAAGAGTCTTGGGCTAAAACCGCCCGAGTGAAATGTACCCGAAGAGTCTTGATATTAAGGTTGCCTCAAGACATCACATCTTATAGAAGAAGGAGAAGGAAGAAGCTAGTAACTATGGGAAAACACCCTCTCCCATGAAATGGGAGTGTTCGGAACTAAGTTCTCAACATTGGTGGGGTGCGATAAAACACAAGAATATAGATATATATATATATATACCAAACACTCAGCCCACCCTATGGATTCTAATCAGAGAACTGGGCATGAGCCTCGGTACTGCTACTACGAAGCATGCATACAAAAAACAACCCTAACCACATTTAGGTTTTTATGTTTCAACAAAATGATATTATTAGTTCCTTAACTGCTGGGAAACTATCCACAACCTACCATATCAAACGTTCGTAAAACATATCTCTACCATCCACAAATCATGTTAGGAAAACACTAGCAACACAACATGTCCCTTTTATTGACCAACTAACCCCATTGATTTCTATTTCAATTCCATTAACAAGCCCAACCATTCATTAACTCTTCCACAATTTATTTATTATTCACAACCCATAGTTCGTTCACACTCAATCCCATCCCTGCAACCCCGCTGCCAACCACCATAACCACAACCAAGCCAACCACATCCATGCTGCTCACCCGATCCACAATAACCCACAAAAACACCACCATCACATGCCACATATCCAAAACAACACCCACATGTTCATTATTCCATTTTGTTCAACCGGGGTGATCACACAAGGGTTCCAGATTTTAAATTTTACAACTTTAAATGATTAACCAAATTCAACATTCAACAAAGTTCCATTCACAAAAACGGTCTAGAAAGACAAGGCGACATTTAATTGTGCAAGCAAAGGAACCCAACGACTGTGATTTTCAGTAGGCATAACCCTATTCAATTCACAATATAATATCACATGATATAAAGATAAACATAACAACTTCCCCATCCCTGTTCATTAACCAGTTATTATCTTTGTTTACTGGTTTAACTGTTTCTCATGAAAACAAGAGGATACCCACCCCACACGATGCACAAGTTAGAGAGAAGAAGGTAAGATCCCTACCTAAACAGGTTTTGATAACAATGCTCCCCCGGATCAACTTTAAAAGACGTCCATCGTCGTCCATAACTTCTGGGAAAACCCAGAAAACCCTCCTTGGGTGGAAGTTGGAAATTAAAGGCCAATTTAAAGACAACGGATCCAGGCTCAACAGTTCCTCCTCGTCGTTACGATCCCGTGGCCGCTGACGGATCGTAAATCGGAGCTCGTATGAAGATGTTATAGAAGAAAAGGAGCCTTTGAGTCTCTTGGAAGAGCTCTACTTAGAGGAATGGGGATGAGAGAGGTGTGTTGAAAAGGAGGAGGGTATCCCTGATTTTATAGGCATGAAAAACAAAAGTACACGACATGTACATTATGGTACACAGCGTGTACTTGGCCATTTCACACGGTCACCACGCGGCTTCCAACACATCCTTCAACGCGGCACGCGACCGTTGACTGGTCAACACACAATTTCATGGTAATGCGTATGCGGGGAGTGACTACCTGGCATGTAGTATTGGATACACGACGTGTACCCACACTACAGAACATGCAGTTTCAAAATTATGAGAATTGTGGGAAAAGTCCATTTTACCCTCCAGAACACTTAAGGACCCTATTTTTTGACAAAGGAATGGGCCGGAGAGGTCTGGGCCATTACACCTATATTTATAATAGAAATTTTTAATATGAAAAATAAATTTAAAACATGGGTTATGTGGTTTGTGTTGACCTACAAAGAATTTATCTTATGCCAATATTTTATTTTATTTAGTTTATTGAATACTGATTTTCATATTTGAGTATATCTTGGGGGATATGTGTTTGGATGGTTTTTTTGTCATGTGGTGGATATTGGGAGCTTGCCAAGCGATATTCTTTGGGATCAGTTGTTTAGAACATTTCACCAATTTTATTTATTCTTTAGATTATGTGTATATATTTTTGCTCTTTTCATTAATATATTTATATATTGTTTCTTATTTTTGTGTTGAGTATTATTTTTCTCAAAATTCATTTTTTTTCACATTTATTTCCACCACTTATCCATTTTTAGATATTAGGGTAAAATAATTCACATGAATTATAATGTAATTCATATTCATTAGTTTCAAGCTCATAGAGAATTGAAATTCAATTTCAACATCATGGAAGACTGGTTCCATCGTTAGTTAATTCGATACAATGGGTTCTTTTGTTCAAAAGTTGTATGATTGAATATGTTCTCAGTGAGATGATATTTTTTTTGTTTCCAATTTTATGTCATGTTATTGTTTATTAGAGATAAGATTATCAGGACAAGAGTGGTAGGTGCGAAGATAGTGCCAAGATGTCAATTCATCCCTATGCCTCCAGTTTCTTTGTGTGTTTGGAATTTTTCCTTTATTATAATATTTATTTAGATTAATTTATGGATTAGGGTTTGATTTCTATGTAATTGGTGTTTTGATCCTCAGTGGTATATCATCAGTTTCATTGGGGACCTGTATTATTTTTTCGACCGTGACGAATATTTTATGATGTGATATCGGTATGTCTATCCTAAAAAATCATTACAAATCCTAACAAATGATTATAGACAAGATATGATAACTAATACATTATTTTTACATAGTTTTACATCATTTTTCACTATCACAAGTGGTTATGTGTTTCTACATTTTTATTATGAACTCACTCAGACATTTGGGGTTCTATGATTTTTAAGGGAATTAGAAACACCTTATGGTGTGTCTTGTGATATACTGTCATATTTGGATTCTATTTTGATTGTGTTTTAGGTTATTACATTATTTAGGATTTTAGTCATATGGATAGAATTTATTTTTTTCAGAAAAAAATATTTTAGAATAAATTTTTATATAATTTAAAATATATTCAGTGGAATTATTTAAAATGATCTTGGCTTGATAAAATTTTTTGAGAGTTGATTTCATTTTTAACTTTTGGAAAAATGTTTTATGTGTGATTTCTAAAATCATGTTACTAATCTATTTTAAAATATTGGATTCAAATTTTTTGTGGACATTGGGATTTTAAAATATAGATTTTACCCATTCTGTGTATATTTGTAAAGGGAATGTTATTTAAAAACATTTTAAAATTTAACAAGTTTACTTTATTACCAAAAGTTAAATGGTGTTTGTGTTAAAATTACTTCTAGAAACAATTTAAAATGATGTCAGTGTAATTTTTAATGTATAATGTCCTAATATTAATGGTTACCTAGTATTGGGAATTCTATCTTTGGATATCCTTTAATATTTTTGGAAATGATGTTATTTTTTGTCTCTTGGAATTTTTGTTACACCTTGGTGTGATTTTAGGTAAATTACATTGTGAGTGTCTTTGTTTAATTTTATTTTGTTATCCTCTAAGGAAAATCTACTGTTGAAATAGAGTTTCTATTATGGAGGGTTTCCCACCGTTTCTGTGTTGACACTAAAAAGACATCAAATGTTTTGGATTTTATTTTCCATCATATTAGAATTTTTTTTCATTGGGATTTTCCAAGAAGTTTTTCTTTGATGGAACTTTTCATAATTGTGTGGTGTTAGTAGTTAAAAATTGTGAAATATTTTTTGATAATTTTATTATTGAGGATTCATCATATTAGTGTATCTTGTGTGCGCTATTAATTGATGTTTTTTTAATAAATGTCTTGGAAATATTCGGGGATTGGTGTGTGGGTGGAAATTATTTTGTGTATTATTACAATGCATGGTTATTTTTAATGAAAATATGTTTTGGAAATTTTACCAACAATATATAGATGCATTGTCACTTCGAGATGTATTTACCAGCATATTCATTAGGTTCCCATTGTATCCTTATTTATTTTTGGGGAACAATTAATTAACAAATTTTTTTCCAATATTTATTTCATAACATAAAATAATTTATTAGTATATTTGTATACATCAAATGATAATGAGTTGTATAAATGTATAGTTTAAGTTTTTTTTCTGATTGGGTCATGGATTCCATCAGGTTATGTCTTCTATAAAAATTTTCATGGGGTTTTATTATGATTCTTATGATTGAAAAACCGCAAAATATTATTTATTAAACTTAGGAAAACTTCTTTTAATTTCATAGTTAGTCATGTCCCCTATTGTTTACATCCTTGATTGGATATTGTTTATTAGTTTTTTGGTTGTTATATTTTTATGGGATGTTATTGGAATATTTGTCTCCTCATATCATAGAACAATTTTATTGCGGTTTAAATAGTATATTGCAGTTCAATAAGCTTTCATTGGATATTTGTGGAACTCAATTATTTTGTGACATTATCTTCTTTTGGGGAAGTGGTTATCTATTTTTTTATCATTTTATATTAATTCAAAATGGATTAGTGATCAATGCTCTATCTATATCACATTAAATTTTTCCAGTTTTCCTTTATTGGAATGTTTTTCTTGGAAATTAAATCATTAGTTTGAGTATTTATGATTATCCTTTTGAGTTATTTTATAATTCACCCTCTAAAAACCTCAAGTCAATCCGGAGTCATTCCGAGGGATGAATGTTATACAACAGATAAAATAGAGACACCATCTATGTTACTATTGTTTTTTTCATGTGATTATATAACATTTATGATGGGTTATTTATACATTTATTAACTATTAAAAAAGAGTAAATTATATAGATTTATTTACGTTCATAGTTTCCGTGATCAATTGATTAAAAACCATACAACTATACCTTGTCAACTTGGAATTGATTTTACTTTATTCTATGAATAATTTTTTAGAATGGGAGGAACATTTTTATGTAATCATCATGAATAACCTAATACAAAACATGTGTTAAAATTGGTATGTAGTTGTTATATATGACAACTTTTACTTTGGTTTTAATGTAATCACAAAAATCATGTAAATCCCTATGCAATTATTGATTACCATTTGGTATGGATAGAGCATTATATGGGTAACCATGTGGAAACCTGGAGAAATTTCGTGGGTAGTGGATTTTCATGTATTTTTTATACACATTGTGGGATAATGGAACTGTAAACCATGATGCCTAACATTATGGTATTAATAAATTCATTAAAAATTGAAATATCACTTTTCCAATATTCTATTTTTGGTCCACAACACACTACTTATCCTCCATCTTACTCAAACATAGCATCATACCCCCGAAGGAAATATCGTCATTCTATTGACAATTTTGGGTTATTTTCCACTAAATAAAGTGGTATTAATCTTTTTAAATCCATTAAAACCCATTCGTATTCTTTATTACCACAATCACTATGGATTTCATTTATTCAAATAAACTATGTTTTCTTTTTTGGAAAATTAACTATTATTAATTTTTTGATTCACAGGTTTTTCCCAAATATGGTTTTTTGTGGTGAAATAATGTTTTGGAGGAGTGTTCTCCATCATTAGAGACAATATCTAGAATGATCTACATTAACTAATATTAGTCATTTATTTTTGGTGTATTTATACAAAATCCCTTTAAATTATATAAACTTTATATTCATTATTTATGAAATTATTGTATGAAACAACATAGGGTACAATGGTGTATCAAAATGGTCTAATACATGTCATTGAATAGGTTTTCATTCCACATATTTCTTAAAATTCACATGTGTATATTAATGAATTAATTTGGTTTTAAAAGCTGTGGTAAACACAAGAAATTGTTTTAAAAAAAGGTCTTGATTTTAAACGGAATCAAAACCTTGTTATTGGAGCTTATGAATGATTTTAAATCATTTGAAATCAGTTATTTTAAATTAATAGTATCTTAAAACTCTAGTTTTATGTTAAATCCCTTTTATTATATTGGTTGATATCTAAATTAAATGTTTAATATTTTTAATGATTTTGAGACTTCAAAAAAAGTTGGCTAATTTCAAAAGACTGTGTTATCCCATGTGCATAATATTTTAAAACCAATTAGCGGATATTAATATTTTAAAAGGTTTATTGTAATAGGATAAGTAATTTCCAATTCTCTTCTAAAACAATTTTGATGAAATTTTTCTCAAGATAACATTGTGAGAATATTTTTAAATTATTTAAAAGTATATAATATAGTGAATTATTTTTATTAAATAAATTATACATTTTTCTATTGAAAACAATTTAGTATTGATTAATAATTTAAAAACCACTAGATACCCTAGTGAACCATGTATTCGTATGGTGTATTGTGATAAAAATATGAGATGTTCAATTCAATAACTTTATAATTGACATGTATATTTAATATAAATAGGGATTATTTTTGTTAAGGTGTGAAATTATGAATGAGTTCTTTTCAAATATTTTACCATTGATCTAAGACGTTTTGGAATATTATTACAACTATTTTGAATTTTCATGGGATTCTTAGCACTATAATATATGACATTTGTGAAGACATACCCTAGTATAGGTAATTGGTTTTCATGGGGGAGTTTTATAGAATCCTAAGGAAGGATATAATTTAAGTGTTAATAAGGTAATTTGATATAATTTAATTTTTATATGATCTTATTGGTAAAATAATCAAGATAATATTATACTACTCAATCATATGGATAATGGAATTCTGGGGAAAACACTATCCTTAATCCCATGGACGAAGGAGTTCTAAGGAAATTATATTTATGTACATTGTTGTTGATTTCAAGAATTGTTTTTGGTTTAATACATTCATCGTGGGTTCTTGGTCTATATTTTAGGTTTTTTTCTTTCTTTTGTCATATGATGATTACCCGGAAACTATGATCTATTTGATAATGTTTGGGTATTTTCATTTTGTATCAATTTTCACATATAATGTACAATTTATTTATTATCACAATTTCACTTTTATTCTATGTCCCATTAATTATGAATTCAAATATTTGATCTTCAATGTGTTTTTTCTATTCATTATGAGTTTTAGTATTAAATTGTTGAGAAAAAATTTAAAATACATTTAATATAAGTGGATAATAATTTGTTAATTTAATGTATTTTAAAAAAATGTTGATGTTTTTAATGGATTTCATTAATATGTAAAATTTTAATTTCTAATGAGGTGTATAGTAATTTTAAAGGGAATGTGGAAATAGAATTATTTTGGAACATTTAGTTTGTGTGATGTTTAAAAAGGCATTACACTAAAATCCTTAGTTTAATGGAAATGATGGTTTTCAAAATTGTTATTGGAAATCATTAAGTTTTTTGAATCGTCATTGAGATGTAATTTTGGTATTTCATCAATGGTTTCATATTATATGTTTTAATTCTAGTACATTGAATTTATTCTTTGATAATAGGAACATTTTCATGTTTCAAAAAAAAATTCTAGGTTATTTTTTATTTAATGTTATCCTAATAAAAGTGTTTTACCTAACATTGAAATTTTGTCGTTTCATTTTCGGAAACAAGTTTTTTATTTATTTTATTATTGTATTGTAATATGCCTTTTTAGTATGTATATTAATGGGAAAACATGGATTTTGTTGTTTGTTTTGATAGACTGAGATTTATCTCCCACATATATTCTATAGGACCAGGTTTAATTATATTTTTTAATTCTTCTTTTGGATCATTGATGTGGGTTGTGTTATTGGATAGGGACCTTGGGTCATGTGGCATCTTGTGGGAGTTAGTTAATGGTATTCATTTTAGTTGGTCGGTTTATGAAATTTGGATCATTGTATTTTTACATTCCTTTTTTTATAAATTTCTATTGTTTTTTATTATTTATGTATAAATTATAATAGGTTTAGATGTGGAGTTACGATTTTATCAATTTTATTATTTATTGAAATTTTTTATGTTTCTATTTATATTATGTTATACGGGTTAAATCATTCAAAATGTGATTTTCATAATGCACAAGGTAAAGTTACTATACTATGGGGATTTGGATTTCCCTTCAAGCCACATTTATAAATTTTTCTGGGGTTGGGTTTGAAAGTAACTCAGGTCGATTAATTAAAAATTCTTATCAATGCTTATGATCATAATGGAACAAATAATTTGGAAACAATATTGTAATTTGATGTGTTGGTATTTTGCAACTATGTTTTTTGACACTCAAGAGTTCACTATGGGGATAGTTTTATTAGATATTTACCACTATGATCCCCATGTTCCATTGTGATGATGGGGGTTTTCACTTTATTGTGTTTTAGATTTTGAAAATGTTATGGGATTACATTTTAATGCACATGGAGATGTTATATTGATTCAAATTGGTATACCTTGAGTTTTCATGGTTTTATATGAAATGTTTTCAGATTCTGATGAAGAAGGATTCTATGATGCATGGTCTATTCATAAGGCCTAAAATCATGTGAATAACAAACTCCTTGATTTTGGACACATAATGAGAACTATTTCATTATAGGGAACTAGTCATCCTTTATATTAACAAATTAGGAATAGTTTTATATTCAAGTTTATTTTCAACATATACATGTTGACCATTAGATTTCTGAGTATGTTAATGTAACAAGGAATGTGTATCTGTTAGTTTTTTTATAAGATGGAATCATTGGATTTCATTTTGTTTGATTATTGAGTAATTCCTTTGTTTGATAATTTCTATATGTTGGTTTCAATTATTTTTGGTGGGTAAATTATCGAAATAAAAAGATTATGTTCATTCATAACAATGGACATGGGACATATTTGTAATATAACCATGGATTAATAAAATAATTTATCATGGTTAATTTCTTTTACAAATTTGGAAAAAAAATTAGGTGTGATGGATTTTTTATAATGCGGTGCTCATATTGATTTGAAAGACCAGATTCCTATTTTATGGGGAACATGAGACTTATATGTCGGTACTTTACCATTGGAATGTGTATCTATTAAGGGTAAGTAATTTAATAACTATTTCAAAAGGATGGGGTTTTTGTATTATAAAACATGCAAATGTTTTTTTAAATTATTTTCTAACAATATTATATGGTTTCTCATTTGTCTTGAATGAATGAAGTCCAAAACTTAATGTTCCCAAGGTCTTCAAAATTTTGATTTTTGGAATGCCCTAATATTTTTATAAATCATTTTTTGGGTTTTTCTCGATTGAGATTTTGGGATAAAATTGGGTGATTTTAGGGATATAACCATTTGGGTATTTATGTTTTATGTGGTTTGATGTTATCCTCCATGAAATGTCTATTTTGGAAGTGTATTAAATATTTTAAAGGGTCTTTATACTTTTTATATTATGTCTTCATAGAATCTAATTAGGGTGTCATATTTTAACCCCCATTATTTTTTGTGGTTTTGGTTTATCAATGTGTTGTTTCCTTATAGTCTCTTTCCATAATTGACTGGGAAATATTGTTACAACCTATGAACATTGGTTTGATTATTGTATTATTGAGGACATGTCATCGTGGAGTCTTTTGTGGGAAATATAACTTTATTATGCATATATGACATGGATAATAGAAACTTTTATAAGAGGAATCACTTCCTTAGTTTTTGTTAGGATCCTATTGTGAAGATCATTTAAATGTGGGAAAACATTCATGGTTCATTTTTTTGTTCGTAGGTTCTATAAAAACATTGGGATTGTTTTTTAATGATGTTATTGACATGAAAATAACCTAAGGATCATATATTCAATTTTGAGGTTTGGTTTTTTAGTTGGTTCAGGTATTCTATCAGGATATTTCTTCCAAAAATAATCATATGGGATGATATGTCTAAATATTTGGATTTATACATTCTCATCCATCTGATCTTACCATTAGGGTTGATTCTTTTAATATCAGAATGAGGAATGTGTCAAATTATTGATCTCACTATTTTTATGTGTTTGAATAGTGATCTATTTATTTATTCATTAGGTATTCTTGGAAAATTGATAAGATCATGTATTCAAACAAATTTCATTTTTTTTTCTTTGATTAATGGAATTTTCTAAATTTCATTATCATATTTCAAGAACATAGTGGTTCAGTGACATCCAATTTTTTTGGGGGAATGTGGTTTTCATTAGTCCGATAATTTTAAATTAATTAAAAATATAGAGATATTGATTCCCTATCTTCACCACATTAAATTTTTTAGTGATACAATATGGTAGACTTTACATGAGGATTCACATGTGTTTTATTAGATTTCTCATTATCCATAAATGTTGTATTACTATTAAACCTCTATTAACCAATATTCAGACCATAGTCTATATGAATTCATAAGGTGCCAATGAGGTAAAAATAATGAATTTCACCAAGATTACTATAATGTTATTTTCTTATGATTCATTAAGTTTGAGGATAATGTTTTGTTTCAAGGGAGTTTTGGAATAAAACCTAGAAATTTTATTTTTCTCTACCTATACACAGTTTTCGTAATTCGTTTAGTGTAAATCATATAAAAACCTATTATTATCTTGTATTTCATAACTTTTTATTCAAATAATTGGTTTTTATCATGGGGGATCCATAATTAATAAAAAATAGTGTAGATTCTAGGTGAAATAGATTTTGACCATTGGTATTCTAGGATAAAGATTTAAACATTCATATTTTTTGGCAAACCATATAAAAAATATAGATAATTCCTCTATAAATTTTCATTTGTATTTTGTAATTGATAGTGAACATTTCGTGTAACAATGATGATCCTTGGTGAAACTATATAGGTTACAGTTTTCCTTTGATGTTTCTTGCATAAAATATCTATTTTTTTAAAAAAAATTTGTCTCCAAATAATGTGGTCTAAATAAATTTCATTTAAAAGTGAATTTACACTATCCCATATTCTATTTTCAGTCTTCATTCCTCTATTTCTCCTCTATCTTACTCGAATGGACCATGTGTTCACTATTTTAGTGTATAATTCATCTTACATTGATATTTCAATGTTTTTACATTATATTAAATTGTTTTTCTACATGGTATGTTCTTCAAAACATCATCCCCTCATTTATTCACTATATATCTAGTTTTTTTCGCTCCCCATGAACCTTATTTTCATTTCTAACTGATGTTTTATGGTAATTGGTCAGAATCAATGAGATTTATACATGTAAGAGATGTAGTGGATATTTCAAGGATTTTGGGAGTGTTATCTATTATAAACAACATATTCTAGAATGTATTATATTGAGATAATGATGGTGTTTATGAGTATTCTATTTTTACTACAAACATAAAAATGCTTGGGGTTTATAATTCCCATTCGTTATTAATGTTGTTCAAATATTAGTGACAATGTGGGGTAAATGATATCAACTAAATATTTTCCACCATGGAATGGAATGTGATTCCATGATAAGTTTTTCCAAATTGGAAATCCAAATTTTACAAAATACAATCAGTTTGGAACGAACTAGTGGGTATTGTGTTTATGTTTTTGAAATATATTGTACAATTAAAATTATTTTTAAACCATGAAAATGGGGTGTTTGAAACTATATGAAACATTTTATGTGGTGTTTTAATTTCCAATTATTGCAATAAACATTGTTTTTATGTTTAATCATATTTATAATGCCGTTTTATTTTCAAATTAAATAATTTAAATGTTAAAATACTTGGATATTTAAAAATGAGTTGATTAATTTCAAAAGGATACATTTTCCCATGGGCATTATATATTGATACATATTAGTGGATTTAAATATTTTCAAAATTAAATTAAAATGAAAAGGGAGAGTTCCCATTGATTACCAAAATATTTTTGATAAATTATTCTAATGATTATATTGAGATGGTTTTGGTAAATAATTAAATATATTAGAATCATGTTCAATTTCTTAATGAGATATTACATTTGTAATTTTATGGAAAAATATTTTTCATAAATTATTTTAGACCCTCTTGAAACTATTATGAAAACTATCTTCTTATAGGTAATTATGATCCCATGGGGGATTTTTTTACAAATTTTTATATAACTATTACGATCCATGTATATGGAGCTTCATATTGTGAGGCTGGGAGGTGATGTGCATGTTATTTTCATATGATTAATCATTGACCTAAGGAATTACTGTTTGTGGTCACCTCTAATTTGACTTTTGATTATATTTCTATGTCGATAGTATGTGACCTATGTATGGGAAACCCATAATAGTGAATTTGGGTCTACTAGGGAATGTTTTCAGGATACTCCAAGATGGTTATAATCAAAGGTCTAAGGTGACCATACAATAGAAGTATATATTTATAGGATCATATTGGTGACGGAATCCATGTGATGTTTTCATCGCAAATCTCATAGACTAATACTTTTATGATCAACTCCCCCTAAAATCCTATGGATGAGGTCATTCCAAAAAAATTATATGTGGGTAGTTTAATAGGGATTCTAAAGATATTGGTTGGTTCAGTAGTGTCATCTGAGGTTCCTAGACTATAAATTTTGTTCCTCTATTATTGTAGATATATAAGTATTCAAATGATACTGAGATAATTTGTATCATTTTATGGTATTAGTATGTTATATCTATTATATCCTCTATTCTGAATTTTAGATTTTATGACATTTTTAGATGACATTAACTTCTTCTTATTGTTTGAATTCATATAGTGTCACCGGATTGTGTTCCTTTCTCCTATATTTGTTACATTACTATTAAAATGTTTAAAATGGGATTTTAATTTTTTTTAAAAGAAATGGAATATAATGTTTTATTTTAAATTTATTTGGAACTGTTTTATGTGATTTTTTAGAGGGTTTTTAAATAGTAGAAAAATAATTTAAAAGTGAATTTTTGTTTATTAAGGGAAAAGTCAATTTTGATTCATTTTGGATCACTGAGTTTGTATGAGATCAAATAATTGGGGTTTATATCCATATTCCCTGATTTATGAATTTTTTTTTGTTTTCAGGCATGTTTTGGAAAACTATGTCCAAGACAAAAACTCATTTTAATTAGAATTTTAGTATTTTAAAAAGTGGTGTCTATGAGATGTTTTTAGTATGGCGCATTAAAATATATTTTGGTTAAGTGGTATTGGCTATGGATTGTGATACACCTTGATAATTTAGTTTAATGAATAATACTATTTTTTGATTTATTTACACGCAACCTCGATCTTTAAATGAGTTGAGATATATTATAATAATGTTATTATGTGACAATCATAGCATATAAAATTTATTAGATGGAATAAATATGAGTAAAAAACTATTAAATAATTTTTAAATGGTCTTAGTGAATACAAATGTATTGATAAATTATTATTTATCATGTAATCAATTTTTGGCGAGGTCTTTTTATGCTACAAAAATGCATTTTAATTACAAATATTTTATTAGATTTTTTTCACAAAAATTATAATTAAATTTAAAGATATTTAGAAATATTTTTTTTTTTCAAAAAAACATCATGTTTCATATATGTATGTCAATATATTCATTAATTGAACTTTTGATAATTTTTTATAAAGACTTATTTTTCAACGAATAATGAAAAATAATGTTTTTTATTGAAAACTGTCTTTTTATTTAATATATTTAGAAATTAGAAGCATGTTCTAAAATTAATTTAAAATTAAAACAAATTATCATAGGTTATTAATAATTCATTTAAGTTCATTATAATTTATTTTTTTTGATATTTTTTATTATAACAATTTTCTACATCTGATTTCTTTCCCAAGTTTTCATAGATTAGATTTAAATTAAATTCTATCAATTTTAGGAACTGAATATTAAAAAATTGATTCAATATTTATATTCAATTGGTTATAATTTTTTAAATGTGATCCTTATAGTTTTATAATATTTATTATTAACATTGTTAAATATTCCTCACGTTGGTAACAGTTAAATAGGTAAAATAAGTTTATAACATCGGTTAAGAATTTAATTTTTATAAAATATTTCAATTATTCTTTTTTATGGGTCAATTAATTCATGTACACACAATTATATCATATATAGCCACATTGTGTCATTTTATGAAGATTATGACCATTATATTATATTATAAAAAATGTCAATGTACAATGTCACTATATTGACATTAAATTTTCAAAAAATAAAAATAATTAAAAGTGGATAAGATTGATTTTTATTTTTCAAAAAAATTTATTAATTTTCTAATCATTTGAATATATTTTATATTTTTACTTATTTAATAATTACCAATAAAAACATACAAAACACTGAAAAATTATTTAATTAATTAGCATTAATAAAAAATAAATGATTTTTAAAATATTGAATGAATAAAATTATTTGGAAATATTATGTTCAATAGATTTTTTATATAAATATAAAATTTTATAGATATATGATGTATATATATTCAGATTCAATTATTTTCATGTGGTTTTAATGGTCACAATTTGTGAATAGATCATAAAATAAAATTAATATTAGTTTAGGAAAAATATATATTACTATATTTTTTAAAAATAATGAAACAAGAAAAGGTTCATGCAGGATGAAAGTGTTCTAAAATTTATTCTCTTTTCAATTTAATATCCAATTTTTATGTTAAAAATTAAATTAAAATGCATTATTATTCAAAATTTATGAACATTGTTAAGTTTAAAATTTAATAACAAAGGGGATAAAAAAATATATTGTTCAAACTGTTATATAATCCCATATAAATATTATTTAGTGATTGAAGTACGAACTTATCTTATTTATAGTCAATAAAAAATAATGTTATCAACATTTCACATGAGTTAGAAACATATTATTTATTGTATTTTTTCTATTTCAAAAAATGTCATTGATAATATTTAATAATATATATTATTGTATTAACCGGTTGAAAATACAAAACAATAATATCATAGGAAAATTGAATCAGTATGGTTTAAAATATCATCCATGATTCATTTATTAGTAATATGCTTTTTGTTCATTATGGACCGCCAATGAATACCGAACGTTGATATCAAAATAATTTTTAATAGTGCTAATAGTTGGTTTATACTATGATTCATTGAGGAAAAAAATGAAAATGTGTATAAATATTATTTAATGATATGATTTAGATTCAAAAAATTATTAAATATAGATTATATCTATATACATCAATTTTACATGAATATTAATTATATTAATTTTATACGTTAAGTAAATATTGTTTTACCCATGCCCTCCATTAAAATAAGACACCACTTATTTTTCTTTCATTACACCTCTTCTATCCATCTAGTAAAACCAAATCCTTACAAATTCTCTTCTATCATTCCATATACACTAATTAGATGTTGTAGTATTCTGAAAATAAAATTTTAATGTTCCTTATGAGGATATCTAAAGTAATCATAATGAAGATGTAGTAATGTATTTTAGAACAATTTTATGTATAATTATTCTTATAAAAAAATTAAATCAATAGTATTCATCCTAAAAACTCATCTCCAATATTTTCAATATACACATATGTTATTATTATTATTTGAACACAATTTTATGTAACCTTTTTATCTTATATATTATGAAAAAATTTCTCTTATGTGTGTTTATCTTATCCTCTCTGTGTATACGTGTAATTTTTTTTTTCAATAAAAAATTAATTGAATTGTTATTATGATTGAAATATTAATTATATATGATATTTTAAAAAAATATTTATCAAATAATATATTTGTAACAAACTTCTTTCCATCGAATCCATTGGAAAATTATAATTTCACTCGTGTGTTCACTTCGAATACCACCTCTATAAAGAGATGTATTCATTTTATTATATCGAAAAAAACAATTTTGTTTTAATTTATTTGGTATAAAAATTATTATTTATTGGAAAAATATAATTTATATTTCATTCTTTATGTAAATTAAAATTTTAAAACAATTTTTTTGTTTATGTATGTCATATCTTATTCATAAATGTTGTAGTTTATTTATAGATATATTCAAATTTATTAATGAATATATATATAATTAATATATATATATATATATTGAATATATATATCATTTATAAGAATAATATTCATGAGATGTTGGGGAAATGATCAACGTACTATGACTAGAACTATTAACCCAATATACTCATTAAAAATGAAAATTTTAACACTAAAAAAATATTTATTTAATTAGGAATTAATAATAAATGAATAGTGAAAATATTTTAATTGGATTTTATATGGTATTATATATATATTTACGGTCCTAAAATATATTTATAATAAATTTAATTTTATCATATTGGAGTCTAAAAGAACATATAATGTAACTCGGATATATAGAAATGTTTTTCCCATCTCACTTTTGTTCATGTAAGACATATGTAATATTCCCAACATGAATCATTAATATGGGGTAAATATTTTGATGAAAATAATAAATATAATAACTAAATTTATTTTTTTGGTATTTAATGTTAATTTTATGTTTTATTTTTAATGGGGTTTACAATTCCATAGATACAAAACAAGGAAGGGATTATATTTGAAATCTCAATATATTTTATTAATGGTTTTTTATTGAATTTAAAATGAATAAATAATATAATTATTATATAATAAATAAAATTAATTTCCCGAACTCTAGTTATTAAAAAATTATTCAGATTAATGTACCATTTTCCCTCCAAGGGTACATTAAATGATCTAAAAATTATTTTTATCAAAAATAGAATGTATTTTCTATTCAGTTGGAATTTATATACAGCAAAGTCCATGTTTTCTAAAAATTCTTGGAAAATGTTTTTTAATATTACCCTATATTTTAATTAATTAATTATTATCCATGTTTATGTTTTCTACGAAATCTATTAAATTTAATTTTATTTGCATTTTCTAAATAAGTTACTTTTTTAATTTTTACTAAATATTTAATAGAAATATTTCTTTTAACATATTTTATCGGAATTGAAATTCATTTTTTCATGACCTCTAAATAACATAAATATTAAATTTTATTTTTCAAAATTACTTTTCAATGAATTTTTTTCATTTAAAATTTGTAAAATATTTATATTTTAATAAGTGATTTCAATGTGAAAACAATATTTTATACAAGAAATTTATCTGTGAACTATTAGAGGTATTTTCATCAATGGAAGTATACATTCTTGTAACAAATTATATGAAAAATTAATACAATATTAATTACAAATCAAAATTTTTTATGGGGTGGGAGTATTTATATCCAATATTCTAGATTCAATGTCGATAATTGATGACTTGTATGGTATTTTGTAAATTAATCTTATTGATAGTTATAAATATTATGAATGTGTTTAATGTTCATGATATGTGTATGGGAAAGATATAAATAACCAATTACTAAATCAATCGGTATCATGATAAAAAATATGTCATCATAATGTATAAGATCATACTACACATATCATGTCATAATAGTTGGTTATTTGGTGTATTCAATTCCATAAAATTATAATGGCATGGTTGAGAGGACATAGTGGAATTATAATTCTTAGTCAAGATTCCATGATATAATATTAATTACATTGTTGAGAGTCCATGATGGTATGATTCAATATCTATTGTGTTAGATGCCTCAACATAAAATTTTAAGAACAATGAATTCATTTTATTATGAATTGATTTTTCCGTTATCCATGTGTTATTATAATGATATTGTCCTGATATTGTCATTAAATTAATTTTATCCATTGAATGCCATGTGTCTTGATAATCCAATATTCTATGTGAAGTATTATATATTTACTCATGATAGAATGCAAAATATATAGAACATTATTAGTATAAGGGTTCATCCTTTTTTTTGTTATCTATTCCCTCAAAAATAAGGAATGATATTATGAATGATACTATAGATCTAGGAATGTTTCATCTTCTATGTTTCAATATTACCAAATTAACATGAGAATAATATATGTATATAGTAAAAAAATACTACTAAACTATTCATTCAATTATGTAGATATAGCTTGTATCTAGTGACTATGTAATAAATTGACCACCTACCCTTTCCTTGTATGATCGAGGTCCGTACAATTGGAATTTGAGTATGTATGTTAAAAACTATAGAAAATAGATTTTAAATGGAAATTTTTATTATGAAAATTATGATAATACCTTATAGTAATTGATAACTTTTACCATATATGGATTTTTTATGGCTCAACATTAATCATAATTACGATCCAACTCAGTGTGTTTTATTATTTAGTGATGTTTCATATTGGATGAAATGGAATCATTACTTATAGTTATTATCGTTATGTCCTTTCTAAGAATTGTAATTTAGCGATTGTTGGAACTGAGAATATCGTGGCTATAATAGTATAGATGGATCATGATGTCAGGAAACATTTTGTCGATATCTAAACAATTTTATCCCACATAAGTTATTGGATGGTACTAAATCTCTTCATAAGATTGATTCACATATATTAATGTGAATCTAATAATCCCTTGTTATATATCACATCAGTAAGTGCACCAAAAAAATATTGCTATCTTTGCAATGTAATTAAAATGAAAGGGTTAGTCTTGTATTTTTTTATTTTAATGATGATTTTTATCAATTATTTTCATTAATCTAGAAAACTAATCAAAATGATCCAATAAAAATAAACCAATGTAAAACTTTTTAATGTATGTTTTCTGAGAAATACATTCTACATGGGTAACGAGCTGATATGGAAAAAATATTCCACAACATAAGATAGAAGGAAAAGGAATATAATATTATGTATAAGAAAATTATTATAACATTAGAAATGAATTATATAGACTGCATACATAATATGAAATTTCTGATTGACTATTTCATTTATGAGATTATTCCAATACTCTAATGTGTACTAATCTCTCTAATGTTTTCAACATATAATGATATAGTATCAACTAGAACCATAATAGTGAAATAATTAATACAAATATATTATTATAAATGGAAATCAATACAATTAGAGGATGAGTGAGTTTCATGGATGAATAAATGCGCATAAATAATATAAATTATGGATGGAACTTCAAACATTTGATAATTATGAAAAAGAAAACTAGTTATTTTCATAATGGGATGGAAATTTTTGTTCATGTTTGAAAAAAGGGGACATAAGGAACTTGGATGAAAGGAAATGTCTAAAAGAACTTTTATCCAATACATCTAGAATAATTATATGGAGTATTATTATAACAAATTTTTATATGTTGAGGGATAATACCATAGAATAATCCAAGGGAAGAAGGTCAATAATATTCAATTACAACATAATTTTAACTAAATTACTTTGTAATAATAATAATCATAATATATTATTTTATATTATTATATATATTTATGAAATATTTTCCTAATTATTAAATAATCCCTTAGAACATTGAGGCAATAGTTATCATTCATGATACATAGTATAAATCTATTTATAATTTTTTTCTGTTAATATGATCATTTATTCACCAGTTTCAATCATGGTCATTAAATTTTTGTCTGTATTTGACATAATACTAATTTATTGGATTCATTTATTTTTTAGGATTTCAAAATTTTTATCTTATGCATGAAATAATATATTGAAATTACATTTAAAAAAATGTTATCATATTACATTACTTTTGGGTGAATTGATGGTCTTTTAACCCCCTCACCAATTTTTAGTATGGTGGTCATTACATTCCTCCTGACTATGTTCTATATCACTCTATATTAGTCCATGGATATTATTTTTCCCCAAAATATCTATATTCCATCTTCTCATTATATTTTTCTTTATTTATGAACAAGATTATGCAATATTTCAAGTACAATTTATCATTCCCAATTTTCCCTTTTCAAATGTAGTTTTATTACCCCTATTTATGATGGGGGGTTTATAAAATGTTGATACATTAATAAATATGGCAATATTTTAAAATATCAATTTATATAAAGTGGTATAATTTTAAACCCAAATAATTGTGTTCTAAATAATAGTAAACTTAATGTCAATCTTAACATGAAACACCAGTCATTAAAATAAATTAGATATGACTAAAAAATATTGTTATTTGACAATAATAACATAGTGATTTATTGGATGGGTATTTATATGAGTAAACACATTATTATATATATATATAATGTCTTTATTCATGAAATAAAATATTGATAAATGCTTAGGAAATATGTTCTCAATTTTCATTAATGTAAAAATATTTTTCAATAAATAAAATTATATAAAATAAACATTAGCGAATTTTTTGGATGGAAGGTATAATTATTTTTTATCACTTTTATGAAATTATGATGTAAATATAATCTTATATTTTATTTTGGATAATATTTCAAAATTATTGATTTTTCATTGAATAGTGGAAATACTGCTTTTCGCAGAAAACATCTCATTATTTTAAACCATTTAAAAAGTTCCATTTTAAATAAAAAAGATTAATATATAAAATTAGGTCCATAATGTTTTCAATATCTCAATTAATTTAATTATAATTAACATAATGTTTCATTTTGGTATAAAATATTTTTATACTTTAAGATACAATTTCTCTAGAAAACTACTTTTCATCACATTTTTCTAGATTAATAGTAAATAATGATTTTAAACTATTTTGAATATAAGAATGGAAAAAAATCATATATAGTGTAATGAGGTTATATTTTGTTAAATAGACAACTATTATTTATATTCCTATTGAATGGTGAACTATCTGAATATTTATCACCTTGGTATGGGTAGGCCGATTAAAACATTGTTGAAATATTTGGATAAGGAACTAATTTCCCTAAAAAATCATTATCTTTTTTGCTGTAGTTTATCAATTTTCGTAATTTTTATCAAATAAATTATTACATGAAGTTATTTTTCATTCATTATTATCTAAATAATATTTTTAAAAAATAATATAAAAAATTTCACTCCCTTGAATCTTATTCCTCTATAAATATTACAAAATGAAAAAAATATGATATTTTTGTTTATAATTATTTGTTTGGTTGTTAAGTTAATTTTTTTAATAAATTAATATATTTATCGTTTCTTGTGAAATAATAACCACAATAAAATAATGCATACCATCAACATAATTTTAATTTAAATTTTTGAAAAATAAATTTAATGATTTAAAAATATTAAAATTAAAACAATTTTGTTGAATTATTATATTTCAATGAGTTTTTTAAATCGAAACAAACTATTGGACATTTTCTAAATTATTATATTCTAATTATATTGTTTTAGGTTAATTTAAAAGTTAATTTATGTGAACAACTTAGAAAATGTCATTAATAGTTTTTTTATACATATATATTATTAAAAAAATTTAATATCATAAAAATATTGAAAATGATCAGATATGAGGATAATTGGTAAATAATTAATAAATTTTCAATTTATGATAAAATTTTAATCGTATAAGAAAAAATATAACGATTTAAGATAATATATTCCTTAGAATGGTTTTGATAAAAATTTCTTGTCCTTAGGGTTAAATCGAAACAAAATTTTTAAAATGACATTTAATCCTATATACATTTCATTATGAGATTATAATAAAAACATATCTTCCATATTTTTTATTAAATATAATTTTGGAATGATTTTATATGACTTTCAAAAATATTAAATTATAATATTTCATGTATTATAAAAATGAAATTAATGATTTTTGTAAAATATATATTTATCTAAATGATTTAAAATTCATAAAAATATTATATTTCCCAGGACAATTATATATGAATGAAGATATCTCATAGTATTGATTTTGGGTTGAATTATATTTTAATGGTTACATTCATGACCCCTGAAGAATAAAAAACATTGATATCATGTTATTTGTCATCATTGTTAATGGAGGGTTAATACTTGGATACAGGGATGAAAAAAACCAAACGTGTAAATTTTTTATTTTATGACATAATTGACACTCAAGAGCATTGTATATTTGATTTTTATCAATTTTTAATCCATTTTCTCATAAAAATAAATTCATACTAAATTAATAATTTATTTAATTACAAGACTGGCTCACCCCTCACATATAAAAGGACACCCCCTATTTTTTTCAACAAAATCCACGTGCAATATTTCATAACCAATAAATTACCATTTTTCATAAAAACTTCAGTATATAAGAATTACATATTAAATGATTCAAAAAATACCATTATGAGGGTTCTTAATAAGGGATCTCAACGATGTCTATGAAAGAAGAAGTTATCATTTTTAAGACTCTTTTAGGATTATATCTTCTTATTCTTCCTATACATCTATTTTAATAATCCAAAAAATATAAATTAAATTATCATTAAAATAATGAAATTTTATTATTTATTTGGGAAAACTATTTTACATATTTTTTACATCTTATGTAATGAAAATAGATCACTCAGGAATACATATAACTAACCATCTCTAGGTAGTAGTGTAATTAATTTTTCATCCCCACATTACATTAATGGTTATAAGTATTTAATTAGGAATATATGTGAAATTAAAGAAATAATTATGTATTTAGATTTATAATATCGTATGAACCATCCTACCATTCCAATAATTTGGAAATTATAATGTTGTGTGTGTGTGTCTGTTTTCGTGTAGACAACCACTTTCACAAATAAATATGATCAATTTTTCATGTCTGTGTTACATGAATTTTAGTAGGGAAATTTTAGTTTTATATAAATGTTATATATGATATAATAGTTATTCTCTATGGGTTATTTATTATATAAAATTATTTCGTTCTATCAATTAAGAAGTAAATACAACGATCTTGGGGATGTACGACCTACCATCTACAAAAACTATGAAATTAATTTTTCTATGTATAACATATATGGATGAACGTTTTTATATATAATGAAATGAAATGAAATTATATTTTTGATTTTATTTATATGATGTTACCATTAGATACGTACGAGGACCAAAACTGATGAACACAATTTATCATAAAAATAAAGTATTTGACACACTAAAATCAGGAATTATAGTAAATTTTTATTAATAAATGAGTATTGAGATGTTTTAAGTTGATCATATATGATATTATATGTATATATATGGTTCTGCTATAGATTAATAATATATTCAAATTTATTCTAATTGAGAAAAAATTAACATACAATGAAAATTGGATCCAGGATATGGGTTTTCTCATATCACATTTGTTTCTATGAAACAAATTCCACATTCAACACATTTACCACATTTGGTGTATATACTATCCCATTTATAATGTATATTATTATTCCATTTATATTAATCATATTTAATGATTCTATTGATGTTCTTTCATTAATATGTGTTATGATTCAAAATGTACCAAAGCTGTAAGGAATTTGTATTAAAATTTTATTTTCTATCCAGACTACATTTATTAAATTTCTAATGAAGGTAATTATAATATTCATATAAGGTAAAAATATTTCATATTATTATTATCTATATTTTAAGGATATTTTATAGTATTATTACCATATAAATCTATTAGGTACATAAAATTATATGTATTTTTTTATGCAATATTGACATTTTTACTATTGGTTAGGAATATTTTTCTTCCATTTCCAAGTTTTATAAAATTGTTCCAATAATTTTTATTATAATTATCCTATGATTGTTTAAAATAAATTCCCTCCATGATTATAATTTCTACAGAAAAAAATTTGACTATTTTTTAATATTTTCTATGTGGTTATTTATATTTCTTCCAACATAAAAAAAAATATTGTTTTAACATACATATAATTAATTTAATTTCTCATAATAAGTAAAACTTAATAAATTGAATATTCCACAACATATATCTAAATAATGTTTCATGGAAAATTGTAAATTTAAAATTTTGGTAATTTTTTCAATAAGTCATTTCAATGTGAAAAGTGCATTTATTATCAGAAATCATAAATGTTATATTTTACAGGTATTTTAAACTAAAAAAATTATCATTGATGTTTCTGAGAACATTATACAATGATACAAACTATATTTCATATTTATATTTTTTATTCTTTATTTAATATGTAGATTTTTTGAATTAAATAAAATTTTAATAATAAATTATATTCATTATTATATATATAATGAATTAATTATATATGAAATTAATGTGTTCATATTGGTTATATATATCTTGTAAATTCATAAATTGGTCCCATGATAAAAAATACATTGATATTCTGTATAAGATAAGGATATAAGATCATGTACTAATTTGTGCCTATTTTTTGTATTCTATACCATACAATGATAATATCATTGTTGAGGGGCATTAATGTAATGATAATGTCAGCATAAAAAGGCCTCAATGGATTGAAAATGTCTTTACATAGAGACCATTATCGTATGATTAATGATTTGTTTACAATAATTGATCAATAATTTACAATTATAAGATTTTACTTTGATTATAATTCCCATTACATTATTAAAATTTTTAATGATTTTATTTTCCATGGATTATCATTATACTATATTGATAGTTTGAATAGAATGTTTGGTTATAATCTAATTTTATATTCTTATTATATATTATTTAATAATGACAGTGTCCACTGTACATATCTCTTACTAATTATATGGTATCAACCTTTTTTCTTTCCCTATAACATAAATTATGACATTATGAATGATATAAAGGATTGAATAATGTTTCTTATTTGATGAATTTAATATTCAATTAAATATGGGAGTCATGTATGTATAGTGTTTTCCAAGACTGAGAAAATTATTTTTTTTATTAATCAATCTCTTGTAACTATATAAAATGTAATAAATTTCCCCTAACTTTGTAATACCGAGTTTTTATTTCTTATTGATGATTTTTTTCTAAACGATTGTTTTTATTTTATGATAATGTAGGAAAATGTTTTCAAATGTAAAATTTTTATTATGATGTTTCTTTTGTGAAACATTATAAAAATTGGGTTTTAATATTTTATTTGAATCTATAATTTTTAGGATGTATATGAATAAAACTTTATGGATATATTAGTTTGTGGTCGCATAGTAAGAGTTTCTTATTGTATTTATTTTAATGGCATGTGTTTTTTGAGTATGAATTTCATTTTTTGGTTATTCTTGGAATGATTTGTAGTACGATTACAATAGTGTGTCACATGGTGGCACATGGGAGCTGGTTTGGGGATTTTATTTTGGTTGATTTTTTATGTTATTTTTTACGTTATATTTATAGATAGGATTGTGGGTATCTATTCACACTATTTATTTTCCTTTATGTACTAGTTGTATAATTCATCTATATTGTGGTGTGGTTATCTCATAATATTCTCTTAGAAAATTATTTTATATTTCTTATTAATTTTATGAAATAATTATGAATTCATTACCATGGTGAATCTTGAATTACCTAATAACTAGTTTCCATCCCAATGGGATTGAAAAAATCCATCAAACTATGGGGAGAATTATTTTTGGAGATGAGTTATATATTACCACATGTTTGATTATTCTAAACTAGTATAGATTTATGTATGGTTAATAACCTTATGAAGGATGTGTTAGGTATTAAATAAATTTTTACTATATTCATAGAAAAGAGGACAAACTAATTTCATTGTTTAGGCCCTCACGGGATATTCTTTTGTTAATTAACGATCAAATTATAAAACATTGTAAGTATATATTATCGAAATACATTTCCTAAATAGCAATGATATTCTTATTGAAACCATATTATAGAAACATAGACTCAACTATTAGTAGTCAAGGTTGAATGTAAATAATTATACGCCAACATGGTGGCACATTAACGTGAGACAGAAAAAGAAAATATTTTCATTAGATTATTTATAATTATTCCATTTATGATATTATAATTGATTAATCATGATTAACTATTTTGATCTTCAAAATTTATGGAGAATTGAGGAACAATTATAATAATTGATATGAGGGAAAATGTATTAATTTTATTAGTGATTATAAAAAAGGGATAAAGGATGCTGTTAAAAATCATGAGGTTATTTTCATATAACTACTAAGTGTAATTATTAATAACATGAGTTTACCAAGAAAACAAAACAGAAAAAAAAGTTGGATTATATTTAATAAAATATCAGACGATGAATATGATAAGGGAATGAAGATTCAAAATCCAATGTGACAAAATTTTCACAATAAGTACCAAATGGAATGTATCAAAGTAACAGTATTGTATTTCATTTGTGGAAGTATTTTACATTGATTTTATGACTTTCAAAGAGATATGATGTTGTCACATAGTATGATGAAGGTAATTGGATTCCTGACTAATACATCATCCACACATCAAAACATTAAATATAACGACCAATAATTTTATCAGTTGAATATTCATTGTTATAATTCTTTAATGTAGTATAAATCAAAATAAATCACATATATAACACAAAAATAAACAAAAAAAAGACTAATAAATTGAATAATATGTATTTATAAATTTTAAGGAACATATTCAAGTGGAATAGTAACTTGGCCTTTGGAATAGTAATGTGCCTATTATGAATTGTAATCTAGCCAATGAAATAGTAACCTCATCTACGCAAGTATAAATAAAATTTATTAGTATTAAAAATTATAATATGATACATTTATAGAGTAGTATAACTAAATAAGTGTTTTAAAAATTAATTATTATGTGTTGGTATTTTTTATAAAACATAAATGTTTATTTACCATTTCATATATTATATAATGATTTAAGTAAAAACTTATTTTCTTAAAACATTTTCATAAAATAATACTTTGTTGCCTTATGATAATAATTTATTTTTATGATACAATAATTAATTTTTCAATGTGAAATAAAATCAATTAAAAATTTAAATCTTGTATTTAACATGTAAATGATGATTTCAATAAATAATTAAAATTTTCATATTTATAAAATTATTTCAAAAACAAGGAGTTCATTTTTGAAATCTAAATGGTGAAAATTGGTTAGGGTTACTTTTGGGTATTTTTTTAAAAAAGTTCAATTTTGTGAATAGAGAAATACAGTAATTTACAGTATTTAATAACAACATGAATTATTGATTCATATATGAGTTTTAGAATATGTAAGCTGATAATATAAAACTATCCTTAAATATTTTAATATTTTAAATGTTAAGGTACAAACTATTCATATTCTTGATCCAAAAAAATAAGTTACTGTATATAATAATAAAAAAACACCCCTCTACTCCACTATAAATAAGACCTATCACCACACCTTCTCCTCATAATTCCAATGCTTTTATGCTTGTCCAATTTCTTCCCAAATCACATTCCAAACCACGTTCCAATGTCGAAGTGGAATTATTATAAACAAGATACCCAAACCAATCCCTCTAAGGAAATTCCTATGTTGAATAATTCTAGATGATATTATTAATAATTTATTTGGGCATAAGGTAAGGGGATTCTCAATCCAAATTACCTTTCTCTGTCTTATTCCCATTTATGAAAAAAAATTATCTATGTATGTTCTTTTAATATTCTTCAAATATAATTTTTTTTTCAGTAACTTTTCATTTCTTGGATATAGATGCTTCCAATATAATTTTATATCACAAATGCTAGATGTTTTTCAAAATAAAACATCTTTTCAAAAAAATATATTTTACTTATCTTGATATTTTTTCTTCATCACCCAAAATTTATGTTTTTTAAACCACATATATTATTGGCTAAATTGTTTTTGGGACCCACAATGTTTATTCATGAATGTGTTCTTGATTAAATTCTCATGAAACCCATTTCTATTCCATGGGATATTTTATTATTAAAATTAATAGATGTTGTATGTGGAATGGATAAATATGAAAAAAGTTATGATGTGATTTGTGATAATGTTATTATATACCTATTCATTTCATTGGTTAATGAAATGTATCTCCTGAGATAATATACAACATGTCTGAAAATTATGGTAGATTTTTCACAATTATGATGCTATGATTATCCACACAGGTGATGCCTGAACATGGAGTATTCATTTTTCAAAATTCAATGTGGTGCTTGACCACTAAGACATGATGTTTCAGATTTATGAATTTTCACATTCCATGATATTTTTAAATGATTCATCTCATTATTATGATAATGATCCAACACTTATGATATGTTGAAAATATTTTTTTTCACCCATGTTATATTTATTAATTATCTTATCTTTCCACACACATGGATTTTATCACAACCCATTCATTATCGTATATCGTCAAGGGGCTGCATAAACTAAAGTGTACACAAGGTCTACTAATAATCTAAATAATATAGAATTAAATAATTTTTAGGTTTTATTATGTAATTGTTATGTTTAGTCCAAATTTTATAACGTTATTAAACTATTGGATCCTAGTTTGGAAAGATTATTACATTGTTTATCCAAAAAATTATTTAATTGTAATGTATAATATATTATTGTATCAATAGTTTGTATCAGATAACTGTTTATTTAATTTGGAAATTAGGATTGGAGAACATTGCTTAAACCTTATGTATGCGAAATTGTATATGAAATCACTCAGGAATATTCATTTTAGAAAAATGATAAACAATAGTATCCCATTCGATATTACATTAAAGTAAATTTCATAAAATAATAATTCAATTATTTATGATTTTCAGACTTCTGTTTTGTTAATTCATTTTATATTTTATAAAGTGGAGGGAATGAGGTGAAACTTGGCCAGTAATCTATGTGAAGGAAAATTTAGTGGTTTCCAGGATGGAGTCCCCATTGTCTTGAGAGGTGGAGTTCAAAATTCCATGGAGATAAATTACATCTATTTGAGGTAATGAAAAAGAAAAAAGTATAATTTTGAACTTCCACATTTCCATTAGACTGACCAACTAGGTATCAATTCTTATATGTGAAAATGAACACTGACATTTCCCTTTTTTATTTAGATATAGAGGCCTACCAAAATAAGGTGTTGATAAATAATACGAAGTTCAAGGATTATATATATCATAAGAAGATGGAATATTTCAAAAAAATATTTTGTTATATGTATTTCCCTTGAAGTAATTGTAATAACATAAAGAGAGAATTTATAAAACTAAATATAAATAAAGGTGATTCACTCATATCTTAAGAATAAAACATCTCAAGGATTTACAGGTACACATAATTTTTTTATTAATAATTATATCATAATAGTAAGGTATTATGGTTGTTCAAAATCAATGAATTGAAGATACATCAAATTTATAGACATTTGGAGTTATGAGGAAGTTTACTGATATGATCTAAAAATGGATATGGAGTTTGGAAAATGGTCCCAAGGATATGTATATAAGAATAAATATAGAGTTTTGAGGGAGAGGATTTAATGAAAAAGGTGTTAGGAAAAATCAAACACACAATTGTCAAATATTCTGAAAGAATCATCATTGGAATTTCCTCAATGGTATGGTGAAACACTTCCAGTGTGGGAGAGAAGGACAAAATGATCATGAATTTAAAAGAGATATCAAAATGATGGAATATTTGGTGGAGTAAAAGAGATAGACACTGATGGTCTAATGCATAAATTATTAGAAGAATGTGAAATATTAATTCCAATTTAATAATACTCAGGTCCTCGAGAGAAATCAGTATCAGTTTCCACCACATCCAAAGGTGAAAGTTAATTCTTATTTCGTCACTAATATTATGGTAGATCTTGATAATTATGTAGTGATAGGTACACTTATTTTTAAATAATGAATAGAAAACATATTATTTTATTATAGTTTTATAAATTCGTTCATATTCTTTATGTTTTGGAGAACAATAAAAACACCACCTCAAAATATAATGGTTGAGATCATTAGGAGAATAGAAATTTTGGAAATTATTGCATCCAATGTATGTAACTCTTCCCTATTATTTTTTTTTGGTTTGAAAATCCCATAAAATAGAGTATTACTTCCATTAGGGGAGTATGATGCTTTTGTGTGCATGGATTTTTTCTATATATACAAATCTGACATTAACTATTTGTAAAATGAGATCATCCCACATATCCCCTGGCCTCCTAAAATTATTGTGCATAAGTAGTAATGATGAAAAATTTCATTTAGTATCATGATCTCATGTGTTTAGTTTATATCCTTTTTAGAAAGAATATTTTTCTATAAAAATAGATATATGGATAATTAGGATTGGATACATTCAAATTTTAATAGACTACACTAATCTGTTCGCTGAATAATTTCCTGATCTTTCACATGTCCTAATTTTGAAACCTGAATTGAACTTATTTATAGATATCATCATATATCAATGTCATATTCTATAATGGATGCAATTTATTTGGAGGAATATAAGATGTAGTAACAGTAGAATTTTTACTATAGTTTTATATACCCGAGATTTTCACCAAGGGGTGCACTAATCATTTTTATCAAGAACTAAAATGGATCAATGATCTTTTGAAATTATTATCAAGATATAAATAATATAATGACAAAGATCAGGTGACCACTACCATAGATAGACGAATTCTTTGATCAACTACGTGGACCAAGTGTTTCTCAATGTTGGGACTTCGGTCGGGATATTACCAATTAGAGATATAGAATGAAAATATTCCCAGTAGTTATTTTGAACTAGGTATAGACACTATGATTTAGATTTGATGAACATAAAACAAACTAATGATCCAATAATAATCATGTATGTAATGTATAGAGTCATTGGATATTATTTTGATAACGTTTTGGTAAAATTTCCTGATTTTGTTATGATATACCTAAATAGAATGGATGTGCATGATGAAAATATGTATATTGTTCCATTTAATTTGATAATGGATAAGAATTGTACAATGTAATGTAAATGTGTGTTACATATGGAAAAATTAAAATTTTTGGGGAATGTCATCATCGACAAAGAAATATTTGTGGAACGGTTGAATACAAAGTGACTTGAATAGTGGAATTTGTGAAATATTGATTAAAGATCCATAGTTTCCATTATCTAGATTGGTATAACTAACGATTTCTGAATAACATATCATTATTTTCGAAATGACTATCAATGAAGACATTTAAGTGGGAAATGGTTTTCTTGCCAATGTAATGTGAATACTAAATCAAAGAGATAAGAAAGAGGCATATCAATACACCAGTACTCATGCTTCCGAAAATTGTGGATCTAATTATGGTATACATAGATGACTTAAAAAATGGATTAATAAAAGTACTAATGAAAAATGATAATTTAATAGCCTAAAACACAGGGAAATTATAAATTATGATAAAAAATGGTGATGACAATCCACTCAAAACTACTAATATACAACAATATAATTAATGTACAACAATAATTCACTCTAAAGATTATACTGGATTATTTGATTATGTTCCACTATATCTTGGAAATTTTATAATGACATTAAATAACTAAGCAATTGATTTTATTATTGAATAAAATATCATGATGTATTGTATCCCAATTTTCTGTTTATGGGAACATTCCATGTAAAAAACATTGTATCCAACCACTAGATGAATTCAATGGGATTATAGAAATTTATTGGATATCTCTACAATGAATCCATAATAATAATCATAATAGGGAAATAACTTTTCATATTTAAGGCCACACTTTGATTATCAATTAGTGATATGATGATTATGATCTCTCTTGGAAAATGAAATCAATTATCAGATCGATGATACCTATTCATGGGGGATGTTTATCAAAATTATTGGAGAACATCCCAATATTTTTATCTCCAATTCTGAGGGAAAATAATAGATTTCAAATATTTATTGAAAACATTCTATAAATTATATCATAATTAATATATGTCACTTATATCCCTTTAGGTAGTATCACTTTTATGTGATAATTAAAGTATGTGGATAATATTTATTTAAGAGGGAGAATATAACCCCTTATTATATTATAATATACTTTCTCCAATTAATATATGTTTTAATAGATTTCATTACACAAAAAACCAACATAAAATGATTCATGAAATATTAGTTATTATAAGGAAATTCTCAAAATATAACCTCATTTAAATAAAATAATATTAAATAATTAAAAATTCTTAAATATAGAGGATATATAATATATCATATTTTCTATATGAAAATTTAAGGTTAATGTAAAAATAAATTTAAATCTGTCCATTTTAAATAAATATTTTTACAGTATATAATATTTAATTATATTAACTATCATATTAGTGTAATTAATTTTTTATTTTTTATTAGATAGCATATAGAACACAAAAAATAAATTAAATTGAAATTTTTAGTAAAAGTATTTTTCTTTTTAATCTCAATTAAAAATAAAAAAAATAAAAAAATTAGGTATTTTTTTAAAATATGAACTTACATTAAATTCTAAAAAAAATTATTTGATATTTATTTTTAATTTTTCCAAATTTTTATATGTGTACAGTGATAAATTCATCCCCTCAAATAACATTAATTTAAAGATGTTATTAATAAATCAGATGGAATTACAAGTTCAAAAACAATTAAAAGGAACAAATATGTATTTTATAACTAATTTTATAATTTAAAAAATGTTAATTATAATTTATAAACCGTTATATTTATTTTTTGAATAGAATCTATAATTTAAATAAATCATTATACATTCGGTATTTTCAATTTATTTTTACATTATGAAACAAAATTACTAAAATTATTTTATTCATATTTTTGATCATTAGTTATAAATATTGTAATAATGACCAATTTATTTTCAAAATAAGTCATAATTTTCTTTGAAAAAATCATTTTACCCTTATAAAAATTATAAGTGTTAAAAATGGTCTAACTAAGTGGGAGGAACTCTAACACCCCAAGCTTCTACGGTACGTTTCCCTTTGAATAATGCGATAGCGTGTGTTATACGCAACCTCGAGTTCTAACACACACCACAACTAATTAAACTAGCCGTTGTGAATAGTAATACCTAATTTTTGAAATTATATATATTTTATATTTGAAAATGGACTTCATTTTTGGACTCGGAATATCGAATTTAGCCTAAGGTGAAATTTTGGTACTTTTCGGATAACTTTCATATTTTGATGAATAGTGAAAATTACTAAATTTTAATTAAAAACAACTTTTTTAATCAAAATAATTAATAGTGATAAATTATGAATTTTAGTAGTTTTAAAGTATATTTAGAATATATTTTTACCATTTAATATAATGTTGGTCATTGGACATAATTTTACAATTAAACCGAACATAAACAAGTGTCAATCTTTTGATAGTTATTATCTCTTAAAAACACGCTTTTTGTTTTGACAGCGGGAAATAATATTAAATTAATTTCTGCCACTTCTGTGTTTTGAATTTAGGAAAATGGATTCCATATTTGGAATCAGGATGTTCAAATTGTGTAAATAGGTAACTTTTATTTTTAGACATTTTGAATAATTACTGCGGTAAATATTTTATTTACCATGGTTAAGGGTAAATCTGGTAAATAAGGGTTAAAAAAATAATATTATAATAATACTAAATTACCCTAAAACGTGTCTTAACCCTATTGGTTGATACATGGTCGACCATGGGAATCTTTGGGTCTATTTTGGGACCCCATTGATCCACTTGTAAGTGATAATGACACTTTATTTTAATTTAGTTAAAATGAATACAAAAATGACACAAGCATATATCTTTTAGAACAACAATTTTTACATAGGGTTATATATGTTGGATTTTAGATTATAAATATTCATTAGAAAGCGAAAAAGATTTCCTACATAATGATATTTTATTTATAATTTTTAGACAGTATATAATTTATTTTATTTATGACACAATGATGATGCAGTAATTACTATAATAGTGAAAAATTAAAATAATTGATATTATAAATACCCAAATAAATATAATATGAAACTTTTAATGAATTAAACTAATTTTCTAGGATAATATGATATATTAGGATTGATTTAATGGACTTTTTTCGAAGTAATCAATCTTTTATGAGTTTTACAAAAATAAACTATCGAATAGTGTCAAAATTGACATAAAAGAGTTCTTAAAACAAATATTATATTATTAATTGATATTAAATTCTTAAAAATCTAAGGTTCGGCCAAGAGACTTATATTATGATAGGTTAATCATTAATGGACCACTTGGGGGTCGCTTGGATGTATATAGTAAGTTTATTAACCATATTATATAAAAATACAAAGAGACATTGTAAAAGTGAAACTAATTAACTTAGAGTTAATACTTAAAGATAAGGTTAATATAAGTACCCCAACCTGTCTAAATTCTATTGGTTGAGTGGTTTTCGACCTATCCCCACCTTAACCTTTGAATAGTCAACTTTTGATCCTTTAGAAACCGAATATGAATTTATTATAAATTAATATTTCTAGCTTTTCCAAAGGTGCCTCTCACCCCTCTTATAAAAGGGAACTCCTCCTTCTCATTTCTTCACACCTTCAAAGCCTTTTGGTTCGGCCAAACACTGCCCAAATACTCTCCCAACATCCCTCACTACAACCTAGAGGCCTTAGTTTGATCAGAAAGCCAACCTATGGAGCCCTTTTGATCAAATCAAAAGGAAGAACCCGAAGAAGAGGTAATGATTTCACCACACTTTTCTAAGTTCATTTCTTCTTCCACTTCTTCTTCCTTTGTTCTTACCATTCTAAAATAATAACTCCAGTATCTCACATATACTGTGATGTTATTATAAGTATGGTACAACCATATTCAGTATTCTATCCACCCTTTGAATAACATTTCACCATACGTGCGTACGTACGGCTTACCGTCTCCACGTCGTGGTGTAATTGTTATTCAATATAATATTATTTGGATGGGTATAATAATGATGTGCAACTCATGTAAATAATAAATATAACATGTTAATGATTCTGTATATATGATATACCATTCATTTATATATTATTTTAATATCAAAAGAATGATATTGTCGCTCGTGCGTACGTACGGACTACCGTCTCCACGAACGCGATGAGATTCATTCTCCATCGTATCCATTCAAGTATAATTATCATTTTATGATTTAAAAATGATGTTTAAGGACTTGATATCATTCTGGATATGAATAAGATACAACAAACATGGCTTATGTAACAAAACATATAAAAGAAAATGAGTAAGTTAACACCCGAAACGATGATAATTCTAAGATATTATTAATAAATCAATGTTAAAAGATCATATATGATATCATATTAATATATATGATTCTTGTATAATTTAATAACAATTATTTCACCATTATACAGGAGGTTAACCTACCCCAACCAATGAAAAGTACAAGGTAAGGGTTATTTCACAATCTCTTCATTATCCGAGGTTGTTTATACGTAATAATCTACTGGGATTTCTTTATCATCCACATCCATGTTTCTTCGAAATGTATTTCAAAACATATTTATTATTTACAAGAATAAGGGTTAAATTCATTTATACCCTTTTGACTTTTTATAAGAGGTTTATAAAGGAATCTTTCCGTCGTTTTCAAAACAAGGTCCTTTTTAACCTTTTCGACAAAATTGAGGTAAGAATGTTTTTTTTAACTTATACGGCGGGTGCGGTTATTTTCCGCCGTTATACAATCGTCGAAGCTTTCCATACAAGCTTATAAGAATATTTTCAAAGAAAATGTTTTATTTTATATGGATCTTAAATGATTTCAAAATAAAAGGAGATACTTCTTTAAAAAGAATTTTGATTTCATCTATGTCAACATCCTTTGATGGATTTTAAGATTATTTGAAGTTGATTTATTATGATACAAAACTTCTATATTGTATTGAAGTTTTTTTTTGATATGTTTGACTGTGGATGTGCTATTTTTATACCATTCATAGTTTATGGTGAAATTATTGACATTTCGTATGCTAGTTTTAATACGAATGTTTATGTTATGTTTAAACCTTTTCATATGGGAATGAATTGGACTTAATAAGTGACGGGTGGAGCCCGCTATAGCTCCTCGATGCATCGATAGGTCTCATGAGACAAACTAGTGTCTTGGCACAAGGCCTTGACAAAATCTTATTTGTAGTCTTGGCACGAGGCCTTGGCTATGTGGTTATGATAGTCTGGCATTATGCATTCCAACATTATGAAAGTGGTTATTGATTTTTGCATGTGATTATTCGATTAGTAGAATATCCATGTGAATAAGTAAATGGAATTATTTCATTTTATTTATGCCATACCATGTTGAAAGTTCATATTTAAAAGGCTTTTGTTTTAGTTATACATTGCCTTAAATGTTTATTCTTATTTATGAAAGTTTCCGCTATATTGTTATCCTTACTGGGCATTTGAGCTCACCCCTTTTCTGTGTTTTATTTTTCCCAGGATGTGAAGAAGTAAGTTATGAATGACCTGCAGGGATTTTATGAGGGGTTAATAGTGTGGATTGTGGAAACATTATGTTGTTGTAGTAGTTTTTCATTTTATAATGTAATGTAAAACTTATGAATATATCTAGTGTTTCCAAGGATACTAAACCAATCGGTCTTTCGAGATTTGATCTTTCTTGTGATCATGCCAATGTTATGTAATTAATGCACCGACTCTGGGTAACTGGGGTCGGGGCATTACAGTTGGTATCAGAGGAAGTTTAGTACAAACCTTGGAAGCTATATTTAGATAAACTCTGATTAGAGCACATAGACCTAAGATGAACTTTGAGGATTAGTATAGAAGAACTTCCTAGAATTTTGGTATTGTAGAGACTTTGTGAGTTTTCCGAGCAATACATCCCTGTCTAGATACGAGCAGGTAGAGGCGGCTCTGGCACAGATGTACCTAGGGGTAAAACCCGAAAACACCGCTTTGATCTAGACTCGAACGGGAACTGGTGCACGACAACGGGCCTTGCTGCACTCTTGGTTACGACACTCCCGGGGGATATTCTTAGGATAACTCTCACTTTCTTTACAAATCATTATGAAGGGTTTATGAGTATATACTTCCTCAAAGAAAACATATTTATGATTATGGATTATATCCATAGATAGTTCAATTTATGATTAGTGTTTTATAAGTATGGGATTATGTATTTTGATGCATAAACTGATCTAGTTTATGCCATTTTTTTAGAAATGGCGCCTAGTGGAAGAAATGGAAACCGTATCAATGCACGCACTCCATGTAGGGATTGCCCTCCTGCTCAAGATAATTATAGTGGGGCTGGTGATGCAACTGGTGCTGATCAACTAATCACCATACTGTGACAACTTACTCAGGTTATGAATAATAACCTTACCCGTATGGAGCACCCTGATCCGCAGCGTGGAGGATCAATGTTAGATCGATTCATGAGACAACAACCACCAACGTTCAATGGGAATACAAATCCCTTAGTAGCTGAGCAATGGATATTTTCCCTAGAGAAAATATTTCAGGCTTTGGGATGTAGTGAAACGGAAAAAGTTACCATGGCAGTTTACCGCCTCACTGGAGATGCTGATCAATGGTGGTCATTGATTCAAAACATGAAGGAAGATGATGAAGTATCAAACATGGAATGGATGGAGTTCAAAGATCTGTTTTTAGAAAAATACTTCCCTCGCGACCATCGAGCAGATATGGAAAGGCAATTTCTGAGTCTGAGACAAAAGGAGGATGAGAATGTCACAAAGTATGAGGCTAACTTTACAAGGTTAGCGAGGTATGCTGGAGATTATATTCGCAACCCAAGAAGTAAGATTGATCGTTTCTTTGATGGGTTAAAACCATTTCTCCGTCGAGCATTAGTCTCACAATCCTTTTCATCGTACGAAGACATTGTCTCATGTGCTATCAAGACCGAAAAGGAATTCTCTAAGTCTTATGACTTTAAAGCAAAGCAAGAGAAGAAGAGACCTGCTGATCAATCTGGGAATGGAAATAAGGGGAAGAAGGGGAAGGTTGAATATCCATCTTGTGGTAAGTGCGGGAAGAAACACCCCGGTGCTTGCCTGAAGGGAATGGGAGTTTGTTACAAGTGTGGGGAAAAAGGCCACCAAGCTCATGATTGCAAGGGGAAGAAGGAAGCTACCAACGTTCAGTGCTACAATTGCAGGGAGATGGGGCATTATGCAAATGCATGTCCTAAGCGTCAGGAGAACTTACCTCAGAAAAGGCCAAGGGATCAAGGCCAGGCTTATGCTATCACTACTGCTGAGGTAGAAGCTCCGAAAGACGTGGTGGCAGGTAATTTAATGGTTTCCTCAAGTTTAGCAAATGCATTATTTGATTCTGGATCATCGCATTGTTTCATATCTTCCCAGTTTGCTAAGAAAATTAGATATTTCCAATTTGATTTAATAAGGGAGTTGTCAGTTAAAACTCCTAAGGGAAGTATCGTTGCAACAAAGTTTTGTGAATCAGTCCCCATTAGAGCACATAAATTTTCTTTATCTGCTGATTTCATCGTCATACCTATGATTGAGTTTGATATAATCCTCGGTATGGACTGGCTTTCGGACTATGATGCGAAGATTTATTGTAAGAAGAAAGAGGTTACGATTCTTGATGATAATGATAAGGAACACCTTATTTTTAGAGCAGAATCGTCACCACCTAATTCTTATTTAGATCCACCCTCAATAGCTCAACTAAATTCAATTATTGGGGAGGAAGAGAATGAAATAACTGCGGGTGAGGAAAGGAATGTTCAAATAGAGGATGTACCTGTTGTGAAAGCATTTGTAGATGTATTTCCAGAAGATTTACCTGGACATCCTCCAGAACGAGAAGTTGAGTTTTCTATTGATTTGATTCCTGGATCAAGGCCTATATCGAAGACCCCTTATAGAATGGCCACTGTAGAGTTAGTCAAACTAAAGAAACAACTAGAGGAATTGAGTAATAAGGGATTTATTCGCCCTAGTGTTTCTCCATGGGGAGCCCCTGTTCTTTTTGTTAAAAAGAAAGATGGATCTATGAGGTTATGTATCGATTACAGGGAGATCAATGCTATAACGATAAAGAACAAGTATCCCCTACCTCGTATTGATGATTTATTTGACCAACTGCATGGAGCTCAATACTTTTCAAAGATTGACCTTCGATCTGGATACCATCAGTTGTGTGTAAAGAAGGAAGACATTCCGAAAACAGCATTTCGAACCAGGTACGGGCATTACGAGTTTACTGTAATGCCGTTTGGATTGACTAATGCACCCTCTGTATTCATGGATCTGATGAATAGAGTTTTCAAGGAGTATCTCGATGAATTTGTGGTGGTATTTATTGATGATATCTTGGTATACTCCAAAACCTACAAAGATCATGAAAATCACTTGCGCATTATCTTGAAGACTCTGAGGAGGCATGAATTATATGGGAAGTTTATCAAGTGTGAATTCTGGCTTCAGGAGATTTCTTTTCTTGGCCATATTGTCTCAAAAGATGGAATCTCTGTTGATCCTTCTAAGACCAAGGCAATCCAAGAATGTCCAGCACCTACGAGTATAACTGAGGTACGTAGTTTTATTGGTTTGGCAGGTTATTATCGACTTTTCGTCCAGAATTTTGCCCGATTGGCTAACCCATTAACGAAGCTCACACGTAAAGGGGTTAAATTTGTTTGGACAAAAGAGTGTGAAGAATGTTTCGAAGAACTGAAGAGAAGATTAGTCAATGCTCCTATATTGACTCTACCATCGGGGAATGATGGGTTCGTTATTTATAGTGATGCATCAAAGAAAGGACTTGGTTGTGTCCTTATGCAGAATGATAGAGTTATTGCCTATGCATCACGACAGTTGAAAATTCATGAACAAAACTATCCTACTCATGATCTCGAGTTAGCAGCAGTGATCTTTGCTTTGAAAATATGGAGGCACTACCTCTATGGTGAAAAATGTGAGATTTATACTGATCACAAGAGTTTGAAGTATATTTTCTCACAAAAAGAACTCAACATGAGGCAAAGGAGATGGCTTGAATTACTCAAGGATTATGATTGTACGATACACTACCACCCAGGGAAGGCAAACAAGGTGGAAGATGCTTTGAGTAGAAAAGACCATGGAGTTTTGAACAATATGAGAATTGAAAGGGATCCAATTTTCATGGATCTAGTGAAGATGGACATGGGAATAACCAGGGAAGGTGAAACATCAATGCTTTTTCAAATGGTTGCCAAACCATATTTACTAGAAAGGATTAAGAGTTCTCAGACCGATGATGAAGAATTCCAAAAGAAGATTAAAGCTGTGAATGATGGTAGATTGAGAGACTTTGTGTATGAAGATGGAATTTTGAAATTCGGGAAGAGACTTTGTGTTCCCAATATACCTGATCTAAAAAGGGAATTGCTGGATGATGCTCATAGTTCCAATTTCTCTATACACCCTGGGAGCACCAAAATGTATAGAGATTTGAAAGAACATTTTTGGTGGGACAATATGAAGAGGGAGATTGCTGATTTTGTGTCAAGATGTATGGTTTGTCAACAAGTGAAAGCTGGAAGGCAACAGCCTGGAGGAGTCATACAACCGCTTCCCATACCGGAGTGGAAATGGGACAATATTACGATGGACTTTGTCATGGGGCTACCAAAGACTCCTAGAAGGAATGATGCAATATGGGTGATTGTTGATCGTCTTACCAAGTCAGCACATTTTCTTGCTATAAGAGAAGATCTACCCCTGGAACGTCTAGCAAGACTATATATTAATGAAGTTGTGAGACTTCATGGAGTACCCCTATCGATTGTTTCTGATCGTGACCCCCGTTTTACTTCATGATTTTGGAGAAGTCTTCAGAAATCCCTGGATACTGAACTTCATTTGAGCACTGCTTACCACCCTCAGACAGATGGACAATCAGAACGAACTATTCAGACCTTAGAAGACATGTTGAGATCTTGCTCACTTGATATTCAGGGTATGTGGGATCAATATTTACCACTGGTAGAATTTTCCTATAACAATAGCTTCCATTCGAGTATTCAGATGGCACCATATGAAGCATTATACGGAAAGAGATGTCGTACACAAACCTGTTGGGATGACGTTGGTGAAAGAAAACTTGTAGGCCCAGAACTGGTGGAGGAAACGGTGGAAAAGGTAAAGGTAATCCAAAATCACATTAAAGCAGCTCAAAGTAGGCAGAAGAGCTATGCCGATAATCGAAGGAAGGATTTGGAATTTCAAGTCGGTGATCATGTTTTCCTGAAGGTATCTCCGTGGAAGGGAGTCATACGTTTTGGTAAGAAAGGTAAATTGAGTCCCAGGTACATCAGACCTTTCGAAATTCTAGAACGAATTGGGGCTGTAGCTTACCGATTGGCAATGCCGCCAAGTCTCTCCAAAGTTCACGATGTGTTCCACGTATCTCTGTTGAGGAAATACATGCCTGACCCAACGCATGTACTCACCTATGAAGATTTAGAACTGGAACCCGATCTGTCTTATTGCGAAGAGCCCATCAAGATTCTTGATACGAGAGAACAAGTGCTGAGAAACCGGACGACGCGTCTGGTAAAAGTTTTGTGGAGGAATCATAAGATGGAAGAGGCAACGTGGGAACCCGAGGAACTCATGATGAAGAACCACCCGAGTCTTTTTATGCAGTAATACCCTAGAAATTGCGAGGACGCAATTATTTGAAGGAGGGGAGAATGTAACACCCCAAGCTTCTACGGTACGTTTCCCTTTGAATAATGTGATAGCGTGTGTTATACGCAACCTCGAGTTCTAACACACACCACAACTAATTAAACTAGCCGTTGTGAATAGTAATACATAATTTTTGAAATTATATATATTTTATATTTGAAAATGGACTTCATTTTTGGACTCGTAATATCGAATTTAGCCTAAGGTGAAATTTTGGTACTTTTCGGATAACTTTCATATTTTGATGAATAGTGAAAATTACTAAATTTTAATTAAAAACAACTTTTTTAATCAAAATAATTAATAGTGATAAATTATGAATTTTAGTAGTTTTAAAGTATATTTAGAATATATTTTTACCATTTAATATAATGTTGGTCATTGGACATAATTTTACAATTAAACCGAACATAAACAAGTGTCAATCTTTTGATAGTTATTATCTCTTAAAAACACGCTTTTTGTTTTGACAGCGGGAATTAATTTTAAATTAATTTCTGCCACTTCTGTGTTTTGAATTTAGGAAAATGGATTCCATATTTGGAATCAGGATTTTCAAATTGTGTAAATAGGTAACTTTTATTTTTAGACATTTTGAATAATTACTGCGGTAAATATTTTATTTACCATGGTTAAGGGTAAATCCGGTAAATAAGGGTTAAAAAAATAATATTATAATAATACTAAATTACCCTAAAACGTGTCTTAACCCTATTGTTTGATACATGGTCGTCCATGGGAATCTTTGGGACTATTTTGGGACCCCATTGATCCACTTGTAAGTGATAATGACACTTTATTTTAATTTAGTTAAAATGAATACAAAAATGACACAAGCATATATCTTTTAGAACAACAATTTTTACATAGGGTTATATATGTTGGATTTTAGATTATAAATATTCATTAGAAAGATAAAAGGATTTCCTACATAATGATATTTTATTTATAATTTTTAGACATTAAATAATATATTTTATTTATGACAGAATGATGATGCATTAATTACTATAATAGTGAAAAATTAAAATAATTGATATTATAAATACCCAAATAAATATAATATGAAACTTTTAATGAATTAAACTAATTTTATAGGCTAATATGATATATTAGGATTTATTTAATGGACTTTTTTCGAAGTAATCAATCTTTTATGAGTTTCACAAAAATCAACTATTGAATAGTGTCAAAATTGACATAAAAGAGTTCTTAAAACAAATATTATATTATTAATTGATATTAAATTCCTAAAAATCTAAGGTTCGGCCAAGAGACTTATATTATGATAGGTTAATCATTAATGGACCACTTGGGGGTCTCTTGGATGTATATAGTAAGTGTATTAACCATATTATATAAAAATACAAAGAGACATTGTAAAAGTGAAACTAATTAACTTAGAGTTAATACTTAAAGATATGGTTAATATAAGTACCCAAACCTGTCTAAATTATATTGGTTGAGTGGTTTTCGACCTATCCCCACCTTAAACTTTGAATAGTCAACTTTGGAGCCTTTAGAAACCGAATATGAATTTATTATAAATTAATATTTCTAGCTTTTCCAAAGGTTCCCCTCACCCCTCCTATAAAAGGGCACTCCTCCTTCTCATTTCGTCACACATTCAAAGCCTTTTGGTTCGGCCAAACTCTGCCCAAATACTCTCCCAACATCCCTCACTACAACCTAGAGGCCTTAGTTTGATCAGAAAGACAACCTAAGGAGCCCTTTTGATCAAATCAAAAGGAAGAACCCGAAGAAGAGGTAATGATTTCACCACCCTTTTCTAAGTTCATTTCTTCTTCCACTTCTTCTTCCTTTGATCTTACCATTCTAAAATAATAACTCCAGTATATCACATATACTGTGATGTTATTATAAGTATGGTACAACCATATTCAGTATTCTATCCACCCTTTGAATAACATGTCACCATACGTGCGTACGTACGGCTTACCGTCTCCACGTCGTGGTGTAATTGTTATTCAATATAATATTATTTGGATGGGTATAATAATGATGTGTAACTCATGTAAATAATAAATATAACATGTTAATGATTCTGTATATATGATATACCATTCATTTATATATTATTTTAATATCAAAAGAATGATATTGTCGCTCGTGCGTACGTACGGACTACCGTCTCCACGAACGCGATGAGATTCATTCTCCATCGTATCCATTCAAGTATAATTATCATTTTATGATTTAAAAATGATGTTTAAGGACTTGATATCATTCTGGATATGAATAAGATACAACAAACATGGCTTATGTAACAAAACATATAAAAGAAAATGAGAATGTTAACACCCGAAACGATGATAATTCTAAGATATTATTAATAAATCAATGTTAAAAGATCATATATGATATCATATTAATATATATGATTCTTGTATAATTTAATAACAATTATTTCACCATTATACAGGAGGTTAACCTACCCCAACCAAGGAAAAGTAAAAGGTAAGTGTTATTTCACAATCTCTTCATTATCCGAGGTTGTTTATACGTAATAATCTACTGGGATTTATTTATCATCCACATCCATGTTTCTTCGAAATGTATTTCAAAACATATTTATTATTTACAAGAATAAGGGTTAAAGTCATTTATACCCTTTTGACTTTTTATAAGAGGTTTATAAAGGAATCTTTCCGTCGTTTTCAAAACAAGGTCCTTTTTAACCTTTTCGACAAAATTGAGGTAAGAATGTTTTTTTTAACTTATACGGCGGGTGCGGTTATTTTCCGCTGTTATACAATCGTCGAAGCTTTCCATACAAGCTTATAAGAATATTTTCAAAGAAAATGTTTTATTTTATATGGATCTTAAATGATTTCAATATAAAAGGAGATACTTCTTTAAAAAGAATTTTGATTTCATCTATGTCAACATCCTTTGATGGATTTTAAGATTATTTGAAGTTGATTTATTATGATACAAAACTTCTATATTGTATTGAAGTTTTTTTTTGATATGTTTGACTGTGGATGTGCTATTTTTATACCATTCATAGTTTATGGTGAAATTATTGACATTTCGTATGCTAGTTTTAATACGAATGTTTATGTTATGTTTAAACCTTTTCATATGGGAATGCATTGGACTTAATAAGTGACAGGTGGAGCCCGCTATAGCTCCTCGATGCATCGGTAGGTCTCATGAGACAAACTAGTGTCTTGGCACAAGGCCTTGACAAAATCTTATTTGTAGTCTTGGCACGAGGCCTTGGCTATGTGGTTATGATAGTCTGGCATTATGCATTCCAACATTATGAAAGTGGTTATTGATTTTTGCATGTGATTATTCGATTAGTAGAATATCCATGTGAATAAGTAAATGACATTATTTCATTTTATTTATGCCATACCATGTTTAAAGTTCATATTTAAAAGGCTTTTGTTTTAGTTATACATTGCCTTAAATGTTTATTCTTATTTATGAAAGTTTCCGCTATATTGTTATCCTTACTGGTCATTTGAGCTCACCCCTTTTCTATGTTTTATTTTTCCCAGGATGTGAAGAAGTAAGTTATGAATGACCTGCAGGGATTTTATGAGGGGTTAATAGTGTGGATTGTGGAAACATTATGTTGTTGTAGTAGTTTTTCATTTTATAATGTAATGTAAAACTTATGAATATATCTAGTGTTTCCAAGGCTACTAAACCAATCGGTCTTTCGAGATTTGATCTTTCTTGTGATCATGCCAATGTTATGTAATTAATGCACCGACTCTGGGTAACTGGGGTCGGGGCGTTACAGGAACCACACACTCATCAAAAAACATGTGTGAATGTATGTTTGAAACACTTATTGATCTTATCACATTCCGTTTCTTTTACATCCCAATTGTATATCTAAATTGCATCTGGGTGACTTCACATTATTAAATTTTATTGGGTTCTTGTAAAAATTCCATCCCCTTCACTGATAAAATGGAAACTCATCCACTCAATTCCACTAATAGTAGAAAACACATATTTCAGAGAAGAATATATTAAAATCACTACTAAAAATTTCTAACCACATCCAATTATTTTTATATCCTTAAAACATAATCCCTAAAAGTATTATCCCTTATTAAAATTGATAAGATCCAAGAATTCTGGTATACATTTCAAATCACTACTTTGTCATTTACATTTCTTTAGATACAATTATTCTTCTTAGTAATAAATTACAAATAATTTAAATTATTACAAAAGAATAATTTTTATAATTTTATTTCAATACAATAATTGTAGAATTATATACCACATTTCCTTTTTTATTCAGTAAAATGGAACAATAATTTAGGTGTTGTGAAAACTAAAACCATGGTTATGTAACACATTCCATTCTCCTACACTCCCTAACTAGGATTTACTAATATAATATTTAATATATAAGTTTGATGATACTTAATTATTTAATATAAATAAATTATAAATTATATTATTCCATTTTCTCTTCAATTGAAAATGGAATCATCATATATGTTTATGTGTGGATGACAACCTCTATAGAATGACCCATTCTAGATATGAATTTAATATAATATATACATGGATGGTCAATATAAAGTGTTTGATCGATATATATTATTTTTATGAAATTATTATGCTTTAAAAAATTACAACCTATTAAAAATATTAGTAATAAACAATTGTGGTAAATTCAGTTGTCCAAAATAGTGTTTTATGACAAAAAAATAATTTGTTCAAATAATGTAATAACTATGTATAACGATATCCTCTTTTAATAATTAATACATCAAATATATCTCATTTATGAAAATAGTGTAAGATTTTGATGATTATGTTATATTGATATAATAAATAAATCAATTAGAAATCATCAATTATCTATGGTATGTTCTTCTCTAGGTCAGTTTAAACTCATACATGATTTTTTGGTGGGGTATTTTATCACCTTGAAATGAATTATTTTATAATTATATATAATGGGATAAAAATGTTAAATTTGTGGATTTTCCCAAATAAATGGTACATTGAGGTATGTATCCTATGAAATATGGTACATGAGAGTATATATCCTATGAAAAATTTGTACATGATAGGTTTTTTCGTTTTACCAAAGGTATACAAGATGTTTATCCCATGGATAGTAATTAATATGGGAGGTTAAAAAATCCATATATGTGATGAATTTCCTGGAGGGTATCTATAACATATGTTTTAAATTCAAATTTTTATTCCACACTCACATGTCAAAATATTTTCATTTGATTGTGATCCATGAATCAAGTTTAATGTCTCATGATTAAAACTACTTTTTTCATGGTACACGATTTCTCATTTGACATATATTTTACTTATATTAGGGATTATGGCCAATGAGAATTCTTACATTCTCTATCTACCAAATAAATTTGTCCCTATCCATTTTTTCTAATATTTTTAGGATCAAAAAATTGTTCAAATGTTGATCTGTTTTCCCTTAATAAGTGTTTAAAATCATCTCTTTATTTTTTCCCCTTTATATAGGTTATTAAGATATGTATAACATGTAGAGGTCCACAATAGAGTCTAGATTAATTCAATGATGAAATATGTTTTTTATATTCAGATGTGTGTGTATCTCATATCAACAAAAAATTATCCTTTGGTCGTCATATTATGGTTCTGCTTGTGAGATGAATTATATAAATCATTCGTTTAAAATATTTCTTATGTTATGTTTAGATTGGGACGCTATAATTGGTATCAGAGTCTGTATTTTATATGTCATATATTAGATTACAAATTTTGGGGATGAATTTAGTTATATTAGTGGTTATATTATAGAATATTATTGGAATGTTGAGTAATAAGTCTAAGTTGTAATTATCGAAGTAGAAAAACATTTAGATGTTTTTTGAAGTATAAATTATGTAGTTCTATGAGAGACTAAATTCTTATTTGGTTACTAAAATATTATGTCAGCTCTATGTGATACATGCCATTTCGATTCCATTTTTATGCTATTATTTGATTTAATGATCTTTCTTACTGTTTATGATGATTCAGACTAAACGAAGACATTTTTTATGGATTTCAATTTTTTGAGAAATATTTTAGAGGGAACTATTAAACTAAACTCCTTAATTGTTTTGTAATTTTTTTTCTACATGTGTTTTTTAATGATGTGTCGAACATTGTTATGTCCAAACTGTATAACTCTAAGTATAAACTATGTGTAGCCTCATGAGATTGAATAATATATCTAATTTTAAATTAATTAAAATTATTTGATAGATTTTGTTATAGTAAATTAATAGTTTATCTTGCATTATATGTGATTCCATGATTATCATGTGCTTCAAAAAACATAATGACTCATCAAAACCTTGTGTTTCATGAAAGGTTTTTTCTTAATAAACAATAATGTAGTCTCAATATTTTCATTTATCAAAAAAATTATCATATAATTTTTGGAATGTAATGAATGATTAATATTAACTAAATTATTAATATATGTTTTAAACATTTTTATAAAATGAATTCAATTGTTACTAATTAATTATAAATTAACATAAAAACTAATTGAATATAAAATAAATGTTTATACAAAGAAACTATTTTTATGCCCCCAATGGCACTTTATCATAATAATTTAAATTAATTACAATCATTTAGGATTATAACTATAATATATATATCTCCATATTTTACATTCAGTATAATTTTTAACTTTATTCATATGTTTTTTTAATATATGTTATAAAAATAAATCCAAATTTACCCATAAAAAGATGTATTTTTCTAGTAGGTTCTTTGTTTCTATTTGATTACACAGTTATTTTATAACTAAATTTCCAAATTTTTTATTTTTTTAAAAAATATGTTTTTTTATATAGTATTTTTGAAATAATATTGGGGTCAATATCTGAAATTTTTTGAAGAAGATTCATTTTTGGAATAATAGTGAATAATAGTGAATTTTAATTCAACAGTGTTATTTTATCTAAATAATTTATAATGTTTAATTATATTTTAAATTGGTTATAATGAAATATAAATCAATAATTCATATATTAATACAATTGTTTTTTATTATAATCAATTTTAATTTAAAATTTCCATAGAAAACCATTTCAAATGTTTAAGGGTGGTTTTAATAAACATATTTTTTCTGAAGAATCTGAGGCCTTACACAAAAAAACAAGGCCCATAAATTAAGATAAAAAAGTCCAACTTATAGAATTATAAACACAGGAGTTTTGTTCAAATCCCTTTTCAAAAGGCGTAAAAAAAGCAGCAGGGAGATTTTTATACCATGTGAAATCAGCATCTTCAATTCCATTGTTAGCCAAACCATCTACAATAGAATTCTCCTCTCGATTGACATGAGTAACAATGTGATTCAAAGTCCGAAGGGAGTCCACGCTATTTATCCAATGATTATGGAATTTCGAAGATAAGTGATAAGAGCATTCCCTAATGGCAGACACAATGCCAGTCGAGTATCTTTCAAACAAAATATTATTCCAACCACGATTTTTACCCTACTCCACTGCAACAATAATACACATCATCTCAGCTTCCAATGAGGAAGCAAACTCCGGGAGCCATGAAAGAAACCAATTACATGACCCATATGATCCTTGAAAATGGATATATATCCAGAAGGCCCTGGATTTCCTTTTGATGCACCATCAGAGATAATTTTCTACCATCCAAACATTGGTGGTTTCCAAATAACTTCAAAAGTATAATAAGAGGGCCTAAAATTACCTTTAACACCAATACGAGCAAGCACAGATTAATCATGCATAGAATTGGAAAAGAAATGTTTTTTAGGGAGGCTAACCATGCGTGTTGCAGCAAGGATGTTCGAAATAGAATATGTAATTGAAAAAGGTTGCTTTCCATGAATTGCATTATTTCGATAAGACCATATATAATGAAGTAACTTAGAGGAAGAAACCTGAAATAAGTCCAATAACTGTGAAGAAAAAGGAATGTATTTCCATCTCTTAATGAATCCAATGATAGATGACATGAGAGTAAGTGAGACTTCAAAGATGCTTTCAAGATCCTTCCACATTGAAGAAGCAGTAACACAACAAAGAAAAAGATGATCTACATCCTCACCGTGTTGATGAAAAAGCACACAAGAGGAGCATAAAGAGATACCACAATGCTGAAGGTAACAATCAATACATATTTTTCCATGAGAAATTATCCAGACTAAATTGGAACGAGATGGTCTAATGAAGTTTGTATGCAAGTTCCCCATCTAGGGATTATCTAAACTAGATTTTATAGAAAAATCATAATAGAGCTTGGAGGAGAGAATACCATTAACCGCAGGTTCCCAAGCACAAAAGTATTTCTTTTCAGAAAAATAGTTATTTCTAACAATGTTGACAATGTTATTTGGAAGACCATCCATGTTCACCAATTTATCCTTTATAGTGAATTCGAGATCAATATCTCGTTTATCCATTACAAGATCAAGAAGGGGGTTTTCCGGCGATTTGATTCCCCAAAAATTCATAGATGATTCCTTTGAAACAAGCCATCTAGAATCATAATCAATTAAAGTAATGATGTACTTGAAGGCAGGACAAACAGATGATTCCGGATGATTGAAGGACCTCATCTTTGGTTTATTCAAGAATTTACTCTGAAGAAAGGTCAATCCCTCATAATTGCTATTAAAAAATTTCCACATGAAAGAGGCTTGCAAATAATCATTAAATAAAACTAGAGCTTTAATACCCAATCCTACAGCATCATAAGGTTTGCAACAATCATCCCAGGATATAGTATCCAGTTTCATTTTAAAGATATTTCCTCTCCAGATAAAATTCTTAAGAGTACCATTGATACAACGTATGAGAGAAATGGGCCATTTGTAAACCATGATGGAATAATCAAGTTTGGAGATAATAACTGATTTAACCAAACATACCCTCCCATCCATGGAAAGAGATTTTCCTTTCCATGTAGAAAGGTCTCTTCTAACTTTTCTTATAATCTCAACAAAATAAATAGCTTTTGGCTTTCCCCAGAATAAAGGAACCCCAAAATAATTTAAGTGAAGGAAACCTTCCTTGACATTAAGATCATTGACAATGAAATTCATTCTCTGATCATTGATACTCTTTCCAAAGTAGACAAAGAATTTCTCCCAACTAATGTCTTGACCAGAGACAGAGGCATAATGAAAAAGATCTCTTTTGATGTTCTTGATATTTACTTTTATCAACTGATGTGAAAATGATAATGTCATCTACAAACAAAGGATGAGTTGGGGCCCGAATGCCTCTCCCAACATTTATTGTTTTCAATTTCCCATTACCTTCCATAATAGAGAGAAGGCTTCTAATATAATCCTCTGTAATAGCAAAGATAATTTCAGAAAGAGGGTCACCATATCTAACCCCCCTAGAGAAATCAAAAAATCCACGAGGAGATCCATTTATAAGAATTGAAATATGGATAGAACATAACATCTTCCTGATCCAACTGATAACACACCTTCAAATCCCAACATCATAAGTAAATTGCAGATAAAACCCCAATTCATGGTGTCAAATAACTTTTTGACATCAAGTTGAAGGGAAATTTTTTCACCCCTAGAGGGTTTCTTGAGCAGATTCACACATTCTGAGGCAGTGATGAGACAATTATGTATCGACCTTCCCTTGATAAATACAAAATAGTTGGGTGAAACAATTCTCCTAGAAACATCTGTAAGCCTTATTTACATAATCTTGCAGATAATTTTTTAAATGGTTATGACTAAAGAAACAGCTCTGAATAGCATCATTTCACAAGTATTCTCAATATTTGGAATCAGATCAATAAATTTTTCATTCATTCCATAAGGAAGATCACCACTCTTAAATATGTGAATCAAAAGTTTACAAACATCATATTGAATGATATCCCAATAAGTCTGAAAAAAGGAGATACCAATGCCATCTGGGCCTGGAGATCTGTCAGGTTTGAGATTGAAAACAAATTCTTTGATCTCAATGCTCAATGGAATGGATGTAAGGTTAGCATTTTCCTGTTGGCTAACCAGATTTGGGATGATGCCATCAATAGGCTCATTCAACGAAGTAGGGCCATTAAAGAGAACTTTAAAATAATATATCACATGTTCTGACAGATCCTTATCATTATCAATGATCTGATCCCCATTCTTAATAATTGAAATTTGTTTAGAAAGCCTCCTAATTCGTTGTAAGGAATTGATGAATTTAGTATTCTTGTCACCATCTTTTAACCATTTAGCTTTGAAAGTGTATCTTTGAAGAGCATCCTTCACAATCAGAAGGTCGTTGATTCTTGAGACAATCTCAGAGTTCTCCTTGAGCCCATTGGGTAAATTTTTCAATTTATTTTGAACCAGCATATTCTAAAGAGAAACTTCAAGAGAAAAAATATACTTATCAATATTTCTCAATTTTTTCTTTTCCCCATAGCTTCATAGAACTTTTGAGAATTTCAAATTTGGATAAGAAAGAAAAAACATCACGACTTGAATTTGAAGAATTCCAAGAATCTTCAACTAAAGAGTCACAATCAGGGTGATTGACCAAAGCATTGTTGAATCTAAAAGGTAAAGGAGGTCTGAAATCCTTACAAGTAAGATTCACTAGAATTGGAATATGATCAGAGATAATTCTAGAAAGTGTCATGCAATAAATGGTGTCCCAATGATCAATGGAGGAATCAATAACAAAATCCCTATCAATCTTGCTACCGACAACTCTATTCAAAAAATTCATGTACCATGTAAATTTTGCCCCAACCAAGTTGATCTCATGCAAATAATTTGTATCAATGCATGACTTGAACTACCTAGAGGATATAGTATTGAAAATTACACCAATCATCTCATCAAGATGAAAAATAGAGTTAATGTCTCCAAGAATGATCCAAGGAGCAGTAATGACAGAATTAAGAACATCAATGTCCAACCACATTCTCCTCCGATCCTGATATCTAACATTGGCATAAACAAAAGAGAAATATAGTTGAATGCCAGATAGATTGAAGGAACATGTCACCTGATGTCCACTATTATCAACCAGAGATACATCAGTCAAGGATGAATGAGCAAGAAACCGGAGGTTTTTTATTTCAGAAATGCAGATATTGTAATCAACAAGATGAAATCCAAAAGATGCCAAGTTATCAATATTAAGGGAAAACATCCTTTTGGTTTCAGAAATGCCAATAAAGAGAGGTTTGTGATAAACAATAAGGGATTTAAGGGACCTCATTATATTACTTTTAGCTAATCCCTGACAGTTCCAATACAGAATCTTCATTTAATCCTTAGGTTAGGGTTAAAACCCCCTTTTTTGCCAAAGTATCCTTGATTTTACTTTCCTTAGAGGGTCTCCCTACTTTCCTTTTAGGACTTTGAGGGCTCTTATAATGAATGAGATCATCAATACCAGATAGATTGGTGTTAGCTTGTTCTTGGATGCCAGGTGGCACATCATCCCTGGAGGAGACATTGTGTCCTTTACTATGATGAATATAATCAGCAGAAACTGGGTTCTTAATCAAAGAATCAGAATGATTTAAAGGAATTACAGATAATGAAAGTTCGTTTAGACCAGACAATGCAGGTCTAGAACTCATGATAATGCTATAAGGAATAGTGCAAACAGAAACAGAACTGTGTGTAGATATAATTGGGGAAGTAGCAGTTTGAGGAAGAGGAGCGGATACATTCAGAGAGTTGAAAAAACTGTTTACAGTAGCTGGAACAGTACTTTTCAAAGAAGGAAACCACTCTTTGGATGATTCATTGTTTGCAAAAACATGTGGATTTAATGTCTGCAAGTCCTCTTGAGAACTGTAAATCAGTTCAGCATCTGAAACAGTAGCACAGTCCTTCCTAGCTTCAGTCTCTTTGTGCAGGTATGTAACAGTAGTTCCATTTTCTGTAATCTCCTGTAAAGATATCAAAAAATCAAGGATTTCTTTATGGAAGTCCAAAAGAAATTGGTTCTCATATTCCTCATTCTGTAGGTCATAAACCAGGTTGAAAATATCATTAAAAAATTCATAAAATAAGGGAAGATCCTCTGTTGAAACCCATTCTGGTTGAATAGGAGCAGATTCAAAATTCTTTTCTTCCTCCTCAACATGGTCATCCCATGAAATTTTTTTGGATGAGGAAGAGGCATGTTACTTTGATATAAAATCTGTTGCAGGAGCATGATTTTGATTCTTGACAGGAGGGGCTGTTGATTTGAGAATACGTTTTTTCTCAATAAAGGCAGCCTTGGTTTTTTTATTCTTGTTGACTTTATTCCAATCAGAAGCTTTGGTTTGGACCTTTGAATTTCTCTGAATCATCCTGTAATTAGATACACTATGCCCCACTATTTTTCAGACATCACAATAATATGGTACATTCTCATATTCCAAATGAATCGTAGATTTAAAACCCTTAGCATTGAAGAAAATAGAATTGGGTCTCTTGATTCCCAAATTGATAATAACAAGTATTCTGGAAAAAAACCACTATCACCATCTAAAGTGCGCTGATCCACCCTCATAATAGTACCAATACATGATGCAATGTCATTGAGGATTATAGGATACAAATACACCTAGTTTAATCAATGGAACCTTTCCCAGATCTGTGCATTAGATTGTTCGAGGTTGAAAGGATTAAAATTCACATCCCATTCTGATAATATTAGGATACCAGATTTGAGTTGAAGGTTACCAGGATTCCAAACTGAGTTCAAATATTCAGAAGAATAAAATACAATGCGAAAACATCCTTTTCCAATTGAAATACGTTTCCAATAACTTAGACTCCAGGAATGCGATATTCTGTTTTTGAGATCAGCAATAGACCAAGGCTTATCACCCTTTGAGTAAATAATATGACCCAGTATGGAGAAATTACAGAGGTCTAGTTGTTGTTGCAGAGCCTTAGGATCCAAAATTACTGAGAATCCACTATTCTCTAACCTGGTAATGTTTGAGGATTTAGATGAATCCTCCTTTATAGGAATTGAGGAACCAGAAAGAACCTCCGTGAAGGATAGAGTATTCCTTCTGAGTGCTGATAATTCTTGAGAGCCCGAGGGGTTGAGAAATTCCTTCAGTGCACGATTGACTTTGAAGGCGAACTCCCATTCCAGAATAAACCAAGACATCGAGAGTCAGGAATCAAGAATCTTCGAATCGACATTGACGTGAAGAAAGATTAGTATTTTTTGCATTCAAAATCACATTCAGATCGCCATCCAAATGTATCAATAATGATATTATATATATATGAAATAAAAAAATTAATTTAATTATAATATATATATTTATATATTATTTATTTCATTCAATAAGACATAAAAATAGAAATAGTGTTTTTACTTATGTGTGACGTACCATCAAAATTAATAGTGTATATTATTTCATATCAATAATGATTATTGAGTAATATTAATTAATATATGTGGAAAATATATTATATTTATATAATGTCTTACATTATAGAAATTATGATACATTCATTTTTGTATGAACACCATTAAAAATGTCAAAAAAATATACACAAAAATGTTTATTTCTAAAAACAATTCATTAACATTGTATTATTCATAAATTAGAAATAAAAGGTCATAATAATAAAATATAATATATTAAAAGTAATAATTTGTTTATTTAATAAGTTTATATATTGTTTAAAACAACCGTGGTTATATCTTCTTGACCAAAAATATGTGTGAGTTATAGGTTTTCCTCATCTTAGTATTATTTTTTGGGAGATATGTGCCATATTAATCACTTATTTTTTTGTGGTGTATATAATGACAAAAAATGTATTTTATGATACATGTACTTGGATTTAACGCTATTTACTTATCCATTTTATGATCTCCATTTCATTGGATTTATTGTTTAAATACTCTCAAAGTGATTATTGATTTTTTTTCTTCAGAATTTGACTATTGTGATTCTTATATAATTTTACTCACATATAATATTTTATAATGATTATATAAATAAAAATTTAAATATTAACTTATTATTAAACTTATTATGAGGTTGAATGTATTTTAATTAAATTTATACCATCATGTGGACTACGACTCCATTTTACATAATTGGAGAGTCTATTATTAATATCTAATCATTTATCGGGATTGTGAATGATTAAGTCTTAGATGTTGAAATCATATAGTTATCATTAGTAATATTCTACTCTATTAATTCATTAAACTTTAATGAGTTATCAATTTTTCCATAATTTGGTACTAAATTATTTTGAATATGTTTTTAACAGAAATCTTATTTCATTTCTCTCTTAAAATAGAGATATGAATATTTTAAACCAATGTATTCTTAAAATATAATAAATTTTTGTAAATAAAGTTTAATATCATTTTCCAGGGAAAGGATTTTAATTTTTTAATTTTTTAAAATGAATTTTTAATTATATCTAAATATTTATTTATTAGTTTTCACGATGGTTTACAAAGAAACAAGATTTAAATATGATTTTTAACATAAAAAGTGATATTCAAATTTAAAATTTTATTTATCCTCAAAAATGATTTAAATGTTTTTTTTATTTTGTTTAAATTGATAAATATCACCAACCAATGTTTTATTTTATCCTATACTTGGGATATTTTTCATTGATACCTTCTTCATTCTTTCTCTACATGGAATATAATTGATAAAACTGTATTTTTATGGAACCTATTTTGTTTCCATGACTTACTCATAGATCAAAGATATGTTCATGGATCCCATTATATCCCATGAGTAAATTTGGTTTCAATGAGATTTCATGGAACCCATTTCTTTTCCATGGTTTATTCATGTTTTTATTATATATTTTTTGAAACCATATCATTTTTATGGGTTAATCATGATTCAATGAGATTATTATGAAAAATTTTCATTTAAACAAGTTAATTATGTCATCAAATAAATTCTTATGATACCCATTTATTTTTTCATAGATTAATCATGTTTTAGTTATATTTTTATGAAATAAAATTTATTTTGCATGTGTTAATAGTGTTTCAAAGGGATTGTTTTGGAACCCTTCTTCTTTCCCATGGGTAAACCATGTTTCAAAGTGATTGTTGTGGAACCAATTTTTATTAAATATTATAATCCAATTATGTAAAGATAATGGGTTTTTCCATGAGTTATTATTCACTGAATACTCTATGTTAAATATTAATTATTTGGTTCTTTTAAATTTTAAATTATGGGAGCACCCATATATTGCCAATTGAGAAATTTATAGCTTAAATAGTGGTTATGACCAAATAGCCATCAAATTAATTGGGTAATGATTATGTTTTCTGTAGAATTATATTATAAGAGGATCGTATGGTTATTCCAAAGTTGTAGGGGTATGTAAGGGTTTTGAATGGGTTCTATAAATGTTTTATGGGGATGATGTTCCATGAGACCAACATAATGTATCTTTGGGTTTATTATTCACTACTTATTCAATATTAATATCACATGGCTCATGATTGTTGAATGATATTATAATTTTCATTGCTAATTCCAATTACATGTTCTCATATTTCATGATCCAAGTATTGATGTGTATGTGTTCCTTTATAATTTTCTCAATCAGATCGATTATGTCATCATATCCTTACATAAATTTATACTCATTGATGACATTAATTTGTCAGTTCTTATGCTTTCCATTTCTGAGCATTTGAGCTCAAAATTATTATGTTTCTATTCCATATGTTATAATCATTTTGGATAAATGATATATCTTTATAATGTTTTTCATTGGGATTATTTTTATGACATAATGTGACATAATTAACAATTTCTTAAAAAGGGGAAATTATTTTTTTAAAAATTATGTATTGATTCTACCATAGTTAACAAAATTATGTAAATCTCTCAACATAAATGTTACTCGAGAATGTAAGTGAACCATGTTTTTAATTTTTATTTTCTTTTATTTTTGGATGGAAACATTTATATAAATTTTATCTTCATTATAGTTATAAATTTAATGCTCATGACTTCATCACATGATCCATGTGTGTGTGTCCTAGGCTATTACAGCTGGCGTCAACGGTATGTTTAGAAAACATGTTGTATTTTAACCTTTTCATGAGAGATGATCATAATAGTTTTGGATACCCTGAAATGTATATATGATTAAGGATGGTCATATATCCATGTTATTGTACTCCTAACATGAGGGTTTTATGTAGTAAAACATTTGACCATATTAATGACATTTTTGGATACGTATTATTGGATTGATGTATATGTATAACCTGGAATTAATGTGATGTGTTCATTTACATTGTGAGGAAATTTGATTGAAAGTATTGATAAAACATGCAGTTTATATGATCTTGGATGTTGAGTAAATTATGGGAATAGAGTTTTTATCCCATTGATAACCACAATAATGGAAAGTGATTTGGTGAATTAGTTGTTACTATAAATTCAAAAAAGTTCAGAAATATTTTATTTTCATATTTAATATATGATATGACCATTTATTATTAAACACTCTTCAAATTTGAGGTTATTAAAGTTATTTTAGATTTTAGGTTATGAATTGAATTATTTTCATATTTTTTTATTACTCTTGAATTTGGATGATTATTTTATCACATTATGGACAAGTAATTCTGTGTATTTATATTACCGTATGTTATCAATTTTTATTTTTTATAATGTTCAATGATATAAGGAATATCTTATTATCGCTTAAATAATTATATAGTGATTAGTATTTGATTTTAGTTCTTCAGGTGTGAATAATATATGTTGAATACTTATCCTCTATAGAAAATTACGAGATTGTGGGGTAAATTTTTTATAGGGTTACATTTAACTTGTAATATATGTATATATAATTATTTATTCATTACAGATAAAAAATGGATCGTGAAATAAAATGGAATCAAATTAATGTCATTTTTTGAAGACATTAATTTCCTTTCCACATATATTTATAATATGGTTTTCTTCATTAATATCATCTTTACCACGTTCCCTATAACATTGTATTATCCCAAGGGAATTAGTTTTCCCACCCAAATAAATCATTTAATTTCCAATAGATATTCAAACTATGTAGATTTTAGTTATGTGTAATATATGGTGAATATTATTTATTCCACCTTCCATTTTAATGGTATTGTTTTTTATTTTTATGATATGGGTTTAAAAAGGAAACTGAAAAACTATTAAACTTCTAGTGACCAGGACAAATTTCAAGATTGAAATTCATTTTTAGGGGGGTATGGCATAAAATCAAAATATTTTATAAAATATATTCATTCAAATTAATTTAAAATCATTTTTATATTTTGTTAAATTCAATTCATAGTTTAGAATATGTTATAAAAATATTAAATGACCCTAACATGTGTCTTAATGCTTTAATTGGTGTCATGGACTACCAGGTGATTCTTTGTGCCAACATTGGGGCCCCATGGAATCACTTTAGTGTGATAGTGACTTTATATCATATTATTTTTTAAAGAAAGGATATATTACAAAGGTTTGTATATCCTAAGTGAAACTATTTTAATTTAGTTTACATAAATTATATATTTGAATATAAATAGAAATTGGAATGATAAAAATATACAAAATGAAAAGATATGGTATAATATAACACATACAATTCTAAAAAACCTATTGTATGGGTGTATTTCGAACCCTTATAACCTTATCATTTAAATATATAATTTTTGGTCCTTTAAAATCCGAAAATCATTTTATAACAAAGTAACATTTCCTGACTTTCCAAGAGTGCCCCTCCTCCCTCTTATAAAATGCCCCCAACTCTACCCCCATACCCACACCTCTCAAGCCGTTGGTTCATCCAAAATCTACTCATATTTTCTCCCAACATACCTATCATACTCATAGAAGCCTCACTTTGGGAATAATTCTTTCCAAGTAAGCCTTTGGGATCAAATCAAAAAGATTTTCCAGATTTAAAGGTAATGTCTTCTCTTATGTTTTCCTATTTTATTTTGCTTCTCCAACCCCTTATACTATTTTTATTCCTTTAATTTGTAACAAAAAAAGTATATCTAATATACTAGTATGTGGTTCTGAGAAGTATTCTAACTACACTTACACAGCCCTTCAACTAATGCGTGAAGAACATATTGTTTTTATTGATGATGAACTATTGCCTCACAAAATGATGATTGTTCAATTATCTTCTACCACCTCTCATGGTGGACATTATTATGTCACTATATTTTATATATGAAATATATTGTATTTAGGTTTTCTAGATGCTTCTGTATTTTATATTTAAAAAATAACTTTATTCTTTGCATATTGTGCACATGTGATAATTTCATATGAGGAAGTGCGGACTACCGCCCATCAAGTGATGAGGCTCGTTCATGAAGTACATGGAAAGTATAAATAATGAAATTAATGAACTTATGTGACCTATATAACATAAAAATTATAATTTAATTATAATATATATACATCACATTTATTTTTAATTCAATTAGTATGACAAAGAAATGAATGTAGCCTTCATGCGTACGTACGGCCTATGGTCTCCATGAATTGTGAATTTCATTTATTTTTGACTCAAAATGTTATTTATTAGTATAAAATTAATATCTACTAGATATATATGTTATTTAAATCATTAATAATTTTATAGATATGATGTACTTATAACTACATGGACAATTCATTGGAAACATGTTCATTTTTGACTCATGTACCAAACATTGACAAAAACATCTCATATGAACTCACATTATTGAATAATTATTATAACATTATAATATGTGATATGACTTGAATAATAAACATTAAATGAGGTCCTTATTAAATTATAAATTGAAAAAATATTATTCTTAAGGAATATAACTAAACGTAGAAGACAATCCAGACTTGAGGTAAGGGATCCTACCTCTCTTTTTCCTTGTAAGTTCTCTCTTTTATGTCACTTATAAGATCATCTTTCTTATGTTGGGGGATGTTATTTAATATTAATATTACTGAACTTTTGATGTTAATATGATGAGATACCCTATTTTATCTCATCAATCCATTTTTGGAATCTTTTAGTGGCGCTATTAGGCTGCCGAAATTTCATAAGGGATTTCTTATCTCGCTTTTAATTTCAAGATATTTCCATTGTTCGCCACTTATTTATGTCATGTGGTGTATTTTGTACTGAAAATATATATATATTATCATCATTATATTTATATTCATGGTGTTCTATAATTTATTTGGTGGTTATTATCTTTTGGTCATACGACTCGATTGATTACAGCAATGTAAGGGGGTATTCATCTCACTTTTACTCCCGTGAGATTCGTGCTACATTTTCCAAAATTTCCTCTTGTGTGGTGTATTAACTGCCAATAATTGTATTATTTGTGTAATATACTTTAATTTATGGGTATTTACAACTTCATTGTATGATCCTTATTTCATGGTGTGTAAGTTTTGAACGATACCCAAATCGGTAAATGAACCTTTCACCCTCCTCTTTTTAAAAGACTTCTTTTTTTGTTAGGTATTTTAATTTACATCTTCTTATGTTGGGATATGTTCTTATATATCCTTATTTCTGTAAATGTTATGTCCATGTGATGAGATACACATTTTATCTCTCATCAACTCATTTTCTCACCATTTAAGTAACATCGTTAGGCTGTCGAATTTCTGTAAGGGAATATCTTTACCCAATTTCAATTCATTGGTTTAAACCACTACATCTTGGTTATGTCATGAAATGAATATTTTTGGATGACCTATTATTGTTTTACACTTAATATCTTCTTATATTGGGTGTAATTATATTTTTCACAAATAATTATGTTATTTATTTATTCTTAATCTAAGGATACCATCTTTGTACGGGACTTCGTCTCAATCTCCCTTCATTGAGGCATATTTTTTTTATTCACAAAATTATTACGGTGTATAAAACCCTGTGACTTTTACTTTTATTCAAAAGGAATATTTTTATACAAAGAGTTTTTCTATACGAGAAAAGGAAATGTTTTTGTCTAACGTATGCGACGACAACGACTTCTCCGCCACCATGACCATTATTTGAGTTTCGACTTCCTATACAAGCCATAACATTTTTTAAATGAAAAATAAATACCATGTTTTAATTTTCTTTTATTTTGATATTGAAAACGGTTTTGATAATGTTTTTATTATATCAATGTGTTGTATTGATATCTTGTGATTGAAATGTGGAAATGTTAGCTTTACTTTATGCATGTTTTATGTGATACGATTATGTTATGGTTCATTGGCATTGTTTTTGAAGATGAGTGGTTCCGTGATAAACTAATGGGGGGTAATCCTGTGATAGCTCTCCAATGGATTGGGTAACGTGAAGGAGTTAAATGCTACGATTTCTTTAATGAGATTTAGGTAATATACTGTGATGGGTATTCCAAACATAGCCATGAGGGTTACTCCCTACGTAAGAATGTTTGGAATGCCTCAAGTTACCTTTATGTATTATTATTTCTATAAGTTATACATAAATATTATGATTTCAGAAGGAATTTTATGATTGAAAGTTATGGTTTAATTAATTTGTATTTATTGGCGGGTTAATGTTTCCATTCATTATGTTATAACCCTTACTGAGCTTTTTATGTTAATCCCATGTTTTTGAAATGTTTTTCAAAGGTTATAAGGAAGGGCAATAGAAAGGAATTATTCAAGAAGAATTATATCTTGAAAATAACTCTTGTTTTATTTAATGGTATTTTTATTATTGTGAAAAATCGGTTATAGTAGTAGTGTCTACTTTGTAATCCTTTGAGATGTAATATTTATGTCCTAATTCACTAAAACTCTAAACCTGAAAAGATCATCATTGTTAATTATTCCTTTAATTCATGATTAAGTAGGGTTTTAATGCTGGATCCTTATAGTTGGTATCAGAGGTCGGTTTAGATAATTTTCTTATGTTAGAGTGTTGTTTAAGAATAAGTGACATGTTGTGCATAACAACAATGGTTAGTATATAAGATGGAGTCATTGTTTTTTTGAAAGTTAGAATTAGTTTGAGATAACATGGATAAGTATATCTTAGTGTTTATCTTCCTCATTATTATATGATGATTTTACTGATATACTAACACTTACCTTTTTGGTTTTAGTAAATGGCTTGATATAGCAGGCACTAAAGTAATAGTGGATGTGAAGGAAACTGATACAGTTTTCTGAATAAGAAACTGAATTATATGGGAGCTGCAATGGGAACTCTTGTGTTTATTCTCAACCAACTATCTGAAGTCCTGATTGACCATCTAAACCTTAGTTATTTTTATAAGGCATCATAAATGAGAGAAACAACCCCCTATAGAAGATTATGTAATAATCATAAAGGTAAGTATGTTAAAAAACCTATGAGTCAATGATGTGGAAATAAACACATGTAATAATGTTTCAAAGGGACTGAATGATCTTATAGATGTGAAAATGTTGGTCATAAAGCATGAACCTTCCATGGAAAAAAGGAATCATCTAGTTGACTCTAGGAAAAGGAAATAAGTTCTTTCTGAAGGATCAATTTAATGATTTAAATTTGTTGTGAATGGTTATTATGAAAAAACATGTCCTACGAAAAAATTTCAGGAATGGGATCACCATGATTTTACAAATATACTTTTACCAATACCTAATTCCATTCTGATTGAGGATGATGAAATTGACAATGACTAATGAAAGGTATGGATTATTTCATAACATATATTTTCATATTATTTAATCTTGGGATATGATTCATGATTTTGTTTGTATAAAAGTAGTATTTCAGAATAAGTTGGAAATAAATGGTTAATGGATCATGAAGAATGTCGAATGAGTAAGAAGTTTGCATATAATGGATTCGAGTGTTATGGTAGATTTTAGGATGGTTTAATTCTTAAAAGTATTAAATCTCTTTTGATGATGGGGTTACATTAGAAGAATTGTTGTCGTATGTGTAACCCTGAGTTTTGATATATGAAATTTTTTTTCGACAAATAATTATCTTTTCTTTTGTGGATATAGTTATAAAGAACTATTTGGGTTTATATGATCCTTGAATTTGAGGCAATTACCAGTTAATACATTTTGGAATGCAAAATGAATGTTATTAGATAAAAATTTTGGTTAAAATATGTTATGGTTATTTTTGATTAATTAATAATTTTTTTTGTGGAATGTTATAAAATTATATGGTTTTTAAAAGGGACACCACGCAAACTGTGTGACAACCCGTCACATCAGACGCAACTACAGGAATCGAACCCACAACCAAAGTGCGAAAGGTATTTATCACTTACCATTGGGCTACGTGAAGACCCTAGTTTGTTTGACTATTTTTTTTAGTTAGATGATCATATAAATCAGGAATTAGTTTATTTTGGGTTATTTATGGATGTTATTAACCTATCATGGAAGATATGTGATTAGGTTAATTACTTTTCAGTAAGAGACTTTAAGAGTAACTAATTTTATTTGTAGATAAATGTTAATATTTACCATGGAAGTCTATGTGATTAAATCCTTCAATGATTTGGGTTTCAGTCATAGTTTTTTTATATTGGTTGAATTTTATGGAAATTTGTATATTGAATGGTCTCTGTTGAACTTGGATAATGTTTGACAAATTTTGGAGATTAAGAGTAGTATTTCTTTTTATAAAGGTTTATCATTTTGGGTATTATCTGATCTCGTACTAACAATTTGGGTTTTGGTATTGGTCTAAAGACATGGGAAATATGTATTTCTCTTTTGACAATTAGGTGATTCTCTAGAAGTTGATTATAGCACTCTTAATGTCAACAATTCATCCTAAATACACGTACATTGAAGATAATATGATTTTGTGCAATAAATCTAGTAAGAGATGAAAGTCCACACGACAAATAAGTATATTTTCTTATGATTTTGTTATGCTCATAAATAAATTACTCTATTAAAAGTAACTTTAATGAAAAATTTTGTCTGTTAACTTTTCCTACTGGGGAATCAAATACCGTTTAACCCATCACATGTTTGTGATTTTCTCGTGGTTAACTTTCTCCTAAACATATTTTCTATCACACACTATCAAAACTTGATGTTTTTTTTCTCCTCCATATCCATGTTTTCATGGAATCATAGTATCTGTTGTCTCAGGTGACCTTTTTTACATTTATTTCATTCCTTGAAAGTGATAGATTAATTTACTCATTTTCCAATGTGCTGCTTTCAATGAAGTTTTCGAGCCCAATTTTAAAATTGCGAGGATGAAATTCCCAAAAGGGCAGAAGGATGTAGCATCCTCTGAAAATAATGAATATGAGATTCTCATATTTATCAATATTTTTGAATAAAATTTTAATACTACTTTAAAGGATATTCTATGCTCGATGGCGTATCCAATATGCAATAACGAGTTTCTTTGAAATCTTACATTGCACAAGAATAATATAAAAATATTATTTTAAATAATAGTTAACGCCTAGCCGTTCTAATGGCTGGATTGAATAGAACTAACTAAAAATGATTAAATATGTTTGGTAATTATTTTTACATTTATATAATTAATTTTAGAGGCCTAAAACGAAAATGAATCAAATTTAAAGAATAAATACTCTAATATTTTTAAAATATTGTTTTAACTCCTTTTGATGGCAGAACTTTTTTAAATCTACGTTTTGACAATTTTACAAGCAATATTTGTGAAAATAAACTTATTAATTAAAATTGGGACATTGAAATTTACTTTGGATAAATTATTTTTATTTTTCTAAAAATGATCATTTTTTTATGAATATTCAAAAATACTACATTTTAAAATAAAAATGCTTTTTCTTATAATTTAATTATATGGTGAGATTATCATAATAATTGTTTTAAATTTTAATTAGAATATATTTTTACCATTTAATCCAATGGTGTACATTATAATTAATTACACTTTGAAAATGGACATAAACAAGGGTCAATCTTTTGTTAGATATTTTTTCTTAAAAACAAGTTATTTATTTTGACAGCGGGAATTAACTATATAATTTATTAATGAAACATATATGTATTGAATTTGGTAAAATGTAAATCAATTTTTAATTTGTAATATTTAATATATCTTAGGTTGAATTTTTGTTATTTTTCTGATAATGTTCATTTTTTTAATGAATAGTGAAAATTTCAACATTTTAATTCAAAACTACCTTTTTATCCAATTTATTTATATAGTTAGATTGTCATTTTAATTATTTTTAAAGTATAATTGAATTATTTATTATTACATAATATAATTTTGTTTATTGGAAATAATTTCACATTTCAATTGGATGTAAAAACAAGTCAATATTTTGATAAATTTAATTCCTAAAAACCCATCTTCTGTTTTGACAACGAGATTTACTTTTAAATTAATTACTACAATTTCATTGTTTTGAATTTGGTAAAATGGGTTCCAAATTTGGAATCAGAGGTTCCAAATTATGTAATTAAGAATCTTTTGTTTTTGGACATTATGAATAGTAACGACAATAATTATATTTAATTATCGTGTTTAATTAGTAATAAAGTAGTTAAGGTTAATAAAATAATATCATAAAAATATAAAATGACCCCAAAATGTTTTCTAATTCTTTTTTGGTGTCATGGACAACCATGGGATTCATTGTTCCATCTTTGGGGCCCAATGGAATCACTTTAGTGTGATAGGGACTTTTTATTATATTATTTTTTAAAGAAATGAAATATAACAAAGGTTTGTATATACTAAGTAAAAAAAATTAATTTCGTTTAAATAAATTATATATTTGACTATAAATAGTCATTTGATTGCTAAAAATATTTCCAACATGATGTTAATTTTTTTTTAAATTTTTAGTCATTAAATATATAAATTTATTTATGTCACCGTGATGATGCAGTTATTACCTCATTAATGAATGATTTAAATAAAACGAGAAGATAACGTAAAATATAAAACATAAAATTGTAAAAAATCTATTGGATGGGGGGACTTAGGACCCTTATCAATTATTTTGAAAATATATACTTGTGGGATGTCTAAAATCAAAAAATAATTTTATAATAAAGTAACATTTCAGGACTTTCCAAGAGTGCCCCTCTTCCCTCTTTTAAAAGGCCCCAACCTCTACCCACTTACCCACACCTCTCATGCCCTTGGATCGTCCAAACTCTCCACATATTTCCTCTCCACGTCCTTATCTTACTCGTAGATTCCTTATTAGGGCATAATTTTTACAAGGAAGCCTTTGGGCTCAAATAAAAAGGAGTAACCCAATTTAAAGGTAATGTCTTCTCTTATGTTCTTATGTTTTCCTTTTCTTCTCCAACCCCTTAAACTATTTTTATTCCTTTCACATGTAATAGAAACAGTATCTTCAATATACTAGGATGTTTTTATGAAAGTATTCGAGCTGCACATATACAAACCTCTATCTAATGGGTGAAGAACATACTGTTTCTATGGACGGTAAACTACTGCCTCACAAAACGATGATTGTTCAATAATCTCCAACCACCACTTTTGGTCGCCATTGTTATGACACTATATTTTATATGTGATATATATGGTATTTATGATTCCTATATTCTTATGTATTTTATATTTTAAACATGCCTTTATGCTTTTCATGTTGTGGAAATGCGATAATTTTATATGAGGAAGTGTGGACTACCGCCCCCTCATGTGATGTGACTCATTCATGAAATACATTGAATGTATAAAGAATAAAATTAATGAACATATGTTTCCTATATAACATATATATAATAAAATAATTATAATATATATATATAAATATCTCATTTATTTTTAATTCCATTAATATGATAAAGAAATGAAATTAGCGTTCATGTGTACATACGGCCTACCGTCTCCATTAACGGTGCATTTCATTTATTTTTATCTAAAAATGTTATAGAATAGTATAAAAAGAATATATACTCGATATTAATGATATTTAAATTGTTAATACTATTCTTCAGAAGATGTACTTATAACTACATGAATAATTCATTTCAAACAAGTTCATTTTTGACTCATGTACCAAACATCGACAAAAACTTCATATATGAACTCACATAATTAAATAATTATTATAATATTATAATAAGTGATATGATTTGAATAATAAACTTTAAAGGAGGTACTTATGCAATTATAAATTGAAAAAATATTTTATTCAGGAATATAAAGAAACGAACAAGACAAGTCGGTCTTGAGGTAAGGGATCCTACCTCTCTTTTTCCTTTTATGTGGTCTATTTTATATCACTTCTTCTAAGATCCTATTTTATATTTTGGGGGATGTTATTTTATATTCCTCTTACTTCAATTTTTTTTCATATGATTAGAGACCATATTTGATCTCATCAATCCATTTTTGGAAGCATTAAGTGGTGCCATTAGGCTGCCGAAATTTCATAAGGGATTTCTTATCTCACATTTAATTCCATGAGATTTCCGTTGTTCGCCACATATTTATGGAATAGTTCACCCAAATAACGTTGATATAGTATATTATTATTTTATTGGTATGGTGGATTTGGGAAGAATTCGATTAGAGATTTTGGGAAAATATTTATTTTTTGAATAATTTATTTCTAGAGAAATTAGTTTTTAGTTGTTCCATCAATTTAGATTGATAATTTTTTTTGTATATCAATTCACGACCTCAGTATCTATGGGTTTTTACATGATATATTGAAATATTGGTTTCCTTCATTATACTCTCATATTTCTACATATTTCTTATTCTACATAGGATTAGTTTTATAATCCTTCCTCATATGAACTATACATTGAATATATACTTTTAGTGGTATATAATGCTATAGTGGGGAGAATTTTAACCCTAGTAATGCCACTAGAGAACATTTTTTATGGGAGCATATGTTTTAGAGACCGATTCTTGATATCATGGTGTTTTGGATAAAAAATGAAAATTTAATGATTTTTAAAATTCTGATTTATTTTATACTTCTTTTAAAATACACGTGTTTAATATTAAAAATTTATAGTGATATAAGAATTAAAGGTGAATTAATAGGAATGTGTTCATGAAATATTTTTTTCTATACCACTATATACTTCATAGAAATTTATCTCGTCCCCACACTGTTTTGAGACTAGTAACTAAGTGGATGGTTTTATCCTACTATACGGATTATGTCTCGGAAAATTGTATTCGATGTGATATAATATGTTTTTATTAACTGGGGAATATTTTGATTATGTAGTTTCATGATTTTAGAATATAAGAGTAATTCCATAACACTAAATCTATGATTATAAACTTCTGTTCCACTAATCACTATCCAAATATCTTTTTAAATTTTATCATATCTTTGCTGAGTATTAGAATAATTAAATAACTCTTCTCTATTTTGGTATTTTGAAGGATAATAGATTCAGAAGAACAGACAGTTTGATCAACCTCTTCGTGGATTAGATACTTTGGTCTTATATGATACTGAATTAACTCCAACTCATCATTATTTTCAATTACTAGTGTTTATGAAGCAGACACATCATTAATATTTTTATCATCTTTTTTTGACATATCTCATTTTTTGTCATTTAATAAGGTTCATATAAGATAATTATGGATTGTTATTGGGTTTTATTATTCTTTATAAGATTAATGTTATTTATATTATACATATAATAATAAAAACAATATATAATGTATTGAATTTGGGTTAAAACATATTTGACTTGAGATTCATGGATAATAATATAAATTTAGTAATCATTAAATTATAGTTGTTTTAATTGAATGTCATAATAATTTAATTTATCATTTTTATGGGAAATAATAATGAGTTTTTTGTGATAAAATTTTTTTTTTGCTTCTGTAGATGGATATTTCATTGTTATTTGTTAAAAATTATAATCAAATATTTTTTATTACAACATGATTGAATTATATTGAAACATTGGTTACATTTAGAAATCGAAAAACCGATGACCAAATTTAGGTAATGGATGAATTTTTTATATATTAGAGTGGAAAATATATTGTTACTATAAAAGCCATTGGTATTTCATGGGAACATTATATGATAATATATCTGAAGGGTTATGATAGTAGTTAGTCATTTTGTTTAAATTTTAAATGAATGATCCATTAGAAAAAATATTCTTTCCATCGAGGTAATAATAACGGTAAAGAGTCATCTATGGAGTAGTTTGATGCTAATAGGTGGTGTCATTGAATCTAGTTGAGCCCTTGAGGGGTAATGTACTTATTTTTTATTGTGACCCTCTTGAACCATTTAATAATATGTTTGGATAATACTTTGATAGATAATTATATTTTATTTTAGTAAATAATAATTAGAAAAATTATTACTTATTTCAGTTTATATGATATTCTGTGTATAGCTCTTTGCTAAGAGTTGTACTAATTAAGAATTTGTTATAATAATTTTATAATGAAAATTAATGTTATAAAATAATTTTTATTTAAATAAAATAATATTTTATTTATTATAAAAGATCAACATAGGGGGGATACATGGATATTCATGTTTAATATATATAGTGAAAATCTAAGGATTTAAAATTGTAAATCAATGTAAAATAGAGTTGTTTGTAATTCTATGTTAAATAATAAATAATATGAATTATATTTTTATATTTAGGTGATTATATATATAATTATTAATCTATATGAAGGGAACTATGTGGAGAAATGAATACATTTTTATTGTGATGACTTTGAAATTGGATTTTTTTGTATATTAATTAGAAACACATTTTGTTTAGTGAATTTTTTGAGTTTATCTAACATGTAAATAAACTATGTTTAGACTCTAACATCCAATGATAAGTTATGAGTTATGGGTTTTAATAGTCCTTTTTTGACTTTGAAAATATAATATTCCTTATGTTTTTATTTTTGATATGGTCCATCTATTTATTTATTATATTCTATGGTTACTATTTTGAGATTATACTAGTATTGGTTGATTTAGAAACCACTACCCCAGTCACCTAGAGCATGTGTCTACTTTATTATACAATAAAAAGATGTAAGGAAACACATCCTTGAGGAACAACTAGTTTACTAGAAGTTGTAAACTAGATAATATTTTTATTTCATAATATTATTAGAAACATAAAATAAATAATGTATTTTCATTAGGATCACCTTTTTCCACATAATGTATCCATACATATTAGAAACAAAACAAAACCTGGTAACCTGGGGAAAATAATAAAAATGGGAGAATATAGATGCTTAGTAACGATATAAATATTGTGGATTAATTGAATATATAAGTGATAATCATTATAGAATGATAATTAATGTATGTACGTGCTACTTAATCAATAATATTTTCATAATATGGAATTAATATATGATACTAAAGTAATATAGTAAATTTATCATATGTTCATTGAAACATAACCTTGGATATTCTATATAGTCATGGAATCACATGAAATATAAATATATCAATTCATAATGTTGAAATTCATAATGATGGACAACAGAAATATATTGTAGAATATTTGTCCAAAGGAATCTAAATATACGTTTAAGGACAATACCAAAACCCAATCTTGTTTTTCCCATGAGACCTAATAATTCAATGAGGGGATATAGAGGATCCCTCTCATAAAAACCAACTTTAATCCATTCCTCATATGAATTGTTTAAATCATAATACCTATATAAATAAATAATTCTTCATTCATAAAAAATTAATAAAAAATTACCAATTAGTAAAAATTATCATATTCTATCTAGATTCAAATTAATGATATCAACTGAGTACATCCATGATCAGAAATAATTAAGTGAAATTATTAGGACGTTAGGAATGAATTTTATCCCCATTAAGACATAATTCACACAATAAGATGTATGATTATATTGAAAATTATTTTTAAATAACACTCAAGTCATTTTAGTTGGAAATTAAACATTCATTGAAATTCACCGATTATATATTATAAGTACAAATTTCTAAAAAAAAATAAACCTACTATTCCTAGATAAATGAGTTTAAAAACTATGAATTCAATATATTTTCTTAAAAAAATATATAGAAATAATATGATAAACATAGAAATGAATTTTCATATAAAAACCTTTCATGATCGTGGTTAATTCCATAGATTCCATACATGTTCATAAGAACATTTTATTTTCACTGTAAAATGGAAAATTCTATGGTTATGCCTTCTATCATGATTATTAACTATATTTAATACTGAAAAGCCATGCTCCCCCTATTTATTAGAGGAGGGGAGTTTCATGATCTCAATTTCATTAAATGGGTTATGACTTATTCCCTTTCACCAATAAAAAATATCATCATTCCATCCCGAGGATGCATATCCTCCCAAAAGTCTATGACCTATTCTAGGAATCCCTCAAATCCTTATTTCCCTTGCGGATCTCAATGGTGCCACAAAGCAGTTCTGTTTCACAGAGGTGGGATGGTTGTATCTTCAACTCCCTTCAGTTGATGAGTTTCATAGCTTTGTTTTAAATTAATGGTATTTACAAGAGCATGTGATAGTCATCTTAATTTATAGGATGAAATTTATGATTCAGTATTAGAGAGAATCTAATTTGATTACCGCTTGTTTCCGAGCCCCTCGAAGATGCAATGTAAATCATTTTTATCTCTTTCAATGCAGTCTCAGTTTCCACATGTGTCGTGACCCCTCAACTATGATGACATGGGTGAATCTCCCTAGACATCCAATCACCATTTCAAATCCCTCCATTTTTTTGTTCCATTGGGAATATGATAGTTATATATTTGTTCTGTGATCATCGGATGGATATGTTCTGTTGCCCCATCTATTCATAGATTTGTGTGGAGATGGACATTGTGTGGGCGCTTTTGAATTGGGTTTGGATCACGGATGGTAAGGATTTTTAGTTGAAGTGGGATGTGAGATTTGAATCTTATATTCACTATTATGTTGGTTGAGGCCACTATGGGCATGAAAAAACGGTTTTTCAAAACAAAGGCATGGCTGTGGTTTCACCGACGGTGATGGGGATATGTAATTGTTGTTGTGGTACATATTTTCTGCTATGTTGCTGTTGTGGGTTCCACGAAGTGGTACACCACCACGACATGATCCTATTGAAGGCTCTCAAGAGGAGTGAATGTGTGTGGATGCGAGTTCCACTAGACATGTATTGGTTGTTGAGAAATATATGACAATTTTAAAGTCAGATGTGGAGCATATTGGTCCTAAGATCAAAGTGCGTAGTACTTTTTAGAAGAAAGTTAAACTGAGGACACAAGACCCAATAGTTAGGTGGGTTTTAGATCACCTAAAGAGTGATCATAGTATTTATATGGGAATTATAGAGGTGAATTCTGCGAAATTATGATCCTTCACAGCTAGACCCTATCATTGAGCAGAATTTGGATTCAATAGTTTCAGAAGATGGTATATTGGGGGATGTGGATGCATGTACTAAAGTGTTTCAACGGATGGATGATGGTGTTGGATGTGTGATAGTCACATTAACCACATAAAATTTATTTCAATAAAGAGATCATGAGAAGAACTCTTATATATAGGATGTTTCTCCAATGAAGGATAGTGGTTGTCTGCAGCCAGATTTCACTTCACTGGATATTGAAAATGGAGAAGGTGTAATGAAAAAACATGTGGAATAGCCACATTGTCTCTCCATGATTGAAAAAAATATTCAATTTCAGAAGGAATAGGAAGTAAATTATAGTAACCATGATGTTCTCATCTTTTGAAGATATGGGGACATCTCTAAAAGTTAAATGTAAAATAATAATATCATGGTGCCGCTTTCGTATAGTGACATTGTCCTGGGTGGGGAGAAGAATGTGTCGAAGAATGAGGAAGGTGTGAATGCCCCGCCACAACAAAGGCTGCTGAAAGACTATTCTTATCGGCCAAATATGGTTTCAATAATGTCTTGTGTCTGGAAGAATAGTCGGGATATGTATTCCTCTAAGGCGTTTCTATCATGGAGAAGTTAAATCATAGATGTAAGTACATGAAGGTTCTGAAGAACTATTAAATATTATATTGGGAATCAACTAATAGAGAGGAATAAATATATCACAGTTGTGGTGAAAAGTATGATTTTTATGATCTGTAGTTTCCTTTTCTACCTTGTATTACTTTTCTGATGTAATTTCACTTATTTTAATAAATGGTTAGAGGCTTCGCTCGGACTGATATTTTCTTGTAATTTCATTATCATATGGTTAGAAAATTTATTCATCCAAAAATAATAATAATATAGCATTCAGAACATTTTGTTAAAAGTGTGACATGGGTAAGATTTTCATTAGAAATTATTTTTTATATTGATAACACATCTATAAAAACATCTATATTAAAAAAATGATTTTGGACGATAAATGATTTCCCACCAAAGAGATAAATAATATATGATTCTCATAATTTGTTCTTTTATTATGTAAAAATATGAGGAAATTGTAATATTAATAGAAAAAGTTCATGAATTACAAGATAAAAAAATTATATTTATTTTATAATTGAAAATTAATATAATTTTCTCTTACTATATTAATGAAAAAAGGAATCAGTAATAATTATGAGGTTTTCAAATAAACCCTTACATCCTTTGTATATATTTAATCATAATCCCTAAGAAGGAAATGACAAATAATTAATGCATAAATATTATAAATTGATGTCTATTTATAATATAAAATATAAAAAGGGTAATTATATACATCAAACAATGTAAATAGGTGGTGAATATGGCATCAATATCCCAGAAGTAAAATTGAGATGACTAAACCATACCATGAGTCTGACTCATAAAATAAAATATTAATATTCCTAAATAATTAACTAATTTTAATTATTCTATTTCATAATATCCTTAATAATTTTTATCATTAATTTAATAAAACTAATGATAATGTTATATATAATTACAAAATCAATTAGGGTTACCTTGGGTGTTTCAATGATTCTTGACATATGTGTCAAAATGAATTCCTTATGTTTTCTATAGGTCAAAGTGGTCAATATTTAAAAATAACCAAAATAATTAATATTACATAATTGTCATATTTATACATAAATTATACTTTCAATACAAATAATTTTAAATTTTCTTAATAAATTATATATGATACGATCATGGAGATGGTAGGTTGTATATACACATGAGTAATTGATACTTTTTTCAATTATTATTATTGAAATAAAGTAAGTAATTTTTTACCCTTCTAGAATGATACTAATTTAAATAAAACCATATTATGATTATAAATATACCATTATATATCATCCATGTGGTGTGGTGATAAAACGGGTTTCACGTCGCTTAATGAAGGTGAGAGTCCATCCGTACATGAACAACATTGTCATCTTTCATTGAGAGAATATATTAGAAAGAAAATGTCATATTATATTCTCAGAGTGATATTTATGACATTAATATCATAGTAATTTAATTATATCTCAAATACTCATTAAATGTTTCTTCATTACATTATGTGCGAACCATTAGTGAAAAAATCACACCCTTTGTGAGGAAGTAGTCTATATTACACAATAGAGATATTTTCGAAACCACAATAGAATGGAATATTAAATAGATATATATATATATTACATAATGAATATATAAGTATATTAATTTTATTAATATCACATTTATTATAAGGACACGACCTTAAAAATTACATAATATTGAATTAAATGAATAATTCACATTGAGGATCTTATCAGGTTTATAGTTTTAGAGAATTAGACCATAACTATTACATATCAAAAGATTACACTATAGACACTTCAACAGAGTTTCCTTTTATTTTTTTAAAAAACATGAACTTTTAAAAAAAGAGAGTCATGTCTAGATCCATGTTTAAGACAACAAGACTTTTCCATGATCCCATCCTTGACCCTATTCCACATTATTTCCTGTGAAAAACATTTCAAAAAAATCTTGGGATGAGCATAAAAAGCTCAGTAAGGGATACAAATAGAAAGAAAACTGTTAGTTTTTCGAAACAACAAGTAAACCATGAATGCTTTATCAAAGTAATACTTTTCACCTATATGAAGTAATAAAAACTCTTCACTGAATAAAAGATCATTTCTTACCCTGTTGAAACCAAAATATTACCATAAAACCCATATAATGAACACATAACATATAAAGGTAACTTGGGACATAAAAATACTTAAATGGAATAACTATACGGTCAACTTCCACACATATCACTTAATGGAATAGCCATACGGCCGAATTCCATACCCAATGTATTGGAGGTTATAACTTAACCATCTGTCCTGGTATTCACGGCACCACCCATCATATGGTTTATCACGTAACCACCCATAAAATTTCCAAGTACCATTATAAAATTATAAGACATAAATCAAATATAATGGAGAGAAAACATTTTCAAACATCAATCAAAAAATATCAATTAAATATATTGACATAAAAAATCCATTATAAATACCATTTTCAATATCAAAATACATAAAAGAGTATATGGTATTTATTTCATTTTATAAACATTAAGGCTTGTTGAGAAATCCAAAGACCAAATAATACTCGCGGTGGAGAAAAAGGTCGTTGTCACCGCGTACGTTAAAATAAACATTTCTTTTTGTAGTTTAATGAAACGCTTCTTAGAAAAAGAGTCCCTTTGAATCAAATGAATATTCATAGGAGTTTTATATAGTGTATAAAATAAATTCTTGTATTATAACAAAATATTCCTCAATGAATGGAGATTGAGACAAAGTCCCTTACCTCGTGTCTGACTTGAATAGATCACTCTTTAATATCCTGATTAATAAACTAGTGTTAATTTATACTTCCTTAAGAAAACTTTTCAAGTTTATTATTCCTTTTATATCACTTATTTCCATGTTATAAACATTATGCAATCATTTAAGTTAATAATGTTCGTTTTGTCAATATTTGGTACTTAAGTAAAAAATGGACTTCATACAATTAAATGTTGATCATGTGGTAAAAGGTTCATTATATCTAGAAGGATAATCAGGATTTGGATATCATATATATCATATATATCCATCATAGTACATAACATTTTGAGGTAAAAAGTTAAGTGCACCGTTCATGGAGACGGTAAGCCGTACGTATGCATGAACGCTACATTCATTTCTATTTCATATTTAATGGAGTAAAATCATAATGATATAAAGGATTATTATAATTCCAGTATAATATAATATATAATATCATTAACTCTATCCTTTATACATCCCACATATGGCATTAACGAATCAAATCACTTTGTGGGGGCGGTAGTCCGCATTTCCTCAAATTAAATTATCATGTTTACCCATAATAGAAACCATAAAGGTATGCCATAAATGAAAAATATATAAGCATAAGGAAACAATAAACATAATATATATCCTATATAAATAGAGTGACATATTAATGGCTACCATGAATGGTTTTAAAAAAGGATTGAACAATCATCATTTCGTGAGGCAGAAATTCTCCATCCACAGAAACAGTATGTTCTTTAACCATTAGACAAAGGTGTGTGTAGGTGTAACTCGAATAATTATTATAAAAACATCCTAGTATATTGAATATACTGTTGTTGTTAAAAACTAAAGTATGAAAATTAGTTTTTGGGGTTGGTGAAGAAAAATAAAACAAAAGAACACAAGTGAAGACATTACCTTTAAATCGGGTAACTCCTCTTGGTTTGAACCAAAAGGGTTTCTTGAATAACTTTATACCAAATGTAATTATTCTAGGATGAGTAGAGGGATGTGGAACAATAAAATGAGCAGATATTGGTCGATCAAAAGGCTTGAGAGGTGTGGGTATGGCGGTAGAGGTGTGGGCCTTTTATAAGAGGAGAGGAGGGGAACACATGGAAAGTTATAAAATGTTACATTATTATATAATGATTTTCGGATTTTAAAGGTCCCATAATAATTTATTTGGAGGATAAGGTAATAAGAGATCTAAATCCACCCATACAATTGGTTTTTGACAAGTTTATGTCTTTTATTTTACATTATCTTTTCATTTTATTTAAAATGTTAAATAATGAGGTAATCGATGCATCATCATGGTGTCAAAAATAATTTAATTTATTTAATGTCTAAAAATTTAAAAAAAACTATCATGATGTAAGAAATATATTTAGATTTCTAATTAATATTTATATTCAAAAATATGACTTGTATAACCCCATTTAAAAATTGGTTTAGTAAAACAATAAATGTTTGTGACATTTTTATTTTAACATTAAATAAAATATTATTAATGTCATTTTCATACCCAAGTGGATCTATGGGGTCCCCAAGTTGACCCTTGGATTTTTTTGGTCGGAAATGACACATCCAATAAGTTTAGGACATGTGTAAAGGTAATTTTATATTATTAAAACATAATTTTTACCTTAAATTACACTAATTAACTCTAATCGTGATTAATAAAACATAAAAGATACTATCCACCAAAAAATTATTTTAATCCCATTGAATGACATTTTATTTACTAATGACAACCAAGTATGTAGGATTTTTGAAATTAAATTCATAGAAGTGGTAATGTTTCATCTAAACGAAAAATCAGTTTTTAACTACCACTTAGTGGTTTCATTATTCCTTAAAAATTGAAGTTTTTCAGAAAAATACCAAAAACTCACCCTAAGCTATATTTGATATTCCAAATTAAAAAATGATGTCTATTTTACAAAATTAAAAACAAATTGTTTTCATTAATTAATTTAATAATTAATTCCCATTTTTCAAAACAAATAGCGTGTTTTTAAGAAATAATATATATCACAATATTGACACTAGTTTAAGTCCAATTTCATAGTGAAATTAATTTCAATGACCACCATTGGATTAAATGGTAAAAATATATTATAATTTAACTTTAAAACCAATTCAAAAGATAATATAATAATATAAATAAATTTGATTAAAAAGAGGTTTTGAATTAAAATACAACATTTTTAACTATTCATTACAAAATGAACTTTATCTGAAAAAGACCAAAAATTTACATAAAGAAAATTTTGATGTCCCGATTCTAAAGAAGAATTTTATTTGGTCTAATAAAATTTATAATAGTGACCAAAACTATATTTAAATAGTGTGTTCCCTCAAAAGGCGATAAGTTGACCTTTTAGTGAGTATTAGAGTATCTATGCCTAAAATTGAATTGTTTTCTTATTTTAATCCTTTATATTATATTGGATAAATGTAAAAACATTTAACAAAAATATATAGTCATATTTTAGTTATTTCTATTTATTCCCACCAATACAACATCTATGTGTTAACTACCATTTAAAATAATATTATTATATTACTAGTGTGCAACCTAAGATTTCAAAGAAACTCTTTATTGTGTATCAGGTACTCTATCGAACATAGCAACCCCTTTAAAGTAAAATTAATATTTATTTCACAAATATTAATAAATATTTAAATGTATTATTCTTTATTTACCAGGGATATTAAATCCTTCCCCCCTTTTACGAATTGCGTCCTCGCAATTTTATTCACTAATCAAAATAATTTGGGGTATTAATCCGTCATAGCATTTTTAGATTCCCATGTTTCCTCTTCAACCATATGGTTTTTCCAAAAAAAAATTACATGGTGAATTACCTTATTTCGCAACACTTGCTCTCTTCAGTCATGAATCTAGACTGGTTGTTCTTCATAAGAGAGATTCGCCTCTAACTGAACTACCTTTGATCTCAAAACATGAGATGGATCTCGCATATACATTCTCAACATCGAAACATTAAAAACGATGTGTACCTGAGATAAACTCAGAGGTAAAGCCACTCAGTAAGCAACTGATCCGACTCTCTCTAGAATTTCATATGGTCTAATGAACCTTGTACTGAGCATTGTTTTCTTTCCAAATTGCAAGACGCTTTTCCATTGTGAAACGTTGAGAAAAACATGATCACCAACCTCAAAAGAGAGATCCTTCCTCCTCTTGTCTGCATAACTTTTCTGTCTGCTCTATTCTGTTCTCATGTGTTTCTGAATCAACTGAACATTTTCTGCCATCTCTTCTACCAATTCTAGTCTCATAAACTAAATTTCACCTACTTAAACCAAAAAATCCGGAGTTCGACACCGCTTCCCATATAATTATTCAAACGGAGCTCTCTGTATACTGGAATGAAAATTGTTATTATATGAAAATTCAACCAAACAAAGATGTTGGTCCCAACTTCCCTTATAATCCATCGAGCAAGCATGTAGCATATCCTCCAAGGTCTGAATTGATCATTCTAACTGCCCCTCAGTTTGAGGATGAAAAGGTGTACTAAAATTTAATTCAGTACCCAATGACTTCTGAAGGCCCTTCAAAAAGTTAGAAGTGAACCTGGGATCACGATCAGATAAAATTGAGAGGGGACTCCGTGAAACCTCACTATCTCTTTAATATACAACTGAGAAAGTTGATCTAGAGAGAATGTATCTCGAATAGGAAGGAAATGATCAGATTTAGTCAGTCGATCAACAATAACCCATATTGCATTATTACCTCAAGATGTATTCAGTAATCCCACAACGAAGTCCATAGATATATTTTCCCACTTCCACTCGGGCACTGGTAAAGGCGGAAACATCCCATTCAGTAATTTCCACTCTACTTTAACCTATTGACAAGTCAAACACTTCACAGTAAAATCAGCAATATCTCTTTTCATTCCATCCCACCAGTAATATTCCCACAGATCAATGTACATCTTTGTACTACCAGAGTGAACTAAATATGGGGATCTATGAGCCTCACATAACAACTCATTCTTCAACTCTGAATCACAAGGCACACATAATCTCTTCCCAAACCTCAAAACAAAATTATTATCAATGTTAAATTCTTCCAAAATACCATTTTGAACCAGATCTACCTTTTTCTGCCACCCACTGTCTTTCTTCTACGCTGGCTTAATTCTGTCTGATATAGATGATCTCACTTACAACTGAAACAAAATAGAAGAAATTTCTTCACTAAAAACTTATATTCCAAATTTCATCAAATCAAATCCAAAGGATCTTCTTCCAAACGTAGCATGGTTAATGAAGCATTACTTTTTCGACTCAAAGCATCAGCCACTTTATTTGATTTCCCAGAATGGAAATCAATTGTACAATCATAATCATTGATTAATTATAGCTATCTCTTCTGTCTCATGTTCAATTCTTTCTGAGTGAATATATACTTTAAAAATTTGTGATCGATATATATTTCACACTTTACTCCATACAAATGATGCCTCCAAATTTTTAAAGCGAAAACAACAGCGAAAATTCCAAATCATGTGTAGGGTAATTTACCTCATGAGTTTTCAACTGATGTAAAGAATAAGCAATTGCCTAATCATTCTACATAAGGACACAACCAAGTCCCTTTAATGAAGCATCACTGTCGATAAGAAACTCACCATTCCTGGAAGGAAGTTCCAAAACTAGAGCATTCACCAAACTTCTATTCAGCTAATGAAAACAATCATCACATTCTTTTTGTCCAGATAAACTTAACACCCTTCCGAGTTAGCTTAATCATTGTACTAGATAACCGTGAAAATTTTTCAACAAACCTCCTGTAATAACCTGCCAAACCAGGAAAAATATGGATCTCGGTTACATTTGTGGGCCTTGGCCATTCTTCAACAACTTTTGTTTTAGCAGGATGAATATTTATGCCATTTTTTGAAACAATGTGACCAAATAAAGAAATTTTTGTAACCAAAACTCACACTTACTAAATTTTCCATACAGTTTATTTTATTTTATGGTTTGAAAGATAACCCTTAAATGACTTTCATGCTCCACTTTACTTTTAAGAAACACCAAAATGTCATCAATGAAAACAACCGCAAAATTATCCAAGAACTCATGTAAAATTCTATTCATAAGATCCAAGAATAAATCAGGTGAATTGGTTAACCCAAAAGGAATAACTTCAAATTGATAATGGCCATATCTAGTACGGAACGCAATATTTGGAATGTATGATTCTTTTAATATCATCTGATTGTACCCCGACCTCAAGTCAATCTTTGAAAAATACTGAGCACCCTAGAGAAGATAAAAAAAATCATCGATATGAGTCAAATGATAGTTGTTCTTAATAGTGATATTATTCAAGGCTCTATAATCAATGAAAAGTCTCATTAAACAATCTTTCTTTTTAACAAACAAGACAAGAGCACCCCATGGTGATGTGCTAGGTCAAATGAAACAATTATCTAATAACACCTATAATTTCTTCTTTAACTCTAAAAGTTCAACTTGATCCATTCGATAAGAGGGTTTTGAAATTGTCTTATAATCAGGAACTATGTCAACTGTAAATTCAACTTCCTGGTCATGAATAATACCAGGAAACTCATCAGGAAAAACATCAAGATACTCATTTACTACTGTCACATCATTAATCTGAACAGTTTGTTTATTTTCAACAATATGTGCAAGGTAAAATTCATTTCCATCTATTATTAGTTTCTCAACTTTCTGATATGTTATTAAAATTAAGGGTTCATTCTTGTACGAAAAATGAAAATATTTCTGAAAAAAAACCACATTAGAACTATAGTCAATCTTAGCAAGATAAATATAAATCCAATCCATGCCCAAAATAACATCAAACTCTACTAGAGGTAAAACAATATGGTTTGCAGGTAGATTCTTTCCACAGACAAGGATATGAAGGTTCTTATAAATTCTTTTTCACTCAATGTTCCCTCCGGGTGTTTTTACCATAAGTTCATGATTCATATCTTGAGATGGAATTCCAAATTTAGTATAAAACATATCAAAAATGAATGAATGTGTAGAACCTGAATCAAACAACACATTGGCATAATCTGAACAAACAAACAGTGTACCTGGTACTACTTCATTCGATGTCCCAATATCTGCTGAAGTAGTTGCAAAGGATTTCACCACCACTTTCTACTTGTTGTCTGGATGATTTCCCTCATTTTAGTTCTTCGTTAGACACTCATTTTTCTAATGATCAATTTCATTACACTTAAAACATTTTACCGCTGACTTTTCTTTTCCTTCTTGATCATCTTCCTTACAGTTACGAGCAATATGACCAGACTTACCACACCGAAAGCACTTTCCAGACATAGATAAACATTCTCTAGGATTCATTTTACCACACTTCTCATAGGATGCATATTTGGTTTCCTTACCTCCTTGCTTCTTTGATGAATTCTTCCCCTTTGTCTTCCAACTGGACATCTTATTCTGTTGTTTTTCAAAGAACACCTGATCATCAGCAAACTCCATTTCCACCTTCTCCGCACATCGAAAAAGTTTTTCATAAGATTTGAACTAACGAGAATCTAAATCCCTTAGATACTTTGGCTATAACCCTGAGTAAAAACGGTTGATTTTACTATCAATATCTCGTATAAAGATTGAAGCATACCTTGCAAGTCGAGTGAACTTTTCTAGATAAGCAGCGACTGAATCATCCTCCTGCCTCAATTCTAGGAATTGTTTTTCTATTCTAAGACAAACCACCTTAGGAGAATATTTCTCAAGAAACATACCTTTGAATTCGTCCCAGTGAAGATCATAAATCTCATCAATATCCCTGATATTTTTCATCATTGACCACCACTAATCAGCTTCGCCATCAAAATGGTAAACAACAAGACTAACCTTTTGATGTTCTGAACACCCCATGACATCAAAATTCTTCTCCAGTGCTTTAATCCACCCTTCAGCTAGCATATGGTTAGATGATCCTCTGAATTATGGGGGATGTTGCCTCATGAAATGTTCCAGCACTGACATGTTCCTCTGCGGTTGATCTGCCTGATCTCGTGCATGGATACCACCAACATTTATAGCCGGAGTCAACTCTGTCATCACTGCAACAAATAGTTCAGTTCCAATTCTGACCATCTCAGGTTGCAGATTTGGATGGTTTTCTTCCTCTTGATGTCATCCCAACATATCTTACTTGTATCCTCTATGGAAAACCATTCTGAACAAATAAATACCATAGGAAAAGAAACATGGTAATCTTTAAATGTCATATCATTTCAATCATACCCTAAATTAATTTATAAATTTAACAATTTTCTAACTCCTAAAGTTGTATAAAATGACATTTGATACAAACTATATTGACCCAGCCTTAAGCATTACTTAATATTCAATTACATTAAAAATTAAAATTAATGCTATTTTCAGGTTTAGAGTTTTAGGGAATTAGATCATAACTATTACATCTCAAAAGATTACACAGTAGAAACTTTTACAGAGTTTCCTTTTGTTTTTATTACAAAACATGAACTCTTAGAAAAGAGAGAGTCTTGTCTATTTCCATGTTTAAGATATCATGACGTTTCCTTGATCCCAACCTTGACCCTATTCCACATTATGTCCTCTGAAAAAAAAATCAAAAAAAAACATGGGATGATCATAAAAAGCTCAGTAAGGGATACACATAGAAAGAAAACTGTTAGTTTTTCAAAACAACAAGTAAACCATGAATACTTTATCAAAGTAATACTTCTAACATTTATGAAGTAGTAAAAACTATTCACTTAATAAAAGATCATTACATACCCTTTTTAACCCAAAATATTTCCATAAAACTCATATAAAGAACACATAACATATAAAGGTATCTTGGGACATAAACATACTTAAATAGAATAAGCATACGGTCAACTTACACACATATCACTTAATGGAATAGCCATACGGCCGACTTCCATACCCAATGCATTGGAGGTTATAATGTAACCCCCGCCCTGGTATTCAGGACACCACCCGTCATATGGTTTACCACGTAACCACCCGTAAAATGTATAATTACCATTATAAAATCATAAGACATAAAACTAATATAATGGAGAGAAAACATTTCCACACTTCAATCAAAATATATCAATTTAATATATTGAAATAAAAAATCCATTATCAAAACCATTTTCAATACCAAAATACATAAAAGATTATATTTTATTTATTTCGTTTTAAAAACATTACGGCTTGTTGAAGAAGCCAAATACCAAATAATACTCGCGGTGGAAAAAAAGTTCATTGTCACCGCATACGATAAAATAAACATTCTTTTTTATCATATAGTAAAACACTTCGTAGAAAAAGATTCCCTTTGAATGAAATTAAAATTAAAAGGTTTTTTATACAATGTATAAATGAAAGTCTTGTATTTGAACAGAATATGCCTCAATGAAAGGAGATTGAGGCGAAGTCCCTTGCCTCGTGTTCGATTTGACTCGATCGCTATTTAATCTCCTGAATAATAAACTAGTGTTAATTACTAGTTTCTTAAGAACCTTTTTCAAGTTTATTATTCCTTTTATATCACTTATTCCCTTGTTATAAACATTATGTAATCATTTAAGTTAATAGTGTTCGTTTTTTCGATATTTGGTACTTAAGTAAAAAATGGACTTCTTACAATTACATGTTGTTAATGTCTTCAAAGGCTCATTATATCCAGAATTATGATCCTTATTTGGATATTCTATATATCATATATATCTAGCATAGTACATAACATTTAGATTTAAGAAATGAAGTGCACCGTTCATGGAGATGGTAAGCCATACGTACGCATGAACGATACTTTCATTTCTATTTCATATTTAATGGAGTAAAATCATAATTATATAAAGGTATATAACAAATCCAATATAATATAATATATATTATCATTAACTCCATCCTTTATATGTCCCACATATGGAATTAACGAATCAAATCACTTTGAGGAGGCGGTAATCCGCACTTCCTAAAATTAAATTATCGCGTTTACCTATAATGGAAACCATAAAGGTATGCCATAAATGAAAAACAGAGAAGTATAAGGAAAACATAAACATAATATATATCATATATAAATAGATATACATCATAATGGCCACCATGAAAGGTGTTAAAAGAGGACTGAATGATCATCGTTTCATTAGGCAGAAATTCACCATCCAAAGAAACAGTATGTTCTTTAACCATTAGATGGAGGTGTGTGTAATTCTAGTACTAATAATTCTCATTAAAACATCCTAGTATATTGATTATACTTGTGTTGTTACAAAATAAAGTAATAAAAAGTGTTTAGGGGGTTGGATAAGCAAAGTAATACAAAAGAACACAAGTGAAGACATTACCTTTAAATCAGGTAACTCCTCATGGTTTAAACCAAAACGGTTTCTTGAAGAGCTTTCTGAAAAAGGTAAGGCTTCTAGGATTATTAGAGGGATGTGGAGAGATAAAATGAGCAGATCTTGGTCAAACCAAAGGCTTGAGAGGATTGGGTATGAGGGTAGAGGTGGGGTCCTTTTATAAGAGGAGAGGAGGCGCACTCTTGGAATGTTATAAAATGTTACATTATTATATAATGAGTTTCGGATTTTGAAGGTCCCAAAATTATATTTTTCGAGGATAAGGTGATAAGAGTTCAAAATCCACCCATCCAATTGGTTTTTTACAAGTTTATGTCTTAGATTTTACATTATCTTTTCATTTTATTTAAATCATTAAATAACGAGGTAATCGTTGTATCATCATGGTGTCATAAATAATTTAATTTATTTAATGTCTAAATTTTTTAAAAAAACTATCATGATGTAGGAAATTATTTTAAATTTCTAATGAATATTTATAGTCAAAAATATGACTTGTATAACCCCATTTAAATATTGTTTTAGTAAAACAATAAATGTTTGTGACAATTTTATTTTAACTTTAAATAAAAAGTTATTAATGTCATTTTCTTACCCATGTGGGTCCATGGAGTCCCCAAGATGACCCATGGATTTTTTTTGGTCGGCCATGAGACATCCAATAAGGGCGGGACATGGGTGAAGGTAATTTCATATTATTAAAACATTATTTTTACCTTAAATTGCACTAATTATCTCTAATCGCGATTAATAAAACATAAATCTTACTATTCACAAAAAAATTATTTTAGCCCCATTGAACCACATTTTACTTTCTAATGACAACCATTTATGTGGGATTTTTGAAATTCAATTCACAGAAGTGGTAAAGTTTCATTTAAACGAAAAATAAATTTTTAACTACCACTTAGTGGTTTCACTATTCCTAAAAAATTGAAGTATTTCAAAAAATACCAAAAATTCACCCTAAGATATATTTGATATTCAGAATTCAAAAATGATTTCTATTTAAAAAAATTAAAAAAATATATGTTTCATTAATTAATTTACTAATTAATTCCCGCTGTCAAAATATATAGCGTGTTTTTAAGAAACAATGTATATCAAAAGATTGACACCAGTTTAAGTCCAATTTCAAAGTGAAATTAATTCCAACGAACAACATTGTATTAAATGGTAAAAAATATATTCTAATTTAACTTTAAAACCAATTATAAAGATAATCTAATAAAATAAATAAATTATATTAAAACGGGGTTTTGAAATAAAATACAACATATTTCACTATTCATTAAAAATTGTACATTATCGGAAAAATACCGAAAACTTACACAAAGTAAATTTTGATATCCTGATTTTAAATAATAATTTTATTTGGTCCAATAAAATTTATAAGAGTGACCAAAACTATATTAAAAGATGGTTTTCCATCAAAAGGTGATAAGTTGACCTTTTAGTGAGTATTAGAGTATATATGCCTAAAATTGAATTATTTTCTTATTTTAAGCCTTTATATTTTATTGGATAAATGTGAAAACATTTAACAAACATATATAATAATATTTTAGTTATTTCTATTCATTCCCTCCAATACAACGACTACGTGTAGAATACCATTTAAAATAATATTATTATATTACTAGTGTGCAATGTAAGATTTCAAAGAAACACTTTGTTGTGTATCGGGTACGCTATCGAACATAGCAACCCCTTTAAAGTTAAATTAATATTTAATTCCAAAATATTAAAAAATATTAAAATTTCTTATTCATTATTTATTTGGGATGTTACATTTATAATATTTATCCATCATCATACAGAACAACACGAGGTGTTGATGCAAAACCTATAAAATCATTTTTTGAGTTAGTAATATGTTGTACACATGCGCGACATTATCATTTTCCATTTTAGGGAATAAGAGATATAAATAAGTCATTAACATAACATAATAACTTATAAATATATGTTATATAAATTTTAAAATATATATTAATAATTTATAATATTCGATGGATGTTTACAAAGAAATAATAAATCATATTGTTTTGAATTTTATATCAGCATAGACCACCTCTATTTGATTATATCGAAGGTATTCCTAGAATACATTTATGACCAAAAAAGGATCATAGGATTATGTTATGAGTGTTTTAATTTAATTTTGAAGTTAATTGACAAACCAAGAAGTATTTATTGGCTAAAAAAGATAATATAGGGGTGGCATTTTATTTTTGAGGTGAGGTGCACCGTAGAAAATTTTGGAAGTTAAATGGAGTACCCACATTTTTTACATGAAGATAGAGTAATAAATCACGTATTATAGATCCTTAGATGTGATAAGGTATATAAATTTCCATAACCTTAAATTTGTTCATTTTTTGGTTCAATTTGTATCCATAAATTCTTTGTTAAACCCACCGATAACCCCATTTTACCTCATCCTTCGAAATTAAATATTACCATTTCCACTATTCATTCGTATAAATCAGTATTTTTTCCACATAAAAATATATGAATTTTAATTTATAGAAATATGGAGTCCAGTTTACTGAATTCAGTTCATATAATTGTAAAAATACAACATAAAAAACCCACAGACATGTCAAAAAACATGTTTTCATGAAGAATCCTCTCATATGTATATACGGTTTTTATATAAAAAATCAATATATAATTGATTAAAATGAGATAAATGAATTTAATAAAAATATTATAATTTTTTTTATTTTTTATAAAATAATATATAATTTATACTTATAAATTATTGTAAACAAGTGTATGTTTTCAAAAAAAATTCAATACTTTTCACTATTCATCAAAAAATAAAAAATTTCAAAAAATCTCGATAAATCAACATAAGATAATTATGATATTATGGTTTTATAAATTTCCTAATTTTATATTATATGTTTTATATAATTGTCAAATATTATTTTTATAAGACATGTGGATGATGTTATGAAACTATTTTCATTAAAGAATTGTTTTTTAGAAAACATTCTCGTTTATATAAATTTTTTCTTATTTTATTTATTATAAATAGTTACCATTTTATTTATTTTATACATTTATAAACGTTATAATTTTCTTAATTTTTTAATTACTATTCATAACCTCTAATTTAACTAATAGATTATAACAATATTTTATTTTCCAGTTCATTTAAATTCAGGGAAACATGTTTGAAAAGCTATATAAGAGATTAAATTTAAATAAATATATATTTTTCGCTTGTTTAATCACAATTTTTCATGCCTCATATTATACTAAACAGTTAGATATTATTTTTTAATTTCATGGTTATACATTCACCCATAATTAAAAAAGTTATGTCCCCACAATTTGATCTTTTTCATAGAAATTCAGGGTTTGATATTGGAAATTGTTTTGTTGAATGTACCACATCATAAAAAGGGTTAATAAAATATAAAATAAAAATATTTAAATGGAAGTGAAAATTTCATATAGAATATTACATTAAAACTATTTCATATATTGCATCCTTCATAATATCTATTGATATGGACATAGAAGAAATGTGCAACTAATTATCGAGACTGATTGTGTTCATCTATCACCAAAATTTGAATGATTAATGGAATGTTAGGGACCTCAAAAAATAAGTATATGATTATTTTTAATACCATTTTATTCATCAGATATTAAGGTAATCAGATAATTTTATTTTTTCAGGATTTTTTTTATGTTGAGAAATTATTTTAATATTTTTGAATATAAATTATATTATTACATGTTACTATTCTATTTCGTAACAAATTTTCCTCTTTAGGTTATGATTTGGTAAATTATGAATCATTATTTAATTCATGAAAGTAAAATCAATAAATAAATGCCATGTTGTTGATGTCATAAAATTATATTTTTATAGATCAATGGATCTATAAAAGTTTGTCATTCCTTTCAGACTATCAAAAAAAATATCCATAACAATAATTGTTCATCCAATATTATATATTAATCAATGAACCAAAAAAATTGTCTGTATCGGTCCATAAATAAGATTTATTCCTCAAATCAATTAACTAATAATAGTATAAAATTAAACAGAACATCATGTAGGCGAATGGAAGGGGTTGAACCCTTATCAACCTTCATTTTTTCTTTCATTCCCTTCATCCTTTACCAGATTCAACGAGCTTTCCATTTCCAAAAATAATATTAATATAGTTACAATAAATTTTAAAATTCATTATGGAACATAATTTCTACAACATCCAAGATATGTTAATCCGTAATGGATTTAAAATACAATAACAAAATTCCTTAATAATTAAATGCATTATTCTTCAAAAAAAAATCTTATGTTAATGAAGACATATATGATTCTAAAATTTAACACAATAAATATATGATTCATGGTTCCAATCAAAAAATACCATTATTATAATTAATTTCTTATATTAATTATAGAACCCCAACGAATAGATATGTTATCTATATTATCTAAACATTGTTTGTTCATTATTCCATGGAATCAACTATTATAAGAGAGAAATGGATCAAATAGTTCTTAGGTTCCACAAATTTAAGGCAATAAACTATTAATGTATCTCTAGGATGTGATTTATTTGATTCCATCATACTCTAAATTTATTTACCTGGAAATTCATTATATTATACACTGATATTATATATAATAAACATTTTCATTTTCTATTTAAACAGTATCACATATTCCACTTTCTGTATTTATCGCATAAGGCAAATCAAGCCTTCCTTCTTATATTGTCTCAACAACATGAGTTCTTAGTAAATAATTCCCTCCTATTCATTAGTGAGTTCAACAGTTTTTTTTATTTATAGGTGGTTATTATTATATTATGGATAATGATTTAGAATAATCAAAATATCATTCAATCATTTCATAATCCAATACGTTTTATAGTAGTCTCTATATATTCTTTTATGTAAAATTTTAACAGGATTAATTCCTATTTTAGTAATTGACTAATACTAAAAAGAATAGTGTGAAAAAAATAAGAATGGGAAAACCATATAATCATTTATATGTTATTTAAGAAACATACCCTCATTTTTTTAATATAGGACACTTTATTTTTTTCATAGGTCATTAATTTTCATCATCTATTAAAATCCCTCACAATGGATTATAAAAAAATGTTATTTATCCAAATGATTTCCCCTAGTAGAATTAAAAAAGCTATGGCATAGATATCACTCTCATGAACCAAGTAAAGATAAGGTCAATAAAAATTTTCCATTTTTGGTGTTATTACCATAAGTTTAATCTTTTATAGAATCAATTCCACTTATTTTATGCATAATGGGATGTATTTGAAGGAAAAATACCACATAATCTAGAACATACAAAACATTATTATGTTCTTTTATATATATCATCAATGGTTTATATATAGTTATATTCACTAATATTTATTTTTTATATATAGTTCCCATGTATTACACTAATCTTCCTCTAATATAATATATATTATCCCAGACCCTAGTATCATATAGAAAATGTATACTCTGTTACAATGGCATAATAGACATTGAATAAAATATTGAAGGGCCAAATAATTTTAATGTATTGTTAAACTTGATACATAAATTATATTATTGATATAGTTGAAGACATAAAATATACATAGTATTTTATTTATAGTTAAATTATTCCTTAATGTCTATCCATTAATTTAAATCAAAAAATACATATTGGTATCATGGGGAAAATATTACATAAGAAAGGGGTGTGCTTTGAATCTTAGTAAGGGTATGCATTCAATAAGATGTTAATAAACATTCAGTAATCATTATGGTATAGAAAATATCTAAAACACATTTCATTTAATAAATAACATGATAATAATGATGTTAAAATAAACAATGATAACATAATTCCATATAAATAATATCATGATCTTGAAAATATATCCATGTAAATTTTTACTTATAAAATAACCACTTGAAATATCAGTAAATGAATTCACAATGACGAAATGTGTATGTTTAGACATCAAAAACATAATTTTGAGGAATTGTTTTACGAAATATAAAAAAAGATTAATACCTCATCCAATAGCCAATATATGTTTTCCCATTAGATCCACTGACACATCAAGGGGCTATAAAGGACGTATCTGATCACTTACTATGTCTGTTACATTCCTCCTATGAAGGGTGTGAAACATAATTCACATAATCATTAATATTTATAAAACCATATTAAATTTAAATACAATCACCATGAAATAAATATAACCATGATCTATCCAATGTAAAATGAATGGTATCATTATAGTTATTCCATGCTTTTAAACAATTTGTGAAAATATTTAAGATGGTATCATTGGATTATATCCCCAAAAAATCATAAGTAATATAAAATTGATGTCTTCTTATAATTAAAATTATTTTTTAATATCACATATAATATTTAATACATAAGAAAATATTTTATGAATATAACCCTTATTATTTTAAAACTAGAAAATTTATAAAATATTGTAGAAAGTGTTTTCTTATAAAATTGCATTAAAAGGATAAGTATTTATAGAATATTATATTAACATTATCTTTACAATGAAAGATGAAAACATATTATGTAATGTTAAACTAAATTATGATAATGTTGATGGGTATTTCTCTATATTATATATAAGAAAAATTGAAAATTCATTTTTCTATATAATTTTTTTAGAAAAGTTCATCTTCCAGAAACTAAAAAGATGATTCCTTTCTAAAAATTTGGAAAAAGTATAAATTTTGTTAAAATTTACTTTAATAAATTATATTGAAAATTTACAAACAGTTTCGGTAAAATTTTTATAAATAATGGGTATAGAAGAAAATGTATTTTGGACATATGTGGAAATAATGTTTGTTTTTTCCTAAAAGCATGTTCACAATCAATTTAAGTACCAAAGTGGGGAAAATTATACTACTTCATGAAATTGTACATGAATAAAAAAATTAGAAGAAAATATATTTATATTAAGATATAAGTATAAAATAATTACCCAAATGAATACTTAAGGAAAAAAACAATCAAGAATAATGATGATATTGTGAAATAATCCTTTTCTAATTTAGCTAACATTTAAATCATAAGCCTAGTGGAAAAATAAATTCAATTAAAATGATAAATTCTATGAACACAAATATATTAACTATATAAAATATCAAAATAATTATTATATACAACACAGAAAGGATGTAAATAGTGAATATGTAATATTTCTCACAGAATTAAAACTGAGAAGACAATCCCCTATATTGATTTCGATTTTCCAAATGATTCATTTATCATCATGAATACAAAACCTATGATTATTATTTAATTTTTTATGACCCTTTTCATTTATATTATTACTTTTTTACCCTTATTATTATGTTAGATAAAACAACTGAATCAATTTTGTTTACATTAGGTGTTTCAATAATATTTGACATATATATCCAAAAAACCTTCGATAAGTTGACTGTTGGTCTAAGAGGAAAATATTTTAATATATATAGAATTGTATTCATGAAATAATTATCCTTTATATATATATATATATTATATTTTAATGTGTAATAATAAAAAATGGATTTTATAAATAACTTATGTTACGATAATGGAGACGGTAGGCCGCATCTACACATGAAAAACATTTCTATTTATTAATGATCATTTGGTAAAGGTGGTAAATAATATTTTACCTTAAAATTTTTTTATACTATTTAAAATATGATATTATTTCATCAAATAAATTTAAAAATATAATTTATGTGTTGTGATGGAAAAAAGGAGCTGCATTCGTTCGTGAAGGCGACAATCTACATGTACAGAAATGATATTATCATCTCTAAATAGTGAAATGGTAGGAATGAAAATGATATATAATTTCTTTATAATGATTATGGATTCATTAATATCATAAATATTTCATTTAAGTAAAATCTATTAATTGAAATTATCCTTTTCAGATTCCATGTAAAGAGATAGTGAAAAACAAAAAATATTTATTTGTGATGTTGTAGTCCACCTTACAAATTAGCGACATTTTAATATCACCTATAGAAAAGAGACTAAAATGGTATATATGATATTATTACTAACGAGGAATAATTATTTTATAGTGGTAATTTTTATACTTTATATCCATACTAATAACCATCCATTAGTGTTATTGATGGAAAACGTGACACATGAAATCACTTGTTGTAGTCTATTGTACACACAAGTGATGTTATAATTTCTCCATTGACGGAATATATGTAACTCCTTGGCCCTAGAATCCCAGATCCAATTCCTTATATTATTATATTTTAATGATTACATGAAATAAATCCTAATTATATGATTAGATCTCCTTTTATGGAAGACCATATAACATACATGATACCCACCAGTCATTAAGAAAGGTATAAAATATCATGATATATAATAAACTAAAATAAACTACCACCTTGAAAGATTATTTAAGGTTACCTTATACATAACATGGGGAATGGAAACATTATAAGGGTAATCTCAAATACCATGTAAGGGTTATGCATAATGGAATCATGAATCAATAATAAGTTGTTCATAATCAAGTAGACAAAACTAATATGTCACGGTGAATAAATGAAAACATGTGCCATTAATAAGCTGAGGATATTAATGCATGCCCAAATTTTTTTAATAATGAAACCCTCAGGGAAAGTAAAAAATAAATAAATAATAAAGAGAATTATTTTTATTTTGATGTTATTTATATGGAACATGAATCAATATACTGTCGAGAAGGATTAACTCTCTAGGTAGAAACTTGGTTGATTTGTTGAAATAAACTCCAAGGGTTTTTCGCTATCTAATTTGTCTAATGAGAATTTTTGATGCATCAAGGGGATATTGAGATCCCCTCCCATTACTACCATTCCAAATAATTCATTATATAAAGGATTTTTATAATAAAAATATGACTTTTTAATATCCATATTGACTCGAGGATATAGATTCACTATTATTTCCACAGTTAAAGAGACATTCCACATAAAAACCGTATGTAAAATGGAATACAGATAAGAAAATAGTAATATAAATGTTAAAAAAAATATGGATATAATTTTTTTTAAATCTCAAATGATAAATGATATCAAAGGGGTAGTATTTACACCGCATAAGAAGGATTCGGTGTGCAGTTCAAAGTAAATCACAATGAAATGGAAATTAAATCAAAGTCCATTACAACATTATAATCAATCAAGTGAATAATAAAAAAGTAAATAATTTAATAACATGAATATATATAGTATCATGATATTATATATCAAATGGAAATAATAAAATACACAGAAAATAAATATGTGGTGATCAATGGTAATCTCACTGAATTAAAAGCGAGATGAGAAACCCATTACCTTATGTCCGAATGAGTTCTTTCTTGGTTATTAATGTCCAGAATAGTAATAATGGATTCATTAATTATTAATTAAATAATATTATCTATATATAATTGAATTATTATGTCTTTATTATGTATAGACATGGTTGTTTAGATGGTTTAAGAGAATCATGTTCATCATTTTGGAGAATATATATTCTTGGTTTTTATGATCTGTTTTCTTGTATAAGAGTATGGAAGTCTGTGTAAAATAGAAATTCCAATCTAGAATTAAGGTTATTAGTTATTAATGAACGTATAAAATATTAAATTATCATTTAAATACTTTTATTATATTTTCAGATGATGATTCGTTATATATAATTTTAATGAAAAACACTTGGATTATTTTGGTTGTTTTTGACCACCACAAATAAATTTTGTTTTATAAGTAAATACCATGTTTAAAAAATGATTCCAAAACATATAATAGGATATATTACTTATATAATGATCTGGTTCATCCATATAAATTGTTTCATTACTTTAATTGAATATGGTAAATGAAATTAAAAACCCATCGTCCTTGAATATGATAAATTAACACATCTGAGAGTGTTTTATCATTTTTAAGAAAATAGAATTAGAAAAGAGATATGATGATGAAAATATTCCATTAGAATAATAAAATTATAGTACATGTAAGGTACTTAAATAATCACATCAATATTGTTTGTGTTTGTGAGGGGAAAGAAAAAAATAATGGAACTTATAAATGAAGTTGAAAGGAGAAATATGAGTCGTTTACCTCTTGAGTACTCCTCCTTCAGAATCAACATCATACATTTATTTTGTCCTTTTGATTAAACTAGAATGTCTTGGACACATGGGGAGGTCTTCAAAAGATTATTTGGCAGAACATAGGAAAGGATCAAGTCGTGAGAGGTGTGAGATTAATAGGAGGCGAGGGGTGGCTTATAATGGAGAGGAGTGGAGTGATTTCCCAATATTTTTTTCATTAGTTTATTATTTTTCTCCATAGGATAAATTTTATTTATTCAAGTGAAAAAATAGTAATAAGTGCATGTTTGTTCAAACTAATGGATTCATACACCATCTATTAAGCAATGAATAATATATTTGTCTCATTATGTTTTTATACCGTCATTACTGTATTTTATTATTCACCAAAATACATGTATTTTAGAAAATTACAAAAAAAATCATAGAAAATATATTCAATGTAATGAATCCAAAAATTAACTCAATTATAAGGAAACAATTTTTTAAATATGAGAAATTTAATTTTTAATTAATATCATCCATCACATGGAAATTTTCAATTTTAGTATTATAACTAATTTTATGACACGTTGAAAAATTGGCTAGGGTCTTATAAAATTATATTAAAATCAATGAAAAGAAAATGAATTGATTCCTGAATAAATTTTATAAAAATTAATAATAATAAAAATTATTTTATTAATTATAAAATATTTATAAAATATTTATTACTCACAAACTCAAAGGGTTTTCCATCAACTGACTTGTGTTGTGTGACATGTCGATGCACCAAGGGGCTATATTGGGAATTTTATATCACCTCTAGTCCAAATAATTATTTCTTACAAATTTTTAATAGAAGAACAATATGAATTTACAATATCCACATTGATTAGAGGATAATTATTCAATAATATTACCACAGTAAAAACAAAATTCCACATAAACACCATTTTTAAAATTATATACAGGTAAGAATATAATCATATCCATGTTACAAGAATATAAATATATAATTTATTTACAATTTAAAATTAAAATGATCTTAGAGGGTATTAAATACAAAAAAATAAGAATGATTATGTTCACAATACCATGTAAATCACAATGAAATGGAAATTGAAACAAAGTCCCTTACAACATCTAAAAAAAATTGAGTTAATAATAATCAATTGAATCACTGAATAACATGAATATATGCTAAAACATGATATAATATTTTAAATGGACGTAAAAAGGCACCACATACAAGTAAACCATGAATGATTTATCAAAGTAATACATATCACCTATATGAAGTAGTAAAAAATCTTCACTGAATAAAAGATCATTACTTACCCTGTTGTAACCAAAATATTACCATAAAACCCATATAATGAACACATTACATATAAAGGTAACTTGGGACATAAACATACTTAAATGGAATAACCATACGGTCAACTTCCACACATATCACTTAATGGAATAGCCATACGGCCAACTTCCATACCCAATGTATTGGAGGTTATAACGTAACCACCTGTCCTGGTATTCACGTCACCACCCATCATATGGTTTATCATGTAACCACCCATCAAATTTCCATGTACCATTGTAAAATTATAAGACATAAAACAAAAATAATGGAGAGAAAACATTTCCACACATCAATCACAAAATATCAATTAAATATATTGACATAAAAAATCCATTATAAAAACCATTTTCAATTCCAAAATACATAAAAGAGTATATGGTATTTATTTCATTTTAAAAACATTACGTATTTTTGAGGAATCCAAAGACCAAATAATACTCATGGTGGAGAAAAAGGTCATTTTCACCACGTACGTTAAAATAAAAATTCCTTTTTGTCGTTTAATAAAACGCTTCATAGAAAAATATTACCTTTGAATGAAATGAAAATTCAAAGGAGTTTTATATAGTTTATAAAAGAAAGTCTTGTATTATGACAAAATATTCCTCAATGAATAGAGATTGAGACAAAGTCCCTTACCTTGTGTCTGAATTGACTCGATCGCTCTTTAATCTCCTGAATAATAAACTAGTGTTAATTTCTACTTCCTTAGGAACCTTTTTCAAGTTTATTATTCCTTTTATATCACTTATTTCCATGTTATAAACATTATACAATCATTTAAGTTAATAATGTTGGTTTTGTCAATATTTGGTACTTAAGTAAAAAATGGACTTCATACAAATACATGTTGATCATGTGGTCAAAGGTTCATTATATATAGAAGCATAATCATGATTTGGATATCATATATAACATATATATCCATCATAGTACATAACATTTTGAGGAAAAAAGTGAAGTGCACCGTTCATGGAGACGATAAGCCGTACGTACGCATGAACGCTACATTCATTTCTATTTCATATATAATGGAGTAAAATCATAATGATATAAAGGAAAATTATAATTCCAGTATAATATCATATATAATATCATTAACTCTATCCTTTATACATCCCACATATGGCATTAACGAATCAAATCACTTTGAGGGGGCGGTAGTCCGCATTTCCTCAAATGAAATTATCGTGTTTACCCATAATTGAAACTATAAAGGTATGCCATAAATGAAAAATATAGAAAAATAATGAAAAAATAAACATAATATATATCATATATAAATATAGTGACATCTTAATGGCTACCATGAAAGGTTTTAAAAGAGGATTGAACAATCATCGTTTCGTGAGGCAGAAATTCTCCAACCAGAGAAACAATATGTTCTTTAACAATTAGACACAGGTGTGTGTAGGTGTAACTACAATAATTCTCATTAAAAAATCCTATTATATTGAATATACTGGTGTTGTTACAAACTAATGCATGAAAATGAGTTTTTGGGGTTGGAGAAGCAAAATAAAACAAAAGAACACAAGTGAAGACATTACCTTTAAATCGGGTAACTCTTCATGGTTTGAACCAAAAGGGTTTCTTGAATAGCTTTATACCAAAAGTAATTCTTCTAGTATGAGTAGAGGGATTTGTAAAGGTAAAAGGATCAGATCTTGGTCAATCCAAAGGATTGAGAGGTGTGGGTATGGCGGTAGAGGTGGGGGCCTTTTATAAGAGAGGAGGGGCACACATGGAATGTTATAAAATGTAACTTTATTATATAATGATTTTCGGATTTTAAAGGTCCCATAATAATTAATTTCGAGGATAAGGTAATAAGAGATCGAAATCAACCCATACAATTGGTTTTTGAAAAGTGTATGTCTTTGATTTTACATTATCTTTTCATTTTATTTAAAATGATAAATAATGAGGAAATCGATGAATCATCATGGTGTCATAAATAATTTAATTTATTTAATGTATAAAAATTTAAAAAAAACTACCATGATGTAAGAAATATTTTTAGATTTCGAATTAATATTTATAGTAAAAAATATGACTTGTATAACCCCATTTAAAAATTGTTTTAGTAAAGCAATAAATGTTTGTGACATTTTTATTTTAACATTAAATAAAAAGTTATTAATGTAATGTTTTTATCCAAGTGTATCTATGGGGTCCCCAAGTTGATCCTTGTATTTTTTTGGTCGGGAATGACATATCCAATAAGTTTAGGACATGTTTCAAGGTAATTTTATATTATTAATACATAATTTTTACCTAAAATTACAATAATTAACTCTAATCGTGATTAATAAAACATAAAAGTTATTATCCACAAAAAAATTATTTTAATCCCATTGAACAAAATTTTATTTTCTAATGAAAACCATGTATGTAGGATTTTTTAAATTCAATTCACAGAAGTGGTAAAGATTCATTTAAACCAAAAATCAGTTTTTAACTACCACTTAGTGGTTTCATTATTCATCAAAAATTGAAGTTTTTTAGAAAAATACCAAAACTTCACCCTAAGCTATATTTGATATTCAGAATTCAAAAATTATGTCTATTTTAAAAAATTAAAAACATATAAGTTTCATTGATTAATTTAATAATTAATTTCGGCTGTCAAACCAAATAGCGTGTTTTTAAGAAACAATATATATCATAAGATTGACACTAGTTTAAGTCCAATATCAAAGTGAAATTAATTTTAATGACCACCATTGGATTAAATGGTAAAAATATATTCTAATTTAACTTTAAAACAATTTCAAAAGATAATCTAATCATATAAATAAATTTTATTAAAAAGTGGTTTTGAATTACAATACAACATTTTTCACTATTCATTACAAAATGAACTTTATCGAAAAAAGACCAAATATTTACAGAAAGTAAATTTTGATGTCCCTATTATAAAGAAGAATTTTATTTGGTCCATTAAAATGTATAAGAGTGACCAAAACTATATTTAAATAGGGTGTTCCCTCAAAAGGCGATAAGTCGACCTTTTAGTGAGTATTAGAGTATTTATGCCTAAAATTGAATTGTTTTCTTATTTTAAGCCTTTTTATTTTCTTGGATAAATGTAAAAACATTTAAAAAACATACATAATCATATTTTAGTTATTTCTATTCATTCCCACCAATACAACAGCTATGTGTTAACTACCATTTAAAATAATATTATTATATTACTAGTGTGCAACCTAAGATTTCAAAGAAACTCTTTATTGTGTATCAGGTACTTTATCAAACATAAAAACCCCTTTAAAGTAAAATTAATATTTATTTCACAAATATTAATAAATATTTAAATGTATTATTCTTTATTTACCTGGGATTTTACATCTTTCCCCCCTTTTAGGAATTGCGTCCTCGCGATTTTATTCACTTATCAAAATAAGTGGGGGTATTTATCCATCATAGCATTTTCAGATTCCAATGTTTCCTCTTCAACCATATGGTTTTTCCACAAAACTTTTACCTGGTGAATTACCTTATTCCACAACACTTGCTCTCTTCGGTCATGAATCTAGACTGGTTGTTCTTCATAAGAGCGATTTGCCACTAACTGAACTACCTTTGGGCTCAAAACATGAGATGGATCTGGAATATACTTTCTCAACATCGAAATATGAAAAAAGATGTGTAACTGAGATAAACTCAGAGGTAAAGCCACTCAGTAAGCAACTGATCTAACTCTCTCTAGAATTTCATCTAGTCTAATGAACCTTGGACTGAGCGTTCTTTTCTTTCCAAATCGCAAGACACTTTTCCATGGTGAAACGTTGAGAAAAACATGACCACCAAACTCAGAAGAGAGATCCTTTCTCCTGTTGTCTGCATAACGTTTCTGTCTTCTCTGATCTATTCTCACGTGTTTCTGAATCAACTGAACTTTTTCTGTAATCACTTTTACCAATTCTAGTCCCATCAGCTACATTTCAGCTACTTCAACCAAATAACCCAGAGTTTGACACCACTTCCCGTATAATGATTCAAACAGAGCTATCTGTATACTGGAATGAAAATTGTTATTATATGAAAATTCAACCAAAGAAAGATGTTGGTCTCATCTTCCCTTATAATCAATCGAGCAAGCACGTAGCATATCCTCCAAGGTCTGAATTGTTCATTCTGACTGCCCCTCAGACTAAGGATGAAAATTTGTTCTAACATTTAATTCACTACCTAATGACTTCTGATGGCCCTTCCAAAAGATATAAGTGAACCTGGGATCATGATCATATAAAATGGAGAAAGGAACTCCGTGAAACCTGACTATCTCTTTAATATACAATCGATAAAGTTGATCTGGAGAGAATGTATATCGAATAGGAAGGAAATGAGCAGATTTAGTCAGTCGATCAACAATAACCCAGATTGCATTATTACCTCGAGATGTTTTCATTAATCCCACAACGAAGTCCATGGATATATTTTCCAAATTCCACTCAGGCACTGGAAAGGGTTGAAGAATCCCTTTCAGTAATTTCCACTCTACTTTAACCTATTGACAAGTCAAACACTTCACAGTAAAATCAGAAATATCTCTATTCATTCCATCCCACCAGTAATATTCCCGCAGATCAATGTACATCTTAGTAGTGCCAGAGTGAACTGAAAACGGGGATCTATGAGCCTCACATAACAACTCATTATTCAACTGTGAATCACAAGGCACACCTAATCTCTTCCCAAACCTCAAAAAAAATCATTATCAATGTTAAATTCATCCAACATACCATTATGAACCAGCTCTACCTTTTTCTGCAACCCGTTGTCTTTCTTCTATGCTGGCTTAATTCTGTCTGATATAGATGATCTCACTGACAACTAAAACAAAATAGAAGAAATTTCTGCACCAAAAACATATATTCTAAAGTTCATAAAATGAAAAACCAAAGGATCTTGTTCCAAACGTAGCATGGTTAATGACGCATTACTTTTTCGACTCAATGAATCAGCCACTTTATTTGATTTCCCAGAATGGAAATGAATTGTACAATCATAATCTTTGATTAATTCTAGACATCTCCTCTGTCTCATGTTCAATTCATTCTGAGTGAATGTATACTTTAAAAATTTGTGATAGGTATATATTTCACACTATACTCCATAAAAATGATGCCTCCAAATTTTTAAAGCGAAAAAAACAGCGCTAATTCCAAATCATGTGTAGGGTAATTTACCTCATGAGTTTTCAACTGATGTAATGAATAAGCAATTACCTGATCATTCTACATAATGACACAACAAATTCTCTTCAATGAATCATCATTGTCGATAAGAAACTCACCATTCCTGGAAGGAAGTGCCAAAACTGGAGCATTCACCAAACTTCTATTCAGCTCCTGAAAACAATCATCACATTCTTTTGTCCAGATAAACTTAACACCCTTCCGAGTTAGCTTAATCATTGGACTAGATAACTGTGAATATTTTTCAACAAACCTCCTGTAATAACCTGCCAAACCAAGAAAACTACAGATCTCGGTTACATTTGTTGGTCTTGGACATTCTTCCACAACTTTTGTTTTAGCAGGATGAACAGTTATGCCATTTTTTGGAACAATGTGACCAAAGAAAGTAATTTTTTGTAACCAAAACTCACACATACTGAATTTTCCATACAGTTTATTTTATTTTAAGGTTTGAAAGATAACCCTTAAATGACTTTCATGCTCCTCTTTACATTTAATAAACACCAAAATATCATCAATGAAAACAACTACAAAATTATCCAAGAACTCATGGAAAATTCTATTCATAAGATCCATGAATACAGCAGGTCAATTGGTTAACCCAAAAGGTATAACTAAAAATTCATAATGGTCATATCTAGTACGGAACACAGTCTTTGGAATGTATGATTATTTTACTTTCAACTAATTGTACCCCGACCTCAAGTCAATCTTTGAAAAATACTGATCTACCGAGAGGTGATCAAACAAATCATCGATATGAGGCAAATGATACTTGTTCTTAATAGTGATATTATTGAAGGCTCTATAATCAATGAAAAGTCTCATTAAACAATCTTTCTATTTAAAAAACAATATAAGAGCACCCCATGGTGATGTGCTATGTCAAATGAAACCATTATCTAATAACTCCTGCAATTTCTTCTTTAACTCTAAAATTTCAACTTGATCCATTCGATAAGAGGGTTTTGAAATTGTCTTATAATCAAGAACTAAGTCAACAGTAAATTCAACTTCACGATCATGAATAATACCAGGAAACTCATCAGGAAAAACATCAAGATACTCATTTACTACTGCCACGTCATTAATCTAAACAGGTTTTTTATTTTCAACAATATGTGCAAGGTAACATTCATTTCCATCTATTATTAGTTTCTCAACTTCCTGATATGTTATCAAAAGTAAGGGTTCATTCTTGTACGCAAAATGAAAATATTTCTGAAAAGAAACATCTTTAGCTCTATATTCAATCTTAGCATGATAAATAGAAATACAATCCTTGCCCAAAATAACATCAAACTCTACTAGAGGCAAAACAATATGGTTTGCAGGTAGATTCATTCCACACACAAGGTTATGAAGGTTCTTATAAATTTTTTTTGTCTCAATGTTCCTTCCGAGTGTATTCACCATAAGTTAATGATTCATATCTTGAGATGGAATTCCAAATTTAGTAGAAAACTTCTCATAAATGAATTAATGTGTAGACCCTGAATCAAACATCACATTGGCATAATCTGAACAAACAAACAGTGTACCTAATACTACTTCATTCGATGTCCCAACATCTGTTGAAGTAGTTGCAAAGGATTTCACCACCCCTTTCTGCTTTTAGTCTGGATGCTTTCCCTTATTTGAGTTCTTCGTTAGACACTCATTTTCCTAATGATCAGTTTCATTACACTTAAAACATTTTACCGCTAACTTTTCATTGCCCTCTTGGTCATCTTCCATACAGTTACGAGCAATATGACCAGACTTACCACACTGAAAGCACTTTCCAGACATAGATAAACATTCTCTAGGATGAATTTTACCACACTTCTCATAGGATACATATTTGGTTTTCTTACCACTTTGCTTCTTTGAGGAATTCTTCCCCTTTGTCTACCAACTGGACCTCTTATTCTGTTGTTTGTCAAAGAACACCTGATCATTAGCAAACTCCATTTCCACCTTCTCCGCACATCGAACAAGTTTTTCATAAGATTTGAACTCACGAGAAGCTAAATCCCTTAGATACTTTGGCTTTATCCCTGAGTAAAAATGATTGATTTTACTATCAAGATCTCGTATGATGTTTGAAGCATACCTTTCAAGTCGAGTGAACTATTCTAGATAAGCAGCCACTGAATCATCCTCCTACCTCAATTCTAGGAATTGTTTTTCTATTCTATGACAAACCACCTTAGGAGAATATTTCCCAAGAAACATACCTTTGAATTCATCCTAGTGAAGATCATGAATATCATTATTATCCCTGGTATTTTTCATCATTGACCACCACTGATCAGCTTCACCATCAAAACGGTAAACAGAAAGACTAACCTTTTGATGTTCTGAACACCCCATGACATCAAAATTATTCTCCAGTGCTTTAATCCACCCTTCAGCTAGCACATGGTTAGATGATCCTCTGAATGATGGGGGATGTTTCCTCATGAAATGTTCAAGCACTGAAATGTTCCTCTGCGGTTGATCTGCATGATCTTGTGCCTGGATACCACCAACATTTATAGACGAAGTCAACTCTGCTATCTCTACAACAAATAGTTCAGTTCCAATTTCGACCATCTCAGGTTGCGGATTTGGAAGGTTTTCTTCCTCTTGATGTCATCCCAACATAGCTTCCTTGTTTACTCTACGGAAAACCATTATGAACAAAGAAATATCATAGGCAAAGTAACATGGTAACCGTTAAATGCTATATCATTTCAATCATACCCTAAATTAATTTATAAATTTAACAATTTTTGAACTCCTAATGTTTTCTAAAACGACCTTTGATACCAACTATAATGACCCAACCTTAAACATTACTTAATATTCAATTACAATGAAAATTCACTTTAATGTTCTTTTCAGGTTTATAGTTTTAGGGAATTAGATCATAACTATTAAATCTCAAAATATTACATAGTAAAAACTTCTACATAGTTTCCTTTTGTTTTTATTACAAAACATGAACTCTTAAAAAAGAGAGAGTCATGTCTATTTCCATGTTTTAGACATCATGACTTTTCCTTGATCCCATCCTTGACCCTATTCCACATTATTTCCTCTGAAAAAAATTTCAAAAAAAACTTGGGATGATCATAAAAAGCTTAGTAAGGGATAACCATAGAAAGAAAACTGTTAGTTTTTCAAAACAACAAGTAAATCGTGAATACTTTATCAAAGTAATACTTTTAACCTTTATGAAGTAGTAAATACTCCTTACTGAATAAAAGATCATTACTTACCCTTTTGTACCCAAAATATTTCCATAAAACCCATATAAAGAACACATAACATATAAATGTTACTTGGGACATAAATATACTTAAATGGAATAAGAATACAGTCAACATCCAAACATATCACTTAATGGAATAGCCATACGGCCGACTTCCATACCCAATGCATTGGAGGTTATAACGTAACCACCCTCCTTGGTATTCATGACACCACCCGTCATATGTTTTATCACGTAACCACCCATAAAATGTCGAATTACCATTATAAAATCATAAGATATAAAACCAATATAATGGAGAGAAAACATTTCCAACCTTCAATCACAATATATCAATTTAATATATTGACATAAAAAATCCATTATAAAAACCATTTTCAATACCAAAATATATAAATGAGTATATGGTATTTATTTCATGTTAAAAACATTATGTCTTGTTGAGGAATCCAAATACCAAATAATACTCGCGGTGGAAAAAAAAGGTCATTGTCACCGCATACGATAAAATAAAAATTCTTTATGTCATATAGTAAAATGATTTGTAGAAAAATATTCCCTTTGAATGAAATGAAAATTCAAAGGCATTATATACAGTGTATAAATGAAAGACTTGTATTTGAACAGAATATGCCTCAATGAAAGGAGATTGAGATGAGGTCCCTTACCTCATGTCCAACATGACTCGATCACTCTTTAATCTCATGAATAATACACTAGTGTTAGTTTCTAGTTTCTTAAGAACCTTTTTCAAGTTTATTATTCCTTTTATATCACTTATTCCCTTGTTATAAACATTATGTAATCATTTAAGTTAATAATGTTCGTTTTGTCGATATTTGGTACTTAAGTAAAAAATGGACTTCTTACAATTACATGTTGGTAATGTCGTCAAAGGTTCATTATATCCAGAATGATGATCATGATTTGGATATTCTATATATCATATACATCTAGAATAGTACATAACATTTAGATGTAAGAAATGAAGTGCACCATTCATGGAGACGGTAAGACGTACGTACGCATGAACGATACTTTCATTTCTATTTCGTATTTAATAGAGTAAAATCATAATTATATAATGTTATATAATAAATACAGTATAATATAATATATAATATCATTAACTCCATCCTTTATATGTCCCACATATGGCATTAACGAATCAAATCACTTTGAGGAGGCGGTAGTCCGCACTTCCTAAAATTAAATTATCGCGTTTACCCATAATGGAAACCATAAAGGTATGCCATAAATGAAAAACAGAGAAGCATAAGGAAAACATAAAAATAATATATATCATATATAAATATAGTGATATATTAATGGCCACCATGAAAGGAGTTAAAAGAGGACTGAATAATCATCGTTTCATTAGGCAGAAATTCACCATCCAGCGAAACAGTATGTTCTTTAACCTTTAGACGGAGGTGTGTGTAAGTATAGCACTAATACATCCCATTAAAACATCCTAGTATATTTATTATACTGGTGTTGTTACAAAATAATGTAATAATTTTTTTAGGGGGTTGGAGAAGCAAAGTAATACAAAAGAACACAAATGAAGACATTACCTTTAAATCGGGTAACTCCTCCTGGTTTGAACCAAAACGGTTTCTTGAAGAGCTTTCTGACAAAGGTAAGGCTTCTAGGATGTGTATAGGGATGTTGAGAGAAAATATTAGCAGATATTTGTCGACCCAAAGGCTTGAGAGGTTTGGGTATGAGGGTAGAGGTGGGGGCCTTTTATAAGAGGAGAGGAGGCGCACTCTTGGAATGTTATAAAATGTTACATTATTATATAATGATTTTCAGATTTTAAAGGTCCCAAAATTATATATTTAGAGGATAAGGTGATAATAGTTCTAAATCCACCCATCCAATTGGTTTTTTAAATTTTATGTCTTATATTTTACATTATCTTTTCATTTTATTTAAATCATTAAATAATGAGGTAATCGTTGTATCATCATGGTGGCATAAATAATTTAATTTATTTAATGTCTAAAAATTTAAAAAACACTATCATGATGTAGGAAATATTTTTAAATTTATAATGAATATTCATAGTAAAAAATATGACTTGTATAACCCCATTTGAAAATTGTTTTAGTAAAACAATAAATGTTTGTGACATTTTTATTTTAACATTAAATAAAACGTTATTAATGTCATTTTATTACCCATATGGGTCCATGGGGTCCCCAATATGACCCATGGATTTTTGTGGTTGGACATGACACATCCAATAAGGGTAGAACATGGGTCAATGTAATTTCATATTATTAAAACATTATTTTTACCTAAAATTGCACTAATTACCTCTAATCACGATTAATAAAACATAAAACTTACCATTCACAAAAAAAAATTATTTTAATCCCATTGAACCACATTTTACTTCTTAATGAAAACAATGTATGTCAGATTTTTGAAATTCAATTCACAGAAGTGGTAAATATTCATTTAAACGAAAAATCAGTTTTTAACTACCAGTTAGTGGTTTCACTATTCAAAAAAAATTGAAGTATTTCAAAAAAATAACAAAAATCCACCCTAAGATATATTTGATATTCAGAATTAAAAAATGATTTCTATTTCAAAAAATTCAAAACATATAAGATGAATTAATTAATTTAATAATTAATTTCTGATGTCAAAACATATAGCGTGTTTTTAAGAAACAATGTATATCAAAAGATTGACACTAGTTTAAGTCCAATTTCAAAGTAAAATTAATTCCAACGACTAACATTGGATGAAATGGTAAAAATATATTCTAATTTAACTATAAAACCAATTAAAAAGATAATCTAATTGAATAAATAAATTAGATTAAAAATGGGTTTTGAAATAAAATACAACATTTTTCAGTATTCATTAAATAAATGAACATTATCGGAAAAAAATAAAAAATTTACACAAAGTAAATTTTGATATCCCGATTCTAAAGAAGAATGTTATATGGTCTAATAAAATTTATAAGAGTGACCAAAACTATATTAAAAGAGTGTTTTCCATCAAAAGGCGATAAGTCGACGTTTTAGTGAGTATTAGAGTATCTATGCCTAAAATTGAATTATTTTCCTATTTTAAGCCTTTATCTTTTATTGGATAAGTGTGAAAACATTTAAAAAACATATATAATAATATTTTAGTTATTTCTATTCATTCCCATCAATACAATGACTATGTGTAGAATGCCATTTAAAATAATATTATTATATTACTAGTGTGCAGCGTAAGATTTCAAAGAAACACTTTGTTGTGTATCAGGTACGCTATCAAACATAGCAACCCATTTAAAGTTAAATTAATATTTAATTCAAAAATATTAATAGATATTAAAATTAATTATTCTTTATTTACTTGGGATGTTACATTTGTAATTTTTATCCATCACCATACAGAACAACACGAGGTGTTGATGCAAAACCTATAAAATCAGTTTTTGAGTTAGTAGTATGTTGTACACATGCGTATGTTGTACACATGCGCGACATTATCATGTTCCATTTTAGGGAAGAAGAGATTTAAATAAGACATTAACATAACATAATAACTTATAAATATATGTTAGATAAATTTTAAAAGTATATATTCATAATTTTTAATATTTGATGGACGTTTAAGAAGAAATATAAAATCATATTGTTTTGAATTTTATATCATCATACCCCACCTCTATTTGATTATATCAAAGGTATTCCTAGAATAGTTTTATGAAAAATAAGGATCATAGGATGATGTTATGATTGTTATAATTTAATTTAGATGTTAATTGACAAACCAAGAAGTATTTATGGGCTGAAAAAGATAATATAGGGGTGGCCTTTTATTTGTGAGGTGAGGTGCACCATAAAAAATTTTGGAAGTTAAATGGAGTACCCACAGTTTTTACATGCAGATAGAGTAATAAATCACGTATTATAGATCGTTAGATGTGATAAGGTATATACAGTTCCATAACCTTAATTTTTTCATTTTTTGGTTCAATTTTTATCCATAAATTCTTTGTTAACCCACCGATAACCCCATTTTTTACCTCAACCTTTGAAATTAAATATTACCATTTTCACTATTCATTATTATAAATCAGTATTTTTTCCACATTAAAATATATGAATTTTAATTTATAGAAATATGGAGTCCAATTTACCGAATTTAGTTCATATAATTGTAAAAATACAACATAAAAAAACCCATAGACATGTTAATAAACATGTTTTCATGAAGAAACATCACATATGTATATACGGTTTTTATATAAAAACTCAATATATAATTGATTAAAATGAGATAAATGGATTTAATAAAAATATTATATAAACAATTTTTATTTTTTAAAAAATTAATATATAATTTATACTTGTAAATTATTGAAAACAAGTGTATGTTTTCAAAATATTTCAATACTTTTCAATATTCATTCAAAAATAAAAAATCTCAAAAAATCTCAATAAATCAGCCTAAGATAATTCTGATATTATGGTTTTATATATTTTCTAATTTTATACTATATGTTCTCTATAATTGTCAAATATTATTTTTATAATACATGTGGATGATGTTATGAAACTATTTTCATTAAAGAATTTTTTTTAGAAGACATTCCCTTTTATATAAATTGTTTCTTATTTTATTTATTATAAATAGTTACCATTTTATTTATTTTATACATTTATAAACGATATAATTTTCTTTATTTTTTAATTACTATTCATAAACTCTAATTTAACTAATATATTATAACAATATTTTATTTTCCAGTTCATTTAGATTCACGGAAACTTGTTTGACAAGCTATCTAAGAGATTAAATTTAAATAAATATATATTTTTGGCTTTTTTAATCACAATGTTTCATGCCTCACGTTATACTAAACCCTTAGATATTATTTTTTAATTTCATGGTTATACATTCACCCATATTTACAAAAGTTATGTCCCCACAATTTGATCTTTTTTAATAAAATTCAGGGCCTGATATTAGAAATTGATTTGTTGAATGGAACATATCATAAAAAGGGTTAATAAAATATAAAATAAAAATATTTAAATGGTAGTGAATATTTCATATAGAATATTACATGAAAAATATTCCATATATTGCATCCTTCGTAATATCTAGTGATATGGACATAGAAGAAATGTGCAACTAATTATCGAGAATGACTGTGTTCATCTATCACCAAAATGTGAATGATTAATGGAATGTTAGGGACCTCAAAACAGTATGTATATGATTATTTTCAATACCATTTTATTCATCAGATATGAAGGTAATCAGATAATTTTATTTTTTTAGGATTTTTTTTATGTTGAGAAATTATTTTAATATATGGGAATATAAATTATGTTATTACATGTTAAGATTCTATTTCGTAACAAATTATACTCTTTAGGTTATGATTTGGTAAATTTATGAATCATTATTTAATTCATGAAAGTAAAATCAATAAATAAATTCCATGTTATTGATGTCATACAATTATATTTTAATAGATCAAAGGATCTATAAAAGTTTCTCATTACATTCAGACTATCAAAAAAAATATCCATAACAATATTTGTTCACCCAATATTATATATTAATAAATGAACCAAAAAATTGTGTGTATCGGTCAATAAATAAGATTTATTCCTCAAATCGATTAACTAATAATAGTGGAATATTAAACAGAACATCATGTTGGAAAATGGTAGGGGTTAAACCCTTATCAACCTTAATTTCTTCTTTCATTCCCTTCATCCTTCACCAGATTCAATGAGCTTTGATTTTTCAAAAATAATATTAGTATAGTTACAATAAATTTCAAAATTCATTATGGAACATAATTTCTACAACATCCAAGATATGTTAATACTTAATGGATTTAAAATACAATAAAAAAATTCCTTAATAATTAAATGCATTATTCTTAAAATAAATCTTATGTTAATGAAGACATATATTATTATAAAATTTAACACAATAAATATATGATTCATGATTCAAATCAATAAATACCTTTATTAAAATTAGTTTCTTATATTAATTATAGAACCCCAATGAATAAATAAGTTATCTATATTATCTAAACATCTTTTGTTCATTATTCCATGGAATCAACTATTATGAGAGAGAAATTGATCAAATAGTTCTTAGGTTCCCCAAATTTATGGAAATAAACTATTAATGGATCTCTAGGATGTGATTTATTACATTCCATCATACTCTACATTTTTTTACTTGTAAATTCATTATTTTATACACTAATCATATATATAATAAAAATTTTCATTTTCTATTTAGAAAGTATCATATATTCCACTTTCTGTATTTATCGCATAATGGAAATCAAGCCTTCCTTCTTCTATAGTCTCAACAACATGAGTTCATTGTAAATAATTCCCTCCCATTCATTAGTGAGATGAATAGTTTTTTTATTTATAGGTGGTTAATATTATATTATGGATAATGATTTCGAATAATCAAAATATCATTCAATCATGTCATAATCCAATATGTTTTCTAGCAGTTTCCATATATTCTTTTATGTAAAATTTTAATATCATTAATTCTTGTTTTAGTAATTGGATAATACTAAAAAGAATAGTGTGAAAAAAATCATAATTGGAAAACCATATAATCATTTATATGTTATTTAAGAAACAAAACCTCATTTTTTTAATATAAGACACGTTATTTTTTCATAGGTCATTAATTTTAATCATCTATTAAAATACATCATAATGGATTACAAAAAAATTTTATTTATCCAAATGATTTCCCCTAGAAGAATTTAAAAAGCTATGGAATACAGATCACTATCATGAACCAAGTAATGATAAGGTCAATACAAATGTTCCATTTTTGGTCTTTTTACCAGAAGGTTAATCTTTTATAGAATCAAATCCACATATTTTATGCAGAATGGGATGTATTAGAAGGAAAAATAGCACATAATCTCAAACATACAAAAACATTATTATGTCCTTTTATATATATCATAAATGGTTGATATATGGTTATATTCACTAATATTTATTTTTTCTATATAGTTCCCATGTATTACACTAATCTTCCTCTAATATAATATATATTATCCCAGACCCTAGAATCATATAGAAAATGTATAATCTGTTACATTGGCATAAAATACATTGAATAAAATATTGAAGGACCAAATAATTTTAATTTATTGTTAAACTAGATACATAAATTATATTATTGATATAGTTGAAAACATAAAATATACATAGTATTTTAATTTATAGTTAATTTGTTCCTTAATGTCTATCCATTAATTTAAATCAAAAAATACATATCGGTATCATGGGGATAATATTACATTAGAAAGGTGTGTGCTTTGAATCTTAGTAAGGGTATGCATACAATATAAGATGTTAATAAACATTTAGTAATCATTATGGTATAGTAAATATCTAAAACACATTTCATTTAATAAATAACATGAGAATAATGATGTTAAAATAAACAATGATAACATAATTCCATATAAATAATATCATGATCTGGAAAATATATCCATGTATATTTTTACTTATAAAATAACCACTTTAAATATCAATAAATAAATTCACAATGACAAAATGTGTACGTTTAGACATCAAAAACATAATTTTGAGGAATGGTTTTACGAAATGTAAAAAAAAGATTAATACCTAATTCAATAGCCAATATATTTTTTCCCATTAGGCCTATTGACACATCAAGGGGCTATAAAGGACGTATCTGATCACTTACTATGTCTGTTACATTCCTCCTATGATGGGTGTGAAACATAATCCACATAATCATTAATATTTATAAAACCATATTCAATTTAAATACAATCACCATGCAATAAATATAACCATGATCTATCCAAAGTAAAATTAATGGTATCATTATAGTTATTCCATGCTTTTAAACAATTTTTTAAAAAAGTTAGGATGGTATCATTGTAGTATATCCCCAAAAAAATCATAATTAATATAAAATTCATGTCTTCTTATAATTAAAATTATTTTTTAATATCACATAGAATATTTTTTACATAAGACAATCTTTTATGAATATAACCCTTATTATTTTAAAACTAGAAAATTTATAAAATATTGTACAAATTGTTTTCTTATAAAATCGCATTAAAAGGGTAAGTATTTATAGAATATTATATTAACATTATCTTTACAATGGGAGATGAAAACATATAATGTAAGTTTCAACTAAATTATGATCATGTTTATGGGTATTTCTCTATATTATATATAAGATAAATTGAAAATTAATTTTTCTCTATAAAAATTTTAGAAAAGTTCATCTTCCAGAAACTAAAAAGAAGATTCCTTTCAAAAAAATTGGTAAAAGTATAAATTTTGTTATAAATTACATTAATAAATTATATTGAAAATTTTCAAATAGTTTTGGTAATATTTTTATAAATAATGGGTATAGAAGAAAAGGGATTTTCAACATATGTGGAAATAATGTGGGTTTTTTCCTAAAAGCATGTTCACAATCAATTTAAGTACCAAAGAGGGGAAAATTATACTACTTCATGAAAATGTACATGAATATAAAAAATTAGAAGAAAATATAATTATATTAACATATAAGTATAAAATAATTACCCAAATGAATACTTAAAAAAAGCAATCAAGAATAATGATAATACTGTGAAATAATCCTTTTCCAATTTTGCTAACATTTAAATCATAAGGCTAGTGGAAAAATAAATTCAATTGAAATGATAAAATCTATGAATAAAAATATATTAACTATATAAAATATCAAAATCATTATTATATACAACACATAAAGGATGTAAATAGTGAATATGTAATATGTCTCACAGAATTAAAACTGAGAAGACAATCCCGTATATTGATTTTGATTTTCCAAATGATTCAATTATCATCATGAATACAAAACCTATGATTATTATTTAATTTTTTATGAACCCTTTTCATTTATATTATTACTTTTTTACCCTTATTATTATGTTAGATAAAACAACTGAATCAATTTTCTTTACATTAGGTGTTTCAATAATATTTGACATATATTTCCAAAAAACCTTCGATAAGTTGATTGTTGGTCTAAGAGGTAAATATTTTAATATATATAGAATTGTATTCATGAAATAATTATCCTTTATATATATATATATATTATATTTTAATGTGTAAAAATAAAAAATGTATTTTATAAATAACGTATGATACGATAATGGAGACGGTAGGCCGCATCTACACATGAATAACATTTCTATTTATTAATGATCATTTTGTAAAGGTGGTAAGTAATATTTTTCCATAAATTTTTTTTATACTATTAATAATATGATATTATTTCATCAAATAAATTTAAAAATATAATTTATGTGTTGTGATGGAAAAAAGGAGCTGCATTCGTTCATGAAGGCGACAGTCTACATGTACACAAACAATATTATCATCTTCTTGATGGTGAAATGGTACGAATGAAAATGATATATAATTTCTTTATAATTATTAAGGATTCATTAATATCATAAATATTTCATTTACCTAACATATATTCATGGACATTATCCTTTTCAGATTCCAAGTAAAGAGATAGTGAAAACAAACAATATTTATTTGTGATGTTGTAGTCCACCTTACAAATTAGCGACATTTTAATATCACCTATAGAATAGAGACTAAATGGGTATATCTGATATTATTACTAAAGAGGAATAATTATTTTATAGTGGTAATGTTTATACTTTATATCCATACTCATACCCATCCATTAGTGTTACTGATGGAAAACGTGACACATCAAATCACTTGTTGTAGTCTATTGTACACAAAAGTGATGTTATCATTTCTCAATTGACGGAATATATGTAACTCATTGGCCCTAGAATCCTAGATCCAATTCCTTATATTATTATATTTGAACGATTACTTGAAATAAATCCTAATTAAATGATTATATTTTCTTTTTTGGAAGACCATATAACATACATGATACCAACCAGTCATTAAGAGAGGTATAAAATATCATGATATATAATAAACTAAAATAAACTACCTCCTTGAAAGATTATTCAAGGTTCCCTTATAAATAACATGGGGAATGGAAAAATTATAAGGGTCATCTCAAATACTGTGTAAGGGTCATGCATAAAGGAATTGTGAATCAATAATAAGTTGTTCATAATCAAGTAGACAAAACTAATATGTCATGGTGAATAAATGAAAACATGTGCCATTAATAAGCTGAGAAAAAAATGCATGCACAAATTTTTTTAACAATGAAACCCTCATGGAAAGTAAAAAATAAATAAATAATAAAGAGAATTATTATTATTTTGATGTTATTTATATGGAACATGAATCAGTATACTGGAGTGAAAGATTAAGTCTCTAGGTAGAAACTCGGTTGATTTGTTGAAATAAACTCCAAGGGTTTTCTGCTATCTAATTTGTCTCATGAGTCTTTTTGATGCATCAAGGGGCTATTGAGTTACCCTCCCATTAATACCATTCCAAATAATTCATTATATAAAGTATTATTATAATAAAAATATGACTTTTTAATATCCATATTGATTCGATGATATAGATTCACTATTATTTCCATAGTTAATGAGACATTCCACAAAAAAAACCGTATGTAAAATGGCATACACATAAGACAATAGTAATATAAATGTTTAAAAAATAAGGATATAATTTTTTTTAAATCTCAAATGATAAATGATATCAAAGGGGTAGTATTTATACCGCATAAGAATGATTAGGTGTGCAGTTCCAAGTAAATCACAATGAAATGGAAATTAAAACAAATTCCATTACAACATTATAATAAATCAAGTGAATAATAAACATGTAAATAATTTAATAACATGAATATATATAGTATCATGATATTATATATCAAATGTAAATTATAAAATACATAGAAAATAAATATGTGGTGATCAATGGAAATCTCACTGAATTAAATCCGAGATGAGAAACCCATTACCTTATGTCCGAATGAGTTCTTTCTTGGTTCTTAATGTACGGAATAGTCAAAATGGATTCATTAATTATTAATTAAATAATATTATCTATATATAATTTAATTATTATGTCATTATTATGTATATTCATTGTTTTTTAGATAGTTTAAGAGACTCATGTTCATCATTTCGGAGAATATATATTCTTGGTTTTTATGATTTGTTTTCTTGTATAAGTGTATGGAAGTCCGTGTAAAATAGAAATTCAAATCTAGAATTAACGTTATGAGTTATTAATGAATGTATATAATATTAAATTATCATTTAAATACTTTTATTATATTTTCAGATGATGAATTTTTATATATAACTTTAATGAAAAATGCTTGGATTGTTTTGGTTGTTTTTTACCACCACAAACTCATTTTCTTTTATAATTAAATACCATGTTTAAAGAATGATTCCAAAACATATAATAGGATATAGTACGTATATAATGATCTGGTTCAACCATTTAAATTGTGTCATTACTTTAATTGAATATGGTAAATGAAATTGAAAACCCATCGTCCTGAGTTATGATAAATTAACACATCTGAGAGAGTTTTATTATTTTTAAGATAATAGAATTGGAGAAGAGATATGAAAATGAAAATATTCCATTAGAATAATAAAATTATAGTACATGTAAGGTACTTAAATTATCACATCATTAGTGTTTGTGTTTGTGAGGGGAAAGAGACAAAATAATGGAACTTATAAATGAAGTTGAAAGGAGAAAGATGAGACATTTACCTCTTGAGTACTCCTCCTTCAGAATCAACACCATACATTTATTTTGGCCTTTTGATTAGAGAAAAAGGTCTTTGACACAGGGGGAGGTCATGAGAAGAGTATTTGGCAGAACATAGGATAGGATCATGTCGTGAGATGTGTGAGATTAATAGGAGGTGAGGGGTGGCTTATAATGGAGAGGAGTGGAGTGATTTCCCAATTTTTTTTTCATTAGTTTATTATTTTTCTCCATAGGATAAATTGTATTTATTCAAGTGGAAAAATAGTAATAAGTGCATGTTTGTTCAAAATAATGGATTATTACACCATCCATTATGAAAGGAATAATATATTTATCTCATTATATTTTTATACTGTAATTACTGTATTTTTTTATTCAACAAAATCCAAGTATTTCAGAAAATTACAAAAAATTCACTATAACAAAAAATCAATGTAAATAATCCAAAAATTAACTCAATTATAGGGAAATAATTTTTTAAATATGAGAAATTTAATTTTTAATTAATATCTTCATTCACATGGAAATTTTCAATTTTATTATTATAACTAATTTTATGACACGTTGAAAAATTGGATAAGGTCTCATAAAATTAAATTACAATCAATGAAAAAAATGAATAGATTCCTGAATAAATTTTATGAAAATTAATAATTATAAAAATTATTTTATTAAATATAAAATATTTAAAAAATATATATTACTCACAAACTCGAAGGGTTTTCCATCAACAGACTCGTGTTGTGTGACTTGTCGATGCACCGAGGGGCTATAGTGGGAATTTAATATCACCTCTAGTCCAAATAATTATTTCGAACAAATTTTTAATATAGGAACAATATAAATTTACAATATCCACATTGATTAGAGGATATTTATTCAACAATATTTCCACAGTAAAAACAAAATTCCACATAAACACCGTATTTAAAATTATATACAGGTAAGAATATAATCATATCCATGTTACAAGAATATAAATATATAATTTAATTAAAAATTAAAATTAAAATGATCTTAAAGGGTATTACATACAAAAAAATAAGAATGATTATGTTCACAATACCATGTAAATCACAATGAAATGGAAATTGAAACAAAGTCCCTTACAACATCTAATAAAATTGAGTTAATAATAATCAAGTGAATCACTAAATAACATGAATATATGCTGAAAAATGATATAATATTTTAAATGGACGTATAAAGGCACCACATATAAGAAATATGTGGTGAACAATGGAAATATCAAAGAAATTATAATGAGATGAAAACAACTTACCTTATCCTGAATGGGTTCTTGATTTGATCATAATTTCTGGACAGTAAAAAAGATTATTTAATAACAAATTAATGAACCTTATATACATGTAAATGATTTATTATTTCATCATTAAGTTCATCTATGTCCTTTTATTTGGGTTAAGAGCTTAAATTTTATCATTCTATAGTAAATTTTTTCTTTAATTTTTATGATCGGTTTTCTTGTATAAGATTATGAATGTTTATGTAAAATTGAAATTAAAATCTAGAATTGATGTTATGATTTATTAGTGATCATCAAAAAGGTTGAATGTTAATATAAATTCTTCTGTTATTTTGGGAGATGGTGAATCATTATATAAAATTTTAATGAAAAACGATTGGATTATTTTAATGGGTTTTTGTCCACCACGAACTCATTTTGTATTATAATTACATACTATGGATAAAAACTGAATCTAGAACGTTAAATATGATATATTTCATATAATAATTTCTGGATAATCCATAAAAATATTTTCATGACCATAATTGATTATTATAATAGAAATTGAAAACTAGTCGTTCTCGAATGTGATAAATTTACACATCTCAGATGCATTTTTAATTGTTAATATATGTAGAGGGGAAATGAGAGATAATAATGAAATATTCTATTAGAACAATAAAATTCCTATAAATTTATGATACTTGAATTATCACATAATTTTGATGAGGGGAGATGATGTGATAGAAACAAAAATTATGGAAATAGTAAACAAAGTTGAAAGGGAAAGGAAGAGAGGTTTACCTCTTGAGCACTCCTCCTTCCCAATATCCTTAAGGCCATTGTTTTTAGAATTTTGGTGAGACAAATAGGTCTGGGACATGATAGATCATGATAAGATTATTTTTTAGAAATTATGATAGGATAATATCATGATTTGTATGTGATGAAGAGGGGGTGAGGGGTGGATTATATAGTGGAGGAGAGGTGCAAATTCCAATTATTTTATTCATTATTTTATTATTTTTTACAAGAAAAGAAATAATATTTATTATTATGTCTATGAACCCCAATAAGTGCAAGTGAGATCAAACTAATGGTTTCTTACATTATCCATGACGGAAAGAATAGTTTATTTATCTCATAATGTATTTGATACATAATTACAGTATTTTAATATTAAAAAAATTTCAAGTATTTCTAAAAAAAAAAATCACCATATCCATTTTTTGACGTGTAGAATCCAAAAATAGACACCATTTTATGAATATAATTTTAATTATATAAGAACAATTTTTTAAAAAATCATCATTTACTCGAAAAATCGAATTTTAATATTAGATCCTATTTTATGACACATTGAAAAATTAACTACGGTCTAATAAAAAAATTATTGATCTGTGAATAGATTTTATAAATATTAATTAAATTGTAAATCATTTAATTAATTATATAATTTTGATTAAATAATTATTACCCCCATAATTCCAATAGTTAATTAAAAATATTCAACATCATTTATATGTTTCCTGAATTCTATTTAAACCCTCATGGGTGAGGGTACATTTCATTAGGACGATTTAATATTCCAAAGGGTAACATTAATATTTATAAGGGTAGATTACTATTAATAATTCTAGGTTACTATTCAAAAAAATTATGTTCATAATATTAGATTGTAAATATCATACTGATCGCAACCATGTTTGTTTGTTTCTTAAAATTCAAACAATAAATGTAAAAATATAAGATTAATGGCGAGGTTATAACAAAATATTTATTTCAAAAATGCTCAATTTTCTGTTCATTGTGATCTATTGAATGAGGTGAAATTATTAGAGAAGGATATACCAATAAATATTGGGGTTTTATATTCATCCCCCCTTCATATATTTCTTCCTAGAAAATTTTCCTTTATATTACTACCTAAAACGATGTGGTTGGTTCTTCTACCAAACATATTATAGTTCTTTTGTTGATTACTCAATTTTATGGTTTCTCTAGATAACCATTACTAGTAAATTTTCCTAATTTCTCAATACCTACTCCATTGTATCAACAATCTCATTACGCTCTTCACAGTTTGAAAAAACAGTTTTTTGTTATATTTCAACATTGGTGAGTACATGCATTGTTTCCAGAATTTATATCTTTAACGAAGACACATAAAACACATTATGAACATTGGAGAGACTTTTCTGGAATTTCTAAATGGTAATCTACCACCCCAATTATTTCATGAATTTTTAATGGTCCAATGTTGACAGGTCTTAGTTACCCTTTCATATTGAACCTTAAGACAGCCTTCCAGATAAATACTTTTAGAAAGACCTGATCTCCTACCTGAAATTTAATATCCTTTTTCCTATTTTTAGCATATATATTTTTCCAACATAAGGATTCTTTAATAAGTGCCTGAATTTTCACTAACATTTCATTTTTCTATTTGATATGTTCAAGGACTATATATTTCCCCTCACCAAAATCATCCCAAAAAGTTCAAGTTCAACACCTCTTCCCATATAATGCTTCATATCGAAACCTTTGAATTCCTGAGTGGAATCTATTACTATTGTAAAATTCCACCAAAGAAATTTATTGATCTCATATAGATTTAATGTCAAGGGAGTATAGTATCAAGATTTCATCTAGTGTTTTAATAGTCCTTTCAGTCCTTCCATCAGTTTAGGGGTGATAAGTAGAACTCACATAAATCCCAGTATCCATAGCCTACTTGATCCCTTTCCATTATTTTGATGTAAATTAGGGATCTCAATAAGACACAATCGATAGAGTCTCACCATATATCCTTACATCTTCATTAAAATAAAGTCCCTTCGAGCACTAAATTGCTAATTCCTCTCTCATAGAAATGAAATTTCTCATTTTTGTAAGACAATAAACAATTACCCATGTTTCCTAATTCATTCTAGGTGTCCTCTATAGTCCTGTGACATTGTCCTTCTTAATTTAATCCCACATCCACCTAATAATTTTTTGTGGTTGCATGACCCCGCTAGGATGTTGTATCTCATCCTTCACATGTTGCAATATTTGACACCTTGACCCATACTCATCAATTTATTGCTCCATTTATCCCAAAAAAATTGTTCCTTCAGATCTATATACATCATAGAGCTACTAGGGTTTATAGAGAAATTTGAGGTATTAGAATCTGCTAATAGTACCCTTTTTAGAACAGGTTCTCATGGAATGAATAACCTATTTACCAATTTTAGAACTCCATCCTCAAACAAGAATCCAGACAATATTCCATCCATAACAATATTAATTTTAATTTTTTATATTCACATAATCATATTGAGAGAATGTTTATATCTCTTGTGATGATATCGTATCAATCATTTGAAAAGGGAATTTTGTTTCCCCTTCCATAACAATTCCCATATCAATCCTAGAATATCCATGAATATAGGATCTCTGTCAATCCACATTTGGTTCATAAGTCCATAATCATTCCTACATAATTCATCTCCCACATTATTTTCCATTACTATGTGGAAGTGAATTGAATAATAAAAATATTTATGTAACTCAAGCCATATCCATTAACTCATGTTGAGTTATTTATAGGTAAAAATGTATTTGAAACACTTTTCATCATATATATATCTAATATCATTCACTGTAGAGATAGTTCCTCCATATTTTTAGTGAATATATTTCTACTGCTACGTCAGGATCATGAGTTGGATAATTTTTCTCTATAGTCTTCAACTACATTGATTCATAAGAAATATTGTTTTATTTTTTCATAAGGATGCATACCAATCTATTCTCTGATTCATCACAGTATATCACAAATCCATCATTTCCAAATTGAACAGTCAAAATTTGATCATTGAACAATAATCATTTCAATTGATTTAAGAATTCTAAACATTCTTTTTTCTATACAAACATAACCCCCTCTTGTCAGATATCTTTTAGCAGGTTTTCCCATCTGGTGAAATTCTGAATGAAACAATGATATTAACCTGATAAGCTAATAAAACTACGTAACTAGGTTATGTTCATTGGAATTGGCCATTATTTCATTTCTTATGTATTCATAAGCTCAACTAAGATTCCATTCATATATATTATATGCATAACAAAAGGAAATGATTGAAACAAAAATTCACATGTTCTATACAACGCATTAAATCAATCCTTCATGGTGTTGTTTGAATTATCCACAACTAATTATCATGGTCTTCATAGCTATTAGATTATACCGAGATATCATTGATAAATAGATCAATAAACTAATCATGATACTCCTTATATATTATACACATTAGATCCAGTAAAAAAATTGGGAATTAGACATTCCAAAAGGCATTACTATAAACATGTAATGCCTATACCATTTTTGAAATATTAACTTTGTAATATCTTCCTTCCTAACCCATAGTAGATTATTTGTTAAATGATAGTCAATATCTAAAAAAATGGGCTTCATTAAGTTGATCAAATAAATAATCAATGCAAGGAAGTGGATACATGTTCATTATCATAATATCATTGATATCTATATAGTCAACACATAGAGTAATTGATCTATCTTTCTTCATGACATCGAGAACTAGGTCTCCCCATTGAAAAAACACTAGGGAAGAAAATTCTTCTATCACCCAATTCCTCTAGTTGTTTCGATATTTATACTAATTTCACAATGCCCATTCTATAAGGATTATTTTATTTAGGTCTTTCACAGGGAATTAAATCAATAGAGAACTAAAATTCCCACTCTAGATGATGTCTAGGTAAATCCTTTGTAAATACATCAATGTATTCATTCAAAATAGGTATATATTCAATTTGAATTTCCATATATGATGTTTTGTCTTCCTCCATAAGAATTTCATTTATAAAAGCTACTGAAGGTGGATATAGATAAGATCTTGATGATGTTGTGTCTTCTCTATATATAAGGGATTCTATTTTGTTATAAAAAACTGTAACATTGTTTTTCATGAAATAATTTTTTTCCCTCAGAATTTGAAAGCCAGTTTTTACAAAGAATTATGTTAAATTCATTAATTGGTATAATTATAATGTTAGCGACCAAAGTATGTTTATGTTTCACAATGGGGACTAACTAACATATCCCTGATGGAATGATACATACCTTATGAGTTTCGGCTGAAAACTCCTTTATTATATCAAATTGTAAATTTCTAATTTTCATGTAAAACATGGAATATATAAGGAATATTAATTTTCCATAATCAAATAATTCATTGGATATTCTTTAGGAAGCAATTAATGTACCTGAAACCTTATCGTTAATAACAACATATTGTGTGGTTATAATCGCATAATCATTCCCTTGATCTCATAGCATGTTTAAATGCAAGTTTCTTTGGGTCTTAAGACACTAATTTATATATATTTCAATCTCTATATAATTTTAGAATCTAATTTCATTGACTTGTTTCTTCTACATCTATTTATTATATTTATGTACCTCTCCTCGACACTTAGAGAAAACTCTCATGTCTTTCAATCTTTTATTAGGATGATTCTTCCCACAATTATCGCATAATGTGAATTGCTTCATTCCCTTCTTATATTATTGTTCATCACAATTTCAAATGTTATTGGAGGACTAATTATTATCTTGGTTTCCTTTGATCAAATTTGGTCTAGAAAATTCCTTCCCAATTTCAATAGAACTTAATAAAATTTCATAATATCATGAAACTATTTGATAAGATAGTGGACTTCGAAAACATTACATAAGACCATCAATGAAGTGATCAATATTTTCTTCCAATTCACAAACATAATCTGTTAAATACCTGGCTAATATTATAATGATATAATCACACTCTACAACATTATCATGTTCTGTTTTCATTTGGCTAAGAAATTTCCTCTTTATTTATGTTTGTTTCTCACAAGGGAAATATTTCCACAAAAGTATTTGATTAAAAGTACAACATTCGATATCTTTTATTTCTTCATACTTCTTGGTATTTTGGATTAATAACCACCATTGATAAGAATCACCTTTGAGGAAATATACTACCGGTACTACCTTTTAATTTTCATTGCATCGTAATGCCATAAATATATTTTCAAGGGAAATGATCCCCTGCTCAGCTACTAATGGATTATTAGTCACACTAAAATATGGGGTATTCTATAACATGTAATTATCCAATATAAATGTAGCGTTGTAATTTATCAAAACCTATGTAATTTGTCCCATTATGGTCATCGTCTAATCTTCTCCAATACTAACTATATTGTGTTTCTTAGTAGGGGAATACCTGCATTATCCATTATATTGATTTACTTTATTCCACTAAGATCCATCACGATACAATGGAACCAACTAAATTAGGTATTAATGCATAATTTATTACTAGAAAACACATAATATAATTTAATAATTTATGAAAAGATAATATCATTATCATAATGGTGGCATCGATTTACATTTAAATCCTTCATAAAAGGTTGTAATGAAAGTGTGAATTATCCTAAGAATATCCTAAGGGAGTGTCAAACTAAGGGAAATATATGGCTTGTTGTCGTGTTCCAGGATACCCCGGGTCAAGCCTAAAACACCCTTTTGGATTTGTTACTCCTAAGTACATATGTTCCCTAACCACATCTAATTCTAGTATCCAGACATGAATTTATTTTCTTAGAAGACCCAATTAATATCTACCTGAAAAATATTATATGATGTTACTCTATGATTGTCTGCAATGTGTAACATATCGTTATTTCTACTAATCTATTCTTATTAAATCTAGTTTCCAATGTTAGTACTAAAATTTCTCTAAAACCAACTATAATGCCCTTACCCCAAATTCCTGGAGATGGTGCATTAGTTTAATATATTGGAATGATTAAAAGAAACTAATCCTAAAATACCTATTAGTTTAAACGTTTTTTAAGACCATATTAAATACTTTATATCCATTTTAAATTTGAAAAGATAGAAAAAAACATGATACATAATAATGTGAAATAAAGTGTAACCTGGAAAGAATATTCATGGTCTATTAATCATAACCAGGGGAAATGAAACATAATAACAGAGAGAAAAAATTATTAGAAATAGATACACATATTGGAATCCTAAATCCATAATAAGTGTATCATAATAAATTAGCCATAACATATATGTCATGGAGAATAAATAAAATCATATTTCATTAATAAGATGAGAATAAAATGTATTGATAGATTTTCACACAGTGAAAACCTCATATAATGAAAAAAATAAATATATAACAAAGCGAATTCATATTATATGTTCATCATGTATCTATCATATGAACTATTAGATTATCAATATGGTTTAAGTCTATTGGTAGAAACTTGTCTGACTTTTTGAAACAAACTCAATGGGTTTTCCGCCAACTAATTTTTCTCAAAAGACCTGTAAATACATCAAAGGGATACATATGGCCTTACGCATCACTTCCATTCCAATAAAATATTTATATAATGGTTCAATATAATAAAAATATTCCTTTTTAATATCTATATTGAGGTGAGGATACAAATTCACCATTATTTCCCCAGTAAAAGAAACATTCACCAAAATACCATATATGAAATTTAATACAGATAAAAAAAATCATATCCATACCCCAAGATTATGGATATAAAATATCATTACAATTTTAAATGATTACTGGTCTCAAATGGTCATTAGTTACACCACATAATAATTATTAGGTGCACAATACCAACTAAATCACAATGAATTGGAGATTGAAACAAAAACCAATACATCATAGTAATCCATCGAGCTAGTAATAATAAATTAAATCAATGAATTCCATTAATATATTGATAATAAATATATAATATATCATATGGCAGAAAAAATCTCCCCATTCAAGAAATAAGTGGAAATTAATGGAAATCTATCATATATAAAATGGAGATGAGAATCCCATACCTTATCCTGAATGTGTCCTTCCTTTGATATTAATTCCCTTTATATTCCAATAAGATTCAGTAATTTCGAATTCCATAATCGTATTTACTTTTAATTCATTTTTTATTTAATCATTAAGTTCATTTATGGCCTTTTGGATGGGTTGAAAGACTTAGTATTTTCATTTGGTATGACACATTTTCTTAGTTTTTATGGTCGGTTTGTTTGTATGGGATTATGAATGTTCATGTAAAATGGAAATTGAAATCCATAGTTGATGTTATGACTTGAATATTATAATAAAAAAGTTTATTTATCATATAAATACATTGGTTAATTTGGGAGAGGATGAATCATTATATAAAATATTAAGGAAAAATGCTAGGATTTTTTTTATTTTTTCACTTCCACAAAATCATTTGATATTGTAATTAAATATAATGTGTAAAAATTTATTTATGAACGTTAAATTAGATATATTATATATATAATTATCTTGTTTCACTATAATTATGTTTTCATTACCAAAATTGAAGATAGTAACAGAAATTTTATACTCATCATCCTTGAATGTGATAAATTAACATATATCGTATGATGGTTACATTTTTAGTATAAAAGGAAATGATACGAGAGATAATTATTAAATATTCCATTATATTTATAAAAATAATTTAAATTTATGGTATTAAAAATATCACCAAATTTGTATGAGGGGATGTGAAGGGAGAAATACTGAAGAATAGAACTTGTGAACAAAGTAGAAAGGAAAAGGAAGAGAGGTTTACCTCTTTAGTGCTCCTCCTTAAGAAACACTTTAAGGCCTTTTTTCCTTTTAGTGAGACAAGTAGGTCTAGGATGTGTGTGAAGGTCCATGGAATATTATTGGGTAAAAATTAGGAAAGGATCAAAGAATGAGAGGTGTGATAGGAAGAGGGGGTGAGGGGATGTTTATATAGAGTATTGGAGGAGTGATTACTCATTAATTTATCATTATTTTTTAATTTTTCTCAAGACAAGAAATAATATTGATTTTTGTTGCAAGAAATTTAATAAGTTAACGTGAGTTTGAACAAATTGTTTCTTACATCATCCATAATGGAAGGAATAGTATATTTATCTCATTATGTATTTATACTATATTTCTTGTATTTCACTCATCACCGAAAAATAATGTATTTCTGAAAATTACCAAAAAATTACCTTCAACATTTTTTTGTTTAGAATAGAATAAATGAACTCAATTTTAGAGAAATATTTTTATAAATATGACAAATGAAATTTTGAATTAAAATAATAATTTACTCCAAAAATAAGAATTTTAATATTATAAAAGATTGTATGACACTTGGATAATTTAACAAGGGTCTTATTAAATAATCATACAATCATTAGTAAAGAAAAAATTTATTTCTGAATACATTATATGAAAACAAATTAAATTTTTAATCATTTTATTAATTATTAAATTGGAATTAAATATTTATTAATCACAAAAATTCCAACACTTAATCAAAAATATTAAATATCATTTATAAGGTGCTTAAATTATAATTATACACTCATGGGTGAGGTTAAAATCTGTTTGACCAATTTAAAATTCATAAGTTTCATATTCCTACTCATAAGGGTTGGTTAATATTTAATAAAAATTATGTTGATTTTATCAGACTCTATATATCAAACATGTTGCAACATTTTATGTATGTTTTTTAATTCAAATAATAGATGTAGAGATATTATGAATAATGGCCAGTTTATAGAATATTATTTTCTTCAAAGAGAATCAGTATTACATGAACAACTAGTAATCTAATGAGTTGAAATTATTTATGAAGTACATACAATTAAATATTGGGTTGTTATAAGATGTGATATATATAGGGCATTATATTAAAATAAAAACATCTCATTATACATCCTATACATTTTTATATAACCATACATGATATGAATGATGCCGAAAAATTAAGACAAAAAACACATATTTACGGATTTTACCTCTTCTACGAATAACAATATAAGATTAATAATAATATATTACTAGATTATATTTTTTTAAAAAAATACAGTATTATTAGGGATGGTAGTTGGGATTTGATTTTGCTAGTGATTGGATGAAAAATGGGATTTATGGTGTGAAGAAGAAGCGATATGGGGTGGCCTTTAATAAGTGAGGTGAGTGGAATAAGTTCCATTTTTTGAAAAATTGTTGTGTAAAGTCATTTTTTATATTCCAAAATATTAAAAAAATAGATTATTGTAGATATTAATACATGAATTGATAAAATATTTTCCATAATAAAAAATTTTGAAAATTATTTGGGTTATTTTTAACTCATGTCTTCCTAGATTAACCAGAAAAAACCCCATTTTTTCTTTATCAATGCTAATTAATATTAATATATTTCACAATTAATTATAGATAAATTTTTTTTGAAATTATTATCTAATATATTTTATGATGAAAAAATTATAGAATCTATTTGAACAATTTCTATTTATTGACATTTCAAAATTATGTTTAAAAAATATTTAGTAGAAATGATAGAAAAGATGGTTTTCAAGAAGAACATTATAATTGATATAAAATGTTTAAATATCAAAATTTAAAATGGAAATAGTAAAAATGAATTTTTTATTTAAAAACTTTAATTTAATTTGGATAGTTTACATTGAATAAAATTTAAAATAGAATCTATCGTTGTAAATTTTTTAAATGAAATAGAATGTTTTGATTAGATTTTTTTTCTCACTATTCATTGAAAATGATTCTTTTTAGTAAAATCCAAATAAATTATCCTTGGATTGTTTTTATATTATAGATTTAATTAAATTTTTCCTTTTATAAAATAAATTTACTAAAATTTTCAAATACCATTTTTATCATAATAGAATAAGAGTTGAAGAAACCATTTTCATTCTAAATGAAATATTTTGTATTTTTTTCTAAAAAAAGATTTTTATGTTGCAACTAATAAATATATATATATCAGTTATGTTTGAAAATTATAAACTATAGTATTTTCAAAACATATTTAATTCAATTCATAACCACCAATATTACAACTAAATTGTAACTGTATACTTTATTGTTGTACATTTAAACACAGGGGGTACCTGTTCCATAAGTTATTATAGTGATTAAATTTAAACAAATACATTTTTAAGGTAGTTTAATATTATTCTTCGGTATCTCATATTTTGTAAAATAAAATATTACTTTTTTTATAATGTATTGGTTTTAATGTTGAATAATGTTTATGAGTATTTAAGTGACTTGGATGGAACCTAACTCATTAAAATAATATTTTAAATGATATAATTATTTTTTGTGACATCAATATATCATTAATATATGATCATATTAGACACATAGAAGATTTTTTTTGTGGTTGTGATTTTTAATATAAATTTTGTTTCAAAACTATATATTCACTCCTCATGTGTATACAGATCACTTTCCAATTATAAAATGATAAATAAATGATACTTAGTAGCATATAGATGTTACCAAGTTATATTATGGAGTTTATTATCTATGATATTATATTCATTTGATGGATTATATATATTACATTTCATGTTATAATTGTTGTATTAAAAATGAAATGATTATTGTAGATTATTTTATATATAGATTTAATGGCTGTTTTCATTTACGGACTTATTTGTTTTAATTCTGATACTTGTGATGTATTTTATCACTAATATATTATTTTTTGTTATTGAGTTAATTATTTTTATATATTATTATTATTATGGTATATTGAAAGGTAAATTAATCACTGTGAAATACATATGAACCGTTGGAACCTATAGGTTTCTTCTAGGAATCTTGAAGTACACATGAGTACATGTGATGTTCCTAGTTATTGTAATGTTAATATTGGGGTTCGATACTACATAATGGTATCATATTAGTTTCTTTTCTATGATCATCACATTTGAGAAAATGTTATAAACGAGATTATGGATTTGAACTTTTAATGGGATATACATGTGTATGCATGTACCATCCAATAAAAGTATAATGAAATATTTATTGATAAATATGGGATAGTATTTTCTTTCATTAAAAATGATTTTATAATTAATAAATCACATGTTAATAAATCTATTTCACTGGAATATTCACAGATCATTTTGGAACAATTGGTAATCTGATATGTGTCTATTCATTATAATGTATTGATTGGTTATTTAATTTTATTAAAAAATTATCCCATTTAAAATATCAGAGTTATTTATTAGGATTCAATTATTGAATATAATGACTAAAATTAGTTATATTTATTTAATAATTTAATGTTAATTTAACTTTACTCTTTAGTTTATAAATAATCATTGAAAGTTAGGTATAATGTCTATTTTTATGGATCTTTTGTGGGTAATTACTAAAAAGGTGTTACATTTAATCACATTATGGAAACAAATAACTATACCAAGGATCCTTATTGGAAATTGGGAAATTTATAATGATCTAATTTGGGTAATATATAGTGAATGGATGAAAATTTTACATCAATGGATGAACCAGAGAAAACCATTCGGAATACAATTATTGAGAGTGTAAATAATGTTATTTTGAGCATCGAATTAAGATATTTGTAGGGAATGGAATTGATGTGTATTTTTGATCATTTTTAGGAATAATCCCCTCATATATTTCGGGATGTTATTTTCCTTTCAATTTAATGGATTTGATCAAAGAAAAATATATGATATTTTAGTTTATTGATGCACTAAGGGGAAATAATGCTTGTCAAGAAGTGTTTATGTGTATGGGACTATTTAAAAACTTTTGTAAAATTTTATTCCAAGGTATATAAGATTTATGGTTTTATATATCATTTTTAGCACACATCATAGTGAATAATTATCTAATGACATTAAGGATTAAACTTTTTTGACTTCTTAAAGTGTGTGGTTTTATTTGTTTATAGTACAAGTGAGACATGATTATCATGAAACATTCCTTAAATGATTATACTCTGGAGATATTTTAATGATATGTACAATTATTTTTTGGCTAAATAAAGGTGGTGGAAAAAAGATGGTAAAATTTATTGTATTTTATAGCAATGGATGTTATTGTAAACTAATATAAGAGTTCTGATGGAAAATTAATTTTTAGTCAGTAAGTTACTAGGAATCCACTATAATTCTCATATCACTACATAATTTTTTTTGAAATAGATTAGTATATTAGAGTATTTTTACATATGGTACTTAGGCTAGGTCCTAAAAAGTATATTTTAGGGTTTTATAGAATAATAAATTTTGAATAATTTTGATGATTTTTATATATTGTTGAGCATATTAACCATCAAATTTGAATAAAAAAATTTAATAAACTAATCCAATATTTTGTGATAAATTATATAGGTATAGTGGTTCACAATTTAGGAGGTTTCTATATTAGTCTATGTTATTTTGTGGGTTTGGGATTTTAATTTCGACATTCATATAAGGAAACTATGGTATCTGTGGGGGGTCTCAAGAATTTATATATGTTTTATAGAAAATATATAGGTGTTATAAACCTAAATATTTAATACCACATATATTATAGGTATCAATTCATTAAATTATATTAAAATAAAATGGTTTAAATATTTAAGGTTGCGAAACTTTTATGACTTGTGAGGTGATGTCCAGATATTATTCTTACACTTTTAATGTTATAAGTCTATAGTTGCATAAATAATTATCTATGATGGAATAGAGGATATATGGTGTGTCTGATAATAAATTTTTCTCATTAATAGACTAAATAATTTTTAATTATTTTTAGTTAAGTATATTTTTAATTCACGTACATAATAATACATTTTCCATGTGGTGACAAAATAATTATATTAGTATTTCTCACTGAAATTACATTCTAATAATATGGGAGCCAATTACAATAATGGAGTGAGATTTGATTCTACCATGAATTTATGGATAAAAAATTCTCATCTTATCCAAGATGAATATTTTATAATATCTGATCATGGGTTTTCCAGATTAATCATAGAATGAACCAATCATTTTTTGTGTGAGAACTAAAAATTATATTCCAATTACTATTTAATTGATATTTGTTCATGTATAAAAAATTATTTTATTTTATCAATTTAAATTATATTAAAATGATTCTAAAAATCAATGTATTAGAATTTTTAGTAATCTTCAGCAATTATATTGACTATTTGTTTTGAAAAAATATAAATAATTTTAGTTCACTAATTTATTCCCTACGGAATTTATGAGGATCCAGATACACATTAATATCATGGAATCTATAATTTTCACCATTATTGTGTTAAAAATTTCTTTCGACAATATCAATGATATTTGATGTTCATAGGGATAAAATCTATATATTTTAAAGATTAATTCATATTAGAATTTGAATATAAAAAATAAAATAATTTATTTAAATAAATAAAGAGGGAATTTCAAATATTTTTGAAAATAAAAATTAAATATTTATGTTTTTTTCATCCATAGTAATTAAAATTATATTTTATTTTGTTCTAGTTTCAATAAATGAGTATGTTACACAAAAATAATGTCAAATAATGAGTTTTTCAAATAAAATGATCCATAAAAATGATGGTATTGGAAGAAAATCAATTATTTGATATCCAATAGTGTAATTATTTATCAAAATAATGGGGACCAAGATACAAAAAATAATTTGGTTAAATATATATAATGAATATTTTGAACATATCAACATTGAATATGAAAATCTATAGATTATTTATTTGATGTGTGATGAAAAACTCATTCATAATTTTAGTCCTATTGATGAGTTCCTTAAAATATTAATTGGTTTCGTTTGAAAAGATTAATATTTTTAGATTATCAAGATTATTTCATGCTCATTGATATGTTAGTTCTTATATTAAAGGATATATTTCAAATCATTTTACGAGGGCTTGGAGATCATGATCTTGAAATATTTCCCTTTGAGATTTTTTATAACATTTTGATTAGTTATATACTAAGTAAATTAGAAATTATTAATAATAAATTTATGAATATAAATGAAATTTACATTAAATCATTACTATTTGAGAGTGTTACACTTAATTTCATGAAATAATATTTAAATTATAAAGACGATGAAGATGTCCGGATTATATTTAACATGTTAATTTCATATATCTCAATGAGGGTATTAAAATGGAATGATTTGTATATTATGAATCTTCTATTTAATTCATATATATATATATATATATTTTAAATTTTGTTATATATATTACAATTTTCAGGGAATATGAGAGTAAATTGGAATATAAGATATGAACAATTATCTATTAGATGAAATAAAACTCCCAAACCCCAGAATCCTAGAGTTGGTGAATTTGGTTATTACATTGGCAGGATTCTAAGGTATTAAATCTTAAAGTACCTATCTTCTTAGTATAATTAAAATGAAATATTACATATATTATTCCAAAAAATAAATAAAACTAAGATAATAATTACATATATAAAATAACATCATCCATGAAACACATTCAATGTATTTTTCTTCATAACCTGGGTAAAGAAAACCTAAAAAGAGTGAGATCAAATGCTCTATAAGGGTATGTAAAATGGAATAAATAATTAATTGAAGAAAATAATCAACATAAAAATTTAAATAATAGATAACACATTCCATTTAAATTAACTAGATAATACATAATGATGATGGAAGTTAATAAACTGAAACACATTCCATTTAAAAAATAAAATGAGAAAATAATGCATCCATATATATGCCGACACAAAAATATCATTGATAAATAATAAATTAATTTAAATGATGTAAATTATTATTTATTGGATAAAAATATTTATGGTTACATGTGATGTTTATTTTAATGAAATTTCACAATAAATGTTTTAATATGGGGTAAAATCACATTTTATTTGGCCAAATTATTTGTATCAAGAGATTACTGATGCATCTAGGGGATATCTACAACTAGGCCCCAACAATGACATGCCTATCCATATAATTCATAATATATAAAATAATAAATTTAACTAATGATTTATGTACATTAACAAATATATTAATTGAATAAAATAATAATATTTATATATAATTTTCTAGTTAATCAAATAAGTGTCAAGTCCAAATATCGCATGTCAGATTGTATATTATTAGGGAAATTATAATATACCTTTTATGAGAAAATGTATGTTTAATGAAAATTTATTATACCATAAATGTATTATAATATTGTTATTATTTCAAGATAAAGTTAAAAATTATCGAAGAAAGTGGTATTGCAGATTTAATCATTAATCACATTCTTGTGGAAAATAATATTTAAGCATTCTAATGTGTCCTATACAACTTTGAGAAATTTAAACTATGATTCCAATGCTACAATAAAAATAAATTAATGTGTTTTTTATAAATTTGATTAAATTATTCATGATATAATATATGAATTGAAGAATCCCATACACAACATAAATATAGTACTAGATGAATATGGAGTTTATTTTACAGATTTAAAATGTTACAATAAAATCACATACCATATCCGGGCATTTTATTGAGTTCTTTGACCTACATTATAGATTTTTAAAACATGATAATAAATTATTTTATAAACATAATCATATTTATGATATCATATATGATCTTTTAATAATAACTTATCTTCCTTTTGTTAGTAATAATTAATTATTTTCACAATTATATGGGTTAATTGGATTGTTTCTTGAGTTTGTTTTGACCTATTACATGTTATTTATATTCATTATATCATCGTTAAATCATCATAATAATTTAAAACAAGATTTAAATATCATAAATTTTTATTATTTATTTTTAAAAAATAATCCATAATATTTGGATGCATTAAATGAAATGCACCGTTTATAGAGAGGATGGGATGTACGTATTCATGAATGATACATTCATTTCACTGTCATATTAATAAAAAGTGAAATTAAATTAAATGATTTTATATTATAGTTACATTATTATATTTATTTCATATATGTAAAATAGGTTTTATAAATCCATCCTTAATATGTTATGTTTATAGTGTAAATGAATTACATCGTTTTGAGGGGGCAGTTTTCCACTCACCCAGAAATGATGTTATCATATTTACATAAAATGGAATTAATATGGGGATATTCCATATAAAAATTACATAAGAATAAATTATTTATGAATATAAATTATATCATATATAAATATCATTCCTATAATAATTCCAATCATTATTGGTGGTAAGGGACAAACAAACAATCATCATTTAGTGACGAATTAGTTAGTCATAGACATATATGGTAGGTTAATTACTCATTAAATAGATGTCTGTGAATGTGAAATTAAAACACTGAACATAACAAAATAAAAATTTATTTATGATACTAATTATTTTAGAAAAATTTTAATATGAATATTTTAGGTGGGTAAAAGTGATTATAAAACTAAAGAGCTTGAGAAAGGATACTTCTTCTTCTTTGGATATCCCCATTTTTTTTTAAAAAATGGGCTTCATTATACAAATTTCATTTAAATGAATGTATCCTAGGATGATTGGCGGTACTTTTAGGATCTATTTGGGTACACCTTGGTCATTATAAAGTGTCTTGAGATGTGTGATGATGTGGGAGGGGTCACTACATTTGTATAGTGGAAGAGATGTGGCATTCAAATAAATTTATAAATTAGAATTCCAATGATGTTTTAATTTTTAAATGCAATCCCAATAATGGTCCCATGTCCATAAAATGAATTATATGGTAGAAATATGGCTAGAAATATTATTTTGGACATGTTTATAGGTGATTTTGGGCCTAGTGTTTATGGATTAGTAAAATGGTAAGGTAATATCATCTTAAATTATGTTTGTTCTTTCTATATTCTTCAAAACACCTTCCCCTAATTTATTCACTATTTCTCCATTAAATGTTTACATCCCCCATGAAAAAATTATATTTTATGACGTACTTTTCAGTGGGAATCTATCTGAATCATTGGGATTTGTCTATGTAAATAATTTAGTGGTAAAGTCATGGATTTGTAGTGTGTTCTCTATCATAGGTGACATATTCCATAAAATATACCATTATGATGACAATGGTGTTTATATTTGGTCCCATTATACCACATGCCTCTAAATTCATGATGTATTGAATGATCATTCGTTGTTAATGTTACTCAAGAATGAGTGTCTATGTGGGAGAAATGATGTTATCTAAATATTTTTCTTCCTTAGAATGTAAAGGGATTCCATGAAATGTGTTTGTGAAAATCAATAACTATAATTTGAGGAATAATATCCACTAGGAAAGAATTGGTGAGTATTGTATTTAGGTTTTCAAAATTGTTTTTATAATTTAAATTTCATTTGAACCAATATCATAGGGGGGTTTGGTACTTTTTGAATCATTTGACATGAGTTTTTTTATTAAAATCAATTTTATAGATGTTGTTTTTATATTTAATCCTTTTTACAACCTCAATATATTTTTATATATAGTGTCTATGATGTTCATAAATTTGGTTATTTCCAAACAAGTCGATTGATTTTAGAATGGTATGTTTTTTAAGGGAATTATATTTTAAAATGTGTTAGTATCATTATAAATTTTCAATGGTTATTTAAAATGGAAATAGCGAGTTCCCATTGGGTATAAATTTTTTTTATAATTTAATCAAAATAGTATATTTAGATTGAATTTTTATGTGATTAAGTATATCATAATCATGATCATTTTTTGTTAATGAGATATACTATGTCTTTTTATAAAAAATTGGTTCTCATAAATGATGTTGGACCCAGTTGAACCCCTTTTGGACTTTTTATTTCTATTAATTCTTGTGATCCCATGAGGTATTATTTTACGAATTTATATTTATATTTTTATTTTGGATTTATATGGAGCTTTATATTGAGACGTTGGTAGGTGAGGTGTGAGTTATTTTCAAATGTTTAATCATTGACATATGAAATTTTGTATTATGGTCCGCTCTATTTTGTATTTTAATGGAATTAATAGGTAGATTGTATGTGAACTATTTATGGGAATATCATAGAGGATAAACTAGTTCTACTAGGTATGTTTTCAGGCTACATCAAGATAGTTAGACTATAATGAGTAACATGACCATACACACAAAGTATATTTTTATAGGATCCTATAGGTTATAGAATCCAAGGGACATTATCATCACTAATATCATGGACTAAGTCATTCTAGGATCTAATCCATCAATGATCATGTAGATGATTGAATTCCATGGAAATTATATTTGGGTAGTTTTATGAGGGTTCCTAAACATTTTTAAAGGTTCAGTAGTGTCGACATAAGATCCTTGACTCAAATTTATGTTCATTATTACTATAGTTTTATCATGATTACCTTGACACTAGGATCATTTCGATACTTTTATTGTATTATCATGGTATATATTTTACATCCACATTTTTTAATTTTATATTTTAGTACTTTTTTACGTGAAAATAAATTCTCCTTATTGTGGGAATTAATACAGTAGCAACTGATTGTGTTCTTTCATCCTAATTTTGTTTCATTACTATTCATATTTTTAAAGAATATTTTTATTTTAAAAAAAATAAAGGGATGATAATATGTCACGTTAAATTCTATTAGATGATATTTTAGTTATTCCTTTAGATGGGGTATTTTAAAAATATAAAAATAATATTATAAATTTAATTTTTTCGATGGAAAACTAGATTCAGATTGATTTTGGAAGACCTTGGGTGTATGATTTTTAAAAATTGAGGATTGGTCCTCCATGAATTTATTTATGAATTTTTTTTATTTCCAATATGTATTGGCCAACAATGTGAAGGATGTAATTTTATTTGACTTAGACTTTTCTTAGATAAAAATGCAGTGTTTTGGAGATTTTTTTAGTGCGTAACATTTAAACATGTTAATGATGCGAGCTATTGGTTTTTGTTTATGTCACACCTCAAAAATTTAGTTTATTGAATTGAAATTTTTTTAGCATTACTTTTATGCAACATTGTTATTTAAATGAATTGAGATATATTATATTAATGTTATTACGTGACTAGTATAACATATCCATTGAATTGTAAGGTATGAATATGAGTTCCCAGAATATGAATTTATTCTAAAATAGTCTTAATATGTTCACATTTATTAATAAATTATTATTAATCCGATAATAAATTATATTTTTGAGTTCATTTTAATCATTAAAAATGAATTGTCCTTCAAAACAATTTTATTTGATTTTTTTTGTGAAAATAAAAAATAAATTCAAAAAAATTAAAAAAATTATTTTCAAAAAAAAATCATGATATAAATAATTATTTCAATAATATTTTATATTTAACTAGTTATAATTTTATTTAAATAATTTATTTTAATGGAAGTGAAAAATCATGTTTTTAGTGAATATTGTCGTTTAATTTATGGTTTTTTAAAATTGCCATTTTTTTAATAAAAATGGTTTCAAAAGTAAAAATATTTCATTTAAATTATTAATAATCGAATTCTGTTCATAATAATTTAATTATTTTTTTTTGTAGTAATACATTTTTTAAAAACAAAATTATTTTATTTTGAAAAAAATCTATTTTTTAGAATTATAAATTTAAATTAAATTATTTCACGTCTATTAATTTATAAACAAAAAATTAAATAAATATTTATTATAACTAGGTAAAAATTTAATAAATATGTCTCTTTAATTTATTAAGATTATAGAAGTTATCATTGGATAATATTTGTCACCTCGGTATGGGTAAACTTGTCAAAATATGGTTATAACATGGATTAAGGCATTCAAATTTCAAAAAATAATCCCTTTACAATATTTTTTGGGTGATGTAAATAAATTTACTTCTAGATATATAATATATAGCCACACTATATCATTTTTCCTTCATTATTACCTTCACATTATTTTATGATAAGAAAAAATGCCAAATGACACTCTCTTGATATTGAAATTTATAAATATTTTAAATAATATATAATAGAGGATATGTTAGGTTATTTATTTTTATAAAAATAATTTAATTAATTTTTAAATATATTTAAAATATTTTATATTTATAGATATTTCATAATTACCACTAAAAAATAATACAACATAAACATAATATGTATTCAATTATATTAAATCTAAAATAAAAGTTCTTTAAAATTTTGAATGGAAGTTATTATTTTGAAATATACTGATTCATATATTATATAGATAAATATAACATATTAGAGATATATGATGTTTTTTATATTCATCTTTAATTATTGTCATGTATTTTTAAATGTCAGTTTTTTTCAATAGTTATTAAAATGAAATTAATATTAGTTTAGGATAGATATATATTATTAAATTATTTCAAAATAATGGAAAACATTAAAAGGTACATCTAGTATGAAACATGGTTTAAAATTTCATACCTTTTATATTTATAATGCATTTACTTGTTATAATTAAAATTATAATTCATTAATATTTAAAATTCATTAAAATAGTTATGATTAAATTTGTCCACCAAGTGGTAAATCCTAAATATAGGGATCATAAATATATATAACCATATAGAAATATTAGTGGGTGATTAAATTAAATATATTTCTTATTTATAGTCACTGAAAAGTAATTTTTGAAATATTTTATAGGATCTAGAATAATATTATATTTTTATATTTTTAAATGTCAATAAAAGAAATTAATAATATTTTATAATAAATATCATTTTATTAAAAGATTGAAAACAAATAAAAATACTATCATAGGAAAAGTGAATGGGTTATGGTTTAAAATTAGAACCATGATTCATTTAGCAGGTACATTACTTAGTTCTGTTCTTTCTTTATCCCTAATGAGTAGGGAATATTGATATCACAATAATTCTCAACAGTGAAAATATATGGATAAAACTAAGACATTGATAAAAACCCCAAACTTGTATAAATTTTAATATAACATAAGATTTAGATTTAAAAAACAATCACCTAAAATTATATCAATTAATATAAATTTTACATTAATATTAGTTTATATTAATTTAATACATTAAGTAACTATAGGACTACCAATCCCCCCCTTATAATAGGAAACCCCTACTTCCTTCACATTACACATCCCCGAGCCATCCAGTATAACCAAAACCCTCCCAATTATCATCTCAACTTTCAAATACCATAATTAGATGTTTTAGTCTTCTTAAAAAAATAATTGTTTCTTATTATGATATATAATGGAATCATACTCGAGAAGTTGTAATTTTTTTTATAACTATTTCAAGTATATATGTTATTATAAAACCATTAAATCCATAACACTCATCCTAAAAAAACATCTCTAATATTTTTAATATATTCAGATGTTATTATTACTTTTTTAAAACTAGTTTATATATCTATAACATCCCTTATGTTGTGAAAAAATTTCCAATGTGTAAGTATATCATATCATCTCCCAGTATCGGTGTAATTTGTTTCATAATCACTTTAATTTTATGGTTATAAATATGAAAATATTAATTATATATGATATTTTTGAGAATAAATAATTCTAGAATAATAATTTCATATGAACGTTATTACCTTTCAATCCTTTGGATAACGTTAATTTCACATTAATATACTTTTGGAACACCACATCTATAAGGGGATATATTGACTATATTGGATGGTTATAAAACAAGATTATTTGAATATATGTGTATGATTTGAAATTTATTTTTTAATGGTGACATATTATTTAAGTTTCTTTGGTTCCATCCAATGAAATGTTTTTGAAATGTTCATGCGTACGTGTGGCCTATAATCTCCATAAATAGTTTAATTCATTTCTCTAGAACTATATTTTATGAATGAAAATATAAATATCACTAATATATAAGATATTTTTGTGAATATAATTCTTGAAACTATGAAAAAAGAATCAATGTAAAAGGATTATAACTACAAACCAGAATACTCACTAAAAATTAAATTGTTAAAACTAAGCAAAAATTATTTTGATAATGAATTACTAATAAATAACTATTGCAATTTTTATAAAGAGATCATGTATTATATTATATTAAATTATATGGTCCCACAGTATAATTTTAGTAAATTTAGTTTTTTTATTGGAGACTAAAAGAACATACAATTCATGTTAGATCTGAGTTAAGGGTTTTTCGGTATCACTTTTGTTTCTATGACATATATTTCTTATTCCCAAGATAAATATTTGTTATGGGGTAAACATTGTAAATATAATATGAAATATTAGGATAAATTTTTTATTTTTTATTTAATTATAATTTTATGTTTTATCTTTAATGTGGGTTAACATTCAAAATATACAAATGAAATAAGAGATTTCATTTTCAATCTAATTTTATTTCATGTATGTTTTTTTCTAGAATATCCATTTATGAAATAATACGATTCATATCACAAAAAACATTTTTATTTTCATTACCTATGTTTATTCATGAATAATTCTTATTAATGTAAAATTTTCCTCTTACGGGTACTTATAATGACAAAAAACAATTTATGAAAAATAGACATTATTCCCTATTTTGTCAAGAATTATTTTCACTGATGTCCATGTTTTATAGATAAGTTATGAAAATGTTTTCTAAAATTACTATTTAATTAGATTAATTCATTTTTACCTATATTTAATATTTTTAAATAATATGTTAAATTTAATTTTCTTTTCATTTTTAATTAATCTACCATGGATGTATTACCAAAATTATAGTAGAAATTAATCTTTTAACATATTTTATATGAATAAAAGTTTCTTCTGTACTAACCACTCAATTATATAGACATTAAAATTTATGTTTCAAAATTTCATTTTCATGAAATTTTTCCCTTTTAAATTTTTTTATTTTTTTTTTTGATTTCAAAATGTGATTTCTATTTTCAAAGGGTATTTTATACTATATATTTATAGATGAACATTAAGAGGTATTTTCAATAATGAAAATACCCACTGATGTTACAAGGTATATGATACAATAATTCAATATTTATTCATTCTCAATATTTTTCAAAGATGAAGTGTTAATATGATAGATTTATGATTCACTGTGGATAATTTTTGACTAATATAATATTTTGTGAATAAATTTTATTAAAACATTTATATATTATAAATTCATTAAATTTTCAAATGAATATTTATAATAGGTTATTAATATCAATTAAATACATCAATAGGTCTTAGGATAAAAAATATGATACCATGATATATCAGATGAGAATAAAAATATCATGTAAAAATTGTTTTTTATTTGGGGTATTCCAGAACTGACAATGATAATTACATTGTTCAGTGTATGTAATGGAATGATAATTCATTGGTCGACAGGCCATGAAGGAATGATAATTAAATTGTTGATAGTCTTTTATGGAAAATATTTATGATTTATTTCGTGAGATTCCTCAAAATAGATATTGCAGATCTACTAATGTCTTTTTTTATGAATTCATTCCCCATTATCCATGTATTTTCGATGATGATATTTTCTGTAGATTCTCGTTAAATAAATTTTATTAATTTAATTTCATGTGTTTTGATTACCCATTATCCTATGTAAATTATTTATTATTTACTTATGCTAAAGTTTATAATATGTAGAAGTTACTAAGAATTTGAGATTTCACTTTATCTTTTCTAATTCCAAAATAAATGGGGAATGATTTTACAAATGATATCAAATACACAAGAATTTTTCATGTGGTATGTTTATAAATTTTCAATTTAATATGTTAATCATTTTTGTATCTATTATACCTCAAAAACGAGTCTACTAATAACATTAGGATACCACCACCTGCATATATTGCCACTGTAATATTATAATAACCAGCTGTAGAATAGAAAAATTGGGGCATTGATCATTGGAATCCATGTACATTTATAAAAAACATAAGAAAATACATTTAAAAAGAACATTATTAATATGATAATTATGAATTTCTCTTATAGTAGTTGAGAACATTTATAATAGAGGGTTTTTTACTTTATTCCTCAATATTCATCATGATAACGAATGAACTCCATATGTTTAATTGTTAAGTAATGTTTATTATTCCATGATTGGAATAAACATTCATAGTCATTAAGGGGTTGTACATTCTGAAAAATCAAATACAGATGGTGTCAGAACTGGGATGATAATGGTTATATTACTAGAGTTGGCTCAGGTTACGATGAAAAAATTTGTCTCTATGTACCAATTTTTTTCCCATAATGTGATTCACCTATATTGGAATAACTTTAGAAGATATATTCACCCACCTGGTTATAGAGCTAATAATCTATTGTTAGATAAACAATTTATTGAGTTTATAAAAAATATTAATATCATTGGGAAGTAATGAATGTAAAAGGGTTATTCTAGTATTTTATTATTCGAATGATTATGTTGATCAATGTTTTTTATTAATCTAAAAAACAATAAAAATAGGATTAAATAAAAATAATCACTTGTATTATTTTAATAATGATGTTTTATGATAAATACATTCCTTATGAGTAATGAGCTGATATGGAAAGAAAAATCCTTAATATAAGAAATGAGGAAGAGGAATTTTTATTTGAGTATAAGAAAATTATTATAATATTAAAAAGAATTATATATACTATTTATATAATACAACATTTAGGATGGACTATTTTGTTGATGTGGTTATGCCGAAACTCTGATGTGGACTATTCTCTCAAAGGTTTTCGATATATGATGATTTAGTATCATGTACCACAAAAATGGGGAAAGAATTCTCATAATACTATTTTTCAATATAAATCAAGAATAATGGAGGATGAGTTTGTTCCATGAAAAATAAATTAGTAGAAGGAATAAAAATGAAGGATGGTACACCCCCATGTGATAATTGTAATATTAAGGATTATTATATCATGATTTATATTATTGGATATATATCAAAACTTTTCTTGAATATAAAAAAATCCTTTAGATCATTTAGGAACAAGTTATCAATCAATATTCTTAGATGGGATCTAGTTTTCATGTTTTTCGGTTATAGAGGATATCATTTCACTAGTTTCAAACATGGTAATTATAATTTTATTGGGATTTGAAATAATCATATTTTTCGAAATTATTTGGTTTTTTATGATTAAGAAATATTTTGATTAAGAATGAAATAATATATGAAACTGATATGGAATTAAATAGTTTATCCTATTATCTTCATATCTGATGAATTTATGGTATTTTAAACTGCTCACTAATTTTGGGTTTGATGGTTATTACATTTTTCATGACCATGATGTGTGTCACCATATATTATTAGTTAATGTTTCCCTTCTCCATTATATGTATATTATAACTTTACACCATCGTTTCCCTTATCTAGGACCCTTAATATTCAATATTTCTAGTACTATTTATGGTTCCAAATTTTCCCTTTTGAAATGATGTTTTATTTCCCCTACTTGTGGTGTGGGGTTTAAAAATTTTGATCTACTAATGACTATGGTAAAATTTTATCATAACAATATATCTGAAGGGGTAGAATGTTACACACTAAAAATTAAGTTCTAAATAATTGTAATCTAAATGCATATCATAACAAGTATCATTAACCAAAAAGATATTTGATATATATATATATATATAAATATAAATTTGAGACCATTATAACATTTTCATTAATTGGGAGGGTATATATATGAGTAAAAAAATTAGGAAATATATATACATATACAATTTTCCATGTCAAGAATCATTTATTGAATAATTCATACGAAATATGTACACAATTTGGTGTAATGTAATTTTATATTAAAAAAATAAATTTATATAAAAATGTATTTTGTGTTTTTTGGTCCATGTTATAATTAATTTCGAACAATTTTAGGAAATTATAATGTAAATTTTATCTTATAGGTATTTTTTGTTAATATTTGGAAAAAGGTTGATTTTTCACTGAATTGTGAAAATGTATATTTTTTATTAAAAATATTCCATTATATTAATTAAATTTAAATGTTTTATAATACAATAAAACTATTTAAAATGTAAAATTAGGTCATTTATGTTATTAATAATTTTGTTCCATTTATTAAAATTAAATTGATGTTACATTTTGAAATATAATTTTTTTTAATTTATAAAATACTTTTTCTGGAAAGCTACTTTTCATCACATTTTACTAGATTAATATTAAATAATTATTATCTACGTCTATGAATTTTATCATTAAAAATTTATTTCATGTTTCAAATCATGTGGTCATATTATAAAAAATAGATCTCTTTTATTTTTTTCATTTTTAATGGAATCCTTCGTGTATATTTGTCACCATGGAAAGTGTAAACCAATTAAATTAGTGTTAAAACATTGCGATAAGAAATTTAAATTTCCTTAAAAAATATCATGGTCCAATTCAAGGGGTTTTGTTTTTTAATTTATATACCTTTCAAAAATAAATGGCCACTTGGTGCCATTTTTCAGTCATTATGATATTTATATTATTTTAAAAAAATATTATAAAAATTTATCACTCTCTTGATTTTTATATCTCTAAAACATTTACATAAGTATAAAAATAATATAACTTTGGTTACTATTATTTATTCTAATGTTTACTTAATATTTTTTATTATAATTTAATATTATTTTTTTGGTGTAGTATAACAACATAAAAATGTTACACAACATCGACACAGTATTAAATTATTTAATAGAAAAAATAAATTTGATGTTATAAAAATTAAACATAATCCAATTTGAGAGAATTATAATATTCCATGAAGTTTATAAATAAAAATACAATATTGGAGATTTTTTAAAAGAGTTTATTCAAAAAAACAATTTAGTAGTTTCAGATAGTCAAATGATGTGAACGACTCTTAAAATGAAATTAATAGTATTTATGATAAATATATATTATTTTCATATTTTAATATCCTAAAAATATTTATAATTATCATTTACGGAGATAAATGGTCTAAATTTCCATGAATTTTTAATTTATAATCCAATTTTCATCTTATAAGTAAATTTACAACACTTTGAAATAAAAAATTCCTTACAAACGATATGATTAAATTCAGTTATTCAAGGGGTTAAACCCAAATAAAATCATTAAAATGACATTTAAAACATTAAAAAATTCATTGGGTGATTAAAATAAGACCATGTATTTCTTTATATTTTAATAATGATAATTTATAATTGATTTTATATGAGTTTTGTACATATTAAATGATAATATTTTGGGTGATACAAAAAATTACAATATTTTTTTTTTAAAACTGGTTAATGGATTAAAATTTGATAAAAATATAATATTTAGCCGTTAGAATGGAGAATATATGAAAATATATCCCATGATCTATTTATTATTCAATTTTATTTGTATGATTTCTGTCATTACACCAGATAAATAAAAAAAATTGATATCACGGTATTTGTCAACATGGTTAATGGAGGTGTATAACTAAGTGATAAGGGTGAAAAAACAAAACATGTTTATATTTTATTTTATGATAGAATTAATTATCTTAAAAATCAGATATTTTATTTATATAAATTTTAAACAATTTTTACATGAATATAAATTGATATTTACAGAATTAATTATTTTAATACAATAATGGATCACCCCTCACTTTTAAAATGACACACCTTGTTTATTTTTTTTATTAAAACTCTATTATCCGTATATCGAAACTACACCATTACCATTAATCTAAAAAATTTCCCTAGATATTATTTTTTGGTGGAATTATTTTTAAATTTCTATTACAAGTGTTCATAAATACATATATAAATGAAGTCCATCAATGTATAAGTAGCGATTTATATAGACTCCTTCATGATTATTTATTTTTATACTTCTAATAAATGTATTCTACTACTACTAAAATAATTAATAAGTGAAAATAAATATAAATATTTCTTTTCTATTTTGGGACCATTATTTTCCATATCATTTCTATCATATATAAAGAGAATACATCACTCATGCGTACATAGAACTAACAATCTACACATAGTGATTTAATTCATTTTTTCATCACCTATTTACATTAATGTATATAATGAATGAATTCAAAATATATGTTATATTTATGAAATAATTATGTCTTTGAAATTATAATATCATATCAACCATCCTACCCTCCCATCTATTGAAAAATTGTAATGTCGTGTGTGCATACTTATGGACGCACACATACCAAAATAAATGTGGTAATTTTTTATGTCTATATTGCATGAATTTTTATAATAATTTCATAATTGAATAAATATAATATATATCATATAATAATTATTATTGAAATTTTATTTATTATATAACATTCTATTATTTTATCAATTAAAAAGTATAGAATTTTTTTTCATATGTATGACCAACCGTCTCCATAAACTCTGAAATTCATTTTTATATGTCTTCCATTTATAGATTAATAAATATATATAATGATTGTAAATTATATACATTTTGATAAAATTATTGATATTATGTAAACATTATAAAAATATCGTGATCGAAACTATCGAACAAAATTTATAATATTAGAGAAACAATTAACACTAAAAAAGTATATATTAATAATTAATTATTAAAAAATTAGTATTTAAATTTTATAAGTGGAATATATATAATATTATATATATATATATTGTAATTTTATATAATTATATAAAAATTAAATTTATATTATTGTTTTTAAAAATAACTTACAAATAAAATTGCATCTTGGTTATGGGATTTCACATTACAATTTTGTTTATGTGAATCATATTCCATATTCACCAAAATTATATATGTTATAGTGTATATAATATACCAATTATATGATATAATATGAATCAATTTATATTAGTTATATTTAATTTATCATTTGATGTTATTTCATTAACAATGTTTATGATTCAAAATATATCAATATTTTACGGAATTTCTATTAAAGTATTATTATATTTCTAGGATAAATATTATTAAATATCCATTAAGGGAAATCATATTATTGATATATGATAAAAAAACATTCATATTATTATTATATATTTCATCATGATATTTTCTTGTAAGAGTACCGTTTTACTCTCCTGTTTATTTAAAAATATCAATAATTTTGTAAGAACCATATACATTATTTCATATTTAGTTGGGAATAATTTTCATCCATATATATGTTTTTTAAATGTTTCTATGAATTATTTTTAAAATTACACTATGATTATTTAAATTTATTTTCCACCATTATTTAATTTTAACAATATTTTTGAAAGAAAATAATTATTTAATTTTTCGATTAAGGTACATTGGAATTTTTTTCTATAAATATAACACCAATAAATTTTTAACATAAATATAATTAATGGAATTTCCCACCATCCTGAAATATTAATTAATCAAAAAATTTTCTACATTTATCTAAATATTTTATCCAGAAATACTATTACATTAATATTTTTGTAAAATCATATATTTTAATAAGTGATTACAAAATGAAAATTATATTTGTACTCGGAAAACAAACAAGTGATATTTCAGATGTATTTTAAACTATGAAAACATTCATTTTTCTTTCTAGGAATATATTACAATGATACAAAAATTATTCATTCTTTATATGGTATGTAATGAGGATATATTGATATTTCACGTTCATTGTTCATGATGAATTGTTGTTGAAATATAAGTAATTTTAATATTCAATGGTATTGATCATCATATATATAATTAATGAATTAAATATGTATGTGATGGTGGAGACGTGGATATAGATAGCCTTTAAATTCATCAATAGGCATCATGAAAAAAATACATTAATATAATGTATAATAAGAGGCCGTAAGACTATGTAATAATTGGTGTGTATTTTGTGTATTCTATCCCATACAAAGATAATACCCTGGTAGACAGGCCTTAATCTAATGATAATGTCAGGGTCGAGTGGTATCAATGGATTGCTAATGTCTTTCTTGAGTGTCCATGATTATAAGACTCATGGTTTCTTTTTTCAGAGGAATTAATCATGCTTTTCAAATATTATCTATTTCCTTTGATAAGAATTATGTATTCATTATTTTTGTACCATTTTTAATTTAACAGGATTCCAATTATAAACAAGTAATCAGTTTAATGGAATGTTTTCTTTATTATCTACACTGAAGTGATTATTAGATCTTATTTAGTCATGAAAATGTCAATTATACATAGCTCTTACTAATCATCTTGGATCACTATTTATTTTTTTCCATTCCCCATAATATAAAAAATTATTTTATCAATAATATCATAGATTAAATAATTTTTCTCTCTCTATATCATATTATTTTCACTTTGATTTGGGAATCATGTATGTATCTAGTTTTCCAAAAATGCAAAACAAATCATTCTTTAAGTATTCAACCTATTGTATCTATTCAAAATATAACATTTTATCCAGATGCATATGACTAATATGATTTTATTTATTATAGTTTAAATAATTTTTCTAATAGAATCATTTTATTTAAAGAAAATATAAGAAAATTTTTTCAAAAAAACATTTACTAATATGATGTTTCTTTTGTAAACATTCTGAAAAATGGTTTTTTATATTTTATATCAAACTATCATTTTTAGGATGTATATGAAGGAAAAGTCATGGATTTAGATTACTATTTTGACTTACTAGTATTTTTCTCTTATATTTATATTAATAGTCATGTTTTTTCTAGTTTTATTATCTATTTTTGATCTTCAGGGAAAGATGCATGATTTTATGTTGAATGATTGTCACATGGTGGCTCATGGGTGGTGGTCTAGTGATTTCCATTTTGTTGATTTTTATGATAATTATTATGTTATATATATGGATTGGAATGTGTGTATATATTCCCTCAATTTATTGATAATTATGTATCATTTATATCATATTTTTATATTGAGTTGTGGTTATCTCATGATTTTCACTTATTAAATTTTTTATATTTCTTATTTATTTTATGATATCACTGAGAATTAATCACCAAGGTGCTTCTTGTAATTCCCAATATCTAGTTTCCCTCCCATCGAGATCAGTAACAACTATCGAGCTACAGGGATCATCACATTAGGAGATGAGTTAGATAGTACCATATATTTTTTCTTCAACACTAGAAAATATTTACATATGTGTAATAACCCTATGAAAGGTGTGTGGGAGTATTTACTAAATTTTTCACTAGATTCATGAAAAAGATGCTAAAATTCACACTTATTTTTACACTCTTGGGGGATATTCTTTACTAAATTAACGTTCTTCTCAAGAACAATTATAAATTATTTATTCCTGAAATACATTTGAAAAGCACCATCAAAATTATGATCAAAATTAACATATAGAAATGTAGACTCAACTACTTGTGATATGTGTTTATCTAAAATAATTATATGATAAATAAATTTTCTCATAAAATGAGACACATATATATATAATTTTTATGATAAAAATTTTCATAACTCTATTGTGATGTAATTATATATCATTCCTGGTTAACTATTTTGGTCTTAAAAGTGAATGGAGAATGATGAAACAAAGGAAAAAATGGATATGATGAAAAATATATTAATTATTATAATGAGTATAAAAATGGATAATGGTTGTTTTAGAAATAATGAGGTTTTTCACACCTAACAACAAAGAGTTATGATTAATAACATGAGTTTTCCAAAAAAATAAACAAAAAAAATAGAATAATCATGTCTTATAAAATAACAAGAGATGAGTATGATAATGAAATGAACATTAAACATAATATGGCTCAAAAAATATAGTACAAGAACCTAATGGAATTTATCAATTGAACAATGATGCATTTTATATGTGGATGGATTTTAAATTGATGTCATCATTTTAAATGAGATATGACGATGTCTACCAGTACAATGGAGGGTATTGGATTTCCAAATAATACAACACCCATACATCAGTGCATTAAATTTACAACACATAGTTTTATCAAAAGAATATCCATTCTTGTAATTATTCAATGTAGAATATGTCACATAAAATCACATTCAGGACACAATACGAACATTACAAATGAAAATGGCTCTAATAAGAGGTATTTCCAGATGTTAAGGATCCTATTCCGATGGAATAATATCCAAAACTTCAGAATAGTATTGTGACCATTATGAATATTAACACATCTAATATAATATTAAATTATGTTGTGAAAGTATAAAAAATTTCCATCTTACAAATGATAATATTATATAATTATATCATAGAAAAATATATAAATGTTTTAAATATTAATAATTATGTGTGGGTCCTTTTTATAAAAAATATCTGATTATTTACATTTTAATCATTAAAATAATGATTTTAAAGAATTTTTTTTTCATAAAATATATTCATTAATTAATAGTTTGTTTTCTTATAATAACAATATAATTTTATGATACTTTAATTTATTTTTCAATTTGCATTAAAATAAGTTATAATTTAAAAATCGGTATTTACCATGTAAAGGATAATTTCAATTAATAATTAAATTTCTCATAATTATATAATTATTTTCATAAAAAGTATTTCATTTTTAAAAATTAAATTATTAATAATGGTTAGGGTTTATTTTTTGTAATTTTTTAAAATTGTTGATTTTTTTTTGAATAATGAATTACGGTAATATGCAGAATTTAAAAAAACATGAATTATAGAGTAGTAAATGATTTATGGATGATATAATCCTATAATATCAAAATATCTTAAAATATTTTAATATACTTACTAATAAGGTTTAAAATATTTTAGGTCTGGATCCATAACAATTACTTATTTAATAATGTAATAGAAAAATACCCCAATATTACACTATAAATACCATACCTCAAAAACTTCTCTCCTCATATTTCCAAAGCATTGATCCTTGTCCAATTTGTTCATAATCCACCTCATACACCCATTCCCCATGTCCAAGAACCTTTCTTCTCAAAAAATTACCTAGTCCAATCTCCCTATGGACATTCTAAATGGGAATAATTCCAAAGGATATTTAAGTGAATAAAGTAATCACACAAAAGTTTTGTGGATTCTAAAACCCAATTACCTTTACTTGGGTTATTCCTCCATCATTATAAATTTATTTATGTGTTTTCTTTTAATATTCATCAAATATAATTTTATGGTCCTTCCATTTACATTTCTAGGATATAAATGCTTCTAGGATTATTTTGAGATAAATGCAATTATTTTTACAAAACTACTCTTATTTATAAAAACACATGTTTTATTTCTCATTATATTATCTCTTTTTCCCTAAAAATATATAATTTTTATACCATGAATGTCATTCCATTATTCCTTCATAAACCACAAATTTTATTCATGTTGGTATTCTATATTAATTTATCATTTAACATCTTTCATTTCCATGAGTTATTTTATCTCTAAGATTGATTTATGTTATATTTACAATGGATGATTATGTAATTTATATGATGGGACATGTGATCTTGGTATTATATAAAACTCCAATTCACTATGTAATGTGATTTATCTCATGAGATAATATGCAATATATATGAAAATAATACTAGATTTGTTAAAAATTATGGTGTTATGATTATACACATATTTTATGTGTGAACATGGTGTTATATATTTTTTTAAATGTGGTATTTTACCATTAAGACATGATATATCATTTTTATGAATTTACACATTCCCCGACTTTATCAAATACTTTTTATCATTATCATGATGATGATCCTAGGTTTATATTTTGATGATATTGATTTTTTTCACAAATATTATTTTTATTAATGTTCTTTTCTGCCCTTATATTAGGATTTTAGATCACCCATTTACATTACAAGTATACATAGGTGACTATATAAACTATGGAGTACAAAAGAGACACAATAAATCATGAGAATAAGATATTAAATAATTGGTACATTATTTTATGTAAAAATTAATTTTTTCCTTCATTTTTCCATGAAACTAAATTAATGGATTATGGTTTTGTAACACCGTTATATTGTTTATCATTAAAATATTGTAATTGAAATGTATGAAAAATTAGGCTCCCTATAGCTGTTATTAGATCATGATTTAATTAATCTTGTAATTATGGTTGGATAACATTAGTGAATACCCTTAGTATAAGACATAGAATGTGAAATCACCCAAATCGGATTTATTTAATAAAAATTCTAAACATAGGGATCGCACAAGATAAGCCATACATTTTAATTTCAAAATGTAATTATTTACTTATTCATTAAAATTTGTGTTAGCTTTTATTAAAATCATTTCTATTGTAGATATTTTTTGTAATTCGGAGAAACTAAAAATATAATCTTTGTGAGGGACAATGCATTGATTACTCGAATGAGATCCCCAATACCATGGGAGGTGGAGTACAAAAAATAATGGTGATTATTACCTAGATATATAACGAAATAGAAAATAACAAGAATGATGTCGAAATTTTACCTTACAATTTGAATAATAAATTGGATATTGAGTCTTTTATGTGGAAAATAACACCTATTTTTAGTGGATCTTCTAATCTACAGGTAGAAAAATAGTAGGCCAAATCAATATATACTATCTTTTCAGTGATTCATTTATCTAAGATTGTGAAGGTCACTCTGGCCATTAATCAATTAGATAGAGAGGATGGCCAAAGGTTTGTGTTGATTAAGAATAAAAAGTTGAAGGATGAAATTTTAGATATGGAATAGGATGACTTTACGAAAATATTTCTATATATATATTTCCCATTTAATCTTTTCAAAAATATGATGAGAGAATTTATAGAGATGATGAAAAATAAAGGTTAATATTTCACATCAAAATTAGAAATTTTACAATGATTTTAAGGTACCCCTTAGGTATTTATCAAAAATGATACTAAAAATAGTTATATTCTTTAGTGGATTAAACCCACACATTTTAAAATATCTAATAAGTTTATACATTGTGAGTTATAAAGAATTTTTTTGATGAGCTCTGAAAATGAGGATGTAGATTGGAGAATGGTCCCCTCACTCTGGAGATAAGAAACAAAATATAGTGTTTTATAATGGATGATAATACGGTTACCATTTGGATCCAGGTAATTCCTTGGTTCCAATTTGGGTTACATTGTGTCATTGTAACGGGTTTATCCTTTTCCCCATCATCAAAAGGAGATCTTCATTTCTTCAATAAAAAGTGTTTATCCCATCAATTTTTCAACAAAAATAAACCACTCACATGTCAATAATTCTTGAAGTATCATCATGTGAATTACCTCAATGGGTTGGTGAAATGCATCAAGTGTGGGAGAGAAGGAAACAAGGATCCTGAATGTCGAAGAGACATAATGATTATGGGAAATATGGTTGAGGAAAATAGAGAACAACCCACGGTCTAATTCTTAAATTGTAGGGTGAATGGGAAATATGAATGCTAGTGCATTAAACCATGTGTTCTCGAGGGTAATGAGAACCACCATACACAAAATCCAAATGATTAAGTGAAATATTATTCTCTCACTACAACTGAGGTGGATCCTGATAATAATGTTTTGAGATGTTTCTTGGTTATTCATTCTAGAATAGAAAACCTACTATTTTATTCTGGTTCAATTTATTCATTCATATCTAGTAAGTTTAGTAGAACTATACAAACACCACATAAAAAAATGAATATTGAGTTATATGTGATAATAGAAAATGTGGTAATTATTTCATCAAATTTATATAATTCTTACGTAGTTAATTTTTATTGGGTGAACCTCTCAAAAAATAAGTTATTACCTAATTTGGTGGAGTTTGATTCTATTTCGGGCGTGGAATGTATATCTGTATACAAAGACAACATTAATTTTTTGTAAAGGGATATCACCCTTCACATAATAATGAATCATAAAAAATCTTTAATTTTTATGAAAAAGTATGAATATATTTTATAATAATCATATCATGTGGATGTTATTTCATTATGAGAATGTATATTTTCATAAAATGAAAGTGATAGGTAGAATCATGATCGAAGTCATATCCATTGTAAGGGACTACACTTATGTGTTCCATGAAGAATTTCCTATTCTTCCCCCTCACTACGATGTGGAACTATCAATTTTACATATTCAAATATATCAACCGATATCAAAGGCACCATATAGAATGGGTATTATTTTTTTGGAAGTACTGAAAAAGTAGATAGAATAGAATCTAGAAAAGTGGGTTTTATATTTCTAGGTTCTTCAACATGGGATACACTAGTCTACTTTAACATAATGAAAATGGATCAAGACTCCATTCCATTTATTATCATTATGTGAACATAATAATGACAACGAAAATTTTTCCACTATGATAGATAGATGATTGGTTTAATAAAAATTATGGGGATAATTATTTCACTATGTTGGATCATCACCTGTGATATCAGCAATTAAAGGTGTGGAAGGAAGATAGTCATATATCGTCCTTCTAAATTTGGTAAAAAAACTATGTGTTCATAGTGATTCCCTTTAGAATCACTAATGATCCATCAATATTCGTGGGCGTAAGGAATAGATTCATTAAATATTACCTTCACAAATTTTTGGTAGTCCTTAATGATGATATTATGATATAATCCAAAAGAATATCTGATCATGATGAGCATTTGAATATTTTACAGTCGAATTTTAAAGGGAGAAACCTTATACAATTTAAAATAAATTTTTGTTATGGATGGATAAATTATCATTCTTGGTACATGTCATCACCAGTAGAGGAATATCTATAGACCCTTCATTACAAAGGGAACCAAATAATGTCATTGGACAATTTATGTAACGAAGATCCATAGTTTACTTGGTCAAGATAGTTATCAATGTATATTTCTGAAGAACATATCCTGATATTAATAATGAGAACCAACATAACTTGGAAGGGTGAAAATCTTTTCTAGACAAATAAATATAAATACCATTTAAAATTGATAAAAAGGAACTTATCATTACAACAATACTCGCACTTCTGAAAATTATTGAAGTGTTTGTGGAATACATAGATGCCTGAAATAAAGGTTTTTGTTGTATACTAATAAAACATGATAAATTGATATCATATTCCTCAAAGGTAGTTTAAAATTCATGACCATCTCTATCACAAATATTATCGAGAGTTGGATGTTTTAATCTTTTCATTGAAAATAGAGAGGCATTATCACTAGCATTGAAGTGTGAAATGTATAAAATTCATAAGAGACACAAATAAACATTCCAACAGAAAGAGATTAATATATTATAGAAAAAAAATTTAGGCCTCATTAAGGATTATTACTTCTCAATCGACTACCATCCTAGAACTGTAGATAATGTGGTAAATTTTCTATGTAGATAAGTCCCCATAACATTACCAACGATGATAATTGAGATGGATCCAACCATGTAATTTTTTAGATGAATGTAAATTGGAATCATGATGGAAGGAAAATAATCAATCATTTCTTAAATAATTTTGGAACCATCTTGCATATAGAAAATTAATAATGGTCAAATAAATGTTGTGGAAATTCAGATGTAGGGAGGATCTATGAGAATGAAAAAATCTGAAAATATAAAAATTAATAAAGAAGGAGTTTTAATAATTGTTTAATTGTCATTTCTTCCATATAATCGCTAGATAAATAAAGATCATTTATGTGATGAACATATCTAAACCTTCCTTATTCCCATGGGGAGTATAAACATATATAAAGATCTTTGAGAGAACCATTTTTTTTAAAACAAGAAGAAGGAGATCACAAAATATACATCGAAGTTCCTAGTATGACAATAAGTGAATGATGAAATTAAAAAGTATATGGGTATGATTATACCATTAGACCTATGAAAAAAGAAATGGGATGAAATGATTGTCGATATTTCCATAGAACATGGAAAGAAATCAATAGGAAACAATGCTATATGGGTTTTGGTGTATCATATTATAATTTTATCTCGATTTATCACAATTTGAGATGACATATCACTCGATATACATGCACTGATATATATCATATAGGTATTCAGGACGTATCAAGTTGCACTATTTACTCAATATAAATGATACCCAAGATTCACCTCAATGCTTTGGAAAAGACTTCAATATTCTCTAAACACTGATCTGAATATCTTTTTATCTTATCATCCTAAAAATGAAGTATAATACGAGACGAATATTTAAATATTGGAATAAATAATGAGAGTATGTTATAAATACATCAAAATAGGATATGACCAACATGTTCATATGTCTGAATTCTCTTATAAAAAAAATTTCTACATGACCATCCAAATGGCTCTATATGAATCTCTTTACTGTAGAAGATATATAACACATGCACGCTAGGATTATGTCAGTGAACGTACAATAATAGAAAATGAAATGGTGGAAAAGGTAAAATCCATTTAGCATCACATAATGGTATCCCAACATGAAAAAAATTGATATGCAGATAATTGTATATGTAACCTTGAGATTATGTTTGGAGACATGGTATTTTTCAACATGTCACTAGGGAATAGGACAATGAGATTTGGGAATAAAGTAATGTCGAGTTCCAGGTACATCATTCCCTTCGAGATTCATGATCATGTCAGAGCTGTGTTCTATAGACTAGCATATTAATATACCATGTATCAGATATATGATGTATCCCATGTATCATTCTTGATAAAGTACATACAAGATCTCATACATGTTCTGAATCAATTTTTGGTAGAGTTGGAAAATGATCTCTCTTACGAGAATAAGATGGTTATGATCTTGGATTATATGTATGAATTTCTATAAAATATAACTACTCAACTAGTCAAATTACTATTGTAGAACCATAATTATGATGAGTCAACAAGAGGATTGAAGCAAGTGATGGAGGATAAGTACCATCACCATTTTCACAATAGTATGTATAATGGAATTTTGAGGCAGAAATTTCATAATGGGGGAAAAATGTAACAAACATGATTTTTATCAATGAAAGTGATCTCTTATAATTAATCCATATATTTTAAATTATATAATGTAACATAGAGAACCCAAAAAATTCATTTTAAACGAATAATTTATTGAATAAAATGTTTTTAGAACTTAAGAAACCATTACCTATTGAATAGTATCATGACATTTGCAATAGTTATGTAACCATTAGGAATAGTAATCAGGTGAATAGAAAATAAATCTTCTTTGGTAATGTATAATTAAAATTTATTATTCTTAGAAATTCTAATATGATATATTTATATCATTGCATAAGTATATAATTGTTTTTAAAATTATATATTATGTGTGATTATTTTCTATAAAACCTAAACGCTTATTTAAAATATTATAATTAATATAATGATTTAAAATAAATATATTTTAATAAAATATATTTATAAATAAATATTTTAGGTTATTATTATTATAATATAACTTTATTTGACTTTAATTAATTTTCCAATTTTCTATAAAATAAGCTATAATTTTAAAATCATCATTTTCCTAGTAAATGATGATTTCAAATAAAAAAATATCTCATATTCTCAAATTCATTCATAAAATGGAATGAAATTTTTAATTTCCAATGTCATAAAATGGATAGGGTGATTGATTGTGATTATTCTAAAATAGTTGTTGTTCTGTTAAATAGTGAAATACATTAATTTACTAAATTCAATATATACATGAATTATTGATATACAGATGATGTTTAACTAAAATAACCCAATAATATTGAACTATACATAATTATTTTAATATATTTGTTGATAAGTTTCAAAATATTCATATTATTGAGACAAACAAATATTTTAATTAATAAAATAATAAAAAATCTCTCTCTCGTCCAAAATAATTACCACAACTACCCACCTCATCTCCTCATAACTCTAAATATTTAAAGCTTGCCAGATTTATACCCAATCATCTTCCCCAGAAACATCCCCATGTCGAAGATTAATTGGACTCAAAAAATACCCAAACCAATCCACATAAGTAGGTTCTTAGTGGGAATAATTATATATGATATTATATGGAGGAATGAATTCATACTTTAGGTGAGGGTATAGTCAAACAATATTTTCTTTCCCATGGATATTCCACATTCATTCAAAATGTCAGTATGTATGTTCATATAATATTGAAAAAATATAATTCAATATCTCTACTCATTTAGATTATGTTATATATGTTCTTGAAATATGATTTTATGATAAAAACTATTTTCATTAAAGAACTTTTCTTTCTAAAAAATATCTATAGATTCTTTTGATATTGTATCATTTTCAATAAATATATTTTATTTTTTACCATATTTGTTATTCACTTACTCTTTTTGGAAACAAATTGTTTATTCATGATGGAAAGTTTTATGAAATACTGATGAATCCCATTTATATTCCATGTTTATTTTTTTTCTATGATTGATATATGTTTAGTGTGGCATGGATGATTATGTAAATGTTATGAAGTGATTACTGAACAATTAATTATATAACACTCCAATACATTGGGTAATGTTTTTTTTCATGGTATTATTGGAAATATGAATGAGAATGATGTTATATTTTTTCAAAATGATGATTTTAGGATTATAGACATAAGTTATTCTTGAACGTGAAGCTACATTTGCTCACATCTATGTGTGGTATTGTAAAACTGTGGCAAGATGTTAACGTTTTTTGCATAAAAAATTCCTTTCTATAATACCCCACCCCTACCTCATTGTCTTTAGGAGGTGATTAGTGCTACTTTTCCATATGTGATGTTCCCAAGATGCCAAAGGATGGTAATAAATGCCGAGGGCATCAAGATCAAAATGGAGAACGATTTTCCCTTACAATAAAAACATAATAAACCATCCATTAACCATCACTGTATGATTCATTCCCATAAAAAATTACTATATAAATTCCCAATGTACAACCAAGTTGTTTCAACATACATCCCAAGACCAAAACAACAACACAATATCAGAGTACTTTGTGGAAGACCAAACTACAAAGCACCATATTCCATGATACCACCACAACTTTACACCAAGATCCATGCTCCAAGATCCACCAAGGCATCATAATACACCAGTAGAGGATGATTCCCTACCTTTTCCCACATCATGGTACACAACATCTGCAACGACACCAAAGTTCCAAAGCATGGGGTGAGTATAACTACATTATAGGACTTCCCCAATGACATCCATGCACATGACACTAGGATAAAACCGTTAGCATATTTATATAAATAGTTTATATAAAATAATCACAAGTAAAAACATTACCACAAGCCAAACACACCCTTACCAAGCCATCTCACCCAAACCAAGCAACCAAGGGAAAGCCAAACACAAATGAAATAATCCATACATTCCACACAAGGAAACCAAATCAACCATTCCACAAGCCGATTTCCTTTTTCATATTTCACTCACAAGCCACATCTATATTTATCACCAACCAAGAACTCAACATATCATGGTGGCACTTCCCGTCCAACCCATTCCATACCATTCTACTCAAGTAGTACTTCCCGCCCACTTGCTATTGATGGTGTCCATTCTATCAACTTTCCATCACCTTTTTATAGTGGTACTTCCCGCCCACTTTCGCAACATTAGAAAAACTCAAAATAATTGATCATATAACCCATCAAGGCCACAACAACATGAAATCAAGAATTTCCATTACATGCTAATCCACTTCAATAAATGAAACATTTATCGAAAACACCCTTTAACCATTTTTCTGAAATTACACATGTCAATAAAAAACATATTTTTTGAAAACCATTTTCATCAAACATTTTCACAAATCATTAAAACAATATCATTTTAAAATCTCCATTTTAAAATCCACAACAATAGCATTTCACCATAAAACCCCATTTTCACCGAAAATCATCCAAAACATCACCCAAGGGATATCCAATCAATTTATCACATCAAATCACAATTAATAAAAATCACAACAAATTAATTGTAACCAAAACCATTATCTCTAACCAAGTAGAGTCGAGAGAAAATCCAACTACCTTTAGGGATCTCGAGAAATCAACCCACAAGCAACCGCACCTCAAATCTGATCAACACACCACTAAAACCATTCAAGATACATTTCCCTAGAATTCACATTCCTTAAAATAAACATCCAAGGCAACCACAACCGTTGATCTACACACAACGGGTTGAGATCTAAAATACCGAGTGATATGGAGATGTAGATGTAGAGGAAAATACAAAGAAACCTTGAAGAGATACATACCTGGGAGAAACCACCATCAAACCACCATGAGAACCCTTATATTTGCTCCAAAATCAGTAGGAGATCACCTTCATCCACTGAAAACCCAAAATTATAAGTGATTCATGAGAGGGAGAGGATTTGGAGAGGAAGAGGCAAGCTCCATTGAGCCCGGGTATTAAAACCATATTTTTTAGTGGCTACACAGTTAGTCTGAACAGTTTGGAAAACCATGCGCTAAACATGCGCATGATACTCCCTCAAGAGCAAGGGTATGAATAGTATCCTTCCATGGTTTGGATATCCATCTGCAGGCCATGGAAATCCCACTATCTCCCCCGGCATGGTTTCTTGGAGAACCCACATGGTTTCCCCTAGTCGGTCTCAAACCACGATCGCTACGAAAAGCGTCCAAACTCATTCAAAACCATTCCTAACTCTCCCAACCTCTTATCAACTCTTCCAATGCACTTTAAAAACATAAAAATGATTAATTAAATGACACATACCTCAAGCCAAGGGTACTACATGAGTTTGGGCCACAGCTCGACCATCTCTTTCTCCTGGTCCCATGTCTCCTATTGGATTTGTCCATGTTGCCACAAAAGCCAAACTAGAACGATGCTTTTACCCTGCATGACTTTCTCTGGCCTATCCACAACCTGAACTGGAACTTGAAAAAATGACGAATCTAGCTCTAGCTCAACATGATCCCATCAAATAACATGGCCAGGATCCGAAAGATACTTTTTCAACTGTGACACATGAATCACATTGTTCACCGCAATGAACCTAGGTGGAAAATCCAAATGATATTCCACCTTAACAACCCTCTAATGAATCTCAAATGGTCCAATATACCTCTGAGATAACATTACCTACATCTGAAACAAATGATTTCCAAACATAGGATAGATCATATATAATATATGATCACTCACCTTGAACGACAACAGCCATCGATGATGATTCACATATGATTTCTGACAACTCTGAGCTGTCTCCATTCTCTTCTTGATCAACTTTATCTTCTCTGTAGTCTCCTGGACAAGGTTTGGTCCAACATTGAGGACTCACCCATTTCCACCCAACATTTTGGAGAACGACAAGGCCGCCTATAAAATGCTTCAAACAAAGTCGTATGTATGCATGCCTAATGACTTTTCTTGTACTATAAATCAACCAATGAAAAGTGATCCTACAACAAGCCGCCCAAATTCATGACAAAAGCCCGCAACATATCCTCAACTGTTTGAATCTCCCTCTCGGATTGACGATCTTTTTGTGGGTGATACCACGTGCTCATAGTCAACAATTTCCCAAGGGATTTATGCCAGGATTTCCAAAAATGAGATGTAAACCATGGATCTCTATTTGATACAATCAAAACTGGAACACCATGCCTCTTTACCACCTCTCAGATATAGATATTGGACAGATCCTCCACTGTATGTGATTCATGAATCGGGATGAAATGGGCCAACATCGTTAGCCGATCCACTATCACACAAATGGAATCATGCTTTTTGACCATTCTTGGGAGACCTATGACAAAATCCATCGCTATTTACTCCCACTTCCAAACATGGATTGGTAAATACTGCAACATTCCCTCTGGACTCTGATGCTCTTCCTTGACCTACTAACATGTCAAGTATCTTGAAACAAACTCAGACACACATATTTTCATACCATCCCACTAGAACTATGCTTTCAATTCATTATCCATTTTCGGAATTCTAGGATGTACAGCACACCTGGAACGATCATATGCCTTGAGAAGATCCTCTTGAAAAGAAATTGGTATAACCACTTGATTCTGAAAACAGAAAACTAAATCTCCATTATGTTTCCAACCCTAAATGGTATCTCACCATTGAGTTTCAACCCCATGGTCACACAATTAGAATCATATATCTACACATCTTTAACCAGTGCAACCAAGTTAGTAATCAACAAGATCGGAAAGAATACCACTCTATCGCCCTGGTCCTTGTATTCCAACTGCATGTAAAAAATAATTGACATCAACTGCCACAGTTCCAATGCCTGTTTCACCAACTGAGCATATGATATTCTACATAATGCATCTTCCACCGAATTTCCCTTACCCGATGTGTACATCAAGTCAAAATCAAACATCTGGAGATATTCAATCCATCTTTATTGCAACAAGTTCAAATCCCTTTGTTATAAAATGTGCTTAAAACTCTTATGATATATATATACCATGAATTTCTCACCGAAGATATAATGACGCCAGACTTTGAAAGCATTGACTACTACTACGTGTTCCAAATCATGAGTTGGGTAGTTTTTCTCATAAACCCTCAATTATCATGATCCATACACAACCACATGATTCCCTTGCATGAGAATGAACCCCAAACCTGATCTCGATGCATCGCAATACACCACGTAACCTTTTCCTGGTTCTGGAAAAACCAATATTGGTGCTAATGTAAGGTGACCCTTTATCTCTTTGAAACACTAATGACACTGTTCATTCCACTAGAATGGAACATTATTTCTTGTCAAAGCTATCATCGGTATATCCAAATGTGAAAAATAACTAAATATTTCTGATAATACCCATATAGACCGAGGAAAGTCCATATATTAAGCACCTTCATTGGTGGTTGCCACTAGATAACAACATCTATCTTTTCTGGATCCACTGAAATTCCCCTTTCAGAAATCACATGGTTATGAAAATGAACTTCTTATATCTAAAAGTCACACATTGAAAATTTGGAATACAACTGATGATACCTCAAGATCCCCAACACTATCTCCATGTACTACTCATGCTCCAACATTATATTTAAATACACCAGAATATCATCTACAAACACCACCACAAATGAATAAAGATATCACTGATGTATCTGATTCATCAATTACATGAACACCACTGGTGCATTCGTTAGACCAAAGGGCATAACCACATATTCATAATAACCATATATACTTTTATAATCTGTTTTAGGAAAAACATCCTTCCTTTATCGAAATTGATGATATCTTGACCTTAGGTCGATCTGGGAGAAACATTAGGATTCCCTCAACTGGTCGAAAAAATCATCAATTTGTGGAAGTGGATATCTGTTCTTTATCGTTTCATTGTTAAGTCTATGGTAATCAACAAAGAACCTCAATGTTCCATCTACCTTTTTCACAAACAACACTAACACTACCCATAGAGACGTTCTAGGCCAGATAAACACTTTGTTTTCTAACTCTTCCAACTGGAAATTTAATTCCCGAAATTTAGTAGGTGCAATCCGGTAAGATAGAAATGAGATAAGGTTGGTCCCCCAAATGAGATCAATCGTAAACTTCAATTCTCTTATGGGAGGTAACACAGAGAATTCTTCTATAAAAACATCAATGAACTGATCCATAACTGTTGGAAAAACACTTTGATCAACACCCTCAACAAATTCCAATGACAACACCACCAACTTATCTAATAACTTGCAGACAGCTATTTCCAACAAACCCGTTGCACCCCGCAATTCAAGCCTCTCTTCTTGAAAAAGATATCTAATGCCATCGTGTGTCATAAAAGCCATTTTCTACACATTACAGTCGATGTGGGGTTTAAACGCGACCATCCAATCCATTCTCAGGGTTACATCATACCTATCCATATCAGGAACTGATAAATTCCGCATTATCTAAACCTCACCCACAATGATAAAACATGATCTACACAATAAAGATCGAAACCCTCTTTGACCCATAGGAGATTGAAATTTCAAAACTGAAGGCCTCATTTCTACCCATAAACCCATCAAATCAACCGCACGTGTAAAAATAAAATAGTGTGGGGCACTCGTATCAAACAACACTTGAATCAAGGTAGAATTTAAATGAATAGTACCTCACACCATTGATGGTCCTGACTGATTATCCACCACAACCTACTCAGCTCTGAACAACTCCTAGGTTGCAACACACTACTCTTTATTCCCTTTATGAGGAGTTGTGGTGTTCTGAGAATCACCACAACTGACTTTTCTATGCTGATGAGGGGTATGATGTTTTCCCCATCCCATAGAAGCATATGGCGTCTGTTATCCCTAAGGAGTGTCACATGCTCCTGGCCTTGGAGTATTCCAACAATAGTGCTGAAGATGACCCATATGCTTGAAATTTTGACATGATCGAGGTTCTGTCGTACAATCCCGCTTGATGTGACTCGTAGAAGCACACTGAAAACATCCCGGCTTGCTCGAGGGATTCAGAGGAATATTTATCGATCTTACCGTCAGATTATATTCTTTATTCCCACCCTGGGAAAAGGTTTCCCTCCTCTGCCTAAACCCAGCATTAGAGTTCCCACTATTCCCCATGGGTACCACCATGCTTCCTCCATCTGTATCTCCCAACAGATCCTGCTTGGCCGCCGATGCTCAATTCATCATCTCTGTGTAATCACAAATAAACAACAATACTATCTTTGAACAGATCTATTTCCTTAACCCTGCTTCTAAGATCCATGCATTCCACGACGTGCTACCCACCACTTTGGGGGAAAACCTCACAAACCTCATAAACTTAACTGATTTTCCATCAAAAACATAATCTCTTTCTTCAATCTGAAGAAATCAGTTGTTCATTGAATTCTGAATTTATGGGCGTAGAATTGTTTATTAAAAAATTCCTCAAATCCTTCCAACATCATACCCTGGTCCGTTCCCGCTTGGACTACCAACTCCCACCAATGAAGACCATGTTCCTTAATCTTATACGTTTTTATCTTCACTTTCACCTCTACTGACGTCACCATGAATTTGAAAATTCTGTTCAGTTTGGACAGCCATGCCTTTGCCCTTTCCGGGATTGAATCATCCCTAATGATAGGTGGATCATACCTTTGAATCTTAGCCGCATAATTAGTATGCTTTGTCTCTTCCTCTATATTCACACTTCCCACAGCTTGAAAAACTTGCACTATGATATGAACTAACCGCAGGTTCACTTGGGAATCAGGTGCAACCACGTTCTCATCAGCCACATCTGGGTTGTCTCTACAACGCCTACAAGGTGGAATTACTATAAATAGAAAACAAAAAACCATGAGTCTCCCTTCGGTAGACATCAATAATTCCCATTTAAATTTTCATTACACTACTCTATCAGAATGGGGCATTCCACCTTTTACACATTTTCTTGTTTCACCATTTTTAAAAATCAAACCATTTTCAAAATACCAAATTTATTCACATTATAATATCACACATTTGAAAAACCACCATTTATCAATTCATCCCATAAATCATTATTCCCAATGAAATATGAATCCTAGAGGGAAGCCATTTCTACCATATATTGCATGCACATGTCACTGGCTACACCCACGACAATGATATTGGCAATGCCTATAAGTGTCTCCAAAACACATATGTCCCCAACTCCTTAGTAACTTGATGTTCAGCATAAAATGGTTATCTACTTCCATTTATACTATACATTCCATGTTCCAACAATCCTACAACTTGATACCATCCCAACTCCTATAATATACCACAATGAATGTCAACACCAAAACCAAGAATAAACTCCAATGGATCGAACAAATTGATACCACATGTAACACCCCGCTCCTACCTCATTTGTATGAAGAGGCAGTGAGGGAGACTTGGCCTTAAACGACATTCCCAAGATGCCAATGGTTGGAAATATATTTTGAGGGCATCAAGATCAAATTTGGGAATTATTTTCTCTTATGACAGAACCATCCAAACCATCCATTAACCACCACTATATGATTCATGCCATATAAACATTCCAACATGAATTACAAAAAGTCAACCATGTTGTTTCACCATACAACCCCAAACCAAAACAACAACACAATATCAGTGTACTATGCGGAAGACCAAACAACAAAACACCACGTTCAATGATACCACCACAACTCTACACTATGCTCCAAGCTCCAAGTTCCACCAAGACATCACAATGCTCTACTAGAGGATGATTCCTTACCTTTTCCCATGTCATGGTACTCAAAATCTACAAAGACCCCAAAGTTCTAAAGTTGGGGGTGAGTACACATACCCAGTAGGTTTTCCCCAATGACATCCCAACACACGCCGCTAAGATAAATCTGTTAGCACATTTATATAAAACAATTTATATAAAATAATCACAAGTATAACCATTACCATAAGACAAAAAAACCCTTACCAAGCTATCTCACCCAAACCAAGTGACCAAGGGATAGCCAAACACACATACGATAAGCCAAACATGCCACCAAAGGAAGCCAAATCAACCATGAAACATGCCGATTTCCATTTTCATATTTCACTCAAGATCCCCATATAAAAAATCACCAACCAAGCACTCATCATATCATGGTGAAAAATCTCTTCCAACCCAATCATTTGAAATCTAATCAAGTAGAACATCCTGCCAACTTTCTATTTATGGTAGCCAATTTTTATAGTGGTAAATCCTTCCCACTTTCACGACATTCAAAAAATAAAACATATCCAAGAATATAACCCATCAAGGTCACAACAACATATAATCAACCATTTCCAGTACATGCCAATACACATTAATAAATGAAACATTTATTGACAACACCCTTTAACAATTTTCCATGTAATTAAACATGTCAATAAAACAAAAGATTTATTGAAAACCATTTTAACAAATAATCCACAGCTTCCAATTTTAAAATCTCCATTTTAAAATCCACAGCAATAACATTTCATCATAAAACATCATTTTTCCCAAAAATCCCCCAAAACATCACCCAAGGGATATCCAATAAATTTTGCACATCAAACCACAATTAATTCAAATCACAAAAAATTAATTGTTACCAATACAATTATCTCTAACCAGGTGGAGTCTATAGAGAAGCCACGTTCCTTTAGGGTTCCCAAGAAATCGACCCATAGGCAATCACACCTCAAATGTGGCGAATGAACCACCGAAACATCTCTATATCCCATTCCCTAGCTTTCATAAGCCATAAAATCAACATCCAAGGCTACCAAAACTCTATTTCTACACACAACAGGTGTAGATATAGAAAAATGAGAGATTTGAAGAGATAGATGTAGAGTAAAACATAAAGAAACCAAGAGTAGAGACTTACTCGGAAGAATCCGCATTGAAAGGTCCCAAAAAACCCTTCAATTTTCATCCAAACTTAGTGGGAGATCACATTCAACCCATGAGAAACCAATATCCCGAGTGATGATTGAGTGGGAGTGGATTTGGAGAGGAATTAGGCAAGACCGAGTAAGCCCATGTTTTAAAACCCTATTGTTATGTGGTCGCACATTTTGTCCGCACGGTTCGGAAAACTGTGCAGTAACCATGCACATGATACCACCTCAAGAGAAAGGGTATGCCCGGTTGCCTCACATGGTTTGGAAAACTGTGCGCAGGCTGTGCAGAGCCTACTGTATCCCCCTGTACGGTTTCCTGGAGAACCCGCACAGTTTCCCCAAGCCATGCTCAAACCGTGCTCCCTATGAAAAGCCTTCAAACTCATTCAAAACCACTTCAAAATCTCCCAACCTCTTCTCAACTCATTCAATGCACATTAAACACATAAAAATGAATAAAAAAGGCCACATACCCCAAACCGGTGGTACTAAACATTCCATTATCCAATTATTCTTTTATTGATTATTATAATGATCCAATTTTGAGGTTATATTGATAATTATTTTTCTCTCCCATGTTATATTGATTCATGTTTTTTTCATTCTGGTTACTGGGATTTTAGTTAACCCATTTAGTGGATCTATATCCTTAGGTGACTAATTATACCAAGGAGTACACAAGGGTCATGAAGACAGTAAATATTAATTAACTTAATAATGATTACATTTTATTATGTAAATGTTCCATTGATTCCCTATTTTACCAATACACAAATCCATTGGATCTTGATTTTGTAACACAATTATATATTTTATGTTTGAAATGATATAATATTAATTTTGGAAAAATTAGTATTAATATATTATATAGAATGAATTCTGGAAGTATTCTAATTAACTCCACAATATAAGTTATAAAAGGATTATATTTATAGAAAAACTTCTTAAACCATTGAAATAAGGGAAATATTATCCGCTCACAAATAATTCTATGGAACAAGTGAATTAGTGTACACTTATACATCACTCTATATTATTGGGTGAAATATTTGATTTGGGTCCAGTATATGAACGTGGTTTTATTAGAACATTAAGTCACTAGCCACATGACTTTATTATTGAAAAAAACAGTGTGATATATTGTATCCCATTTTTAATTTAATGGGACATTTATTTTTAAAAATAATTTTATCCATACTTTATATTAACTCAATGGTATTTTAAAGAGTTATTTATTATATCCCCAACTAATTAATAATCATTAACATAATAGGGGAATCATATTTCATATTTATTTGGAAACTATGACAATCTATCAGTGAAATGATGACTATGAGATTTATGGGAAAATTAGTTGTATTGAAGGATCTATGATATCCATTCACAAAATATGTTTTGAAAAAAGATTGGACAAATGTACAATATTAGTATTATCTAATTTTTCCGGAAAAGGATATATTTACAATTCTTTTTTATAACACTATTTTAATTATATCATGATTCTTATAATTCAAATATATCCCCTTATCTAGTTTCACATTTAAGTGATTATTAATGTTGTAAGGATAAAATTTATTTATATGTGAGAATATAACGTCATATGATTTCTTAATATACTTTCTAGAATTATTTTTTTTACAGATTATTTTATTCAATACACTATCCTAAAATGACTGTCCAATTATTAATTATTATCAAAGTTATCATATAATATGACCTTATAAAAATAAATTGATATTAACATATTTAAAATTCTTACATTTAGAGGATATATATAATGTATTATAGTGTCTATTATAAAATTCATGTTTAATGTATTAATAAATTTAAAGGGGTCACTATCAAATGATTATTTTCATAATATATAATCATTAAATATAGTAATTAACATATTAATGTTATTATGGTATGAATTGGAATGAGATATCACTAAGAAAACATAATGTTTAAAGAGGAAAATCATTAATAAATGTTGCTTTCTGTTAATTATGATTTAAAGTCTTTAAAAAAAACTGATTTCTCTATAAAAATGAAAAAATGTTATTTCAACAAATTAGTATTATTTTATTATTAATTTTAATTTTTATTAAAATTATATTTTTTAGAGTATAATGAAAACTATTATCCTCTTGAGTAACATTAAATTCATAATGTTATTAATATATTAGTATGAATTATAAATTCATGAAAAATTTAATGAGAAAAAGTATTTATTTTATATGTGAATTTATATTTTTAAAAACGTTTATTAAATTACAATTCTCATATTTGAATTTCTTTAACATAAGATATAATTTTGAAAAAAGGTTATTTAATACATTATAAATTTACTATTTTCCCAATAATTATAAATTTTTTGAGAAATATTATATAATATAATATATTTCATATTTTTAATGATTACATATAAATAATGTAATAAGAACCAATTTGTTGAATCATAAAACATTAATTACATTAAAAAACATATTAACCTTATAAATATTTTTTTCATTTAAAAAGATTTACCCAAGATGGAGAGACCAAAAATTCATCCAAAAATCATGTTTGAATGTCTATATGAAATATTTTTCCCCCTTATCACATCCTTAATTATTAATTCATGATTATTTACCAATATTATTTGAGAGTGTCATCACATTAATAAACTGGTTCTGGTTCTTGAGAAAATATCATCATATTCACTTATAAAAGTGGAAATAATCTCCTAACATACTCTAACCCCACAAAACAGATAATATTCCTATATTATAATAAATAACTCCTAAAATTCCTTATCCATATTCAGTAGTTATTTATCTTTAAAATAAAATCCCTAAATGAAATATCCCTCTTTAAACAGTATATTATCCAAGAAGTGAGGTATAAATTTCTAATCACTCCATCTACATTCCTATTTCATTAAATAAATATAATATTATTAAACATATATTAAAAAATGTTTACACCTGTTTAAATATTATTTTGGTATGTTTTTATTATTATTGTATAATTATTTACCACCTATCATTTTTTTTCAATTATAAAAAACGTAATCGTCATTCATTTTTTTGTGAAGTGAAACAATTATGGTGTAACATGTACCATTTTATTTGACTACCTTAATAAGATGTTAATAATTGGGAATTATATATATATGTATGATATTTCTAAAATATTTTATATTCTTAAATTATAATCTATATTATACCTCTTCTCTCTTCTATAGAAAATGTAATCAGCACCTATGTGTTTGTGTAGACTACCATGGCCAGGGAATGATCAATTTATGTTATCCATTTAATATAATCTACACATAGATAGTCAGTATAATGGGTTTGATGGAGGAATATTTCTTATATAAAATTACAAATGATAAAAAAATGGACAACCTACTAAAATTTTGAGTAATAAAAAAATCTTGTAAATTCAGCAGTCGAATAATAAATCTTTGAAAAGAAATGATATCATCCAATTATGTAATAACAATATAAACTGTTATAATATATTATTAATTAATATTTCAAATATAAATCAGTAATAAACAATATGTCATATCGTCATGATTATGTTATATATATTACAACTAAATTAATTAAAAATCAATAATTAATTATGTTAGCTCTTGTTTGGATCAAATTAAACTTGTACGTGATTGATTGTTTGAGTATTTTATCAAACTAAAATTAATTAGTTTATAATTATTTATCATTGTATCAAAAGGAAAAATTTTAGGATATTCCCAGATAAATGGTATATTGGAGGTATATCACATTCCATATGGTACAATAGATGATTTATCCTGAGAAAAAATGGTACAAGATAGGTTTTATCCAATTCCCAATGGTATACAAGTGGATAATCCAATGTCCAAGAAGGTACAAGAGTGGTTACAAAAATACATATATGTGATAAAATATATAGGGTGTTGTCATAACATATGGTATAAACTCAAGTGTTTATTCCAAACTCACATCTCATAAACATTTTCATATGATTATGATCCTTGAATCATATTTAATGTATTAAGATTACAACCACCATTTACATTGTAAATTCTTGTTCATTTAAGATTTCATGTCCTTATATAATTAATTATAGTCATCACATACTATTCGATGATCAATTTTCTATTAAATTTCATCCTACACAACTCATATAATATTTTAATGATACAACCATTGATCAAATGATGATCAGTTTTCACTATGTAATGGTTTACGTTAACCATTTTCTTATGTTTTCATTTCTCCATTTTATGATGATCTATATAACACAAGTATGTTTAAAAGGGATTCTAGAGGAAATCAATTATAATGTATAGTTTTTATATTAAGATCATTATGTATCTAATATCTTCAACACAATATCCATCAGACATCATGTTAAGGGTCTGTTTATGAGATGTATTATATAAATCACGAAATTCATATATCATTTATATTACGTACATAATAGGACACTATTTATGGTACCATATGAAGGACTTGATATTTCATAAATTACATTAGTTATTTGGGGGATATATGTAGCTATGTTTGGAATTATATTAGAGAAAGTTAGCGAAACCATGAGTTATAAGTCTTAGTGATTAGTCTCACAGTTGAATAACATTTAGATATTTTGTTACAGTAAAAATTATAATATTATATGAGAAATTATATCCGTATCTAGATACTCTATCTAGATGTTTGCTCTATGTGACACATTTTATATCATTATAGATTATTCCTATGTGAATTTGTTTTATTCTTGATTTTTGTTTTTTGTAGATTCTGCATGAAATATTTGTTTTGGACATGGATAAGTTTCGTGAATATTTTAGAGAAAACCATTAAAATAAACTTCTCAAATGTATTATCAAATAATTTTTTTTATAAATATGGGGTTCAAACATGTGTGGTATATTATTATGTCCGAACAATATGGATCCAAATATAAAATATGTCTAGCATCCCATGATTTTATGAAATATCATATTTTAATTAATTTTAATAATTTGATAAATTTTTCATAAACATAATGCATAGTTGAGATTTCATTATAAAAAACCATGTTTATCTTTTGTTTCTCATGTAATCATTCTTCTTCTATAACATGTTTTGTATTAAAGGTCTAGTCCCACCAAACATTAATATACTATTAATATTGTCATTTATCAATATAGTTATCACCTAACCATTGAAATAGAATGAAATATTATGATCAAAGAAATTAATAAAATATTATTTACACATTTCTATAGAATGAATTATTTTTAAAAAAATTAATTATAATTGGTTATAAAAACTAATTGAATTTAAAGGAATTTTTTTTATAAAATAAAAACTATTTTTATGCTTCCAAAAGCGCTTCATATTAATAAATTAAATTAAACTCTATTATTTAACTATATTATGTATATATATATATATATATAATAATCAATATAATATTTTAAATTCTTTTTTTTGTTTTATGAATGAATGCTAAAAAATAACTAAACTTTTACTGACAAATTGATGTGCTTTTTTAAAGGGTGATTTGCCACATTATGATGCAGAACTTGTTCTAAAACTAAATGTTGAAACATATATAAATTTTATTTGAAAAAATTATATTAATTTTTTTATATAAGAATTTTAAAATATTACTTTGGTGAATATATATTATTTTTATTAGAAGTATCATATTTTAATGAATATTTAATAATAATGAATTTTAATAGAAAAATGACTATTTTATAAATAATTTATAATGCTAAATTATATTTTAAATTGGATATAATTTATATATTTTCTGAATAATTTATAAATTAAAAATATTTGTTACATTATAATCATTGACATATAGAAATTGGAAATAAAAACATTTCAATCATTTGAACATTTTTACATTAAAACCCATCTCCCACATCACATCAATGGGAATAATTTTAAATAATGTTTTCCCAATTTTTGTATTTCTATTTGGAAAAAATATTCCATATATTCCATATATGGAATATATAGAATTTTTAATTTTTAATTAATTTAACTTATTTTTTGACCATAAATATAATTTAATTAAATTAATATTAATTACAGTGATTAAGGTAAGAAGGATTGTACTTAGTGTTTAAGGATTAATCATAAGGTAACAATAAAATAGAAACATTTAAAAAACCAATTCTCATGAAATAATACTTTATTTTCCCTTATCACATCAAGTATATTTTCATTATTGAATACATAAGAATTGAAAAAAACATGGTCTGAAATCCCTGTGGAAAAAATTAAAAATTTTGAGACTCATAAAACAAATACGACGCCTCCCACATAACATAATTATTCCTAAAATCCAAGTCATTTTTCCTGAAAAATACCTTCTAAAATAACATAACAAAATACCTTTTATAATCCAAGAATCATCACTTTTGGTAGAAAGAAATCAAACGATGGCCTTTTCTTCAAATCAAAAGAAGTTTCCCAGAGAATTGGTCACATTCATAAACAAACATTTTGGTTTTATTTCATCCTTAAAACCCTTAAAATAATTTTATATGTTCCTTTTATATTATCCTAATGATCTTATATATGAAAATATTTTTTATGATAATGTTTTTTCCTAAAACCACACACACATTGCTAAAATTTTTACAAAATCATGATTTGTGTGTATGGTGGAGTACTTCCTCATGAACAGATGTTCCTCATTTTCTCATTTCCACCATTAATAGATGAGAATAATGAAATTAATACCATTTCAATAAGATTTATATGATATTTACAATAATAATATTATTTTTTAATAGTTATATCGTATATAATTTCATATGTTCCATTTTTTGGGAATAAGATATGATATTTTTCGTCTATAGAGGACTACTAGATCACAAAGCGATGGGATTCATTCATGAATTTCATGGAATGTAATAAATATGGGTTTAATAAACAAATTATATATATAAATGACATAAAAATAATAAATTATTGATATTATATAAATATATATATATCATTTATTTGTTTTAATAATACATGAAAATATAAAAACTGTTTATTTATTTGTGTGACCTACCATCTTAATGAACTGTGTATATCACTTCATGCCAATAAATTATATTAATTAATATAAATACATATAGAATAAATATTTTATTATTTATATAATTATTTTATTTTTTAGATTATGAAATAACTATCTATATAAAAATATCATAAAAATCATGTCAAAAAAATGCATCATCCTAGCCTAACTCATAACTAAACAGGTGGATGATTCGGTCACCACATGTCCTCAAGATAATATCCCCATCTGATAGAGGTTTTTAACATGTAGCATGGGTCTATGAATAGTTAGTGGGGAGACTATACCCTCATATGATAGTTCAATAATAGACAATGGAAATAAATAACAGATGCAGTACAGTAAATGATAATGTAGTGGAAGACATATAGTATTCATTTTATAAAAGTGGCCAATGCCAATTATATAACAGATGAATGCATGACATGATAATTATACAAAATGGAAAGTAGTTTACAAAACATCATGCATTACATTTCAATACAGAAATAAATAAACAATGAATCAATGCTCTAAGGGCGGTCTCCTTGAGCATCCCGAGCTTTTTCTCGGTCCTCTGCAACTATCTCCCAAGTATATGGAAACAACACAAACGTGTATCCAAATAGAATCTAAACGGTTACATAGGGAAATGGCATCCGGAGTAGAGTGTGAGATATAAATCAGAGTAAGCCAAAACCACCGATGTCCACCCCAAATCCATACATTTAGAAAATAATTCATTCTGTGTGAAATCATGCATAAATATAGTAAGTAGTACAATATTGATAAAAATCCCAAGTACCTGAATTAGCCATCAGATGATGTCTGAACCTGCATTATAAATTTTTCATGCATAGCCATTAATCATTACATAATCATTTTCATATAACAATTATTCAGCACTCATTATATTCTGAATGTCTTGAGATTTGGTATAAGACCGAAATACACCATTTATATTAGTCAGCACAGATGTATCTAAAGACCATCAATGTAATCAAAGTATATACTAAATCCATACATGTTATTGGTCTTGGATAATGTGTCAAAAGATATTAAATTTAATCTTTCAAATATCATGTCTGATCCCATCCACTAAAAAATTGATTTGACCCTGGGTTCTTCCATTAATAATGATTCACCCAAATAATTAATAAGTTTAAACCATTCCTCAAATACAGTTCACAAATCATTATGTCACAAAATTTTTCATTAAAAATTAATGTATTTCATGTATGACCAATTAGACCCATAGTATAATTTCAATTAATTGGTTTAGATTGTTAGTTCAATCACCCTCGCGAGTATTTGGATCATCAAACCCTGTTTCAAAACCCAGGTTTATTTGGAGCATTAGACCCCATCCAATAAAAGAATATTTTCACACAATTGTTGTGTAGAACGACATGTATAATACCCCATAAGTATTTGGAGAATCAGTCCCTGTCTCAGAACCTATTTATCAATCATACATACATATTTATCATTATTTTATAACGCCATGTCTAGAACCCCAACACCATCCATTAAATAATTCATAAATTACTTAATCCAATCTATTTATTAATTCAAAAACTATTTAACAACATAAATCTCCCATGAAATAATTCTATAATCAATTAAACATTAAACATCTCAATAGTTAATAATAATTTATCAAATTATTTTTATGAATTAATTATCCCAAAACATTAACATGTATGAACATGTCCAATGAAACAATGTTTCATCTAGAACATTAACTATTAACATGCACGTCATAAACATCACAAGTCAAAAATACTAAACATGACCCATATATTATTTAACCATCTCACATAGCATGCCATATTTTTAAAAAACACCATCCTAAACCACATAAGGCATAGAAAATAAACATGCATCCAAAAATATTATTGGAAAACTATCATAAAAAATCAATTAATTCACAATCTTAACATAACACCTGTAAATTAATTAATTCATCAATTAATTAATTAAATCTTATCTAATTAAATATCTAGTCAATTAATTAACCATTAACCATTTATCATGTAATAATTAATCCTTTTATTAATTATTACCAATTTCAAATTTATATTCTGATCATGTCGAAATATTTAATATTCTCTACATTCAGTAAATGCCACAATTTTCCATACTCTTGACATGATAATTTATTATTCAATTATGTACCATATTACCCGTCCTTCCCAATTCAATTATATTATTTTCCAAGTGATAAATCATCATTTTCGTAATTAACATTCCATGACATGGGTTAAAAAACACGCACTAAAGGGGTGTCCATGTCCAATGCCCATTTCAGTCTCATTTCCATGGAAGAACCATGGGTACTTCTTGTTTAAACATTTATTATCTAGGACATAAGATCAAAATAGTTTCAATTTACATATATAAATTATTAAAACACGCACATTTTAATTTCATCATTTATAAGGGATATATAATAAAACCAGCCTTAAGCAAGCATGATATGCCATTACCACTAACCAATGATTTATCTAAAATCGTCATTTAAAGATAATTTAGTAGTTCCAGACTGACGGAAACTCACACTCTCAGATTTCATAAAAAAATAATTTTTAAATAATGTGATATTGATTTTGGACCCTACCTCATGGTGTAACCAAAAAAATATTCAGCGGCTTGACATACGACCATAACCAATCTACAGTTGGTCTACTACCATAGGCACACAACACTATGTATATAAATATATAATTATATATATGTGTGTCTGATCCTTCTACATTGATGAAAACACAGTACAACATACCTCATGAATCACAGAAATTCAATGACAATACTCAACTCACCTCAAATAAAGTACTAGGAACTCATATAATTTGTCATACTCAAAATTAGATGGTGCTAATGAAACGTCGGAAATACATATCCCTACTTGAAGGAATGGAGAAAAGAAAAAATTAGTACATCCATCTCACCCTTGGAGGTGTATTCTAGATTATTGACTAATGGGTCCTGAGTCAACATTCACATATCATAAAAATAGGTGAACATAATAATCATATTAAACCCGAAACTTATTGTTTTGGACAAGAAAACCAGGTGAGGGCGAGGACTATAATGTTCAATGTGATTCACAAGTTATATATAGATGTACTCATCTTGATGAGGCCGACAATATTCACGAAGAGTTCAAGATGGACTGTTGCGTGAAATGTTCAGTCCGTGTGAGGGGGTGGCGCGATACAAGATATACCTTGGAGTATTTTGAACTACTGGAAGGGGGTTCCGCTGAGGATTTCATGCTAGGGAGAAGTGGCAATGCGTTGCTGGAGGCTATGCTGTAGGGATGGAGCTGGAGCGGCAAGAGCATGAGGGAACTATTCACCTGGTGTTTCACCAATGGAGGAAGAAAATAGGGGTGGTCGCGTGCCTCACCTGCCGGTCACTCCCCCTTTTTATTTTATTTTATTTTTACCCTAAAAATAATATAATTAATTTTATATAATAACTGAAATAATAATTTTCATCTTATAATTATTTTTATACACAATAAACACTTATCTAATAATGGAAAAGTCCCCATTTAATAAAAAATGCTTCTTCATTTACTATTCTCTTTATAATCGTTTCATAATTTATTATGAAAATCCTGAATGATCATTTAGTTAAAATCTTTTAAAATTTACTTAACTAAATAACCATAATTATAATAATAACATAATTTTTATTACTATTCCATCCTTCATTTATTTAGAACTCAAACCACTAATTTATTAAAAAAATCATTAATATGATAAAACACAAACCTCTAACCCCAAATTGACTTGCAAAAATAATAATAAATATTACCTCCATAAAAATAAAAATAATAATCTCCATATTATTAATTTTAAAATCTTTAATAATCCCAACAACACTATTTAATAACAATTATTCATTAAATTTGAAACCCCTCATTTAATTAAACATTTCTTTGAGAGCTCAGAAGCCGCATTAAATTATCATAAATGTTACACTCCGTTATCTTGAAATTAAAATATTAGAGATTCAAAATAATTTATGAAGCCATTATAATAATAATAAAACAATTATTATTAGCACATTCCTCTGTTTAATCATGAAAAAACCCTTTTAATATTATTTGATTAAAATAAATGAAATAATAAATTTGCTAAGATAAACAAGTTGGACCACAACCAAGTGTAGCATGAGAAGATCCATTAATGTAAACTTAACTAAGTTTGGTGCTTATGAGACTCAATGGTACACTCTCTAAAGTTATTAGGTAATTATAAATGTATAAATATGACACATTTAGGTGTTACAACACTCAAAATAATGTTTTAGATATCAGTTTAATAACCAACCTATAGATAAACTGAATAAAAAGTAGAAAACCTTCATATTTTTAACCCATTTCAAAAACACTGCGCTTTATGATATACCCACCCTAAAAACATCTCGTCCTCGAGAGCCCATCAAGAAATATTAAAAAACCCAAAATGTCATTTACTCACATTAGAACTAGAGCTTTTCATTCCCAATTCCCAACAAACCATTAACCATTCACAAGAAGAATGACTAAACCATTAATACGAGAGCCAAAGATCACTTTATAGATTAAACATTGAAACAGATCTTATAATTGAGACCATTATAAGGACATAATCAATGAAAAGGGTTGAATCTCAATCAAATAATAGAACAGGTTGTGCATACATACCTTGAATGATGTTGCAGACCCAAAACACATCCAACAAAATCACTTTTTTTGAAATTTTATGAATCAAATTTATGGTTAAGTGCGGACCGAACACTTTCAGCCCTAAAATAATTTAAAAACATTAAAAAAATTCCAAATTTGAATATCAAAATCAAAACCAATAGAACAACATTAATTTTTTAAAACGGCACAACCGCACGGTCAAAAATATCCCGTGTATTGAGAAGATAAGATAGGATTACTGATGTCTCCATTATTACATCATTGTCATCACAATCCCACCAATGTCATCCACATCCCCATCATCCACCACTATAATCGACATCACCGTTGAAAACTATCGTCATCTAACTACTTTCATCAAGTTTCATAATGAAGCTTCGAACCACAATCGCCTCCTTCAAAAACAACACCATGGGAACAAAATTTGATCCCAAAAACTTGTAACCTTTTCAGTGTTGTCAAGACGAGCATCGTCGGTAACCTATCACAACACTTTCCATCATCCATGTCGTATAAATTCACACCAGAATGCCAATGTCAGTAGGATCATCCCCCATCAAACCAAAACACCCAAACACTAGTATCAATTCCAGGTCCATGGTCCAAAAAAACCACACATGAATGAAACCACTCCATAGAAAATATATAAGGTCAACACCAAACAAAAATCATGTCGTATAAGCACAAACCCTTAAAAAATATATAAAACTGAAAAGGCCGAGACAAATAATGGATTATGATGAAACCTGAACATCAAGGGAGAATAAAACTAGAGCATATCGCATGAGGGGGACCATCAGCCCTAAAAACTCACCTCCCAATATATCTTGGAAGCCACCACTCTAGATCCAACCAGGATAGCAGCTGAGGGACAAGATGTCAGGGAAGAGGTTTGAATGGACTAGGGCTCCAAATGATGACATCCTGGTGATTCTAAAACCAATGAAAATGAAAATAATGAGCTGACTCAAGAGGGATCCCAAAAGACTTCAACCAATGATCCAAAAATCCCAAAACCAAGATGTTCCATCTCTCCAGATCCAACATGGAGAGGTGTAGTGCAACATGAGATCAGAGCATGCTAAAGCGGCATGAGGCTTCCAAAGCAAACCACTATCGATAGAAACACCCTGAAAGATGAAGGAACCATAACTTGATCTCGGATGCAAGTATATGTGAGAAATATAGAACGATCAATGGAACGAAGAAGAAAGGAATGGGCCAAAAGAGTCACACCTTCGCGAGGAAACCCTAGGCGGAAGCAGGGCACGCTCGAGGGAGAACTCTAGAGAGAACGTAACCATTCTCTATAGACCCAAAACCCACATTATCCCATTATCTGAAAATGTACATTTAAAACTAATCCAAATCCATCTACAAATATGTCAAAGTATTTACCTGACCATTGGTAAAATTTACAAGTCAAGGAATCAAAAGACTTTTTTAAATACAACTATTCCCCCACATGAATAATGGAGTAGCCCCAAGAAACCATGCATCCCATGTACTACCCAGATATAAACGACACAACAAGCCCATCAACAACTAATCAGTAGCACGGTGTTAGACCAATGCTATCATAATGTCTCCAAGACGAGGTCAAGTTAGTGTACATTCTCATCGTATTCAGAATAGTGCACTATGAGAAAAACATGGTTATTAAGAGTATCATACAAACTACTTACGAACAATCATGTTCACGAAATGCTATGTGTCACCTGCAGACATGTTTATTGAAATCGATGCGACACTATGCACATTTTCATTGTCCAAGACGTCAAAATAAAAGATCAGTTGGTCACCATGGTTCTATTTTAGATCACCTTAACACATGGCTGTGACATTTCTCAAACCAAGATCAACACATCAAAAATTGATCATAAAAACCATAACATACACATAACATTATTCCACAAAACTCGAGTACTAATAAGTCCTATAGAGAATAGGGACAAACCTACATTAAAAGCCTAAAAAATTCTTATGGTACTACCTACCACATGTTAGATCCTTACAACGCATAAACATTGAACCTCTCTCTTGGTCACACAAAATCGAAATAATAAAGTTCTAAAGTCTTTTCTTCATTTTAGCCATTTTAATTAATTCATTTCTACCATTTAAAATTTGAATTAATTTCAAAATATATAAAATTACTTTTTCATAACAAGTCACTTGGTTTACAAAATAATTCCCTACGAAAAAATAGGCATGTTATCACAAATATCCTCTTTAAACATTTAACATTCAGTGTTATTCAAATACAAATAGAAAATTTAGCAACTAATTTTTTTACCAAAATGGAGACATCAAAATATTCAATCCATGTTCTACAAAAGCATCCTGAAAATGATTCGTTACAATAAAAACTCAGGAGTTATACATTCATAAACACTTCCAAACATACTATGGTTTTATGTTTCATCCACATGGGTGGTCATCTACAAGTTGATAAGGTTTCAATACACAATATCACTAGAATTTATCAACCATTTATCACAATCAACGGTCAATTATCATTTAACAATTAGCATCCATTTCACACATAAAATAATCCCAAGCATGTTATCATAAGCTGTTACCAAACAGCATGTTATTACACCAAATCACGGAACAACAAAAAAACATGCTAATAACTGATGTATTATGGCATATAATTGCTCAAGAATGTTAAATATATCACCAAAATGTTCTTTTTACAAAGGCTTGATAATGAAGGTCAAAAAATGGAATTTCACCCAAGGTACACAATCCATATTAACAGGCATCCTATTAATGAAACTACATGGCATGTCAAATTTTAGGCATGCGAATATCTACGTGACTATGATGATTCATGTACGAAATATCCTTGCCCTATCAGGCCAAGTTAATTTTTTTTCAAAACTCCTAAAATAAATAAGCAGTGGAAAATAAAACAGTCACTCAAGGTCATTCATATGAACCGTAACCTTATATATTAGAAACTGCAATTCCCATCCTTGTCCACTTGGTCATTTCCCATACATGGGGTGATAAGACCCAAGCACGACTATTATCAAAAGCGCTGAAACATTGCTAGACCCATATATAGCAACACAAAACAGAAAGAAAATTGGAAAAGAACCCTCTAATACCACATTCTAACGTCCTCACATGGCTCACCAGTTAACTAGTGGCCAGACCAGTTTCCACATGTCCTCAAGGGAATCTCCCCTATTCCATAGGTTGTCTTCTAGTAGCCAGGGACTATGACTAGTTAGTGGGGAGACTATACCATCATATCAGAGATCAATAATAGACAATTGAAAAATTAGTAAAAGTTGTCTAATAAATGATAATGTAGTGGAAGAAAAATAGTATTCATTTCATAAAAGTGACTAATTCCAATTATACAGTAGATGCATGCATCACATGCTAATGATACAAAAATGGATTTTAGTTAAAAAATCAACATGATTTATATTCCAATTGTAAAATAAATAAAAAATTACTCAATGCCCAGAGAGAGGTCTCCTTGAGCATCCCAAGCTTCTGCTCAGTCCTCTACTTCTATCTAACAAGTATATGAAAAAAACACAATCCTGTAACGAAATAGAATCTACTCGAGTACCTGGTGTAATTTTGGCTCAAGTTTGGTGTGAGATATAAAAATTTGTTGGCCAGGACCACTGGTGTCTAATCCAAATCGGGAAATTTATTAAATAATTTAAGCCATGTGAAAAAATGTATAAATAATGTAAGCTTTACAATGTAGCTATATATCAAAGTACCTTCTCCAACAATCAGCTGGTATTAGAAACTGAATAATTAATTTGTTATTAATACTAAACAATAAATTCACAATCATTATCATTTATCAATTATACAAACCACATTAAATTATGAAATTCTTGACATTCGTTCTAGGCCCGACATCCCCCGTATAAGTCATTCATCCCAGATGCCTCTAAAGACCATCTGAGAAATCAATGTAAAGACCAAATCCAATATTTTTCTTTGTCACGGATAACATGTAATAATAAATTCAATTAAATATTTCATATATTATGCCCCATACCATCCACTAAAATATTGATTCGATCCTAGGTCTATCCACTAAAAGTGATTCACCCAAATCATTAATAAGTCTGAACCCTTCCTCATATTTCGTTCATAAATCATAATGTAATAATAGTTTTCATTAACCGTTAATTAATTTCATGTATGACCAATTGGACATGAAGTCTAATTGCAATTATTGGTTACCAATAACCATTTCTACCACCCTCGTGATTATTTGAATCATCAGGCCTTGTCTCACAACCCCATGGTATTTGGAGCATTAGTTCTTATCCCGTAAAAGAATATTTGCATGCCTGATGGGTGTAGAATTTCATCTCTAACACCCTTTGAGTATTTGAAGCATCAGTCCCTATCTCACAAACCATTTATCAATCATGAATACATATTTATCATTTTTGTAGAACTCCATGTACTAAAAAAAACATTCATTAATTAATGTAGGAATTAATTAGTATAATCCGTTAATTTATTCAACAACTACTTAACAACATAAATATCTCGTCAAATAATTCTACAATCGATTAACCATTTAACATATCAACAGTTATTAATTAATTATCAATTAATTATTCTCAATTAATTATCTGAAATCTTTAAAAAGTCTGAACTTTTCCACTAAAATAGTGTTTCATCCAGGACATTAACAATTAACATGCACGTCATAAACATAACAAGTCAAACACACTATACAAGGCCCACATATTATTTAGAAAACTCACATAGCATATAATATTTTTTTTAAAAATCAATCCTATAAAACATAAGGCTTAAATAATAAACCCATATTAAAAAAATTATTATTGAACTGTCATTACAATCAATCAATTCGAAATGTTTACTTAATGCATGAAAATTAATTAATTAAACAATTTTTAATTAAATCATATCACTTTAACATGTTCATCAATTAATTATCCATTTACCATTAGTCATGTTACTATTAATCCATCCTTTAATTGTTACCAGTTTTTCATTTTAATTCCAAACTTGTTAAAATAACAATATTATCAATATTTATTAATGCCACAATTTTTCCCACTCCTGACTAGATAAATATTTCATCTATTAAGTACCCTATTACCCATCCTTCCCCATTAAATCATTTTATTCTCGAACTGATAAATCATAATTGGTGTAATGAACATTTCATGACATGGGTAAAAAAACACACACTAAAGGGGTGTCTATGTCCATTGCCAACTAAGTCTAATTTCTAGGGAAGACCTATAGGTGCTTCCTATTTAGACATTTAATATTCAGCACATAATCTCAACATATTTTCAATAGCCAGAAATAACTTCTTAACACCAACACCTGGTAATTTATTCATTTATAAGGGATATATACAAAAACCCAACCTTAATCAAGAATTATATGACTTTACGACCAACAAACTATTAATCTTTAATCATTATTTAATGAAAATGTAGCTGTTCTAAAATCAAGGAAACTCATAATCTCAAATTATTTAATAATGAAAATAATTATTAAATAATGTGATAGTTATTTGGGACCCTACCACAGGGTGGAACCAAAACTATATTTAGTGGCATGAGATACAAATACATCCAATCTACAGCTATTCTCCAACCACACTGACACACCTATATCTATATAAATATTTACACACACATATATATACACATAAATATAGATTTGATCCCATTCTAAATTGATCAAAATCCACTACAACAGAACTAAGAATCACAAAAATACAATGAAAAGCCTCAATGCACATCAAATAAAGCACTAGGGACTCCTATAACTTGTCAGTCCTTAAATTACATGGTTCAAAACAAATAGCAAAAATTCATATCCTTACACAAATCCATGAAGACTAGGAAAAATGAGTCTATACATCTCACTATTTTTTATAGATATTGGATTATGGACCAATGGGTCCTGAGTCAACATTCACATTTCCAAAAAATAGATGATCATAAGGATCGAAATTAACCCAAAACATAGGTTTTTAGCCGAGAAAACTAGGTTAAGGAGATGAGTCAAATGAACGATCTGAATCACGAGTTATAAAAATATGGACTAACATTAATGAGGAAGACAATATTTGTGAATAGTATGAGAGAGACTTTCACGCACAACGTGGAGTCTGGGAGAGGGGGTGGTGTGCTACATGTTTTCCCTGGGAGTGTCATCCACTGATGTGATGGGGTTTGGACAAGGGATGCATACTAGGGAGAAGGTGTAATGTGCTGTTGGAGGTTGCTCCATAGTGAAGGATCCAGAGAACCTGGAGCACGAGGTCACTTCACACCTAGTGTGTTGACTAAGGAGGAAGAAAATAGGGGGGTCATGTGCCTCACCTTCAGGTCATACCTCCCATTTTAATTTCATTTTCCCCTAAAATTAATCTAATTAATTGGATGTAATAATTAAAATATTAATATTCATTTTGTTATTATCATTGTGTACATAAATACATTTGTAATAAGTGAAAAACTCCCCATTTAATTAGAAATGATTCTTTATTTACTATTATATTAATAAATGTTTCATACATAATAATGAAAATCACTATTGATCATTTAATTAAATTCTTTTAAAATTTATTTAACTAAATAACCATAATAATAATATTAACATAATAATTATTTTTATTCAATATTTAATTTATCTAAAACCCAATCAGTCAATTTATTACAATATAATTAATATAATAAAAACCTAACCAATAACCCAAAATTTAATTTTCATAACAATAATAAATATTACCCCAATAAAACAAAAATAATAAAAATATCAGTATTATTATTTTTCAAACCTATGAAAAACCCAACACCTCTTTTTAATAACAATGCTTCATCAAATTTGAAACTCTTCATTTAATTAAATGTCTCTTTGAGAATCTGGAAAGCCACATTAAATTCTCATAAATGTTACACTACTTTAACATGAAATTAAAATCTAAAACAATAATAATAATTTATGCCACCGTAATAATAATAAAAAAATTATAATTATTTGCACATTACTCTATTTAAACACGAAATAAAACCCATTTTATATTATATAATTAAAACAAATAAAATATTTAACTACGTAAGCTACACGGGTTGGACCGCCACCATACACTGCCTATAAAGATCCATTAAAGTGAAATTTTACGAATTCGATGCTCTTAAGACCCATAGAGACACTCTCTAACATTATTGGGTAATTATGAAAGTCCAAAACAACCCCATTAGGTGTTCCAACAATCAGAATAATGTTATAGAGCTCAATAAATAAACTGATTCATCGATAAACTAATTTTTTTAAAACCATCGTATATTTAACTCGGTTCAAAAACACGGGACATTAGAACATATATGAAAAACCTATTATTACACAATACATGACATGAATATTGAATTACTGATTAACTAGTAATAAAATGTCATACAAAAATCATATATGATATTAAAAGATTTAATGTGTTAATTTAATATGTTAATATAATGATTTAAAATCTATACTATATGTTATATCATTATTGACCAGAAGTATGATAAGGCATAGGTTTTCCTCAGATCACTTTGATTTTTTTAGATATATGACATATTAATAAAATATTTTAGTGTGTTTTGTATTGAATGACCAAAAATGTGTTTAATGATTTATATAACTAAATTAAAAGGGATTTATATATCCACATTATGGTCTATCATTCATAGGTTATACTATTTAATTGTTTCCAAAAAGGTAATTGATATTTTACACAATGTGACTTCCCTAATAATTATGTCATGTTACACACCTATAATATTGTATATGATGTATATAAATACAATTTGAAATATTAAATCTTGAATTATCTTACTCTTATGGTAATTTAATTTTCATTTAATGTTATTTCTTCATGTGTATTATGATTCACTGTAACAAAAGTCGTAAGATTATTTTAATACAATATCATTATTTATTAGGGTTGTGTATGGTTAATTCTATAATTTTGAAATCATATATTAATAATTAGTATTATTCTTCTCTGGTGATTTAATACACTTACATATAATTTTTAAATTTCATGTAATTTTTACATTATTAAATTTTATAAAATTATCAATAGAAATATGACTTTATTTCTCCCTTCTATTGGATATATGTGTTCTTTCAAACAAATATTTTCATAAAAAATTTTAAATTATTTTTTAATGATCTCTTAAAATCACTTTCAAGGTAAAATATTTGAAATTTTTTATGTTTTAAAAATATTAATATATTATTTCAAAAGCCTATTGTATATTTTTTCAAGGTTATTTTCAATTAAATGATATTTTAATTTATTTTATGTCTTGAAAAGTGGTTTTAAAATTTAAAATTATATTTATCCTCCAGAATTTTGTCAACGTTATTTTGTTGTTATTTACATTCATCAATATCCAAAAAACATGTTTTCAATTATCCTGCACTTGGGATATTTTGTGTTGATACGATCATCATTCTTTCTTTAGATAGAGTATAATTAATTAATATGGATTTTTTTGAAACATGCATTGTTTCCATGGTTTAATAAAATATCATGGATATTTTCATGGATGCCATTATTTTCAATGAGGGAATCATGTATCATCAATAATACATAGAATCCATTTTTTCATGTTTTAATCATGTTTCAATGATATTGGTATGGAATCCATTTATTTTATATTGGTTGATCTTGTTTCAATGAGATTGTATTGAAACATGTTTCCTTTACCATTTTTAATAATGTTATCAGTGATACTACTATGGAAACCATTTAATTTTCAAATGTTAATCATGTTTCAAGGATATTTTAGCGAAACTCGTATCGATTCCATGGGTTAATCATATTTCAAATGGACTTTTGTGTAATATGTTTTATTTTCCTTAGTAAACTATGGTTCAATGTGATTGTTATGGATCCCAATTAGATTCAACATTTTAATCATGTTATGGAAAAAATAATGGTATCTTAAATGAGTTATTTTGATTTGAATTCCTTGTTTTCATTATTAATTATTTGGTTCATTTATATTTTATAATATGGGTACACCTACAATCTGCTAGGGGATACCATTATAGATTAAATGTTGGATTCACCCATATAGTGGTCAAATGCATTTTGTTAAGGATAATATTCTTCAGAGAATTATATTTTATGTTATCAATATAGTTATTCCAACATTTTAGGGTTATGTAATGGTTTTTATGGTTTCTATAAATGTTTTATTGTGGTAATGTTCTTTGATAAAAATATGTTGTATCTATGGGTTTATGATTATCCTTTTGATCAATATTGATATCATATAGCTCATGATTATTGATTCTTATTAATTTTTTATTTTTAAAAGAAACTTCTATGTTTTTATATTTCATGATCCATCTATTTATGTTAATGAGTTCATTTATAATTCACTCAATCACATTGATAATACCATCATTCTATTATACACTCTAATTATAATTGTTGAAATTAATTTGTTTATGGTTATGTTTACCCATACTAATAATTTGATCTCAAACTTCTAATATTTCATTTTCTCAAATTTATAAACAAATATGATAAATTATTTACCACGATAAAAAGATTTATAGGGATCATTTTGAAGACCTAATGAGAAATAATAATATCAAAGTTAAATGTGAAAAATGATTATTTTATTACTTCAGTATTGATTCTTTTATAGTTGTCTAAACTCAGTAAAACTATAAACATAAATGTTCAAAGAGAAAATAAGTGAACCATGTTTTACTTTTTATTTGTTTTTTATTGATGTAATCATTTGGGTCAAATTTATCTACAACATTTTCAGAAATTTAATTTCATATATTTTAGCTCAATATCCAAGTATGCGGGTCTTGTGTTGTTATAGTTGGCTTAAAATGTAATTTTATAGAAATTTAGGGATTATAATATTTTATTTAGAGTTTATCATAGGGTTTATGAAAATCAACCTCTGTCAAAAAATTGGTGATGATCATATGTCAATGTTCGTATACACATTATTTGAGTGTTTTATCTAGTCAAAATTATGAGGTGATTTATGATATTTTAAGAGATTTTTTATTGATTTTTGGTATATATAAAACATAAATTTCATGTTATGCATTAGTTAATGTGTTTTGGAAAAAATGATTTATTGAATTCATAAACATTGGGGTTTATATGATCTTGGATATTGAGGTAATTATGAGAACACATTATTTTTTCATATAGATAACCACAATAATGAAAAGTGATTTTGTGACTAAGTGATTAGCGCTACACCAAAAAGAGATCACCATTATTTATTTAAAATATGTTTTTAAGAGATAATATTTTAGGTTTAAAAAGAATTAAACTTTTTTGTTATTTTGTTTATTTGAGATATAGGGTTCTAGAATGAATTATTTTCATCTTTCATAATTTCTCATCAAATTTGAGTATTATTTTATCACATGATGGTTTTGTAATTTATTGGATTTATATTACCATGTGATAAAAATTATGGTTTTCGGTAATTTTTTATGAAAATAGGAATTAATTTTTATCCATTTAATGTTTATTAGTTCATTAAAAATTTATTTTGGTTCTTTAGTAGTGAAAATTTATCTTCAATATTGATCATCAGGAAAAATATATGAGATTGTGGGGAAAATTTGTTATGAGATGACATTTTACATGTAATGTAATTATAAATCAATATGTTTGCATTATATATGGTGGTCTAATCCTTCAACTATAAGAAACAAATCCTAAAATAGTATTGTATCATATTACTATTGTTTCTTATGATATCATTGACCTTTTCCTCACCTGTTTGGTTGCTGGTTTTAATCCTAATAACATCCTCATAAACATGTTCCATATCAATCCCTATTATCCCCAGGGAATTAGTTTTCCTATCATAATATATCTTTTAATATCCCTCTGATGTTCAAAATAAATAGAATTATAGTTATGTGTAACATATAGGGAATATTATGTATCCCAATTTCCCTTTTTGTTGTCTGTGTTCTTTATATCATTTGTATTATGTGGGTTTCAAAAATTTAATTTAATTTTTTTAATCCACTAATTACTAATTAAAATTATGATGGTAAAAATAAATTAAATGGGGGTAGGACGTAACATCCAAATATTTTATTAAATATATTCTTTCAAATTAATATAAATTTAGTGATAGATTGTTTTAACAATCAATTCATATTTTATCTTAATTTCTATGGAGCACCATTATTATATACTGTTTCACAAAATAACATATTTTATAGGTAACTTGTTTTACAAACAAGCCTGAGTCTAATCAGGCAACATTATACTACTAATATCATTATTTGACATGATAGTTTTCACATAGCAGTTGGAATGGAAAAAAATAAAAATATTAAAAAAATTATTAAAATATTTTTAACACGTTTTTATACAATGAATTATTTTTTTTTCAATTTATTAAAAATGCAAATATGAATAAATATAATATGCTTTAAATATATTTATAAAAAACTATTTTTTATGTGGCAAAAGACATGTTATATTTTTAAATCAAATTAGTTACTATTATTTAATGATATTAATAAAATATAATTATATATAATAAATTTTTTTTAACATTCTTCGTATGTTTTTTGATACATTAAATATTAATAAATCCAATTTTACACAGAAAAATTGTCTTTTTTTAATATAGGTTTTCAACTTTTTGAAGGCATACATGTTTTAAACCATAATTTTTACCAATTTATAAATATTATTTGAAAAAATAAGAACAATATATGAAATGGTACTGTAAAAAAATTCATAGAAATAATCTTTGGTATTTTTATCACAAAATAATTTTTTTCATTTACAGTTAAAAATATTGAATTTTTATTCAAAATAGAATTTTGATCTAAATAATTTATATTTTAAAATTTTACATTAAAATGAATTTAAAAAATATATATTAATTAAAATTATATTAATCTAATTTTGTTTATTGTAATAATTTTCTGGTTGGGTTTTGGTATAAAAACATTTCAAGCTTTTGAATATTTTCACTTTAAAATCACTCCTTCATAGAACATCTATGAGATGAAATGTAAATAAATTTTTTTAGATTAATGTGATTTAACATTATAAAAAATGATGAAATATATAGAATAACACAAATTTATAATATATATATGTGGTTAAAATTATTTTTTTTCTTATAATATTTATTAATAAAAGATAAATTAAATATTTTGATTATGTTAAAAATGAGTTTTCGTAGTTGTTAATCCTAAATCATAATTTTCAAAATGACATAGAAACATATGAAACAAAAATTTTATGGATATTAATCAAAATTAAACCATATAGTATCAATTTTTATGGGATCCACTTTACATTAATAAACATATATGGAATTCCAACTATTGAAAATGTACAAGTTTTCCACTCTCCCAACATATAAAAGCCTTTGCCACCTCCTTTATTAACACAAATCAATAATATTGTCTAGTAAAATTAATTCCATATCCAAATAATTTAACAACACCGTTCATTATAGAACCATAATTTTTTGTTGAAAGAAATCATTTAACGCCTTTGGTTCAATCCAAACGTAGTTACCCGAAGAAGATGAAATGATTATCAAACAAAATTATTTATTTTTCAAACCCCTTAAATATTTTTTTTATATTTCTAGTATAATAAAATAATTATCAATGATATAATGTAATTTTTATGGTAAATTTAACTCTTAAAATACCAAAACTTCTAGAAAATGGGTTGTTAAATTGTTGTTATGTTGTACGACAGACAACTGTCTCGCAAGCAAATTTCATTTATTTTTCCATCCCCACATTTCAATGTTGGTAATAATAAATGGAATAATTTTTTTTTGTGATATATATTATATTTAAGATGTTATAATAAACTAATGATTTTGATATCACTCATATCTTTATGATTTCCACTTTTATGAATACGGTAACATTGTTCATGTGTACATCAGACTACCGCCTAGCAAAGTGATATACATCGTTCAGACATTACATGGAATTTAGTAGGGATTAGTTTCATAAAAATATGTGCTATATATGAAATAAATATTATATTTTAATTATATTATATATATATATATATATTATCTATATTTATTTCGTTTAATACATCATGAAAATGGAATTATCATTCATGGGTATTTATGGCCTACCCTCTCTATTAAATGTGATTTTCATTTCCTATCAATAAATTTAATAGTTTAATATAAATAAATTTATAATTAATATATATTTTATTTATACAATGTTTTAAATTATTATGATTATTATAAAACTATTTTGGTTATCAGACCAAAAAGATAAAGTCAAAACATATAAAAAAATAGTTTATAACCTAAAACATAACATTAACATGAAATTGTTAATAAAAGGGTAATAAAATGTCATAAAAAATAATATATTCGATTTAATTTATTAATATAGTTATTTAATATGTTATTAATGATTTTTAGACCACTATATGTGAGTATAAAACACAATCTCCCTAATGGATGAATGTGGTTAGGGTTCTTCTCATCTAATAATTAGTTTTGTGAGATATATGTCATCTTAACCAATTTTTATGATTTCTAGTTAATATACAACCCATTAATGAATTTTTGGTATAATATACATAAATTGATTGGGATTAAAATAATAATTTGATGGTACTTGTTTCATAGGCTTCACAGTTTCAAATTTATCAAAGAAGTAATGGAGTTTTGTTACTATTTTCCTTCTTTAAGTGTTAGGTCATGTTATGCCCCAATATTCATAAATAGGGGGTATATAAAATCCTTTTTGACATTTAATATAATTTATTTATTTATTATCGTGGTATTTTAGGTTTTATTTAATTTTATCCCATCACGGGGAATACAATTCAATGATATCAAAGTGGTAAGAGTCTTTTCTAACTATAAAAACCTTTATTCAAATTGTCCTTGGTTAATCCTATGATGTTAAAATATTATAATACAAGAAGAATTATAGTAATTTTTTTCATTATATTTACATGTAATTTTACTATTATTCACTTTTTGGTACATAAACTGATCCAGGATATTTGTTTATGAAAACTTGACCTCAATTTCTCTCCTCTATAGATAATTTATGTTCTTTAAAAATAATGTTCTCTAAAAATATTTTGAAAAAGTTTTTATGTAGTCCATTAATCTAATTTTAATGGGATGATATTTTATAAATTTTTTATATTTAAAAAACTAATTTGAATTATTTACAATGATTCCTCTATAAATTATTATGGTTATTTTCAGTGAAAAATGTCTTCTAAATGATCTATATTAAAAACGAATGTTTAACATAATAATGGTATTTTACATCAATGATTTATGTAATTGAAATTTAATGGTATTTTCATTCATCAATTCCAATAATTTTTTTAATTATCCTTCACTATTTAAATTTTTTTATTGATATTATATTCATTCTTTATCTAGAAGAATTATGATTGTTTCAAAGGAATTATTCAAGCCTAGTTTCTTTTCCACGGGTTAATCATGTATCATAATGATTTTCATAGAAAATTTCTTTTTCAATGAGTTATATTATTTAAAAACGACATTCATGTCACCCATTTTATTGAGAAATATTGATAATTTTTCAATGATATTTTTATAATACTCATTTATTTTCAGAGAGTTAATCGTATTTCAATTACCGTTTTAGGAATAATTTTATTTTTAAACTGTTAATAATAATTTCCATGATATTTTTATGAAACACATTTAATTTTAAGGATTTATTCATGTTTCAAATATATTTTTATTAAAACATGTTTCTTTTCCATGGTATTGTCATATATCAAAAAGATTATTATGGAACCAGTTTCTTTTCCAACAGCTAATCATGTTTCATGGAGATTGTTGTGGAACTAATTTTCATTCCTTGGATTAGTATTGTATGAAAATGATAATTATTGTTTGAAATGGGTTATTATGAAATGGAGCCACTAAATTATTTATAAATTTAGTATCTTATAAATAATAGATAATTATTGCACTCAGATAGTTCCGGGTGATCATGTTATAAAATAAATGATGGGTGCACCAAGATAACACTCCAATTCATTAGTTAATAATTATTTTCCCTAGGGAATTAAATTGGATGTCGGTAAAATTATTATTATAATTTGTAAGTGTTTGGTACTTATTCTACAATGTTGATGTTCTAAAATACCAATATGGTTTATCTATGGGTTTATTATTCCCCATTATTATCTATAATTAAATCACCAAGAACATAATTATTGATTAGTATGACTATTTACATTATTAACAAATTTAAAAAGTTATCATATTTGATGATATTTCTTTTGATGGGTATGAGTTCCATAATTATTCACTCAAGATCTATAATTATATTAATAAAACCTTAAGAACTCTTCTGATAATGATTTCCATTCAATTATTAATTTTTACGATTACCTTTATTAAGCATTTGATATCATCCTTCTTTTGTTTTAGTTTCTATTAGTTATAATGAATGAAGTATATTTATTTATGACTATAACAAGTTTCACAAGGATTGCTTTGATGAAATAATGTGAATTAGAAATTGTGTGGTAAATGAGAGAAATGTTTATTTAATGAATTGGGGCTAGTTTATGTAGGGGTTATCTTAATTATATAACACAATAAACCATTAAAGGATTAAAAATGTATATGATAAATTTTTTCCTCATAATTTTTTAGGATGGGATAGAAGCTTTTTGGTCATAATTATCAGCATCATATCCAGAAATGTATTGATCATTATTTTATATCATGATCAAGGAGTATGGGCCCAATGGTTTTATAATTTGTTAGTCCTTTCGTAATTATAGTTTCAATAACAAATATTTCAAACAATATAGAAAACAATTAATAGAATCAAGTGAACCCCTGTATAGTTTTTTAGTTTTATTTAGCATTATTTGATAATTCTTTTCCCAACCATGTAGTGTCCAGTGGAGTCTATCTGGGTGAGCGTTTTTCTCGATATTTCGCTTATATTAGTTAGTTTATTGTATGAAAAAACATAAAGAATTCACAAATTCATTTTAAAGTAAATTAACACCATTTCAACTCTTTTATTTAAGTCAATATCTCACAATATCTCCTCACACTCTCTCAAACAGACTAGGTTTAGCCTCTTATGGTTTCTACTACTTATTTATTAAATTTTGGGTGGATTAGAAGTTATATTCAAGTGGATTGTGTCTTTGAATGACCTTATAAACCCCATGCCCCTTTTTATATCATTTTCCCATGATTTCATTCCCTCTCATGAACCATATTTTTTTATGGATAAATTTTCTCTATGAACTAGTTCAGTTCATGGGTATTTTATTTAATAGGGGTTATATAGAGAATTATATGTATTGGGGGTTTGATACCCATAATATAATTTATCATTATTCATTTTCATAGATTATTTGATGTTTTTGTGGTAATTGTATACTATATTACATTTAATGATAGTTGTTTGAATGTTCCATTCTTGTTTTTTATATGATAATATGTGTGTATGTTTTTTGGAGAAATTGAGTTTTAAAAATTATTTTATGCCTTATAATATATTGGGAATACATTCTGTGTGACTTTGAAATTACCCAAATGGTTTTTGAAAAATTATATTCTTTCAAATGTTATGTAGAGTATAAACAAGATTTCTTTAAATTATGTTCTTGAATTAAAATAGATTTCCTACAAAGTTCATTATTATTTAAGAGTGTTAAAAAATTATAATGGGTTGTTTTATTTAAATGGGATGTGATGAAACTTGTTTTTTGTTCAAAAAATTTCTCAATATTTAACTATCAATAAATTAAATGGTTAAAATTTTTAAATATTTTAATATTTACAAATGGGTTGGTATATTTCAAAATAATTTATTAACTAATGTGGATTATATTTTTAATCTTGTTATTATATTGGAATATATTCAGAGTATTGTAAAAAATATAATATTTAGCTCAAATTATATATCAAATTAGATAAAAATAAAATTATTCTCTTGAGTGGATAGTTAAATACATTTTAAATTATCATATTTCTTCAAAAAACGATCATGTTTTGTTTTAATGATATCAATTTATAATCTTTTTACCAATAATTAATTTTCAAAAATGATCTGAGACCCACATTATCGCATTATGAACATGATATAAACCCATTGGTTTGTGATTCCATGAGGCCAATTATATTTTCATGGATCTATTTTAGATTTTTTACATTTGACGAATTTATGGATTTATATTTTAGTGGTAGGATGTAATGCATGAGATATTATAAAAATATTTTAAAATTGAGTTAAAGAATGTTTATTTATTAACACAACAAATTTTATTTGTCACTATAGTCCCAAGAATTTAATATTTGACTTTTGTGGTGGAATAATTAATTGTATATAGTTATTTTACTTGGGGTAATTGATTAGAAACAAAGAGATTGTTGTATTGGAAGGAGTATCTGACCCATATGATATCACTATTTTTTGGAACAACCTCACGGGTGAAGGTTTTATAGGTACATTCTCATCATTAATACTCTTTATGAATATTTTCTGGTTAATAAACATCACTAAACTCATGGAAAATAAATTCTATGGACTTTTTCATTTGGTTGGTCAATGAAGGAATCAATTGATGTTGTTAGGTTTAGTTGTTCAAACCCTTGTACATTATCTCTATATCATTCCCATTATTACTAGAGATACATGATGATTCCCATGACACAATGATTGTTTTTATTATTTTAAGGAATTATATTTTAAAATCGACTGTATCACTTTTTGTAAATTTTATTCTTTAGAAACAATAAGCATTCTAATATTTTTCATAGTCTTATTATTTCAAATAATGTTTCATATCAGTCTTATTTCCTACTTCATTCTATGATTTAATTTTTAAAATTTTATTATATTTTTTAATTGGTTTTATATATTTGGATGATAATCATTAATTGTAAAATGTTTTAAAATTATATTTAGTCAAGATTTTGGATGGTTTTATTTAAAAAGATAAATTTTCATTTCCAATGAGATTTGTAGTATTTATATAGAAGAGTGGATTTATTTTGACTTCATAACACTATGTTTTTTTAAAGTCTTCAAAAACATATTTAGGCTATCAGGTAATGTTTTATGGAAAAGATTTTATTCAATCATTATTTGGAAAACCATGTAATAGTTTTAATCTCCTTTGTTTTATAACCTTTTAATATAATAAAGTGTAGTTTATGAAATTTTTTGTTTATGAAATTAAAAATTATTTTGGACCACTAGTATTGGATGGGATTTTGATGAAATTTCTATGTGTCTATTTTTATTTAATGAAAATCATGAAAAATGATTGTAATAGAATTTTAATGTGTTGTTTTTTCTTTTATGAAACAATATTAAAATGTGTATTTTTCTATTGAAGGAAAAATTAGATTTAATGGGATGTATAAGAATGTGAAAAATTCGATTTAGTGAGTAAATTTGGCCATCTAGGATTTTATCTCTAGATTATATTTTACTATTATTTTTCATTCTAGTTTGATTCACATGTCATGGATATTCTTGGATGGATGTGTGGTTGGATGCTGATCATGATTCCATTTGTGGATCAATGGGGTTGATCTAGTTATTTCTATTTGGTTGGGTGGGTTATGTCCTTTATCCCATTGTATTTCTACATTGGATTATTTGTATCTTTATATTCCTTTTTAATCTATTAATTTATTTATTGTATATTTTTTGTTTTTTGAGTTATATTAATATCTAGTTTCAATATAATTGAATTGATTTTATCTTTATATTTATTTGATGATATGAATGTAAAATCATTCCATAGTGCATCTAGTAATTCCTAGGAAATAGTTTCTAGCATATGGTGATTAGATGCACCCATCAGGCCAGATATTGGATTGATTTCAGAGCTAGGATTGATGATACCATAGTTTAGTTCATTACAAAGTTGTATTCGATCATAGGTACAATATAGGATATCCGTTTTGAAACTCCATATTTTTATTTTGGGTTTTTTTAATTTAGGTAAATTATTATCGGTACAAAGGATAATGATTTGGGGAGGGTTTAATGACATAATCACTGTTATGATCCTCATGTTTCCTTGGTGAATTAGGTTTTTTACCCAATTATCGGAATAAATATGATTTAATAGATATATTATGGTAAAATGTGTTGTGAATTGTCATTTTTATCCTCCTTGGTTTGTCATACGTTTTCTATGGGGTCATAGGTAATGTTTTGGGATGACGATGAAGTGTAAAGTCAAGACATTCAGTTAGATTTTAGGTCATTATAAACCAAGTGATAACCCAATGATAAATTTTAGAAAATAAATATGATACATTTTATCATTTTCATTTCCTTTCAACTAAATTACCTTGTCATTTATTGTTCCATATTTTTATAAATTTACTACATTGAACCACTCACCTGTAGATTTTCCTTATAACTGGAGTAGTAGTATAATATTTAGATTTCTTCTTTGACACATTGGTAGAATTAGATAATGTTTTTGTTGATTCTATGGTTATTATATATATTTTCTCATTTCATGTGATTTTATTAGGTTGAATATTGTATTTTAGAATAAACTTTTATCAGTTTTATAGAATAGAATTGGAGATTTTTCATTATGTGAAATTAGTTTTATAATATTCATTGAAATATTAGATTTTATTTCGAACATTAGAAAAAAAATTAATGTGATTAGTTTATCTGATCATGTTTGAATCATGTTTTAAATTATGGGGTTCCTATTTTTAGGTAAATAGAAGATTTAAAAAAATTACCATTTTGGATTTTATTTGAAAAGCCTATGTTATTTCAAAATAACATAAAATGAATAGTTCTTTTGATTTTATATCAATAATTTTTTTTATTAAAAATCAGGTTTCAAAACCTTAAAAAACTCTCTGGATTTTTTCATTGAATAAATGAATGAAAAATTTTATTTTTTCCCTAGTTTTATAAATGATAATTTATAATTTTCTTACATGTTTTAGTAATTAATGTTTTTATCACTTTTTATAGAAAACATGGCTTAATTTTGGTACATGATCAAATTTGAATTTATGTATTGTGATTTTTGGATTTAAGATACATTGAAATGTGTAGTGTGTAATTTTATTCTTTTCCACAGAGTTACTTCATCTATTTTTTCAATAAAAATACCTATAATTAGAATATGTTCTCTTATTTCTCCTCCTTAAAGTTATATTTCTTTTAATTATCTAATATTTTTTTCCCTCTTAGTTATTTTATGTTTAAAATGGTTCATGTCATTAAAATATGTATGCATTATTGGATCAGGAATGATCAATGATATTGTAATATCTTCACTAATTTCTTTATTTTGGATATTTTTTTAATCGTGATTAATATCATTTGTGATTTGAATGGTGAGTGTCCATAATTATGGGTATGATATTTGTTATTGGTTTTATCTAATTTCAATTATAACTTGTTTTAGGATTATTTTTATTGAGTTTAGATCATTTTTGGTTTGAGGATGTCATTCTCAATGTTTTATTTTGGTTACCATTTTAAGAATTGTTTCATATTTGGAAAGATTTGTAATAATTTCTTATTGGGTCAAATTTTTTTGAAGGCCATGGGATGATATTTTTCATTTGGGATTGGACTTAAAAGTAACCTAAATTTCATATATTGATAGTTGTGGTTATATTTGGTTTTTGGTTAGACAGTTGAATCTATTAGGTTATTTATTCTATCAAAGTGACCATGGAATTTTATTTTTTTATTTGGATTTTAAAATATTCGCCTCCCAGATGTGAGCCTTAGGATAAATCTATATATTTTCATGAGGAGTATTGTCTCCCATTAGTAGTCTCATTTTATTATTTATTTGTATATTGATCTCATTTTTATTTTCCTTTTTGATATTCTAGTAATAGTTCACAAAAAATTTATTAGAACAATTTTCTTGTAATTATATTGGTTCGTTGGATTTTCATAGATTGTGATTAATGATTTATAAAAAATTATTATTTTGTGACATACTCTATTTTTTGGGAGACTGGTTTTGAGTTGTTCCATTATTTCATAATAATTATATATATTTTTTTAGATCAATGAACGATCTCAAAATCCATGTTGTTATTCATTTATGTTTTTAGGATGCTTTTTTATCATGATTTCCTTAGTTGTTTGCATATATATCATTCTATATTGTATTAGTTTCATAATTCATCCTCTTATGATCAATATTCTTACTAGAGACTTCGTGGGGGGGAGATAGTGCTATAATGTAGAGAACAGGGACAGATGTAATGTAATAACAGTTTTATTTTCATGAGAATATATGAATTTGATGTTCATTATTGATTCCATGGTGTTTTTTCTAAAAATATGAAAATTAGCTCATTTTTTATTTTTTTTAATTTTATACTTATTCTTTTATATTTGGGTTGAATCATTTAAAATTACAACGATAAAATAATTAAGACTGGAATTGAGATGTATACTATTTTGACCTATTTTATTTTTTACAATTGAGTAATTATCTGAAATGTATTGATTACCCAGGGAGTTCTGGGACTGGAAACTAACTTGAAGGTTATCTCACAATATTTCATTGAATAATGATTATTGTGTGGTCCTTTATGGTTTTATTAATAGGTGAATTTTTTAATATTTAGATTCATGATATTAGAATAAAAAAGTAATTCCATATCACTTATTTATTTATTATGAACATATATTCCTCTAAACTCTCTCAGAGTATCTTGTCTCCTTTTATGATCACTTCTTCGATTCTAATAAAAATTATAATTCATTAAAATTTTTATTTTTAAGAAATGTTTCTTAAAAATAACTTCTATTTTGACAAGCCTCTTCTGGGATTGGATACACCTCTATTTTATGATCTGGATGTAAATAAATGTTAACATTATTGAGAATTTATAGTTTTTGTGAAGCAGAATGGTTATTAATACTAGTGTGGTAAATTTTTTTGGTTACATATCTCACATCTTATAATTTAATAACATGCTTATATTTTAATTATTTCATGTTATTCAATTTCAAAGTGCTATATAAGATTAATGTTATAGAAATTTTACATAGAATTAAAAAAAAATCAATGAATTTATATTAACATACTCATATTTTACATCAGATTAATTGATAAAAATATTATTTTAGAAAACATACAATTAAATATGTATTAATTGAAAAAACATGTTACTTGAATTAACAAATAGTTTTGTATGATGAAAATAATGGTTTTGTTTTTGGATTTAAATTATATAGTATTTTGTTAAAACATGTCTTCACATATTGATTATTTTATCATTAATGAATTATAGTGAAAAATTGTTACATTCATGAACTAAAAAATTGAGGTTCAAATCATTGCAATGGAAGAATTATTGATGTATTAGAGTGGAAATTGTATTGTAACTATAAATGTTGTTGTCGATCAATGGAAACTCTATATGGAACTATTTTATAAGGGATATAGAAGTATGTACTCCATTAGTTGTAATGAAAAAATAATGGGTTGTTGGAAGTTCCATTTGTAGACATTGAAGTATTATTTATTATAGCAAGTCATCAATGGAGTAATAAAATGATTGGTGTGGGGTCAGTGAACATAGTTGAGCCCATAGGTGTATGTTGTCCTTATTTATTTATATGACCCTCATGAACCAAATAATATTATTTTCGGTTAGTATTTTTAGATAATTACATTTTATATTATTAAATATGATCTGGATTTTTTTTACTTATTTTAGAGCGTATTATATTTTGGGTAAAACTCATTGTTATGCATTAGATATAAGGACCCAGCCTTAGTAAATTACTTAATCTTGAATTAAATTAATAATTCACATTGAGAATATTTTTAGGTTTAGAGTTTTAGAGAATTAGGAGATAAATATTACATCTCAATGATTACAAGGTAGACACATCTACTCAGTTTCCATTTTTTCAGAAAAGTTAAACTCATGAACAAAAGATTAATATCTAGTTCCATGTTTTAGACATCATAACATTTCCATGATGCCATCCTTGACCGTATTCCACTTTTTTCCATTTGGAAAACATTTCAAAAACTTGGGATGAGCACAAAAAGCTCAGTATGGGATATAAAAATATGGAAAGGAAACATTTTTCCACATATACATAATAATAAATGAAAACACACTTTACTCATAAAACATAAGCACTTTAACATACCTCATTAAATCATAAGATGTATGAATAACTCATAGATCCATATGACAGAAAGGTAACTTGACGCATTCATTACATTCTTACGTAGGGAGTAACCCTCATGGTTACGTTTGTAATACCCATCACAACATATTCCCTAAATCTCTTTGGATAAACAATAGAGTTTAACTCTATCTCGTTACCCAATTCATTAGAGAGCTATCGCAGGCTCACCTGCCCTTAGTTTATTATGTAACCAACCTTCTTCATAAACAATTCCCAATAACCATAACATAATTGTATCACATAAATCATGCATAATGGAAACATAACATTTCCACATTTCAATCACAAGATATAAATAAAACACATTGACATAATCAAAACATTATCAATACGATTTTCAATACCACAATAATAGAAAATTAAAACACGATTTTTGTTTATTATTTAAAAAAAGTTATGGCTTGTAGAGGAAGGCGAATCTCAAATAATGGTCACGGTGGCGGAGAAGTTGTTGTCGCCACATACATACGACAAAACATTCATTTTTTCATTTATTAAAACACTTCATATAAAAATATTCTTTTTTAATAAAAGTAAATGTCAAAGGGGTTTTTACATCTTATAAAAGAAGGTTGTGTACAAAAAAATATGCCGCAATGAAAGGATATTAAGACGAATTTCCTTTCAAAGACGATATCCTCATATTATAGATAAATCAATTACATAAATATGCCATAAGATAATAAATACACCCAATATAAGTTTATATTAAGAGTAAAAAAATAATAGGTCATCCAAACATATTCATATCATTATATACTCAAGAAGTTGAGATTTAACCCAATGAATTGTAATTTGGTTAAGAAGTTCTCTTACAGAAATTCCACAGCCTAACAACATCACTTTAAAATTCCGGAAATGAGATGATGAGAGATAACAAGGGTATCTCATCACTTCGACATAACATTTACAAAAATAAGGATATATAATAACAGATCCCAACATAAGAAGAAGTGAATTAAACGGCCTAACAAAAAGAAGTCTGTTAAAATGGGGAGGGTGAAAGGTCCCTTACCGACTTGGGTATCTTTCGAGACATACACCACATGAAAGAAGGACTATACAACATTTATGTAAATACTCATAAACGAAATTATATTACAAAAATAGTAGAATAATGGGAAGTACATACCCCACTCAAAAGAAATGGTGGAAAATGTACCATAAATCCCACAGGAAAGTGAGATGAAAAATCCCTTAAGAAAACTCGCCAGCCTAACGACGACACTTAAACTTTCAAAATGGATTTATGAGATAAAATAGGGTCTCTCATAATATGAACATAAAAATTACAGAATTAGGAATATAAAAGAACATTCCAATCATAATAATGATGAGCTTAAAATAAATGACATAAAAGATAGTACTTAAAAAGAAAGAGAGAGGTAGGATCACTTACCTCAAGTCTGACTTGTCTTGTTCATTTCTTTATATTTCTGAATAATAAACCTTGGTCAATTAATAATTTCTTAAGGACCTACTTTATAGTTTATTATTCAACTCATGTCACATATTATAATTTTATAATAATTAGTTAATAATGTGAATTCATATCATACGTTTTTGCTGATGTTCGATACATGAGTCAAAAATGAATTTGTTTGAAAACAATTTCCCATGTAGTTATAATTACCCGATATACAGAATTGTATTAATGATTTAAATATCATATTTTTCCAGTATATATTATTTTTATACTATTCCATAACATTCAGAAATAATAAAATGAGAGGCACCGTTAAATGGAGACGGTAGGCTGTACGTACGCATTAATGCTACTTTAATTTCATTGTTACATTAATGGAATTAAAACTAACTGAGAGATATATATATATTATAATTATAGTATAATATATATTTTATATATGTCATATAATTTCATAAATTTCATTCTTTATACATTCCATTTATTGTATGTACGAGTCACTTCATTTGAGGGCGTGGTAGTCCACATTTCCTCAAAAGAAATTATCGTATTTGCACAAAATGGAATGAATTAAGGTATGTTTTAAATGTAAAATACAGAAGAATAGAGATGAAATAAATATAATATATATCATAAATAAATTTAGTGCTATCATAATGGCCACCATGAGAGATTGTAGGATAAGATAGAACAATCATCATTTCATGAGGCAGTAATTCGCCATCCACGGAAACAGTATGTTCTTTAACCATTAGACGGTGGTGTGTGTAAGTGTAGCTCAAATCCTTCTCATAAAAACATCCTAGTATATTGAAGATACTTTTTTTACAATATAAATTAATAAAAATATTTTAGTGGGTTGGAGAAGAAAAATAAAACAAAAGAACATAAGAGAGGACATTACCTTTAAATCGGGTAACTCCCTTTGGTTTGAACCAAAAGAGTTTTCATCCTAAGGTAAGGATTCTAGAATGAATATAGGTATGTGGAGAGATGAAATTAGTATAGTTGGTCGAGCCAAAGTCTTGAGAGGTGTGGGTATGGGGTAGTGGTGGGGGACTTTTATAAGAGGGAGGAGGGGCACTCATGGAAAGTCTTAAAAAGATACTTTATTATAAAATGATTTTCGGATATTAAAGGTCACATAATTATATATTTCTAAGATAAGGTGATAAGGGTTCGAAAACCACCTATCCAATAGGTTTTTCACAAGTGTAAGTCTTATATTTTACCTTATCTTCTCATTTTATTTAAATTGTTCATTAATGAGGTAATCACTGCATCATAATGGTGTCATAAATAAATTTATATATTTAATGTCTAAAAATTATAAAAAAAATATATCATGAAGTAAGAAATCTATTTACATTTCTAATCAATATTTTTTTTTCAAATATATTACTTGTATAACCCCATGTAAAAATTGTTTTTGTAAAACAATACATGTTTGTGACACTGTTATTTTAACTTTAATTAAAAAGTTATTAATGTAATATTTTACCCACATGGATCCATGGGGTCCCCATGTTGACCCATGGATTGTCTTGGTCGTCCAGGACTTATCCAATAAGTGTAGGACAAGTGTAATGTTAATTGCATATTATTATATCATTATATTAACCATAAATTAAACTAATTAACTTTAATCACGATTAATAAAACATAACAGTTACTATTCCCCCAAAAATTATTTTAATCCCATTGAACCACATTTAACATCCTATTTACAACCACGTATGTCAGATTTTTGAAATTCAAATCATAGAGGTGGTAAAATTTCATTTAAACGAAAAATCAGTTTTTTTAACTACCACTGAGTGGTTTCACTATTCATAAAAATATGATGTTTTTTAGAAAAATACCAAAAATTAACCCTAAGCTATATTTGATTTTCAAAATTCAAAAATGATGTCCATTTTACCATATTCAAACAATAAATGTTTCATTAATTATTTTTATTCTTAATTCCCACTTTCAAAACAAATAAAGTGTTTTTAAGAAACCATATTTATCAAAAGATTTACACTTGTTTATGTCTAATTTCAAAGTGAAGTTAATTCCAATGACCAACATAGGATTAAATGGTAAAAATATATTTTAACTAAAATTTAAAACCAATTAATAAGATAATCTATCCTTATCAATAAATTATATTAAACGGAGGTTTTGAATTAATATACAACATTTTCAATAAAAATGATCTTTATCGGAAAAATAACAAAATTTACACAAAGTAAATTTTGATGTTCAGATTCTAAAGAAGGATTTTATTTTTTCAAATATAAAATATAAAATTTTCAAAAGTATATTTAAAAAGGATTTTCCATTAAAAGGTGGTTAATTGACCTTTTAAAGAATATTTGATGGTTTTTTCTTAAAATTGGATTCATTTTCATTTTAAACCTCTAAAATTTATTTGAATAAATGAAAAAAATATTTGACAAGCATATATAATCATTTGGTATTAAGTTATATTCATTCCTTAAATTATAATTTCTATGTGTTAACTACCATTTAAAATAATATTATTATATTATTAGTGTGCAACGTTAGATTTCTATGAAACTCGTTGTTGCATATTGGGTACTCCGTCAAACATAGCATCCCCTTTTAAGTAATATTAATATTTTATTCGCAAGTATGAACATTTCATATTAATTATTTACCTGGGATGTTACATCCTTCTCCCCTTTTGGGAATTGCATCCTCACAATTTTAAAATTGGGCTTGGAAACATTATTGAATGGCCCACATCAGAAAAGGAGTCAATTAAACTGTCACATTAAAAGAATGAAAGGGAAGTACAAAGGTCACCTGAGTTAACCCATACTATGATTCCATGTAAGAAAACATGGAAATAGAAGAGGAAACAAAGGCTCATGTTCTGATGGGGAGTGATAGAAAACATGATTAGGAGAAAGTTAACCACTAGAAAATCACAAAGTTGTGATGCGTTAAGTGGTATTTGATTCCCCGGTAGGAAAAGTTAACAAACAATATTTTGGTTTTAAGTTAATTTTCATTGAGGAATTTATTTATGAGCTTAACTAAATCCTAAGGAAACATACTTACTTGTCTTGTGGACATTCATCTCTTACTGGATTTCTTATACAAACTCATATTTTCTCCAAAACACAAGTATTTAGGATGACTTTTTCACATTAAGAGCGCTATAATAAACTTCTATAGAATCACCTAATCTATAAAACTGAACTATATATTTCCCATATCTTTAGACAAAAACCAAAACCAAAATTTTTAGTAAGAAATCAAACAATACCCATAATGGATAATCCAATATAAAAAGAAATACTACTATTAATCTCCAAACTTTGTCCAACATTATCCAAAGTTCAACAAAGACCATTCAATAAACAGTTGTCAATAAAATTATTCAAAGTATCCCAAACTAAGAAGTAAACCAAAATATCCTGTGGATTTATTCACATAGTCTTCCCGGATAAATCATAACATTTATCTTCAAATAAAATCTGTTACTCTTAAATTATCATACTGAAAAGTAATTAACCTAAAAACATATCCTCCATGATTGGCTAGTCATTTCCATAGATAACCCAAAATCAAATTATTACTGATTCATAATATCGTCTCACAAAAAATAATTTTTCATACTAACCAGGGACTTCACGTAGTCCAGTGGTAGGTGATAAATACCAGTCGCACTTTGGTTGTAGGTTCGATTCCCAAATCTTTTTCCGACGTGATGGGTTGTCACATAATCTGCTTGTTTTCCTTTTTCCAAAAATATATAATTCTTTTAAAAATCCCAAAAAAGAGATAAAATCATAAAAAATAACCATAACATAATTTAACCTCATGTTTATCTCATGCCTTTCATTTTCCATCATAACATATATCAACACATAATTACCTAAAAAGTAAGGATCATATAAACCCTGATGGTTAGATTTATAATTATTACTTGAACTTCCACATCAAGTTGGTTATATCAGATATGATGCATTAGAGAACTCACCAAGGATTAAGTGGTTAATAATGACTCATTATATTTGGTTGAGAAATCCCACAAGAGTTCTCATTGCAGCTCCCATATCATACAGTTGTTCTTTCAGAAAACTGTCACAGTTTTCTTCACATCCATAGTCACTTTGATGCCTGCTAGATCCAGCAATTTTCTAGAAACAAAGAGGTCTGAGTTAGTATATCATTAGCATCATAATATAATACTATGATATAATTATTAATTTTATTATAAACTCATTCACTTTATCTAAAACTATTACTCTTTCTGTAATCATTACAATTATGGTAATGTCACTTATGATAAAAGAATATCCTGACCTCTAAAGTTATCTAAACCGGCCTCTGATACCAACTATAAGGACCCAACCTTAGAAGATTACATAATCTTTAATTAAATGAATAATTCACATTGATGATCTTTTCAGGATTATAGTTTTAGAGAATTAGGACATAACTATTACATCTCAAAGATTACAAGGTAGACACATCTACTCAGTTTCCATTTTTTAACAAAATATAAACTATTGAACAAAAGAGTCAAGTCTAGTTCCATGTTTTAGACATCATGACATTTCCATGACCCCATCCTTGACCGTATTCCACTTTATGTCCTGTGGAAGACATTTCAAAAACTTGGGCTGAGAACAAAAAGCTCAGTAAGGGATATAAAAACACGGATAGAAAACATTAGTCCATGTATACATAAGAATCAATGAAAACACACTTTTCGCATAAAACATAATCAATTTAACATACCTCATCAAATCTTATTATTTATGAATAACTCATATAAATCATAAGATGTAAAGGTAAATTGAGGCATTCATTACATTCTTACGTAGGGAGTAACCCTCATGGTTACATTTGAAATACCAATCACAGAATATTCCCTAAATATATTTGGATAAACCTTAGCATTTAACTCCTTCACGTTACCCAATGCATTGGAGAGCTATAACAGGTTCACCCATCCTTAGTTTATCACGGAGCCACCCGTCTTCATAAACAATGCCCAAGAACCATAACATAATCGTATCACATATAACATGCATAAATGAAACATAACATTTTTATATATCAATCACAAGATATCAATACAACACCTTGATATAATCAAAACATTAAAAAACCATTTTTAATACCAAAATTAAGAAAATTGAAACATGGTATTTATTTTACAGTTATAAAAATGTTTTGGCTTGTAGAGGAAGCTGAAACTCAAATAATGGTCACGACTGCGAAGAAGTTGTTGTTGCAGCATACGTACAATGAAACATTCCTTTTGTCTTTTAGTAAAACAATTTGTATAAAAGTATTCCTTTTGAATAAATGTAAAAGTCAAAGGGGTTTATAAATCGTATAAAAGAACGTTGTGTACAAAACAAGTTATGCCTCAATCAAAGGAGATTAAGATGAAGTTCCTTACGAAGATGTTATCCTTAGATTATGCATAAATCAATTACATAAATATGTGTGATGAACATAAATACACCTAATATAAGTTGATATTAAGTGTAAAAAAAATCAGAGTTCATCCACACATATTCATAGAACGACATAATAATGATGTATAAGTTTAACCCAATGAATTGTAATTGGCTTATGAAATTCCCTTACAGTAATTCGACAGCCTAACGACATCACTTTAACATTTTGAAAATGAGATGATGAGAGATAAAACGGGTATCTAATCACTTGAAAATAACATTTACAACAATAAGGATATATAATAACATATCCCAACATAATAATATGTAAATTTAAAGAACTAACAAAAATAAGTCTTTTAAAAAGAGGATAATGAAAGGTTCCCTTATCGACATGGGTAACTTTCAAAAGGTACGCCCCATGAAAGAAGGACTATACAACATTGATGTAAATACTCATAAACTAAATTACATTAAGAAAAGATTATAATAATTGTAATTACATACTCCACTTAATGTAAATGGTCGCAAATGTAGCATATATCTCAAGGTAAAGTGGGATGAAAAATCCCTTATGAAAACTCGGCAGCCTAAAAGTGCCACTTATCACATCCAAAAATGTATTTATGAGATCAAATTGGGTCTCTCATAATATGACCATAAAGAGTAAAGAATAAGGATTATAAAAGAACATCCCCAAACATAATAAATATGAGTTTAAAATAAATGACAGAAATGAGAGTACATAAAAAGAAAGAGAGATGTAGGATCCCTTACCTCAAGTCTGACTTGTCTTGTTCGTTTCTTTATATTACTGTATAATAAAATTTGGTAAATTAATAATTTATTAAGGACCAAATGTATAGTTTATTATTCAATTCATGTAAAATATTATAATGTTACAATAATTAGTTAATAATGTGAGTTCATATCAGACGTTTTTGTCGATGTTCAGTACATGAGTCAAAAATGAAATTGTTTAAAAAGTATTGTCCATGGAGTTATAATTACCCCATATCCAGAATAGTATTAATTATTTAAATATCATATATATCCTGTATATATTAATTTTATAATATTCGATAACATTCTGAGATAAGAAAATTAAATGTGTCGTTCATTGAGATGGTAGGCCGTACGTACGCATGAACGCTACTTTCATTTCTTTGTCAAATTAATGGAATTAAAAATAAATGATATATATATATATATATTATAATTCTAGTATAATATATATTTTATATAGGTTACATAAGTTTATTAATTTCATTATTTATACATTCTATGTATTGCATGAATGAGTTAAATCACTTGATGGGGCGGTAGTCCACACTTCCTAAAATGAAATTATCGCATTTGCACAACATGAAATGCATAATGGTATATTTTAAATGTAAAATAAAGAACCTTAGAGAGTAATTAAATATAATATATATCATAAATTAATTTAGCTCCATCATAATGGACAACATGATAGGTTGTAGGAGAAGATAGAACAATCATCGTTCCATGAGGCAGTAATTCGCTATCCACGGAAACAATATGTTCTTTAACCATTAGATGGAGGTGTTTGTAAGTTTTTCTATAATAATTCTCATAAAAACATATTATTATATTGAGAATATTGTTTTTTTTACAAAAGAAAAGAATAAAAATAGTTTAGGGGGTTGGAGAAGCAAAATAATACCAAAGAACATAAGAGAGGACATTATCTTTAAATTGGGTTACTCCCTTTGGTTTGAACCAAAACGGGTTCTTGAAGAGCATTCTGCCTAAGGTAAGTCTTTTAAAATTAATAGAGGGATATGAAGAGAAAAATTGAGCAGATTTTGGTCGATCCCAAAGATTGAGAGGTGTGGGTAAGGGGGTAGAGTTGGGGGCCTTTTATAAGAGGGAGGGGGCACTCTTGGAAAGTCTTGAGAAGTTACTTTATTATAAAATGATTTTTGGATATTAATGGTCCCAAAAATATATATTTCTACGATAAGCTGATAAGGGTTCGAAATCCACCCATCCAACAGGTTTTTGACAAGTGTAATTCTTAGATTTTACCTTATCTTAAAATTTTATTTATATCATTCATTAATTAGGTAATCATTGCATCATCATGGTGTCATAAATAAATTTACATATTTAATGTCTAAAAATTATAAAAAAATATCATGATGTGCGATATATTTTTGTTTTTCTAATGAATATATATAGTAAAAAATATGACTTGTATAACCCCATGTAAAAATTGTTTTAGTAAAACAATACATGTTTGTGACACTTTTATTTTTACTTTAAAGAAAAAGTTATTAATGCCATTGCCTTACCCAGGTGTCTCCATGGGGTCCCCAAGTTGACCCATGGATTGTCCTGGTTTTCCATGAAAAAAGAAAATAAGTGTAGGGAAAGTTTAATGGTAATTTTATATTATTATATCATTATATTTACCATAAATTAATCTAATTACCTTGAATTGCGATTAATAAAACTTAAAAGTTACTATTCACCTAAAAAATATTTTAATCCCATCGAACCACATTATACATCCTAATGAAAACCATGTATGTCATATTTTTGATAATCAAATCACAGAGGTGGTAAAATTTCATTTAAACAAAAATTCTGTTTTTCTAACAACCACTTAGTGGTTTCACTATTCATCAAAATTGATTTTTTTAGAAAAATACGAAAAATTCACCCCAAGAAATATTTCATACTCAAAATTCAAAAATTATTTACATTTTAACAAATTAAAAACATAATAGCTTCATTAATTAATTTTATAATTAATTCTCGCAGTCAAAACAAATAACGCGTTTTTAAGAAACAATATTTATCAAAATATTGACACTTGTTTATGTCCAATTTCAAAGTGAAATTTATTCCAATAACCAAAATTGGATTAAATGGTAAACATATAATTTAACTACACTTTAAGCTCAATTAGAAAGATAATCTATCCATATAAATAAATTATATTAAAAGGTGTTTTTTAATTAAAATAAAACATTTTCACTAAAAATGATATTTATCGAAAATATAAAAAATTTTACAAAAATTATATTTTGATGTCCAGATTCTAGAGAAAGATTTTTTTCGTCAAATATAACATATAAAAGTTTCAAAAGTATATTTAAAAAGGGTTCACTAATAAAAGTTGGTTAATCGACCATTTAAAAATATTAGAAGATTTATGCTTAAAATTAGATTCATTTTCATTTTAAGCCTCTAATATTTATTTGAATAAATGAAAAAATATTTGACAAGAATATATAATCATTTGGCCATTATTTATATTCATTCCTGCCATTACAATGGCTAGGCGTTAGCTACCATTTGAAATAATATTATTATATTATTTTTGTGCAACGCAAGATTTCTAAGAAACTTGTTGTTGCGTATTGGGTACGCTATCGAGCATAACATACCCTTTTAAGTAATATTAATATTTTATTCGAAAATATGAACATTTCATATTCATTGTTTTACCCGGGATGTTACATTAGACCAGTTTGGAATGTATTATTTTGATTTATAATGAAAATTAATGTACTGATAAAATTATTTGTTGAATAAAAATTTTAATACATATAAAGTTTCAATATATGGGTGATAACTAGATATTCATTACTAAATATATAATGTTTGAATCAAAAGATTTAAAATATGAATGTAATGTAAAATATACTTGTTTGTAATTCTGAGATAAATTATAAATAATGTTTATGATATTTTTTTATTTTATTTATTATTTATATAATTATTAATATACACTAATAGAAAAAAATGTTTAAAAGATTTTATTTTCATTATGATGATTTAAAATTTGTTTTTTGATATATGGAGTTGAATTTTTTTTTATTGAATTCCAGGACTTTCGTTAATGTGTAAAGAGAATTTTTTTAGACTCTAACATTTGATGATGATTTGGGAGCTGTGAGGTTCGTTTTTCCTTATGGTTGTCCTCATAAAATGTTATATTCATTATTCTTTTCAATTTTATATGATACTTATATATATTTATTATAATACTTGGTTACTATTTTGATATTGTACTAGTATTGGTCGATGTAGACACCTCTACACCTGTCACCCAGATCCAATGTCTACTTTATTACAATAGAATTAGATGTAATGAATCATATCCTAAAGGAATGAATTGTTCAGTAAAAATGGTAAAATAGATATTTAAATTAAATTAATAATAGAATTGAAAACAAAAAATTTTATTCTTATTGATAAAACTATTATTCATCCTAGAATATTCATTCTTATTAATTACAAAACACATCTTGCTATCCTGGGGAAAATAAAACATAAGAACGGGGTGAAAATAGATTCTCACTAAGGGTATGTATATAGTTGATGATGTGGATAAATTTATAATAATAATTATTGAAATATAAATAACATAAAAATATTTTATATAATCAATAACATGTCCATAATATGGAATAAATAAATGTTGCTGAAATAATATAGAAAAATTAATCACATGTGGTTGAAAACATAACTATGGATATTATATATAGTCAAATAATCACATGAAATATTATAAATGAATTTATAATGATAGAATTCATAATGATGAAATTTAAAAAAATATTACCACGACTTTGTTATATGAAATCTTAATAAATGTGTAAGGAATCGACCAAAACCCAATATTTTTTGTCTCTGGAGACATTCTAATGCATTTAAAAGATATATATGATTCATCCCGTCAGAAACCAACTCCAATACATTCAACATAAGAATGATTTGAAGAAAAATTGATATAAAAATAAATATTTATTCGTGCATATGAAAACCATTTTACTTCCCCAATTAATAAAAACAAGCATATAATATCCAGAGTAAAATGAATTGTAGAAATTGAGTACTTCAATGATAATAAACCATTGGGTGAAATAGTAAGGATGATATCATTGAATTATATCCCCACTAAATCATAATTCAAATGAAGTTATTTTTCCATAGATAAAAAATTATTTTGAATGATCATTCGAACATTTAATGAGTTATATAACCTTTAATTGAGAATAAAAACTATATTTAAAAAACATAAATTTCAAAAAATTTTGTCAAAATATTATTTACTTGAGAATAACATTTAAAAACAATTAATTGAAAGTATTTATGATGAAAATTAATTTATAATGAATCATTTAAACATTTATATTAAAGAACAAATAAATTAATTTCATGATGATGGGTAATTCCATATATTTCATATATGTTAAAAATAAACTACTTTTTTTAACAGTATAATGGTTTAAAATGTTCGAAATCCCAAATATGACAATAACATACCATTCAAAACATATTTTAAAATTTAAATCATGAGTAAAATCTTTATTAAAAATTATTTGGTATAGTGTTAAAACATATTTGAAAACATCTATATAAAGAAATAGTTTTGTAAGAAAATTATTTCAAACCCAAGAGAGAAATAATGTCTGATTTTTATTTTATTTTTCATTTTATATGACATATATAATCAAAACAGTACTATTAATTGAAAATGATAATGACATACAAAATTATACGATAATATATTGATATTATTATATATATAACAAATAATTTCTTCCCCAGATACATAAGAAAAAAAATCCAAATAATGGTGAGGATTTTAAATAAACTATAACACCCCCGCCCCTACCTCATTGGCTTGAGGAGGTGCTGAGGGCTACTAGGCATTAAAAGACGTTCCCAAGACGCCAAAGGCTGGAAAAAAATTCCAAGGGCTTTATGATCAAGTTGTGGAACGATTTTCCCTTGAGACAAAACTAACCAAACAACCACAACTATATGATGCATGTCAATAAAGCCAAACTCCTACATTAACAAGACAACCAAATATTCCATAATCATACATGCCAACACAGACCATTACAACATCAGAGTATAATACAGAAGACTCAACAAGAAGCCCCATGAGCCATGACACCACCACAACTCCAAACTAAGCTCCAAGCTCCAAGCTCCAACCATGAAACCCAAAGCTCCACCAAAGGTGGTCGATGCCTTACCTTTTCCCATATCACGGAACACTACATCTCCAAAGACACCATAGTGCCAAAGTTGGGGGAGAGTACTAAAACTCAGTAGGTTTTCCCCAAATCACTTCCCTACACACGCCACTAGGATAAAACTGTTGAACATTTATATAAAAAAAATTATATAAAATAATCACAAGTGAAACCATTACCATAAGCCAACCACACCCTTACCAAGCATTCCACCCCAAACCAAACCACTAAGGGAAAACAAAACAAACATTCCATAAGGAAATCAATTACTCATATATTAGCACAAAAATTCCATCTTGCAAAACAATGCCCAACAACAACCAAAATATCCAAATAGTGGTGCTTCCGTCCAACCCATTCACCCATTCACAATTAGTGGAACTTCCCGTCCACTTATTCTTTGATGGCGGCCCTTCCATCCACTATCCATTACCATCATTATAGTGCTACTTCCTGCCCACATCCATATAACATTTGAACAATCAAAACAAAGAATACAACATCATGAAATCAACCAAATTCCATTGCATAAGATTCCACCTCAATAACTCCCCATTTATTAAAAACCATTTTTTATGCCAAACCCCATTTCAATAAAACAACACTTTTTAATGAAAACAATTTTCCATCAATCATTTCACAATTCAACCATAGCATTACTTTTTAAAATCCCGATTTTCAAATTCAACACAATAGTGTTTCACTATGAGACCCCCTTTTCCCAAAAATCCCCAAATGGATTTCCAACCAATTTCTCCTGAAAATAGAATTAATTTTCATCACAAAAAATTAATTGTAACATGTAACCACTAATTCTAACCATGTGGAGTCGAGAGAGAAGCCACCTACCATTAGGGTTCCGACGAACTCGACCCACAACCAACAACGCCTCAAAATCTGGCGAACTCACCACCGACACCTCTCTAGATCACCTTCCCAAACCATCACACGCCTTAAAATTAACATCCAAGGCAACCCCAATGCTAGATCTACACACAACAACTGTACATCTAGAAAACCAAGAAGGAGAGGAATGTAGATCTAGAGGAAAATACAATAGGAACAAGAGGAGAGACATACCAAGGAGAAACCACCTTCAAACCGCCTTGAAACCCCTTTGAAATCATTCCAAACGGAGTGGGACAACACCCTAGACCCCTGAGAACCAAAAATACCAAGTAAGGCTCGAGAGGAAGGAAGAGAGGAGTGAAATGAGGTAATCCCGAGTGAGCCCACCTTTTATAATCCTAATTTTAAGTGGCCGCATGGTTAGCCTGCACGGTTTGGAAACCGTGCGCAAACCATTCGCACCCACTACCTCGAGATCCAGGGTTCACATGGTTTCCTCGCACAGGTTGGAGAACCACTCTCAGGACGTGCAAGTCTTGATGTCTCAAGAAAAAGGGTCCGCAAGGTTTTCTGGGAAACCCGCACGGTTTCCACTAACCGTGCTCAAACTGTGCACCCCTTTAAAAGCCTCCAAACTTATCCAAAACCACTCTAAACTCTCCCTACCTCTTCACAACTCATCTCATGCACTTTAAATACATAAAAAGGCATTAAAAAGGCTACATACCTCAAACCGGGTGGTGCTACATTCTCACCACCATTGGACTTCCTATCCTCTGAAATTAGTGAACCCTCCCTTTGCCGAAAGAGCCCGGGCCACTGCTCAACCATTTCTTTCTCCCACACCCAAGTCTCTGCTTAAACATGACCATGTATCCACAAAACACGAACTAAACCAATGATTTTACCACAAAAGACTTTATCTTGCCTATCCACAACCCGCACTGGCATGTGCACCAACGAAGCATCTGATTCTAGTTCAACATGATCCCATCGAATCACATGGTCCCGATCCGACTGATACTTTTTCAACTGCGACACATGAAACACATTGTGCACCGCACTAAACCATGGTGGTAATACAAAATGATAATCCACCTCACCAACCCACTCATGAACCTCCAAAGGTCCAATATACCTCGGAGATAGCTTTCCCTTCTTCCCAAACTGACAATGTCCCAACCTTGGAGAGATCCTCAAGAAAACATGATCACTCACCTCGAACGAAAATGGTCATTGATGATGATCCGCAAACGATTTCTGTTGACTCTGAGACATCTACATTATCTTCCTAATCAACTTGATCTTCTTTGTAGTCTTCGGTACAAGATTTGGTCCAACCATCGAAGACTCACCCGCTTCCACCCAACATAGTGGAGAACGACACGGCCGCCCATACAATGCTTCAAACGGAGCCATCTGTATGAATGATAAGTAAATTTTATTGTACGAGAACTCAACCAATGATAAGTGATCCTCCCATGAGCCACCAAAATCCATGACACAAACCCGCAACATATCTTTTAGAGTTTTTATCGTCCTATCGGATTGACCATCCATCTGAGGGTGATACGCTGTGCTCATCGGCAAATCCGTCCCAAGGGCCTACTATAAGGATTTCTAGAAACGATATGTAAACCTCATATCTCTATATCATAAAATCAAAACTGGAACACCCTGCTTCTTTACCACCTCCTGGATATATATTTTGGACAGATCCTCCACCGTATGAGATTCATGAATCAGGATGAAATGGGCTGACATCATTAGTCGATCCACTATCATCCAACTGGTATCATGCTTCTTGACCGTTCTTGGGAGACCTGTAACAAAATCCATCGTTATCTGCTCCCACTTCCAAAGGGGGATTTGTAAAGACTACAACATTCCCGCTGGCCTTTAATGCTTTACCTTGAGCTGCTTACAAGTCAAGCATCTCGAAAAAGACTCGTTCGTGCTTCTTTTTCATACCAGCCCACCGGAACTGCACCTTCAGTGCTTTATACATTTTCTGAATTACAGGATAAACAGCCCACCTGAAATGATGATACGCCCTGAGAATATCCTCTTGAAAAGAAACTGGTACTACAATCCGATTTTGAAAACAAAAAATTGAATCTCCATTCAATTGCCAACCCTCAATGATCTCCCCACCATTGAGTCATGACCCCACGGTCACACACTCAGAATTAGATATTTGTGCCTCTCTAACCAGGCCATCTAAGTCAGGAATCAACAATATTTGAAAGAAGACCGCTCTATCACCCTTGTCCTCACATTACAACTGCATATCAACTAAAACTGAGATCAACTTCCACAGGTCTGATGCATGTTTCACCACATGCGCATATGATTTACTACATAATGCATCCCCCACCAAATTTCCCTTACCCGGTGTGTACATTAAGTCAATATAAAACATCTGGAAATATTCCATCCATCTCCTTTTCCTCATGTTCAAATCCCTTTGTGAGAAAATGTGTTTCGAGCTCTTATGATCTTTATATACCGTGAATTTCTCAGCAATGAGATAATGACACCACACTTTCAAAGAATGGACCACTACTGCAAACTCCAAATAATGAGTTGGGTAGTTATTCTCATGCACTCTCAACTATCATGAGCCATACGCAACCACATGATTCCCTTGCATGATAACGCATTCCAACCCTGATCTCGATGCACCACAATAGACCATGTACCCTCTTCCTGGTTCTGGAAAAACCATGATTGGTGCTGATGTAAGACGACCCTTTAGCTCTTTGAAACACTACTAAGACTGTTCATTCCACTGGAATGGAACATTCTTTCTTGTCAATGTTGTCATAGTAGAATCCAAACGTGAACAATCACGAAAAAAAGGCCAATAATACCAAGCTAGACTAAGGAAACTCTGTAACTCAAACACAGTCTTTTGAGGTTTCCCTGAGACAGAAGCCTCTATCTTTTCCAAATCCACTGAAACACCTCTTTCCGAAATCACATGGCAAAGAAAACGAACTTCCTGTATCCAAAAGTCACACTTTGATAGCTTGGAATACAATGAATGATCCCTCAAGATCCCCATCACTGCCACCAAGTTCTGCTCATGTTCCACCCTTGTATTTGAATAAAACAGAATATCATCCAAAAACACCACCAAGAATGAGTCCATATATCTTTGAAATATCTGATTCATCAAAACCATAAACACCACTGGCGCATTCGTTAGACTGAAGGGAATAACCAGATATTCATAATGGCCATATCTACTTCTGAAAGCTATTTTCGAAATATCCTCCTTCCTCACCCGCAATTGATGATATCCCGACCTCAGGTCAATCTTGGAGAACTATTGCGCTCCCCTCAACTAGTTAAACAAATAATCAATTCGGGGAAGTGGATATCTATTCATTCTCGTAACATGGTTAAGTCTACAATAATCAACACATAGCCTTATGGTTCCATCCGCCTTTTTCCCAAAAAATACTGGGGTTTCCCATAGAGACGTGCTATGCCGGATAAACCATTTGTTTTATAAATCTTCCAACTGGACATTCAATTCCCGCAATTCTGCTAGTTCCATCTGATAAGATGGAAGTGAGATAGTACTGGTCCCCGGAAAGAGATCAATCATAAACTCTACATCTCTTATGAGAGGTAACCCAGAGAATTCGTCAGAAAAAACATCCATGAACTGATCCACCACTGTTGGAAGAACTCTATGCTCAAAAATCTCTAACGATTCTAGTGACAACACCTCCAACTGATATGATAATGTACCCACTACTGGTGGAAACAAACTCGTTGCACCCTGCCTTTCATGCCTATCTTCTCTAAGGAGATGTCTAACACCATCGTGTGTCATAAATTCCACTGTCCGTGCATCACAGTCGATGTGGGCCTTAAAATCCACCATCTGATACATTCTCAGGATTACATCATACCCATCCATCTCAAGCTTTGTGAAATTCAACACTATCGAAACCTCTCCCACAATGATACAACAATGTTTACACAGGATGGATCGACACTCTCTTCGACCCAGAGGAGTTGATGTTTCAAACGGAGGGCATCATTTCTACCCTTAAACCCAGCAAATCAACCAGACGTGCTGCAATAAAAGTGTGTAAAGCACCCATATCAAAATACACTTGTATCAAGATAGAATTTAAAATAGTAGTACCTCGCACCGTGGATGGTCCCGACTGATCATCCACCACAACCTGCTCAGCTCCAAACACATGTTTTCTTGCCACATTTTGTTCGTTATTTCCCTTCTGAGGCGTCGTGGTATTCTGAGAATAACCATGACCCATATAACGTTGTTGTCGAGGGGTATGTTGCTGCCCCCATCCCGTAGAAGCATACGATGTCTGAAGTCCTTGAGGAGTGTCACACGCACCCGACCTTGGAGCATTCTGACAATAACTCTGCAGATGGCCCATCTGGTTACAATTATGACATTCTCGAGGTTGTTCCATAAAATCCCGCTTGATGTGGCCAGTAGAACCACACTGAAAACATCCCATCGTTCTCTGGGGATTTGGAGGAAGATTCATAGATCCTACTATTGGATTATATGTTATTTTCCCGCCCAGAGAATAAGTGTCCCTCTTCCTCTTGAATCCAGCATTAGAGTTCCCACTATTCTTAATGGGTACCACCATGCTTCCCCCACCCGGAGTTCCCAACAAATCCCGCTCGGCCATCGAGGCTCTATTTCCCATCTCTGTATAATCATCTATACACAACACCACTATCATTGAACATATTTCTTGCCTCAACCCCACTTCAAAGATCATTGCCTTCAACGACGTGCTACCCGCCACCTCGGGTGAAAACCGCACTAAGTTCAAGGAATGTACAAAAACTAATGTCAACACCCAAATCTGAGGATCAACTCCAAGGACAGAACAATCTGATACCACTTGTAACACCCTGCCCCTACCTCATCGTCTTGAGGAGGCGGTGAGGGCTACAAGGGCTTAAGTGACATTCCTAAGATGCCAACGGCTGGGAATAAATGCCAAGGGCTTTAAGATCAAGTTGGGGAACGATTTTCCCTTGAGACAAAACCAACCAAACAACCACCACTATATGATGCATGTCAACAAATCCAAAATCATACATTACCAAGACAATCAGATAATTCATAATCATCCTTTCCAAAACCAATCAATACAACATCAGAGTACAATGCGGAAGAATCAACAAGAAACACCATGAGCCATGACACCACCACAACTCCCCACTAAGAACCAAGCTCCAAGATCCAACTAGGAATCACAAAGCTCCACCAAATGAGGTCGATGCCTTAACATTTCCCACATCATGGAACACGACATCTGCAAAGACACCACAGTGCCAAAGCAGAGGTTGAGTACTAAAACACAGTAGGTTTTCCCCAAATGACTTCTCTACACACGCCACTCGGAAAAAAGCATTAGCACATTTATATAAAACAATATATATAAAATAATCACAAGTGATACCATTACCATAATCCAACCACACCTTTACCAAGCCATTTCACCCCAAACACAACCACCAAGGGAAATCCAAACCAACATGCCATAATCCATTCTATTACTCACATATTAGCACAACAATTCCATCTTTCAAAAAAATTCACTACAACAACCAAAACAACCAAACTGTGGCACTTCCGTCCAACCCGTTCACCTATTCACAATTACTGGCACTTCCCATCCACTTATTCATTGATGATGGCCCTTATGTCCACTATCCATCCCCTTCATTATAGTGGTACTTCCTTCCCACTTCCGGACAACATTTCAACAATCACAACCAATCATACAACATCATGGAATCAACCAAATTCCAATGAATATGATTTCACATCAATCACTCCCCATTTTTTTAAAACCAATTTCCATGCCGAAACCCATTTCAATAAAACCACCCTGTTTATTGAAAACCATTTTCCATCAATCATTTCACAATTCAACCATAATATTCCATTTTAAAATTCCCATTTTAAAATTCACAACAATAGCATTTCACCATGAAACCCCATTTTTCCCAAAAATCCCCAAATGGATTTCCAACCAATTTCGCATAACAATACAATTATTTTTTAGCATAACAAATTAATTGTAACATGTAACCACTAATTATAAACAAGTTGAGTCGAGAGAGAATCCACATACATTTAGGGTTCTGGTGAACTCGACCCACAACCAACCACGCATCAAAATCCGGAGAACGCACCACCAACACCTCTCTAGATCACCTTCCCTAACCATCACAAGCCTCAAAATTAACATCCGAAGCAACCCCAACACTAGATCTACACACAACAAGTGTAGATCGAGAGTACCAAGAAGGAGAGGGATGTAGATCTAGAGGAAAAAACAAGAGGAACAAGAAGAGAGACTTACCCGGGAAAAGCCACCTTCAAACTACCTTGAAACCCCTTCAAAATCCTCCAAAACCGAGTAGGAGAGCACCATAGACCCCTGAGAACCAAAAATATCGAGTGAGGCTTTAGAGGGAGGAAAAGAGGAGTGAAATGAGGCAATACCGAGTGAACTTGGGTTTAATAACCCGAATTTTAAATGGTCGCACGGTTAGCCCGCACGGTTTGGCAAACAGTGCGCTAACCGTGTGCACGCCACTGCCTCGAGAGCCAGGGTCTGCACGGTTTCCTCGCATAGTTTCACAAACCATGCATAGGCCGTGTGAGGCCTACTGTCTCAAGAACAAGGGTCCACACAGTTTGGTTGGGAAACCCATACGATCTCCACTAACCGGGATCAAACTGTGCACCCCTTTAAAAGCCTCCAAACGTATCAAAAACCATTCCAAACTCTCCCAACCAGTTCTTAACTCATCTCATGCACATAAAATACAAAAAAATGCATAAAAAAGTCTACAAACCTCAAACCAGGTGTGCTACATAAACCCTTACAACTTTGAAATCATTTTAATAATACGCCCTATAAAGGAAATGACATCAAGTGATTAATTGAAATATATTAATGAAATATCATATCAAAATGTTAATTATATACACCACATAATGTAAATAATTGTTGAACATCAGATATATCTCCTAGAAGTAAAATTTAGATGATAAACCCTTACTGTGAGTCTCACTTATCAGATTGAATATTTATAATAATGAATAATAAAATAATTTAAATTATTTAAATTTTTAAGATAATTATTCTTTATATTATTTTATTTTATTTCACTAATTATGTTTTTATATATAATTACTTATTAAAATATGTTTACATGGTTTGTTTCGATGATACTTGACTTACATGTCAAAATTTCTTTTATATGTTTACTATTAGTCTAAGTGGTCATTTTTTAAAAATATCCATAATATATATCATAGAATAATTATCTTTTTTATACGCTAATTAATTTTTTCATAAATAAAATTAAAATGTTATTAATAAATTATGTATGATACAATAATAAAAATTGGAAGGTTTTGCGGACTCAAGAGTAATGATTCCATTTTTCAACGATTGTTATGGAAAAGGGGTAAGTAAAATTTCATCTTTAAAGAGTGATAATAATATCATGAATACTATATTTTATTTTTAAATATACAGACATATATATATATCATCCATGTCGTGTAGTATTGATAACATTGTCAAAACACTTTAAGAAGGTGATAGTCCATCTGTACACAAACAACATTATGATCATTCATTGATGGAATATGTATAAAATAAAATGGTATTTTATATTTCTAGATTCCTATATATTTTTGTTAAATGTCATAATAATTTAATATTATCATATATATTAATTATTTGTATCTATATTACCATCCATATTATAAGGACTCGACCTTAAAAATTACATAATATTGAATTAAATGAATAATTCAAATTGAGGATATTTTCAGGTTTAGAGTTTTAGAGAATTAATACATAACTATTACATCTCAAAATATTACAAAGTTGACACTTATACTATGTTTCCATTTTTTTCAAAAAATTAGCACTCTTGAAAAATAGAGTCATGCCTAGTTCCATGTATTAGACATCATGACTTTTCCATGAACCCATCCCTTTCCTTATTCAACTATATATCATGTGAAAAACATTTCAAAACATGGGATGAGAATAAAAATATCAGTAAGGGATATAAAACAACGAACGAAAAAAATAGTTTATAAATACATACAAAACATGAACAATTTTACTTAACAAATGAAAACATAAGATTTATGAATAATACATAGAAATCATAAATCATAAAGGTATCTTGTGGCATCCATAATATACTTACATTGTAGCTATCATAATTACATAAGTAGTTACATTGGAATACCCATCATAGTATTTTCCTGAAATCTCTTCGGAGAAACATTAATGATTAACTCCCTCACATTACCCAATGCATTGGAGAGATATATCATGCTCACCCGCCCTAGTTTTATCACATAATCACCTATATACATAAATAATTCCCATGAACCATAAGATGATCATAACACATAACAAAGGGATAAACGAAAGATAAAATTCCCACATTGAAATAACAATATAACAATTCAAAATATTTACTTATCAAAACCATTATCAAAACCATTTTCAATACAAAAAAATAGGTAAAATACTATATGGTATTTATTTTTCATTTTAAAAACATTAATGCATGTTAAGAAAGCCAAAGATCAAATAATACTTTTGGCGGCGGAATGGTAGTTGTCACTGATTACGTTAAAAAGTAGCATTATTTTAATGAATTTAGTAAAATTATTCATAGAAAAAGATTCCATTTGAATGATGTGAAAATTAAAATGTGTTTATATATTGTATAAATGAACGTCGTGTATTAGAAAAAAATATGCCTCAAAGAAATGAGATTTAGACGAAGTCCCATATATTTTGTCCGACTTGACTCGATCGTTCTGTAATCAGTAGATTAATAAAATAAACTTAATTTATACTTTCCTAAAAACAATTTTCATGTTTATTATTCTTTTTATATCACTTATTACAATTTTATAAACATTATTCAATCATTTTTGTTAATAACGTTCGTTTTGTTGATATTTTGTACTTGAGTCAAAAATGACCACCTTATATTTACAAGTTGTCTATGTGGTAAATATGACATTAAATCAAGAATGATATTCATTGTTTTGATATCATATATTACATATATATTCAGTATATATATATATTTATAACAATATATATCATTTTGTGGATGGAAATGAAATGCACCGTTCATGGAGACGGTAAGTCGTACCTACGCATGAACGCTACTTTAAATTCTATTTCATATTTTAATTGAATTAAAACATAATGATACATAGGTATATTATAATTCCAGTATAACAACATATATAATATCATTAACTCCATCCTTTATATGTCTCATATATGGAATTAACAAGTCATATCACTTTGAGGGGGCGGTAGTCCGCACTTCCTCAAATGAAATTATCGTGTATAACCATAATGGTAACCATAAATGTATTCTATAAAAAAATACAGAATCATAACGAAAAAAATAACATAATATATATCATATATAAATATATTGTCATCTTAATGGCCACCATGACCGGCGGTAGAATATAATCGAAGAATCATCATTTTGTGAGTCTTTAGTTTTCCATCCACAGAAACAATATGTTCTTCACCCATTACATGCAGGTGTGTATAAGTGTAGATATAATAATTCACATAAAAACATCATAGTATATTGAGGATACAAGTGTTGTTATTAAATAAATGAATAAAAAGAGTTTATGGATTGGAGAAGTAAAACAAAAGAAAATAAGTTAAGAGAAACTATTACCTTCATTTTGGGTAACTCCCTTAGGTATGAACCCCAAAGGATTATTTAAGTCCCTTCTACCTAAGGTATGTATTCTAGGAGGAGGATAGGGATGTAGGGAGCTTAATTGGGCAGAGTTTGGACGATCTAATAGGCTTGAATGGTGTGAATATTTTGTTAGAAATGATTCCTTTTTATAAGGGGGGGGATGGGCTCTTTAAGAATGTGTGATAATATTATTTTATTATATAATGATATTCGGTTTCTAAAGATAAAAAACTAATTAAAATAAAATAAAAGATGATTCATAGTCGAAATAAAATCATAAAATTATAATTAGACAGGTTTTGGATATTGTTTTAGTATATTTAATCTTAATTATTTAAATATTTTATTCACGAGGTAAATACTGTATCATTATTGTGTCATACATAAATATATCTATATGATATCTAATAATTATAAAAAAAATACCATTATGTAGGAAATATATTTATAATTCCAATGAATATTTATAGTCTAAAATATAATTTATAGAACCCATTTTAAAAATTAATTTACTAAAAGATTTTTTTTTTTTGATTTTTGCTTTTACTTTCAGTTAATTAATCTAAAGTTTCACTATCACTCCCAAGTGGATCAATGAGGTCCCAAAATCGACCCAATGATACCCATGGCCATTAATGACTCAACAAATTAAGTTTTTACTAGTGTTATGTTAATTTTTAATTATTGTCATATATTTTTTATCTTGAATTACCTTATTTACCTTTAATCGTGGTAAATAAAAGTCAAAATTTACTATTCACTAAAAAATTATCTTCATCTCATTGAACCACATTTTATGTACTAATAAAAACCATGTATGTCATATTTTTTAAATTCAATTCACAGAAGTGGTAAAATTTCATTTAAATGAAAAAGTCAGTTTTTTAACTACTACTAAGTGGTTTCACAATTAATCAAAAATAAAATGTTTTTCAGAAAACTACCAATAATTATGCCTAAGCTATATTTCATATTTAAAATTCAATATTGATGTCTATTTTTTATATTAAAAACATAGAAGTGAAATTAATTAATTTAAAATTAATTCTGTTTGTAAAAGAAAATAGATTCTTTTTAAGAAACAATAAATATTAAAATATTAACACTTGTTTATGTCCAATTTTAATGTAAAATTAATTCCAATGAACAATATTGGATTAAATGGTAAAAATAAATTCTAATTAAACATTAAAACGAATTAAAAAGATAATATAACCATAAAAATAAATTATTTTAAAACGCATTTTGAATTAAAATACAATAATTATCTTTATACATAAAAAATGAACGTTATCGGAAAAATTCCAAAATAATTGCACAAAATAAATCTTGATGTCCCCATTCTAAAAAAGGACTTTATTTGGTCAAATAAAAATTACTAATATGACCAAAACTATATTTAAAGATGGTTCCCCAGTAAAAGGTATTAAATTACCCTTTTAATGTAAATTATACTTAAAATTAGATTCATTCACATTTTAAGCCTCTATATTTTATTGGCAAAATGTAAATACATTTACAAAACATGTATAATCATATTGTATTTAGAATTTTTCATTCCCGCCTATATAATGGCTGGAAGTTAACTACCATTAAAAATAATATTATTATATTATTATTGTGCAACGTATGATTTCAAAGAAACACATTGTTGCGTATTGGGTACGCTATCGAACATAGCAACCCCTTTAAAGTAAATTTAATATTAAATTCACAAATATTAATAAATATGAAATATGTCGTCTTCTTTATTTACCTGTAATGTTACATCCTTCCCCATTTGGAAATTGTATCCTCATAATTTTTATTCACATATCAAAATAAGTGTCAGTATTTTTCCCTCATTAAATTATCATTTTCCCACGTTTCCTCTTCAACCATTTGGTTTTTCAACAAAACCATTTCCTGGTGAATTACCTTATTCCGCCACACTTTCTCTCTAGAGTCAAAAATCTGGACTGGTTGTTCTTCATAAGGGAGATTCTCTTCCAACTGAACTACCTATGTGCACAAAACATGAGATGGATATGGAATATACTTTCTCAACATCGAAACATGAAAAACATTGTGTACCTATGATAAAATTTGATGTAAAGCCTCACAGTACAAAAATGATCCAACATTCTCCAGGATTTGATAAGGTCTAATGAACCTCGGACTCAAATTTCCCTTCATACTAAAATGCATCACACTTTTCCATGGAGAAACTCTGAAAAAGACATGATCACCTTACTCAAAAAAAAGTTTCTTTCTCTGGTTATCCGCATAACATTTCTGTTTGCTCTAAGATGTTATATTGTTCTTCTAAATAAACTAAACATCTTCTTCCATCTCTTCTACCAATTTTGGTCCCATCAGATTCCTTTCACCTATTTAATCCTAAAAAGAAGTTGTTCGAAAACGATTTCTATATAATGCATCGAATGTAGCCATCTGTATACTGGAATAAAAACTATTATTATATGAAAATTCAACCAAAGAAAGTTGTTGATCAAGAATTCCATAATAATTCATAGAGAAAGAACGTAACATATCCTCCATTGTCTGTATTTTCCATTCTTATTTCCCATCTGATTGCTGATGAAAAGCTGTACTAAAATTTAATTCAGTACCCAACGACTCTTGAAGGCCTTTCCAAAATTTAGAAGTAAAACTGGGATCAGGATCAGATACAATGGAGAGGGTAACTCCATGCAACCTGAAAATCACATTAACATACAACTGAGCAAGTTGATCTATAGACAAAGTATCTAGAATAGGAAAGAAATGGTAATATTTAGTCAACTGATCAACAATAACACACATTGCATTGTTAACTCAAGATGTCTTTGGTAATACCACAATGAAGTCCATGGATATATTTTTTCATTTCCACTCTGGCACTAGAAATGACTAAAAAATCCCTTTCAGTAACTCCCACTCTGCATTAACATGCTAACAAGTCAAACACTTCATATTAAAATCAACAATATCTCTTTTCATTCCATCCCACCAGATATACTCTCAAAGATCACTATACATCTATGTACTACTAGGATGAACTGAAAACGAAGAACTATGAGCTTTATATATCAAATTGTACTTAAACTTTGAATCACAGGGCACACATAATCTCTTCCCAAACCACAAAATACAATCATTATCAACGTTAAAATCAGGGAACTTACCCTTCAGAAACAACTCTACCTTTATCTGCAACACACTATCTTCTTTCTACGCTTGCTTTATTCTGTCTGATAGAGATGATTTAACTTACAACTGAAACAAAATAGAATAATTTCATGCACCAACAACTTATATGCCAATTTTCATCAAATCAAAAAGAAAAGAATCTCGTTCCAAACGTATCATGGTTAAGGAGACATTAATTTTTCGACTCAAAACATCAACCACTTTATTTTCATTTAACGAATGGTAATGGATCATGAAATCATAATCCTTGATTACTTACAACCATATCCTTTTTCCCATGTTCAATTATTTTGAAGGAATATATACTTTAAACTTTTTTTATCAATATATATTTCCCAATTTACTCCAGAAAAATGATGCCTCCAAATTTTTAAAGTACAAACAACATCAATTAATTCCAAATCCTGTGTAGGGTAATATAATTAATGAGGTTTCGACTGACGTGAAGCTTAAGTAATTACATGATCATTCTGTATAAGGAAACATCCATGTCTATTAAATGAAGTGTCACTATAAATAACAAACTCAGTATTTCTGGATGGAATTTCCAAAACTAAATCATTCCCTAATCTTCTTCTCAATTTCTAAAAACAATCATCACATTATTTTGTCCAAATAAACTTAACAACTTTTCAGGTTAAATTAGACATTGGACTAGATAACCATGAAAAACTATCAACAAAACTCCATTAATAACATGTCAAACCAAGAAACCTAGAGATCTTTGTTATATTTGCGGGTCTTGGAAATTATTTAACAACCTTTTTTTACGCGATCAACAGTTATTCCATTGTTTGAAACAATGTAACAATGGAATGAAATTTTTTGTAACCAAAACTCACACTTGAAGAATTTACCATAATGATTATTTTCTTTGAAGGTTTAAAAAACAACCATTAAATGACATTCATGATCCTATTTACTTTTTTGAATAAACCAAAATGTCTCCACTAAACACAACCACTATTTATCACCTGATTCAACTAATCCATCACTATAGTAAACTGTTAAATTCTAATTCTGACCATCTCAGGATGTTGATCTGGAAGGCCATTTCCCCATGAATGGATTCCCATCACAACTGCACTATTTCCTCAATGAAAAACTATTCTTGACACATAAATATCATAGGATAAGCAACACGGTAATCTGTAAATTCTATATCATTCCAATCTTACCACAAATTAATTTATAGACATTTATTTAATAATACCATAACATATATAGTTCTCTAAATTGACCTATAATACTAACTATAAAGACCCATCCTTAAACATTACATAATATTGAATTAAATGAATAATTCACATTGAGGATCTCGTCACGATTAGAGTTTTAGAGAATTAGGACATAATTATTACATCACAAAAATTAAAAAGTAGACACTTCTACACAGTTACTATTTATTCATAAAATAAAAAATCTTGAAAACAAGAGACATGTCTGTTTCCCTGTTTTTGATAGCATGACTTTTCTATGATCTCATCCATGTCACTATTCAACTTTATGTCATGTGAAAAACATTTCAAAATATGGGATGGGCATAAAAAACACAGCAATGATTATAAAACAATGAAAGAAAACATTAGGTCATAAATACATACAAAACATGAACTCTTTTACTTTCCTCATGAAAACATAAGGTTTATAAATAACTCATAGAAATCATAAATAATAAAGGTAACTTGTGGAATCCATATCATACTTACTGTATATTCCCTAAATCTTTTAGGAGAAATATTTGCGTTTACCTCCGTCACTATTCATTTTATTGACATATTTGTAAATAATTAAAATTAATTGATATATATTTATAATAATATTATAATTATAATATCATATATATGTCATTAATGTATCATAGGTTTATTAATACCATACTTTATTCATTATATTAATATAATGAAATAATCACATTGTTTTGAGGAGGCGGTAGTCCACACAACCACAACCAATGTTATTGTTTTCCAAAAATGGAAAGAATTTATGTATTTTTCATATAAAAATTAAATAAGAATAATGATATTATAAATAATATATATATCATATATAGAATTTTTTTTCCATTTTTAGTCACATCCATAAAATGTGGAAATGGAAAAAATGAATGACATCGATTTATGAGGCGGTAGTTTTCAAGTCATATAAACGGTAACTTCATTACCCATTAAATGGACGTTTTTATAAGTGTAGTTTAATCAAATATTATAATAAAATATTAGTATATATATTATTATTGTTATATTTAATAATAAAGGTTTAAAAATAATTGAGTGGGTGTGGAATTAAAATAAAACCAAATATCTTCAAGAAACATTAATCTCTTATTCAGGTAACTCCTTTTAGTTTTCACCCAAGGAAATATTCAAATTGATTTCAACCCAAGGAGATTTTTCTAGTTTGAGGGTAGTTATATTGAGGTGTTATTGTTTTCAAATAATGGTTGATCAAAATTTTCATGAGAGGGTTGAGGAAGTTGAAGGGTTGCGTATTTTATTGTGTTGGAGGATGTGGATTCATGTAATTTTTTGAAAATGGAATTCCACACACGTTTTTCATATATAAAGTATATAAAATAATGGAATAAATAATATATAAATTAGTTTAGGGTAAAAATATTTCTAAACAATGGATTTCGGTCATGTTTATAGGTCATTCAGTTCCTTTTGATTATGGATTAGTATGATAATATGAAATTTTTTCTCTTAAACAATGTTATTAATTTTAATGACATTCACTAATTGATTTGGTCAAAAACAAAGATGAACATATTAGATATTATAAAATATTCTATAAAAAATATGGAAGACATTTTTACAAATTCAAATCAAATAAGTTTCAGAAATTATTATAAATTTGACCCCTTAGAAAGGAGGACGAAGTGGGGTTTTAATAACAAAAATCAAAAGATTGTGAGGTTTTTATAGTAAAATTAATTTTGAATTTAATTGATATGATGTCAATTATATAAATTAATAGACAATTTATCAAATTAAAATCTAAAAATAGTTATATATATATTTAGCATTAGAAAAAATTAAACTAAATGGTCATTTTGTATAAAAATCAGTATTTTTCCATATTCATCAAAAATGAATCCCCAAAAAAACATAACAACAATTCACCCACTGATTAATTTTATTTTTATATTTCAAAAATAATTTTTAATATGATATATAAAATATATTGGTGTTCAAAAAATTTGATTTAAATTATGTACCCTATTAAGTGGTTGTAAAAGTTCCTTTTAAAAAATAGGGGTTTATGCGTAAAATTTTGTTTATTAAAATCATAGTCATATAATAAATATTGGATAGTATTAATAATTATTTTAATGAATATAAAATTTATTAATTAATTAAATTAATATCACTAACTAATTGTAATTAATTTAATTTATTATAAAAATACTCTTTTGTGAGCATAGAAAGAGTTTTTAAAAAAAATAATTTTCTATTCAATTGGACCATATATTATTTTAAAATTAATTTGGTTCCAATGAATTAATTTTATATTAGTGTATACAATATATTTTAGAAATATATTTAATGTTATTCATATAAAATAATATAATTGATATGTTTTACTAAATAATAATGTTTTATTAGTATATTTTTGTTCGGTAAAACTCTCTGTTGAGATTAACGCACACCATTTATGAAAATAATTGCTTCATGGGATCCAAGATATCTTAGTGTTACATTTATTAAAATACATTTAAAATATTTTAAATAGTAAATATATTTTAAATTCTAATGATATTATATTCCCTTATGGTCTTGGTGTTTTTTGTCATGCATGCTATCAAATAAAATATAATTACTTAAGAATTTCAGGGTGTTCCATTCTCCCAACATTAAATAAATTGCATCCTCACACTTAAAACTCTATATTGGTAATATTTTTTTGAAAACATTAAATCATGACATACCGCATTGAGATAAGGGTTTTAAAAACGTCATTTTTAAAAGAGGGAATGGGAGGTAAAAATTTGACATAGATTAACATATAACTATGTCACCAAGTATGGGAATGTTAGTATAAAGTTAATATATAGATCATTAAAATCATAAAAATTTACAGTATTATGAGAACATTTATGTTTTAACATCCTTTTCCTTATTTGGATTAATTATTTCACTTCTTATAAATATATTGAAAAGTTCTTTTTTGATAAAATTCAATCAAAAAATTCATTATATGCTTGGGTATAGATACATTAATAATTTTCCCATTACATCAAAAAATGGATATCAATATATAATATAGATTCTTAATTCTATAAAATACATTTTTAACGGATTGTAAGACCCATAAAATTGTGAAATTTCTAACTATTTATCTCACACTATTTTCAAAAACAAATATTGGTAGGACATTAAAATTTAAACATCGAAAGTAAAAGTAATGGTTTATCATTTATATTTATTCCTAAAATTATTTGGCTAAATTAAATTAAATATTAACCAGAATATCATGAGAACAATGGTAGACATGAAACCCTTATAGTTCATCAATAAAGGGTTCAAGATCCCCTACATTATTGCGTTCCCTTGGTCTAAAACTATATTATAATAATTTCCAAAATTAAAATGATATACGACCTTCAAATTGATTCATTAAATAACCCTCTAACAAGGGGTCTCAATTAAACCTCACTAAATAAATACTTCATCAAGTTATATTAACATGGGATATTCCATGGTCGAGTTTTTATCATTTAGAAATGTAAATTTTCTAAGACTACAAATCCAAATGTTGTCATTAATAGTTATATTAAAAAACAATAAAATATTAAATTACAAGATGTATAAATCTCTACAAATTATTTACAATCTATGTCAGCTATATATTAATATATTCCATTAACTATCATTATCTATTCAAATCCATTATATTATTGTATATAGAAAATGTGAATAATACATAGTATATCCTTTGTATTGTCAAACCAGGTGCTTAGTACGACCCATATTTCATATACTAGGTTACGCTCGAGTCAGACTAGATGCACGATGGTGGAGTTGTTAATATAGGTACATCTGTGATAGAACCACATCCACTAGTAGTAACCAGACAAGGATATATTTCTAAAAATACCCACATTATCTACACTTACCAAAATTACAGAATAATATTATATATATATCCTCAAATCCTATCATAGGTTTAAATTTATTAATATATTTTTTCTAAATATAGTTCCCATGGTTGATACTAAACATCATCTAATAACAAATTTTGTGACCCAATATTAGAGGAACAAGAGCCAGTGTCTACTACCATAACATTGGAATAATTGTAAGGAATCGAATCTTGATTGACTATAGTGTTTAGTAGTCTTGGTAAACAAGTCACATACATGATTCTTGTATTAAAGATAAATACACTAAATAAAACAAAATTTCATTCTTTCTTAGATAATAAATTTATTCCATCAACTGTATCATTGCATATATTTCATAACATTGTTATTAAATCCTTTAGAATGATAAAAAATAATAGCGAGATCAACTACTCAATAATGGTATGTACAATGGAAGTAATAATGAATCAATAAGAATAATAATTATGGAATGATAAATAACTAATAAATAATTCATTGAAATAAATAAATGGAGAAGGTTTTGTGGAAACAATATCCAATGGTAAATAACTAAAATCACATTACATTTAATCAATAAACAATGAATGAAGTGCATACATTGATTTTTTTGGCATACTAATATCATTGATAATAGTAATTAAATAATTCTCAATAGGGGTAACGAATAATTATCTTACATTATGTATCTAGAACATGAACCACTATCATCATTACCGTTCACATGTTGGTTTACTTTTATGGGAATAAATCGATATATTCTTCTTTGGAGAAGAAATCAAAGGGTTTTTCACCAACTAATTTATCTCATCAAACTATCAATGCATCGAGGGGTTACATCAAATGTTACCCAACACATATTTATTGTATTAACTAATCCTCAACCAATATAGATTGCATTAACCAGTCCACAACAGGTATAGTACATTTCAAAATCATTCCTCACATATCAAATAAATAATATTCCTTACCAAATATCTATATTAAGTTAAGGGTTCAGATTTATAAATATTTCCATAGTAAATAAAATTACATTTGAAGTGAACACATTATTTAATCATGATATATTGATTAGAAAATAAAAATATCCATAATAAATGATTTGGATAATTTAGGTAAATGAAATGTTAAATGATCAAAATAAATTCAATATTTCATGGGTATTAAATGGAATCAGGGTAGTGAATGTCAATAATATCCTTTGTCTAGTAAACAGTATACCATTATATTAAATATAGAGATTTTATCGATATAACATATCTCAAGTTGTCTAAAAATTAATTTTTTGTCATTAAATAATTGAAATAAAATATAAATATCTTCTAAAAACATTATTTCGAAATATAAAAATTTCATTTTGAAGAAAAATTCTTTTAATAAAAAATATTTTTTAAAAACAATTCATTAAAAATGAGCATTCTGAACATGGAAAAGTTGCTTTTATATTGTAACTATGGTTAAATCCACACATGTCGTATAAGGTAAAAGAAAATTCATTCTCATGGTAAAATAATAGAAACATGGCTTCTTCAATAATCGACAAAAAGAATCCTTTAAAATTTTATATAAGAAAAATGTGTAAATTTTAATTGATAAATCAATTCCATATGGTCAAAAAAATTGAAAACCATTTAGAAAATATAATTTTTTGAAGAAAATGGTCTCTCAGAATAAATAGTGAAATGAAGTATAGTTTTCCTAAAAAAATTATAAATAAATTTGACTACCGAAAAGAGGAAAATGGTACTGAAACATGAGAAAGGACATCAAAAAATAAAGGATAAGAAATACTACTGTTTTTACTAATCAATGGTCAATTAGTTTTTTGTGGTTGAAAATCATGAATAAAAAATACTGAAGTAAATGAGATTGTGAGGTAACAACATAGAAAGACAATAACATTGTTGTGATAATAAATTAGTGAATATATTGTGGGTTTTAAATTTAAATACTCAAAAATAAGTTTAAATTACAAATATGTATAGAAAAAAATTCCACATTTTATTTATGAATATTAACGACATCTTGGAAGTAATATGACTTAATGAAAAGGAATCATGGTATGAAATTATTTAGTATTGAGTAATATGTTATTCAACATCTCTAAGAATAAGTAATAAAAATTTAGACTCAAAATATCATAATGAGAAAATAATTAGTGACATAATATTTCAAAAGGGTCTATTGATAAAACACACAAAATAAGTAAGTGGTGAATGTGATATTTATCTCAGAAATGTAAAAAGTGAGTTGGAAATCCCTTAACATATGTTGCCTTATCAGGTGAACATCCAATAAATTTATTTAATAGGGGATTAATAAATAAAAATAAAATATACTACATCCATATTCATATTATTAATTTTATATATTAAGTTATTATAAAATCTTATTACTCATTTGATAGTAATAATTTGTTATTTTAACCATTTTATGAAATTATTATTGCAATTGCAATGATCATGAATGATTTATCAAAAAATATTTTACCATGTTTTAATTATCATATATATATATTATAAATTTATTTATAATTATCCACAATGTTTGGATATATAAAATTAAATTCACCATTCAAAGAGATGGTTGGTTTTACGTACGCATGGATGTTACATTCATTTCCCTACCATATTTTAAAATATAGAAAAGTAAATTATATATTTCTAAGTATATATTATAATTAAAATATCATATATATGTCATATATTTTACAATGTTTAATTAAAATAATCTATTATACAATCCATATATAGTGTAAATGAATCACTTCTCTTTGAGGAGGCGGTAGTCCACACTTCCACAAATTATGTAATCATATTCCCAAAAAATTGAAAGCCTACAGGTATATGTTTGATAAGTATTAAAGAACTTCTGAGATATTATAAATATTATATATATCATATATATAATTCATTTCCCTAAAATATCCCAACCATGATTGTTGTAAGCGTAAAATTACTAACACTACTTTGTGAGGTAGGAGTTCCCCATACACATTTACTGTATGTACGTTATCCAATAGATGGAAGTGTCTGTCTGTGTAGGTCAAACACTTATAAAAAACAATCCTATATATATTTTGTGAACCTTAATTATTATATAATTATGGAATAAGTATATTTTATGGGGTGTATAATGAAAATAAAATAATAGATCTCGAGGATGGATGTTACTACTAATCTGGGTAACGTTTTTTATATTTCACTAAAGAGAATTATTTATTATTAATTAATTCCCAAAAAAATCATATTTGTTGAAGGTATATTTATTGGGGATATATTTGGGAAGATAATGGTCAAGTTGTTTTTTCTTAAGAGACTAGAGGAAGTGGGTGGTTTGACTACCTTTTTATAGTGGAGGAGGAGTGAAATGCTTGTAATATTTTGAAAAGGAAGTTCCACCAACCTCTTCCTTTTGTAAATTGTCCCTAGTAATGGAAAAAATTCCAAATAGGAGATTATAAGGTTTATATATGTCCATAAATGGATTTTTGACAAGTTTCCAGAATATATTTTCCCTTATGTTTATGGTTTTTTCACTTATTAAGCTATTTTTTATCTTTATTGTTGTAATTAAATTTATGTACGTTCATTATTATTTTAAAAAACTAATATGAAATTACTATATGTCATAATTTTTTATTAATAAAAACATGGTAAACTATTTTCCAAGTTGATGTCACATAAGTGGTATAAATTATTTTATATTTAATATCATAGATTTGAAGATAAAGAGTGTTTTAATGTCAATGTATCAAAAGATTATGATGTTAATATATTAAATATCAAATGGAAATTCATTAAAATGAACTAAATTATTGTAAAATTTATAAAATTGATATATTTTAACATTAAAACAAATTAAAAATGTAATTCATTCTTGTAAATAAATTATATGAAAAAGCATTTTAAAATTAAAATTTAGTATTTTTCACTATTCACCAAAACATAAAATCTCATAGAAAAATATCCAAAATTCAACCAATGATAAATTTCATGTCCTCAATTAATAAATTACGTTTATATAGACATATTAAATTTATAATATTTCTAATAATTGGAATTAAAATAGGATAACCATTAAAAGAGGGGAAAATTTCCTTTTATAAATTTAGTTTTTTATTTATACAATTTTGTTTTTTATTATCTTATAACCAAAAAATATACTAGATGAGTATCAAAAAGAATTTTTTGAATATAATATATATTATTTATATCACTCAATAATTTAAATTAATTTAATTTATTAGAATGAAAAACCGATGTGAGTAGAAAAGTAGTTTTCTGTAAAAATATTCTCTTTGTGTTGAATTTGTTCTTAAATTCATTTATAATTATTATATAACCAATTAATTAATATTATATTTGATTATTCCATATATTTTCATAAGTTTGTAAATATTATTAAAACCCACTAATATAATAGCTAGGTTATACTAAATAATAATGTTTTATTAATATATATTTTTTGGGAAATCTCATTCTTGCCTGTGAAGCACACCGTTGAGGAGGATATATATTGAACTTGACAGAAGTTAAATCATTGTTTTAATAATTTTATTATATTAAATTTATGTAAAATATCAAATATTTTTTATATACTTAAGATATTACATTCCCTCAAGATCATTGTTTTTGTGTGTGTAATATACGCTATCAAATACAATGTTCTTACTTAATAATTTTTAGGGCCTAAATTTTCATTAAATACGTATATGTTAAATTACAATTTATACTTATAATAAATTAAGGAGGTTAATTCGGTATCAGTCAAAAATTAAAATCTTTTTTCATTGTAATTTTTTTATGATTGTGCCTTGTTTATAAAGACAAAATAATTTTCCAATGAAATCATTTTTAATATAAAAATAGGAAATTATGTATTTCAATAAATCATTTTGAAAATGATAATGAAAATATTTTATAGAAAACATGGTTTTATTATAAAATTTATTTCTTATAGATAATATAAAATAATTCATATTTTATTAAAAATATATAAAATATATACGTACCACATAGTGGAATATTGGTACCTTTACATGAAAATAATCATGAATAACACTAGGAGAAGAAAATTAAAGTGTTTATAATAAATGCTAAAATAATTTCCCTTAATGTAAATCAAATAGGAAAGATTCATGTATAAAATAATATAATGAAGTAATCCTTTCAAAACACTATATTGATGAAGTGAGAATCAACCAATGAATCAATTATTTTATTTATATCTATGTCCAAATAAAATAATTATAAGTAAAAAAAGATTGTAAGAGTTATTTATATAAAAAATAATATAATAACTATCCTAATGAGTATGTTATATAACTCAAATAAATGTAATGGAGTTATGAAATTATTTACCACTTGGTAACTCATAATTCAAATCCGTTGTGATTATATAATTCAAATTGTAACTAACCACAACATAAGGAGTAATTATTTGTTATATAACATTTAATATGTTAATTCTGTAAATTATATATAATATTTTAGTTGTATAACATTATAATATTCTTTAATGAAATATAATTTTGATAGAATCCCTTGCATCTATGGTATCATCAAAATCGAAATTAACAAAATTAGTAATAATCCAATTACTCATCTATATTCTATGAAGATAAATAATTCATGGATTTATATATCAAATTAGGAATTATATACACTACAGAAAAGAAATAAGTGGTGAATATGACATTTCTCTCAGAGATATAAAAAGTGATATTGAGTTCCAATCCAATAAGAGTAACTTTTGAATAATGATATCAATGAAATATTAAATTAAATTTAATCTTCTTAAATCATGAAACCAAATAAATTCAACATAAAAAATTTAATTGTTAATTATATACACAATATATAATAAATGAGTGGTGAGTGTGGAATATGTTTGATGATAAAAATTGAGACTAGATATCACAATACCTTACACTCATTTTTTGTAGAAGAAACCTTAAAAAAATTAATAATGGTTTTAATAATGTTATTATCTTTTTAAATAAACAACATAATCTATATGATCCTTTTATAAAATCTTATCAACTCCATGTTTATAATCATTGACTATTTTCATTATTTTAGGTGTTAATTTTCTTATTTTCTAAGTATTTTTTGACTTTCTATTTTTTTTCCCTTATATAGACCATGAATTAATCATCTCCAAAATGAAAAAATGAAATTAATATAATATATATTTATTATATTTGTACTTATTGTAATCCATAAACAATTATATGAAATATAATACTTTATTCATGAAGACGGTAGGTCGTACATATGCACGAACATTGTTTCCATTTTCTTATCTTATTAAAATATTTAAAAGATAATGATATATTTTTATAATATTATTCAAGAATCATGTTTATTTAATTTATTTTACATATGTTCATTAAACCCATTTCATTAATTCAATGTAATGTTGTAATGAATCACATTTCATTGAGTGGAATTATTCCACATATCCATATACAATGTTATCACATTCCAAAAAAATGAAATCATGAAGGTATGTGTTATGTAATAATTTCATAATATTAATATAATTAATATAATAATATTTTTCATATATTAACTATGAATCTTTATTTATTCCTAAACTCGAATAGTGGTAATGGGAGAATGAATGACATCAGTTTGAAATGGTGTAGTCTTCCATACGAACAAAGGATGTCTATATATCATATTTTAAGGTTGCATTTCTGAGTCTAGGTCATAAAATTATCTTAAAAATATCTATTTTTATTTATTATAATTATACATTTTTATGTACATTACATAAGAATAAATTAATAAGTATATAAATAAATAAATAAATAAATGTTCTCATTGAAGAACATTACATATTATTCAGGTAACTCCCTCTGTTTATAGGAAAGAATTCTTTGGTTATATTTCATTTCAAATTTAGGTTTATTTGATTATGAGATTAATTTATGGAGATTATTTTCTATGGCTTTTTATGATCATAAATTTTTTATAGGGTTGATAAATTAATGTGGGAAAGTTCCCCTTAAGAGGGGAAAAAAAATTTCAATTTTAAAATATAAAATGGTAAATAATATTTGGATCTCTCCCTTAAATTATTTACTATAAATAATGATATTAAATCAAAAAAAAATGTGGTTTTATGGTATAAATATTTCTATAAAATTTTCTCTGATTATGATTTTAGGTCATTTGGACCCATGATGTAATGTTTATTGATATGTAAACTCATTTTTACCTCAATCGCTGTAATTAATTTTTATTATTTTCACTAATACTTTTTGTAAAAAAACAATGATTTAATTATTATATATTATACACTATCATGATTCCAATTATATAATCAATTTTTATAAATTAAAATCAGGTAATAGAAAAAATTATTTTAATATTAATCTTGCATACATGACGAGAAACGATGTTTGTTAAAGTATAAATGATCAAATGTTCACCAAAATTTCATATCTAAAGTAAATATAAAAATATTTATAATTACCAATATTGGATTAATATATTTATAAATTATCTAATTTGGAATTAAATACTATCAATATATAATTCATCCTTATAAATTATTTTAAGGAAAAGCTAATTTTCAATTAAAATTCTTTATTATTCATTATTCACCAAAAAATAAAATGTCTAAAAAGATTATTGAAAATTCACACAAAGATAATATTGACATCAAAATTTAAGAAAATAATTCATTTTATATAAAAGATATTAAATTTTTACAATTTATTTTCAAATAGTCACTTCATTTAAAGGGAGAAAACTACCTTAAAATGAATATAGCTTCTATGTTTTAGATTAGATTATTCTCATCTGAAGAAAATAAAATCTAATAGATAATATCCAAAAATAATTTATTTTACATATAACATATATATTTAATAAAAAAATTCCCTAATAGTAATTAATTTAATTTATTAATTGAAAAGGCTATGGGAACATAAAAATAAATCATTATAAAATCATTAATTTAAATTTAATTGGTTTTTATATAAATTTTTATTAACTAGTAACCAATTAATTCAAAGACATATTTTCAAAATTTACATAGTACTATTCATAACACCCAATTTAACAGTTATGAGACATTTTATTATAATAATATTAACAACATATTGTTAAACTCAGTCTTTACTGTAATTCAAGTCATCAAAAAAAACATTTTGTTCAGTGAATCATAAGAAAAACTCCTCATTACATATAAAAAAGATATAAAATAAATTTAATTTATTTAAAATTTTAAATATGTAAAAAATTATTAGGAATTTATATTCCATTTTTATATGTGTTTTGTGTTTCAAAAATGATTTTGAATAATGTTTTCTTCTTTTATAATTATTAGGGTGTCATAGTCATCTCTTTCATAATCAAATCAACCTAATTACATAATGAAATAATGTTCTAGTTGTTATTATTCAAAATTGTGAATTGAAATGAAATTATTTTCATATTAAAAAACATGAATATTTTTAAATATTTATATAATAATGTGAAGATTCCAATAAATCATATTTTAGAGCCTATATAGTTTAACATCTATAGTCTTAAAATGAAGAGGGAAATTAATTAAGATAAGTCGATAATATCATTAATAATTAATTTAATTGAATAATATAAATTATTTCAATAATTTATAAATAAAATTCCATGTCCTTATTTAATATTTTAGTTGATGTTATAAAAATAGGTTCGATATTTTTTGAAATGAATGAGAACAAATAGTGGTTTTTTATAAATACGTGGAAATTTTTTTCCCATTAAATTGATGTATGGTATTTAGTATAACAATAGTAGACTATAAATTAAATAAAAAATGGTTTCTCTATAAGTAATAATAAATATATTTTTTTAAATAGCATGAAAATATTTTTGGAGCATGAGACTACATGTTTCTTTTAAGGAGAAGCAATTGAGACAGTGGTTTATAATCATATTTTTTTAACATATAATCAAAAATTAGATATATATATTTCAAATTTTCTATATTATTTAATATTAATTTATTTATTTTTGGCTTTTTGAAAACCAATGATTCATTCATTTAAAAGGTATAATCATGGTCATTTTGGAGAAACGAAAATTAATGTAATATTACGTACTATGTAATGTAATATATATCATTAATTCATGATAAATAAATTTTTATGAATGATTAATGGAAAACATAAATAAAATATATGGAATAATTAATTAATATATAAATTTACATAACCATTAAAAATATTTCAGAGTTCATGAGTATTTCACCTATTGTAAACACCATCTCATGAAGTGATGGAATTATTCTTAAAATCTATTATATGGTCTATAATAAAAGATTCCATAATTTTTATTTTTTTATATACACTTCACATGTTATTATTGAATCATCTTATCCTCTGGCAAATATATGATTTTGGACTTCAATCTATGCAGATTATTTTTTATTTTTGTCGACTCTTATTATTCTTTCAAAACAACTCTTTGTCTCCTCAAAAGAAGAACAAATTAAGAGCTCCTCTTTAGTCATCTCTTTATTTGAGTGTATTATGAGGTGTAGAGAAAAATAAATTTCTTTAATAGATTTCATTTGTTAGATCACCCATGTAAAAACCATATATTTTATGAAATATATATTATAAATAATTTTAATTTCATTGATTGATTGTACTACATGCAACACCGAGTCATAATGAAAAGCGACATGATAATAAAATGTTGTTATTTAATATTATAATTATAAAATTTTGATTGGAATATAGGTTATTAATAGGATTATATAAATTATGAAAAAACAATGCTTTCAATTTTATAAAAAATTAATTCATTAGAGACCAATTAATTATAAATGAAATTTATAACCATTAAGAAATAAGAAAAACATTTTTTAGAAAATGATTTTTTATAAAGGAAAACATTTTATAGTAATGGATAAAAATATATCATTAATTTATTTATTTTATTTGAATTTATATGTTATATATTCAGTATATTATTAAAATTCATTTTATAAGTTTTCTAGGAAAGGGATAACAACAATCCAATTTCATGCTTAAAACTATATTTTTTTTATAAAAGGATCTGCCATATTTTATGTAGTTATATTAAAATATTTTTTTTTATTTAGATAATATTATTCCCAAATTAATCATTTTGATTAAATCATAATTTTATAATTATCATGGTGTTAATAACAAAATAAGTTTTTGAAATTATTTGTATTCTACAGGATAATGAAAAATATAGGTTTTTATTTAAAAATACCTTTTCATTTAAATTATTTACAGGATAAATTTTATTTAAATATTTTTATAAAATTAATTTTCATTCTATAAAATATCTATAAGAACTATTATTGTCATTGGAATAAATTTTTTGTGATATTTTGGTATTAAAACATTTTAATCCTTTTGAACATTTCCCACTGGAAAAACACTTTTTCAATACGTTCGTGCGACTAATTTTAAATTATATATTGGAAACCTCTCAGAAGGAAATTTTGAAAACTAGATTCCCAATTTTGAATTAGAATAATTAATATTATCTAATAAATTAGAAATATTTTTTTCCCAAAATTAATAGAAATATGGGTAAAAATGTATTATCTCTATTATGGATAAAAAGGGTTTTCTATGGGTTAAATAAAGCAGATAATGGGTAATTGGACATAAAAACTTATACAAAATAAATTTTCAAGAACTATTAGGGACAAATAACCTCTAAAGATCATGTATTTACTAATATTAAACCTTGTAAATTCTATAAAACACGGAAATACTATTATGTTTTTAAAAATTTCAAGGGTTTTGATCACCCCACTTGTAAAAGGCCACCTATATACTGCTAACATCACATATCCAATATAATTTTATTAAGAAATTGCCTACCAAAATATCTTATTTAATTCCCCATATATTCTTATTATTATTTTTAATTATTAATAAATCATATGAAGGATTTTGTTTCAATCCTAATGTTGATAGACGAAGAAAATGCATCATTCTTCAATGAGTGATTTTATATTATTTATTCATCATAACAGATTAATTATTGTTAAAACATAAAAATATAATTACACAAGTACCATTAATATAAATAGGTGTTATTATAGTGTATTAATGAATGACATCATCATCATCGTATTACATCAAATAGAATATAGTAACATCCCTGATGTGTGATGTGGACTAATGCCTTTTGAATCAACGTTTCATATTATCCACCAAAACATTTCATAGGTTTCTATGTTGATGGAAATATTATTTATGTATATATATTATATTATAATCATAGATATACTGTATAATTTATTATATAACATATATATTATTACATTCCATTTCATATGGGATTTGATATTGTCATTCGTGTGTATGGTGGACTACCACCTCACAAAGTGATGCGATTCATTTTTCAATAACTCTACTAATAAAAGTTAATTATGGTAGATTTAATGATTATAAGTAATAGAAATAAATAAAATTATTATTGAAAGATTATATAATTTATCCTTCCTTTTTACTCATTCATTGATAAAATGAAAAAAAAATTCTTTCAAAGGCACGACATACTGCATCTAGGAATTGTGTATTCCATATTCAATATTTAATATTATAGTATTAATCTATCTATATATATATATATTTAATGAATATAAATTAAGTTGATATAGTGGTTAAAATTATATATATTATAGTACCAGGATCTATGTAATATGAAAAAAATCAAAAAATCAAAACACAGTTGGAAAAAAAACTTATTAATACCCGAAACATGATTTTAAAAATTAGTTAATTGTAAACTCGTAGGAAACATTCATTAATGAATATTATATTATATGATATATATATATATATATGAATATTAATATGTTTATATAATATTTTTTTTTAATATTTAATTATTATAAGTTATTATCAAACCATTATGAAGTAATTAAATACTTGTGTTAATGGTTTTTTATCTAAGTTTGTCTTATATATGGAAAACAATATGTTATGCAACTGCCTTCTTTTATGTGGTATATATTCAACCCTATTGATAATAAATAACATTAATCTATTTATCATCATTATATTTTATTTACCATTTACTATTATTATTTCATGGGAAATATGATTCAATGTTACCAATGTGGTGAGGGTTTTACGATACAATTTCATCTTTTATCCAGATTGTTTACGTTTATGCTTCCAATAAGAAATCATTTAACTGATTTCTAATTAAATAATTTATTTTTCACATCATCATGGTTATTTCATGAGAATAAATGTTTCTCTTTGTATTTTACACTCTGTGTACTAATTATTCAAAAAAATATTTTTATGAATAATAACCATTATTTTTCTCTTCGAATGAAAGCACATATTTATTTCATATCCACGATTTTGGAAAAAAAAATTCCGAATTTTTTTATGTTTTCATAAGATTTATTAAAGTAATTTTTACACTTCATCAAAAAAATTATGAAATTATTTAAATGGAATGTTCTTGTCGTATTTAAAATAATGACTTTTAGGGTTTTACTAATCATTTAAAATGAATCACTATTTTAACATGTATAAAATTACCCTACATCATTGCCACTGTATGTTTTAATAACTCTTTTATATGTCTACAATTTTTTTCAATTAAATATATATATATATATAAATTTATGTTTTAAATATATTTTTCAATTTGAAAGGTCATACTCCTAAATAAATGTATTAAATAATTTTTAAAACATCCTTTATAAGATTCCACATTTATTTTCAATGAAAAGGGTTTAACAAATGTTTTAAAAAGTGGTATTCAATGTTTTAAGGATATTTTTCTCATTAAATGTACTATGAGTTAATTTAGAATAATCTTCCATATAAGATAACATTAATCGAGATTAGATATGATTTAGCAGGGATAAGATTGAGGTATATCATCCATAGTTTTATTATAGATGGATCATGTTTTTTTGGTGGAATGTTTGAAATCCAATTTATTTATCATGGTTTATAATATAGTGAATTGAGGAATTGTTTATGAAACCCATTTTTTCTATTCAATTTATTATATGATGATATCTATAAATCATTATGTTTCTTTGGAACACATAATTATGGTTATGATTAAGAGATGGGTGGGACCAATATCTACATCCATTACATTAGGTACATATTTATATATCATGATATTAAAATGGAAAACAATAAAATGTGTCTGATCCTTTCTGAAATTATAATATTTTATTCCACAGATAATATTTATGATCTATTATGTGATGGGTATAAACTTCATATGTTTTTTTCATGATCACATACATTTATTCATATATTATTTATTCATAGGATCCGATATTTAGATATCTAATGTATACCCTTAATTTCACTAATAGATCACTATCATAAACCTGTATGAGTACCCTGGTAACCTGATAACTATGATTATCCTAATATACCCTCAAGGGAATTCTTGATGACCACAATTCTATGACTAGAACCTGGGAACATTAAAATAAACATAGGAATAATTTTTTCCACTAAAAATTAGAATGTAAATTAAATAAGCTAGTATCCACATCAAATGAAAATAGTGTGGGAGTAATGTATCAGAAGTCAATACACATAATCATACCCATGCAATTCAACCATATACCAAAAAATAGGAAAACATCTCATGACCCAAAAACCTGAAACACATAGTCCATGGTTAAATAGTTAAAAAACCTCCAAGAGATCATTTTACCTTGATAGAACCTATAAAGAGATAATATACATGCACTTAAAGGCACAAGTAGGGTGTGATCCAATACCCTATTCGAGTTCACCAAATTATTACATAATAGATTCAAAAATTAAATTAACCGAAATCGATTTAAACTTCAAAATAAATAGTTTTTCCATTTAAAAAGTAAATTTGAAAAAATACTTTTTTTCAATTAAAAAGATAGAAATATATTTCAAATGATATAATTTACCATTAATAAGTTTTTATTTATAACAGTAGAACATTAAGAATATTTCATAAATAATATATTTCGTATGAAAATGTTTTTATAAATTCATAAGTCATAGAAAACAGTTTACAATAATCGTATATACATTTGAAATAAAAAAATAGGGCAACATGGGAATATTCCAAATACATATGATAGTTCCAAGGTATAGGGACCCAACACTCTGAAATTATAATTGTGTATATAATCCCCATTGGGCCAAAGGAAATGGGGAATCATCATTGTTGACCAAGGGGTCAGATGTGCCGATAGGAAATTTTAGAACATTGTAAATTGTGTGGTGTTTTCCAACTAACACACCATCTCCCTATGGTTTACTTGTTCTATAGTATAAATCAGTTTTGGGAAATTTATATTCATATGGCTTACTATACAAATAAATCCCATACTCCATTTCTAATATGCCAATTTTCCATTTAATAACTATAACATGATAGTAATCAAAGAAAATCATTTCACCGAGATAAAACCCTAATGTTTCTATCAAAACCATTTTAATCCATTTTCACAAAAAAAAATTGAAAATAATTCACTATTAAATTTCACGATCCTATATCCTAATAAAATTAGATAATTTAATTTTTAAACAATTTTATCAATTCACTTGGAAACCACCAATTCAATGGAAATTGGTTTTAATATTATTTTTCGTCAATACCCATTACCCAATTAAATTAAACAATTAAACTAAAACAAATTCCAAAAATACTCTAAAATTAAATTAAAAAAATTTAAATATTACAGTTTTCTATATACACAACCCAATTCAATGGAATTGGG